>CM070695.1:16769463-18173965 GCA_036346265.1 Melocanna baccifera
TGAGTGTAATACCCTGGCCCATTAGTCTGAAGGTCCATATAGCTCATGTGGAGAGGTGATGGGATTAGTCCTATATTACTTGTCTAAAGTAGGTTGTAGTAGCATATAATGCTTATTAGATTCAAACGTAGCACTTCTGAGTTAATCTGTTTACATGAAGCGATGATGAAAGTGTAAGTGGGGTGCTATGCATGTGTGGGCCTGCCCCACAGTGCCCACAGTGGGCTGGGCTTTGAGTTGATTTTGGGCCAACGTGTTACACCTTTGTCTTGAAAGTTTGTTCAGTGTTTTTTATGTGATCAAATTTCAACATTTTCTTATTCCACTTGAAGCATATTTGCAATTCTGTTCTGTTGAAGTAATATCTGGAAATGTTTCTAATCATTTAATTTTCCTTCAGAAACCTTCATGGGAGAAGATTGCGCAAATATTCCAAAAGAGAACCATATGCTTGCTTTGGAGGACAAATCCAATAAGATTGTTAATCCTGCAAAGCATCCTGCTCCGTTGACCAGCGGACGAAGAATAGAAGGTTTTGTGTGGGTCAAAAAGGTAAATGAACTTCTGGGCTAACTCTTATATAGCTAGCTTCTGTGGTAATAGTTGCAGGAGTGCAGCTTGGTGTCCAGGGGAACCGGACATCTTGAACCAGTTGCAGTATGGAGATAGTATTTCATTGTGTGGTCATTTATTATTAGTTCCTCCTTTTCAGGTTCCAGGGAATGTTGCAATCTCGGCTTGATCTGGTTCACACTTGTTTGACCCATCCCAGATAAATGTTTCCCACTACGTGACACAATTCTCATTTGGCAAAAAGCTCTCGTTCAAGATGCTTAATGAACTGAAAAGACTAACTCCCTATCTTGGCGGACATCATGATAGATTAGCTGGTCAGGCTTATATTGTTAAGCATGGTGATGCTAATGCCAATGTTACTGTAAGTCTCTAAATTTTCTTAGATTTCTCATTGAGATGTTTAGGACAGGGCATCAAACCTTTTGTCTAGCACCAGGATTTTGGGTTCTTACTGAATAACATAGCTTTTGTTTCAATTATGTCATTCTTAGATTGAGCATTACCTACAAATCGTAAAGACTGAGCTGGTTACACTGAGATCCTCGAAGGAATTGCAACTGCTTGAAGAATATGAATACACAG
Source organism: Melocanna baccifera (assembly GCA_036346265.1). NCBI lineage: Eukaryota > Viridiplantae > Streptophyta > Magnoliopsida > Poales > Poaceae > Melocanna > Melocanna baccifera. Next base: position 16,770,622 of record CM070695.1, read on the forward strand.
CGCACAGCAGCTTGGTGCACAGCTTCTATGTTCCTGTTGTGAAATTCCATTTTGAGCGTTCTCCCATGCAGGTTGGCATCTTGGTTTTATTTTATTTTTTGTTTGGTTCATTAACAAGTGCAATCGATCAAACTGATTGTCATTTATCATCAGGTCTTGGTGACTGAAGTTCCAAGATCCTTCTCCCATTTCGTCACAAATGTCTGTGCTATTATTGGTGGAGTTTTCACGGTGGGAACATGTCTTTGTTTATATTTTCATATTTCTGAATCCGTCAAGTATACATGGGTAATGAAAAGTAACCTATAAATTCTAGGTTGCCGGAATACTGGATTCCATCTTTCACAACACGTTAAGGCTGGTCGAGAAGGTTGAGCTAGGAAAACACATTTGAACAATAAAGGTAGATCTTCAGAAGCAGCCTCAAGTTTAGCGGTTGCTCTAATTAGTCATTATTTTGTTATACCAGGGTAGCAATTCTTAATATATGAAAGAGGAGGGTGGGCGGCGTGATATAACTGGGGACCTCACTGTTTTGCTAAATGACTTAATTGGAGTGATGGGACAGTGGATCCTTGTAACTACACCAGTGCTAATTTCGCAAGATCATCTGCTGTGCTATTTATTCTGTTCTGTTCTGTTCTGCTGTCCTGTCCAGATTCAGCTCTAAAAACTCGAAAATGTTGCTGTTCTGATTTTCCGAGTCACGTACGTACCTTCGCAGAATCGTCACATTTGGTGCTTTTGCTCAACTTTTCTTGATCTCGTCCACATCTGATAGTCATGGAACCAAGCTACAGTTATTTCTTGCATGGCTACGGAACATCCAAATGTTATTGGGAGTTGATAGACATCATTGGGATGTTTTTCTTTCAAACAGAAAACATCAGAGATCCAATGGCTACGAAATCAGAGATATAACGGTTATAAATTTGAATGATTGTTTGAAAAAAAACAACTGATGATGGTTAGACACTTCCAATGTTATACCTGTATGAGGTGGTCACTGTTGCAACTTATAACACATATCTCTCGAGTTTCTGACGACTATTACCAATATATGTAGAAATTATGTTCAGAAAAAAATATATGGAGAAATTTTCTGCAGGAACTGCTTATAGCTTTCACGAAGGTATCATAAGGTCTACAACGAGTGGTACAGCATCTATCCAAGAATGCTTTGCCTGTCCCATCTCGAAATCGTGAGATCACCTGAATTCATAGTACTGTCCATTTGTCTGCCCCCAAAAAAAGGAAGAAAAGAATTTGCAGGTCTTCCAACGGTGTGCCGTCCGTCTGCGTGCCTCGCTCGTAGAAGCACGACGAACAGAGTCGACATGCAAGAGGTCCAGATGGACGCATCAGGTAACTTGAACCGTGGAGGCGCAGTGCGAGCTGCTCTCCCTCTTGAACGGGTACAAGACGACGCTGCACGCCACCTCGGCGGCCCCGCTCACCTTGAACGGCCGCAGCGCCGCGGCCTTCCCGGCCACCGCTGTCGCGATCTCGAACGGCAGCGCGCCGGTGACCACGTCGACCACGTAGAGCTTGTTCAGGACGACTCTGGCCGCGTCCACCTGCACCCGCGCCCCGACCGTCCTCGTCGACCACGCCGGGATCCTCCCCGCCAGCGCGGAGGACTGCCCCACCGTCGTACCGTGGTACGTCACCTCCGTGACCACCTCGCCGTACCGGAACGGCGCGTGGTTCGGGTTGTGCAACGTGACCTCGACGGCCAGAGAGAGGTTGAGCTCCGGCGGGAGGACGTTGAAGGCGTTGAGCTGTGTGTCCACCTCCGTCGCCACCACCCGCGGCGGCCGTGGGCGGAGCACGGTGAAGTAGAGCACGACGAGGGCAACACCGAGGAGGAGGACAACGGCGAGCACAGCGCAGCAGCATATTATGGCGGCCTTCTTCTTGATCCTTGCCATGCTAGCTTGTCAGGAAGCAAGACGGAGGATTTGCGTTTCTTGATATGTCATTAGTGCTAGTGTTGGCACGAAGGTCACCGTGGGCTTGTGTTACGTAAGAGGGAGGTTACGTTTAGATTTCAGTTACTTTTCTTTTTTCTGCTTATATATTTTGGTTGTTTCGACATATGCAGCAATTAGTGTGTATGAATGGGGATGATACAGATGCAACCGTGCGTTCTAAACTCAAAAGCAACATGTCAAACTGCAGTTGTGTATAATCCCATTTCTCTGCAGGCACTGCATAGATATTGTCTGAAATGTTGAAATCCTACTGCAACAAAACAATGTTTGACGTAGTCGAACAAAATCGGGGCACATGGTAGTAGTTCAGATGAAATGTTGAATTACTATAGAAAAATATTACTTCTGTTAATTAGCTGTAGTGGTTTCTTACAACTATTATACCATTGATTTCATTTAAGCTTCCACAGTATTACTGCATTACGATGCTATAATTGCTGTGGTTAACTACTTATTCTTGAATAAGAGGACTGTATGTATTAGCAGGGTCGATCCTGGGATTTTAAGGGCCCGGGACGAAACTAGAAATAGGGGTCCTAGTATAAATATCTAAATATAAATCTATATTAGCTAGTGAGAAACAGAATTGATTGCCACAACTAATTATTTCTCGTGCTAATCTATATTAGCTAGTGACTAGTGAGGGCAGTGGCGGATCTAGGATTGGAGCACACCCCGGACTAAATTTGAACCAAATAATAGTCTAGCATACCATAAATGTATCATTGATATAAAAATTTTGCTTAACACTCAATACTTGAAGAGTTCAAGTTTTCAACACAAATCACAATAAAAAAAAGCATATAAAATCATCCAGAATGTAACGTAAGAAAGATACATCAAGTACCTCAAATCCTAAATGAAGAATGTAGCGGCTAGCCCACCATTTCCTCATCACCACATTATATAACATTCACCACATTATAAAAATATATATAACATTGAATAGCAAATCTCATTCATACTTATTTACCACATATAACATTAAATATATAACATTATATAACATTCACCACATACTTATAAAAAATTTTATACCTTATTCCACCGTCGGCTCCACGCGTTCTTCAGAAATCACAAACCAGACTTCGGCCGTTCGGCGCATTGGGCAGTCGGCCCATTCGGGCTTCGGCGCTCCTCCTCCCCGCTCCAGGCGCTCCTCTTCCCCCCTCGCCCCTCGGCGCTCGCCGCTCCTCCTCCCCGGTGTCCCCGCTCCTCCTCCGGTCCTCCCCGGCCCTCGCTCCTCCCCGCTCCGCTCCTCGCCTCCTCCTCCCCGCCACAGACCCGCTCCCAGCTCCTCGCCTCTCCGACCTCCCCGCTCCTCCTCCCCGCACGCGCTCCGCGCTCGCCGGCTCGCCACTCCTCCTCCTCGCAGACCCACTCCTCGCCTCCTCCCCGCTCCTCCCCGATCGACGCAGCGACGCAGAGCCGCAGGAGAGGGGTCCCCGCAGCGGCGCAGCCGGCGGTGGAGGTGCGCGGCGCAGCAAAGCGGCGGCCGACGGTGGAGGAAGGTCTCAAGGTCAGATACTCTACTCAGATCTGATGACTGATGCCGTGATGCACTGATGCGGGCGAAGGGCAGCTCAGCGGCTGCCGGCTGGGGCTGGGTGTTGCCGATTTGGGCGATTTGGGGAATGGGGATTAGGGTTTTGCTAGTGGTCTGGTGGATGTCTTGTGGTTGTGCTGAAATTTGGGCTGTGGAGGAAAACAAGCACTCATGCTCCATTGTCGATCACGTAGCTTGGGTAGGGAGGCAAGCACCGGCCGGACTGTCCCAATGCATGGTATGGTATGTATATGAGGGCCCTTGATTTTGGGGCCCGGGCGCCGCCGCGCCGCCTCTGGGCGGCCCTGTGTATTAGGGTGACTACGGAGTACTATTGGACAGGGGCAGACCCACCGGGGGTTAGGTGGAGCTGGTGCCCCCTACCGCCAGCCTACCCTACTCATGCGGCGAAGGATCGTCGGGCCGACCAACTGCTGGAACGAGGCGTACTTGATCCTGTTTGCCATTTGCGCCGAAATCATGGCCGATAAGGAGCGGCAGTCCAGGCTCGCCCGGCACCTCAGCAGCCGCTTCCAGGAAGACTCCGGCTGGCCGCTGCCACCGCCCTACGAGTATACGACAAGCACTCCAAGATGGTGCACTGCTGCAAGGGCCTGACCGACTCCGAGGGCAAGGTCTTCCTCGAGATCAATACCCTGTGGGCCTATGCCACCAACTGCAGCAAGTCTTTATCATCTCATCATGTTTTTATTCATTTTCACTTTCTGAATTGATCAGTATGTGGATGTGAATGTCAATTTATGTCATGGTTGGTTTTGCAGGGTAGAGGCCGAGAGGCGTGCAAGCACAGCACGGAGAAGAGAGGTTCGTGAACGATCTGTCAAGGTCGCCAAGTCCGCAACCGAGAAGCTGGAGGTGATCGAGGAGAGGTTGGAGCAGATCACGCAAGAATCAGACAAGCTTCACGAGTCACTGTCGTCGATCGGAGCACAGACCGAGCACCTAACCAAGGCATCCAAGGACGTCGGAGCCCGGAGCGGCGACGTGCTAGAGCACTCAAGGCCAAGGGCCATCCTTGAGCAGTCCAAGGAGATCGCCAATGCTGATGACAGTTGCTGATGACAAGTGTTGGCTTTCTTCTGGCCCCTCCTAAATTTTCATTCTGGATCTGTCACTGCTGTGGAGCCTCTTAATCGGTAGACCTTTTATTTTTACTGATTATTTGATAGGCTCAATAACATAGTTTGTGCGCTCATTCTAGGCGGTCTGTCAGGGTACTACATGTTTCAGATAGTGTACGTTGTTGGTGATTGGTTTTTTCTCAGGGCATCACACACTCTAGGTTCAGGTGTATGGCGACGACACTTAACGATCATTTGGAACGCAGAAATATTAAAATAGTTTAATTTTTATAGGAATAAAAAAAATTCGTGTGTTTCAAACTAGACATCCTGCTCGTTTCAGCTTTTTTCAGTTTCAACTTTTTTTTTACTATTCAGTAATTTGTCTTTTTCTGAATTTTTTTAGATTTTTTGAGTTTTTTTTGTATTTTTCTTTTTTTTTCTGTGTTCCTTTGTATTGTTCGTGATGGACTAACATATTTTTTTCTATTTTTACATTTTTTAATTTAATTATACCTAAAAATTTAACTTAGTTACAGTAAAAAAATTAACTACAGTAAAATTTCAGAAAAAAATCAGAAACCATTGCTCAAACTTCACCTGAGTGTGGTGCCTCGGCGTAGCTGCTTCTTCAATGCGCGAATCTGAGGCCTGCTCCCGAATCCTGCAAAACCACCCGTAGGTCAACGCAGCCGCACGCAGGGTCACCTTTCGGACAACCTTCAAGGTGACATTGAAGCTCTGCGGCGCATTAAATCAGTGGTGGTTGCACCACCGCACCTCCTCCGAGCATGCCCAGAGGACATCCATGATTTACCGGACCTCTCCCGATGTCAGAAGTCCTCGCAACAGCGGGAAGCCATAAGCCAAGACACCTCTGCGCCCCCAATATCTCGCGGCTGCTACTCCTCTCAGCTGTAGTGGAACCTCGTCAGGCCCAATCTTGGTGGCGTAGGAGCGTAGCAGTAGGCGACCTCCTCCTGCGACCCCATTCAAAGCGGCTTTGCATCCCAACCACTGCGTCTTCCTCGAGCACACAAAAGGCCGATGCCTTCAATTGCCTCGCTCGTGATCACTGCGTTGCCTCATGCAGAGACCCAGCAAAGTGCATACGCTGCCTTCGCTTCTGCCACAAGGCTTCCCAATGCCGCTTAGCTGCTCACTCCCCCGCCTCCTCTGAATCGCCGACAACGACCGCGGCCAATCGCCAGTTGGCCTCGGCCAGTGCACCACTCAAAGCTGCTCCTTCATCCCCAGAGTGAAGCTTGACCACCCTAGGAGCTATGAGCTAATAATCCAGACATGGACACCAGGTCGGGAACAAGTCACCCGGAAACAAATAAGGAACGAAGTATGCGCAGCATTTTGTTTTCCCGCTGCTCAGTTAGTTTCAGTCAGTCAGTTTGTTTCTCAGTTTTCCCGTAACGTGCGGTTTGCACGATTTGCTCCCAGGTCAAGCGGATCTCGGGTTGATTGTTTACCATTGATTAGTATTTATATCTAGCATGTACTAGTTAACAATTTGCGTTGAGAAATAATAAAGAAAATCTGGTGCCAATCTTTGAATTTTATGTTCATTGTCCAAAAGCAGCGTGCGCTGCTCGGGTGATCGGTGAAATCCTTGGGCTGCTACTAACATCCGTATCGAGCTCGGAGAAGATCGCGGCGACCACAAGCTAGCCTGATGTCGATGGTTCCGCACTCGGCGATGAAGGAAAACAGCGGGATGTCGTTTTATGCGCCGATGCTCAGTTCCACGAACTACACAGTCTGGGCAATACGAATGGAGGCAATCCTCGATGCCCAAGGAGTGTGGGAGGCTGTGGAACCAGCGGAAGGAACTCAGGTGGACGTGAAGAAAGATAAGACAGCGCATGCGCACATTCTGCAGTGTATTCCGGAAGATATTCTCCTTCAAGTCGCAAAGAAGAAGACGGCGAAGGAAATATGGAGTAGTATCAAGACAAGGTTCTTGGGAGTAGATCGGGTGCAGAAGGCGCAACTACAAACTTTGAAGAGTGAATTCAATGTGCTTCGTATGTCTGAAGATGAGCCAATAGATGAATTCGCCGGCAAGCTCAGCGTCATGGCAAGCAAGTATGCCTCCTTGGAACCACGCTAGAAGATTCGGCTCTTGTCAAAAAGTTGCTTGATTCTGTCCTCAACAAATTCATTCCCATTGTTGCCAGGATCGAGCAATTTTATGATCTTGAGACGATGGCTTTTGAGGAAGCGATCAGGAGGCTTAAGGCATACGAAGAGAGGGTTGCACGGATAGGCAGCAATGCCAGCGGCGGCCATGGACAGCTCCTGTTTACTCACGCAGAATGGCAAGCTCGGCAAAAGACCGGCAACGGCGAAATATCATCAAGAGGTAGGGGCGCAGCTTCAACACCTCCAACTGTGGAAGATGGCGTGGACAGGGACGAAGCCGTGGCCGGTTTGGATGAAGTGCTCCACAGCCAGAAGGTCGGGAGGCCGCGCATCCGGATTTGGCGCACGTGACAAGAGTCACATAAAATGCTACACCTGCAAGAATATGGGGCACTACGCCTCAGAGTGTCGCACCAAGATACGTGAAGATGAAGCACACCTCACTCGCACCCTGGATGAAGAACCAAAGCACTGATGCTGGCTGTATCCCAAGAGGAGGCACTCACTGAACAAGAGCAACAAGTTGCTGTACTGCTAAATGAAGAACGTTTGGCGCCTGAGATGTACCGTGGTAGCAAGAAGGAGGACGAAGAAGACACCTAGTACTTGGATAACGGTGCTAGTAACCACATGACAGGCCATCACAGCAAGTTCCAAGATTTGGATGAAGCAGTCACCGGTAAGGTGAGCTTTGGTGATGGGTCAACTGTCCGAATCATGGGAAAGGGATCAGTGGCATTCACCTGCAGGTATGGAGACCAAAAGATCCTTAAAGAGGTAAACTACATTCCAGAATTGTGCAATAACATTATTAGTATTGGGCAAATGATAAAGGAGGGACTTGTAGTGCATATGGCTGGAGAAAGCATGAAAGTATTTGAAAACAGATGGAAGCTCCTGATGTCGGTAAAGAGGACACCAAATCTCCTCTATAAGATAGTACTGAAGACATCCAAGGGAAATTGTTTTCTAGCAAATATCGAAGATCCAACCTGGTTATGGCATACAAGACTCGGACATGTCAATTTCAGTGACTTGAGTCTTGTGGGGGAGAAGAAGATGGCAGGTGGACTGCTCAGCTGACCAAGCCAAACAAGGTCTGTGAGATCTGTGTTATGACAAAACAAACTAGGCAGCCATTTCCTCACCAGGTGAGATTCAGAGCACAAAAACCACTTGAGTTACTTCATATGGATATTTGTTGACCAATTACACCAAGTACATTGAGTGGAAAACAATACTTTCTATTGATTGTCGATGATTGTACCATGTGGATATACACACTGGCGACAAAAGGCGACGCATTTCAGTTCTTCAGAAAGTTTAGAATTCTGGCTGAAAATAAGACTGGTTTCAAAGTCAAGACACTGCGGTCAGACTGGGGAGGAGAGTTTTTGTCAGCTGACTTCACTCGGTATTGTGAAGACACAGGTATAGAAAGACACCTCACAACACCCTACACACCCCACCAGAATGGCGTGGTAGAGTGCTGGAACTGTACTGTGATGGGGATGGCCAGGGCTTTGCCGAAAGGAATGAGTATGCCAGCAAATTTCTGGGGTGAGGCTATGAGACATGCAATATATCTGCTAAACCGCCTCCCAACTAAAGCTCTAGATGGACAGACCCCATTTGAGGCACTGGAGGGAAGAAAGCCAAATCTTGCACACTTGAAAGTCTTTGGGTGCACGGCATATGTGAAAAACACTACACCACATATCAATAAACTTGAGGACAGGAGCTCGCCCATGGTGTATTTGGGTGTCGAGGAGGAATGCAAAGCTCACCGGTTATATGATCCAAGCCGAGACAAGCTTCATGTAAGCAAGGATGTCATATTCCAAGAGAATTTGAAATGGAAATGGAATGAGGAGGCTAACAGCAATATGAAGTCTCCAGAGTTCATTGTCATGGACAAACATTACTTGGAGGAGATAGCACCAGCTGCAGTAGGTGAACTTGGCTCAGAAGAAACTATGCCATCCATGACAGAAGTGGAAGAGGGAGTTTTGGCGTTCCCAATGTCTTCAAAACCACACCCGACAGGAGAAGTCAGTCCACATACATCACCAGTGAGCAGTCGAGCAACCACCTCACCATTAGTGTCGTTGTCACCTGAATCACATGATGGGCCAGTGCGCTACAGATCTCTTGCAGATATATATGCAAATACTGAAGAAGTAACTACACAATATGATGAAGAGGGAGTGGCAATGTTAATGCTATCAGAAGAACCAACAAGCTTCCGGGAAGCTGCAATGGAAGGCTGTTGGTATGAAGCAATGAAGCAGGAGTTAGAGTCCATCGAAAAGAATAAAACATGGACACTAACTGAACTTCCTCCCGGTATGAAACCCATAGGCTTGAAGTGGGTGTTTAAACTAAAAAAGGATGCCGAAGGAAGAGTTGTCAAACACAAAGCAAGGCTAGTGGCGAAAGGTTATGTTCAAAGACAAGGGATTGGTTTTCAAGAAGTATTCGCGCCGGTTGCAAGACTTGATACCGTTCGAGTCATACTAGCTCTTGTAGCAAACCAATCTTGGGAGGTACATCATTTGGATGTAAAAACAACTTTTCTCAATGGAGAGCTAGAGGAGGAGGTCTATGTCACTCAACTGGAGGGTTTTGAGATACAAGGTCAAAGGCACAAGGTGTATAAGTTGACGAAAGCTCTCTACGGCTTACGACAAGCTCCACGGGCCTGGAACACTCGGTTAGACAGAAGCCTGAAAGCACTGGGATTCAGCAAGTGTGCTCAGGAGTAGGCTGTGTATATCAGGTGTGAAGATGGAATAAAAGTGATTGTCAGAGTATATGTAGATGATCTTCTTGTGACAGGTAGCAGTCCTGAAGAAGTCCAGTGGTTTAAAGAGCAAATGATAGCAGAATTTGAGATGAGTAATCTGGGACTCCTTTCTTATTACTTGGGAATTGAGGTGGAACAGCAAAAGGATCGAATACTTCTCAACCAGTCTACTTATGCAAGAAAGATAGTATCTCTATTTGGTATGGAGGATTGTAATGCAACGAGATACCCGATGGAACCAAAAGTTCAGCTGCATAAAGACTCTGAAGGAACAGCAGTAGATGCAACTAAATACAAATGCATTATTGGCTGTCTCAGGTATTTACTGAATACACGACCGGATTTGTCGTTTTCAGTGGGATTAACAAGTAGGTATATGGAGAGACCTACTGTTATGCATTTCAAGGCAATCAAGCAAATTCTTAGGTACTTGAAAGGGACAATTCACTTCAGACTTGTATATGTGAGGAGACATCAAGACGCTAGACTTTGTGGATACTCGGACAGTGATCTTGCAGGAGATTTAGAAGGAAGAAGAAGTACAAGTGGAATGGCATTTTACTTCAATGGGAACTTGGTATCCTGGAATTCCCAAAAGCAAAAAACAGTTGCGCTATCTTCCTGCGAGGCCGAGTTCATGGCGGCAACGGCAGCAGCGTGTCATGCTCTTTGGCTGAGAAGTCTGATCGGAGAGCTCATAGGGACTGAGCCGAAAACAGTGACTTTGTTTGTTGACAATCATTTTGCAATTGCTCTCATGAAAAATCCCGTGTTTCATGGTCGTAGCAAACATATCGACACGAGGTTCCACTTTATAAGAGAGTGTGTGGAGAGGACAAATCAAGGTTGAATTTGTCATGGCCGAGAGCAATGAGCCGATGCTCGACGAGCGATCTGCGGGAGTAAAGTTGGCGATATCGTCAAGCGCCGGCATTCGTGATTTGGAGCCATGTCAGGATTAGGGGGGAATATATGAGTTAATAATCTAGACATGGACACTAGGTCGGGAACAAGTCACCCGGAAACAAATAAGGAACGAAGTATGCGCAACATTTTGTTTCCCCGCTGCTCGGTTAGTTGCAGTCAATTAGTTTGTTTCTCAATTTTCCCGTAACGTGCGGTTTGCACGATTTGCTCCCAGGTCAAGCAGATCTCGGGTTGATTGTTTACCATTGATTAGTATTTATATCTAGCATGTACTAGTTAACAATTTGCGTTGAGAAATAACAAAGAAAATCTCAGTGCCAATCTCTGAATTTTTACTGTGCATGGTCAAGCAGCGTGATTGCTCGGGTGATCGTGAAATCCTTGGGCTGCTACTAACAGGAGCGCCTTCCCTACTGCCTGAGCAACCCTCTGATGCAAGACCTCACAGGAAGGAACCTAAAGACATGGCCAACCTTAATCTTGGTGACCCAGCCACACATCCCCCTGAAGATGCCTGCATCGTCCTCTCCAGCGTGGAGCTCCAGAGAGAGCTTCATAGGCACGAGAGCTTCTCGACCGTTGTCTGACTGGCCAAAACAAAGCCAAAAACTGACCTCTGCACCACCGCTAAGGCCATCAAAAGGCGCTTCAACCTAAGGTCAATAGACTTTACAGTGCACTATTAGGAAAAATAATAGTCCCATATGGATTGTGAGAGAGAAAAAAGCACAACTTATAAGTGTGAGGGGATCTCTACCCATTAGACTAGTCTTTTAGGGGGAGGAGGCCTAATACCACTTATAAGGTTGTTGCTTAGAGGGCTTGCTAGTGGGCAGCCCGTGGGCTTAGTGCGCAGGGAACACAGCCCATTTAAGAAAGAAGAGACCGAGAAATAGATCCGGTGGGACCTAGGGTGGTCGCCGGTTCCAACATTTGGTATCAAAGCCAGAGACCTAACATCTTCCAGGGTGCAGTGTGCACAAATCCATATGGAGGGGGAGTTTCCCAGAAGTGCGGTGTGCACAATCCATATGTGAGGGGGAGATTGTTAAGAAAAATAATAGTCACATATGGATTGTGAGAGAGAGAAAAAGCACAACTTATAAGTGTAAGGGGATCTCCACTCATTAGATTAGTCTTTTGGGGGGAGGAGGCCCAATACCACTTATAAGGTTGTTGCTTAGAGGGCTTGCTAGTGGGCAGCCTATGGGCTTAGTGCGTAGGGAGCGCATCTTATTTAAGAAAGAAGAGACCGAGAAATGGATCCGTTGGGACCCAGGGTAGTCGCCGGTTCCAACATGCACCACCACTACCCGGACAATTTCTTGATCAACTTTGAGCACAGGCACCACAGGGATGAAGTAACCGGCTTTGATAAGTTCTACTTCCACAACTTGGAGTTCCACGTTCGGCCATGGAAACAACTTCGACATGCCTTCGAGGTAGCCCTCAGGTTCCGTGTGCGGCTGTGTCTTGAAGGAACTCCTCAGCATGCTTGGAATGTTGAGGTTGCAAGTAGAGTAATAGGCATCAGATGTGCCCTGGATCACGTCAATGATAGCTCACTGCATCAAGAGGATGCCCACATGCTTGACTTGTGGGCATGGACGGCGAATCCAAGCTCGATCCCAAAGTCTCCCTACTCACCTTCACTGATGGTCCGCTGTGTTGGAACCGGCGACCACCCTGGTCCCATCGGATCGATTCTTCGGTCTCTTCTTTCTTAAATGGGCTGCGCTCCCTGCGCACTAAGCCCACGGGTTGCCCACTAGCAAGCCCTCCAAGCAACAACCTTATAAGTGGTATTGGGCCTCCTCCCCCCAAAAGACTAGTCTCATGAGTGGAGATCCCCTCACACTTATAAGTTGTGCTTTTTTCTCTCCCACAATCCATATGAGACTATTATTTTTCCTAACAATCTCCCCCTCATATATAGATTATGCACACCGCACTTCTGGGAAACTCCCCCTCTATATGGATTTGTGCACACCGCACCCTGGAAGATGTTAGGTCTCTGGCTCTGATACCAAATGTTGGAACCGGTGACCGCCCTGGTCCCACCGGATCCATTCTTCGGTCTCTTCTTTCTTAAATGGGCTACGCTTCCTGCGCACTAAACCTACGGGCTGCCCACTAGCAAGCCCTCCAAGCAACAACCTTATAAGTGATATTGGGTCTCCTCTCCCTAAAAGACTAGTCTCATGGGTGGAGATCCCCTCACACTTATAAGTTGTACTTTTTTCTCTCCAACAATTCATATAGAACTATTATTTTTCCTAACATGCTGGCAACCTCCTCAGGGTTGCAGACAGCTACAACACAACCTGCGTGATGCAAGAAGGGCCTATCTTATAAGGTCTTGCTGCACCTTGACTTCATCGAGGACTACTCCGTAGCTCCGCCTAACGTCGACCTTGGTGACATTGACTATGTGCCTTTTGTCCCAGTGAAGCATGGCCTCTCCCGGCATTTGGGTGTCATTGATGGCACCCCAGAGTCGGCAGAGACTCAACACACCCAGCACCTCCGCGATGGCGCTGTTCGGGTGGAGCAGGGTGTCACAGGAAACTCCCGTCGCGCAGGGCCCAGGAGGTCAGCTCCTGGTGCGTGCCATGATGAAAGCATGTACCGAGAAAAACGGTATGACGATGACGACGATGAGCACCACTAGCACCGCAGGCATGAATACCACGTCAGATGGAGATCCTCAACACAGGAGGCTGGTCATCACGGGAAGTCCCATGATCAACCTAGGGCAATCGTCAGCAACACCACATGGAGATGACTGGCCCCATCATCTTCGGCACGCCTCCAACCCAGCCCACCGGCCAACAATCCATGACTGACGGGAAGCTCGTGTTAGGTATGTGATCTCAGGCCAATCAGCCAAAATGAGAAAGAAAGATTTCAGCGCCCTGATCGGGGGAACTTTCCATATCTTGGTTACGGTCCCCCGTTGCAACAGCGCAATATAAAGAAGGGGCTCCGGCCTCTCACGATGAGATGTACGTTTTCCGTGAGAGCCAAAAGGCCCGTACAATACTAAAGACGCCCGATCTATTGCGCTGCTAGCAACGGGAAGGCGCCGCCGCCGCCACCACCACGAGGACCTCGCGGCGACGACCCTGCACCAACTCTTCCTCACGCCGCATCACGCAGCACGGGTCTTCGCTCTTCGCTCATGGCGTTCATCGGCACCGTGAGTTCTCTCTCGATCTCCCTCCCCTTTAGGTGTTCTAGCGAAGACTAGTGGATTATGCAATATTCATAAGGATTAAACTCACATTTGGTATCAGAGCGACTGCTAATTTTCCTAGAACCCAGAGGCTCGGATCTGATGTTTAATGGCTTGGGTAGCATGTAGCAGATAATGCAATACTCATAAGGATAAGGATGCAACATTTGGTATCAGAGCACCTAGAGGGGAGGGGATCGTGACTTACGGTCGCCGATGAACGCCATGAGCGAAGACCCGTGCCTGCGTGATGCAGGCGTGAGGAAGAGTTGGTGGAGATCGTCCAGAGGGTCGCCGGCGGCGTCCTGTAGCAGCGGCGACGGTCTTCCCGTTGCTCAACAGCGCACAATAGATCGGTTCACCTTTTGGGTTTGTGCGAGATTCTTGTCTCTCACGGAACGAGGTCGTAACCCCTTCTTTATATTGCGCTGTTGCAACGGGGGACCGTAACCAAAATATGGAAAGCTCCCCCGATCAGGGCGCTGAATAATCTCTTTCTCGTTTTGACCGTTTGGCCTGAGATCACATTCCTAACATTCCTTATCCTTATGAGTATTGCATTATCTGCTAGTCTTTGCTAGAGCACCTAGAGGGGAGGGGATCGTGACTTACGGTCGCCGATGAACGCCATGAGCGAAGACCCGTGCCTGCGTGATGCGCGCGAGGAAGAGTTGGTGGAGATCGTCGCAGGGTCGCCGGCGGCGTCCTGTAGCAGCGGCGACGGTCTTCCCGTTGCTCAACAGCGCACAATAGATCGGTTCACCTTTTGGGTTTGTACGAGATTCTTGTCTCTCACGGGAACGAACGATGGATTGCCTCGTGAGAGACCGTAGCTCCCATTTATATTGCGCTGTTGCAACAGGGGACCGTAACCATATATGGAAGGCACCCCGATCGTAGCGCTGATTTATCTCTTTCGTTTTGGCCGCTTGGCACGAGATCATATTCTAACATTCTCCCCTTGATCGTAAGGCTAAACATCATAAGCCCTCTCTCAATAAAAATTCACACCAAAGTAGTGCATCACAACAATCAATTAAGTATCATTTGGACATCGATTATTTATAGTGCTCCATTCTATCTCGATCGGATAACATAATACTTCATGGGAGTTGGTTACTTTATTTGGTCCTCTTTTTCCAGATCACAGCTCTCCAATAAACCCATGCGGCAACATGATCACGAAAATTATTGGGTGGTAAGCCTTTTGTGAGCGGATCCATGAGCATAAATTTAGTTCCAATATGCTCAACCTTAATTGTTTGATCCTGGACTCTATCTTTCACAACATGATACTTTATGTCAATGTGCTTGGCAGCGCACTTGACTTGTTGTTACTCGAATAGAAAGCTGCGGGTTCATTATCGCGATTACAAAGTGAGTGGTCTAGAAATGCCGTCTACCACTCTTAATCCCGGATAAAGTTCTTTAGCCATACTGACCTGCCGGTAGCCTCATAACATGCCACAAATTCAGCTGCATTGTCGACGATGCAGTAAGTGTTTGCTTTACACTTTTCCATGATATTGCTGCTCGCGAGGGTGAAAATATAACCGATGTGGACTTCTTAGTGTCTTTACACCCGCAAAATCAGCATCGTAATAACCGACAACCTCAAGGTTATCGCATTTTCTATATGTGAGCATGTGACCTTTAGTGCCTTGCATATAGCGTAGGACTTTCTTAACGGCTTTCGGTGGTCGGTCCTGGATTTGATTGATATCGCCAAGCATCCGGTAACAAAAGCTAAATCGGGCGTGTACATACTTGAGCATACATAATACTTCCGGCAGCAGGCGTAAGGTATAGCTTTCATCCGATCGATTCATAGTCATTCTTTGGGCATTGAAATTTCCCAAACTTATCGCCCTTAACAATAGGAGCAGGCGAGGCAGAGCATTTATGCATATTGTATCTCTTTAGTACTCTGTCAATGTATGCCTTTTGTGATAAACCTAATGTTCCTTTGGACCTATCTCGGTGAATTTCAATACCAAGAACATAAGATGCTTCACCGAGATCCTTCATGTCAAAATTGACGAGAGAAATCTTTTAGTTTCCCAAAGATGTCACACGCTGCCGCCAATAATATATCGTCCACATAAAGAATTAAGAAGGTGTAATTACTCCCCCTGAACTTAACATATGTACAATTGTCAACATCATTCTCCTTAAATCCAAAATTCCTTATGACTTCATCGAACTTAAGGTACCATTGCCTAGAAGCTTGTTTCAGGCCATATATGGATTTCTTTAACTTGCATCCTAAATGTTCCTCGCCTTCCACAACAAAACCTTCCGGTTGTGTCATGTAAACGTCCTCATACAAGTTTCCATTTAGGAATGCAGTCTTAACATCCATTTGGTGCAACTCTAAATCAAAATGTGCTGTGAGCGCCATTATGATTCTAAAAGAATCTTTAGTCGAGACAGGAGAAAATGTTTCATTATAGTCAATGCCTTCTCTTTGTGTAAACCCTTTTGCTACAAGTCTCGCCTTAAACCTTTCGATATTCCCTTTGGAGTCCCGTTTGGTTTTGTAGACCCATTTGCAGCCTACTGTTTTGGCTCCATTAGGAATTTCTACTAAGTCCCATACATCATTATCGCTCATAGACTTAATTTCATCTTTCATGGCATCTAGCCACTTAGACGAATTCTTACTCTTCATAGCTTCTATATAAGAGTTAGGATCATCCATCTTCCCAAGATCATCTTCATTTAAGTAAACCTCATAATCACTTGGGATAGCAGATCTCCTCACTCGCTCGATCTCCGATGTGTACAATAGTTGGTTCATTAGGTCTGTTCATTAATTGTCACAGAGGGTGTGAAGGCTCATCATTAGGTACAGACTAGCATTTTTGAGCCCTCAACGGGAGGAGTGGCCACAGATTAATCGGAGATGCAACAGAGTTGCAACAACGAGGTCAAGCGTGGGCACAACCACTTGGGGTACAACCGCTTGGGGTACAACCATTTGGGGTACAACCATTTGGGGCATAGGAAAATCATCGCTTGTCGGATTAGCGGTGAAGGGACATAAATCCGCTTCTCCTCAAGATCAATTTTCCTAGGCTCCAAGTCCCCACCGATCCCATCATTTTCCAAGAACACCGCGTGTCTTGTTTCTACAAATTTTGTGGTACGATTGGACAAGAGAATCGGTACCCTTTAGACTGTCGCAGTAGCCAATAAATGGCAACTCACGCCTTGGGGTCTAATTTCCCAATCTGTGGATTAAATAATTTAGCTTCACTGCACAACCCCACACATGTAGGTAGTTCAAACTTGGTTTTCTCGATCCATAATTCATAGGGTGTTTTAGGCATCGATTTACTGGGAACCCGATTGAGTATGTGTGCAGCGGTCTTTAATGCTTCCATCCATAACTTTATCGGCAAGGTGGAGTAGCTCAACATACTTGAACCATGTCCATAAGTGTGCGGTTTCTTCTTTCCGCTACTCCATTTTGCCGGGATCACCGGGCATTGAGTCTTGGCGACTATACCATTTTCTTGTAGGAACTCGCAAAAGGACCAGAACCTGTCCATAAGTTGCGTGTCGCCCATAATACTCTCCCGCGATCCGAACGCACTACTTTAATCTTTAGATTGTGCTGATTTTCAACTTCACTTTAAATATCTTAAATTTATCTAGTGCTTCCGATCTCTCTTTAATGGGATAGATGTAGCCATAACGTGAGTAATCATCGTGAATGTAATGAAAGAATTATAACCATCCACCGATGTCACAGGAAAGGACCACATATGTCAAGATGGATTAATTCCAAAATCCTCGTGCTTGAGTAGCACCTTTCTTTATTTGCTTTACATACTTGCCTTTGATACAATCAAGACAATGATCATCCGAATCATTAAAATCTAAAGGGTGGAGAATTTCATCTTTAATGAGACGTTCAATTCTCCCCCTCGAAATGTGGCCCAAACGACAGTGCCACAATTTCGACGAAGTCTCATCAATTCGCTTGCGCTTTTTATTCACATCACATACATTCATGGATATAGGAGAATCTTGCAGGGATAACATATAAAGCTTGTCGTGTCGGATGGCACGACCAACATTATTATTATTGAAGTAAACAAGACACTGTCCGTGTCCAAAATTACATGAATATCCATCATTATCTAATAATGAGACAGAAATTAAGTTTCTTCTCATCGAGGGAACATAAAGAACATCATTAAGGTCTATTACAAAACCTTTATTCAAAACTAAAGAAACTGATCCAATGGCTTTAATTTCAGCTTCTATTCCGTTAGCCACTCTTAGGCTTCTTTCCCCTCTGAGATTTCTCAACATATGGAATCCCTGCAAGGAATTCGTAACGTGCACAGTGGCACCAGAATCAATCCACCAAGAATTTACAGGAAAATCAGCATAAAATGCTTCATCAACGAAAGTAATTTCATAAGTACCTTTCTTGGCGAGCCATTTTAGCCATCCAGGACGATTATCTTTGAAATGGTCCTTGGGTCGACAAAATGACACGTCCATTTAAGCTCCCGGGACTCAAGCGTGTTTAGGCGCTTGAGGACGCTGTGGATCTTTGTGGCCTTTATAAGGGAGTATGTTTGCTCCTTCTTGCCCTTTCCTTTATAGCCTCCTCTATTTCTAGAGGAGCCACTGCTTGAGGAGTTGATGTGATTCACAACATCATCACCCCTTCACCTTGAGCCTCTCTTCCTCTTGAGAAACATTGGCGATTAACTCGCTCATTGTCCACTTGTCTTTAATGGTGTTGTAATTCACCTTGAAAGCTTCAAATTGTTTAGGAAGAGACATCATAATATAATGGACAACAAAACCGCGAAATTGCCATGTCCATTGTCTTAAGTCCGGCAAAGAATATTGATTATGGTCATGATGTGCTCACGGACATTTCAGATACCATTGTACTTTGTGTTCATGAGCACGTGCATCGGTGTGGTAGCATAAACCTTAGAGGATCCTTTAAAATGATCCTCGATGGAGGACAAGTAATCCTTCACCCTTTCCTTTTCGAGGATTGCTCCTAATAGCCTCACCGATGGAGTTTTTCATGACAAAGAAGTGAAACGCGGTTAGACCGCTCCCACTTTTCAACATTAAGTTTATATTCCTTCATTTTATCATCAAAATTGTCATCTCCTTCATTAGGAGCGACAGGCTCATCGAACCTAAACGCATAGTCTAGGTCCAATAGCTGGAAAGTCGTCATAAGGGTGAACTTCCATTTCTGGAAGTTGCTGCCATTAAGTGGCTCAATTGCATTAACTCGAGCGAAATAGAACTAAATTGAAAAATTTAAAAATTTTACATTAGGAAAATACATAATTGATTTGCATGAAAAATTAATCTTACGTTGGTATGATTAACAACATGCTCATAATAATTTTTCGTATCACCGTTGGGCAGATGACGAAAAATTTAACATAATTTAGAGCATGCTATTACAATTGACGTTGGTCAAAGAGTAATAGCATGACCAAAACAAAACATATCAAGAATAAACATAATCGATAACATGCTATTACAATTAACGTTGGTCCAAAAGTAATAGCATGTAAAAATTTATACCCCTCTAATTGAATTTCTCGTTGGTTCCATTCAATTAGGGGAGGACATCATGCAGCGGAAACTACAGCATAAAATTTCAGCAGCTAAAGGACATTATTCAATAATATATTACATGAGAGACATCAAAAATTAATTAAGGAACATGTGGCATATCATAATACATGAAACATATGTATACTGAAATAAAACTTAACAGCATAAAAAAAATACATCATAATTCAATTTCATGTGTATATATATTCCTAAAAAATATGCATAACATATATGTTGAAATGCATGAATTTAAACAGTCAACATAAATAGACATAATTATCAAGAAAAATGGGGGGTCTATTTGAAAAAATCCCACCCAAACCGACCAGCGGCGGAGGCGGCAGACCAGGTAATAAATTTTTTTTTTTTGTTTGCTGATTTAAAACTTGATTCAATCCCCTCCTTCTTGATGCTAAACCGAAAAAGATCTAGAGTTCTAGGAAGGAACTAGCATGGCTCTGATACCAAATGTTGCATCCTTATCCTTATGAGTATTGCATTATCTGCTAGTCTTTGCTAGAGCACCTAGAGGGGAGGGGATCGTGACTTACGGTCGCCGATGAACGCCATGAGCGAAGACCCGTGCCTGCGTGATGCAGGCGTGAGGAAGAGTTGGTGGAGATCGTCCAGAGGGTCGCCGGCGGCGTCCTGTAGCAGCGGCGACGGTCTTCCCGTTGCTCAACAGCGCACAATAGATCGGTTCACCTTTTGGGTTTGTACGAGATTCTTGTCTCTCACGGGAACGAACGATGGATTGCCTCGTGAGAGACCGTAGCTCCCATTTATATTGCGCTGTTGCAACAGGGGACCGTAACCATATATGGAAGGCACCCCGATCGTATACCGATTTATCTCTTTCGTTTTGGCCGCTTGGCACGAGATCATATTCCTAACATTCTCCCCTTGATCGTAAGGCTAAACATCATAAGCCCTCTCTCAATAAAAATTCACACCAAAGTAGTGCATCACAACAATCAATTAAGTATCATTTGGACATCGCATTTATAGTGCTCCATTCTATCTCGATCGGATAACATAATACTTCATGGGAGTTGGTTACTTTATTTGGTCCTCTTTTTCCAGGATCACAGGCTCTCCAATAAACCCATGCCGGCAACATGATCACGAAAATTATTGGGTGGTAAGCCTTTTGTGAGCGGATCCGCGAGCATAAATTTAGTTCCAATATGCTCAACCTTAATTGTTTGATCCTGGACTCTATCTTTCACAACATGATACTTTATGTCAATGTGCTTGGCAGCCGCACTTGACTTGTTGTTACTCGAATAGAAAAGCTGCGGGTTCATTATCGCGATTACAAAGTGAGTGGTCTAGAAATCTGTCTACCACTCTTAATCCGGGATAAAGTTCTTTAGCCATACACCTGCCCGGTAGCCTCATAACATGCCACAAATTCAGCTGCATTGTCGGCGATGCGATGAAGTGTTTGCTTTACACTTTTCCATGATATTGCTGCTCCTGCGAGGGTGAAAATATAACCTGATGTGGACTTCTTAGTGTCTTTACACCCCGCAAAATCAGCATCAGAATAACCGACAACCTCAAGGTTATCGCATTTTCTATATGTGAGCATGTGACCTTTAGTGCCTTGCATATAGCGTAGGACTTTCTTAACGGCTTTCCAGTGGTCCGGTCTGGATTTGATTGATATCTGCCAAGCATCCCGGTAACAAAAGCTAAATCGTATGTGTACATACTTGAGCATACATAATACTTCCGGCAATACAGGCGTAAGGTATAGCTTTCATCCGATCGATTCATAGTCATTCTTTGGGCATTGAAATTTCCCAAACTTATCGCCCTTAACAATAGGAGCAAAGAGGCGAGCATTTATGCATATTGTATCTCTTTAGTACTCTGTCAATGTATGCCTTTGTGATAAACCTAATGTTCCTTTGGACCTATCTCGGTGAATTTCAATACCAAGAACATAAGATGCTTCACCGAGATCCTTCATGTCAAAATTGGACGAGAGAAATCTTTTAGTTTCCGCAAACATGTCCACACCTGCTGGCCAATAATATATCGTCCACATAAAGAATTAAGAAGGTGTAATTACTCCCCCTGAACTTAACATATGTACAATTGTCAACATCATTCTCCTTAAATCCAAAATTCCTTATGACTTCATCGAACTTAAGGTACCATTGCCTAGAAGCTTGTTTCAGTGCCATATATGGATTTCTTTAACTTGCATCCTAAATGTTCCTCGCTTCCACAACAAAACCTTCCGGTTGTGTCATGTAAACGTCCTCATACAAGTTTCCATTTAGGAATGCAGTCTTAACATCCATTTGGTGCAACTCTAAATCAAAATGTGCTGTGAGCGCCATTATGATTCTAAAAGAATCTTTAGTCGAGACAGGAGAAAATGTTTCATTATAGTCAATGCCTTCTCTTTGTGTAAACCCTTTTGCTACAAGTCTCGCCTTAAACCTTTCGATATTCCCTTTGGAGTCCCGTTTGGTTTTGTAGACCCATTTGCAGCCTACTGTTTTGGCTCCATTAGGAATTTCTACTAAGTCCCATACATCATTATCGCTCATAGACTTAATTTCATCTTTCATGGCATCTAGCCACTTAGACGAATTCTTACTCTTCATAGCTTCTATATAAGAGTTAGGATCATCCATCTTCCCAAGATCATCTTCATTTAAGTAAACCTCATAATCACTTGGGATAGCAGATCTCCTCACTCGTTCTGATCTCCTGACAGGTACAATAGTTGGTTCATTAGGCTGTTCATTAATTGTCACAGAGGGCTGTGAAGGCTCATCATTAGGTACAGCACTAGCATTTTCAGAGCCCTCAACAGGAGGAGTGGCCACAGGATTAACTGGAGATGCAACAGGAGTTGCAACAACAGGGTCAACTGTGGGCACAACCACTTGGGGTACAACCGCTGGGGTACAACCATTTGGGGTACAACCATTTGGGGCATAGGAAAATCATCAGTTTGTCGGATTAGCGGTGAAGGGACATAAATCCGCTTCTCCTCAAGATCAATTTTCCTAGGCTCCAAGTCCCCACTGATCCCATCATTTTCCAAGAACACTGCGTGTCTTGTTTCTACAAATTTTGTGGTACGATCCGACAAGAGAATCGGTACCCTTTAGACTGTCGCTGTAGCCAATAAAATGGCAACTCACGTCTTGGGGTCTAATTTCCCAATCTGTGGATTAAATAATTTAGCTTCACTGCACAACCCCACACATGTAGGTAGTTCAAACTTGGTTTTCTCCATCCATAATTCATAGGGTGTTTTAGGCATCGATTTCTGGGAACCCGATTGAGTATGTGTGCAGCGGTCTTTAATGCTTCCATCCATAACTTTATCGGCAAGGTGGAGTAGCTCAACATACTTGAACCATGTCCATAAGTGTGCGGTTTCTTCTTTCCGCTACTCCATTTTTTGGGATCACCGGGCATTGAGTCTTGGCGACTATACCATTTTCTTGTAGGAACTCGCAAAGGACCAGAACCTGTCCATAAGTTGCGTGTCGCCCATAATACTCTCCCCGCGATCCGAACGCACTACTTTAATCTTTAGATTGTGCTGATTTTCAACTTCAGCCTTAAATATCTTAAATTTATCTAGTGCTTCCGATCTCTCTTTAATGGGATAGATGTAGCCATAACGTGAGTAATCATCGATGAATGTAATGAAAGAATTATAACCATCCACCGATGTCACAGGAAAGGACCACATATGTCAAGATGGATTAATTCCAAAATCCACGTGCTTCGAGTAGCACCTTTCTTTATTTGCTTTACATACTTGCCTTTGATACAATCAAGACAATGATCATCCGAATCATTAAAATCTAAAGGGTGGAGAATTTCATCTTTAATGAGACGTTCAATTCTCCCCTCGAAATGTGGCCCAAACGACCAGTGCCACAATTTCGACGAAGTCTCATCAATTCGCTTGCGCTTTTTATTCACATCACATACATTCATGGATATAGGAGAATCTTGCAGGGATAACATATAAAGCTTGTCGTGTCGGATGGCACGACCAACATTATTATTATTGAAGTAAACAAGACACTGTCCGTGTCCAAAATTACATGAATATCCATCATTATCTAATAATGAGACAGAAATTAAGTTTCTTCTCATCGAGGGAACATAAAGAACATCATTAAGGTCTATTACAAAACCTTTATTCAAAACTAAAGAAACTGATCCAATGGCTTTAATTTCAGCTTCTATTCCGTTAGCCACTCTTAGGCTTCTTTCCCCTCTGAGATTTCTCAACATATGGAATCCCTGCAAGGAATTTAACGCGTGCCTGATGGCACGTAATCAATCCACCAAGAATTTACAGGAAAATCAGCATAAAATGCTTCATCAACGAAAGTAATTTCATAAGTACCTTTCTTGGCGAGCCATTTTAGCCATCCAGGACAGTTATCTTTGAAATGGTCCTTGGACTGACAAAAATGACACGTCCATTTAAGCTCCCAGGACCTGAAGCGTGTTTAGGCGCTTGAGGACGCTGTGGATGCTGTGGCCTTTTATAAGGGGAGTATGTTTGCTCCTTCTTGCCCTTTCCTTTATAGCCTCCTCTATTTCTAGAGGAGCCAGCTCTGTTTGAGGAGTTGATGTGATTCACAACATCATCACCCCCTTCAGCCTTGAGCCTCTCTTCCTCTTGAGAAACATTGGCGATTAACTCGCTCATTGTCCACTTGTCTTTAATGGTGTTGTAATTCACCTTGAAAGCTTCAAATTGTTTAGGAAGAGACATCATAATATAATGGACAACAAAACCGTCAGAAATTGCCATGTCCATTGTCTTAAGTCCGGCAAAGAATATTGATTATGGTCATGATGTGCTCACGGACATTTCAGTACCATTGTACTTTGTGTTCATGAGCACTGCATCGGTGTGGTAGCATAAACCTTAGAGGATCCTTTAAAATGATCCTCGATGGAGGACAAGTAATCCTTCACCCTTTCCTTTTGAGGATTGCTCCCTAATAGCCTCACCGATGGAGTTTTCATGACAAAGAAGTGAAACGCGGTTAGACCGCTCCCACTTTTCAACATTAAGTTTATATTCCTTCATTTTATCATCAAAATTGTCATCTCCTTCATTAGGAGCGACAGGCTCATCGAACCTAAACGCATAGTCTAGGTCCAATAGTGGAAAGTCGTCATAAGGGTGAACTTCCATTTACGGAAGTTCTTTGCCATTAAGTGGCTCAATTGCATTAACTGAGCGAAATAGAACCAAATGAAAAATTTAAAAATTTTACATTAGGAAAATACATAATTGATTTGCATGAAAAATTAATCTTACGTTGGTATGATTAACAACATGCTCATAATAATTTTTCGTATCACCGTTGGGCAGATGACGAAAAATTTAACATAATTTAGAGCATGCTATTACAATTGACGTTGGTCAAAGAGTAATAGCATGACCAAAACAAAACATATCAAGAATAAACATAATCGATAACATGCTATTACAATTAACGTTGGTCCAAAAGTAATAGCATGTAAAAATTTATACCCCTCTAATTGAATTTCTCGTTGGTTCCATTCAATTAGGGGAGGACATCATGCAGCGGAAACTACAGCATAAAATTTCAGCAGCTAAAGGACATTATTCAATAATATATTACATGAGAGACATCAAAAATTAATTAAGGAACATGTGGCATATCATAATACATGAAACATATGTATACTGAAATAAAACTTAACAGCATAAAAAAAATACATCATAATTCAATTTCATGTGTATATATATTCCTAAAAAATATGCATAACATATATGTTGAAATGCATGAATTTAAACAGTCAACATAAATAGACATAATTATCAAGAAAAATAGGGGGTCTATTTGAAAAAATCCCACCCAAACCTTATCCTCCCACCGGATGCAACCCCCACCACACAAGAATCAGTCAAAAAGCTTCATCTCCCCCAAAAATCTGTCATCCACCCACTCACCATTACTTCTCCCTGGGAAAAAAAATGCAGAGAGGGAGGCCAGCAGGGAGGCGCGGCGGCGCCGGTGAGCTGCGGGCTCGGCGGCGGCCTGCTCGGCGCATGCGCGCAAGGGGCAGCAGCGCCAGCAGGGGGCCGGGCACGAGGGGGCGCGAGGGCGCGGGGCCACGGGCGGCGGCGCGCTTCGCTCGCGGGCGCTGCGCGCAAGGGGACAGAGGCGGCGGCTGCTCGGAAAACCCGCCGGGCGGCGGCCAGCGTTAGCGTCGCAGAGGCGCGCAACAGCGCAGGGCCGGGCGGGTTCGCGCAGGAGCGGCGATGCGGGCCCGGCAGCGGGAGGCGCGCGCAGCACGCGCGCGCGGCGTCTGGCGCAGGAGGCCGCGCAGCGCAAGCGCAGCAGACGGGTGCACGCGGCAGCGGCGCGCAAGCCGCGACGGCCGGGGCGTGCTCGCGCAGGGGAAATTAGACCCCAAGACTGTGAGTTGCCATTTTATTGGCTACCCTGACAGGTCTAAAGGGTACCGATTCTACTGTCCAGATCGTACCACAAAATTTGTAGAAACAAGACACGCAGTGTTCTTGGAAAATGATGGGATCAGTGGGGACTTGGAGCCTAGGAAAATTGATCTTGAGGAGAAGCGGATTTATGTCCCTTCACCGCTAATCCAACAGACTGATCTTCCTATGCCCCAAATGGCTGTACCCCAAGTGGTTGTGCCCATAGTTGACCCTGTTGTTGCAACCCCTGTTGCATCTCCAGTTAATCCTGTGGCCACTCCTCCTGTTGAGGGCTCTGAAAATGCTAGTGCTGTACCTAATGATGAGTTTTCACAGCCGTCTGTGACAATTAATGAATAGCCTAATGAGCCTACTGCTGTACCTGTCAGGAGATCAGAACGAGTGAGGAGATCTGCTATCCCAAGTGATTATGAGGTTCACTTAAATGAAGATGATCTTGGGAAGATGGATGATCCTAACTCTTATAAAGAAGCTATGAAGAGTACGAATTCGTCTAAGTGGCTAGATGCCATGAAAGATGAAATTAAGTCTATGAGCGATAATGACGTATGGGACTTAGTAGAAATTCCTAATGGAGCCAAAACAGTAGGCTGCAAATGGGTCTACAAAACCAAACGGGACTCCAAAGGGAATATCGAAAGGTTTAAGGCGAGACTTGTAGCAAAAGGGTTTACACAAAGAGAAGGCATTGACTATAATGAAACCTTTTCTCCTGTCTCGACTAAAGATTCTTTTAGAATCATAATGGCGCCACCAAGACATTTTGATTTAGAGTTGCACCAAATGGATGTTAAGACTGCATTCCTAAATGGAGACTTGTATGAGGACGTTTACATGACACAACCGGAAGGTTTTGTTGTGGAAGGCGAGGAACATTTAGGATGCAAGTTAAAGAAATCCATATATGGCCTGAAACAAGCTTCTAGGCAATGGTACCTTAAGTTCGATGAAGTCATAAGAAATTTTGGATTTAAGGAGAATAATGTTGACAATTGTACATATGTTAAGTTCAGGGGGAGTAATTACACCTTCTTAATTCTTTATGTGGACGATATATTATTGGCCAGCAGCAGTGTGGACATCTTGCGGAAACTAAAAGATTCCTCTCGTCCAATTTTGATATGAAGGATCTCGGTGAAGCATCTTATGTTCTTGGTATTGAAATTCACCGAGATAGGTCCAAAGGAACATTAGGTTTATCACAAAAGGCATACATTGACAGAGTACTAAAGAGATACAATATGCATAAATGCTCGCCTCTTTGCTCCTATTGTTAAGGGCGATAAGTTTGGGAAATTTCAATGCCCAAAGAATGACTATGAATCTGATCAGATGAAGGCTATACCTTACGCTTCTGCTGTCGGAAGTATTATGTATGCTCAAGTATGTACACGCCCTGATTTAGCTTTTGTTACCGGGATGCTTGGCAGATATCAATCAAATCCAGGACCGGACCATGGAAAGTCTGTTAAGAAAGTCCTACGCTATATGCAAGGCACTAAAGGTCACATGCTCACATATAGAAAATGCGATAACCTTGAGGTTGTCGGTTATTCTGATGCTGATTTTGCGGGGTGTAAAGACACTAAGAAGTCCACATCAGGTTATATTTTCACCCTCGCAGGAGCAGCAATATCATGGAAAAGTGTAAAGCAAACACTTATCTGCATAAATCGACAATGCAGCTGAATTTGTGGCATGTTATGAGGCTACCGGCAGGTTTGTATGGCTAAAGAACTTTATCCCGGGATTAAGAGTGGTAGACAGCATTTCTAGACCACTCGCTTTGTATTGCGATAATGAACCCGCAGTTTTCTATTCGAGTAACAACAAGTCAAGTGCGGCTGCCAAGCACATTGACATAAAGTATCATGTTGTGAAAGATAGAGTCCAGGATCAAACAATTAAGGTTGAGCATATTGGAACTAAATTTATGCTCGCGGATCCGCTCACAAAAGGCTTACCACCCAATAATTTTCGTGATCATGTTGCCGGCATGGGTTTATTGGAGAGCCTGTGATCCTAGAATAAGGGGACCAAATAAAGTAACCAACTCCCATTAAGTGTTATGTTATCCGATCGAGATAGAATGAAGCACTATAAGTACTGATGTCCAGCGATACTTAATTGATTGTTGTGATGCACTACTTTGGTGTGAATTTTTATTGAGAGAGGGCTTATGATGTTTAGCCTTACGATCAAGGGGGAGAATGTTAGGTATGTGATCTTAGGCCAATCAGCCAAAATGAGAAAGAAAGATTTCAGCGCCCTGATCGGGGGAACTTTCCATATCTTGGTTACGGTCCCCCGTTGCAACAGCGCAATATAAAGAAGGGGCTCCGGCCTCTCACGATGAGATGTACGTTTTCCGTGAGAGCCAAAAGCCCCGTACAATACTAAAGACGCCCGATCTATTGCGCGCTGCTAGCAACGGGAAGGCCGTCGCCGTCGCCACCACCACAGGACCTCGCCGGCGACAGCCCTCTGCACCAACTCTTCCTCACGCCTGCATCACGCAGGCACGGGTCTTCGCTCTTCGCTCATGGCGTTCATCGGCGACCGTGAGTTCTCTCTCGATCTCCCTCCCCTTTAGGTGTTCTAGCGAAGACTAGTGGATTATGCAATATTCATAAGGATTAAACTCACAGCTCGACCTCAAAGAGTATGCTGACTCCTCCCTGCAAGCTCTACACAAACTGGCTGACCTCTTCAAAGCAAGGCTCCGCCAAACTGATGAGGAGATGCAACACGCTCGAGAGGTGTGGCTCTCAAAGGCCAACGAGTACCTGCAAGCGGCGCATGGCGTGGCAGACTAACTCCTACCGGAGCACCAGACCCTCAGCGGCCATCACCTCCAGGCTGTTAGTGTTTAATCTTGTTGATGTTAGCATTTTGCTTTGTACTGTGCACGTAGTACTCGTATGCACATCACGTTGTTGAGTTTTTTCTAGTTGCATGTTAGTGCTGCCCGTTGTGGTGGTAGTCGTTAGCAAAATAAGCGGATCAAGTAGCTAGTAGTTGCATGAAGGCTAGAATTGGTCTACCGATTCTAAAGGTGCACGTTACGTGTTGTGGCGCAAGAACCGGTCGGGGTTGTTATGGCGATGGTGTGCGTATGCATGTACTGATGAGCTTATTTAAGTTCAGATAGTGCCAGAGAATAAATAAGTTGAATAGGAACAAAACAACACAAGTCGAGTTGTGTCTCTGATGTTCCCTGTGTTTCATCTTCATAGAGCTTAGTAGTACAAGAGAATAGAGGTTCTCTCCGTTGTACTCCAGTTTAGCTCCAGAGTGTTCTCTCGTGTTAGTTGCGTCCACGGGATAGCGTTGAGTGCTCAAACCCAACATTTGGTATCAGAGCAGGGCAATGACAGGAAGTACCAGCAGCCGCGAGATAGTGGCATCCAAGGCGCGCGTGGCGGCGGCGCGCCGTGTTGCTCAGATACCGTTCTTCGGCGAGTACAAACTACGTAGCATGGAAGACGAAGATGAGGGTGCACATGATCGCGCAAGGTGTATGGGACACCGTGGAGGGTGACAACGACATCGACGAGAGCCATGATAAGATGGCATTGTCGGCCATCTACCAAGGCGTCTCGGAGGAGACACTCCTCATGATCATGGAGATGGATACGGCAAAGGAGGCATGGGAGGCGATCAAGTCCATGCACATGGGTGCGGATCGTGTGCAAAGGGCAAAAGTCCAAACGTTGAAAAGGGAGCTCGAGAAGCTGAGCATGAAGGAGAAGGAAAGTGTTGATGAGTTTGCTGCACGGCTGACAACCATTGTTAGCCAGATGAGGATTCTTGGTGAGAAGAAAGAGGAACAGGAAGTCGTGGAGAAGATCCTTCGTGCCGTCTCGCGGAAGTTTTTGCCGATTGCCACCACCATCGAGCAATTCGGCAACATGAAGAAGATGACGACACAGGAGGTATTTGGCCGACTGAAAGCTTTTGAGGAGCGTGTGAAGGCCTATGAAGATGATGAGGATCAGGAGGAACATTTGCTGCTCACACAGGCTCAGTGGAGGGGTAAGGAGAAGGACGGGCTCAAGCGTGGCAAGTTTGACAAGGCTAAGGTGAGGTGTTATGGGTGCAGCGAGCGGTCATTTTTCCTGGGAGTGCGCCAAACTGAAGGAAGAGAAGGAGCAAGCGTTGCTTGTCGAGGCAGACGCTGGCGACGAACCAGCCCTGCTTTAGTGCAACAAGATTAGGGGAGAATGTTAGTGTTTAATCTTGTTGATGTTAGCATTTTTCTTTGTACTGTGCACGTAGTACTCGTATGCTAAAATCACGTTGTTGAGTTTTTTCTAGTTGCATGTTAGTGCTGCCCGTTGTGGTGGTAGTCGTTAGCAAAATAAGCGGATCAAGTAGCTAGTAGTTGCATGAAGGCTAGAATTGGTCTACCGATTCTAAAGGTGCACGTTCTGTGTTGTGGCGCAAGAACTGGTCAGGGTTGTTATGGCCAGTGGTGTGCGTATGCATGTACTGATGAGCTTATTTAAGTTCAGATAGTGCCAGAGAATAAATAAGTTGAATAGGAACAAAACAACACAAGTCGAGTTGTGTCTCTGATGTTCCCTGTGTTTCATCTTCATAGAGCTTAGTAGTACAAGAGAATAGAGGTTCTCTCCGTTGTACTCCAGTTTAGCTCCAGAGTGTTCTCTCGTGTTAGTTGCGTCCATGGGATAGCGTTGAGTGCTCAAACCCAACACAGGCGTCCTCATCATGGTTGCTCGGGACGGCGACCCCTGAGTCACCCCAAGACAGGCTGCCCAGCTTCGCGACTTTGTTGACCAGCGCTAGCCAGGTATCATTATCCTTGTCGGTCCAACCGGGCTCACTTGCGGATGCTGCTCATGGTTTGAATGAGCTGCAGTTGTCTTTGACAGTGAACATGCCTCTTGCCCCTCCTCCTCAGAAGAACGCCGCCTTACTACGACCACCTCTGTTGCTGGCTTTCGCGCCGGCTCCCGTGCTTGAAGATGCCACTTTGGAGGAGTCGGCTCCAGCACTCCCTCGGGAACCACGGCAGCCAGCTTCTGCGCCTGACGGTGTCCATACTGCGGCCGGGGACCTTTCTGCTGCTCCACGGATAGGCCAGGTGCATGAGTCTACTTTCGGCACTCTACACTCTCATCTGATCCCTACTGCCCCATCTTCTGGGTTCTTCGACAGGCACTCTCCCCAGTCAGCTACACCGAAGACTGGGTTGTATTGTACCACCACCTCGCCACCCAGGGGAGA
Source organism: Melocanna baccifera (assembly GCA_036346265.1). Lineage (NCBI taxonomy): Eukaryota > Viridiplantae > Streptophyta > Magnoliopsida > Poales > Poaceae > Melocanna > Melocanna baccifera. The sequence continues at coordinate 16,801,731 of CM070695.1, forward strand.
TGCCTGGACTGGAGGAGCTGTCCGGACTGCACACCTCACCAGTCTCCACACCAGAGACAAACTTCGATACGGTGCCACTGACAGACGACCCTGGCAGCCAAGGCAACGCCTACGTCCAACACCAGCACGCTGATTTGCTGAGCAACATTTTCCTGCAGACTACACCCTCCCTCCTGCCACCTCCCGTGACGCAGGTTGCACCGGCCCAGATGAAGGCGAAAGCCTTTACCCCAAGGCGAAGCGAACGCCTGGTGAAGAAACAGCGCGGCATTCCCATCTTAAAGTGCACACAAGAGATCCTTGCTCGTTGGCTCAGAGTTATCGACGACGAAGAGGCAATTACTGAAGAAGCGCTTCACCGATATGCGGCTATGTTCAATGGACCACTGCCACCGGCCTCCCTGAAGGCTCTAGCTGCACTCTTCCATCTTGATTCACCCCAGGAGGCATAGCCGTGGTTCTAGCCAAAACAGCAGGGAGTGACTTCCAGCCAAGTAGCCAACACAGCGCATATTATTAGGCCTTTATTTGTGAATCTAACCAAGGCATGCTGTTGCGTAAATGTGAATTGGAATTGCTCGGGTAGCAAAGCAAGCTTCCTCTATCAACCGGGTGACTTATATCATGCCTTATGTGTATAGCTCGTTGATGAGCCGACAGTATGTACTTGGGGATGATGAATGGATCTGCAATGGAGTAGTAGTATTCAATTGGAACTTCAACATACAAGCTTGAGGAGGGATCTTAACTGGGAATTTTTGGTTTTTCAATAGACTGGTTAATCAGAGTTGAGCTTATTTATAATACATTTTCCGAAGACTAATTTGATCTGCCACACAAGTCACTCATCGAGAAAATGAAACTGTAGTCGTTAAGCTGATACACACTAGCACACAACTAATTATCTACGCATGATGATCCATCACAATCCCAATCTTTGTTTACAACAGTGCAGCGAGCACTAAATGTACACAAGGTTACTTTGTTGTACGAAATGACAAATTGACAACATACATCATGCCATCAAAATACATATAGTCCATACATAAAACTTCGATCAGTTAGCCTTGGTACGTAGAGCGGTTCTTATTAATAAGTTGTGGCTTGTGCAGTGCACAAGTAGCAATGTAGCTAGCATATGGCGGTATGTGCGACTTGCAAACAAGGACCTTAAATCTCCCTTGACATTTAACGCTCCCAAACAGAACATCATAGAATGTTATGTTAGGAACTGCGCCATTAGCAAAACTTGTCCGGTACCAATCATAAACCACAAACTCAGCATTGTTATCCATTCTCTGAAAACATGCAGTCTTTTTTCCTTCACAACAACCATGTGGATGCTCACCAAATAAAGAGAGAGTTCTTTGTGCAGATACCCTAATAAATGTAAGAACCATGCACCAATGTTGAGCACCAGCAAGATCACAAGAAAAAGAAAGAAATGATCAAAATCAACCAAATCAAAGACAAATCAAACAAAAACGCATAATAGACAAGGAGATCGTCAAAGATCGATGAATGATTACTTGAAGATGTAGGTTTTACAGCCACTCCACCTCGACCTCCAATCCATCTCTCATATGCTCTCAAATCTAGGGTTAGGGTTAGAGAGTGAGTGCATCGTGTGCCCCCAAATGTAAGCACCTTGAAGAAATACCAATATGCTTCTGGTGGTAGATCATTTAGTATAAGAGCTTGTGTAGTACCAAAATCTGCAATTCTGTTGGACGTACTTGTGATTATGATTTTGCCGCCGCTTGCAAGGCAATCAGCAGAAGCCAAAGACAGCCTATTCCATGCAACCTCATCAGCTTCCCCTGATAATTCAATGATAATAAGCAATCTCTCATTTTCTTTCAAGGCGTTGTTTCGGTGTATGGTCACACATCCATCTTTTAGAGTCGTTGGCTTGTCTTGAAGATCGTCCTCAGTAATGAGCAAAATTCGAGAAAAGTGGTTGCGCACTCTTTCGCTATTATAGACATGTGCAACAAGCGTCCTTTTTCCGACACCAGTTGGACCAATAATTGGTAGAACACCTATATTACCGGTATTAGGAGGCTCTATTTGCATCAAGAAATTCATGATCCTTTCCGTTTCCATTTGGCGACCAAACATGCACTTGTCAAGAAACAGGTGCATGCTGTAAGGTTGCCGGTACAGCGGAGGACAGTTCTTCAGAAATGCAACGAACTCATTCATATCAATGATCATGTTATTTAAGTTTTCGATCACTTGATGCAGTTCATTCACATTGCGTGTACCACCATTGGAGGAGAGGAAGAGACGCTTGGCAGGATTGAATTTGGAGAGGGCAAAAGATTGACTCACTTCATGATCTGTAGCCTTGTGTTGTTCACTGGCTGGGTTTCTGAAGTTGTCCAGGACGTAGTAGCCTATGTACATCTCCTTCCTCAGTATGTTCAGTTGGTGCACCATTGCTTGGTTTCTGATATGCCGGTCTTCTGCCTCCTCGACGATGACGCGAACCCGTAGAAGCAGCCGGTTCAGGCTGTGTAGGCTCTCTTCCATTATTTCCTTCGAGATTTTGCCAATCAAGAAAGATACAGATCTATTGGCAATTTCACCCATAATTGCAGTGAATATGATCTCCATTGAGAAACCTCGCCTTGTGAGATATGTGGTAGTGCAATGAATCACGACGGGCACAGATTGTAGAGTGTGATTTATGTAACGGAAGTGTTACAAGATCCAGCAGCTAGCCTAGAGTTCATTATAGTCACGGTTTAAACAACACTGAATTTTGTTTTATGTAGAAGGTACTACATAGGATTAATCGTCACATAGTTGTACGCTAATGTTCATGGAAGTAACTTCCAAGCAGTTGAAGATAGCAGATGCAGTCATAGGCCATGTTCTTTGCGGCTTCTAAAAGCTGTTTTTAGCTTTTGCTACAGTAACTAATTTTTAAACGGAGTATTTTTTTTAAGATAGGATCTACAAGTTAATTGTAGTACACGTTAAAAAACTAATATCTGTACCATAAAAAATAGCAAGCGAGTATCTCTATTTCCGCAATCTCTGTCGCAAACAGCCAAAAAGCAATCAGTCGCAGCCAAAAGCCATCAGCTGCAGCCAAAAAGAACAAGCCCATAATAGCCTTCGGTGTTGCTGATGATGCTCTCAAGCGTGGATGGAGGATAAATTAACCATGCTAGGTGTCAAGACCTGAATATTCAAATCTGAACTATCTGTGTATATCATACTAACTCAGAATCACGCTAGTGCACACAATGTAAATATAGATAAAATATCGATTATATGCATAATTAATAAAGAAACAAACTCAAATATTAATAATTATCAGAATACAACTTTATGGCCAAATTTACAAATAATAGCCTGAAAGATTTAAAAAACTAGCAACAGAAAATAGAAATAAACGTAGTAATCATTCGACATACCCATAGGCAATCGACTGGAAAGCGAAGTCCTAATCCGCGAAGTCATTGAAGTATTCTCCGTCTGGTACCTCCTGCAGATATAGTTCCTCTTTTTCAACTGAGTAAGAATAGGCATAAAGCCGTGAGTATATTGGTACTCAACAAGTCTATAACAAAAATACCATATAATATGCAAATCTTACCAATAGATGGCTGAAAGGTTATTTTGTAGAAAGCAATAATTTAAAGAAAATACAATAAATAGATTGAAATTGCACTTTTAATAAAAACAATAATAAATAAATAATCAAAAAAATTGAATAAACCACTTGTGAACTAACCATTCACAAGTTAAACCACTAGTGAGTTAATATCTTTTAGTAGGCCTTCGAGCAGCGAGGAAAGTTCACTATTCACAAGGTTATATATACATATATAGGAAAAATATCTTTTACACCCGAGTGTAATTACACCCACCTCTTATATATATGTATGTATATATATATGTATATATATATGTGTGTGTGTGTATATAAATATATATATATATATATATTATACTTTTTACACCCGGATGTAATTACATTTACCTCTAATATACCATCTAAACGAACTTGAAATACTCTTTTATCACTTTGGATATACTCGTATACTAATTATAAGATACTTCAATATGAGCCACATGAAAAAATTGCAAGGAAGTCCATAGTTTTTAGCGTATTTTGTAAATACATTCATATACGCACATAAAAATGAGTATGTTAAAAAAATCTACATACTACCTCTAAAAAATTGTTCATACCACCTAGGTGATCTTAAATACTCATATATCGCATTACATACCTTCCGTACGTGAGATACTTCCTACGGTATGAGATACGACATAGGTGTAATTACACCGAGTATAGGAAAGATATATATATATATATATATATATATATATATATATATATATATATATATATATATATATATATATATATATCATATCTCACCGGTGTAGAAGCATCTTTTCTACACCCGGGTGCAATTACATCCTATATCGTATCTCACAACATAGTGAGTATCTCACGTAACGGAGAGTATGTACGTATAGTATACGAGTATTTAAGATCATCTAGATAGTATGAATAATTTTTCAGAGGTGTTATGTATATTTTTTTAGACATACTTCTTTTTATATACGTATATAATGGTATTTATAAAATACGCTAAAAATTATGGACTCTCTTGTAATTTTTTCATGTGGTTCACATTGGAGTATCTTATATTTCATATATGAATATACCTAAATTGATAAATGAGTATTTCAAGTTCGTTTATGTGGTATATTAGAGGTGGATGTAATTACACCCGGTGTAGAAAGTATTTTTCATATATATATATATATATATATATATATATATATATATATATATATATATATATATATATATATATATATATATGAAGCCTCTTTTCTACATCCGAGTGTAATTACACCCTATGTCGTATCTCACAACGTAGGGAGTATCTCGCGTAACGGAGATTATGTACGTATAGTATACTAGTATTTAAGATCATCTAGGTGGTATGAACAATTTTTCAGAGGTGGTATGTACATTTTTTAGACATACTCCTTTTTATGTACGTATATGAAGGTATTTATAAAATACGCTAAAAATTATGAATTCCCTTGCAATTTTTTCATGTGGTTCACATTGGAGTATCTTATATTTAGTATATGAGTGTACCTAAGGTGATAAAGGAGTATTTCAAATTCGTTTAGGTGGTATATTAGAGGTGGGTGTAATTACACCCGGGTGTAAAAAATTTTTTCCTAATGTGAACCACATGAAAAAATTGCAAGGGAATCCATAATTTTTAGCGTATTTTATAAATACCTTCATATACGTACATAAAAAAGAGTATGTCTAAAAAAATATACATACCACTTCTAAAAAATAGTTCATACCACCTAGATGATCTTAAATACTCGCATACTATACGTACATACTCTCCATTACGCGAAATACTCCCTACGGTATGAGATACGACATAGGGTGTAATTACACCCGGGTGTAGAAAAGAGGTTTCCTCTATATATATATATATATATATACGCGAGATACTTCCTACGTTGTGAGAAACGATATATGGTGTAATTACACCCGGGTGTAGAAAAGAGGCTTCCTATATATATATATATATATATATATATATATATATATAGAAACCTCTTTTCTACACCGGTGTAATTACACCCGGTGTAGAAAAGAGGTTTCCTATATATATATATATATATATATTTACACCCTATGTCGTATATCATACTGTAGAAAGTATCTCACATAACGGAGGGTATATATATGTAGTATACGAGTATTTAAGATCATCTAGGTAGTATGAATAATTTTTCAGAGGTAGTATGTAGATTTTTTTGAACATACTCCTTTTTATGTGCGTATATGAAGGTATTTACAAAATACGCTAAAAACTATGGACTCCCTTGCAATTTTTTCATGTGGTTCACATTGAAGTATCTTATAATTAGTATATAAGTATATCCAAAGTGATAAAGGAGTATTTCAAGTTCGTTTAGGTGGTATATTAGAGATGGGTGTAATTACACCCGGGTGTAGAAAGTATTTTTATATATATATATATATATATATATATATGATCCGTATAGCCTATGGATTTGTTTGCACAACTGCACCTGGGTGATGTGTTCGTTTGTGCTCTTCACCCGCTGGTGGGACATGTCTATAGCACATTTTTTTACAACACAACCTCTTTAAGAGTAAGGGCTTTCTTGGAACGTAGCAATCTTACGGGAATTTTGCAGAAACAAATTCGCACATCATGTGCACATAATTAGTCGCAATTAGCCTACATGAACCGTGGAGGCGCATTGCGGGGTGCTCTCCTGCCTGATCGGGTACACGGTGATGTTGCACGTCACCACCGAGCTCGCGCGGATCTTGAACTTGCCCAGCACCACGGCCTTCCCGGCCACCGTCGTCGTGGTATTGAACGGCAGGACCCCGACGAACGCCTCCGGGGGAAAATAGGGGGTGAACACCACCTTCATCGCGTCCACCTCCACCGTCGCCTCGACCGTCTCCGTCGTCCTCGCGCCGATCTTCCCCGCGGGCACCACCGACTGCCCCACGGCCGCTCCGTGGTACGTCACCTCCGTCACCACCTCGCCGTACTGGAACGACGCGTAGTTCGGGTTGTCCACGGTGACCTGCACGTCGAAGGTGAGGTTGAGCGCCGGCGGGTACAGCTTGATGAAGGGGATCTTGTAGCTCACGACCGTCGCCACCACGTGCGGCGACCGCGGCCGAAACACGGTGAAGTAGAGCGCGACGAAGACGACGACGAGGGCGAGGATGACGGCGAGCAGCACGCCGCAGCAGATCACGGCGGGCTTCCTCTTCATCTTGGCTTGTGCTAATCTATCGCTTGCCTGGAAGCAAAGAGAGAGAACCGTTCACTGGTGCTTCTTGATGCATGTGTTCTTGGTTTTGGAGGTCAATGATGGAGAGGGCAGGAGGAAGCAGCCATTTGTAAGAGGGGGAAGTTTCATTGGAATTTCAGTTGATCTTGTCTTTTGTTTGTAATACTTGCTTTGCTTCTTGCTTGGAAAAATGATATTTTATTCTATTGCTTGCAAAAATAATTTTTCCAAGCAGTAGTGCTTCATGCCACACCGTGTTATGCTGTAGTGAATGTGCCATGTTGCAAATTATATCAACAAACTTAGATAACACAAGTTTTATAGTTTTGACGTATCTCAGCTGGGTACGTACATGAAGCATTAGTACTGTCTGTGAAAGCAATGTGCTTTGTGTTCTTTCCTTTCTTTGGCCCCGCTTCACTGATTTTAAGCTTTTAGATTCTAACTTCTTAATTTCATTTTTATTTCTATTTTTGGGTTATTTTTTAGTTATTTTTATCTTTTTTCCTTATTCCTTTGTATTGTCTATAATAACGTAACTTTTTTTCTCTTTTTTTAAATTTAATTATTATGAAAAACTCACAGTAGCTACAATATCAAAATAAACTTAAAACAGTGCTAAACAGTAGAAAAAACTACAGCCCCCAACCCACTTGAGCTCAGCCTTTATGCTCAGTATCTTTTGATACCTTCCATCTGTTAGTATCTTTGGTCCATATATATTGGATTTTGATTTTGGCTCATGAATTATAACAACTTATAGAGAAACTTGTAGAGAGATACTCGTGTACGATTTTAGCTGTGTATACTACAATCGATTAGTAAACTCTATCTTAAAAAGACACTTTATTTGAAAGGTAGGTACAAAATAGAAAAACCATTTTCAAGGCCGGATCTATAAGCCAATTGTAGTATACACTGTAGTGACTTAATTTATATCGGCCAAAATCGTATATGAGTTTCTGTTATTTCGTACTTTTTCTCATAAACAACCTAAAAATTATAATCCACAACCATAAACCAAAGTAAAAAAAGATCAGACCCTATGGAAAAATAACTTTTAGAAGTCAATACAAACGGATCATCTTTCCTCGTTACCTTCAAGAAAATAGTAATGAAATGTGTATTGTAACGTGGATGGCTCCTGTTTTAGAGGCTAGATCATCTCTAGACACGAGATTATTGTATTTGTATCACATAGAAAATTAACGAACCACAAAATAATGAATACGGTTCCAGTCATTCCTGAAGAGAAAAAAAAGAAGGGTTTCCACTCTATCGACAACAAACGTCTTGTACTTTTGCCGCCCCTTTTTTTGTTTACCCTCTCGTTCCTTGTCCGGGGAAGAAGTCGACCTCTTCACACTCGTTTCATTTCGTTACAACATATGGAATTTGGGCGATCGACGTGGACGGTGTAGACCTAGTCTCCATAAGGAAGCAACGGATTCGCACGCAGATACGACATGTCGTCGAGCATTGTTTGCGTGGTCCACTGAGCTATTGATAGCGTTAGCCGTTCGACGATTGCATTGCTTTGCCCTTCAAAAAAATTGGAAGCTCTGGTTCTGTACTTCTTCAATCTAGAAGGACATTGTTATGGGACAAAAGAGAAAAAGAAAAACTAGGAAATCGTGACGTTTTCGATGACATAGCAATCAACCATTTGATCTTGAGATCTAGCCTATAGCCATCGCTAGATCCATCATCTCAGGTCACGGTGCCACCGCATCTCGCCATCCCCAACTGCAGCGCTGCTGGATCTTTTCGTCCTCCCACCAGATCAGTTGTCAGTGGCGAAGAAGAGGAGGGAGGGTCGTCAGATCTGGGGAAGCGGAGTGGCAATGGGAGGAGCTCAGACACCGTCGACGGGTTCACCGTACCCCTGATGTAGAGGGAGGCTGGGAAGGTAGTGGTCTGGCGGTGGTGGTGGGCGATGGCGGAGGGAGGCATGGTGCAATAAATATTAGCCTAAACGGGTATGGCGCACTGAATATTAGGTTGGATAGATATACCATCGGAAGCTCTCACTATTACAGAAAGCCTAATATTAGACGCCAAATCACAGACGGTTTTCATTTGGACACCGTCTGTGTTGATGGCGTCGGAGAAAACGAGTATCACAGACCGTTCTTACCAATGAGCCGTCTGTGATATTAAGATATCCTGCACGTTTTTATTAAAAACCGCTCGTGATATTAAAACCGCTCTGTGATAATTCGGAATTATCACGAGCGGTTTTTTTTATTTAAAACCGCTCGTGATAAGTGATTATCACAAACGGTTTATATTACAAACCGTCTGTGATAATCTTAGAATTATCACAGACGGTTTGTAATACAAAACCGTCTGTGATGTTTTCTGTCAGAGGTTAATATATAAGTACGTACACATTGCTTCTAATAACTTAACTATAGAACTAGTTAATATATAAGTACACATTGCTTCTAATAACTTATCTACAGAACTACTGAGACAAGAGATCATACATTAAAGGCAAATTTATTACAAAAGTCACACAGATAAAGAGATTAATTCCCAGATTCTATTTTTCAGGGCTTCGTACGCTTCTTCTTCGACTTTGGGAGTTGGATCAGCCGGCGAGTTCTCGAACACTGTTAAGATTGTCCTTGCCCTCAGCACTTCCTCCTCCAGCCTGGGCAAATGATTAGCATGGCTCACAATCTCGTAGAGGATAGCATTATAAGATTCCTCAGAATCTGCCGTTTCTGCTTGATCGGCAATGCAATCCATCAGTCTCTCCAATGCCACAAGAGTTTCTTCCGCTCTGTGCACATTGTTGAGAAGAACCAGGGTGAGGGCTGTTTCCCTTTGTTGAGCAGCAGCGAGACGCCTCCGTCGACGGCGGATGATCAGGTCGAGCTGACTGATGTAAGAAAGTTGGGGAAGGAGAGCTGGGCGTGTGCGGAGAAGCTGCTCCAGATGTAAATTGCTGGCCGCCTGTGTAAGGTTCCGGCCGAACAACTCTTGATGAACAAATGAGAGGAAGGAGATCATAGAAGCCATATTGTACATTGCGTTGAGGATTAGATGCGCATATTTAACCTTTAGCAGAGACGGTTCGTATACTAAATAGTAATGAGACGGTTCGTTTGCCGATATAGACGCTTCGATAGTCACTCTCCCGAGTCCCGATCGAGCTATCACAGATAGTTTTATTTTGAAGACCATCTGTGCTTAGTATCACAGACGGTTCTTACCAACGAACCGTCTGTGATAGTCAATCATTACAGACGGTTCTTACCAATGAACCGTCTGTGATAATCGAGAATATCACAGACGGTTTTTAACTAAAAATCGTCTGTAATGGTTGATATCACAGACGGTTTTTAGTAAAAACCGTCTGTGATATCACAGACAGTTTTTGTTAAAAACCGTCTGTGATAATGCTGCTATGTATTTATTGTGCTGCTCAGACCGCATCTGTCTTCATTTCGATCCAGATCTAGCCTGCTGCAGCTGGAGGCGGCAAGGCTTTCAGGCCATTTTTTTGGTGGAAGGATGCTTATTTGGCAGGAGAACTTTGAAGATTCATTGAGTTCTTGGTTGCCCTAGATATAGTTAGTAATGAAATTTATTTTTGGTTGCAATATCAAAATAAGTTTGATCTAGCTAATTAATTTTTGGTGAACTGTTATATATATACTTTGAAGATCTAGCTAATTTAGATTTAGCTAGCCTCAATGCATGTGGTATATATGTAGTAATAATTAATTAAATTAATTTTAATACTAAGTTGTTACATATGTGCATAAAATAGGACCGAAACTGGATGTATACCGCAAACCGTGTGAGCGAAGAGTACATTAATGGCGTGTCTGCTTTTACAAGAGCTGCCGAGGAGGAGATGTTGAATAAGGGGGTGAAATATATGTATTGTCCATGCACTGACTGCGAGAATTTAAAAATGTTTAAGAATCGAGAGCAGCTTGAAGCGCACTTGATTCGGAGGGATTTCATAAAGGGGTATACGTGTTGGACCACTCATGGCGAAGTCAATGATATGCTGCCGGATGACATCGCCGGTGAAGTCAATGATATGCCGCCGAATGACATCGCCGGTGAAGTCAATGATATGCTGCACGATGACAATCTAGATCAGATGCTTTGTGATGTAGAAGAAAACTATGATGAGAGAGAGCATGTTAAATTCCGAGGCTTAATGGAGGACTCAGAGAAACCTTTGTTCACGTGCTGCAGATCAAAGTACACGAAGTTGTCAGCTATGCTTGAACTATTGAAATTGAAGGCAAACAACGGTTGGTCCGACAAGAGTTTCACGGCGCTGCTAGGTCTTTTAGCGGACATGCTTCCGGAGGGAAATGAGTTGCCCAAAACCACGTATAAAGCTAAGAAGGTTCTTTGTCCATCGGAAATGGAAGTAGAAAGAATACATGCATGTCCGAACGACTGTATCCTCTACCGTAAAGAGTATGCAAATATGCATGTCTGTCCGGTGTGCAACGCATCCCGATACAAACGTAACAATCAATCAGATGATGATGGCGACGGAACAGAGGTGAAGAGAGGACCTCCTAGAAAGGTGGCATGGTATCTTCCTATAATTCCCCGTTTGACTCGGTTTTTTGCGAATTCAAAGGAGGCAAAACTACTGCGATGGCACTCGGAGGAGCGCAAGAAGGATGGAATGCTGAGACACCTTGCTGATTCCACCCAGTGGAGAAATATCGATAGGTGCTTTGCATATTTCGGTGCAGAACCGAAGAATATAATGTTTGGATTGAGTACAAATGGAATGAATCCTTTCAGTAGCATGAGCAGCCGACATAGCACTTGGCCTGTGACTCTTTGCATCTATACCCTTCCTCCTTAGTTGTGTATGAAGCGAAAGTATATTTTGCTGTCGATACTTATCCAAGGGCCAAAGCAACCTGAGAATGATATTGATGTGTACCTAGCGCCGTTTGTGGGACGAAGAGGTACAGGTATGGGATGCAGTCTCTTTGTCCTAGATCTTCTCTGTTCTCTTGTAGATCTAAGACAATCAGGCTATGCCTTAGTGCGTGCTTCATCCTTGGTAGCACCTCAACATCATCCTTCTCCACTTCGTTATCAACACCATTGTCATGATCTATCTCCTTAGGAGTAGGCCTTTTTGGTACTTGATGCTAAAGGGGGATAAGAGAAGACGACGAAAAAATGAAAAATGAAGAATCATGTGGGAGAAGAAGTGAAGAAGAAAAGAGCTATCTATATATTATCTTTAGTTATATGAAATAACTTGTTATTTGAACTAAGGTTGTTTGCATGATAATGTGTAATAGCTAGAACCTTTCATGCTTATGAACTTGTTGCTCTTTATGCTTATGAGCTTGTTGCTTTAATGCTAAGTTGGCTATGTTAATCATGTTCATCATATTCATGTATTATTTCTCATGCTTATCATCTTTGAAATAGTTCCTCAAATTTCAACAAATAAAGAAAACTTTGCCAAAATTTCTAAAATCTAAACTTGTGCAAAGAATCCACCTCAAAATCTCATATGCACATATTTAGGGGGAGTTTTCTCTACTTGTTGATCGACTCTTGAATGGAACTATTTCTTCATCTCTTTTGAACTTCTCTCAAGAATTATTTGCAATTCAAAAGTCAAAATAAGAAAATACAACTCATTTTTTAAGACTTGGGGAATTTTCAAAATCTCTTAACTTCCTTCACATTGTTTTTGTTGTTATCAATTACCAAAGGAGGGGATTGAAAGTATCTAGGCCCTAAAAATTGGTTTTGATAATTAATGATAATATTGTGTTTGGGATTAACATATGTGCTAAGATGTCTTAAAAGGTTTAGTCCTGGATTATGGATGACAACGCAATAATGGCATGAAAAGACTATGAAGAATCAACATAGCTCAAGACAAAGGTGAAATATAGTTTTAGATCTTTTTTTATAATTTTAGTCGGTCTCTTTTTTGGAGAAAAATTGGATTTGTTGGCTAGACGTCATACTATAAACAGGGATCATAGCTAGTAGCTTGAGAATCAAGATTGTTCCATCGATCAACAAATAGTCATGCATGCATCTTGAATCTATTTTGAATAACCTCTGTTAGAAAAATTGGTAACACTGCACAAGAGGTGCGGTATTACCGACCCACAGCATTAAACTGCGGTACTACCGCAATGCGGTAGTACAAATTTTCTTATGGTATGTTTTATCTAAAGAGCATGTTTTGGGATATTTCTTGAAGCTCTGGAAATTAGTAGTACCGATTTAATTAAGCGGTACTACCGCCGATTTTACTTGGTGATAGTACCACACTTAAGGTTCAATGGCTAGTTCAGATCATTAATTACACTTTAAATAGCTATTGAACATTAAGTACGGTAGTACCAGCCATACATGGTGGTAGTACCGTGCATACTGAATTTTATGGGATTTATTCCCAAAAAGTCAAATTTCTGGTTGGGGTCTATAAATACTCCCTCACCAGCACCATAGTAGTAACTTCTCATCTCATTGAATACATTAGAGCCATTGGTGCACTATTTACTACTCACTTTGCTTGCTTTTCACCATTTGGAGTAGTTAAGAGTATTGAAGTACATTTGCATCATTTGTTGATCCTCTTGGCACTTGATTTCTCCTCAAGCAGGAGTTGTGATTTATTATTCTTGGTGTTTACCGGTACCTAGATGGATTAGGAGAAGTTTGCGTGGTGATCTTTTTAAAAAAGATTGTGAAGAGGACCGACGCCAGTTGTGAGTGGTGTAGTGCTTGCCATCTCTGAAGTGGAAGAAGAGCAACCCGAGTGGATTTTAGATTTTTAGGCTTAATTCGTAGAGCCGGTTCAATTCTTTTGGGCTTACCTTAACGCGGACTAGTGAAGACTGGCAAGTCTTTGATACCATAGAAAAAACTTCACGTGTCTCCATTGTAGTTATCTTTTGTCTTTACTCTTCATCATTTAATTTTCTAGCTATTGAATTGATATATCTTGTGTCACTATAATTGTATTTGATAGAGACATAGCATCTGGTGCCTTAGAGATATCTAGTCTTTTAGCTCTTGACTTGTGCTAAAATATTTAAATTGCTCATTTGTGTTAAAATTGTTAGACTTAGTGCAAAATTTTTTGAACTCCCTATTCATCCCTCTAGTCGACTCTCTTTAATCCTACAATATACCATGAGATGAATGATGTATGTTCCTAACAGCTTGACAACACACTTGACACTCGTGTTCGACATAGCGGAAGCAAAACTCAAGTGCGTGTCCATCTTTCTTACAAAATGTGCAATGCTACTTCTTCTTAGAAGATATAGTACCATGTTATAATGAAGCACCCTTATCATTGGAGATTCATTGGACAACACATGAAAAATCAAAAGAGTCACAAAACTTGGCACTCATATGATTGCGCACTTTCTTCAAAGTGTCAACTTCTTCTTTCAAAGAAATGTAAGAAGTGCAAGATGACAAAGATGCATTCTTAGTAAGCTTACTGTTGTGGGGGTGGCTCAACCCCCCGTGACTGGGCCTCGCAACTGGCATAATATGTATTAGACTTGATAGTATAGAGGTGTAAATATACCAATATACCCTTATCCTTTGTAAGCACTAAGGGGTAGAATAGGGATTTCCCATTCTACCCACTCATGTATATAAGCCCCCAGGAGGGGCAGGAGGGGGACGATGCCCTCATTCTCACCAACTCTCCCCCAGATCTGGCTCTTCTCTTCCTCTCCGACAAGTCTCCTTCTTTACTGTTTGGCCCATAGCCACGACAGATGGCGCCGTCTATGGGGACGACAATGAGAAGTTAGGCGCGGAAGAGGGCTTACTGCTTCGTTCATGATGCATGTACCATCCGATGGGCCACCAGCCACAGATAAGTAGTTTGCTCGCTAAAAAAGCTAAAAAACGGCATCATCTTGACTATGGAGGGGGTGTTCATGCAGGGAAGTTATATCTTGGATGGCTGGGTGGCGTGACCCCTCTGGCCAGGGTGGTACGCGCATCTTCGGCTTGTCTGGACTCCGCGCGGGGCACACCTCGCCAAGCACGCCCTTCACTAAGCCAACCTTCGTGTCACAATGGCTCGTCTCCGCGCAACCGTGGACTCCGCGTCGTCGAAGTCCGCCTCGGAGTCTTTGCTCGTGAGCCAAGCTCCGCGGCACCGACGGCGCATGGGGACGCCCATGCACACACCCACCTCGCCTTCGCGTCCTCGACCGTCGACTCCGCACAGATGAAGTTTGTCGGAGTCTTCAACAGTTGCGGCCTCGTAGCGAGCCTTCAGGCCGGGCCATTACCTCCGAGTCGCCGAGCGGCCACGCCAAGCCTCATCGCCTAGCACACCTTGTCCGCCTCGCCTTCGCGTCCAGCCTCATCATGGCTTCTTCATCGTCGAGACCCGGCCTCCAGGCAGATGAAGTCTACGCCGGGCGTTGACGGAGTCCATACGGATGGGGGCCCCGGCGTCGTCGACGAGGTCCATCTGGGTGCTGGCCTTCGCGTCTTCGACAACACCCGTGCAGGTGTAGCCCTCCGCGTCGAGCCTACGCACCGAGTCCCTAGTGAACCTCCACTCCAGCGGCCTCATGCTGCGCGTCTCCAGGCTTCTTGCCGCGCACGCCCGCGTCAGCTTCGGCCCCGCAGGCCTTCGCCTCGGCTCCACGACGACCTCCGCGTCTAAGGTCTTCATCCCGCCTAAGAGCTGCCGATGTTGACCTCGCCGCGTGGAGCTTCGGTCCGGTGCAGGCTGCCGCGTCCATCTTCGCCGGCCCCGCACTTCACTCCGCGCGTCCTAGCGACCTCCGAGCCCCTGCCTGGTCTTGGCCCGCGCAGACCCTGGACTTCACGTCGACCACTTCGACCTCCGTGCAGCGAGCAACGCCCCGCCTGCACCAAATCGCCATGCTTAGGCGCTGCGTCATGCGAAGACTTCGGCCAGCGAAGGTCTCCGCTATTTCAGGCGTCGCACTAGCGAAGACCGCCAGGACTTCCACATCGAGCCCCCGCGAGTAGGTACGTATGAACAGTCATCCATGCATATGCATGCATGTATGGTGACAAATATGCCCACGTATCTATCCATGCATGCACCCCCCAAAAATATCCATCCGTGTAGCAATGAAGAATACACGTAGTTCGCATGCGTGAAATTTCCCTTCATGTATATCTATTCGTCCGTGCATGCATGGATGGAACCCTTAAGCGCATGCATATACGGGTAGATATAAACCTACAGCCGGCCGGGGCCATGGGGCCGCATCTGCATCGCCAAGCTCCTTGGGGCGCCCTCCGCTCATCCGGACAGCGCTCGCACTCTCCGCCGAGGAAAGAGATAGCAAGGGAGTAGCAGGAATAGTCCTTGAATTCCCTGATGTATTTTTGTTCTCTCGTATACTTGATCTGGCTTCTGGTCCCGACGCCAAGGAGTAGCAACGCGTGCGCATCCACGGTCGGTCTACGCATCGACTTCGCCGAGCTCCGCGTCAGCTCCTGCGTCCATGGACGGACTTTCGCGTTAGCTCCGCCAAACTCCGTCGTGACGTGGGTCCTGACGGGAGGATCAGCCTCGCCTGGTCGAAATCCACGACACGGGCCTCGCGCGCCTCGTCGAGAAGGATGTTGCTCGACTTGATGTCTCGGTACATTGAGCCGGGCGCGCCAGTCCAGCTGCACCGCACCGGAGGCCGCGGCTCACCAGTCGTCGCTCGCACGGAGCCTCCGCGCGTCGTCGAGCCTTCACACGTCGTCGAGCCTCCACACCAAGCCTCTGCGTCGTTGAGCCTCCGCACGTCATCCAGCCTCCGCGCGTCGTCAGGCCTCCACACGTCATCGAGCCTCCGCGCGTCGTCAGGCCTCCACACGTCGTCGAGCCTCCGCGCGTCGTCAGGCCTCAACATGGACCCTCCGCGCGTCGTCGAGCCTTCGCACGTCGTCGAGCCTCCACACCAAGCCTCTACGTCGTCGACCCTCCGCGTGTCGTCAGGCCTCCACACGGAGCCTCCGCGAGTCGTCAAGCCTCCGCAGGGCTCCGAGCCGTACGATCTCTGCCCAATACCAAGGGGATGATGGACTAATCCATAGTACGGGCTCTCCGCTATCGGTATAACTGCATTGGAGCAAGAAGAGCAACCTCCATACAGGCGTCCCCGGGTCGGCGGTATCGACATCGGCTTCACGACTTCGCGTCGGTAGCGTCGACCCCGGCCCCGCGCCTTCGCCCTGACATCGGCTTCGTGACGGCGCAGTTCGACTCCGCATCGACCAACTCCGGCGTCGACCCCAGCTCCGTGCCTTCGCTCCGCGACTTCGCGTGGGCGGCGTCAACCCCGGCCCCGTACCTTCGCTCCGCGCCTTCGTGTTGGTGGCGTCGACCTCGGCTCGACTCCGCGACGGCGCAGTTCGACTCCGCATCGACCAACTCTACGGAGTATAAATAAGACGTAGCATCGAGTCTTGCCTCCGCACGCACTCTACGGAGTATAAATAAGACGTAGCGTCGAGCCTTACCTCCGCACGCACTCTACGGAGTATAAATAAGACGTAACGGGGGGACGCCTCCGCACGCACTCTACGGAGTATAAATAAGACGTAGCATCGAGGTCTGCCTCCGCACGCACTCTACGGAGTATAAATAAGACGTAGCGTTGAGCTTCGCCTCCGCATGCACTCCACGGAGTATAAATAAGACGCGGATGTTTTCCCTACGCACTCTACTGAGTCTAAACAAGACGCGGATGTCCCGTGCGCGCGATGGCGTACCCTCCGGAGCCTAAATAAGTCGTGGTCGATAGTCTCACGCATTCTCCGGAGTACAAACAAAGACGGGGATGTTTTCCCTACGCACTCTATTGAGTCTAAATAAGATGCGGATGTCCCGTGCGCGCGTTGGCGTACCCTCCGAAGCCTGGATAAGTCGTGGTTGATAGTCCCACGTATTCTCTGGAGTATAAACTAGACGCGGATGTTTTCCCTGCGCACTCTACTGAGTCTAAACAAGACGCGGATGTCCCGCGCGCGCGTTGGCGTACCCTCTGGAGCCTGGATAAGTCGTGGTTGATAGTCCCACGCATTCTCTGGAGTATAAACTAGACGCGGATGTTTTCCCTGCGCACTCTACCGAGTCTAAACAAGACGCGGATATTCCGCGCACGCGTTGGTGTTATCACTACGCGTACTCTCTGGAGTATAAATAAAACATGGTTGATATTCCCACGCACTCTATGGAGTATAAAAAGCTACCTGCTGGCCGAGACACCAGGGAGTGCCTCGCTTTTGTGGCGCATTGCCTGGGTACCGCGTCTTCGTGCGTGTTGCACCAGGGAGTGCCAGCCTCCGCGTGCGTCGTACCCTCGGCCTACGCTGTAAGCGCCCGCCCTCCGCGGGCACCCTTTTTGAAGGTAGGGGAACGGCAGCTTCGCCTCCCAGCCTCCGCGTGCGTAGTGCCCTCGGCCTACGCTGTAAGCGCTCGCCCCCCGCGGGCACTCTTTTTGAAGGTAGGGGAACGACAGCTTCGCCTCCATGCCTCCGCGTGTATAGTGCCCTCGGCCTACGCTGTAAGCACCCGCCCACCGCGGGCAACCTTTTTGAAGGTAGGGGAACGGCAGCTTCGCCTCCCTGCCTCCGCGTGCGTAGTGCCCTCGGCCTACGCTGTAAGCGCTCGCCCCCCGCGGGCACTCTTTTTGAAGGTAGAGGAACGGCAGCTTGGCCTCCCTGCCTCCGCGTGTGCAGTGCCCTCGGCCTACGCTATAAGCGCCCGCCCTCCGCGGGCACCCTTTTTGAAGGTAGTGGAACGGCAGCTTCGCCTCCCTGCCTTCGCGTGCGTAGTGCCCTCGGCCTACGCTGTAAGCGCCCGCCCTCCGCGGCCACTCTTTTTGAAGGTAGGGGAACGGCAGCTTCGCCTCCCTGCCTCCACGTGTGTAGTGCCCTCGGCCTACGCTGTAAGCGCCCGCCCTCCGCGGGCACCCTTTTGAAGGTAGGGGCGGCGGCCGCCTCCGCGCCGCGTGCGTAGTGCCCTCGGCCTACGCTGTAAGCGCCCGCCCTCCGCGGGCACCCTTTTTGAAGGTAAGGGAACGGCAGCTTCGCCTCCCTGCCTCCGCGTGCGTAGTGCCCCCAGCCTACACTGTAAGCGCCCGCACTCCGCGGGCACTCTTTTTGAACGTAGGGGAACGGCAGCTTCGCTTCCCTGCCTCCGTGTGTGTAGTGCCCTCGACCTACGCTGTAAGCGCCCGCCCTCCGCGGGCACCCTTTTTGAAGGTAGGGGAACGGCAGCTTCGCCTCCTTGCCTCCGCGTGCGTAGTGCCCCCGGCCTACGCTGTAAGCGTTCGCCCCCCGCGGGCACGCTTTTTGAAGGTAGGGGAATGGCAGCTTCGCCTCCCTGCCTCCGCGTGTGTAGTGCCCTCGGCCTACGCTGTAAGCGCCCGCCCTCCGCGGGCACCCTTTTTGAAGGTAGGGGAACGGCAGCTTCGCCTCCCTGCCTCCGCGTGTGTAGTGCCCTCGGCCTACGCTGTAGCGCCGCCTCGCGGGCACCCTTTTGAAGGTAGGGAGCGGCAGCCGCCTCGCCTCGCGTGTGTAGTGCCCTCGGCCTACGCTGTAAGCGCCCGCCCTCCGCGGGCACCCTTTTTGAAGGTAGGGGAACGGCAGCTTCGCCTCCCTGCCTCCGCGTGTGTAGTGCCCTCGGCCTACGCTGTAAGCGCCCGCCCTCCGCGGGCACCCTTTTTGAAGGTAGGGGCGGCGGCCGCCTCCACTCGCGTGCGTAGTGCCCTCGGCCTACGCTGTAAGCGCTCGCCCTCCGCAGGCACTCTTTTTGAAGGTAGGGGAACGACAGCTTCACCTCATTGCCTCCGTGTGGGTAGTGCTGTCGGCCTACGCTGTAAGCGTCCGCCCTCCGCGGGCACCCTTTTTGAAGGTAGGGGGCGGCAGCCGCCTCCTCGTCTCGCGTGCGTAGTGCCTCGGCCTACGCATGTAGCGCCGCCCTCGCGGACACCCTTTTTGAAGGTAGGGAACGGCGCCGCCTCGCCTCCGTGTGTAGTGCCATCGGCCTACGCTGTAAGCGCCCGCCCTCCGCGGGCACTCTTTTTGAAGGTAGGGGAACGGCAGCTTCGCCTCCCTGCCTCCGCGTGTGTAATGCCCTCGGCCTACGCTGTAAGCGCCCTCCGTCTGCGGGCACTCTTTTTGAACGTAGGGGAATGGCAGCTTCGCTTCCCTGCCTTCGCGTGTGTAGTGCCCTCGGCCTACGCTGTAAGCGCCCGCCCTCCGCGGGCACCCTTTTTGAAGGTAGGGGAACGGCAGCTTCGCCTCCCTGCCTCCACGTGCGTAGTGCCCTCGGCCTACGCTGTAAGCGCCCGCAGTCCGCAGGCACTCTTTTTGAAGGTAGGGGAACGGCAGCTTCGCCTCCCTGCCTCCGCGTGCGTAGTGCCCTCGGCCTACACTGTAAGCGCCCGCCCTCCACGGGCACCCTTTTTAAAGGTAGGGGAACGGCAGCTTCGCCTTCCTGCCTCCGCGTGCGTAGTGCCCTCGGCCTATGCTGTAAGCATGCCCTCAGCCTACGCCTCGAGCGCCCGCTCTCTGCGGAGTAGCATTATCCGCGGGCACTGTTTTTGTAGGTAGGGGGACGCTCCGACGTAGGACTTCGTCGTCCGCTTGGTAGGCACGGCCTCGGCGGGACGACCCGGCTTCGGAGCAGCACTTCGCCGCCCTCTTGGTAGGCATAGTCTCGGTGGGGCGGCAACGACTTCGTCGTCCGCCTCGTAGGCAAGCCCTCGGCGAGACAGCTCGGCTCCGACGCAGGACTTCGTCGTCTGCTTGGTAGGCACGGCCTCGGCTGGACGACCCGACTTCGGAGCAGCACTTCGCCGCCCACCTCGTAGGCATAACCTCGGTGGGGCGGCGACGACTTCGCCGTCCGCCTCATAGGCAAGGCCTCGGCGAGACGGCTCGGCTACGACGCAGGACTTCGTTGTCCGCCTGGTAGACACGACCTCGGCGGGACGGTTCAGCTTCGGAGCAGCTCCTCGTCGCCCGCCTCGTAGGCGACGACCCAGCTTCGGAGTCGGATTCTGCGAACCTCATCGTACGCACTGCCTTACAGGATGCAAGCTACTAGTTGCTTCGGCCCGTCGTTTCTTGCTGTCGGGGAACGGGGAGCTGAGATAATGTGGTGCGCCAGCTCGCCCATCGGGACCTCTGCGCTTACTGACGAGGGAGTACTGTTGTGGGGGTGGCTCAACCCCCCGTGACTGGGCCTCGCAACTGGCATAATATGTATTATGCTTGATAGTATAGAGGTGTAAATATACCAATGTACCCTTATCCTTTGTATGCACTAAGGAGTAGAATGGGGATTTCCCATTCTACCCACTCATGTATATAAGCCCCAGGAGGGGCAGGAGGGGGACGATCCCCTCATTCTCACCAACTCTCCCCCAGATCTGGCTCTCCTCTTCCTCTCCTACGAGTCCCCTTCTTTACTGTTTGGCCCGTAGCCACGACACTTACAGTTCAAAGCATCTATTTCAATTTTCAAGCTACCACAATTCTTGCAAGAAGATAAATCAGCCATAAGCAATTTTTTATTCTCTAAGCACAATCTATAAAGGCTAACTCTAATCTCAACTATGTTAGCTCTAGCATTATCTAATTGCTCAAGATAAGTGGAAAGGCTCAATTTCAACTTTTCATTTTCAGTCTTAGAATTTTCTAATTGTTTCACACAAGTAGAATGGGCTAATTTCATATTTTCATTTTCAACAAGCATAATTTTACAGGAATCACATTCATTGCTAGCCAATGACTTGAGATTGCTAATTTCTAACTTACCACTATCAAACTCATGAAGTAAGCAATACAAGAATCACAAGATACAACAACATTCAAGTTCAAAGATTCAATTTTAGATTTTAAACATACAAGAGATTTGTTCATATTACATAAGTCCTTGAGCAATGACTCACTAGATTCACAAGGTATGGGAGATTTCAACCTAGCAATTTCATGAGACAAATCTCTATTTTTCCTTTTTAGATTTTCT
Source organism: Melocanna baccifera (assembly GCA_036346265.1). Taxonomy (NCBI): domain Eukaryota; kingdom Viridiplantae; phylum Streptophyta; class Magnoliopsida; order Poales; family Poaceae; genus Melocanna; species Melocanna baccifera. The sequence continues at coordinate 16,823,608 of CM070695.1, forward strand.
ACTTTCTCCTTAAGCTTATGCATTCTAGTGCTACAGAGAATGAGCACTCAATGAGTTTCCCTTTACTTACGTTGCATAACTTATGTAGGATATCATCCATGAAAATATTCTCAAGTAGGTCAACATAATCATCCTTGATTAACTCATCTTGATAATCTTCGATCGTGACTCCAAAATGTCCAGAGCTCTCATTCTCCTCCTTATGGTCCAAAAGCTTCTTATCTCAAAAACTAGAACAATTGAAAGAAAATAATCCACCACAACCTTTACACAAGAATTGTTTCTTCATTGCCTTCACTTTCAACTTGAACTCAAGCCTCTCCTCATAGTGGACATCATCAGTAAGGGACTCCTACCAAGAATAAAAAAACCGCTCATAAGTCCTTTCCCTACTCATCATGCTCAATCGATTAAGACATATGAAAAGAGCGAATTAGACTCTGATACCACTTGTTGGATCAAAGATGGCGACTAGAGGGGGGGTGAATAGGATCCGACAAGATTATAAGACTTTTTCAAAAAAATTTCTCAAAGCGGAAGCATGACTTCAAATTATTCACTCCAATAACTATGAGATATTATGAAGTTTAGAGACCAATCATTCGCACGAAAAAAATCCAAATGAAACTGAACAAAATTGGTAGTACCGCTACAGCAAAATTGGTAGTACCACTATTGTTAAATTGATAGTATTACTACGATAAAATATGGTAGCATTGCTATGGTAAAATCGCTCGAGGACAATAAAAGCAGCATTATTTCAAAACCAAGAATATATGAAACTTTTGGTCTATAGATCTAAATGGCTTGAAACTTGGTATGCACTTTCTCTAGAATGTCAGGAACCTATTTCAATTAATGATCAAGAAAATTAATGTTAAAGTTCTAATCTTTTTCTATTTGAGTAAAGGGTGCACCAAAATTAGGCAAAAAGAAAAACCTAGATCTGCTTTTACTGTGAGTTCTTGATGGTCTAGGTAACTTTGGATGTGTTCTCACATATTATAGCAACCTAGATCATAGCACAAACTCAAACCAAAATCCTCATAAGATCAAAGCCCCCCAAATCATCCATTTCTTTAGCAAAACCAGGCGAATTCAAGAACTTTCTATAGAAAGTGCCTAGATAGTTGGGATATGATTTTGAAGATATATTTCTACCTCTTACATATCCTTGGCTCCAAAAAAAATCAAAAAGAGAATAAATCCAAACAAGAAAGCTAAGTATATCGAGAACGCAAGAATGGATTCATCGCACAACTCACTTGGAAAACTTTGGATGTTTGTATTACTTGGAGATTAATGTTTTACAGATAAGCACTTGACTCTCAATTAGCAAAACATATGCATGGATATAGTATGACTCACACATGTATAGACTCCCTATTATTACTACTTGCACAGACTTCTGTCGTGACTAACATCACCAAAACCAACACTCAAAACCAATTTAGCACAAGGGTCAATCTGACCACCAACTCCACACCAGTTAGACCGCTTTGCCAAGGCCGGTTAGACCGCTATACACCAGTCATATCGCGATTACAACACCAGTACTACCACAGTATGTCTCGGCTCAAAAACTCCAAAAGACCTCTTTTGGAAAATAGCTACCAGCAACCACAAGCTGGTACTAACGCTTTGACCGGTCATACGGCGGCACTGCAGCAACTCAAAATCAAACTGAAACAATAAAAGTAAAGTACAAGTAGTGTCAAATACTCATCACTCTCATAGGACTACCACCACATGGTCTTACACAGTTGGTCAATGACCAGTCTCATTCTAACTTTGGAATTGGTCAATGTTATTATCCTTTTGTTTTATTTTGTGCATGAGGTACGTTAATTACTCCTTCGTATCAAAATATAAGTTATTTAGGACGTTGACATAGTTTCAAGGTGACAGTTTTGCTAGTACTTTTTTTTTAAAAAAATATGTTGCTTCAAATAAAATATAATTATATTTTATGAAAGTATATTTCATAATAGATCTAGGGACAATAATTTTGTGTTATCGGTCTAAGTAATTCTTTATATATTAATGGTCAAGCTGTGATGACGATAAGACACACTCGTACACTATACTATCACTACTACAGAAATCATCATCACAGACGGTTCAAAAACGTCATCACAGACGGTTTTCTGAACCGTCTGAATTTATTGGTCAGTGATAATCGAAGGTTATCATAGACGATTTGTGAGTCATCTGTGATAAATACAATACAGATGGTTTGTAACTAGAACCATCTATGAAAAACATTATCACAGACGGTTCTAACAAAAAACCGTCTGTAATACTTACACATCACAGACGGTTCTAGCTACCATCCGTCTGTAATGGGTGTATATCACGGACGGTTGGTATATAGAATCGTCTATGATACTTTCCCATCATAGACAGTTGGTAAATAGAACTGTCTGTGATGTGTGAGTATCACATACGGTTGGTAAATAGAATCGTCTGTAATAGTAAGTCACAAACTGTTTATACTACAAAATTGTCTATGATAGTTCACTCTATACCTAAAATTTTTTCTATTTTTTAGTTAGCTTCAAGAAATGTTAGCTATGCTTTTTGAAAACAAGCGAAAACAGGCTATGATATCAAACATAGCAGAGAATATTCTATTTTCATTACAATCTACCATTACAACATCACAAGATTACATTCCATCATTACAATATCAAAATATAGCAGAGAACATTCCATTTACATTACAAATTGAGCTGCCCTAAACCACACAAAGTAGCTTGGGTAGGACTTCTTGGCGGCCGCCTCACTGTAAGCTCCCGGGTAGCCCTAAATGCCACAAAGTAGCAACAGAATCATTGTAGTTACAGAATCAAATACTAGAAGAAACAATGGAGGGAGGTGTCGGCTAGCTGACCTGGTATGCGACCTTCAAATCGTCTATACTCGCTTCCATCAGATCTCCGTTTGTAAGTGGCCCTAACCACAAAGAGGTCAATCAAGGAGGAGGACAATGAGGAGCCTGGAGATATTTTGAGCGCATAAAGAGTAGGGAATGGGTTCGAGGTGAGTATTTATAGAGAAGGGAGAGGTGGGACGATCTGTGGGGTATGGGTTGGTCGATTTCTATTGGCTGGAATTGGGTTGGGGAGAATTGACGAGCCCAACGATCAGAGACCAATTTATCATAGATGGTTTGAACCACGAACCGTTTGTGATTATCACAGACGGTTTGAACCACGAACCGTCTGTGATATTGGCTATATATATACCGATACAATATAAATAACTAGTCTCAAAATATGAAATAACAAAGTTCTATATGGCTTATATATACTCATTTGAAAGGCTTTGACGAGATCTACAACTTTGTAGTTGAGATGAACTCCAAATTTCAAAGAAAAAATTGAACATTTTGGCAAAAACTGAAATCAAAAACTTGCGATGCAAATTTGAGGCTAAAGATGGCCAATTTTAGGCAGTTTGTAATAGTATCACAGATGGTTCTCACCATAAACCGTATATGATTGTATTTAACACTGACGATTTTTATGAACCGTCTGTGATGAGGCGTCTAATATGAACTTTTTTTTGTAGAAAATCGTACTATGTATTGAAAATTGGATCATTTGCCAGCTCCACTATGTTTTCACACGCACATATTTTAGGATCGTAAAACTGGCTTAGTTACTTCAAACAATAACACAAGGGAAAAAGGGCTCAGCTCAAGTTAATCATTTGCCTATATATACCTCAATGAGAGCAGATTAATCTCACGCACTGAGAATAAATTGATAATCATAGGAGAACATAAATAGGCCAAGCCTTCCATATCCTAACCACCGGTTTATAGAAAAAATACCTGGAAGAATAGGAAGGGAGACCCAATCAAAGATACAATCCAAATATAGTCTAACACCCCCCCCCCCCCCCGCAGTCGAAACGGGAGAAGGACGAACGTTGAGACTGGAGCAAAACTCCGTAAACACAGCGGTCGGCAATCCTTTGGTAAAAATATCCGCATACTGTGTGGAGGTAGGCACATGCAATACACGAACGTCTCCCAGGGCGACGCGCTCACGGACGAAGTGCAAATAAATCTCCACATGCTTGGTCCTTTGATGCTGAACTGGATTGGAGGAGAGGTAGACAGCGGAGATGTTGTCACAATACACCAAAGTGGCATGCTAAAGGGGACAGCGCAGCTCAGCCAACAATTGGCGCAGCCAGCTAGCCTCAGCGACACCATTAGCCACGGCACAGTACTCAGCTTCAGCACTGGAGCGGGAGACAGTGAGTTGACGCTTGGAGGACCAAGAGATGAGGTTGTCACCAAGAAAATCACCATAGCCTGAGGTAGACTTGAGGGTGTTGGGACAACCGGCCCAATCGGCATCGGTATACACCACCAACTTAGCAGGAGAAGTCTTGTGCAGGTACAAGCCATAAGTAAGTGACCCCCGAAGATAGCGAAGAATTCGCTTAATCAAAGCGAGATGTGGCTCCCGAGGATCATGCATGAACACACTTGTTGAACGGCATATGCAATATCGAGACGGGTGAATGTCAAATACTACAGGGCACCAGCTATGCTACAATAATCAGTGGGATTGGCAACAGGAGGCCCATCACTTGAAAGCTTGGAAGAGGTGTCAATGGGGGTGCTACATGGCTTGCAACGAGACATATCGGTGTGATCCAGGATCTCCAAAATATAATGGTGCTGAGAACGGTGCAAAGCATCATGCTGACGTCGGACGAAAATCCCTAAAAAATGATGAAGAGGCCCAAGATCCTTCATAGAGAACTCCGTCTGGAGAGTATGAATAGTCCGATGAAGAAGAGCTGTGGAGGAAGCGATCAACACAATATCATCCACATAGAGAAGCAGGTAAACTGTCTCCTGGCCCCGATGAAAGAGAAAGAGCGACGTATCAGACTTGGCTTCTACAAAACCCAAGGACAGGAGATGAGAAGCAAATCGACTGTACCAGGCACGAGGAGCTTGCTTGAGACCATAAAGCGATTTGTTGAGCCGACAAACATGATCAGGGCGAGCAGAGTCAGCAAAACCAGAGGGCTGAATGCAGTATATGGTCTCAGAGAGGGTGCCATGCAAAAAGGAATTCTTCACATCTAGCTGGTGAATGGGCCAATCACGAGAAAGAGCCAATGTGAGGACGGTGCGGATTGTAGTAGGCTTGACCACTAGACTGAAAGTTTCATCAAAGTCGATGCCAGGCCATTGGGAGAAACCACAGAGAACCCAACGAGCCTTGTACCGATCAAGTGACCCATCAGGATGAAGCTTGTGGCGAAAAACCCACTTGCCGGTAACGATGTTGACACCGTCCGGTCGGGGAACAAGGTCCCAAGTATTATTCTGTTGCAGGGCAGCAAACTCCTCTTCCATGGCTGCACACCAATGAGGATCAGCCAGTGCACCACGGTAGGTCTTCAGGAGTGGCGAGAGAGCAGCAACACGGAGGTTGAGCCGCTGGATGGGACGCTAGATCCCAGCCTTCCCACGAGTCACCATGGGATGGATGTGTGGTGGTGGAGCAGGGGCACCGGTCGGGCAAGCAACAACCTGAGCGGGAGCATCAGGGGCAGCCGAACCAATGCCCAAGGCAGGGCCGTGTGTTGGAGAAAGCCCAGCAGGCTGAGGCCCATCGGTGGTAGCTGGCTCAGTGGGCGGTGAGGGCGCTGGCCCCTCGGGTGGAGCAGGTGGCCCAGCTGTGGTGGCCGGCTCATCAACAGAAGACACAGGGGCGGCGCCGCTGGCAACAACCTGGGATAAAAATCACCAGGGGCAACAGCACCATGAGGAGGTCCACCTGCAGAGGCCCATGGCCCGATGGGCAGCGGGGTGTGATCTAGTTCTAGCAGAAAATCAAGATCATCAATAGCAACGGGCGCATCCGTTCGATCAGTAAAAGGAAATGAGCTCTCATCAAAGGTAACATGCCGCAAAATAATGACCCGATTATATGCCAAATCGAGACACTGATAACCTTTATGCTCAGAGGAGTAACCAAGGAAGACGCACAAGGTAGAGCGAGGCGACAACTTGTTGGCAACGGTGGCAGAAAGGTTAGGGTAGCAACGGCAACCGAAAACACGAATATGGGAATATGATGGAGGAATGCCAAATAAAGCTAGATGGGGTGTGGAAAACTTCAGAGTTTTGGTGGGGTGACGATTAAGAAGATAGGTGGCGGCATAGAGAGCTTCTACCCAAAACTGAGGGGGCATACTAGCCTGATGTAAAAGGGTGCGCATGATGTTGTTTGTGGTGCAAATGGCGCGCTCGGCTCGGCCATTCTACTGGGATGTGTATGGACATGACATGCGGAGTTCGACGCCATGTGTGAGAAAAAAATGTACGAGCGGAGGAGTTGTCAAACTCTCTACTGTTGTCACACTGCATGTTTTTAATGGTAGAGCCAAACTGCGTATGAATGAAGGCAAAAAAACTGAGAGAGCTTGGCAAAAGTATCAGACTTGAGGCGTAAAGGAAATGTCCAAGTAAAGTGTGAGCAATCATCAAGAATGATCAAATAATATTTGTATCCAGAGACGCTATCAATAGGTGAGGTCCAAAGGTCACAATGTATTAAATTGAAATTCTTAACAGCACGAGAGCTAGAGACATTAAAAGGTAAACGAACATGACGACCAAGTTGGCAAGCATGATAGATAGCCTCTAGAGTGCCAGTATTACGTAAAATAGCAGATGAGCTGGCTAACTTGGACATAGCCTCAGACCCAAGATGACCAAGACGACGATGCCAAAGGGCAGGAGTGACAGAAGTAACAAAAACACGCAGACCGGCAAGAGGTTTTGGCAACAAAGGGTAAAGATCACCGGTACTATTGCACCTAAGTATTACGCTCTTGGTTCGAAGATCCTTCACAGAGAGACCATACGGGTCAAATTCAACGGAACAGTTATTATCAGTGACAAAACGATGCACAGAAATCAATTTTTTGATAATATGAGGGGTCACAAGAACGTTCCGAAGAAAGAGAGGTTGAGCAGGAGCATGCAACAGAGCTGAACCAGTAGCGGTAATAGGAATAATGGAACCGTTGCCAACGACAATATTAGAAGGAGTAATGGTGGACGGAGACTGAGAGAGAGCAAGGTTACCGGCATCCGATGTCATATGGTCACTAGCACCGGAGTCCATATACCAATGTGTAGTTGGCAATGGAGTCAGCGTCATCGTGTTGAATGCCTGGGCGAGAGAAGCTTGATCCCAGCCATTGCTCCAAGGGGTCGGCGTGAACGACGTCAATGGCTGCTGTGGCAGCCCCTCCAGTGGGCCACCAAAACCGCCACATATTGGAGTAGCAGGCGCAACGGTCTAGAGACCCAAAGCACCGGGATGGGCTGCAGTGAAAGCTTGGGGACGTGGTTGCTGCTGGACACCCAAATTAATAGTTGGATTTGTATACGAATTCAAACCTGAAAATGAAATTCAGAATAAAAAATAAAATAAAATAGCAATTTGATTTCCATATGTACTCCTAAGAAGTTCAAAGTATAATTCAAACTTGGAATTACAATTAAATAAAAATTAGTAGTTGGATTTGTATACGAATTCCAACCTAAAACTAAAACTGGAATTTGAATAAAAATAAATAAATAAATAAAGCCTTTTGATTTCATTACAAGCTGCAAAGCAAAATCCCTAAATAGCTTAAACTAGGAATGAAAATGAAATGAAAAATATCAGTTAGATTTGTGAACGATTCCAACCTAAAACTATAAACAAAACTCCATGTCAAGCATAATCCAACAATATGCAAATTTGGAATAAAAATTAAAGAAAAATTAGCGATTTGATTTTTGTGTGAATTCAAAACTAAAATCCCTAAATATCTAAAATTTAGAATGAAAATGAAATAAAAATTACTAATTGTATTTGTATACAAATTCCAACGTAAAACTAAAAAAAAGATTCCATGTCATATAAAATCCAAAAATATGCAAATTCAAAAGAAGCTATCACGTTTGCTCTGAAAGACTAGAAATTACCATGTTCAATTGGTGAAAAAAAGAGAAAGATATACATCGTTAGTTGTTGTGGCTCCAGATTACAACAATGCGGTATGGCTATAAATAGACAATACACTTTGATAACAAATAGAACTCTAATATTGTAGATGCATACAACACATATTAGTGAGAGATGTCAGTCTATATATGTAGCATTTAAAAATGATAGAAAGTAAATCTATGATTAGAGCAATAGAGAAGAAGCATATCTAATTGCAACGAGAAGGCTCTACCAAGATTGATTTGAATTTTCACGAGGACTTCTATTCAAACACTACATCTAAAATTTTGGAAATCCATCTCATTTATAGAAAGTAAAGTGAATCCACAATCTAGCCCAACAGCCATACAAAGTATTGCCCCGATCAGGAAAGAAAAAAAATCAAATGATCCTTCGGCTCGTATAATCACAAATTTTGCTCTAAGTCCGTCATGTGGTGACTGCATCTTCTATGAGTACACACATATGCTTCCTCTTTGGTATGATCAATATAGTAACTAACTAAGGCACCATCCGGTAGATGTAGATGCATATGTGTTTTGATGCAAATCACATGTATTTTCAGGGTCAAAGTAAGGCCAATCCCGAGTTATAGATCGAGTTGCTCCTAAGCCCATACAAGAATATTCAAAGCAAAATTTGCAAGCTTAGGTACTTCAATACAAAATCAGAATCTAACTAGGAAAGTCAATTTTTACCTCTTAGGGGAACATCCCCTGTCTCATCCACCATCTGTTTTGTCTCGGTTTTCGTATCATTTTGTCACTTATTGTATTTTAGGGAATTTGTTCTTCTATACCATCTTTACATACTCCCTCCAGCCACAAAGGAAAGTCCTCTTAATTTGGGATACGTGCACATAAACATTCTAAACTTTAGGTATTAATATCTTTATGAGTATTTAGATTGAACATATAAAAATGATACATATAGATTTATCTCAAAAAGTACCTTCATTAAGTTATAATATTATTAGGTTTAATTAATACTACCTCTGTTCATTTTCAAGTGATGTTTTTAACTTTTTTGTGGTCTATGAGATTTAACTTTGACCATTACTTTTTGTAATTTTATCTTATTATATACAAATAAATTACAATATTATGAAAGTATTTTTAATGACCAATCTAATGAAATAGTTTTCATATAGACAATATAGATAATTTTAAATATATTATGGTCAAATTTTAAAAAATTTGATGGAATAGATTCTAAGGCACCACTTACAAAGAACAAAGGGAGTATGTTGCAATAAAAAGTGTTCAAAGTGTTATTTTGGGGGCCATGTTGATGTCGAAAGAAACTTCCTTTTGTGGCCAGATGGAGTATGTTCTAGACTACCAACTAAGAAATAGGTGGGCGTGTTTGAAGGATAGAGATCGAGCACCATCTTAATACAAGGTCAGCCAAACATGTGGGCTCTGAATGGTGGTCTGAGAAGTTCATACAAGCTAAGGGAGAAGCCACATTCAAATAAAATTGAAGCTCAGTAGCCCAAAGCGCATGAAAATATAGAAAGTCTAAATTGCCCTATTGGCTGATGCCACGCTCTACGTCGCTAATGTTTTCTTGAGCAGCATACTTGCTCATATTAATTTTGTCATGTCTTTTGGAGCCTTGGGTTAGCACAGACTAAACCAAATCAATCACTAGAAATAAGTAATAATAAAGTAGGATTCTATCTCAACTGAGGGCCTGTTTGCTGATGGCTGCGGCTGATGATTTTTGGCTGTTTGTGACAGAGATTACGGAAAGAGAGATACTCGCTTGCGATTTTTGATGGTACAAATATTAGTTTTTTAACGTGTACTACAATTAACTTGTAGACCTCATCTTAAAAAAAATACTCCGTTTAAAAGTTAGTTACTGCAACAAAAGTCAAAAACAGCTTTTAGAAGCTGCAAAGAACAGGGCCTGAGTCTCTTTAGAGTTTTTCTTAAAAGTGTTTAAATAGCAGTACTCATATAAAAGTCATAACAATACATTTCTATGTTACAAAGTATAATTATATTAGAGCTAGTCATGCAAATTGCGCGGGTCACCTAGCTAGTTTTACCATAAATAGAAGCAACAGCACAAGCAAATCTGACCATCTGGTAAATTTTGCGTGCTTTCAACAAGCAAATCGTATCATTAGGTGGCGCGGCAGCATGCATCAACTCAATGGCAGATCTACCATAATTCTTAAGTATTCAGCTGAATACCTAAAATTTGTAGTAAAAAATCTACTATATATAAAATATAATATATATGTATACTAATAGTTAGACCAAATTCCATCTCCCAGACCCAAATTAGTGATAAGTTCTGGTGAAATTTTTTCCCCAGCAACCCAGTGTAAGCTTGGGTCTTAGACCGGGCTTGAGAAGCAAAGGCCCGTTTGGCCTGAGAAATGAATGTTACCCACACAGTCTAGCCTGAGATTAAACCCAATCAAGCTATCTAGTGTATCGGGCCAAGATCCCACCTAGGCTATTCAGTCCGAACAAAATTTGACCTAACAACGCCATGGCCCATGCACATTGTGTTGAGTGTTGACAACAGTCTCAACCAGGTTATCAATACGGACGAATTTCACCAAAATTCGGCCTGCTCGTAGAGGTGGTTTGAACAGGCCGATAGGAAGGGTGGGGTTCACTAAAGTGAGTTCAAATTCCAATATTAGTACGACTTTCATCCGTATTTTCATCTTTATTTCATATATAGCCAATATCTAGCTAACATCTATCATTTTCATCAAATTTTCACAAAAATAAACTGTTGTCAAATTTTATTTTAAAATTTAAAAATTTCGGGCAGTCCCCAAATTTTTTTCTTCAAAACAGCAGGGTAAACACTAGCCTCAAGTCTCAACACCCAACTAGAAAGAGCCTAGAGGTCATGCTGTCATCCGGTAGTACTGAAACTAATTAGGTGCATTTGCCTACATGCAAAGAAAGTTCAGACTTTAGATATTAATGTTTGAGTACATGTCTCGTTTTAAAAATACAGGTCAGATACAACTTACTCGCTGTGAGGGGACCGATGCATGCTTTTTGTATCTGCACTGACAAGCTGTCATAAAATGATCATTCATTGAGGATCTCACTATAAAATTATTATACATATTATCTCTTTGCATCCTTCAATCTGGTAAGTTCTTATAAAGATTGAAGAAGATCACTATTCAAGTACGGAGGCTATATATGATCAAAATATGTTGCCATCATTTGAGTCGTTTGAATTTGTTTTCATGGCACACCTGTTGCTAACTATATTTGGGTACACAAATGACTTAATCAATGCTTTGTAAAAGAAAGATTAAGATATTATTAATGCTATTGATCTTATTTATTTGACAAAGACTTGATTGTAGTTATTATAGAAGGATGATGGATGGAATTCTTTTCTTAAAGATATCACTTCTTTTTCTGTGAAGCATGTCATCAAAGTTGCTCAAATGGATAATTTCTATAAACCGGTTGGAAGATCCAAAAGGTTCTTCAAAAAAAATAAAAAATCTCCATTGCTTTCATATCGAAATATTCTTAAGTGTTATTGACAGGTAGCTTCGAGAGCTTAATGACAAGTTTGTTGAGGTAATCATAGATTTGCTTCTTTACATGGTGTCATTCAATTCTACAAATTCATTTACTGCTTAGGCAAGTACAACTTGATTAGACTTGTTCAGTTTTATCCTAAAGATTTCCACCTTCCATTTTCAACTTGCACACTTCATTGCTGATATGTCCAGAAATGAAATGTTTAGAAAAGTAAATAACCTTTCTGAGCTTTTCATTGTATTTGTTCAAACAAAGAAGAATATCAATTATGCAATTATTTACAAGCTTCTCGAATTGGTGCTAATTCTTTTCATAGCAACTGCTAGTATTGATAGAGTATTTTCTTCAATAAATTATGTAGAGAATAAGCTAAGAAATAGAATGGGGAGCAGTACTTGAATATTGCTTGGTTACATTTTTTGAGTGAGAATTTTTTTTGCAAGTTAAGAATAATGACATTATAGCTCGCTTCCAAAGCATAAAACATCGTCGTGTTAATTTTTAATTATTACTTAAATTGTACTTTAATTTTTGCTATTATAGACTTTTATACTTTCTATTGAATAATATTTTTTATAATTTTAAATATCTATCCTGAAATTTGATCCACCACTACACCAACCTAATGACGTGCAGGGCCAGGGAATCTTGCACGACCTGATGAGCCGGTCCCCGTGCACACCGAGGAGACGCACCGCGAGCTGCTTTCCCCGTGGAAGACGTAGTACATCCGGACGTAGCACACCACCTCGACGGTGACGCTCACCTCGAACGACCGTAGCACCAGCGCCTTGCCCTCCACCTTGGTCACCATCACGAACGGCAGCGCCCCGGCCACGGCGTGGGCGGCGAGGTACCTGCTCTCGGCCACTTTCACCCAGTCCACCTCCGTCAGCGGCTCGATCCGCGCCGTCGCGCGCCCGCCGATCTCCCCGGCCGGCACCACCGCCAATCCGCCACCCCGACGGTCTCCCCGTGGTATATTCGCTCTGCGTTTTGTCTGTATGCTCGAGGCCGGGCTCGAGCTTGCTTGGCTATGGGTTTTCGATTTGGTTGTTCAGAAATCTGCGTGCGTTTCTAGGACGGCGTGCTGGTGAAGGCGCTATATCCAGCTGATCACGACAAAATTGTATGTGAGCCGCCACACACGGTGTTGCATTACGCTGCTACCATTTGCTTTTCGCAGTGTTGCTGTGGTGGCCTTGGAGTCTGCCTAAAGTAAACAAAGGAGGGTTTTAGTAGGTCCCTTGTGGTTAATTATTATGGATGCGATCTCAGCCGGTAGGTAGGTCCAAAGCGACCTATGTTGGCCATCGCATTTGCATTCAGTTGCATTCAGGGGTGGCGCATCAATCTGCGCTACGAAACGCTCACTGTACAAAGCTTGTCGAATGGCCAAAAGATGAATCTCATCAGATAAGAGTACAAGAAAAGACCCCATGACGTGACTTGCTCGGCTGTGCGTGATAGAATTTTTATCCCAACACGTACAAGAAAGAGTCATCTTCCCAAAAACAAAATAGCCATCGGTTTAGCACTGCTACAAAATAAACTATATTATATTTCTCATCACAGATGATTTATGATAAAAAATCGTCTCTGAAACTATCACAGACGGTTAAGTTTAAAAACCGTCTGTGATATTTTTCATTATCACAGACGGCCTTTAATTAGAACCGTCTATAAAATATCACAAACGGTTTTTTTGTTAGAACCATCTATGAAACTATCACAGATAATTTTTATTTATAACCGTCTGTATTTTATCATACACTACACAACACAACCACCTAATTAAATCTTCTGTCTAGTCCTTAGGGCCAACTAACTACGTAAATATTTTCTTAATGAATATGATCAAAATAATTAACGAAAACTTATAATCTACTTCAAGAATTACGACTCATTAGCCATCTCATATATATATATGAACTACATGCAGAAGCTACGTACTAAGCTACAACAGATAAGTGCGACTAGTCACTTTAATTTACAAAAGACAAATTCAAGTCAAATTTATTACAAAAGTTTCAAAAAAGATATTCCCATATCTTGGTCTTCTAGGCTTCATATGCTTCCTCTTCTACTTTTGGAATTAAAAGATCAGCGGCTGTGTTCTCGAATGTCGTAAAAATTGTCTTTGCCCTTTCCACTTCCTCCTCTAGCCTGGACAAATCATTAGCATGATCTATAATCTCAAAAAGGATGCCATGATAATTTTCCTCAAAATTGGCCACTTCTGCTTGATCGGCAAGGTTATTCATATGTCTCTCTACTGTCACAGGAGTTTCTTCCACTTTACGCACATTGAAGAGAAGAATGAGGTTGAAGGCAATTTCCCTTTCCTAAGCAAAAACGAGAAACCTCTGTCAACGGCGGATAATGAGGTCCAGCTGACGGATGGAAAGGAGTCGAGGAAGGAGAGCAGGGCATGAGTGGAGGAGCTGCTCTAGATGTAAGTTGTTAGCCGCCTGTGTAAGGTTGCGGCCGAACAACTCATAATAGATAGATAAGAGGAAGGAGATCTAAAGAATATTCGATGTCATTATTGAGAAATCTAGTGAAGAAGATGATCAGGGAGAGGACAACTTAGAAGAGGTTGAGTTTGTGATATCAAGAAATTAGACACCGTGCATATTTGAGCCAGAACGGTGTGAAAGTTTAAGGGTTACTTGCATCAGAATATTAACATGCGGGAGTAGGACGCACATATTTGAGCGTTACCACAGACGGTTCGTATAACAAATTGTCTCTAGTAAGGACGATCGAACGGTCCAGAGGGTTGAGGACGCTCAGACGGTCCGAACAGAGCAACGTGTGGCGCTTGGGGATTGGCTGCTGAAGGCGAAGTGGCACATTATCACAGACGGTTTGTATAACAAACCGTCTCTAATATGTGCATTAGCCGTCTATAATAATAACACATCACCGATACGTGCCATATCCCCCAGGATTTCGATCTCACCCGTCCATTCTCTCTGCATCGAATGGTAGGTACTGATTCCTCCCACCTCTTGCCCCTATTAATCCACCTCTTCCTTTCGTAGCTTCCTGCATCCTCCCCTCGACAACGCTGAGACTATCGCCGTGAGAGCTAGCTCCTAATCGATCTGCCTCCATTGTGACACCATGGTTCAGTGCACAAAACACTCTTGTCATAAGTGTCGTAAGAGTGTCTTGTGCATTGTCACCGTCGTGACACAAAGATGACGCTATCGCCAGTACCTCTCCTTCATTGTCAGTGATATCTGACCGCCATCCGATCCCCTCCCCTCTCTTCCATGATGGCAGGTGTTAAGGACATCCAGCTGCATCCAGCTTCTACTATCTGCTTCTTATATATTCTTGCCATGTTAAATAGTTGGGTTCGTAGGATTAGGAGATGTGTTGTTGCCATATTCTTGCTGTATTAGATAGGTAATATGCTTGTTATCTTGTTATGTTATAATTGTGGATTCTAATCTTAATTAAATGTGTTGTTCTGTTTGCTGTTGTATTTGCTTGTTTTCGAAGGGCTAACCAAAAAATAGAAAATATTTTATGTATAGAATGAACTATTAGAGGTAGTTTTATGGTATAAACTGTCTATAAAGGATTGTCACAAACGGTTCTAACCAAAAACCATCTGTAATACTTACATATCACAGACGGTTCTATCTAGAAACTGTCTGTGATGGGAAAGTATCATAGACGATTTTTTCGTTCGAACCGTCTGTAATATTGTTATTCATAGACGGTTCTAGTTACAAACTGTTTGTATTGTATTTATCACAGACGGCTCATAAACTGTCTATGATAACCTCCGATTATCACTAACACATCAATTCAGACGGTTCGAAAAATCATCTGTGATGACAGTTCTGAACTGTCTGTGGTGACCCTTTGTGTGGTAGTGAAGGTCGGTGATCGATGCTGACCTGATATGACAATGTGAGTAGCATACACATTTTAAGTTTGGGGACGTCTAACGCACGGTATATCATTAGAAATGATTCTAATGGTATAGTCAAGTTTCATTAGATTTCATCTAAGTTGCATGAGTTTCACAAGATTTCAGAGAGTTTTAAACATGCTTCATGAAACTTAGTCAATATATACATGAAATCTCTTGAAATTTTATGAAACCTCACGAAACACTATGAAACTTATATATAAAACTTAGTTAACTTAGGCATGAAATCTCTTAAAACTTTATAAAACACCATAAAACTTATATGCATGAAACCTCATGAAATTTTATAAAACTTAATCATGAAACTTCATGAAACTTGGAATTTAACTTCATGAATTCATTACAAAAAACTTTCAACTTCATAATCCACTAGAAAAAACTTTATGAAACCTCATGAAACAGAAGCAATCGTACCTTCTCAAGCTAGCTAGCTACATAGCTAGTCCATAGTAGCGGTGGTGCTAGTGCCCATCTTGGGCAACGCCCGCGGGGGTGGCAACATGGAGAGGAGGGTGTTGGCAAAGATCAAAAAGTGATGCTGTCGAAGCTCATCTTGTCCTCCGCGGTGCCTCCCCTTCATCTTGTTCAATGACAGCGAATCCTCCAGTGGGGGAAGTGCACAAAAACGAAGAATCCGTCAGCACCTCCTCCCTACTCCCCCTACACCAAACGAGCCCACTCACTGCCTATCCCTTGCTGCTACACCCCATCACACTAGATCACGGCCTCTCGCCTGCCTACGACGGCTCATGGCGCAGAGGCCAACCTACTGCTTTCTTGCGGTCGCTCCTTGCATGTCGCTTGAGGGTCCGTGGCCGCTTGTTGCTGGCTCCACATGAGCCCACCACTGCTCATTGCATATCGCTACGAGAAGCGAGTTGGTGGCAACCCACTTCCTCCCGCTTGCTGCCGCCATGGCCTATGTAACATCCTATTTTTCTGAGTTATT
Source organism: Melocanna baccifera (assembly GCA_036346265.1). NCBI lineage: Eukaryota > Viridiplantae > Streptophyta > Magnoliopsida > Poales > Poaceae > Melocanna > Melocanna baccifera. The sequence goes on from CM070695.1 coordinate 16,840,093, forward strand.
TGAAACTTTCAAAATTAAAATTCACCATTTGATTTAATTTAAGCTTAAAATAAATTTTTATTAATTAAAAAGATTTAATATGACTAAATTAAATATTAACATTTGCTGGAAGTATTTTATTTGGGTTCTTTGTGCTTCAAGGAATATTTTGGATTTTATTTGTATTTATTTGCTATTTTCTAGAGCTCAAAAATATTTAGTTAAATATCTAAAATTAGGAAACTCCTCAAAAATCCCAAAACCTATTTGGGCCAAGCCCATTTCTGTTCATCTGGCCCGCTAAACCTCAACAGTCCGATCTCCTTGCCACATCTCACCCATCCAAGCCATGATGTGTCACTCATCCGAGCTAGCCGGCACTGTTCATCTGTGCATTATGCCATAGTTATCCATTCTCCTCGGTGCCATGTGTCGCCAATCCACCGCCCTGACATTCTTCATCATTCTTGAGCTAGACTCCGCCGCAACCATCTGCATCTGACACAGACTCAATGTCCATGCCATGCACAATGCGGTCACCTCGGCCTCTGTTCATATAAAGCCACGCCGTTGCCTCATCCTTTGCGCCCCACAGCCGCTCGTCCTCGCTCGTGTGTCGCCGTCCTCGCCGGAGTTTGCCTTGCCGTCGTTCGTCGAGCTCTACCGTCATCTTCCTCCAGTATGTTCACCGCTCACCACTGTGAGGCCCGCCCACTGTGCCGTTCCGCTCCGCCAAACAGCCTCACGGTCATTTCACGGTCCGCCGAGCTGCCGCCGGTGAGTTACCGCGCCACCGACCATCGACCTCGCCATTCAAACCAGCCGCGCCGCTGTTTGCTTCCCACACCGTTGCTCGCCTTGATCGGCTACCCCTCGGTCCATGCGTCGCATCTTGGTAGCCCGTAGTGACGTTGACGCTTTACTGTTGCCCACTAATTCTCGAGCATTGCGTGTCAGCATCTTGCCCACTCTATCACCATCACCACCATTCAATCAATCGGCGCCAACACACACTAATCCAATCGCTGAGATTCGCCCACGTGGCTCATTGTCAACCGCTGGATTGTCATGACGTCAGCTCGCATCGAGTTGGCTGACCCTTCAACTTCTCGGTGAACTTGGTCCACCATGCACCATTACATTGACATTTGGGACCCACTTGTTAGTGCACTGTTTCGTAGATTGCAGACCAGCTGAGTCAGCCGTGCCAGCTCAGCCCTAATCCCACATGGTTACCACATCAGCCACGTTAGCACATGTGCCATTCCCATATCATGTGGCAGTGCCACATCATCTGCCATGTGTACGGCCTTGTCACCCTGCCATGTTAGCCCTAGATACCACTTGTCAGCCACGTGTCATACCATGTCACTACCATATTCCATGAGCTGAGTCTACCATAGACATGCCGTTCCATGAGCAAAGTTCACAAAACACTAGCTTTTCTCATTTTTCCAATATTTTTCAACCATTTAAATCTTCCGAGAGCTCATTCTTCTCCATCCTAGTTTTGATTGTCCTAATTCTTTTTTCTAAATTTATTTAAAATTGATCTCTATCTTTTGGTTCTGATTTTAAAGTTTTTGAAATTTATTTGTATTTGTTTGTGTCTTTTTAGTTTTTTCTCTCGTTAGATCACGTCTTCAAATGAGTTGAAGCAATATCTGAAGATTAAGAGTCATTAACTGAGTAATGCCAAGGCAAGTCATGTCCTTTTATCATGTTGTACCTAGTATTCAAATCTACTTATTTGTTATTTTATTTTAAATTATCATGTATTGCTATTTTAATACGAACCATTGTATACGTTAGTTATTATCCAAATTGGTTAATCCCTCACTTGATAATTTAAATATCAAGATTTCATTGTTACCACAGGATGTGTAATTATCTAGTGATGCCATACTAGTTGTCATATGGATTATACATTTAGCAAGCTTAGCCATGCTTATAGTTACGTTGAGCTCATCATCGCATGAGATCAATTAATTAATTTTGACTTAATGAGATACTGAATAGTGGTTGTAGATACAATTATAAAATTATGTGCCATGACATTGGTATGTCATTGGTGTTAGTTATACAAAATTGATTTTCACTTGAGTGAGTGATCGTGCAGTAAATGGGGAAGTGTGAATTTCACTTTGAGGTATGTGGATATCTCGCTTAGATAATATCTAAGAACTTAACTTTGTGTGCTATTTATCTGGGCCATATCATACAATCACATTCAAGTATGGAAAAGACATAGCTGATTAATTTGTGATATTTTCAATCTTGATTTCACTAATGCGATGAATATGGATGCTAATTTCTATGAGGTGCAAGAGATGGCAGATATCGGCTAGATGGTTAACCTACTCGACGGTGAAATCTTAGCGGGTGAAATTGGGTTGAGGTTGAGAATTGTAAATGTCTTATTGTGATTTTTTTTAACATGAGGATAATCATATCGTGTAGGTAAAGCTGTGCAACCTATGTAGAATATAAAACTATTCGAATAGCCGTACTCTCGGTTATAGACAATACTTAGTGATTTCACATGAAAGGTAGAAATTTCATACAACTTGGTTGGGTTAACTTTGGGGAAGTGAACGTTTAGTTCATTGGTGGTTTATTTAATTTCTTTGATTATTTATTTATTATCATTTTTCTTAAAGTTGGCTTTTAATTTATTTATTGTATTTACTTTCAATTATTGCTTCTGCAAAATAACCTTTCAGCTATCACTTGGTAAGTCTTGCATATTATATTGCATTTTTGTTACAAATGACTTGCTAAGTACCAATATACTCATATCTTTATGCTTACTATTGCTCAGTTAAAAAAGAAAGACTATATCAGCAGGAGGTACATGAAGGTTGATACTTCGACGACTTAGCGGATTAAGATTTCGCTTCCTTAGTCGATTACCTATGGAAATATCGAGTGGCTACCATGCTTAATTTTATTTTCTGCTGCTAGTTTCTTAAACTTTTTAGGCTAATATTTGTAAGTTTGACCATAAGGTCGTACTCTGATAATTATTAATATTTAAGTTTTTTTGTTAATCATGCATATTATCGATATCTCATATATATTTACATTGTATATACTAGCATGATCCTGGACTAGTGCGATATACACAGAGAGTTTAGATTTGCATATTCAGATCTCGACAGCCTACCACTATGGATGAAGATGAATCTATGGGTGGGAGTGGATGCGGTTTGGGGAGAATGGGAGGTCACCAAAGGGTTTGTGTGGGGTATATGCAATGGGGATGCGTGCGTAAAGGCGGAGGGGACCGAACGGCTTTATTTCCATCAAGTAGCAAGAGTGGACGATTGATATTTGTCCCATCGGTTTGGATTTGCACGATATGCCATGTTGTATTTTTTATCTTTAAGTTTTAGGATTAATTCTTTATATACCACTGCAATTTTGCAAAATTCCTATGTCAATGACACGTAGGGGCTGAGTCCACATCTCAGTAAGACAATAAGTGATATTTAAAAGATGAGACAAACTTTTGGTGACATATAAAGAATTTACCCTAGGTTTTAATTGTTTCACGTATATATCTTGTAGGGCACGTCAATACTCTACTGCATTTCTTAAGACCACTAAAGAGTAAAGACCCAACATGGTACTACTCTTTCAATACTTTACTACATTTGTTAAAACTACTAAAGAGTAAGGACCCAAGATGCTACTAATCTTTTTTGAATCGTAAGATGCTACTACTCCCACTACTACAGAAATCATTATCACAGACGGTTCAAAAACGTCATCACTGACGGTTTTCTGAACCGTCTGAATTTATGGGTTAGTGATAATCGAAGGTTATCACAGATGGTTTGTGAGCCGTCTGTGATGAATACAATACAGACGGTTTGTAACTAGAACCGTCTGTGAAAAACACTATCACAGATGGTTCTAATAAAAAACCGTCTGTGATACTTTTCCATCACAGACAGTTCTATATGATGTTCTTCACAGACGATTTATACTACAAAATCGTCTATGACAGTTCATTATATACCTAAAATTTTTTCTATTTTTGAATTAGCCTCAGGAAATATTAGTTATGCCGTTTGAAAACAAGCATATACGACAACAAGCATAGCAAGAACATTCTATTTATATTACAATCCACCATTACAACATCACATGACTACAATCCACCATTACAATAGCAGAGAACATTCCATTTTCATTACAAATTGAGCAACAGAGAAGAAAGAAAATAGAAGAATCAGAGATCCTAATGGAAGCTTGTCTCTGATGCAGTTCGGGTAGGCCTTCTTAATGGTCGCCTCATTGTAAGCTCTCGGGCAGCCCTAAACCCAACAAAGTAGCAACAATGGAGGCTACGATGGAGACCTAAACCTCACAAAATCAAATACTATAAGAAATAATAGAGGGAGGAAGCTTAAGACGCATTTGAAGGGAGGGCGGATGGGTTTGGGTGAGTATTTATAGATGAGGGAGAGCTACGATCCGTGAGGTGTGGGTTTGTCGGTTTCTATTAGCTGGAATTGGGTTGAGAAGAATTGACGGGCCCAATGGTCAGGGAACAAATTATCACAGACAGTTCTTGGTAAGAACAGTCTGTAATAGTATCACAGACGGTTTGAACCACGAACTATCTGTGAAATTGGTTATATATAGACCGATACAATATAAACAACTAGTCTCAAAATATGAAATAACAAAGTTCTATATGACTTATGATGAGGGCATGGCCCCGGTGGTTACAACCATATTAGCAATGTTTGTTGTTCTAATTACAAGAGTTTCTACGTATCACTTAAATTATCAGGTGAGCTTATTTTTAGAAGTGGATTTATGTCATATGAACTATATGATGCTACCTAATGATGAAAATGCATATTCGCAGCTATACAAGGAGGATTACATCAACACTACGAGCTTGTAGTTGGGCTCTACCAAAAGGGAAGCCAACCAACATATCAAGACCATGTCAACGCCTCTCTCAACTCTTTCTTATGGTCACCACGTCACTTTTAGACCAATTCAAGCAAGAGTTCAAGTAGGATACATTTTGGAATCTAATTCTACCTCTAGATCAGTTCGGATTCAGCTTGACAGGGTCAACTTCAAACGAGCATAACTTTCATATACGGAGTCCGTTTGAGGTCCATGAGTACTTGATGAAAAGCTTTTCTCGTTCTCTTTCTAACGAATCTAGTCTTGCCTACAAATTCCTTTTGTACAGCCCGCAATCATCAAAAGAAATTGCTACATCACCTGTTTAGGCCAAATCGCTGCTTGTAATGCATGGGCCAAAGAGGAATGCGCTACCCTCACTATTCATGGCTGTACTGCTGTTCATGTGAACAGTAACAATAGTACCACTCCTTATTTTTTTTAGTTTTGTGTGGCTTTCAGTCCCCTATTTAAGGAGCCCGCACCCCTCTAGTTTTCTTGGATTTCGTTTATATTTAGTTTATCTGTGTTGCAACTTATATCTTCTGCATGTGTCGACTAGACCACCCAGTCAAAATCCTTATTTGGAATCCCACCATATTGAGTATTTCAATCCTATTTGCAATTTGAGATTGCTTATTATCTTGTTCTTGTGTGTTCTTCGGTTGCATGCACGAATATACCTTCATGGTCAGGTTAACCGTGTTCTTGGCACAGTTGATAACGACTCGGAGTGTGGTTTAGTGATTACTTGGTGATCTGGTCGTGACCGATTAGAAGCCGCATCGTCAAAGTCGTTCTCCTCCAAATCGAAGTTATCATCCTATCGGAAGATCGGTACTCCGTCGCCTCATTATCTTATATATACTCATTTGAAAGGTTTCGATGAGATCTACAACTTTGAAGTTGAGACGAACCCCAAATTTTGAAGTGAAGATCAAAAATTTTGGCAAAAATAGAAATCAAAAACTTGCAATTCAAATTTGAGGGTACAAATGGTCTATTTTTGGGGTCTTCAAGGGCAACAAGCGCAAGCCAATTGTTTTTTTTTTGAATCGGGCTCGTCGTTAGCTTTTCAACGAGTACAAAAACGTCAAAAATGGACACTGTATGCAAAAGTTATGCCCATTTTATTGAAGGTATGTCGGAATGGAATCCTACTCGGCATCAGGTGGGAGATTATCAAATTTTGGAGGATTAGAAGGCGGGAAACATATATATCATAAACGGTTTTTTAATTCAAGCCATCTGTGATAACTTCATTATCACAGACGGTTCTTACCAAAAACCATCTGTGATATTGCGGGAATATTACAGATGGTTCTTACTAAGAACCGTCTGTGATATACGAGATATCACAGACGGTTCTTGGTAAGAACCGTCTGTGATAGTATCACATACGGTTATCACCATATACCGTCTGTAATTGTATTTATCACTGGCGGTTTTTGTGAACCGTCTGTGATGAGACGTCTAATATAAACTTTTTGTAGTAGTGTCCAGTTTGCTTGGGTCGTTAATGCTCGACTTCAGCTCGTCCCTGGACACCTTGCTCGACAGCCTAGGTCTTTCCAGTCCAACAAGCCTACACCCTATGAACATACCATTTCCCATTAGGGAGCTGTTACAGGACCGTATACCGTTGGAAATGTTCCTAACAGTATAGGGTTTCACTAAGTTTCATCAAGTTTTGCCTTTCCTCTCTCTCGCTCCTTCTCTGTAGCTTCCCCTCCACACCTTCTTCCTTGGCACCGCGCCGCTCCTCTGCCTCCTCCCTCCTCCCCACCGGCGGCTGGCGGCGACCTCGCAGCCCCATCCCACCCAACATAATATTCAATGCACTGCCGCCTCACCATGCCTCCCTTTACCACCACCCAACACCCTCCGTCACTACCCACCACTGGACCACTACCTCACTGGCCTCCTTCTACATCCAGAAAGTATGGTAAACCCATCGGTGGCCACGACACCGCTGCTCCTCTCACCAGAGCTAGAGCACTAGAGTGAGGGGCGTACCATTGGGGCTAAAGCTCGAGCAACGGGTCAATCTCACCCCGCCAGGGGATGATCAAATTTGATAGTGTCGTGATCGGGGATAGCGATACACAGCGGCACTGTGGGCGAAGATGATGGATCTGGTAGCAGCCTCAACAATGGTTGGGGCTGGAGCTTGGACAGCTGGTCAACCACACCCCCGCTAGGGGACAACCGAATCCAGCAGCGCCGTGGTCAGGGATGGCAATACATGGCGGCGCCGTGACTGAAGATGACGGATCCGGTGGTGGTGCCTCCCCTCGGTTGGCATGATCGAGAGAGAGAGGAGAGAGATTGAGAGAGTGAGAGCGAGAAAGATCGAATGGTAGAGAGTTATACTGTCGTTTTTTAGTGGAACGATATACTATTATTTAGTTTTTCTTTTTCCATTTTAGTTCTTATCGCATTGATCCAATAGGCTAGCAAGCTTAATTAGATGTACTGTTTTTGAGGGAGAATTAAGGATCTGATTTTTTTTTTTTGAGATGGTAGGACAATTGATTAGTGTAATCAACTTAAGGCTCACAATCGATATGTCATAGGGCTCAAATCTTGGAAAATGATAGTGAAAAATCCACACAAACAATCCACCTAACTTGTTATTGGTGGGAATCGAACTCTCTTGTCATCAGCCAGAGAGTGAGAGAGACGAGATACCTCATCGATTGGGCATCCTACGATTGGCATTAAGGATATGCTTCATCGGACCTAACTTTGCAAATTTTTTTCTTGTTACGGACAAGCATGCTACAATCGGAGGTAAGTTGAAAGAATTAAACGATAGCATGTATAGCTAAGAAGGCTATCATTAGCAACAAATAGATTCGTTCTCATGAATTACATCATTACTTGAATACCTTGACATGAATCTTAATATATAGTCGATGTACATGGCGGTGAAGAATAGTCGCTTTCTGACGATAAGACAAGGCCGGCCATTGATCTTGCCCTGCGTTGCATTCTTTCGGCAATCATTGCACAAGACACCGGTCGTGTCGCGCCACCCGTAAAGATGCTCGAGATTCGCCGCAGATCGCGCGCATCAAACCTTGGCCATCGCGTCGGACGTCTGGCTCTCCGTTTCCTCCTCCGGCGCCTTGGACGGTCGCCGAGCCGCTTTCTTCTCCCCGTCGCTTTGCAGCTGCACCACCGCGTCCGCCCCTTGCTCCTCTTTGCTCTTGCCCCAGAGCACGTTATAGAGACCGGCAACGAGCAGAGCGCCACCGATAATGCTGCACCCAAGGACAGATCACGATTAGACGTTTAACGGATCTGGGACAGCGAGGTGACCTTTGTCCGGTCGCCTTCGGCTCATTGGTTGGTTGTGACATTGACAGATTTCTTCGCGAGGCCGTGCACAAGTCAAAAGAAGAGATTAAAACATAGTTTAATCTGTTGGTATCATGGAGGCATGGTGCATCGGTGGGGGCAGTAGTGTAATGCAATGCGATGTGTATTGCACCTTCCTAGGCTCACGTCTTCTCCCAGCAGGAACGAGGCGATCACCATTGTGAAGACGAGGCTTAGCGGCATGGACATGGACAGGAAGACGGGGCCTTTCTTTTCGATCACCCAGATCTGCAGGTAGTACGAGATCGCTGCAACGACGATGCCCTGAAACACACAGCGTACGTACGTAGCAGGCGTGAACAAGGATATTTTGGTTGTCACAGCTTAATCAGGTGCTGAGTAGCTAGCTACGCGGCAAGAAATCGCCAGGTCGGTAAATTAGATGCTTACGGTGAAGAGCACCGAGAGGAGGCTCACGCCGCCGGCGAGCTTCCACCGCGAGAAGTCCCTCTCGAGGACGAGGGCGATGAGGAACGACTGGATACTCGCGAAGATGCACTGAAGCGTGGTGTTGAGAAGCTTAGACGGGTACTCCAACAGCAAGGGCCCCTGACAAGAACGGCACAACATCACTACTGCAAAATTACACGCTTCAACAAAGCAGAACAGAAACAGATATGATGCAGATTGGATTACCTGCTGCACTGTCCACAGAGACCATATAAGGACCGATGAGGTCATCAGGAAGATCCCCAAGGCCCAGTTCTTCTTGGAATGCGCGTGCGCGACGGTGCTCGCGTGGTGCAAGAGCTGGTGGTGGTTGAAGGACTTGAATTCAGGGCCTTGGTACAGCGCAAGCACGATGACACCTCCGATGCAAAGCAGAATCCCCCAGGCTTTGGCCATGCCATGGACGCTCTTCAAGTTCAGGGTCTCCATCCTGGAAGACAAAGGAAGAATTAATGTTCAGTGCAGTGATCTACTTGTTTTTAGAAGAAAGCATAACAAAATACTTAATCAAGAGTTCTTGGTGCTGGCTTCTGACCTGAACATGACAGCCAAGATGAAGGCGGCAACTGGGACGATGTTAAAGATGGCTGATGAAGAGGTTGCCGAAGCATAGTTGAGGCCAATGCTATACAAGTTTATCGTTCCAGACATCCTGAGCAATAGAACAAAAGCTATAAATAGTACTTCAATGGTAAAATCGGTGCTTTCGCATGAAGTTTTGTTTCAGAAGAACCATCTATTCTTCAGTTAAGACACACACTCCAGATGTTCTAGTTCTTAACATACCCGTAGAAGGCATGAACAAAGATTTTGACAGAGAGTTTAAACGTCAGCGGCGGCACCGGTCGCCTCCTGCAATGAACACCGGATGAACAACTCTATTCATGATAATTGATAACTGCAGAAGCACACACAAGACTGAAGAACCCATCACGCATCACGCGTCTACCTAATTTCAAGGAAGAACGCAATAGGGACCAAGAAGATCGCGGCAACAGCGTGCCTGTAGAACACAAAGACCGTGGTGCTCGTGCCCTCGTCGAAGGCCGCCTTGGTGAGTATGTGCATGCCTGCATATATCAGCCTGATGAGCACTACCGTCGCGTATACCTTGCCGTTGCCCATGGTAGCTGGATTGATCTACCAGTGCTGTTGTGTCTGGCCCCGAGCCCCCAGCCTTATATATATGCGATGGATAGGAAGCTAGTTTGTGTGAACTCTGAAGACTCTACTGAAGTGACATGCAAGGAGAGAGCTGAAAGTTCTCGGCATGTTCATGCATGCTGGGTAACAGCAATTTCAGGTGGTGATCACGTTTATGTGCAAGGTTTAGAAAAATGATCAAATTTATGTGCAAGGTTCAGGTTACCATGTCAAGATAGGCTTGTGAGGCGACAAGAAGATTTTTCAAAGAACAAAAGCTGAATTTTAATTGGTGAAATGGTCATGTTAACGGAAAGATGAGTAGTGCGCTGGCCACAGATGGATAAACTGCCGCTTAAATCAGCAGCATGGCAATTTGTTGGATAAAGTATGTGTAAGTTGAACTTGTTTAGGGAAAAGCTAAACAGATGAATAAACGGAAAGATGAGTAATGCGCTGGCCACAGATGAAGGGCTCGTTCTTTTTAGATTCAGCTTATGGCTTATGACGGTGGCTCATGACCTTTGGGCTATTCGTGAGAGAAAGTACGGATAACAGAAACTCGCGTGCGGTTTTGGCCGATACAAATAAAGTCGTTATAATATATACTAGAATCAACTTATAGACCTTACCTTCAAAAAACACTCCGTTTGAAATATATTTAAAAAGCAGCTTTTACAAACTGAAAAGAAGCGACCCAAACTTCTTCCACCTTGCTTTGGATGAGACTGCAGATTGCTATATTGCTTGGGTTGTTCTCTTGGGTTGCTATGGCCATACCTCGTGGGTTTATATAGTCCACCACCTATTCTCCTCCAAAGAAAAGTAGAAATCCATATATGAGTGGGATTAGTGTAGAAATCCTTTAGCACCACCTATTCAGGTACTAAAACAATTGAAATCCCACCAGGATACGAGTCACCTTTCTCAACATTGCTCGGGACCGATATTTCAATTCCCTACTTCTTTGCTGGCCTGAACATTTAGATCCATTATAGTAGGCCATTGACTTGTTTGTGTGGTCTTCTGTGAAATGATTAAACTGTTTGGTACGTAATGGAAATGCTCATTGGTACCATTTTGTTGATAAGTGATAACCCTATGACAAGGTCATGGGGATCAATCTGTAGATTCGGACTTCGACGCAGATGGATTCTGTTCACAGATGCAACGTCAGCCTTGTCAACTTTCTTTACAGAAAGATGCATGACCACCTTTGCCAGGTCCAAAGCTGAAAGGCCTCTTGTCTACACACATAATTCACGATCACACACATGCATCTCGCTGGTGAAATCTACCATGGAATTTGTAACCGTGGTCTAAACGCAGAATGATTTTTTTTTCTGTGTGTGATGGCTGCTGAGTTGAGAAGACAACCAAAGAAGCAGATACTCTGATCTAAGAGCGGTTACGTAAGCAGTAACGTAATAAGGCACTTTCTACAAAGTTTAATTCTTCTAGATGATATATCTGCTGAATCTAGTGTGAATTATTACGTTGGATTTAAAGTCGACTAGACTTGCAGTCAAGACTGCAGTCAACTCAAGCGTCTCCCAACCAAATGACACTGCGCCTCCATAAAATGTTAAATTCACACTATATTTTCTATAAAGAAAAAAAAAGAACATTAAGACAGCGTTCAGTTTGACTTATGACTTATGACTTTTTTACTGTAACTGACTTATTTTTTACTATAACTGAATTGGTTTATTTAGTATAATTAAATTAAAAAAATTAAAAAAAATATGTTAATCTATCATGACAATATAAATATAAAAGAATACGGAAAAAAAGAAAAGACAAAAAAGTCCAAAAATCTAAAAAGAAAAAGAAAAAGATAAAATTACTGAATAGTGTAAAAAAACAGAAGTCAGAAATAAAAACTGACTTTAAGCCGTTTTGAACGGTACCTAAAGCATGCATGCATGAAAATGAGAGAGGAAAAGTTGCTTTTAATTCAGTCCAAATGACAAACACGTTGAGACGCTTCTGGTACTCAACGAGAGAGCGTGCATCTCTTCTCTCTAAAGCATGTAGTGTTTGGCTGGAAGGTATTTCTCCGTATTCTGACCAAATTGTAAAGGGAATACATTACCTATTGTTTAGATAGATTACTCTTTAATCACAATATATGTAACTAGATTACACTCTAGTAAACCAAAAGGTGGATTTAAAATCCAATTACATTATATTCGTATTTCAAAACCCTAATTATTTCCATAAAAATCAATCGTCTGTTCTGAAAATCAATATCTATAAAAGTGAATTTTTCTGCTTTGGAGATGCTGAAGATAAACATGATAGTTAATGGTGAAATTTTCACTTGCAAAATTGGCTCTTTTCTTTTGAAATATCTAGGGATACCTGTAGATAATAAGAGGTTAAATGATATAGATTGAAAACTTACTAAAAAATGAATCTAAAATAGGGTGCTGGCAAGGTAAACTTCTCTCAATTGGAGGGAGGTTGGTCCTTTTGAATTCTTGTCTAATTAGCATACATCTGTAATTGCTATCTTTCTATGAACTCTCAGTTGGTGAGAAGAAATTTTCAGAGCTAGACTTTTGTGGCAGGAAGATAACGGGATAAGGAAATATCACTTGGTTAATTGGCAAGTGATTTGCCTCCCTAAGGATCAAGGGGGACTGGGTGTGTTAGATCTAGAGGAAATGAACATAGCTCTTTTTGGGAAATGGATTTGGAAGCTAGAGAATGAGGATGGGCCTTGGCAAATTATGCTGAGGAATAAGTATTTAAGAAACCAGACTATGGCTCAGTTGAGGCCTGAAGCTCATACTCTATTCAGTCACAAATACATATAGTTTTGGAATATATGCAGTGAAAATTTTAAAACTTTAACTATCAAAATCTTTTAAAATATTTATATTGTATGTATGAAAATCATATATGTAGATTTATCTCAAAAAGTACTTTTATAACATCATAATTTTATTAGGTTCTATAAATATATTACAATAGAAATTAGTAGTCAAAGTGACGTTTTGGGGACCGTGTCGGTGTTCAAATAACATATTTTTGTGACCGGAGGAAGTATATCTCATTTTTGGAGGGGGTTTCTCATAGTTTCTGATATCTTTCATGCTTGCTGTAGGAAAGTGTTACGTGATGGGAACAATACCAGGTTTTGGGAGGATGTTTGGCTTTGAGATATCCTATATTCTATGGGCCCACATTCAGCAAAAACATCAGATGATGAAGCTGGTTTTAGGAGAACTTTGTTGGATGAAAATATGAGATTGGCAAAGGATTCATCAAGATTGTGCCAGGTTAATTCTGCCTGAACAGAGAGATAAAGTGGTTTGGAATTTGACATCCCATGGACAGTTCACAGTAAAGTCTTTTTGTACTTTTCTGAAATATCAGATGATGAACTTTCCACATAATTTTCTGTGGAAGGCGAAAATCCATCATAAAATCAAAATTGTCCTCTGGTTAGTTTTCAGAAAGAGTATTTTTGACTAAAAGAATATTTGATTATTCACATGGTAGCAAAGCTCGTCAATTATGTGGCGTGGATAAGATTTTAGATCACCTTCTTTCTCTGTCCTATGGCGAGATTGATATGGAATTTACTGCAGTGTGCTTTTTGTGTGTCACTTCTTTGCCCTGCACTGTTAATCATCTTTTTGATACTTGGTTGAGGATTTTCCAGACCAAAACTAAGAAACTGGCTATGGTGGGAGAAGCTGCAATTCTATGGACTTCGTGGAAGACGTGCAATGATGCATGCTGTAAAAGAGGGGTGAATGATGCCTTATAAATTTTTTTATTAGTATTCTTAAATTTTTTATTCTGATAGTTATAAAGCTATGAAAAATAATTATAATTAAAATCTAAGAGCATAGCAACAAACTCAAAAACCAAAGAACTAGGCTCTGTACTAGAGCGGTCTGACTATCCATTGAGATGTAGTCTGACCGACGACAGACACCTTAGCGGTATGACCAGGTCAAGGAATGGTCTGACTGCTCCCCTATTCTCAAAATAGAAAATCAATCGAGTTCAAACTATTTTTGGTGCAACTCTCAAAATCCATAACCAAATGAGATGAGACTTTGCATACACCTTACTTAGAGTCTCAGAAACCTATTTCATCTAAGGATCATTTGAATACTTATCAATATTTTGACCTTTATCAATAATAGGTAAAGTTGTACCAAACCAGGCAAAAACCAAAAATATGATATATTACTAGCTCGTGAATATAGGATGGTCAAGATGACTCTAGATATATTCCTATATGTCACAGCAAGCAAAATCTCCTAAATATTTGAAGTAAAAATCTTGAGATCAAGAAACTTCAAGATTAGACAAAAAACAAGCAAAACTGGATAACATCAAAATGTTTCAAAACCTGGTGGCTAGATGGATGCGATTTGATTGCCATAAGCCATCTTCATTACTTACACTTTCTTAACATACAACAAGATCAAGAATAGAAAAGAAGATATCAAAACCAACAAAAATAAGGGCAAATCAACCAAAATAAGGAGATGCCATAAATGATGAATAAAATTGATATATTGCTACTTAAGAATGAAGATTTTACAGTCACTCCATTTGGAAGACAAAAGAGCATACCACAGCACCCACTCTTCCCTAACCCTAACCCTAGAGCACAAGGTTGGAATTTTGGATGGTTGGATGGCTAACTTGTAACCCTTCATTTCAACCCATTAAATAGATGAGGCAACCAGCCTATATCTAACTGTAATGAATACTATTCACTAGTACAATTGAAAAAAAACTAGTTAATCCCACACAACACATGTTTTACTTACACACGTAACTCATGCACGTTATTTAAAGCATATGAGCCCGAATCGCTAAGTTTTTAGCCTTTGATTCATTTGATCTTCTCAGCATCTCCTTGACTTAAACTGCTTTTTCAAGCAACATGTTAAAAATAAGTCCATGAGTGAGGCCCATTTTCTTAATTCCAAAGTATGCATAGTTTAATACCATATTGCTAAGGCAAAATAGAGGAGACCAATTTATAAGGTGGAGTCCATGCCACTGCTTGAATTGTGGATGGGGATGGCATGGGGAGGCGAAGTCGAGCTCAGGGGAGGAGGGCGCCAGGCGCAGGGGACGAGTGCTGCCAGAGTCAGGGGAGGTAGTGACGAACTTTGTGGGATGTTGGTGTTAAATGGGGGCTTGGATGCAGCGTTAGTACAGCACAAACCCTAGCGCAATATATATAGGGGATAAATCACAAATGGTTCTATTTACGAACCATCTGTGATATTTATTATTATATACGGTTTTATTTACAAACCATATGTGATATTTATTATCACAAACGGTTCTAAAATAAATCTGTCTATGATGTTCAATTATTATAAATGGTTATATTTTCGAACCGTCTATAATAATTAATCACAAACGGTTTTACTTTACAACCGTCTATGATAATACTTCTCAGGGAACCATATATATCACACATTCTTATATACATATAAATATAAATTCCTATATATATCACACATTCATATATATATATATATATACATATATATATATATACATATATACATATATACATATATACATATATATATACATACATATATATATATACATACATATATATATATACATACATATATATATATATACATACATATATATATATACATACATATATATATATATATATATATATATATATATATATATATATATATATATATATATATATATATATATATATATATATATATATATATATATATAGGAAGCCTCTTTTCTACACCCGGGTGTAATTACACCTATGTCGTATCTCACGTAACGGAGGGTATGTACGTGTAGTATACGAGTATCTAAGATCATCTAGGTGGTATGAACAATTTTTCAAAGGTAGTATGTAAATATTTTTTGACATACTCCTTTTTATATGCGTATATGAAGGTATTTACAAAATACGCTAAAAACTATGGACTCCCTTGCAATTTTTTCATGTGGTTCACATTAAAGTATCTTATAATTAGTATACGAGTATATCTAAAGTGATAATGAAGTATTTCAAGTTCGTTTAGATGGTATATTAGAGGTGGGTGTAATTACACCTGGTGTAGAAAGTATTTTTCATATATATATATATATATATATATATATATATATATATATATATATATATATATATATATATATATATATATATATATATATATATATATATATATATATATATATATATATATATAGGAAAAATCCTTTTTACTCCCGGGTGTAGTTACACCCATCTTTATTACCATCTGATTGCTTTTAGATTGGTGCACGATTTAACGGGTCGCGGTGGCAAAGCATGCGTATCTACCGCACCCGGCAAATCGCGTACGCTGCGTTCTGTCATTATCGCCAGATATTTTTCGATTTGATGTCTCCCGATTCCTTGCTGATGTCTCCCGATTCGATTACTCCGGAATCCCGGATTTGTCGCCCCCTGAGTCTCCACTTTTGCTCCGGCCATCTACCTCCCGAGATCTGGCGAATCCCACCCATCTTTGCTTGCCTACCGCCTTGGGCCGCCGCATAGTTGCCATATTCGCCGCATCTAGGGCCGCCGCGCCGCCTCTCTTGGCCATCTTTTTGCTCCGGCCATCTCAATCCTACTGTTCGGAGACTCCCATCCCCAGTTGATTCCCTGCCGCCTGCTTGCGAGAAGAAGCACGGCACGGGAAAAGGTTCCCATATTTGTCGCATATTGGGACGCCGCGCCGGCGCCCTGGGCCCTATCTCTGGCCGATTGGCACCACATCGGGTCTCTTCCCCGAGCCTCCCTGACGACTTCACCAGATCGCCGGTGACCAGGAAGCTGTCGACTTGGCGGCATAGCGTGGTGCCGATTAGGTATTCAGGAGTGAGAAGATATCTTCTCTGAATTTACGCGGTAAGTTCTTCACAAGAACCGTGTTTTCCTCTCTTTTTCCAATTGATTCCCACGATTTTTTATTCAACATCTGTACCAACTTTATTCATGATGTTTGTTGCATGTTCATACCACCAGTTGGTTACAAGCAATTTTGTTTCAGGCTATTGGTTTCACTAGTGGAAATAGTTATTCAGGAGCGTGGAGATTGCTACTCTGAATTTGCGTGGTTAGTTCTTCACCCTACTATTTTTGAGCAATCCATAGGTTAATACTCCCCTGCATGTATATCTATATGTTTTCTTTTTTCTGGTGTCTGTCCTAATGTTCTACATTACTGAAAATAATACCTGTCCAGCAGCATAATACTCCCCTGCATAATACTTTGTCGACCTTCAGCAGTATTATATATTTTTGGGTTGCTTATCAGTATTGGAAAACTCGCATAGTATCATACTAATTTTCTCTTCAATAGTATGTTTTGTTGTTCAATAGTATGTCCATCAGCAGAATACTCCTGTGCTAGAATATCTCTCATTATATTCTCATTTCCGAATTGAGTGTAGTGAGCACAGTATACACTCAGATTGGTATATACATACTCCCTAACCGTTTGCAAGACCAGGTGCAGCAAATAAACTAGAACCGTCTGTCTTTTTCTTACATACTCACTAACGCGAGTACAGCGTGTGTTGAAATTTGGAGATGAGTCTGGGTATACACAATAGATGTATAGATGGATAGCCATGTCAATGATCTGAAAGTTCGCCTTGACATGATGTTTGTTGTGAATCCAAATTTACTGAAATGATAATGTCTAATAACAGAATGGAAGTATGTACATGATAAACGATGTAGAACTGATGGTAACTTTTTATTCCATTTGTTAACGATTTCATGTATGTCAGCTCACCTAATAGTATCCATAAAATTAAACTTCTGACATACTTTTTGTTTTGGATGTTCATAGTTATTTCTAAAAGGGAAACTTGATGGTATTTCAAACAGTACTATACCTTTTTTGGTTGATAGTCATTAGTATTATACTCACATAGTATCATATTGCTTGTCTGCAAGTACATCTCTATGATTTAGTTTAAGTCTTATCCGCATGTGTAGTATTGCATCATTTATAATGTATGTGTTGTGGATTGATTGGTTTTTTCCCCATGCGCTAGTCTCCCACTCATCTGTAACATTTATTTGAGTATTCGATATAGAACCTCTGTTTGAACATCTGACTACTTGAGTATTTTACATGCTAGATGTTCATATCATTTATTTTCTTACACGGTTTCATTGCCATCAACATTTCCCTCCTTACTTACACGGATATCTACCATTGTAGGTCATGACCGAATCAAATAATATGACGATTCCATCTAATGGCAGCTGCTCCAAATCTGTTTTTACAAGGGCTCTGTCTTTTGTCCGCACCAAAAAAAAAGGATGAACAGCAGAAGAGCAAAGGTGCCAACGGTTCCCAATCAAAGGAAATAAATGCTATGAAAGTGAGGAAGGCTTGGCAGAACAAGATATACTCTAGGTATTCTCCTTCTTTCGTTGTTGAATTGTTTGAAGATCTAGATCAACATAAGTTGGAATTAGTTAATGAGATGGGATTTCAGGGGTTAGTGAGCTTAAAACTGCGTAAGCTGAACCGACAATTTGGTGCTTGGCTTCTAAGCAAATTAGACCCAGTAACTGGAGTATTATGTGCCGGTACTAGATTGGAACTCATGATGGATTGCAATGATATCAACCGTGTAATCGGCATTCCTTGCAAAGGCAAGGAAATACTGCCAGTAGCCCATAAAGAGGCATCAGAGCTAAAAGACTATATGTGTTTGATTTTTGGTAAGTCATCATGGGATGAATTAACTATCCCCTTTATTGAGCGCTTACTGATAAGAAGATTTGATGGAAATACGACTGCTGATGATATTATCCAATTTAAGATGGCATTCATAATTTACATTGTCACAAAATTCTTGGCACCACAGTCATATAACAATTACATATCAACACGGTATCTCAAAGCTGTAGTTGATATTGAAAATGTTCATAAATACAATTGGGCCCATTTCATTGCTGAAGAACTGAAGAATGCAGCATACTCATTGCGAAGCAAAATTAAGGACCGAAAGAGTCCAGGATATATCAATGGCTGCATCATCTTACTTCAGGTTATAGTTGTCCTAAAAATACATTCAGTTTTGTTTATGTAATTTAGTCCATTTGCTGATCAAGAATGATATTCAAACTCTAACTACAGCTTTTTCTCAGGTATTTTACATAGACAATCTTGAATTTGGAAAGGACAATTTTGATCATAACATAATACCTCGTATTGGAGTTTATGACGACAAGAAGTTGGCAGACTTCATAGAGAGGGATATTATTCTGAAAAATCGAGCACCTTTCCCTTATATGGAAGGCTCAAGGTATAAGCATGTAGTATCCAAAAAAAATTAGAGTATGCTATTTGAAGTGGAGTATATTTTGTTTTAAAAGGGATTATCTAACCATGCCGAAAAAGGAGTATATCATCTAAAGAAGGAGTATTTCTAAACAGAGGTAGCATGACTTCTTTAAGGTAGTACATAGTACATGAAAAGCAAAGGGAGTAAATTACCTGAGATGGGAATATTTGGGTCCCCTGTACTATATACATTTGTGTTTGTATTCGTCATACCAATTATGTATTCACGGTACATATCATGCATATCTTGCAGTTGGTATTATGAAAAAGGATAATATATTCATCCTTTTATATAGAGTATGTATTTGTTATGCGTCATACCATTTATATAACATATCAAAACAAAGGGAGTATATCACCTAAAATAATGATATGTATGTGGGTCCTAGGGAGTACATACAATTCAGTTTGTATGCGCCATACCACGTATATATTCACGGGTCCATCTCATGCATATCTGTCAGTTGGTAGTATGAAGAAGTATAGTCACGGGTTAATCTATAACAAAGAATCTTGACTGACAAATTATCAAATCAAGTGCCTTGTCATACACATCATTTGCCTGACCAATTGTATTCCCCACAAATGCAAGAACGCAGCTGTTTGGCTCTGTTGAGAGTGCAGGCAACCTCTAAGAACCAAAACCAACAGGGAATAATGTTATCTCAGAAAAGAATAAATCAATTCACATGGTATATGTGGAGGATACTGTCATTTGCGAAAAGCAACTAGTATTATATAATGGCATGGTATGCTGTCATCAAGTGCATGATGAAAAGATAAAAAAATATAGTGTACTCCATTTCACTATTTATTAATTCCTGCTACGGCCTGTCCATACCACCTGTTTATTTATATTAAATTTAACTTAAAAAAAGTAGTGTACATCATTTGTTAATGGATACTACATGCCCCAAAATAAACCTGTACATATACATGATGAAAAGGCTTTTTTCACTATTTATTTATTACTGCTGCAGCTTGTCCATACCACCTGTTCATGTTCACACTTCTTTTCCTCTGTCATCAGCTTCGCCAACCTAACAACGTATGCTATGGCCGTGGTCGAGACCCTCCAACCATTGCAGTATATCTTCTATTTGAATTCTTCTATTTGAATGCATGAAAGTAAATTCATTTACATTCTGTTAAAATACAAGTATTATGTAATAATTTGGATGCAATACTCTACCCATAGCAGGTTGATCTCCGTTCACATGTGGATATTGAGGCCCCAAGCTTTGATTTGGGAATCACTCAAATGTCATTGGAAAACACTACGGCAGTCTGTACCCCACGAAAACATATAGTGTTGAACTTAGAGCAAGAATTCACCAATGTGACCTGTACCAAGGCACTGTTAACTAATTCGACGTCTCATCATTTTGACATCAGTCAACAAGGTTAGTACTTTAGATGCTTACGTAATTTTTTAGAAAGAAATCCTTCTACTACCACTACATACTCTATTGTGTTTAATGTTCTTATTTATTAAAACCACTTTGCAGAACCACCTTTGCCTACCAAAGAGGAGTATCTTCATTACGTAGTGCCAAATACTCCTGGATCAGAGCAACGAATTCATTCCTTCAGTATACTTCAAACCACAATTTTTTTAACAACACTAGCACATACACCATCATAATTTCAAAACTATTTTCTCAATAAGTCTATTCCACACTTTTGTAGGCTATGTGCGGTCACCATCTAGTTTAATATCTCCCCACTCCGCAATGAGAGAGGTTAGTGCAATCAGAATTGTACTACGTGAAGAATATTCATGCACCAAATACCCACCTAAGGCAAAGAGGAGAATCATTGGAGAACCTTCAGACATACTCATGGATAGGCCAAAAAGGACCATTAAACCAAGCAAGATTGTCAAATCCCCATTTCTATGTAAACAACACTCTTTTGTGAGCTATCACTTGAAGGCTCTTGATGACTTGTATGTGTACACAATATCATAGGATGACGAGGATTCCCTCAAGTAAGTGCTTTGTACAATTACCCGATTTCATAGTATCAACTGTTCATGACTATATATTGACACATACTACCATATTACGCAGCAAAATTTGGGTCCACATATCAAACCCAGTACCCATTACCCTAAATTTGCAACAAATACAGCAAGCACTTAGGTTTGATGTGGAAATGCACAATAAAACATTCAATGTTGCTGTCCAAGCGATTTTTGAAGATGAACTACATAGGTTCAAGGGGACTGACTTTTTAGGTTGGAGACATTTTATAAACCAGGATTTTTCAGTAAGTGTAACATAATACTACATTATTTACTGGTTCCATTATTTCAATTATGTTTGCAGCTGCTTGAGTCTCGATACCATTTTCTTATTTTTCCATAATTTTAAGTATGTCTGCAATTGCATGTATGGAGACATTTAATGATATGTCCATAATTTTTCATATTCCAGATGTTTGCAGCTGCTGGAGAGGGCCTATGGAACCCAGAAGATCATCTTCACTATTTTAGTGATGAAACTTTAATACCCTACGTTGTTTCAAATTGTCGGCTGGTATGTCGATTCTACTAACATATGCTCATAAATGTACCAAAACAATTGATACCAACCATTCTTTGATGCAGATATTTATTCCTGTGCACCATTTGCATCACTATGCACTTTATGCATTTGACATGTATAATAAGAAACTGAGTATCCTGGATCCCTTGCGAGATACCAGCAAAGCAGGCAAAGATATCGTTGAAAGACATACTAAAACTAAGGTTGTCATATCCGACGCACTTTCTCAATGCTTGAAGCTTTGTTTTTGTGAATGGGACGAGGACATCTCTAATTGGCCGTTTGAATTCCCGTCGAATATCGATATTCAAGAAAACAAGTTAAGTACATCCACTTTGTAATTTTACTTATTTGATACTTCACTCGTCAATGTTCACATATAACTTTGCATTATAGGTTGGACTGTCCACTTAACGTTCTGAACTATATGAGAAATTGGGATGGATCTCGCCTAGTCAATCATAGTTGTACTGTGAGTTTCCGATATCTTCCTCAAAATACCCATGTTACATACTATTTGTTACTACTTACTAACAATGGCACATGACTTACATATTATGCTACTTAGTACCTAATACTCCAACAAATAATACTAACAATAAGCCGTGTTGTATCAGGATCCCCGCGAACTTCGGAAGCAATTTCTAGCAAATCTCTTGTCTTTCAAGAAAAATGAAGCTATACTTCCAGAATATGTCAATCAATGTTTGCAATCATCCTACTGGAAATGACATCCTGAACAGAAGAAAGATCCAACCATTACTTCAGATATACACACAAACTATATTTTAGTTATATTACGTATTTTTCATTCACAATGAGGCTTTGTAGTATCTTTTTGAAAAACGCTTAGTGTATTTGTTTACCTTCTATTATTTTGTTATGTACTCCATTTAACTTCACGGAGATTCTTCATTATTCAACGATTATGCATTTGTGGAAAAGAAACAAATTCGGCAAGGTCTTCAGTTCATTAATCATTCTTGTTCTGCTCCATGAAAAACTCCCCCAGTACTAGATTTTAAAAGCCAACCCCATATACTACTTTACCTTTTTATGCACTAATTTCCGAAATACAATATTCATCATTCACAGTTATATATTTGATGCATATTACACGTGCTAAACGGATGTGTGTGTCACTATTATGTTACATACTACATCACCTCGACTCGCGTTGGGGAGTATGAACTGCCAGCGTTCGGCCATTCCTTTGATCCATATCCAAAACACCCCCACCCGTGAACTCACTCCCACCCGCCTCTCATCTCCTCTCCCCCTCCGCCCGCCTGCACCTCCTTGGCCGCCCCCCCGGGCTCCGCCACCTCGCCCCTCCTCTCCGGCTCTCTTCCCCCCACAGACCCTCCTCTGCCTAGCCACCCCCCGGGGCCGACGCCCCTCACCGCCTACCCCGCGGCGCCGCCCCTTCTCGCAACCCCCTGTCCCCCTAATATCCGGCTTCCCCCCAGCCCTTCTCGCAAACCCCTGTCACCCCTTCTCTCCGGCTTCCCCCAGCCCATCCTCTCCCCACGTCGCCGCCAATCCTCTCCCCGTCGCCGCCCCGGCTCGCCCCCCCACCCGGCGCCCCCCTCCTCCATCCCACCGTCGGCGCCTATCGGAATACGCGTAGGCTACGGAAGCAGAAAACAAAACTTTTCTACCGCGCACCTAAGAACATCATGCTAAGGAAGGATCATGGATCGTTACCACTTAGACGCGCAGCGCAATGAAGAAGAATTGAAACCGATCCAATCTCGCGCCGAGGTAGTAGTAGGAAATAGCCGATCGTCCCGAACAGATCGTCTCCTCCACGCACGCCGATCAAGATCGCAACGAGCAGCGCCTCCACCGTATCCACACGCCCGGGGTGGAACGCCGATCGCGAGTGTACTAGCACTCGTGAGTGGCTAGGGTTTGGCTCGGGAGGTGGCGGCTAGGTTTTGCTAGATGTTAATCGACGAATCCTCCGCCCCTCGCCTCCATATATAGACCTCCTCACGTGGGCCTCGTGGACCGAGGCCCAATAGGAGTCTATTCGGATCTCTATCCGAATTGAGCCCATATCCGAATCATATTCGAATTAGTGTTCCAACCCGTTAAGCGTGCGACCACAGGTTCACGATACTTGGTCGTGACCCGAAACGCCTTTCAGCTACCATGTTAATAGCGGCCTCTAGTAAGACATATTAACCCCAAAGTATATGTAAAGATCATATCGGCTGAACTCGTAATGTTCTCTCATGTACGAATCCCTTTTCTCACGATATAGATTGAGCTCAAGGCGAGACTCGTGTCATCCTCTTAATAGCTCAATCACTCTCTCGATTCCGTGATGAATTATAAACTCGTGATTGACTCCTCAATCACCTTGGCATGGCCATGCACTTTCATAATCCATTACATCGAGGCCCAGAGATATCTCTCCCATAAGGAGGGGCAAATTCTATCTTGATCATTCACATCCCACTACATGTTTCATGGCAAACCCGAAGACTACTTTTATGACTACCCAGCCACGGAGTAGTGTTTAGTAGTCCCAAAATAAGCTACTACTCATGTTGGGAACCATGATGATCTCAAGTCTAAGGACTCTACATAAACACTACTTGAGACCAACGATGACACATGGAATCTCTGCGCAGTTGTCTCATGGCAGTCTATCCAACATATGTTCACTAACACATGTCCATATTATTGATTTGGTATCACCATACCATGATCCATGAGACATGATCATCAATCAATACATATGCTGATCTTTGTCTTTGAATCATATTTGTTCCTCATATGATATACGATCAGGGATCATTTAGAAATAGCAACATCTTAGTATTTAAGAGTCTCATGAATAAGTCACATACTCATTGATCAATAATGATGATGTCTATTCCAAGGAACAAAGTAATGTATCATAAACATAGTATGTGATATATACAACATCTCCATGTTGCCTCTAGGGCATATCACTAACAGTCTCCCACTTGCACTAGAGTCAACCATGTAGGTATCTAATACCCATTGCCCTAGTGTGAGCCTCATGCTTTGGTGGGAAGCGGCTTTGTCAACGGATCTGCAATGTTCAAATCCGCTTGTACTTTGCATATCTTCACATCGCCTCTCTCCACTATCTCGCGGATGAGATGAAATCGCCAAAATGTGCTTGGACTTACAGTGCGATCTAGGCTCTTTGGCTTGCGCAATGGCCCCACTATTATCACAGAGAGGTCCATTGGGTGGAGGCACTAGCCATCACACCAAGCTCGAAATAAATTTCTTGATCCAAACAGCCTCTTTGGCGCCTTGAGTGCCGCTATGTACTCGGCTTCGTTGTAGAATCAAGCAACCGTCACGCTTGGAACTCTTCCGACTTACCGCACCGCCATTCAAAGAACACAAATCCAGATTGCGATCTAAAATCATCTTTGTCGGTTTGGAAGCTAGCATCGGTGTAACCATTTACAACGAGCTCTTCCTCACCTCCATAGACAAGGAACACATCTTTAGTTCTTCTCAAGTACTTCAAGATGTTCTTTACGACAATCCAGTTGACTATTACCGGATCTCGATCGTATCTACTCGTAGCACTTAAAGCATACGAAACATCCGGACGTGTACAAAGCATGGCATACATAATGGACCCAATAGCCGAAACATATGGAATCGCATTCATTTTATCCCGCTCATCAGGTGTACTAGGACACTGTTTCTTGCTAAGATTTATACCATGTGACATAGGTAGAAAACCTTTCTTGGAATCATGCATATTGAACCTTTTCAACACCTTGTCAATGTACGATCTTGGCTTAATCCAATTAGCCTTTTGATCTATCTCTATAGATCTTGATGCCTGAATATATGCGCTCTCCTAAGTCTTTCATAGAGAAACTATTTTTAATGAAGACTTAATGATTCGAGCAAAGGAATGTCATTTCCGATCGTAATATGTCATCCACATATAAGACCGTAAATACGAGTGCGCTCCCACTAGCCTTTTGTAAACACAAGGCTCTTCTTCGCTCTTGATGAAACCAAACCCTTTGATTACTTCATCAAAACGAATGTTCCAACTCCGAGATGCTCGCTTTAATCCATAAATGGATCTTTGGAGCTTGCATATCTTTCCAATCGATTGCGGATCGACAAAGCCTTTGGGCTGTGTCATGTACACATCCTCACTCGATTTCCATTAAGGAAAGCTGTTTTGACATCCATTTGCCATATTTCATAGTCGAAATATGCAGCAATCGCTAGAATGATCCGAATAGACTTTAGCATTGCGACGCGAAAAAGTTTCATCATAATCAATACCTTGAATTTGTTTGAAACCTTTGGCCACCAATCGCGCTTTATAGATGTGAACATTTCCATCTATGTCTATCTTTTCTTGAAAACCCATTTGCATTCAATGGTTTTAACACCATCGTGGATCAACCAAGTTCCAAACTTGATTATCGTGCATGGATTCAATTTTGGATCTCATGGCTTCAAGCCATTTCTCGAGTCCGTCCCACCATTGCTTCTTCATAGGTCTTAGGCTCATCGTTGTCTAACAACAATATGTCCCGTTGTTGAGTAGTCAAGAACATGTACCTCTCGTGTGCACGACGTGACCTTTTCGACCTACGTGGTTTGGTGTGTCCACAACAGTTCTTCAACAGTTTGTTCATCTGTTATGGTTCTCAGAGGAGCTGAAACGTTATCAGTGTTTCTTGAATTTCTTCAAGTTGCACTGTGCTCCCACTATCCCTTCTTGAGAGAAACTCTTTTCTAAGAAGACACCATGCCAAGCGACAAACACTTTGCCTTCTCCTCGATTATAAAAGTAATATCCTTTTGTTTCCTTAGGATACCCGATAAAGAAGCATTTATCGATTTAGGAGTGAGCTTATCGATTGTAAACGTTTTACATAAGCCTCACATCCCCAAATCTTAAGAAAAGACAAGCTAGGACGTTGTCCCGTCCACATCTCATATGGTGTCTTTTCTACGATTTTGATGGAACCTCGCTTAGTGTGAACGCGGTCGTTTCAAGAGCGCACCCAAAAAGACAACGGAAGATCACTTTGGCTCATCATGGAGCGCACCATATCTAATAAGGTGCGATTTCTCCGCTTAGATACCCCATTCCATTGAGGTGTTCTGGCGAGTCAATTGTGGAACAATTCCACAATCCTTTAGATGATTGCCAAACTCATGGCTCAAATACTCGCCTCCACGATCGATCGTAGAAACTTGATTGTCTTGCCTAAATGATTTTGCACTTCATTTTGGAATTCTTTGAACTTTTCAAAGGATTCGACTTATGCTTCATCGTAGATATACCCATATCTACTAAAGTCATCGATAAAAGTTATGAAGTACGAAAACCACCTCCGTCGTTAAGCTCATTGGTCCACATACATCGTATGTACAAGTGCCAATAAGTCATTTGCCCGCTCACCTTGACCGTGAAAGGTGCCTTTGTCATCTTGCCAAGTAAACAAGATTTGCATGTCTCTAATGATTCAAAATCAAATGAGTGCAGAATACCATCTCTATGGAGCTTCGCATGCGTTTCTCATTTATGTGACCTAAGCGACGATGCCAAATAAACGTGGATTCAAATCATTCTGACATTGCCTCTTTGCATTAATGTTATAGACCGTGACCCTTCAAGAGTAAGAACGTATAACCCATTCACCAATGGAGTATGACAATAGAACATATCTTTGAAATAAAGAGAACAACCATTGTCCATAGATTTAAAGTCATAACCTTTCGCTTGCAAACATGAAGCGTAAATAATGTTCTTTGAAAGAGATGGAACACAATAACAATTATTCAATTCCAAAACTAATCTCGAAGGTAAAGACAATGGCATGGTGCCAACAGCTACCGCAGCAACTTTTGCTCCATTGCCAACGCGAAGATCCACTTCGCTCCTCCTCAAACTTCTACTTCTTATTAGCCCCCGCAACGATTTGCAAATGTGAGCAACCGATCCGGTATCAAATACCCAAGAATCAGTTGATGAAGTAGCAAGATTGATCTCTATAACATTTATACCGAGTGGAAGTCGTATTTCCTTCTTCTTCTCAAGATCCTCCAAGTACTTTGGGCGTTCCTTTTCCAATGTCCACGATTGCTTACAGTAGTAACAATCTGCATCGATGAGCATCGCCCTTCTTGTCTTTCTTGGCCTTAGAACCGCCGCGATCGCATCAGAGCTTTCTTTCTTTTGACCGCGATTCTCTTAACATAGGGCTTGCCCTTGCCTTCTCGCATCATCATCACATGATTGCTGCTTTTCTTAATGCTTTCTCGCAGATTTTAGCATCCCATGCAACTCACCGTGGTCTTGTCCAGTTGTTCATATGAAAGTTCATTATGAATGGCTCAAAGCTCGGGAAGCGATCGAGAATCACATCAGAGCCAACTCTTGGCTAAGGGAAAACCAAGCTTTTCCGGACTCTCAATGTAGCCAATCATCTTAATCACATGAGGGTCGTGGATTCCTTCTCGCAAGCTCGCACGCAAATAAGGACTTTGAAGTATTGAACCTCTCACCCTTGCTTGGTTCTCAAACATATCACGTAACCCCACAATGATATTGTAGGCATCTGTGTTCTCATATTGCTTCAAGCTCAGAGGACATTGTGGCAAGCATGAGACACTCACATCAAGGCAATCATTCGCTTGCTTCTCATAAGCTCTCCGTGCAGCCATAGTAGCATTATCGTGCAAGTCTTCGGGTAAGGAGACTCAAGGACATACTCCTTGCGCTCTTGCTTGAGAACAATTCTCAAGTTGCGATACCAATCCAAAAGTTTGTTCCATTGAGTTTTTCTTTCTCAAGAACAGATCGCAAATTAAAAGTAATCTTTGGATGCGGCGTTAATGACATGATCTACAACACAAGAATATGCAAAGTTTAGCACTATGTTTATGTTCATCTTTATTAAACTATTTAGCAAAAGACTCCCACTATGAGTTTTGCAACAAAAACTCCTCTAAGTTACATAGTGGGTAAAGATCCTCATTTCACTAATTCCTAGTGAGCTTTGGCATCACGGCTAGAAAACTAGTGACATGGGTAAGCAACACTTTGCTAATCACATCCCTATGTGACTCTACTTTGGGTCACATGAGTATGCCTCGGCCCCAATCTATGCCCCAAGGTCCAAAACTATTTTGATAACCTTGTTAAGTAAACCAAATGCTTCCGCATGTAGATGTCCGACATCTACCCCAAATAATGATGATAACCGATGGCACTCTACTTTGGTAGACCTACCATGCGGTGATCATTATCTTTTGGTGCAGCATATGGAAGGGCATTAACACCTAATTTTAAGAGGGATTCTATCCTACCAAAGCAACATATCACATATATCATTGCATAAGAATAAGATAGATAACATCATAGATAAACACATTTAACTGTGAAGTAGTATGGCCCAAAAATGGTGATATCCATCTCCAAGTAGGTGTAGACGATCTCCATCCTCCACATCACTCCTTTAGGCCACCATGCTTAAAAGCTTGTAATCTCAAAACTAGGCTACTACCTATAATAGCTAGAAATCGAAGATTACAAAGATAGATTCAAGCATTAAGGTCGACACGCAGTCGTTAAATACAATATATACAGCTAACAATAGCTGAAATAATCATGACACGCAGCCATGAACGAATGTTACATGCATCACATACATCTCATACATTCAAATAAGCTATAGGGCCATACTATTCACATCATTCTCTGCAAAAACAAGTTAGACGTAGAATCGCATTATACCTAACGATGTGAACCCAAGACGCTATACAAGGGGGGATACACACGCGTCCCGCTGGCCGGTCACGCGGGGTCGAGGGGAGCGCACGCGGGTTCGAGGCAGTTACTGAAACCTCCTGAATTACATAGATCGCATCTATGAAATCGCTATGAAAATCTTATCGAGCCGATCAAATCAACCCAAATCCGAGCCATTCAAAATGTCTCAATTTTCATTAGATCAATCATATTGATCATCGCGATCGGTATACTTGAGGAGACCACAACACAAGACCTCGATCTGTTGGCTCGATCTACTAATTGTGCGCGCAGTTAGCCCCGATGGTGATTCCAGCCGGTAGGGGCAAGTCGCGCGTACATCAAAGAAGGAGCACGAACTAATCTTTTTGGCCTTGTGATGCTATCAACTCATACCAATTTCAACCCCTTATGACCGATTGATCTCATCAACCCGTGCTACCTTATTTAGACTGTAATAGATCCAATCTACTACTATCGCATATCAACATATATGTGCTGATCCAGATTGCAAACTAAGCAAGATGGCTCTGATACCACTATCGGAATACGCGTAGGCTACGGAAGCAGAAAACAAAACTTTTCTACCGCGCACCCAAGAACATCATGCTAAGGAAGGATCATGGATCGTTACCACTTAGACGCGCAGCGCAATGAAGAAGAATTGAAACCGATCCAATCTCGCGCGTCGAGGTAGTAGTGGAAGTAGCCGATCGTCCCGAACAGATCGTCTCTCCACGCACGCCGATCAAGATCGCAACGAGCAGCGCCTCCACCGTATCCACACGTCCCGGCTGAACGCCGATCGCGAGTGTACTAGCACTCGTGAGCGGCTAGGGTTTGGCTCGGGAGGTGGCGGCTAGGTTTTGCTAGATGTTAAGCGGGACGAATCCTCCGCCTCGCCTCCATATATATAGACCTCCTCACGTGGGCCTCGTGGACCGAGGCCCAATAGGAGTCTATTCGGATCTCTATCCGAATTGAGCCCATATCCGAATCATATTCGAATTAGTGTTCCAACCCGTTAAGCGTGCGACCAGAGGTTCACGTATACTTGGTCGTGACCCGAAACGCCTTTCCGCTACCATGTTAATAGCGGCCTCTAGTAAGACATATTAACCCCAAAGTATATGTAAAGATCATATCATTTGAACTCTGTAATGTTCTCTCATGTACGAATCCCTTTGCCTCACGATATAGATTGAGCTCAAGGCGAGACTGTGTCATCCTCTTAATAGCTCAATCACTCTCTCGATTCCGTGATGAATTATAAACTCGTGATTGACTCCTCAATCACCTTGGCATGGCCATGCACTTTCATAATCCATTACATCGAGGGCCAGAGATATCTCTCCCATAAGGAGGGCAAATTCTATCTTGATCATTCACATCCCACTACATGTTTCATGGCAAACCCGAAGACTACTTTTATGACTACCCAGCACGGAGTAGTGTTTAGTAGTCCCAAAATAAGCTACTACTCATGTTGGGAACCATGATGATCTCAAGTCTAAGGACTCTACATAAACACTACTTGAGACCAACCGATGACACATGGAATCTCTGCAGTTGTCTCATGGCAGTCTATCCAACATATGTTCACTAACACATGTCCATATTATTGATTTGGTATCACCATACCATGATCCATGAGACATGATCATCAATCAATACATATGCTGATCTTTGTCTTTGAATCATATTTGTTCCTCATATGATATACGATCAGGGATCATTTAGAAATAGCAACATCTTAGTATTTAAGAGTCTCATGAATAAGTCACATACTCATTGATCAATAATGATGATGTCTATTCCAAGGAACAAAGTAATGTATCATAAACATAGTATGTGATATATACAACATCTCCATGTTGCCTCTAGGGTATATCACTAACAGCGCCGCCCCCAGCATCCTCGACCGGGATCCAGTCTAAACCATGGCCGGCCCGCCCCCTGCAGCTCGGCCACGGCTCCCCCGTGCCTCCTCGGCATTCCCGCGCCACCTCCATTCGATACTCGCCCGTCTCTACCAACCGCCAGCAGGTACTCCCTCTATACCTACACGAGGCAAGCTCGAGCGAGCTTGCCAGGTCAAGCTGGCTCTAGCTCGGCTCATTTACATCCATATACATACTACTCCGGTTAGGGAAACCACTACTTCATACATATCTAGTAACTGAGAACTGCATGGAAATATCTGATGGTAGTATCTCATTTTGTACATACTTGTGAATGGTTTGCATACTTCATTGGCAAGATTAACCAACCAAAGTATACATACAAGCAAATTTCCAATCCTCTTTAAGATATTGTCTTTCAGCTGTTTCCTTTATCAAACTTCACCAGCTAGGCCAAAACAAATTACCAACCATTCAGATATTTCATAAAGGCAATGCATCAAAGATCAAAGCTTCCTTTAAGAGAGTCTACCAAATATATTGCTTTCAAGTGTATACTGTCTAGCTCGAGTCCTAGTGCTTTCCTGGATGTATATTTCCTTTGTATCTTCAGATAGCCAGAGTTATATGACTGTTGTTAGTCCCAGGTATTTCTGCCAGGAAAGCACCTGATAATTAACGGGATATAAGAGAGTCTACCAAATATATTGCTTTCAAGTGTATACTATCTAGCTAGGCTATCACTACGAGTCGTATTGCTTTCTTGGATGTATATTTCATTGGTATCTTCAGAGATCCAGAGTTAGATTACTGTTGTTAGACCCAGGTCTTTCGGTCATCAAAGCACCTGATGCTTTTGCAACACACACACACACATATATATACACCCACCTCTGGGAGTATTATTATGATCCGGAAACTATTTGCGTGTTTCCAATGAGATTTGTTACAACGTATGCAAACACAAGTAGCAAACACCCAGATGAATGATAGCTGCGGTGAATATCGAAATAATGTGCAACGTCAGAATTATGTCAACTCTGTTATTACATTTTTTAAATGGCATAGTAAAAACTGTGAAGCACCAACAATATTAGGCTGTAAATTGCAGATACACGTGGTAATTAACTTTTGTTTTCATCTACTTCTTTTTGTATGTAGATTGCCGACCACATGTGCTTTTGTTGTGTCCATGTCCACCACACTGACCACAATACCTAATCTACATTGACTTAGGCGCCTTTGAGTCACTTTTTGATGCAACCTTTGTCTTTTGAGAAGTGGACTCTCCGTTTGACAAATACCTTTTAGCTTTTGGGCGACCTCTTCCCCTCAATACCTCTGGAGGGAGTATCTCATTTTGTTCATCGCCGCTCGAACAATCTTCTACACTGTCATCTTCCATAACATCCGCATGCACCACTTTCTCAAATCCTGTATTACTTGTAATGTCATATTCCTCCTCTTCAAATCCGTAGTCCTCATTTTCATATTCTTCATACTGCACCATCAAAGGCTTCTTGCGCACTTCTCGTTCACCACAGCACGCCCCTTTTTTTGCTCCATTTGACGAACTAACCAATACCTTCAGATCGGCCATCAACTTGCCCATCACTTCCATTGCTTTCTCATACGTCTCCACATTAGTATCACCTAGTCTTACCATTTCAAGAGCAGACCTATGCAATAGGGTATGTCTATAGTTTCTTGACACCACTTCTGCTTTATCCTTACTATACCCATCGAGGTGTTTTGGGATTGAATCCCTTGCATCCTTAGTCCACCTCTTCATGATATATCTTTCTGGTATTTCAGTATACCCAATCTGAATAAAAACCTGTCAATACAAGCATATGGTTAATACAAATGAACACATGGCACGATATTTTTTAAAATGCTGCAAATAGATAGAATATTTTGATCATACCCTTATAACGTGACAACAGATGAACCCTAAATGATCAAATAACTTGCAAACACACAAGAACTCTTTTTCATCAAGGTTGACTTGCAGTTCAAAAACTTTTCTACCCCATGTTTGCATGGTTGTATCTCCAATTTGAACCACTTGTAGTTTGTCTGGATTATCAGTATCTTGAACCATATATGAGACGCTCCAACCAAACTGTTCCTTGAACCTTGCGAACACACCCCTTGTGTAAACCCGTGCAGCGTGTTTCTCTATAGGGGAACTTGTAGTTGTCGTCACCTTCTCCTTGGGTACGATAATTACACACAATCAACAAATGGACAACATAAAATTTTGAGTAATATTGTGCACGTATCTTTAACAGCCCCACAGAAAGTACCACAACATGTAAATCTTACCTTGTATGATTGATGCTCCTCTGCCTCTTCCTCCTGTATTCTATCAAAAAAAATTCTCATACCTTCTGACAAAACCATTGAGCGACGAAGAAGGTTTCACATACTTTTTTAGGACATGGTTCATGCTCTCACTCCTTTGAGTAGTCGACATTTTTGCAAAGAAATAATTTTTGAAATATGCAGGTGCCCACTTTTCCCTCATATCCCACATTCTTCTCAAGTAAGTACTACACTCTAATTCATACTTCTGTAATAAACCTGTTCATGCCCTTTCAAACTCATCAATTGTTTGTGGCCCATTTAGGACATTGTGAAACTCCTCCTTAAATTTGCTTCTCTTTGAATATATGTTCCCCAAATTCTCTTTAGCTTTCTTAAATACATGCCACTTGCAAACTCTGTGAATACTGTCAGGCCATACTTCCCTAATCGCAACCTCCATTTGATGGCAGTTGTCCTTGAAAAAAAACAACGAAATCAATATACATTCAGCAGATAATTATGTACATCTTATTTTACAAAATCAAACATAACATTCCATACCTGTTGTAACATCCTGTTTTTCTGAGATTTTTAAAGCCTGGATTTCAAAAATGAATTTTCTGGAATTTTCTGAAATTAATTGAAGCTTCAAATGAATTTTTAAAGTTTTAAATGATTTAATGTGATTAAAATAAACATTAACATAAGTGGAAAATATTTTATTTGTGTTCCTCAGGTCTCAAGGAATTTTCTGGTATTTTTGGTGAATTTTTGGGAGTTATTTGCTATTTTCTAGAGCTTTTAGAAGTTTATTTGAATTTCTGGAAAAAGAAAAGAAAAGGATTTAATCCCCGCCGCCCGATCACCCTCTCTCCTCCACGCGCCGCCCGATCCGCACCAGCGCCGCCGCGCCCCTTTTCCGCGCGCCGCGCGCTCGCGCGCCGCTCGATCCCGCCGCGCCACGCTGTCGCAGATCATCGCACGACGGCGGCGGCACCAACAGCGCCCTCACCGCGCGCGCCCTCGGCGCCGATCGCGCGCGCGCGATCACAGCCGCCCGCTTCCGCGCCCGCGTGAACCTAACCTAACCCTAATCAATCCCCGCCGTCCGATCTCGCCCGGCGTGGCGCATCCTAGCCGTCTAACCCGTCGCGTCCGCGCCGCCGCCAGAATCGGATCGAACTCCTCGATTCGCGTGATAAAACCGGTCGGCCGTCCTCGGTTCGCGTGCACGCATCGCCGAAACCCTCGCCGCCGCCTCCGCTCGCCCTCGCGCGCCGCCGTCGCCGAGTCGCTCCGCCGCCGCCGTCTTGCGTCTCGCTGCCGCCGAGGTCGCCGGGCGAGCCGCGCGCGCGCCGCCGCCGGTGAGCTCCCGCGTCGTTCGCGCCGCGTCGCCTCCGTCGCCTCGCCGCGCGCTTCGTCCTCGCTCACCTCGCCTCGCGCGTCTGCGCCAGCGCGCCGCGACCCGTCGCCTCGCGCGCGCACCCGCCACGCGCCGCCAATCCGCCCTCGCGCCCGCCCCGCGCCGCCCGCTGCGTTGCGATCCGCGATCGCCGCGCCGCGCCGCTGCGTTCGCGACGACGCGCGCGCGAGCCGCCACGCGCCGCCAATCAAGCCCTCGCCGCGCCGTGCCGCGCAATCCGCCGCCGCCGCTCGGATCGGCCGAGGGCCAGACCGCCACGTGCCGCGCCCCCGCCGCCGGATCCGCGACGCCGCCCGCCGAAAGCCGCCCGGCTCGGCCTAGCCACGTGGCAGCACCAGCGTGCCACGCCAGCCCTAGGCCACGTGGCATGACACGTGGCATGCCACGTCAGCGCCACGTCAGCGCCACGTCAGCCCTAGTCGCCCCGAGCCACGTGGCAGCCACGTCGGTGCCGCGTCGCCAAGATGTGCGTGGCGGCATATGCCGCCGCCACGCCAAGACGCCCGCCGCGTCGGCCGCCCCGTGCATCATATACGTGGACGCGCCCACGGTGGACTCGGAATTTCGTGGACCGGGTTCACAAAGACAAGAATTTTTCCGATTTTCCTGAATTAATTTTAGAATTAATTTTCCGGAGCCCGTTCTCCTCCGTCCTAGCTCCGATTGACCCGTTCTTTTTTCTAAATTCATCTAAAATCGAGCTCTAGCTGTTGGTTCTGGTTTTGTGAATTTTGGAGTTCATTTTCTTGTCATTTTATGTGTTTCTTTGTTTTGGTCGTTTTTCTCTCGTTAGATTCGGATTAGGAGGAGCGTGTTTCGCGCTGAAGACCAGAGTACCCACGAGCATAACGAAGGCAAGTCGTGTCCCTTGATCATGTTGAACCCAATTTTGTAAACTATTATTTAATTATTTTGCTTTAAATTACATTGCATTGCTATTTTTATTCAAACCTTTGCACAGGTAGCTATTGTCCCAATTGCAATTATACCTCCTTGACACTTTGAAATACCATGATACCTTTGTCACCATAGGTTGGGAAATTTATTAGTGATGCTAGTTAATTTATCACATGGGTTGGTACGATTAGATTGCTTAGCCGGTTTATATTTACGATTGATCTCATCGCACATGTTAAATTATTAATTTGACTTAATGACATATGGAACTGTGGTTGGTGCCACGTGTACTAAAATTTGTGCCACGTCATTGGTGTGACGTTGGCTTGGTGACACAAATTGGTTTTGCACTCGGGCGAGTGATCGTGCAGTAAAGGGGGAAGTACAGTTGTACTTTGGGGGATGTGGTAGTCTCGCCCGGGTAATGTTAAGGACTTAACTTTGTGCGCTATTGATCTGAGCTTAATCGTGCAAACCACATGTCTATTATGGGATGGACCTGGCTGATTAATTTGTAATATTTCAATTCAATTCTGCCATTGTGATGGACATGGTTGCTGATTTCCATGTGGCGCAAGGGGGGGTGTGATGCGAAACCCTAGCGGGCAGGATTGGGTTGAGGTAGAGCATTGTAAAGGCCTTGTTGTGATTTCCTTAGGCCTAGGCTAATCACATCGTGTGGGTACAGTTGTGCAACCTCTGCAGAGTGTAAAACTATTCGAATAGCCGCGTCCTCGGTCATGGACAATGCTCGGGGATTTCACACGAGGGTTAGTGTTGCAATTATAACTTGGTGGTTTATGTTGGGAGTGAACCGGTAGTTCACTGTTGGTTTAAACTTGTGAGTTGGTGTTCACAAGTGGTTCATGTTTATTCCTTTGATTATCTATTGTTACTGTTTTCAGTTAACTTTCGCTTTCAAGTTATTTAATATATTTCATCAATAAATGCCTTTATGCAAATTAACCTTTCAGCCTTCCTTTGGTAAGCCTTGCATATTATATTGCATTTATTGTTACAAACGACTTGCTGAGTACCAATGTACTCACGGCTTTACGCCTATGTTGCTCAGTTGAGGGAGAGGAGTACTATCAGCAGGAGGTGCCAGAAGGAGAGTACTACGACGACTTCACGGATTAGGCTTCGTTCTCCACTCGATAGCCTGTGGCTTGTCGATTGGTCGCTACGCTTTATTTTGGATTTCCGCTGCTATTTTGTTAAGCCCTTCCGGCTAGAGATATTGTAAGCTTGGCCATAAGGTCGTACCTTTGATATTTTATCGATATTCGAGTTTCCCTTTATTTTTGTCGTGTGTATGACTGTGATGACATCTATGTTTGACTGTGTGCACTAGCGTGATCCTGGACTAGTGCAGTTTACACAGAGAGACCGAGTTTGCATATTCGGGTCTCGACACCTGTCAGTACAGAAGATGGTTTCTTCCCATTCATAGCCTCAGTGAAAGTTTCAAACAACCATTTGAATGATTCAACTGTTTCTTCTCTCAGTAATACACAACCAAATAATACGGTTTGGCAATGGTTATTAGCCCCCACAAATATACCAAATGGCATGTTGTACCTATTTGTCCGATAAGTAGTATCAAACGTAACAACGTCGCCAAAATGCTCGTAGCTCAACCTACAAAATGCATGTGCCCAGAATATATTTTTAATTCTACAAGCGCCATCAACACGAACGGTGTAGAAGAAATCTTTGCTACGACACTGTAGCTCTTTCAAGTAATCAAATGTTTTCTGAACATCGTCACTGCACTCATCTCTCCTTATGGCATACGATAATCTATTTAAAGATCTTCTAGTGAATGGTGCCAAAGAAGGGCCACCGTGCATTCCAGCGACTAAACCATACATGCATGTCGGTGATACTCCCTTATCTACCATTTCTGCAACGATACTCTTCGTCCCATCATCAATAAAATTATGTGACCTGTAGTGCTTAGTATGGTTCAAATCACGTTTCATGGCATGGTTATGTTCTCTCACAAAAGCAGTGATCTTCCATTCGTTTGTCTCAGATGATCGATTAATCCTAAGCATAGCCTTACATCCTACCCTTGTTGCATGATCTTTTATCTTGGGATTCCGGCCCTGCATATGTCATCAATCACCTATGTTAAATATGGTAGTGTATTAGTATATTCTATTATTGTAACTACTGGTGATTTAACCTTAAGACAGAGTAATGTAGCACAAACACAAGATGATCGATCAAAGTAAAAAAGGAGTACGAAGTATATATTCGTAAGTGGTATGTAAAAAACCTTAAATCATTAAATGATTCACAATTCATACTCCTTCTTTACTTTATTCTGTACTATAATCAAGCAGTGTACATAGCATTACGCGGTTTACATGTTGCACATAGCATTAAATCATTTTGAAAAACTGAGTTTTAAGAATAACATAGCAAAAAAATATAAACCGAAGAAGCAAGTAAATGCGTAATGCTTATAAACCAGCGACAATCATACCTAGATTTAAAATATTATTTCTACTGCGTTGTTCCATTCGATCTATTTGAAATTAATATGGATGGGTGGAAATTGACTAGTGATTTTACATTAAGTTTTTTTTTGTACGTTGAGGTATGGTTTAGAGAAGCAAGCTAGTAGTATAAAGCTGGGTATTGACAACCATACTAACTATTATCGGATGGGTTAAATAAATGTTAGTACAAACTGTTATTATGTACGATCCTGGACTAGCGTGATCCTGGACTAGTGCAGTTTACACAGAGAGACCGAGTTTGCATATTTGGGTCTCGACAGAGATGGTATCAGAGCCATATCGACTGTAGGACGAAGCCCTAGTTAAATTGGTCGATAGCCCAAAAATTTATTTTCTAAATCAAACCAACTAAACTTGATATTTAGTAATATCTCTATCTTCTTACCTCATTCTTAAGGATTCTTGTCTCTCGCCCCAACTCTTGCAAAGTTTGTTTTCCTAAAGTTATAAACTGATCTTTCCTTTATAAATGCATTAGATGTCCCAAACTTCCTACAGCCCGACAGGAGGATGGAGGTCACTTCTACGCGTTACATTGCGAGCCTCGGATTTAAGAGATCGCCGTCTACCTCACCAAGGATGAGAAGCAAAAGGTCAACGCATCGGAGCATCTCCGGGCTATACTTCACCACTCGAGTCGGCAAGCAGGTGCTACATCACAGTTTCAAGAACACCGGTGCCAGTGGGGAGATGTCAGCACAAGGAGTTGCGCACAAAGCCATCCGTCGACTTTGCAAGCTATACAAGATCAACATGGCGGACTCGTCCGGAAGTTCAAGGAGCGAGACGGAGCCACCCGAGACTACGAGCGATGCAGGAGGAGCCCGACCGCAGTCGCCAGTACCTCTACCGTCGCCTACACCGCCGAGCCCAGAGGAGAGACGTCGTATCACCGGGGATCGTCGCGCCTACCTCAGTCGGTTCACTCCAGCCCCAGTCAGAGAGCAGTCGCTGCCGATCCGCAACTCGTGGGTTGTCTACGCGCGATCGAGGACGATAGCAGTGTACCCTATTTGTCAGGACCCGAGTGGGAGCCTTCAGAGTAGATAGTGCGAGTAGACACGTTGGATTTTATTTGCAATTGAGTGTGATGTGAGCTGCAAATATTGCCTTAAAAGTATTATATTGCGATCATGTAAATCTTTTAATGGAGTTTATTTTTGTTCAGTTTCTTAGTTAGCCTTTTGGGCTAAGTGTTTGTTTAGTTAGGTCTCCATTAAGCAAAACCCCCTTAGACGCATTTACCCCTTATCTATGCTTTTCCCTCTCGTCTTTTACCTTTGGTCGAACAGATTGTTTTCTTTTGAGCAAGATGGTTGATACCAGAACTCCTCCACCGCAATCGGAGAACCAGACTCAGAGAAAACGGTCTTTGCGCAGGCAAGCACCACCTACCTTGATCCCGCCTCGCCGGTTCTTGATGGCGAACTCGAGATGATGCGGACTATGATGCAGGTATGCAGACTATGATGCGACAGCAGCACCAGGAGCCAGTACCACCGCCAGCACCTCGTCAGCAGACCAGCTATGCAGAGTTTATGAGGACGAGACCGCCTGTTTTCTCCAGTTCATCAGAGCCTTTGGAGGCCGACGACTGGGTCCGTTCAGTTGAGAAGAAACTGAATTTGGCTCAATGCACCGACAGGGAGAAGGTTTTGTATGCAGCATATCAGCTTGAGGGACCAGCAGCAGAGTGGTGGGAGAACTACTGTGCCGCCCATGAGAACCAGCACAACATCACTTGGAAGGAGTTCGCCAAGGCTTTCCATACCGCGCATGTCATGGATGGAGTGGTCGAGATGAAGAAGAATGAGTTTCGGGAGTTCCAGCAGAGGAACCTGTCAGTGAGTGAATATCTCAATAAATTCACTCAGTTAGCTTGATACGCACCAGAGGATGTAGCGACAGATGCAGCTCGCCAGAAGAGGTTCAAGAAAGGCTTGAACCCAGCTTTGAAGGTGCAAGTCGTAGGCAACGACTATGCCAGTTTTCAGCAGTTGGTGGATAAGGCCATTCTCATCGAGGAGAGTCGCCGCGAGCTCGAGGAGTCTCGCAAGAGGAGGTTGATCCAGCAGGACGCCGGTGGTGAGAGGTCAGGTGAACCACGTCACCGCAGAGGATGCCCAGGCAGCACCAGACGTTGTGATCGATGCGTTTCGTACATTCGCCTCGCCACCGCTTTATTTGATTACGAGCTTCGCATTCGTTTGTTTCTGAGTTTTGCTTTAAAGCAACAATTGAAAACTGTTGCTCTTGGATCATTCTTTTAATCCAATCCCGGATCCGAAGTTGAGATCCAACACGGGTTGTCCAGAGTTAGGATAACCATTCGTGGAGTTGAGTTCGGGCGACTGATTTTGTTGGATATGGTCCCTAGATGTAATCTTGGGAATGGATTAACCGAAGCAGCGACGATGGTAGACTTTGGGAGCAGAGCGGTAACCTTGACCAATTCAGACGGAGTTAAGGTGCGATTCGCGGCCGGTGAGTGCCACCAGAGCTACCATGATTTGCGAGTAAGGTAATCCAGTTGGAGGGTGTACGGTTGTCGAGAGTACCCGACGTATTTCGAATGATCTTCGGGTATGCCACGAGAGAGGGAGGTTGAGTTTCGATTGAGCTTGTGCGGTACCGCTCCGATTTCCAAGAGACCCTACCGGATGCCACCAATGATTTAGCGAGTTGAAGAAGCAAATTCAGAGCTGTTGGATAAGGGTTACATCGACCGAAGTTCGTCCCGTGGGAGCGCCGGTGTTGTTCGTCAAGAAAAAGGATGGAAGTCGGCGCATGTGTGTGGACTACTGAGCACTTAATGAGGTCACCGTCAAAAATAAGTACCCTCTGCCCAGGATCGATGATCTGTTTGACCAGCTTAAGGGAGCAGGAGTGTTCTCCAAGATTGATTTGAGATCAGGATATCATCAGATGAGGATACGTAAGGAGGACATACCCAAGACAGCCTTCTCGACTCGTTATGGTCTATACGAGTTCACGGTGATGTCATTTGGTTTGACTAATGCCTGACATATTTCATGTATTTGATGAATAAAGTGTTTATGGAATATTTGGACAAGTTTGTCGTTGTGTTCATTGACGACATTTTGATATATTCCAAGACTGAGGAGGAACATCAGGAACACTTGAGGTTAGCATTGCAGAAATTGAGAGATAATCAGTTGTATGCAAAGTTCAGCAAATGTGAGTTTTGGATGAAGAAAGTCGCCTTTCTAGGGCATGTGTTGACAGCGAAGGAGTCGCGATTGACCCGGGAAAGTAAGTGATGTTTTGGATTGGCAATCACCCACTTGATTACCAGTCGGGAGTTTCTGGTATGGCAGATACTACCGTCGCTTTATTGAGGATTTTCGGTGTGGCTGCACTTTACGCAGCTTGCTCAAAAGGAAAAGAAATTCACTTGGACGCCAGAGTGCGAGAATTGAAAACTGTTGCTCT
Source organism: Melocanna baccifera (assembly GCA_036346265.1). Classification (NCBI taxonomy): domain Eukaryota; kingdom Viridiplantae; phylum Streptophyta; class Magnoliopsida; order Poales; family Poaceae; genus Melocanna; species Melocanna baccifera. The sequence goes on from CM070695.1 coordinate 16,882,211, forward strand.
TGGATCTGTTCTTTAAATCCAATCCCCCGGATCCGAGTTGAGATCCAACCTGGGTTGTCCAGGAGTTAGGATAACCATTCAGGGAGTTGAGTTCAGGGCCGACCTGATTTTGTTGGATATGCAGTCCCTAGATGTAATCTTGGGAATGGATTGGCTTGAAAGCAGCGATGTTAGACTGTGGGAGCAGAGCGGTAACCTTGACCAATTCAGACGGAGTTAAGGTGCGATTCGCAGCCAGTGAGTGCCAGCCAGAGCCAGTCATGATTTGCCAGAGTAAGGTAATCCAGTTGGAGGGTGTACCAGTTGTCAGAGAGTACCCCGACGTATTTCCAGATGATCTTCCAGGTATGCCACCAGAGAGGGAGGTTGAGTTTCTGATTGAGCTTGTGCCAGGTACCGCTCCGATTTCCAAGAGACCCTACCGGATGCCAGCCAATGATTTAGCAGAGTTGAAGAAGCAAATTCAGGAGCTGTTGGATAAGGGTTACATCGATCGAGTTCGTCCCGTGGGAGCGCCGGTGTTGTTCGTCAAGAAAAAGGATGGAAGTCAGCGCATGTGTGTGGACTACAGAGCACTTAATGAGGTCACCGTCAAAAATAAGTACCCTCTGCCCAGGATCGATGACCTGTTTGACCAGCTTAAGGGAGCAGGAGTGTTCTCCAAGATTGATTTGAGATCAGGATATCATCAGATGAGGATACGTAAGGAGGACATACCCAAGACAGCCTTCTCGACTCGTTATGGTCTATACGAGTTCACGGTGATGTCATTTGGTTTGACTAATGCCCCAGCATATTTCATGTATTTGATGAATAAGGTGTTTATGGAATATTTGGACAAGTTTGTCGTTGTGTTCATTGACGACATTTTGATATATTCCAAGACTGAGGAGGAACATCAGGAACACTTGAGGTTAGCATTGCAGAAATTGAGAGATAATCAGCTGTATGCAAAGTTCAGCAAATGTGAGTTTTGGATGAAGAAAGTCGCCTTTCTAGGGCATGTGTTGACAGCAGAAGGAGTCGCAGTTGACCCAGGGAAAGTAAGTGATGTTTTGGATTGGCAGTCACCCACTTGATTACCAGTCGAGTTTCGGTATGGCAGGATACTACCGTCGCTTTATTGAGGGATTTTCCAGTGTGGCCAGACCCCTCACGCAGTTGCTCAAAAAGGAAAAGAAATTCACTTGGACGCCAGAGTGCGAGAATTGAAAACTGTTGCTCTTGGATCTGTTCTTTAAATCCAATCCCCCGGATCCGAGTTGAGATCCAACCTGGGTTGTCCAGGAGTTAGGATAACCATTCAGGGAGTTGAGTTCAGGGCCGACCTGATTTTGTTGGATATGCATCCCTAGATGTAATCTTGGGAATGGATTGGCCAAGCGGCGGCGGTGTTAGGCGTGGGAGCAGAGCGGTAACCTTGACCAATTGAGACGGAGTTAAGGTGCGATTCGCAGCGGTGAGTGCCGGCGAGCGGTCATGATTTGCGAGTAAGGTAATCCGGTTGGAGGGTGTACGGTTGTCGAGAGTACCCGACGTATTTCCGGATGATCTTCGGGTATGCCACGAGAGAGGAGGTTGAGTTTCGATTGAGCTTGTGCGGTACCGCTCCGATTTCCAAGAGACCCTACCGGATGCCACCAATGATTTAGCGAGTTGAAGAAGCAAATTCGGAGGCGTTGGATAAGGGTTACATCGGGCGAAGTTCGTCCCGTGGGAGCGCCAGTGTTGTTCGTCAAGAAAAAGGATGGAAGTCAGCGCATGTGTGTGGACTACAGAGCACTTAATGAGGTCACCGTCAAAAATAAGTACCCTCTGCCCAGGATCGATGACCTGTTTGACCAGCTTAAGGGAGCAGGAGTGTTCTCAAGATTGATTTGAGATCGGGATATCATCGGATGAGGATACGTAAGGAGGACATACCCAAGACGGCCTTCTCGACTCGTTATGGTCTATACGAGTTCACGGTGATGTCATTTGGTTTGACTAATGCCCCAAACATATTTCATGTATTTGATGAATAAGGTGTTTATGGAATATTTGGACAAGTTTGTCGTTGTGTTCATTGACGACATTTTGATATATTCCAAGACTGAGGAGGAACATCAGGAACACTTGAGGTTAGCATTGCAGAAATTGAGAGATAATCAGCTGTATGCAAAGTTCAGCAAATATGAGTTTTGGATGAAGAAAGTCGCCTTTCTAGGGCATGTGTTGACAGCAGAAGGAGTCGCATTGACCCAGGAAAGTAAGTGATGTTTTGGATTGGCGGTCACCCACTTGATTACCAGTCGAGTTTCGGTATGGCAGATACTACCGTCGCTTTATTGAGGATTTTCGGTGTGGCGGCCCCTCACGCGCTTGCTCAAAAGGAAAAGAAATTCACTTGGGCGCCAGAGCGAGAATTGCTGTTGCTCTTGGATCTGTTCTTTAAATCCAATCCCGGATCCGAGTTGAGATCCAACACGGGTTGTCCAGAGTTAGGATAACCATTCGAGGAGTTGAGTTCAGGGCGACTGATTTTGTTGGATATCACGGTCCCTAGATGTAATCTTGGGAATGGATTAACCGTAAGCAGCGAGCGATGTTAGGCGTAGGAGCAGAGCGGTAACCTTGACCAATTGAGGCGGAGTTAAGGTGCGATTCGCGGCGGTGAGTGCCACCAGAGCGGTCATGATTTGCGAGTAAGGTAATCCGGTTGGAGGGTGTACGGTTGTCGAGAGTACCCGACGTATTTCGAATGATCTTCGGGTATGCCACCAGAGAGGGAGGTTGAGTTTCTGATTGAGCTTGTGCCAGGTACCGCTCCGATTTCCAAGAGACCCTACCGGATGCCAGCCAATGATTTAGCAGAGTTGAAGAAGCAAATTCAGGAGCTGTTGGATAAGGGTTACATCAGACCGAGTTCGTCCCCGTGGGGAGCGCCAGTGTTGTTCGTCAAGAAAAAGGATGGAAGTCAGCGCATGTGTGTGGACTACAGAGCACTTAATGAGGTCACCGTCAAAAATAAGTACCCTCTGCCCAGGATCGATGACCTGTTTGACCAGCTTAAGGGAGCAGGAGTGTTCTCCAAGATTGATTTGAGATCAGGATATCATCAGATGAGGATACGTAAGGAGGACATACCCAAGACAGCCTTCTCGACTCGTTATGGTCTATACGAGTTCACGGTGATGTCATTTGGTTTGACTAATGCCCCAGCATATTTCATGTATTTGATGAATAAGGTGTTTATGGAATATTTGGACAAGTTTGTCGTTGTGTTCATTGACGACATTTTGATATATTCCAAGACTGAGGAGGAACATCAGGAACACTTGAGGTTAGCATTGCAGAAATTGAGAGATAATCAGTTGTATGCAAAGTTCAGCAAATGTGAGTTTTGGATGAAGAAAGTCGCCTTTCTAGGGCATGTGTTGACAGCAGAAGGAGTCGCAGTTGACCCAGGGAAAGTAAGTGATGTTTTGGATTGGCAGTCACCCACTTGATTACTCAGTCGAGTTTCACAGGTATGGCAGGATACTACCGTTGCTTTATTGAGGGATTTTCCAGTGTGGCCAGACCCCTCACGCAGTTGCTCAAAAAGGAAAAGAAATTCACTTGGACGCCAGAGTGCGAGAAGAGTTTTCAGAAATTTAAGGAGAGTTTGACCACAGCCCCAGTGCTTGTGTTGCCTGATATTAACAAAGATTTTGAGATATTTTGCGATGCTTCGCGCAAAGGTTTGGGTTGTGTCTTGATGCAAGACAAGAGAGTGGTAGCCTATGCCTCACGCCAGTTGAGACCGCATGAGGAGAACTACCCCACCCATGATTTAGAGTTGGCAGCCGTAGTGCATGCTTTAAAGATTTGGCGACACTATCTGATGGGTAACAGATGTGAGGTTTACACGGATCATAAGAGTCTGAAATACATCTTTACCCAGTCCGAGCTTAACCTCAGGCAGAGGAGGTGGTTAGAGCTGATAAAGGATTATAATGTGGGCATACATTATCATCCTGGAAAAGCTAATGTTGTTGCAGATGCCTTGAGCGTAAAGGTATCGCAATTCGGTGATGGTTCGAGAGAGTCACCGACTTTGCATGAGGAATTTGAAGCTTAGCCTTGAGTTGGTTGAGCAGATTTTTGGCGACTATGGAGATGCGACCTACTTTGGATGGTCGATTCGCGAGCTCGGTCGGATGATGAGGCATTTCAATGGATCGTAAAGAATTTAAGTGAAGGTAAAGAGTCGGGATTTTGGTGGATGATCAGGGAACCTTGTGATTCAAGCAGCGTTTGTGTGTGCCCAACAAGCAAGAACTAAAGGATGTGTTATTAAAAGAGGCTCATGAGTCGCTGTATTCGATTCATCCAGGCAGTACCAAGATGTACCAAGACATTTAGGATAAGTATTGGTGGCCAAGCATGAAGCGTGAGATCGCTGAGTATGTAGCCCTTTGTGATGTTTGTCAGAGAGTAAAGGCAGAACACCAGAGACTGCGCAGTTTGCTACAGCCATTAAAAGTCCCCGAATGGAAGTGGGAAGAAATTGGTATGGACTTTATAGTCAGTTTGCCTAAAACCAAAGAGGGTCATGATTCGATTTGGGTCATTGTGGACCGTTTGACCAAGGTTGCTCATTTCATTCCAGTTAAGACGACTTACAGTGGTGACAGATTGGCAGAGCTATATATGTCCAGGATTGTCAGTTTGCATGGTGTGCCCAAGAAGATTGTGTCAGATCGTGGATCGCAGTTCACCTCTCGGTTTTGGGGTAGTTTCCATAAGGCTATGGGAACCCACCTGAATTTCAAGACGGCATATCACCCCAGACAGATGGTCGAACAGAGCGAGTTAATCAGATTCTGGAGGACATGTTGAGAGCCTGTGTGCTTGATCATGGGTCTAAGTGGGACGATTGTTTACCCTTTGCGAGTTCTCATACAACAACGATTATCGTGCCGTTTGCGAGATGTCACCGTTTGAGGCATTGTATGGCAGAAATGCAGACCCTCTCAATTGGAAAGAGACGGGGAAGGTCGAGGTTTTGGCCGGATTGTTTGAAAGAAGGCGAGGATAAAGTCCGCTTGATACAGAAAGGTTGAAAGCCGCCTGGCCGCATGAAAAGCTATGCAGATACGACGCCGAGCCGAGTTTTGAGCCGATGATTTTGTGTACCTTAGGATCACACCATTCAAGGGTGTGAAGAGATTTCAGCTAAAAGGGAAGCTTGCACCGAGATATGTTGGTCCGTTCGAGTTCAAACGCAGGGAGAGGTTGCTTATCGCTTGAGCTACTCGCGTCTTTCGATGGGGTACATGGCGTCTTTCATGTGTCCCGGTGAAGAAGTGCTGCGCGTGCACAGAGGAGGTTGTGCCGTTGAGACCGTTGATCTGCGGGAGGATTTGTCGCATAAGGAGCACCAGTCAAAATCTTGGAAGTGTCGAGCGAGTCACCGGAATAAAGCGGTCCGTTTTTGCAAAGTTGGTGGAGCAACCATTCCGAGGAGGAAGCCACACGGGGCGCGAGGAGGATCTCGAGCGGAGTTCGAACCTATTCTCTTAGTTGGCCCAGATCTCGGGTCGAGATCTCGTTTAAGGGTAAGGTTTGTAACATCCTGTTTTTTCTCGAGATTTTTAAAGCTGGATTTCAAAAATAAATTTTCTGGAATTTTCTCAAATTAATTGAAGCTTCAAATGAATTTTTAAAGTTTTAAATGATTTAATGTGATTAAAATAAACATTAACATAAGTGGAAAATATTTTATTTGTGTTCCTCAGTCTCAAGGAATTTTCTGTTATTTTTGGTGAATTTTGGGAGTTATTTGCTATTTTCTAGAGCTTTTAGAAGTTTATTTGAATTTCGGAAAAAGAAAAGAAAAGGATTTAATCCCCGCCCGATCACCCTCTCTCCTCCACGCGTCGCCCGATCCCGCACCGCGCGCGCCGTACCCCTTTTCGCGCGCGACGCCTCGCCGCTCGATCCGCCGCGCGCCACGCGTCGCGATCTGCTACTGGCACGCGGCGGGCTGGGCCACGCCGCTCGCCGCCGCGCCCTCGGCGCCCGATCGCGCGCCGCGCGATCACAGCCGCCCGCTTCCCGCACCGCGTGAACCCTAACCCTAACCCTAATCAATCCCGCCGTCCGATCTCGCCGCGTGGCGCATCCTAGCCGTCTAACCCGTCCGCGTCGCGCGCGTCGCCAGAATCGGATCGAACTCCTCGGTTCGCGTGATAAAACCGGTCGGCCGTCCTCGGTTCGCGTGCACGACGCGCGAAACCCTCGCCGCCGCCGCCTCGCGCTCGCGCGCGCCGCCGCGTCGCGAGCCGCTCCGCCGCCGTGCTGCGTCTCCGCGCCGTCGAGGTCGCCGGGCGAGCCGCCACCGCGTCGCCGCCCGGTGAGCTCCCGCGCCGTTCGCCGCGTTGCCTCGTCGCCTCGCGCGCGCCGTCCTCGCCTCGCCTCGCCTCGGCGCGTCTGCGCGCCGCGCGCCGCGACCCGTCGCCTCGCGCGCGCACCCGCCACGCGTCGCCAATCCGCCCTCGCGCCCGCCACGCGTCGCCGCCGTTGCGATCCGCGCTCGCCGCGCGCCCGCGCTGCGTTCGCGACGCCGCGGCGAGCCGCCACGCGCCGCCAATCAAGCTCCCGCCGCGCCGCGCGCGCAATCCCCGCCGCCGCTCGGTCGAGCCGAGGCCCAGACCGCCACGTGCGCGCCCCGCCGTCGGATCCGCCGACGCCGCCGCGCCGAGCCGCCGGCTCAGCCTAGCCACGTGGCAGCACGGCGCGTGCCACGCCGGCCCTAGGCCACGTGGCATGACACGTGGCATGCCACGTCGGCGCCACGTCAGCCCTAGCCGCCCGAGCCACGTGGCAGCCACGCTACCGCCACGCCAAGATGTGCCACGCGGCATAGATATGCCGCCGCCACGCCAAGACGCCCGCCGCGTCGGCCGCCCCCGCATGCGTTATTCGTGGACGCGTCCACGGTGGACTCGAATTTCGTGGACCGGGTTCACAAAGACAAGAACTTTTCCGATTTTCCCGAATTAATTTTAGAATTAATTTTCCGAGCCCGTTCTCCTCCGTCCTAGCTCCGATTGACCCCGTTCTTTTTTCTAAATTCATCTAAAATCGAGCTCTAGCTGTTGGTTCTGGTTTTGTGAATTTTGGAGTTCATTTTCTTGTCATTTTATGTGTTTCTTTGTTTCCATCGCTTTCTCTCGTTAGATTCGGATTCCGGAGGAGCAGGTTTCGCGCCAGAAGACCAGGAGTACCCCGCTGAGCATAACGAAGGCAAGTCGTGTCCCTTGATCATGTTGAACCCAATTTTGCAAACTATTATTTAATTATTTTGCTTTAAATTACATTGCATTGCTATTTTTATTCAAACCTTTGCACAGGTAGCTATTGTCCCAATTGCAATTATACCTCCTTGACACTTTGAAATACCATGATACCTTTGTCACCATAGGTTGGGAAATTTATTAGTGATGCTAGTTAATTTATCACATGGGTTGGTACGATTAGATTGCTTAGCCAGTTTATATTTACGATTGATCTCATCGCACATGTTAAATTATTAATTTGACTTAATGACATATGGAACTGTAGTTGGTGCCACGTGTACTAAAATTTGTGCCACGTCATTGGTGTGACGTTGGCTTGGTGACACAAATTGGTTTTGCACTCGGGCAGTGATCGTGCAAGAAAGGGGAAATACAGATTGTACTTTGGGGATGTGGTAGTCTCGCCGGGTAATGTTAAGGACTTAACTTTGTGCGCCATTGATCTGAGCTTAATCGTGCAAACCACATGTCTATTATGGGATGGACCTGGCTGATTAATTTGTAATATTTCAATTCAATTCTGCCATTGTGATGGACATGATTGCTGATTTCCATGTGGCGCAAGGGGGGGGGTGTGATGCGAAACCTTAGCGGGCAGGATTGGGTTGAGGTAGAGCATTGTAAAGGCCTTGTTGTGATTTCCTTAGGCCTAGGCTAATCACATCGTGTGGGTACAGTTGTGCAACCTCTGCAGAGTGTAAAACTATTCGAATAGCCGCGTCTTCGGTCATGGACAATGCTCGGGGATTTCACACGAGGGTTAGTGTTGCAATTATAACTTGGTGGTTTATGTTGGGAGTGAACCGGTAGTTCACTGTTGGTTTAAACTTGTGAGTTGGTGTTCACAAGTGGTTCATGTTTATTCCTTTGATTATCTATTGTTACTGTTTTCAGTTAACTTTCGCTTTCAAGTTATTTAATATATTTCATCAATAAATGCCTTTATGCAAATTAACCTTTCAGCCTTCCTTTGGTAAGCCTTGCATATTATATTGCATTTATTGTTACAAACGACTTGCTGAGTACCAATGTACTCACGGCTTTACGCCTATGTTGCTCAGTTGAGGGAGAGGAGTACTATCAGCAGGAGGTGCCAGAAGGAGAGTACTACGACGACTTCACGGATTAGGCTTCGTTCTCCACTCGATAGCCTGTGGCTTGTCGATTGGTCGCTACGCTTTATTTTGGATTTCCGCTGCTATTTTGTTAAGCCCTTCCGGCTAGAGATATTGTAAGCTTGGCCATAAGGTCGTACCTTTGATATTTTATCGATATTCGAGTTTCCCTTTATTTTTGTCGTGTGTATGATCGTGATGACATCTATGTTTGATGTGTGCACTAGCGTGATCTGGACTAGTGCAGTTTACAGAGAGACCGAGTTTGCATATTCGGTCTCGACACTGTCAAGATGTAAGATGGTTTCTTCCCATTCATAGCCTCAGTGAAAGTTTCAAACAACCATTTGAATGATTCAACTGTTTCTTCTCTCAGGAATACACAACCAAATAATACGGTTTGGCAATGGTTATTAGCCCCCACAAATATACCAAATGGCATGTTGTACCTATTTGTCCGATAAGTAGTATCAAACGTAACAACGTCGCCAAAATGCTCGTAGCTCAACCTACAAAATGCATGTGCCCAGAATATATTTTTAATTCTACAAGCGCCATCAACACGAACGGTGTAGAAGAAATCTTTGCTACGACACTGTAGCTCTTTCAAGTAATCAAATGTTTTCTGAACATCGTCACTGCACTCATCTCTCCTTATGGCATACGATAATCTATTTAAAGATCTTCTAGTGAATGGTGCCAAAGAAGGGCCACGTGCATTCCAAATGACTAAACCATACATGCATGTCGGTGATACTCCCTTATCTACCATTTCTGCAACGATACTCTTCGTCCCATCATCAATAAAATTATGTGACCTGTAGTGCTTAGTATGGTTCAAATCACGTTTCATGGCATGGTTATGTTCTCTCACAAAAGCAGTGATCTTCCATTCGTTTGTCTCAGATGATCGATTAATCCTAAGCATAGCCTTACATCCTACCCTTGTTGCATGATCTTTTATCTTGGGATTCCGGCCCTGCATATGTCATCAATCACCTATGTTAAATATGGTAGTGTATTAGTATATTCTATTATTGTAACTACTGGTGATTTAACCTTAAGACAGAGTAATGTAGCACAAACACAAGATGATCGATCAAAGTAAAAAAGGAGTACGAAGTATATATTCGTAAGTGGTATGTAAAAAACCTTAAATCATTAAATGATTCACAATTCATACTCCTTCTTTACTTTATTCTGTACTATAATCAAGCAGTGTACATAGCATTACGCGGTTTACATGTTGCACATAGCATTAAATCATTTTGAAAAACTGAGTTTTAAGAATAACATAGCAAAAAAATATAAACCGAAGAAGCAAGTAAATGCGTAATGCTTATAAACCAGCGACAATCATACCTAGATTTAAAATATTATTTCTACTGCGTTGTTCCATTCGATCTATTTGAAATTAATATGGATGGGTGGAAATTGACTAGTGATTTTACATTAAGTTTTTTTTTGTACGTTGAGGTATGGTTTAGAGAAGCAAGCTAGTAGTATAAAGCTGGGTATTGACAACCATACTAACTATTATCGGATGGGTTAAATAAATGTTAGTACAAACTGTTATTATGTACGATTTGAAAATATGTCATCTACAAGGCTAGCCTTTTTGCATTACAATGGGTTAACTATCTGACATCCTGATATCCATACTACCTAAAATCTATAGTTAATTAACTAACCTGCCGGTGGCAACAAAACTCTTGCATGGTCTTCACAATGCCTCCCTTCTTGAATCTATTCTTAAACCTCCTGATGCCGAAACCATTATACCGTGCATACAAATTGTAGAACGCATATGCATCCGTATCCTGATTGAAAAGCTATCCTAGTTTGGGCACCATGATGGCAGGGTCTAAATACGAACTAGGAACTAGTATATTTTGTTCTTCACTATCTGCAATTACCCTGCCAATCAAAAAAACAATGAATGATTTATGAAGCATCCGTCCTGTTACAGTCCATGCATTGTTTTTTCGGGAAAAAAATGAATATCACCTCTCGAGTGGTATGGCATCCACGATTGTTTCTTGTTGATTGGAACACCCTTGCACCAAAGCCTCTCCTTCTGCCGTAACTATTGTTTGATCTTTCATAATACTCTCCATTGTTCCCTGCAAACGTTTTGTTTGGAACACCCTTGCACCACAGTCCATCCGCGCTGATTACAGAACACCTTTTATCTCCTGAGGCGCTACCGGAAACTGCTCGGATACGCAGCTCTTCCGGAATCTGCTCGGATACGAATTAGTATATCATCATATCTTTTGTCATCCAACGTTAATTAGATGTATATCTTAAGAAGAGTTATTACCTTGTACGTGAGATACGTTGAACCGAGTTTGGTTGTAATTAGCAATGTAATTTTTGTACTTAATCCGAAACTATTATCATTAATTCTTAATGCGTTGATACATACTACTACTCGTGTTAACTATATTGAACTATAGTACGTATCTCATACCGAAAAAAAAAGTATGCATACTATATCGAGTTTGTTATTCTGTTAAATACTAATGCATACTACGCCGATTTGGTTGTTATGTTCTAAACTACTTCTGCCGTTGTGCCAATGTACACTGCATGCAGCACTAGTATTTTACATACTCCTCCCATATCGAAAAAAATGCAACTACATACTACCGCACGTCTATCATTATGTTAAACTAGTACTACTACCGTTGCGGAAAATGATACGTCTAAATACAGCGTTAGTTAAGGAATTCCAATACGTACAATAGATTGGTGTATATGTTTCCAATACGTACAATACATGACATACAATTGACGTGTACATGTTTGGTCCAGAGCGAGCGTCCGTTAACGAATCCCAATAATCACGGCGATCGTGCATGCGTTAATCACGCCGCTTGGTGTCTTCGACGCGTTTAAATAATTTGGTGTACTCCGCTCGTTTAAATGGTATCTATCCATCCTGTTACGAGGTGCGGGTGTATTAACCTTCTAGCAGATCCAATAACCCGAATCATCTGGTGGTATCTCGATGCTAGATGGATGATAGATACTATGGGTGTAATTACACCCGGGAGTAAGAAAAGGCTTCATATATATATATATATATATATATATATATATATATATATATATATATATATATATATACACACACACACACACACACATATATATATATATATATATATACACACACACATATATATATACATATATATATATATACACATATATATATACATATATATATATATACACACGTAACATATTACACATAAAATTTTTCATTCATCATTCTACTTGTGTATTTCCTTTAAAAATTAGCCATTCATGATGATCGACGCGTATGTAGCTAGTTTCATCACGTTGTTCTTCCTCGACCCTTATGCTGTTTCTGAAAGAAGGCAACTCGTCACATTGATTGTATTCTTCCTCATCTACTCCAACAATTCTTTTTTTTCCATGAAGAACTACATAGCGCTTCTTATTTGCTTGGTCAGTTACATAAAAAACTTGAACAACTTCATTGGCGAATACGAATGGTTCGTCTTTGCATCCAACATGTCTAAGGTCCACAGTAGTGACATCGTACTTGTCGACCTTCACCTGTGGGAAATGGACCCAACGACACCAAAATAAGAAGATCTTGAAAAGCACTATTTGAGCTCCCAAATCTACTTTATGAACCCATAATACAAGTTCCTCGACCCATCAGTACTGAATGCATCTATGCAGACACCGCTATTCTGGTTAGTTCTCTTTACATCCTGAGTCTGTGTATAGAATGTGTATCCATTTATGTCACATCCTTGCATAACCTTCGACGATGCTGCCCTCTGACGGAAATCAATTTCATATATAGGACTTGAGAATTCATATGAACCTCTTGAACGGGTACATATTCCGTAAAAATACAGGCCCACACATTTTATCTTCCACACAATGTGAAAAGTGAGATAGATCATGATATTAAAAAATGACGGAGAGAAATACATCTCAAGATGATATAGAGTTGTCATCACCTCATCTTGTAGAGTATATAATCCTTCGGGATCGATGACCTTCTGAGTAATTATGTTAAAGAAATAACATAGCCTCATGATTGTCTCTCGGACCTTAATCAATAAAATATTTCTAATTGCAATAGGGAGCATCTATGTCATCAGCACATGACAATCATGAGACTTTATGCCAATTAACTTTAAATCTTTCATCGAAATAAGCTTCTTTATATTATCGGAGTAACCATACAAAACTTTAACACCATACAAGCACTGGCATAGTTCAATTCTCTCAGCCTTGGACATAATGTAACAAGTAGGGGGAAGATACATTCATCCTTTATCGGTCTTTGTCGGTGCTAACTCAAGCTTGATGTCCATATTAACCAAGATAAGCCGTGAATTGACACCATTTTTTATTTTATCACAAAGTTCAGTAAGAGACCAATCAAGATGCACATACATTTGTCTCTACTTGTATGACGTCAATGTATTGTCAAACTTCTAGATGCTCTCAATAAGGTAAGTCCCAAAATATTAATCTCTTCTTCCAGATGTTCTTCTCATGGGGTCCTCGATTTACATCCCTTTCCAAGGACAACATCTAAATTCTTAACTATATTATAGACCTCTTTTCTACTTAAATGCCTTAAAGCTGAACTATCCTTCTCTTTGTCGAATTATTTCTTCATCTTATAGTATGGATGAGACATCTGAAGGAACCTGCGGTGACGCATGTACACGGTTTTATGTGAGTATTTCAGCCACACACTCTCGATACCATCTAAGTAGTGAGTACAGACTTTGACCCTTTTTACACTCTGGCTTGACAGGTTAGTAAGGGTAGGATAATCATTTATGGTGCAACATAATAAGAAACGTAAAGTGAAGTTTTCTCATTTTTACGCATCCCATACTTGCATCCCTTCGGTCTATAGTACTTTTAGATCTTCCACCAATGGTGCTAGATACATATCAATATCATTCTCAGGTTATTTCGGCCCTTAGATAAGTATAGACAGTAAAATATACTTTTACTTCATACACAACCAAAGAGAAAGATTGTACATACAGAGTCATGGCCCAAGTGCTATGTCAGTTGCTCATGTTTTCTAAAGAATTCATTCCATCTGTACTCAATTCAAACTTTATATTCCTCGGTTCTGCATCAAAGTCTACAAACCTCCTATCGATGTTTCTCAACTAGGCGAAATCAGTAAGGTGTCTTAGCATTCCATCCTTCTTCCGCTCCTCTGAATACCAACACAGCAGTTTTGCCTCCTTTAGATTTGCAAAAAAACTACTTAAAACGGGGAATTATAGGAAAATAACATACCACCTTAGTAGTAGGTTCTTTCTTCACCTCTATTCTCTCGCCATCATCTAATTGATTCTTACGCTTGTATCGAGATACGTTGCACACCGGATATACATGCATGTTTACATACTTTTTACGGTAAACTTCTTGGCTTTATAGGTAGTTTTAGGCAATTCGTTTTCCTCTGAAAGCATATCTACTAAAAGACCTAGCAGCGCTGTGAAACTTTTATCAGGCCAACCATTACTTGCCTTCAATTTCAGTAGTTCAAGCACGGCTGATAACCTTGTATGCTTTGACTTGTAGCACGTGAACAAAAGCTTCTCCAAGTCCTCCATCAAAGCCCTGGAATTTAATATACTCTATCTCATCATAGTTCCCTTTTGCATCGCGAAGTATATGATCCAGATGTTCATCGTGCAGTCTATCTAAATTAGAACCACAATTGACATCATCCAGCGGCATATCATTGACTTCACCGATGATGTCAGTATTACTACCTTTCTGTGTAATTTGCTCTTCACTATGATTGATTCAACGTGTATACCCCTTTTTGAAACCCCTTTAAATCAAGTGCGCTTATATCTGCTCTCGGTTCTTATACATCATTAGATTCTCGCAGTCAATGCATGGACAGTACATATATTCTACTCTCTTATTCAATATATCCTCCTCGGCAGCTCATGTAAAAGCAGACACATCAGTAATATACTCTTCACTCACATGGTTCCTAGCGTACATCTAGCTTCTGTCCTACGTTATGCATATATATATATAACAATTTATTATTAAATATTAAATTAATTAATTTGTATACTATATATATCACATGCATTGAGGCTTTGCTTATACAAAAGTCATTTTCCCTACAACCAATTATACCAACTATTTTGACCAATTTGGTCCACATAATGGGCACTGACATGCATGACCAAGTAGAAATAGACTATAACTTAACTAAATTCTAAATCCTAAACCATGCTAGATGTAAATAATTTTCTCTCCACATCAAGCTAGCTAGATCTAAATTATCTTCAATTCTTCTGTCACCAAAAGTTAGATCTAAATTATAATATAACTAGGAACAAATTACTAACCATAGGTAGTTAAGAACTTGATGAATCTTTAATCACTCTTGCCAAATAGTCTCCTTTTAACAAATAACCTCAAAGCTTCGTCTCTAACTCAAAGTAGCAGCCTAGATATAGAATTTAAGATAGAGGGTTGACGAGTTTGTGCGCAATTAATATAGTAGAATTATTATATACGGTTTTTAATACAAATCGTTTATGATATCTTAATTATCATAGATGGTTTGTAATACAAACCGTCTATCATACTTCACAGACAGTTCAAGAAAAAACCGTTTGTGATATTACACCTTCACAAACGATTTTTTTACACTGGCAGCAATACAGACGATCTCTAAACTAAAACCATCTATAATAGTATTTAATGCTGACTATTTTAAAAAACCGTCTGTGATGTGGCGTCTAGTATTACGCTTTTGTAGTAGTGTTACACCAAAAGCTAGTATATTAACAATACTTTAGTACATCAATCTTTGTCATCTTTTGTACTTTTTTGCTTTGGAATTTGTGGAGTTGTTAGGAATTGGCCCATGAGTCTAGACCCATTTTCTTTAATAATTTCAAAGTATACATGGTTTAGTACTATATTACTTAGCCAAGTGAGAAAAGATAATTTATAAAGTGGAGTCCTTGCTATTCATTGAAACATGTGACATATGACATGAGATTACATGAGGAGGACTTTGGCTAAACACACACGCGCACGCGTATTCGCATATTTTTGTAAGAAAATCGTGTGATTTGTAACTTAAGATGAGATTTTAAATGGTTGTATTAATTCAGTTTAATTTGTGTTAATGACGTAAGTTACTGGAGAGTAATTGTTGCATCCTTAAAAGGACATGGATATATCCAGATTCACCAACCGAATTTTTCATTCCTCTCTCACATGTTCTTCCTCCTCTGGTAAGCTGTGTTGGAGTGTTGAGTCACTGAACTTTGTCGGCCTTCTTCTCGGTGTGCATCGGGAAGGAAAGAGAGCGGGATCTCTAAACTATTGCCACAAAGGACACTTGTACGGGACGATAATAAGGTTTCTAGGCAGCACATATCTACGCGACTGTTCACTTCACTGTTTTATCTACGTTTGCATTATATCGAGGTTGTACCACTTCCTATTCTTCATCAAATATCATTGTAAGTCGTTTGTGTGACCGATCGATTCTGTTATATAATGTTCTGGAGCATAATTCAAAGTGCAGTATGTTGGCTGTTGTTGGTATTGATTTATGCATCACTAGTTTATTTGTGATATTTGACTCCTAGTAAAATCGTATCAGCTTGAATCAACGAAAAGTCTTGCATCACTAGTAAAGCATCGCTTATATTTCCAACAGAAAGTAGATGCAATGGCACAGCATCATCTTATCGTCTTGAATCAACTGCATGCCACCAGTTTGGCGAGTAGATCTGCATACGTTGCTTTCAACAATCTGAAACCGGTAGCGTGGTTTGACACAATCTTTTCTGTCACATCACTTGGCTCAGACCTTTGCTGCCTCATCATCTGGCACTTGAGCTTCCTTGTCCTGCAGCTCCAAGACATGTTTACCAGCACTTATCTTGTCTCTGTCATCTTGTTCCTCTATGCTTTTTCCCCAGAGAACATTGTACAGGCCTCCAATCAGTAGTATCCCAGAAAAAATACTGCACAATTAGAACAACAAAAGCAAAAGTATTAATACAGGAAAAATTGCACATTCTTCAGTGCACTAAAGGCTATCAGTAATTCAGGATGCACATACCTCCCTAGGCTAACCGCATCCCCTAAAATGAATGAGGATATGATGATTGTGAATATCAAAGTAAGCGGCATCGACATGGCGAGGAACACTGGCCCCCTCTTCGCGATGGTCCACATTTGCATGTAGTACGAAAGTGCGGTGACAATCACGCCCTGCAATGTTGTTCCATGGAGAAACATGAATTTAGTTGAGAATTTGAGTACACAATATGGACTTGAACATTGCCAGAAGCTCAATTACGCTGTAGATTATTGCAGCGAGGCTAACATTCCAGCCCAGCTTCCACTTGGAGAAATCCCTCTCTGCTGCAACAGCCACAACGAAGGCTTGGACCGATGCGCACGAGATCTGTAGTGTGGTGTTCATCAATTTGGATGTGTCTTCTATCAGTGGCCCCTGAAAAAAAAAGATCAATAAGTTGCACTTACTCCATGAACGTCAAGGCCTGAAGTGCTGATCAAGTCTGAAGTTCGACTGCATATATACCTGAAGTACTGTCCATAAGCCTGCTAAAACGTTAGAGAGTGTCATGAGGAAAATTCCGAATACCCATTGCTTCTTGGAGTGCGTGTCTGCTCCAGGGGAACTGCTGCCGCCATGCTGAAAGAGGTGGTGATGGTTGAAAGATTTGAACATTGGCCCCTCGTAGAAGGCCAGCACGGTGACACCGACGATGCAGAAAAGAATGCCCGCGAGTTTTACGTTGCCATGGAACCTTTTCAGTTTCATAGACTCCATCCTGTCACAAGGAGTATGTTTCTTCAGGACTGAAACCGACAATCATAGCTTGTTCGTTCCAAGTTCTGATGAAGTGCATGTTTCTGAATTCTCTTACGTGTAGATAATTCTTTTACTTCTTTGCAATTACTTTGAGTAATCAATTTCTTATTTGCTATGCCAATTAAAATGTATTTACTTGTTTTAGATAGAAAAGCAAAATGATTGATTTCACTTCTCATTATTCTTACATGACAAATAGCCTGCAAAAATGGAGAATATAACATATCCATTACCCAAATATGACAGCCAGGATGAAGGTTACCACCGGTTGAACGTTGTACAATGCTGATGACGATGTTGCTGAAGCATAATTGAGACCAAGATTAAATAAGTCGCCACATGCGGTCACCCTGAGAAACCAAAAAAAAAAAAAATTGGCAGAGAATTCACCAGGTTATAATAAGCCACTGGCTCAGGGAGCTGAAATGTTTAGATAAGTAATTAATTCAAAAGTTGTTAAATATGTTCGGAACTTCAGATATAGTGGGAACTTTGCAGCTTCAAGAGTTAAACCATAGACTAAGACGTCTAAAGGCCTGTCGCACTCTTTGCATGACACCAAGCCACTCAGTGCAGGACAGTGTATAACCAAAATGCACAAATTGTGGAAACACTGTGTAAGACATGCACACCAGAAGATTTCAGATCACAATGGGACAAATCAAGAGATGGATTGTGAGTTGTTAACCCATATTTATATTGAAAAATGGCAAGTTAAAAGAGAGGTTGATTCTTGAAGAAAATATCATTCCCCAGAAGAGACGAATATCCAACAAAGTTCATAGATCCCGCATGAACTTTCTTTTGAAAGAACAACTCCTGCATGAACTAAGTAGCACCACAAGGACAACAGATTGCATGCTAGAATTATTCGACCTACGTACCCATATAAGGCGTGTATGAACATTTTCCCTGCAATTTTGAATGTCACCGGTTTAGCTTTTCGCCTGCGCAACACGAGCATCGTAATCAGAACACGGTAATTAAATTAAAAGTCAGAGAAGTAGACATCGGGGCACAGTTACCTCTCTAGAATAAAAGCAACAGGGATCAACACGAGTGCAGCAGTGGTATGCCGATAGAACACAAACACCAAGGGGTTCATGCCTTCATCCAAGGCCACCTTGCTCAGGACATGCATGCCGGAGTACATGAGCCTGATCAGAACAAGCGCAGCATAAGCCTTGGTGCCACCACCCATGCTGGCAAGCACTTGCTGCAACTCTGGAGCTAGCCCCTCGGACCTGTGCAACCTATATATACAGGCAAAAGCACTTGCCCGACAACCTAGTGATCAGAGCATATGCTTGTTGGTTCCGGTGTGCAGGGCATGGATAATCCAGCTAGTGCACCATCACCTAATCAGTGATGCACCAATGGGGGAAGAAGAAAGAGGATGGAAAATATTGGGCACTAGGACGAGTCATGCTAGCTGAATGGGGGAGGAAATTTGGTGAGGGATGATATGGGCATCCACTGATGGAAGGGTAAAATATGCTAAACAAGTGATCCGAGTCGATCCCAACTTATTTCTTAGGAGCATTAGTGGCTCAGTTCTTACCATTTGAGCCTCAAGGCCACTATTTTTTTCTGAAAAAGGCAAAGGTTTGTATAACAAACTGAGCACACACTGTTTCATGTCAACATTATATATACACATATGGTGTGCTCGTTCTTAGGTGATGACTTAAAGGGGACATGAGAATTACAAACTAAGCACACACTGTTTCATGTCAACATTATATATACACATATGGTGTGCTCGTTCTTAGGTGATGACTTAAAGGGGACATGAGAATTAGTGACTGATGGAACAAGCAAACAGCCATGTAGAAAGCGTGTAGATCCACAACAGAAGTGCATGTTGTGCTGGTTCTAGATGTTCTAAGTGTGCACCAGGTCTGATTAGGTAACACATGTAGATGGTGGTGGTGCATACTTCTCTTCATAGTCTTCTTAAATCTAAGAGATATTTTATAACCGTAATGATATTGTGATAATCTTATGTTTGTCTTGCACCTAACATAGTTATAATGAGAGCTCCTATACAAAGATGGTAAGTCCAGTTTTAGATCGTTCAATTCAGGCATGTATTAGCGAGAAACTTGTACAATTATGCTTCTATAGAAGGTAACTGAGGTGATCCCGTGATATCGAAGGCAAAATAAGCTGGATATGTCAATATAGTTTTTTTGTTTTATTGTCTAGTTTGTTCACTAGTTGAAACTGGGCATGGTATCCTCAAGACACAAGCAAATTCTGGTACTAACAGATTTCAGGAGTTTCAAATACAAAAGTTACCAACTTCAGAGGCAATTTTATTCTTTTCTAGAAGAGGTGCAGTTACTAAGCACAATTATCATTAAGGCGCAGCAACCTAGAGATAAAAGGTTCAAATCCTACAAAATCCACAACTAAATCCACCCAACATTTAGTTAGGTGAGCCCGAATCATGGCCTTTTAACCCACAGCTGTTGGACAAGCCACCTGTTGGCATAAGCAATTTGATGTTAAATTACGTTTGAATACTATTACTTACTATTCTGATTTCATAGTGTGCTTCATTTGCCTTTGCCAAACTTCACTTAAAATGTAGTTGACTAGAGAGACCCAACATTAGTACAAGCTTAGTATACTGTATATAGCACATGCACCATTCACAGCAGTAAACATAAATTAAGTTATGCACCAATGCATTACTAGCTGATCAGAAACCGAGCTGGTCCATACTAGCTTTATGCTTGCAGTTTGAGGGATAAGGGAAGAAGATTCTAGCATATTCCAGCTTAGGGCCGTAGCATTAGCTTCCTTTGCATAACGATGGTTGCTATCTTTCTTTGTTTCCCCCTTTTTCTTTTCCGCTGGTGCGTGCAGGATAGGCTGATGTGTCGGAAAAGGTTATCCCCATAGATACATGTTTCGCAATTAATCCGTAGAGAGGCACAATCAGCTCAGCTGAAGATTTCTCCTTTTTTTTCAAGAAAAGCATTAACCGATGGAATGTTGATTCTTGTGTTTGCACACATGTGGTAGTGGTCGAGATCATCTACAAGGTAATCAGAATTCGAGATGCTGTTTGTTCCAAACATTGAGCAGCAACTTGGTACTGTATGTAGTTCAGCTGCCAGGCCTTCTCGTTGCTTTAGGCACCACTTAAAATGGTCTAAATCAACTTCTGCTTCTGTTTTCTGCTCTTTTTTACTATTCAGTAATTTTTTTCTAACTTTTTAAAAGATTTTTTTTGGCTTTTTTGCCTTTTCTTTTTTTTTTTGCATTATTCCTTTACATTATCTGTGATAGGCTAACATATTTTTTCTATTTTTATTTTTTAAAATTTAATTATGTTAAATAAGCCAACTCAATTATAGTAAAAAATAAATTAGTTACAGTAAAAAAATCATAAACTAACGTCAAACTGAGCGTTACATTATTATATCTTTGTATGAAGGTGTCTATGCAACAACTACCTGCTTTTTAAAATAAAATCCAGTCACATTTTTTTTAAAAAAACTACAAATTTAGTGGCATTTTCAATGGCTAGAAATTAGAGTACAACGCTAAGAGCTTCCTTTACTGTCGTCTTCCACGTAGATACGTCACCCCACCTCTTCCCCCCTGTTGCTGCCGGCTGCTGTCATCTTCGTCACCCTCGGTAGCGCTATGCCTCATTGTCCTTGTTGCCCCTTGCTGACAGTGCTCACCACCATAAATATGCGGCTGGGGATTTGGTGAACCCAAAGACCCCGGTTCACAGATCTCCCTTTACGATCTAGTGGCACAAAATTCACCTAACTTTTATATAAATTTTTGGTGAGTTCTTTTTAGGGTATATATTTTAGCGATGACTTTTGGTTTTTAGGTGAAATTTTACTGTAGTTGACTTTTTTACTGTAGCTGATTTGACTTTTTAGACATAATTAAATTTAAAAAAATATAAAAATAGAACAAAAATATGTTAGCCCATCATGTACAATGCAAAGGAACACGGGAAAAAAAAGAAAAATGTAAAAAAACCCAAAAAAATCTAAAACAAATTCAGAAAAAGACGAATTACTGAATAGTGAAAAAAAAGCTGAAACGAGCGGGACCCGACTGTGGTTTTAGTTTTTATTTATGGTTTTTAAATTTTGGTTATTCGTGAGAGGTAGTATGTAGATGAAAGCAGTCGTATATAATTTTGGTTGGTATAACTGAATTTGATACAATGTGCACTACAATCTAACTATAGACTCCATCTTAAAAAAAACATACTGTTTAAAAATTAGTTAATGTAATAAAAAGTGATAAACCCCTAAATCCAACCGAACCGACGTAGAATTCAGTTGAGTGATAAGTAAGAGCAACTCCAGCAGGGCCTCTACTTGAGCCGCTAAACTTAGATTTGAGAGGCAGAGCAAAAAACTGAACTTCAGCAGGACCCCTACTTGAGCCCTCAAAAATAGGGACCTCTCAAATGAGCTCTCCAAGCCCTCATTCCTAGGGGGCCCTACTTGAGCCCTCAAACTCAGATTTATTCGTATTTGAATAAATACGTCCCTCATTCGAAACAAATTTGAATTTAAATTTGAATATTCGTATTTGAATTCATAAATTTAAACGTCCCTCATTGTGCTTTCAATTTAAATTCGGAACAAATTTGAATATTCGTATTTGAATTCATAAATTTAAATTCGGAATAGATTTGAATATTCATATTTGAATTCATAAATTTACATATTGTCCCTCATTGTGAAATCATAAATATTTTATTGTGTATTGTGCTTTTGTCCCATACATATGCATATAGTGTGTGAGGAAATAGAGAGAATTGAGAAGTAGAGGCTCTGTTTTGAGAGCTCATGCTGGAGTGCAGCTCAGAAAACAGGGTCCTCAAAAGTAGGGGAGCCCTTAAATGAAAAGTAGAGACTCTATTTTAAGAGCTACCGCTGAAGTTACTCTAACAAATCCATATTTGTGGTTTCCTAAACTGAGCCTTCATTCGATCGCATTCACACATACGCTGTGATAAATACAACTTACTGTGCAGGGGGTAGTACACTAGTTTGTTGGCCACGGAGGCTAGATCTGGCATTGGCGTACACGTGCACGTCACGGCAATTTCTTTCTTTTTCGCGAGAAGTTAGGGCCATTTCTTGTCGTGCGAGAGATCACACATGTTCTCCAGTTCTCTTTTAACTTGTTTCCGTCAGAGCCGGCTAAGGGGGTGATCGGAATAGCGATGGCTTTTAGCTTTTGGCTGAAAAAACACTGTAGCTGGCTGAAAAAACACTGTAGCTGAGTTAGTGGATAGTGTAGTGAATAGTGAAAAAAAAGCTGAAGCTAGAAGCTGAAGCCGAAAAAAGCCGAAACGATCAGGGCCTAAGGCCTCGTCCAGGTATCTCGCCCAGAGTTCTTGCAGGAAAGGAAGAGGATGACGTGTCCACGACGCGCCAATCCACGCTGCTGGGATCGAGCAGCGGGACGTACTAGGAGGCCGTTACGGCCTTACGGGCGATAGCCGCGCCGGCGGAAAATCTATTGGTTTGCAAATTTTTATCAAAGCAGCGATGGAAGCGGTAACTGTTAGCTACCGGTATTTTTCACGAAAATTTTGAATGAAAAGTTAGATTTTTTATTTTCTTAATTTTTAGATAAAATTTAGATGAATCTAAATTTTTTTGACTATTTTAAAATTTTATCTAAACCCACCGACAAAGCTAGTAACCATCGGTTGCCAGGTAAATTTCGACTATAGATGTTCCTGTGCCCCGCTCCCGTGCCATTGCGCTAAGCAACACTTCCACCGGTCTCGGTCTGATCAGCCTCAACCACGTTTAAGCCCAAGCGCGCGCGCTCTCGATGCGTAGCAGCCGCGGTGCACGCGAGCTGGCCACTCGATCCACTCCCGTGCCGTGTGGACGCCGCACCAAGGCTGCGCGTGCGCACAGGCCCCATGCGTGCCGTGCTCCGTGCCATGTGCCTCATCGCACTACTACAGAGAAACCGTATTTAGGCCTGTTTGAAGTGGCTATGCTTATGGTTTTTGGTTGAAATTTTGAATTTTAGCTGTTTGCGATAGAGATTAGGAGAGAGATATTCGCTTGCGATTTTAGATGGTACAGATGTTGAGCTTTTAATGTGTACTGCAATTAACTTGTAGACTCCGTTTAAAAAAATATTTCGTTTAAAAGTTAGTTATTATAATAAAAACCAAAAGTGGCTTCAAACATACCCTCCGTTTGGAGAATACCCTCAGAAGAAATGTTCAAAGAACAACTTTGTGAACAATATGGACATGCATGGGATACACCTGAGCTAGCAATTAGGGCATTCCCAATTATGATCTAACCCATCGATTGCTATATCTATGGTATAGACATACGACGTCGCTCTCGAGTTATGGAGTTGTAGCATATGTAAATATTGATGGAGTTGTAGCATATGTAAACATTGTCCTCTCCTTCAAAAAGTGTGTGATATTTAAGGTACAAAATGTGATATTTGAATGGGCCTAATTAAAACAAGAATTTACTATGGTCAGATTAATCCAACCAACTCAACTCAAATAAAAACCCACAACCATCAGTTCCAACAAGCTCAAGCCAAAAGCCAATCCGGTAAAGCAGAACGGAAAACTGCCATACCAACGAATTCTGAGGAAGAGCAAGTGTTGCTTTCCATTTCCCACCATGAAAACTACCTCCAAGAAGGAAAAAAAATGTCCGGAGAAGCCGGCAAGCTAGAAGAGCCGGGCAGCGGCCTGAAACCGGTCGTCCTCGTCCTCCCACCCACCTCGCAGTCTCGCACCCTCCGCGCCCCTGACCTCCTAATTTAACCCCACCCCGCCTCCTAGATTCGCCCTGGCCCCGCCCCCCTTAGCCTTCCCCTCCTGCAATTCCACTACCATCCTTGGGATCAGGAGGAAGGTTAAAGGGCGGATCGGCTCCATTGCGCGTGATTCGATTCCTTTGTGGTTGCATTGGCCATTTATTGGTTCTTGCCTTCTTGGAGGTCAATTGGAGCCCGGGTCCTCCCTGAAGGTGCTGCCGCCGCCTTTCTTGGTTTCTTGGTTGGATTTCGGCTGGTGCTGTGTTGGGTGTTTCTGATTGGGCTGGAAGATGATCAAGTGGGGAATCAGCAGCGGGACCCCGGCGGATTCGTACTACGAGGTCCGGTCTGATTGCACGGACGATGTGCCCAAGAGCAAGTTCAAGATCAAGGTTTTATTTTCGTTTCCTTTTATTTCATTTTGTGTTTGTTAGTTTGGTTGTTGTTGTTCTGTAACCATGCATATTTATATTATTCAAGAATATCTGCGGGTATATCGTATGCAATGTAGTGCTTCTGGATAAAATGGGATTTTGATGGCATCGGAATTTGGACAATGTATTATTGATGAGATGGACAATGGAGAAGAGCCTTGAGTAAGAACACTGTGTAGCTGAAAAAAAATGGAGAATATATGGGTAAATTGGTGCCATAATAAATTTTACACCTGCTGTCCTGCTGTTTATTTTGATATTGCTGATTTAGAAATCCTAAACAGATGTATTTTTGTAATTTTAGATCATCAAGATTCAAAGATTCATATCTTTTTTCCCTTCCATTTGTAGAGGTACAATTTTTACAATGTATTCATCTGAGGTGGTTGTGTTGTAACTACAAATTTAGAACTTGTACTTATATGTTCACAAATGTGATTATTATTTTATATATATATATCAATGCTGACAGCTAGAGATAAATATCTACATTTTAGTGCTGTCATACTTCCAGACAAATTTTGATTACTTCTATCCAGTGTTGTACAAAACTGAACTTTTTAGTTGTCAGTAAAATCTCATTTTGTTTCCAAGCCTCATTAGCAGCTAACAAATGAACTCATTCAAACCACAGCAGTTAATTTGCTCAAATTTGCAGTAAATAAATCATATGCTGTACAATTATTCTGTGGCATACATCCATTCTATTCTAGATGAAATGAACGCAATTTCTGAAACAGTTATCATCAGGTCAAATAAAAGACAAAGGAAGTTGGTGAAAGCTTAATTACTCTTATAATCATAGTTGCTTTGAAAATTCATATCATTTTTTAATAGTGATTCTATGCTATCCCTAAAACTAAAATTTACAAATCTTGAAACGCTGTGGTTAGTAGTGTAGTGAGTGGTTGGAAATCAGACCATTGATGTGCTTTAGATTTTGTGATTTTCACTTCTATGAAGAGCACCAAGGCACCTCTCTCTCTCTCTCTCTCTCTCTCTCTCTCTATTTGGAAAGGTGTTGATGTCACCATAGTTATTAAAGCCGGATTGGTCATTGAACCGGTCGACCTTCCGGTTCACCAGTTCATCTGTCCAACCAGTGGTTTACCGGTCCAACCAATGGTTCAATATGACTTAACAATACAGTTAGTTTCTTATATATCAAAACATTCAGCTTGCTCACTTGGTCACCAGAGCTAGCCCATGAGGTGAGTGTCACAAGAGGTTGTGGGTTCGAGCCCTGTCTCACGCATATTTTTCCAAAAATTTTCCCGCTGAGCACACCTCTGGTCCAACCGTACCGGTTTTTCTCCGGTTTTGTGCAGAACCAGCCAGTTCAACCGGGATTTTTCCGGTTCAATCTGGTTCAACTGCATAGCCGGTCCAACAATAAAACCAAACCGGTCTAAACTGTTACTCGCTGGAGTCTTGCTGTTGGTGATAGCAAGATCCTTACTCTCATCGAGAGGATGACACTCTGGGAATGGGGCAAATTTTCTTGTTTATTTCTCACACAAATGCCACACCAACCTGAGGGGTTGGGGATACAAATTTATAGGCCGCTAACCAGCCAAGCATATGCCAAGATGCTAGTCCTAGATGCTAGTCTAAAGCTGTCCTAAAGCTAGTCTAAGATGCTATCCTTAAAGGAGATGCTGTCCTTAAAGGAGATGCTGTCCTTAAAGGAGTCAAGATGCTGTCCTTAAAGGAGATGCTGTCCTTAAAGGAGTCAAGATGCTGTCCTTAAAGGAGATGCTGTCCTAAAGAGAGAAGAAACAACAACACAACAACAACACAATGACTTATCCATCACTCTCCCCTAAGTCTTGTGCGTCGTCTTGTGGAAAAGTTGGACCACCCACCCTAGAGCAGAGCTCGAGGAATTTGACCTCCCAAGAGGCTTGGTGAGCGTGTCCGCAAGCTGATCCGTGGTGTTGATGTAGCTCGCCTTGATGTCGCCTTCATCCAAACGGCCTCGGATGAAGTGGTACTTCACCCGATGTGCTTGCTCCGTTCGTGGAAAACGGGTTCTTTGCGAGCCGAGCGGACTTGTCGTCCACCCCGAGCGCCACCGCTTGATGTCTTTGCCGAGGAGATCACCGCGCCGAGCGAGCCAGAGCGCTCGAGTCGGCGGTGGGCGCCGCTATGTACTCGGCCTCACGGTGGACAGGCCACCACCGCCGCTTGATCGATCGCCACTAACGAGGCACTTGCCGAGGAAGAAGAGAATCCGCTTGTGCTCTTGCCGGTGTCGATGTCGCTGCGCGTGGTCGCCGCCGCATGCCCGATGAAGTGTGCCGCGCCGGGACACCTCGGGTAGTGCAAGCCGTAGTCGGAGGTGCCCGCAACGTAGCGGAGGATCCTCTTCACGGCCTGCTGATGCTCCGTCGTCGGTCGCTGCATGAACCGACTGACGTAGCCAACAAATAACGCCAAACCGGACGCGTGTGGACGAGGTAGCGAAGGTCGCCCACAATGCGCCGCGATCGCGTCGCGTCCACCTCCTCCGCCGTGCTCTCACGACTCGGCTTGAGCCTCTCCTCCATAGGAGTGTGGGCTGGGTTGCAGTCGGTGAGCCCGCCCAGCTCGACGGTGCGCTTGGCGTAGGCGGTCTGACGAAGGGAGATACCGGAGCTGTCCTGGTGGACCTCGATCCCCAGATAGAAGGAGAGGAGCCCCAAGTCGCTCATCTGGAAGGCGGTCTTCATTTCCGCCTTGAACGCCTCGACCTCGGCCTCCTTGGAGCCGGTGATCACCAGGTCGTCGACGTGACGCCACCGCCAGGCGTTGCCGCTTTGCCCGCCAGACCGCGACTTCATGTGCGCTCTGCTGGAACCCCATTTGCTTGAGAGTGGAGTCCAGCTTAGCGTTCCAGGCTCGTGGTGCCTGCCGCAAGCCGTAGAGGGCCTTGCGTAGGCGGAGAACCTTGCCCTCCTTGCCGGGGATGACGAATCCCGGCGGCTGACGGACGTAGGCCTCCTCCTTCAAGTCGCCGTTGAGGAAGGCGGACTTAACGTCCATGTGATGGACGCGCCAATCCTCCTGGGCTGCAAGTGCGAGGAGTAGACGAACGGACTCCATGCGCGCGACGGGTGCGAAGGCATCATCGAAGTCGACCCCCTCCTGCTGCACGAAGCCTCGTGCCACCAAGCGAGCCTTGTGCTTGACGATGGCGCCGGCTTCATCCCGCTTCAGCTTGAACACCCACTTAAGGGTGATCGCGCGGTGGCCGGCAGGAAGATCCGCCGGCTCCCACGTCGTTCCGCTTGACGGCGCCCATCTCCTCTCGCATCGCGCACGCCATGCCGCGTTTTTCTCCGCTTCGGCGACGGAACGAGGCTCGCCGTCGTCCTGTGCGAGGTGCAGCTCCGCCGCGAGGTCGCGCTGCGCCAGTTCAGGGACCGGCTGCTCGCCGAGGAGGTCGTCCACGGTACGGTAGCGCAGAGGCTCGCCGTCGTGGTAGGCGTCGACGCGGTCCTCGTCGTGAGACAGCGGAGTAGCGAACTCCACCATGCGCCGCTCGTCGTGGACCGGCCGTTGGGGTCGATCCGGTGGTGTGGCCGGCGGTGAGATTGGGGCGAGCGGTGCCGGCGGTGGTGGAGTACTCGCCGAGTGGTGGCGAGCAAGGTGTCGAGGTGGGCGAGCTTGGTGAAGACGAGCCGCTAGCTCCCGCTCTCGGCGGACGTAGTCGACAACAAAGTCCCTAAGAGTTGAAGTCGAACCGTCGCCCACCGCCTTGTCCCACGCCCGCCGCCTTCGTCGAACACAACGCCACGCGAGATGCGGACGCTGCGTGTGACAGGTCGAGGATGCGTAGGCCTTCGAGCCCTCCGCGTAGCCGATGAACACTCCCGAGTGCTCTGCCGCCGAGCTTACCGATGTGGCCAAGCTCCTTGGCGAACGCGAGGAGCCAAGACCCGCATGTGGGAGACCGCCGCTGCGCTCGTGCCAAGCCTCGTCGACGCGCCCCGCCGCCGAGCGCCTTGGTAAGCGAGCGGTTGAGGATGTAGACGGCCGTCACCACCGCTCTCCTAAGATAGCCGCATCCTCTGCTTGAGGAGAGCCCGAGCCATCCCCACAACCGCCCGTTGCGCTGCCGACGACGCTGCTCACGCGGGCAGACGGCGCGGAGTAGTGGCGCGAATGCCCTCATCGCAAAGACGACGCGACCGCCGCCGTGGAATTCGCCGGCCGTTGTTCGTGCGCAAAGACGCGCGACTTGCGCCGCGCTCGCCTCCACAGCGACTGCGCGGCGCCGATGGCGCCCGCAGCCTCTCCCTGCCGCCGAGGACCATCACCCACATGTAGCGGGAGAGGTCGCCGACGAGCGGCAGGAAGTAGCGTCGTCCTCCGGTGTGGCGGTGTCACCGCCACACAAGTCCCGTGCACGAGCTCGAGCCTCTCCTTGGCTCGAAACTCGCCCGCCGAGGAAAGGGAGTCGCCTGCGCCGTCAACACGCAGACGCCGCAGAATCGCTCCACATGGTCAAGGCACGGCGGGCCTCGCACCATTTCCGTAGCACCGAGCCGCCGGGGCCTCGGGTGAAGGTGCCCAAAGCGCGTGTGCATCGCCACGCCTCGTCGTCCGACGAGCGCAGACAGAGTGGTTGTGCCACCGCACGTGAAGAATGTAAAGTCGATTTGCGCCTCGTTACCTTGGCAAGAAGGCGCGCGAAGATCCCAAATCCGCGGCACCCGTGCTCTATCTCGACACGCGAGCCGTTCTCATCCAGTGTCCCAAGCCGATGATGGAGTTCCGCAGTCGGGATGTAGTAGACGCCGGTGAGCGGCTTTGTGCTCACCGGACACGGTGGTGAAGATGACGGAGCCGACGCCTTGATTTCCACGCCGAGGCGCCCCAAACTTGACAGAGCCTCGGACGCTAGAGTCAAACTCGGCGAAGAGCTCCGCCGACCGGTCATGTGATGGGTGGCGCCGGTGTCGAGGCACCACCCGTCGATCTTGTCGTTCGGAGCCGTGAGCGAGAAGGGCATGTGCTTTTGGCTCGTCAAGGTGGAGGAGAGCCACCGCGCGGTGCGGCCGAGATAGTTCGGTGCTCGCATGAGCAATGAACGAGCCGGCCGCTCCTCGCCGGCGACATGGGCACGCCACGCGTCGTGGTCGCCGACAATCCTCGCCCAATGACCAAGCTTGCCGCAGCTTGTGGCAAGAGTCGTTCGTGCGCGCTTTGCTTGCCGCCAGCGCGCGCGGGCGCCTCCACGGTCATCACCCTCAAGACGCGTCCTCGCGCCGCTCGGCGTCTTTGCGTGGCTTGCCGCGCTTGCCACGCTTGTGGCCGCTGTCGTGGAAGAAGGCTCCCCTTCTTCTCGTCACCTTGGCCGGCACCCACCGCTCCCGAGCGAGGAGGAGCTTCCGCCAATGGTGACGGGTCCCGAGAGACGCCGTGGCTCATCGTTGTCAACGACCTTGAGGCGACCAGCGCCTCCTCGATCGTCATCGCGAGAGGTCCAGCAGAGACTCGATCGGCGAGCCATCCGCTTGTACTTCTCGGGACGCAGCGGAAGAGCTTCTCCACGCTCTCTCTCGCCGTAGGTGCCGCCGCCGAATCGCACTAACTTTCGCAGCGAGTGTTGAGACGAGAGCAAAATCATCAACGTCCTCACCGGCTTGAAGGCCGTGTTCTCCACTCTTGCGTAGTGCCCGCAATGTAGACTTGCGCGCGGTCGGCTGCCGATGCGTCGCCGCGGCGATGGCGTCCCAAGCCTCTTTGGCGCACCGCTTGTTGGTAAGCGAAGCGCATCTCAAAGGGATCTGCGGCGATGAGAGCATCCAGTGCCGCCGATCCCGGTCGTAGTCGACGCCGCCGCACGGATCGCATCCCACATATGCCGCACTGGAGCTTTACCTCATCACCGCAGCCCACTCAACGAGTTGGTCTTGGTGAGTGTGGGCCACCGCCGCCGGCCGACGCCCTCGACGATACCGGTACTCGTGGTGCCCACGGCATCGAACCGGGAGAGCCGCGCGTCGCTGTGAGGGCCGCGCTCTCCGTCGACCCGACGCCGCCGCCGTGCATGCCTCCTCCAGAGCGCCGCCGCGCGTCGCGCTGTCGCCGCTGCCGCGCGCTCGTGGCGGCGCGACGCTTCGCGCGCGCCGCCCTCGCGCCGCCTCCCTCTCCAGCAGCTCAAGGTCCACGCCGGCGTTGTCATCGCGAGATGGAGCCGCCGTTCGCCGCCGCAGAGCCTTGACCTCCGCTGCCGCCGCGCGCCGCATCTGCGCCGCCGCCGCTTCCACCTCCGCTCTGCTGCTGCCCGGCTCGCCATTGCCCGGCCGCCGCGCCTTTGACGCCGCGCGCGCGTCTCGCCGCCGCTCGCTGCGCTGCTCGCTGCGCGAGCTCGGCCGTCTCGACGACGCGTGCTCGAGGCGCACCGAAGGCCGAGATCGCCTGCGGACATGGCGCGCTACTAGGGGCTGTTGCGTGGAGGAGGTGCGCCGACGAGCCGCTGCCGTCTCCGAGAGGAGTGAGCGGGGACAGCCGAGCCGCCGCCGCATAGTGAGTGCCGCCGCGAGGTCGAGAAGGAGATGAGCAGGAGATGCTCGAAGCTACAGGATAGTATGGCTCGATACCACTTGTTACTCATTGGAGTCTTGTTGTTGGTGATAGCAAGATCCTTACTCTCATCGAGAGGATGACACTCTGGGAATGGGGCAAATTTTCTTGTTTATTTCTCACACAAATGCCACACCAACCTGAGGGGTTGGGGATACAAATTTATAGGCCGCTAACCAGCCAAGCATATGCCAAGATGCTAGTCCTAGATGCTAGTCTAAAGCTGTCCTAAAGCTAGTCTAAGATGCTATCCTTAAAGGAGATGCTGTCCTTAAAGGAGATGCTGTCCTTAAAGGAGTCAAGATGCTGTCCTTAAAGGAGATGCTGTCCTTAAAAGAGTCAAGATGCTGTCCTTAAAGGAGATGCTGTCCTAAAGAGAGAAGAAACAACAACACAACAACAACACAATGACTTATCCATCATAAACTTCAGTTCCGGTTTTTTCTAGTCGAACCGCCGGTCCGGTCCGGTTTTAATAACTGTGGATGTCACTTATATTTCTTATGTACACAATACAGTCATGTCTTGTTTTGAGCAACTTTATATTGTCCATTTCATCATTTCAGGCTGGCAAAACACTGAGTGTCCGGAAATGGCAGGCTGCATTTAGTCCCGATGGCTGTCTTGACATTGCCTCAGTCCTAAGCCGGATACAAAGAGGAGTAAGATTTCTCATTTTTATATTTTTTTTCTCAGTTTCAGGAAACGCTCCTTGCTCTGAGATGTTTCTTCTATGCATTATATTTGTTTTAATGATACAAAATTCAAAATTGGTTTCTGTTCTTCTTTTAGGGTGTTCATCCAACAGTTAGGGGAGAGGTTTGGGAGTTTTTACTTGGCTGTTTTGATCCCAGGAGTACCTTTGATGAGAGGGAGGAGATCAGGCAAATAAGAAGGTACTTACCTTAATGAGAAACTGGTGTATCTACTACCTTCAAGAGTGATGACAATGTCTCAATCGATGCATCTGTCATCAATTACACATTTGTTTGTTCACACTATTTATTCCAAATTTGGATTTGGTATCTGACCTATTTTACTTGCACATTTTTCGCTCTGCCTTGATCCAACATCTTTGCTAAGATGTTCTTTCACGTGCGAGCATTCATATTCAACCATAATTTTCAATTTGTTTTTTCTTTAATAAATATTATGATGGGTCATAGTTGAAGTTACTTTTATTATATTTTCTTGCACACGCTACAAGTTGGGTTTTTATCAAACGATGTTTTTTTAAAAGAATAAGTGAGCAGTTACCCCCCCCCCCCTCTTTATCAAGTCACCATATTTTACACCTTTTGTCGCAGTATTTGAAATGTGCAAAAAAAAAAAATATTGCCTTCGAGGAAAAAAACATTGCAAACCTGACAAATAAGCTCAGGAATCAATTATGGGTATCATTGGGAGCATGCCAAGTTTTCTTACCATATTTGGGTTGGTGAATTTGAGCAGGGTCTAGTACCCATAGAAGGTAATTGTCCTGCGGC
Organism: Melocanna baccifera; assembly: GCA_036346265.1. Lineage (NCBI taxonomy): Eukaryota > Viridiplantae > Streptophyta > Magnoliopsida > Poales > Poaceae > Melocanna > Melocanna baccifera. Next base: position 16,914,872 of record CM070695.1, read on the forward strand.
AGTCCCCTTCTAATATCCAAGTGTTGCAGTTCTGTTCACTAGGATCTCTACAATAGTTCTTATGATTTTCAGCAATAAAGAGTCGTCAATGGAAAATCGTATGCACATAGCCTGAAATATTTTACCTTATGAACCATGCAGAGTACAATATGCTAGATGGAAGGAAGAATGTCGAGAGATGGATTCTCATGTTGGTAGTGGTAAAATTATCACAGCACCACTAATCACTGAGGATGGCAGACCTATTAAAGATCCTTTGGTTTTACTTGAGGCTACTTCAAACCAACACACCTTGGACGGTGCTTCAACTAGCAGCAAAACTGTACATGATGTAGATGATTCAGCAAACCGTATTACAGATAAGCAAATTATCGATTGGAAGCTCACATTACATCAAATTGGTATAGTTAAACCCTTCTTTCTGTTTTTTCTACTTCCTTTGATTCTATTACCCCATTTCATATGAAAATTTGAAATCATGATAGGACTTGACGTGTTACGTACTGACCGCACCATGGTATTTTACGAGAACAAAGAAAATCTTTCCAAGTTATGGGATATTCTAGCCGTGTATGCATGGATTGACAAAGATGTTGGTTACTGTCAAGGTGGGCTACATCTGACTTGCAGAGGAAACTTATTTAGCCTCCAAATAAGCTTACAGATGTAATTTTTATATCACAAACAGGAATGAGTGATTTATGCTCACCAATGATAGTGTTACTCAAGGATGAAGCAGATGCATTTTGGTGCTTCGAGAAATTGATGCGTAGATTGGTATACCTTGCTTCCCATGATTTTTCACATGATATCTTTCTTCTAATGATAAGAATCACAATCGTACATTTATTCTGCTACAAATTACCTATAGTTTATTTCTTTCATCTTTGACATCTTTTTAATCACTCTGTTGTTTGAAATTAAAAGCGAGGAAATTTCAGATGCACAGATCAATCAGTGGGGGTGGCTAACCAACTTCAGCACCTTGCATCTATTATTCAAGTTCTGGACCCAAAGCTACATGACCACCTAGGTATAGATTTGATATCAATGAAATTGTTGAAACAGTCAATCTTCTTTTGTCCCATTTTACCTACAGTTTTTAATTTTATTGAGTCCTGAACACAGAAACACTCGGTGGAGGTGACTATCTTTTTGCATTCCGTATGTTCATGGTACTATTTCGACGTGAAGTATCATTTGGGGACTCCTTGTACCTCTGGGAGGTATGAAGCTACCATAACAAATTAACAATAGAATATGATTAATATTGCTAGGACTAGAACATTGGCTTTGACATATCATTCTTCTGATTGATGTTTTATCTATAACTCGCATCCCTTTACTGAATGGGAGATATCTAGTGGAGAGTCACCTGGGGTTGAATCAACTAAACCCTTTTGGTTTTGGCACCAAATCAACATGAAAAAATCTGAAAACAATTGAAGATGTAGTGTATGGAGTCTTGTAGCATACTTTAAAATTTCAACTTCAAACTCAAAATGTGTTGGAAGAAATAAAAGGAGAGAATTTTGCTGTGAATAGCGACTTTTGTCTTCTTTTTTTCTTTTCTTTTCTTTTCCTTTCATTTATCATTTGTCAGTATTTTTTCCCATTTTTATTACTTTTTTCTTTTCTTTTCCTTTCATTTATCATTTGTCAGTATTTTTTTCCCATTTTTATTACCTTTTCTTTTCTTTTCCTTTCATTTATCATTTGTCAGTATTTTTTCCCATTTTTATTACTTTTTTCTTTTCTTTTCTTTTCTTTTCCTTTCATTTATCATTTATCTGTATTTTTTCCATTTTTATGACTTCAACATAGATTAATTTGAACTTGAAATTTTACACATAGGTGGAGTTTGAGAAGCACATCTATATTTTTTTTGGAATTTTCATTTTGATTTGGTGCCTAAACCAAAAGGGTTGTCATAGTTCCCTAAGATGAGTTTGCGCTTGATATTTTCCCTTGACTGAAAGTACTTTATTCAAATTGGCGTTCCGTTATTTTTTACATACAGACCTGTGTTTTTCACAGATTGGTCATGAAAGCCGGCCAACTTAGTGGCATGCTTCCACCCAGAAAGGAAACGTAGTTGCATGTTTCCATCTGTTTGCACAGTATAGTTGTTTGTATGTGCTTACATGAACGCAATATATGGTATCTCACAAGTTTTAAGAACTATTACTGTTCAGTTTCGTAGTTTTATTTTTGTAACAGCAAATGTGCAGTACCAACTATATATTTCAATATCCAGGTGAGTTTTTGTTAGTTGCTACTCATGTCTGATATTTAAAATCTGTTGTCAGATGATGTGGGCTCTGGAATACGACCCCGATATCTTCTTTGCAGCATGTGAAGAAGCAGGGGCTGCACACAAAAGTAAAGTATCTAAATCAAAATTGAAAGGAGTACGCCATTTTGGCAAGTGGGATAGGGAAAATATGAAGAGTGGGGCTGAGGATGTTGAAGGTCCAGTTCCAATTTCAGTTTTCATGGTTGCAAGTGTGCTCAAAGAAAAGAGAGAAAAGCTATTACAAGAAGCTAGAGGACTGGATGATCTTATTAGGGTAAGGGAAAAAATCTAGCTTTTCCTTTCCTTTCAAAATGGTCAATCTTTCTTTCCCTTGTTTGATCTGTAGTTGGGACATGACTAATTCAATCTATACAAAAAGTGGTCCATTTTCTATTTTCTTATTCCTAGCAATGAGACTAGGTTGGGGAGCAAAAGCTCGCAAGCAACTTGTCATTGCCTCAAACTCGGGTCAAGTTAAAAGAAAGCCGATTTTAAGCCTAACTCTTAAATTCAAATCAGTTTTAACCCAATCTTGTGCTAAGAGCTTGGATTGCATAGGTTCATATGTATATATGCATGTGTTGTGCATCTGCAATGTAACTAATGCTTTTATTTCCTTTCAGATATTGAATGATGTAAATGGTAATTTAGATGCAAAAAAAGCTTGTGCTGGAGCTTTGAAACTTCACAAGAAATACCTGAAAAAAGTAAGTAGCTATTCTTGTCACTTAGCAATAGAGTGAATTGTATAGTAGCATATAATTGGATAGAGTACTTCTCTGAAGTATGTCTATTTCAGAACTAAAAGACTGTCGCAAAAAGATATATATGTTATGCACTAATTTTCTGGGGCTTACCAACTGAATATCTAACATTTGTTCGTTTGACAGGTACAGGCAAAGAAACCTTAAGAATGCACTTGAACACATGTATCCACAGGGTGATTCTTTATCATTTGAATATACACAACCATATTTGACACAAAAATGGTGAGGGTTGGTTCTCACAGGTGGCCATCATCCAAAGACGGCCTCGAATACACTGACTCGTGAAGTTACGGGGCTAGCCGAGTACAGGGATGAGTGCAACCGTTGTATGTAATGAGACCACGCTCTTTGTACTGCATATAAGTTCATTGGTTGTACAGACAGAAGGCGGTGTGGGTAGCATGCCTTCCATACATAATAATTTCTATACAAGTTGAAATGCGCTGTTGTGATTCACCTTGTGAGATTATTGTAGCCGCGGAACCGAGAAATTTTTGCCCCTAATGCCGGGGATCTTTAGATAGCACAATTCTGAATGTTTTTGTCCAAGTGTACAATGGCAACAGAAGACCGAGCAGAGCTGCTATAGTAATAGTAGTATTAGGACCAGCGGCATGTCATTCTAGACAGAGTTTTTTTTCCTTTGAAGGATACTCTGGGCAGTTGGAATCTAGAGTTTTTGGAACTTTTGGCGTTATTTGAACCTATATTTATAAGAATGGCATCATACCGAATTAGCAAAAATATCACTTCTGACACACAGTGACCATGCGGCAACCCCGTGGAAGTGACACTGACCTCTGGTACATGGTGGCAACGGTTGCACGGCCACCGTGCAGCAGAGGGATGCCGCATGGTCGCCATGCGGACCTAATTAGCCGGGTAATTAGCGCTAATCTAATCCTAATTAGGAATTTTATTTCGGTGCACTACTTTTTTTGACTTTTTTATATATAGAAAATAAGCATTAAAAATTATAACATTTTATATGCAGCCTCCTGACACAGCGTATTTGATTATGTAATTTTTTTGTAATTATATCTATCCTGAATTTCACTGAAGAATTTATTTAAGTAGACTGTTCGTAGGAATTTTTTAATATAGCAAATGAGTTCTAAAAATTCCTTGCATAGTCGACTTAATTGTGTAATTTCTTTAAAGTTTTACATATTCAAAATTGTCTCAAAAATTAAGGGTTTAGATATCAGAAAATCGGATTTCAGTTTTTTGAAATTAGAGTTTCATGATTTCATGTGACTTGGAATGCGGGAAGTTTAGTATGACATGATTACTCTATATTGCCCCATCGTTTCGAGCAGCCATTTGAGTTAGGTCCAAAACTACTACTTTATGTGTTACATAAGTTATTCAAATATGAATCTTTCAAGTTTTATTGACCTCGCTACTACTACGGTACAGAGCGACATAAGCATAGACGGGGTGACATATGTTGAGAGGACGAAGGGGGCAAAGGGGGATGACATGGATGAGGCGACATATGTGTGAAGAAGGGAGAGGGCAAGAGGGGATAGTAGCAAGGGGGTGACATATGTGCGGAGGAGGGATGTCAGACACTACAAAAGATGGCTACCGCACGGTGGCGGTGCGCCTATGAATTAAAAGATGAATTAAATGAACACCGTTTGTCGCTAATTATGATTAAATTAATATGGCAAATTTGGAGCATATAAAATTCTTGAAAAATTATACAATTAGGTCAACTGTGCAAGAATTCTTCAAAAAAATCATAATTTTTAGAGCTCATTTGCTATATTAAAAAAATTCCTACGAACAATATACTTAAATGAATTCTTTATTAAAATTTGGGATGGATAAAATTACACAATCAATTACACTATGTTGCAGGCTGCACATAAAAAATTGAAAAAGCAGTGTAACTAAATGAAATCCCTAATTAGAATTAGATTAGCGCTAATTACCCGGGTAATTGGTCTTGGATGGTGGCCATGCAGCAGCCCTCTGCTGCACCGTGGCAGTGCTGCCTTCGTGCTACCGCACGATGGTCATGTGGCAGAGGCCACGTGTCACCCCTTGGGGCTGCCATATGGCCACCACACGTCAGAAGCGATATTTTTGCTAATTCTATGCGACGACTGTCATTCTTGTAAATATGATTTCAAATAATTTCAAAAGTGTAAAAAACTCTGGAATCTGCAATTGTATTCATGGAGGCCAGAGCTGATTAGCCACAGCTCACGGTCTCAAGGAACTAAGCCTAACTTAGTTGGTGCGAGGTGTGGACATATCTTCACCACCTGGGTTCGACATATCTTCGATTTGAATTTAGGTGTTTATTTTTCTTTTCAATGAAAAGATGTCTAGTTTTTCTTAAATATTCTTTTTTCTACGGATTGAGTTGAAATCAGGTGGGCCAAGTAGGCAAGTTTGAAGCATTAAAGAGGCTACACGCAAGAGTGCATGGAACGACGAACGGATATGACTATGGAATATCTGGACAAGACTGTATATCCACTCAAAATCTATGCCACCCATGTGTATTTTGAGGTTTGTGCAGAAACAAATACAGAATTGTTCACATTTTTGTTACTATAGCTACTTTTTTGTTTCAAATTTGACCCCGGGAACCCCCCCTTTTTTTTTTGCAACAATAGCCCCCTCTCTGAGCTCAGAAGGTGTTGAGGCGATACATGTCACCAACCGTGTCTAGGGAGCTCGTTAGGAGCAAGTGGGCGCAGCAGGCACAGAGCGGCAGTAGGCGGGTCCGAGGCACTGCCGAGCTCCCATTGCTTGGCAGCTGCCTGTCGAGCCTGCCTTGCTTGGTAGGTGGCTGCCAAGCAGCCCAGATCGACAGGGGGCTAGGGGCCGCGTTGGCTCTATCGGCTCGATAGCACCACACGATTAGTTTAATTTCTTGTAATTAGGTGAATGCCCATTCAAACTAGTGTAATATGTGTGCTTTGATACACGTTAGAAATTCATATCATCCAAACAATGTTTTGTTCGTGTCAGCGTCACCATCACCAACTCACTATGTTAAGTAGTCCATGCTGTATTGGTGGACCATATACCTGTTGTATGTTCGATCATATCACTCATCACGTTGCTAGAGATATGGGTGATTCATAGGTGCATACATGCCATATTGCACCTCGCAGTCTCGGACAAGCGAGTCAATGTCGCTACCTGGGGTGTCATGTGTGTTGAGCTATCTCTGTGATGAGGACGGAAGTAGAGTGGTGTGTTGTCCCCCTCCCCCCGACGAGGGAGGTTTGGGTCAGGCTGCCTCCACGACGAATACGGAAGTAGAATAGTGTTAGCACGAATGTATTGCATGAAGATGACATTTATGAAGAACAACAAGAAAAGGTATCATGCAGATTGCAGCAAAATATGAAATTTTCAAACCTGAGCAGTGCGATACACAGACTAAGAATGGCCGAGGCTAGGATGGTATGCCGACAAGCTAGGACATACGGATGAAGCTACCAATGGATGATGCTGTGGCTTGTCGACCCTTGGGATAAAAATGTTGCTAGAATGGCCACAGTTGATGGCCCCAGTGCATGTTTGGTGTCCTCGTATATGTTGTGGATAGACCCTAGCAGGCATTCAATTGTGCTCAAGCCTCCGTGACACAGTGCGACTCCACTCTCAGAGACAATATGGTGTAGCTGGTCAACTTACAACTACGGACGAAACCAGTTAGTCATGTATGCATGAATAGTAATATACAAATACGAACTTTGAATCTTGTACCGCTTCATCATTCCATGTCACATGGTGTCAGTCCGGGTTGAGTGCCAGCTTATCGACGTGCGTAGCCTATGTGGGGGCTGTGCAAGGAGACGTGTCAGTCTACAACGGGTTCGCACCACATCCCAGTCCAAGTACGCTGGGTAAATGTCTAGGTCATATGGCCATCACTCCTGCTTGACCTCCATCCTTGTCGACTGCTCCCAGGTCGTGGTCGATGGTGCATGTATCTCCCTCTAGTCGTCGCTCTTCCATCCCTTGTTTGTTTGCCTACAAAAAAAACAAGGTACACAACTATTATTTTAGTGGGGAAATAAAGAAGACACGAATGGTACACAACAAACTATAGAAATAATTTACTTATAGGTGAACATGGCCAGGTAGTTGTCGCCCCAGCACTGGTGGCACCTGCTGGTGAAGCTTGGACCGTCTCATGACTCATTGGGGGTGTAGGGCTCCACCATATGGGAGAAGACGAGGTGACGGGTTGTCAGTTAGTACTCCCTGTCTTGCTCACATTGCTCTAACAATCCGTAAGGTACTGTCTCGAAGATGAACTCTGCGATCCACACCATCCACATGATGCTACCTTCGTGCAAGGTCTCGAACGCATTGTAAAAATCCAGGTACACTCGCTATGGCCTCTCCCTGGATCATCCTAGCTCGCTGGTAGTCCAACGAGTACCTATGGTGGGTCGGTCCACAAAGTACCTATGGCTGGTAGTCCAGGTACACTCACTATGGCCTCACCATAGAAGCACGCCTCCAACTGATACAGGTGTACCTATACCCAAAAGTATGACCGAGCAACAGGGAAGTGCTCCCATGCCACAACTACAACAAGATGCAGCAAATAACGAGGTTTGGCTCGCAAGTGGCACACTGCGAGCCGCACACAAACCCTTGTAGGTCACGCACAAAATAGCCGAGCCCTAGCTGTATAACGGGACCTCATTAGGCTCAGCGTCAACTAGGGACTCAATAATGTGGATGTAGCTGGGGTACACCTAACTTCCTGAGTCATAGGAAACATGACCCACTCGAACATATAGAGCAATTAGGTGGGACCTCACTACTTGTACAGGCTCATTTGTTGGGCATTGCTTGTACTACCATAGCCATAAATGTGGCACTCCATAGATCTTACTCGGAATGGGATGACCAAACCAGTGAAGAAGATGTGCCTTCCGATCAGCTGATCTAGGGGGTGGAACCACTGGACAACCCTGTAGTGGTAGGTCAATGATGTACGTAACATCCTACAGGGTGATGGTCATCTCCCCTCACCAAAAGTGAAATGTGTGGATTTCCAGCCTCCACCGATTAACGAGTGCCAACAGAAGCAACAAGTTCAACACGAACGACCGCTCAATGTGCATCATCCTCGATATGGGCAGCAATCTGGGCTACCGTAGAACTAGAATATAGTGACCATTCAGAGGCCAGTTCTCCTGAGCTCCCTAAAGAACAAAGGGGGGTGGTCCATCACCGTTCGACCATGCTTGACAACGATGCTATCTATCCCATGATGGGTCCAACAACGTACCACGCATGTGATCATCACCAGCAACCATTCCCAGTAATACAAAAATAATGTGTCAGTGTCCAACGATGTTAAATACAACATACCATAACTGAGAATAATCATGCATGTACGTAGCTGAACTTCCTACTACGACTACTGCCATGTGCTTATATGCATGCATACAGGTACACATGTATATGCATACATATACGTGCACATAGATACTACAGCAAACAATGCACACTTCTGCAATTGTGGCATCATTTTTTACAATTTTTTAGTCACACATGAGCAATTAGTATATACGTGTAGACTTATATACATACTTCCTAAATTGCGCATGCACCAGAAATACTAAAGAAATGGTATGCATTTCTTCAACTATTTACAAAAAGGGTCAATATCCCTAAATGCATGCATACAGGTGAACATGTATATACATACATCTGTACACAGATACTACCAAACCATCATTTTTAACAACTTTCTGTAATTGCATGAGAGCAATACTTATATACATGCCGACTTACATAAATATTTTAGGTATTTGTTTAGCTCGTATTTTTCTAGCTATTTAACATAAATAATCATTCTCACCACTAATACATCCTAAACATAAGATAGAGGTCATGTATGTACTAGGACCTCCTCTTCATATTCAATGATGACACCCTCAAGAGCAGATGATTGGGGATCTCAATGAGCGAGTTCCTCACTCTAGATTTATCTCTTCATATTCTCATACACATTCTACTTTTGTTGTGTCTTTTAAACCCTGATATGTCACACATGCTTTATCTGATTTCTCTTGGGTCAATACTATGCATGAAGAGCTTAAAAATTTTAAAAGAAATCAAGTTTGGATCTTAGTTGAACCTCCACCTAATCATAATGCAATTGGCACAAAATGGGTTTTCAAAAATAAGCTAAATGAGGATAGGTTCGTAGTTCGTAATAAGGCTAGGCTTGTAACTCAAGATTTTTCCAGGTAGAGGGCTTAAATTTTGAAGAGATCTTTGCACTTGTAACTAGATTAGAAGCTATTCACATATTGCTAGCATTTGCGATGTCTACGGGCTTTAAGTTTTTTTAAATGGATGTCAAAAGTGTTTTTCTAAATAGTTACATAGAAGAAGAGGTATATGTCAAGCAACCCGTCTAGTCCCAAGTTCTTAAAACATGTGTGTAAGCACTTCAAAAGCTTATATGGATTGAAACATACCCCTAGAGCTTGATATGATAGGTTTGAGAGTTTCTTGCTTAAAAAAGATTTCAAAATAGGAATGGTAGATAAAATCTTATTCAATATCAGGCATGGTAGTGATTTTCTGCTTCTTCAGATTTATATGGATAGTATTATATTTAGTGGTTCTTCACATGTCTTGGTATCAAGATTTTTAGATTCTATGATCAGAGAATTTGAGGTAAATATGATGGGTGAGCTGACTTTCTTCCTTAGTCTTCAAGTCAAGTAACTGAAAGAAGAGACATTCATTTATCAAAGCAAGTACACAAAGAATCTTCTTGGTGCCTTGATATAGGAAATAGCAAGATAATGTGTACACCAATTGCCAGTTCTATCGTGCTGGATCCTGATGAGGATGGCGAGCCCGCGGACTAGAAGGAGTGTCAAAGCATGATCAGTTCCTTCCTCTACGTCACAGCGTCAATGCTGGACATATAGTTTGATGTATGTTTGTGCACTCGATTTCAGGCTTCCCCTCGTGTCTCACATATTAAGCAGTGCGTCGCACTTTCAAGTACCTTTAGAACACTCTTGATTTTGGACTTTGGTATTCTTCTGATTCTACGCACTCTCTCTTTTTGGGATTTTTCTGATGTTGATTTTGCTGGGTGTAGAATAGATAAGAAGAGTAATTTTGGCATATGTTACTTCTTAGACACATCTCTTATCTCTTGGTCATCTAAGAAGCAATCCTCTGTTACATAGTCCACTACTGAGGCGAAGTATGTAACTACCGTTAGTAGTTGCTCTCAAGTTCTCTGAATCTTATGTACTCTACGAAACTATAGGTTAATCTTATATAGTGTTTCTTTCTTCTATGATAACACTAGCGCCACAAACATTACCAAAAACCTAGTGTAATACTCTAGAACTAAGCAAAATTACATTAGATACCATTAACATAGATACCATGTAGAGAAGGGTGATGTTGTGCTTTATTTTGTAGAATAAGAGCAACAGGATGCAAATATTTTCACTAATGCTCTTGGTTCATCTTGTTTTGCCTCTTTATAGAGAGAGTTGTCGGTTATTAGTACTTTTGGCCTGTTTTGAGAGAGTGTTTTGACTCTTTTGCATCCATTGTATCATATTGCATATTTCATTTTAGCAACTTGCATTGTAATATAATTACATAGAGTTTTGACTATTATTCTTATATGACATGATATCTTACTTTACATTTTGCCATATCTTGTACTAGTTTGCTAGATTATCATGTTTTTCTATGTATAGCTTAATTTTGCCATGCTAGCTTTCTTAAATATGAGAAACTTGAACTAAAATCATGTCTTATTGGATCTTGTGACTAGTTTTGCTTTAGTGATCCTCTTATATTCATGCCATATCAAATAGGTAAAATTCAGTCTTGAATCTAAATTGAGCTTTAAATCGAGCTATGTTAATTCTTTATTGAAACATGAGTTTACTTCTTATAGGCTTTTGTGGCTCGGGTTGAATATAGTTTACGGATTAAGGAGTAGCTCATTTTTTTTGAACTAAAAAAAATCTAAAAAAATGATATTTTTGTATAAAAACTGATCTCATCAATTCTTTTTTTACGAGACAGTTTGTTAGTGTACTAGGTATGATCTCAGAGAGAGTTTTGGATGATGCAGACCACTTTCTTAAGCTTTTTGCTTTGGATGGTTGCAGTGAGACTTGAGATCTAGCATGTGGCTAAAAAAGCAAAATTATAAAAAAAATTGTTGAAGGTTAGGAGGCAGTTGTGCATGTCTCCTAGCCCATGACTTGCTTTACTATGATAAGACTAAAATATAATTCAAAAATTGCCAAATATGCTAATTATACTCAATTCCAAGTATTTGAATAAAATAATTTAACATTAAACTTGTAGCACTCTAAATAGACTCAATTGTAACTTCTTGGTTTCATTTAATTTATTGATATGGTTTGGCTCATTTTTGGATACCTTGGCTAAACTATGACATTGAGTAACTTGTTATGATAAAAATCTATTTAATTTCATATTAATGCTCATTTGGTTTTAGCTTTGCAACATATGGTCTGCCATGATCTAGAATAGCTACTTCATATAATATGGTTTGATGTAATACTTGTAGAGTCACTTTAGATAATTTTTATGACTCATAATGCTAAAATGAATAAATTGTAGCTACTTCATTTCGTTCATGATGTATCTTCTTCTGTGCATTTTAATTACTCTATTGTCAAAAGGGGAGAAAGATTAGTAAAAATACATATCTAGAGCATAATTTGAAATTTTTGTGCAAATTCTTACTAAGTTGGAGATTTAATGACTTGTTGTGATTCTCTTAAACTTTTGTTCTCTTCTCACTATGACTAAAATTAAATAGAATATTTGTTCTTTCATACGAAACTAGAGTAAGATTTTCCAATTCATTTGATAGATTCGAAACTTGTTGTGAAAAACTTGCTATTTTCAGTAGATTCATTCTATTTTTGCCTCATATGATCATTTTTCAGTCTTTGTATTCCTCTTGTGACCATTTTGAGTTTTATTTGCAAAATTTCCACTCTATTATCTGAAATCACATACTATTTGTATTTTTTGAGTAATTGATAATGGGTTCATCAATGTAACATCCTGTTTTTCTGAGATTTTTAAAGCCTGGATTTCAAAAATAAATTTTCTGGAATTTTCTGAAATTAATTGAAGCTTCAAATGAATTTTTAAAGTTTTAAATGATTTAATGTGATTAAAATAAACATTAACATAAGTGGAAAATATTTTATTTGTGTTCCTCAGGTCTCAAGGAATTTTCTGGTATTTTTGGTGAATTTTTGGGAGTTATTTGCTATTTTCTAGAGCTTTTAGAAGTTTATTTGAATTTCTGGAAAAAGAAAAGAAAAGGATTTAATCCCCGCCCGATCACCTCTCTCCTCCACGCGCCGCCGATCCGCGCCCGCGCGCCGCAGACCCCTTTTCGCGCAGACGCTCGCCGCCGCCGCGCCGATCCGCCGCGTCACGCGTCGCAAGATCGCTGGCCGAGCGCTGGCGGCACCAGCCACGCGCCGCACCCCGCTCGCCCTCGGCCGCTCGATCGCGCGCCCGCGCGATCACAGCCGTCCGCTCCCCCGCGCCCGCGCGAACCCTAACCCTAACCCTAATCAATCCCCGCCGTCCGATCTCGCCGCGTGGCCGCATCCTAGCCGTCTAACCCGTCCGCGTCCGCGCCGTCGCCGTAACCGGATCGAACTCCTCGGTTCGCATGTTAAAACCAGCCGGCCGTCCTCGGTTCACGTGCACGCTTCGCCGAAACCCTCGCCGCCGCCGCCTCCGCTCGCCCTCGCGCTGCGTCGCCGAGCGCTCGCCGCCGCCGTCGCTGCGCTCGCCGCTCGAGGTCGCCGGGAGCGGCCGCCGCCGCCGCCGCCGGTGAGCTCCCGCGCCGTTCGCCGCGTCGCCTCGTCGCGCCCCGCCGCCGCCCTCGCGCCGCCGCCTCGCTCGCCTCGCGCGTCTGCGCGCGCGCCGCGCCGCCGCCTCGCGCCGCGCACCGCCACGCGTCGCCGATCCGCCTCCGCACGCCCACGCGTCGCCGCCGCTGCGATCTCGCTGGCGCCGCGCGCCGCCGCGCAAGACGCTCGCTGACGCCAGCGCGACGAGCCGCCACGCGTCGCCGATCAACCTGCCGCCGCGCCGCGCGCGCATCCTCGCCGCCGCTCGAGATCTGAGCCGACGCCCAGAATCGCCACGCGCTCGCGCCCCCCGTCGTCGATCCGCCGACGCCGCCGCGCCGAAAGCCGCTACGGCCTAGCCACGTGGCAGCACGGGCGCGTGCCACGCCAGCCCTAGGCCACGTGGCATGACACGTGGCATGCCACGTCGGCGCCACGTCGGCCCTAGCCGCCCCGAGCCACGTGGCGGCACGTCACCGCCACGTCAAGATGTGCCACGTGGCACAGATATGCCGCGTCACGCCAAGACGCCCCGCGTCGCCGCCGCCCCGTGCATCGTTACGTGGACCACGCCCACGGTGGACTCGAATCTCGTGGACCGGGTTCACAAAGACAAGAACTTTTCCGATTTTCCCGAATTAATTTTAGAATTAATTTTCCGGGAGCCCGTTCTCCTCCGTCCTAGCTCCGATTGACCCCGTTCTTTTTTCTAAATTCATCTAAAATCGAGCTCTAGCTGTTGGTTCTGGTTTTGTGATTTTTGGAGTTCATTTTCTTGTCATTTTATGTGTTTCTTTGTTTTGGTCGTTTTCTCTCGTTAGATTCGGATTAGGAGGAGCAGTGTTTCGCGCTGAAGACCGTGAGTACCTCACGAGCATAACGAAGGCAAGTCGTGTCCCTTGATCATGTTGAACCTAATTTTTCAAACTATTATTTAATTATTTTGTCTTAAATTTACATTGCATTGCTATTTTTATTCAAACCTTTGCACTGGTAGTTATTGTCCCAATTGAAATTATACCTCCTTGATACTTTGGAATACCATGATGCCATTGTCACCATAGGTTGGGAAATTTATTAGTGATGCTAGTTTATTTATCACATGGGTTGGTACGATTAGATTGCTTAGCCAGTTTACATTTACGATTGACATCATCGCACATGTAAATTATTAATTTGAATTAATGACATATGGAACTATGGTTGGTGCCACGTGTATTAAAAAAAAATTTATGCCACGTCATTGGTGTGACGTTGGCTTGGTTATACAAATTGGTTTTGCACTCGGGCGAGTGATCGTGCAGTAAAGGGGGAAGTACAGTTGTACTTTGGGGGATGTGGTAGTCTCGCCCGGGTAATGTTAAGGACTTAACTTTGTGCGCCATTGATCTGAGCTTAATCGTGCAAACCACATGTCTATTATGGGATGGACCTGGCTGATTAATTTGTAATATTTCAATCCAATTCTGCCATTGTGATGGACATGGTTGCTGATTTCCATGTGGCGCAAGGGGGTGTGATCACGAAACCTAGCGGGCGTGATTGTGTTGAGGTAGAGCATTGTAAAGGTCTTGTTGTGATTTCCTTAGGCCTAGGCTAATCACATCGTGTGGGTACAGATTGTGCAACCTCCGCAGAGTGTAAAACTATTCGAATAGCCGCGCCTCGGTCATGGGCGGTGCTCGGGATTTCTACACGAGGGTTAGTGTTTCATTTATAACTTGGTGGTTTATGATTGGGAGTGGACAGGTAGTTCACTGTTGGTTTAACTTGTGAATTGGTGTTCACAAGTGGTTCTTGTTTATTCCTTTGATTATCTATTATTACTGTTTTCAGTTAACTTTCGCTTTCAAGTTATTTAATATATTTCATCAATAAATGCCTTTATGCAAATTAACCTTTCAGCCTTCCTTTGGTAAGCCTTGCATATTATATTGCATTTATTGTTACAAATGACTTGCTGAGTACCAATGTACTCACGGCTTTACGCCTATGTTGCTCAGTTGAGGGAGAGGAGTACTATCAGCAGGAGGTTCCAGAGGGAGAGTTCTACGACGACTTCACGGATTAGGCTTCGTTCTCCACTCGATAGCCTGTGGCTTGTCGATTGGTCGCTACGCTTTATTTTGGATTTCCGCTGCTATTTTGTTAAACCCTTCCGGCTAGAGATATTGTAAGCTTGGCCATAAGGTCGTACCTTTGATGTTTTATCGATATTCGAGTTTTCCTTTATTATTGTCGTGTGTATGACTCGTGATGACATCTTTGTTTGATTGTGTGCACTAGCGTGATCTCGACTAGTGCAGTTTACAGAGAGACCGAATTTGCATATTCGGGTCTCGGCAGAGATGGTATCGAGAGTGTTGATCAGAGGACGAAGCCCTAGTTAAACCGGTCGATAGCCCAAAAATTTATTTTCTAAATCAAACCAACTAAACTTGATATTTAGTAATATCTCTATCTTCTTACCTCATTCTTAAGGATTCTTGTCTCTCGCCCAACTCTTGCAAAATTCGTTTTCCTAAAGTTATAAACCGATCTTTCCTTTATAAATGCATTAGATGTCCCAAACTTCCTACACCGACGGAGGATGGAGTTCACTTCTACGCGTTACATTGCGGAGCCTCGGATTTAAGAGATCGCCCGTCTACCTCACCAAGGATGAGAAGCAAAGGTCAACGATCGGAGCATCTCCGGGCTATACTTCACCACCCGAGTCGGCAGCGGTGCTACATCACGTTTCAAGAACACCGGTGCGGTGGGGAGATGTCAAGACAGGAGTTGCGCACAAAGCCATCCGTCGACTTTGCAAGCTATACAAGATCAACATGGCCGACTCGTCCGAAGTTCAAGGAGCAGACGGAGTCACCCGAGACTACGAGCGATGCAGGAGGAGCCCGCCGCGATCGCGATACCTCTCTACCGTCGCCTACACCGCCGAGCCCGGAGGAGAGACATCGATCACCGGAGATCGTCGCGCCTACCTCGGTCGGTTCCTCGGCTGATCGAGAGAGCGAGCGCGCCGATCCGCAACTCGTGGGTTGTCTACAGCGATTCTGAGGACGATAGCAGTGTACCCTATTTGTTAGGACCCGAGTGGGAGCCTTCAGAGTAGATAGTGCGAGTAGACACGTTGGATTTTATTTGCAGTTGAGTGTGATGTGAGCTGCAAATATTGCCTTAAAAGCATTATATTGCGATCATGTCAATCTTTTAATGGAGTTTATTTTTGTTCAGTTTCTTAGTTAACCTTTTGGCTAAGTGTTTGTTTAGTTAGGTCTCCCTTAAGCAAAACCCCTTAGACACATTTACCCCTTATCTATGCTTCTTCCTCTCGTCTTTTACCTTTGGTCAGTCAGTAATTGTTTTCTTTTCAGAGCAAGATGGTTGATACCAGGAACTCCTCCAGCCGCAATCAAGGGAACCAGGACCCAGAGAAACGATGTCGCACACCGGTGCCACCTACCTTGGATCCCGCCTCGCCGATTCTTGATGGCCCAGACTCAGATGATGCAGACTATGATGCAGGGTATGCAGACTATGATGCAGCCGACAAAGACACCAGAGCCGATACCACCGCCAAGACCTCGTCGCGAGACCGGCTATGCAGAGTTTATGAGGACGAGACCGCTGCTTTCTCCAGTTCATCGAGCCTTTGAGGCCGACGATCGGGTCCGTTCAGCTGAGAAGAAACTCGAACTTGGCCTGCACCGACAGGAGAAGGTTTTGTATGCAAAGACATCGGCTTGAAGGACCAGCAGCAGAGTGGTGGGAGAACCTGTGTGTCGCCCATGAGAACCAAAGACAACATCACGGAAGGAATTCGCCAAGGCCTTCCATACCGCTCATGTCATGGATGGAGTGGTCGAGATGAAGAAGGATGAGTTTCGGAGTTCCAAAGAGAGGAACACATCGGTGAGTGAATATCTCAATAAATTCACTCACTTGGCTCGCTCACGCGCGCAGGATGTAGCAACAGATGCAGCTCGCGTAAGAGGTTCAAGAAAGGTTTGAACCCAGCTTTGAAGGTGCAAGTCGTAGGCAACGACTATGCCAGTTTTCAGCAGTTGGTGGATAAGGCCATTCTCATCGAGGAGAGTCGCCGCGAGCTCGAGGAGTCTCGCAAGAGGAGGTTGATCCAGCAGGGATCACAGTCACACCAGTCTCAGAGGCCTCGTTTTGGTTCTTACCAGCCTGCACGAGTGCCACAGCAGCAGCAGCAGCAGCAGCGAGCCTTCAGATTTCGGACCCTCACTCATACACGCGCTGGATTTGATCAGCGGCGTCACGGTGGTTCCGATGGACAGCAGCAACAGAAGAGCAATTCAGCAAAGATCCGTCACTTGCTTCAAGTGTCATGAGGTGGGACACTATGCTAGCAAGTGCCCTCGCAGGCGTGCCCCGACGCCATTCGTTTTGACTTGGGAGCCACACGGCCGTACCCCTACCGGGGAGCGGACGAGGAGCACCCGGCCTCGTGACAGCCAGCGGGACGCCGGTGGTGAGATGTCGTGAACCACGCCACCGCGAGAGGATGCCCAGCAGCACCAGCACGTTGTGATCGATGCGTTTCGTACATATCTGGCCTCGCCACCGCTTTATTTGATTCGAGCTTCGCATTCGCTTGTTTCTGGAGTTTTGCTTTAAAGCAACAATTGAAAACTGTTGCTCTTGGATCTGTTCTTTTAATCCAATCCCGGATCCGAGTTGAGATCCAACCTAGGTTGTCCAGAGTTAGGATAACCATTCGTGGAGTTGAGTTCGTGGCCGACTGATTTTGTTGGATATGCAAATTCCTAGATGTAATCTTGGGAATGGATTGGCTTCGTATAAAGCAGCGATGTTAGATTGTGGAGCAGAGCGCTGACCTTAACCAATTCAGATGGAGTTAAGGTGCGATTCGCGGCGATGAGTGTCGGCGAGCTACCATGATTTGCGAGCAAGGTAATCCAGCTTGGAGGGTGTACCATTGTCGAGAATACCCGACGTGTTTCGGATGATCTTCCGGGTATGCCACCGAGAGGAGGTTGAGTTTCGATTGAGCTTGTGCGGTACGCTCCGATTTCCAAGAAACCCTACGGATGCCACCAATGACTTAGCAGAGTTGAAGAAGCAAATTCGGGAGCTTTTGGATAAGGGTTACATCGGACCAAGTTCATCCCGTGGGGAGCGCTGTTGTTCGTCAAGAAAAGGATGGTAGTCGGCGCATGTGTGTGGACTCTGAGCACTTAATGAGGTCACCGTCAAAAATAAGTACCCTCTGCCCAGGATCGATGACCTGTTTGACCAGCTTAAGGGAGCAGGAGTGTTCTCCAAGATTGATTTGAGATCAGGATATCATCAGATGAGGATACGTAAGGAGGACATACCCAAGACAGCCTTCTCGACTCGTTATGGTCTATACGAGTTCACAGTGATGTCATTTGGTTTGACTAATGCTCCAGCATATTTCATGTATTTGATGAATAAAGTGTTTATGGAATATTTGGACAAGTTTGTCGTTGTATTCATTGACGACATTTTGATATATTCCAAGAATGAGGAGGAACATCAGGAGCACTTGAGGTTAGCATTGCAGAAATTGAGAGATAATCAGTTGTATGCAAAGTTCAGCAAATGTGAGTTTTGGATGAAGAAAGTCGCCTTTCTAGGGCATGTGTTGGCATGCAGAATGAGTCGCAGATTGACGCGAGGAAAGTAAGTGATGTTTTGGATTGGCAATCACCCACTTCGATTACCAGTCGGGAGTTTCTGGTATGGCAGATACTACCGTCGCTTTATTGAAGGATTTTCGGTGTGGCTGCACCCTCACGCAGCTTGCTCAAAAGGAAAAGAAATTCACTTGGACGCGAGAATGTGAGAAAAGTTTTAAACTTAAGGAGAGTTTGACCACAGCCAAGTGCTTGTGTTGCCCGATATAAACAAGGATTTTGAGATATTTTATATGCCTCGCGCAAAGGTTTGGGTTGTGTCTTGATGCAAGACAAGAGAGTGGTAGCCTATGCCTCACGCCGATTGAGACCGCATGAGGAGAACTAACTACCCTACCCATGATTTAGAGTTGGCACCGTAGTGCATGCTTTAAAGATTTGGCGTCATTATCGATGGGTAACGGATGTGAGGTTTACACGGATCATAAGAGTCTAAATACATCTTTACCCAGTCCGAGCTTAACCTCGAGCGAGAGGAGGTGGTTAGAGCTGATAAAGGATTATAATGTGGGCATACATTATCATCCCGGGAAAGCTAATGTTGTTGCAGATGCCTTGAGCAGTAAAGGTATACCGCAATTCGGTGATGGTTCGAGAGAGTCACCACTTTGCATGAGGAATTTGAAGCTTAGCCTTGAGTTGGTTGAGCCAGATTTTTGGCACTATGGAGATGCAACCTACTTTGGATGGTCGATTCGCGAGCTCGGTCGGATGATGAGGCATTTCAATGGATCGTAAAGAATTTTAGTGAAGGTAAAGAGTCGATTTTGGTGGATGATCAGAACCTTGTGGTTCAAGCGGCGTTTGTGTGTGCCCAACAAGCAAGAACTAAAGGATGTGTTATTAAAAGAGGCTCATGAGTCACTATATTCGATTCATCCAGCAAGTACCAAGATGTACCAAGACATTAAGGATAAGTATTGGTGGCAAGCATGAAGCGTGAGATCGTGAGTATGTAGCCCTTTGTGATGTTTGTCGAGAGTAATGGCAGAGCACCGAGACCTGCAGTTTGCTACTGACCATTGAAAGTTCCCCGAGTGGAAGTGGGAAGAAATTGGTATGGACTTCATAGTCGGTCTGCCTAAGACCAAAGAGGGCTATGATTCGATTTGGGTCATTGTGGACCGATTGACCAAGGTTGCTCATTTCATTCCAGTTTAAGACGACTTACAGTGGTGACAGATTGCAGAGCTATATGTGTCCAGGGTTGTCAGTTTGCATGGTGTGCCCAAGAAGATTGTGTCGATCGTGGATCGCAGATTCACCTCCCGTTTTGGGGTAGTTTCCATAAGGCTATGGGAACTCACCGAATTTCAAGATAAAGATATCATCCCTGCATGATGGTCGACAGAGCGAGTCAATCAGACTCGAGGACATGTTGAGAGCCCGTGTGCTTGATCATGGGTCTAAGTGGGACGATTGTTTACCTTTGCAAGAGTTCTCATACAACAAGATTATCGTGCCGGTTTGCGAGATGTCACCGCTTGAGGCATTGTATGGCAGAAATGCAGACCCTCTCAATTGGAAAGAGACGGCGAAGGTCGAGTTTTGGCCCGATCGCTTGAAAGAAGCCGAGATAAAGTCCGCTTGATACAGAAAGGTTGAAAGCTGCCCAGCAGACAGAAAAGCTATGCAGATACTGACGCCGAGCCGAGTTTTGAGCCGATGATTTTGTGTACCTTAGGATCACACCATTCAAGGGTGTGAAGAGGTTTCACTAAAAGGGAAACTTGCACCGAGATATGTGGGTCCGCTCAGATTTCAAACGCAGGGAGAGGTTGCTTATCGCTTGAGCTACTCGTCTTTCGATGGGGTACATGACGTCTTTCATGTGTCCCACCAAGAAATGCTCGCGCGCACTGCAGAGGAGGTTGTGCGATTGAGGCCGTTGACTGCAGGAGGATCTGTCATACAAAGAGCACCCACCAAAATCTTGGAAGTGTCGAGCGAGTCACCTAATAAAGCGGTCCGTTTTTGCAAAGTTCGGTGGAGCAACCATTCCGAGGAGGAAGCCACCGGGAGCGCGAGGAGGATCTCAGAGCGGAGTTCCGAACCTATTCTCTTAGTTGGCCCGGATCTCGGGCCGAGATCTCGTTTAAGGGGTAAGGTTTGTAATATCCTGCTTTTTTCGAGATTTTTAAAGCCTGGATTTCAAAATGAATTTTCGGAATTTTCAAATTAATTGAAGCTTCAAATGAATTTTTAAAGTTTTAAATGATTTAATGTGATTAAAATAAACATTAACATAAGTGGAAAATATTTTATTTGTGTTCCTCAGGTCTCAAGGAATTTTCTCGTATTTTTGGTGAATTTTTGGGAGTTATTTGCTATTTTCTAGAGCTTTTAGAAGTTTATTTGAATTTCGGAAAAAAAGAAAAGGATTTAATCCCCGCCGCCCGATCACCCTTTCTCCTCCACGCGCCGCCCGATCCGCGCCGCGCGCGCCGATACCCTTTCCCGCGCACCCGCCGCCCGCCGCCCGATCCCGCCACACGTCCGCAAGATCGCGCATCACTGACGCTGGCGGCGGCATCGGGCACGCCCGCACCCCGCCGCGCCTCGGCCGCTCGATCGCGCGCCCGCGCGATCACAGCCGTCCGCTCCCCGCACCCGCGCGAACCCTAACCCTAACCCTAATCAATCCCCGCCGTCCGATCTCGCCGCGTGGCCGCATCCTAGCCGTCTAACCCGTCCGCGTCCGCGCCGTCGCCGTAACCGGATCGAACTCCTCGGATCGCGTGTTAAAACCAGCCGGCCGTCCTCGGTTCGCGTGCACACCTCGTCGAAACCCTCGCCGCCGCCTCCGCTCGCCCTCGCGCCCGCGCCGTCGCCGGAGCCGCTCCGCCGCCGCCCGTGCTGCGCCTCGCCGTCGCCGAGGTCGCGGGAGCGGCCGCCGCCGCGTCGCCGCCGGTGAGCTCCCGCGCGTTCGCCGCGTCGCCTCCGTCGCCTCGCCCGCCGCCGCCCTCGCCCGCCGCGCGCCGCGCGGCGTCTGCGCCGCGCGCCCGCGACCGTCGCCTCGCGCGCGCACCCGCCACGCGTCGCCGATCCGCCCTCCGCACCGCCACGCGTCGCCCGCGCTGCGATCCGCGCGCGCCGCGCGCGCGCTGACGCCGCGCGGCGAGCCGCCACGCGTCGCCGATCAAGCGTCGCCGCCGCGCCGCGCGCGCAATCCTCGCCGCCGCCGGATCGAGCCGAGGCCCAGATCGCCACGCGTTCGCGCCCCCACCGTCGGATCCCGCCGACGCGCGCCGCGCCGAGCCACCGGCTCGGCCTAGCCACGTGGCAGCACCGGCGCGTGCCACGCCAGCCCTAGGCCACGTGGCATGACACGTGGCATGCCACGTCGGCGCCACGTCGGCCCTAGCCGCCCCGAGCCACGTGGCGGCCACGCCACCGCCACGCCAAGATGTGCCACGTGGCAAAGATATGCCGCCGCCACGCCAAGACGCCCCACCGCGTCAGCCGCCGCCCCCCGTGCACTGTTACGTGGACCACGTCCACGGTGGACTCGGAATCTCGTGGACCGGGTTCACAGCACAGTAACTTTTCCGATTTTTCCGAATTAATTTTAGAATTAATTTTTCGGGAGCCCGTTCTCCTCCGTCCTAGCTCCGATTGACCCCGTTCTTTTTTCTAAATTCATCTAAAATCGAGCTCTAGCTGTTGGTTCTGGTTTTGTGATTTTTGGAGTTCATTTTCTTGTCATTTTATGTGTTTCTTTATTTTCGGTCGTTTTCTCTATCGTTAGATTCGGATTCCGGAGGAGCAGGTTTCGCGCCAGAAGACCAGGAGTACCCCGCTGAGCATAACGAAGGCAAGTCGTGTCCCTTGATCATGTTGAACCCAATTTTTCAAACTATTATTTAATTATTTTGTCTTAAATTTACATTGCATTGCTATTTTTATTCAAACCTTTGCACTGGTAGTTATTGTCCCAATTGAAATTATACCTCCTTGATACTTTGGAATACCATGATGCCATTGTCACCATAGGTTGGGAAATTTATTAGTGATGCTAGTTTATTTATCACATGGGTTGGTACGATTAGATTGCTTAGCCAGTTTACATTTACGATTGACCTCATCGCACATGTAAATTATTAATTTGAATTAATGACATATGGAACTGTGGTTGGTGCCACGTGTATTAAAAAAAATTTGTGCCACGTCATTGGTGTGACGTTGGCTTGGTTATACAAATTGGTTTTGCACTCGGGCGAGTGATCGTGCAAGAAAGGGGAAATACTGATTGTACTTTGGGGGATATGGTAGTCTCGCCCGGGTAATGTTAAGGACTTAACTTTGTGCGCCATTGATCTGAACTTAATCGTGCAAACCACATGTCTATTATGGGATGGACCTGGCTGATTAATTTGTAATATTTCAATCCAATTCTGCCATTGTGATGGACATGGTTGCTGATTTCCATGTGGCGCAAGGGGGGGTGTGATGCGAAACCCTAGCGGGCAGGATTGTGTTGAGGTAGAGCATTGTAAAGGTCTTGTTGTGATTTCCTTAGGCCTAGGCTAATCACATCGTGTGGGTACAGTTGTGCAACCTCTGCAGAGTGTAAAACTATTCGAATAGCCGCGTCCTCGGTCATGGACAGTGCTCGGGGATTTCACACGAGGGTTAGTGTTTCATTTATAACTTGGTGGTTTATGATTAGGAGTGGACAGGTAGTTCACTGTTGGTTTAACTTGTGAATTGGTGTTCACAAGTGGTTCTTGTTTATTCCTTTGATTATCTATTATTACTGTTTTCAGTTAACTTTCGCTTTCAAGTTATTTAATATATTTCATCAATAAATGCCTTTATGCAAATTAACCTTTCAGCCTTCCTTTGGTAAGCCTTGCATATTATATTGCATTTATTGTTACAAATGACTTCTTCGAGTACCAATGTACTCACCGCTTTACGCCTATGTTGCTCGATTGAGGAGAGGAGTACTATCGGCAGGAGATTCCAGAGGAGAGTTCTACGACGACTTCACGGATTAGGCTTCGTTCTCCACTCGATAGCCTGTGGCTTGTCGATTGGTCGCTACGCTTTATTTTGGATTTCCGCTGCTATTTTGTTAAGCCCTTCCGGCTAGAGATATTGTAAGCTTGGCCATAAGGTCGTACCTTTGATGTTTTATCGATATTCGAGTTTTCCTTTATTATTGTCGTGTGTATGACTGTGATGACATCTATGTTTGACTGTGTGCACTAGCGTGATCCTGGACTAGTGCAGTTTACACAGAGAGACCGAATTTGCATATTCGGGTCTCGACAATCAAGGAGAAGATTGAACGACTATGCGAGAAGGTCCAGAATTATATTATAATGAACCATTGTCAACTGTGAAGATTGGAATTTTGAATTACATATTTGTCAGATTTTTGGAATTGTTAGCAGACCAATCGATTTGACTGGTATGGGCATGCGGTCAGATCGACTGAGCAATGTTGCTCTCGATTGGTTTTTGAATTTTAGGAAATTAAGTCTTGCGATGATTTTGGCTGGCTTAGATCAATGCATATATATGTGTTTTATGAGGTATGTTACAGGTAACATGGGTTCAGTTATGAAGAACTTATGCTCAGAAATGATTTCTTTGTCTTTAGATGTGTAGGGTCGATTGGAGTCAACCATGTAGTTTAGTTGGTTCAAGTAAAGTGCGGTTCAGTGGAACCAGAATAGGAGAGACTTACTGATACGTGACAAACCATTGGTGCATCTACACATAGCAAGAATGACGATTACTTGTAATGAAAGATGAAGACTGGGTAAAGAAAGGGTATTTTTGTAAGTTAACACAAATACCAAAAACTTTCGATGATCAAAACCGTGGTACTTGAGCAACGCTTGGGAGAGTGCTTTAGGTCAAGGAGAAACTGAAAAGTTCAAGTTGGATCGATACTAAGGACTTAGCAGATTCAGCCTTATTTACTGTAAAAAGCGTGTGTATATTGTATGAGTAAAACCTGTGTTGTATGGGGCTATCGAGTTTTCTCCACATGTGCTAAGTAGATAGTATCCACTAAAGTTAGATAGGTGCTGGCTGCTCTATCTATTTAATGAGTTGGGATGAAGACTTGCAAGTTAACCATCCAATCTAGCTCATTGAAGCCAAATGTTTTAAGGTTAAAGTTAGAGAAGTTGAGTAATATGGTGTGCTCTCTTATTCACTAGGTAGAGTTGTTATAAAACCTTCATCCTTAAATAGCAATATATCAACTTTGTTCTCCTCCTATGGATCTCTTTTGTGTTGATTAATTTGCTCTCGATTTTGTTGTTTTGTCCTTCTCTCTCCTTTTTTTGTCTTGTTGTGTCAAGGATATGTAAATGAAAGATATTACTCTTGGAGATCAATACCCATCTATCTATGTATTAGATTGCAAATCATGAAGTTGCCTAGGTTTTTATTGAATTTGGCCCCTTCGAGTGATTTCCTGATCCGAGTGTTTTGCCTCATTTTCATTGGTGTTCTTGTTTACTACGACATGTGGAAATACATTTATAGTCATCTTTGTCATCTTCTACCCACAAGTAATTTATATTCATCATTTTTTATTTTTACCTAGTTTTGGTGCAATTTTGCTTGATCTTGAGAAAAGTCTGAACTTTGATATGTATTCTTGCAATCCTTGGTTGAAATAGGTTCTTGGGACCTTATGCAAGGTATGTGCAAAATTTCATATTATTTGAACTTGTATTTTATGAGTTGCACCAAAAGTAAATCCCTTTGGGTAGTTCTGGAATAGAAAAGCTGGTCAGACCTCTCCTTCTCTCGGTCCAACAGTCACCTCCGATCAGACCGGTTTGGTGTTGGTGGTCTAACTGCCGGTCTTCTGTCAAACCACCTTTGGTAGCTGATCTGACTGCCTGGATCTTGAATTTCCTTGGATTTTGATACCTTGAGCGATTTGGTTTGGATTTTTTGTTGTTGATCTTAATCTCAATAACTCTATAGTTATTTGAGTGAAGGATCAAGAATACTTAGAAAAAAAATTTAATTGGTATCATTCACCCTGTCATTTGTTGCCTTTCGGTTCTACACTTATGTTTTTTTTCTCATTTCTGTTAGTATATCTTCGATAGATACACCTGACCTGACAGCATCACACACTAGTTATTTGCATATTAATGCAATAGATCAAAACTAATACTGCAAAACACAAACACATAAGACAAACTCATATGCTTTTGTAAACCAAAGAAACCGAAATGAAATGGAAAATCCAATTGATAAACATACATATTCATGTAGCAAATACCACAATGCCCTCCTGCTCTTATTTCTGCCATCATACCCATACGACCATCACCACCATTTCTTGCCCTTCAAATCTGCATACCCTATTCTCCAGCCTCCTCTCACTCTTCATTTGTTCAATTAAGCACATCCCCTGTGCACTTGTATGCTTGTGTAATTGTGTAGGTGCAGCTTCTTCATTTGGCCGGGGATCATGCTAGAATCCCCCCCATCCCCTGATAAAAACGCTCAGCAAACCCTAAAAACAATTCCTATATAATCCCCTGAAATGTTCACTCATCATAAGCATAAGGAGTCCACAAGCGCCACAATCATCACAGCAGCCACCCCCATGACAACCTGCAAGAGGCTCGCCGCCCCAGCCTGTCGGTGCGCGCTTGACACCTTAGGTATCGTCTCAGGGAGCGCGCACTCCTCCCCGTCGAAGTACAGCCTCTTGGGGAAGCCTTCTCCTCTAGGAATGTTGATGTTGGGCATGTCCTTCTTCTTGAACGAGATGACGGACTGCTGCTTCCCGGGCACTCGCGGGTCCGTCGGCGTCTTGCCGTCAGTGATTGGCTCGAGGTAGTTGAGCCCCGGCAAGCCCTGCATGAAGATGGTGTTGTTGAAGGGCGCGCCCATCCTGGTGCCGTTGAAGGAGTAGACGTTCTCGTAGCCGCTATAGTGGTTGCCCATGGTGACCGCGGCGAACCAGTCCTTGAAGGTGTAGTCCTGCCAGTTGAAGAAGGTGATGCGCACCGCCCATCCGGACTTGTAGTTGTTCATGACATGCCAGTTGATGCTGACGCCGCAGTTGTCGCCGCACGGCATGGGGTTAGGCACGCGCCAGTGCTTGATCTTGGCCCACGCCCGGGCCTTGGCCGTCCGGTTGTCGAACGGGATGAGCAGCGCCTCCGACGGCAGCATCATGGCGCGCGCGTCCGGATCACACGTCGCGGTGTCGTTGCCGCAGCCGCATGCGCAGGTGTTGCACGGCACCACGGAGTCGTTGTAGTAGGCGGAGAAGGAGACACAGCACTTGGAGGCGCGCTTCTTGGGCCGGGTGATGTTGCACGCCACCTGCCACGACGCCACGGCGGGGGTCCACGACATGAGCCCCGTCCCATCGGGGAACTCCATGGGACTCACCCGGATCGGCTGCCCGCAGACGTACTGCGGGTTGAGCTTGCCGGTGATCCTCCAGTTCTGCGGCGGGTACAGCGCCGTCCGGTTGAGGTCCGGCGGCATCTTGTACACCTGCATCTGGAAGATGGCCCGCGACCTGGCCTCGTCCATGGTGGGAGGCAGCAGCGTGCCATTCTTGCAGCAGAAGGGTAGGTTGCCGACATCCTTGTCCTTCTCCCTCTCCGGCGGGAGGTCGACAATGATGGGCCGCTTCTCGCAGCTGTAGACCGGGGTGAAGTCGAAGTCCTTGTAGTAGCTCGCCGCCGGGCTGTAGACGCAGGCGGGGCCCTCTTTCTTGAGCGTGTAGGCGCCACGCATATTGTAGATGAACTCGCCGCGCTTCCACTCCCAGGTGAGGTTCCAGTTGTCGAGCCGGCTGATGGGGCTCCAGTTGTCGATGGTCACCTGCGCCATGTAGTTGTTGCCGAACGCCTGCAGCACGTCATAGGCGATCGTCAGGTCGCCCTTCTGCCGCGGCATGAACCGCGTGCTGTTCGCCTTCTTCGCCTTGAACTTGGGGTCCTTGACGCAGCACACGTACATCACGCTATCTGCACGCACGTTGCATCACACATTCACACGTAGTATGCTATGCACTGCCTTGGTTAAGCTTCTCTGACACACACATACGGACACAACAGTTTGATCGTGTCGCTACCTTTGTGGGTCGGTGCGGGGCATCGGTAGCCGGGGTTGGCGAGCTTGATGGTCTTGGGCATGGGCACGCCGGGGGGCTTGACGCCGAACTGGGTGCCAGTGATGTCGATCTGGACCTGGATCTGCGTCATGTCGCCTGCGGTCTCGATGGAGTTGAGCAGGTCGGCCATCGGGTAGCCCGCGAAGGTGGCGCCGCCGGAGACGTTGGCGGGGAAGTCGGTGCCGTCGAGGAGCACGGCGCCGCCGACGGACACGAGGATCTCCTTGTGCTGGAACCCCACGAACATCTGCCACGCCTTGAGGTCCTCGGTCATGGTGTTGAGCACCGTCGCTTGCGCCTTGAACGCGTACGCCTGCGCCGTCGCGTTCTTCACCCGCGGGTACTCCTTGGTGCGCTCCATGAACGTGTACGTCAGGAACACGCCGTTGCACGCGTCCTGCGCCTTGGACTGCGGTTTCTCCTCCTCGTCCTCGCCGCCACCGCCGTTATTATAATCCTGCGCCCGCGTGCCGGAGACAACGGCAAGAAGAACCACGGCGGCAAACAAGACTACCACCCGCCGCCGCCGAGGCGGCATTAGCGCTGCCCTGATCATTTAGCTCGCTCGACCGTTCTGTTGCCTCTATATCGATCCAGGAAGAATGCCGCCTACCGATCGAGCTAGCTAGTGCATGAGAGATGAATCCAGGAAGAACGCCCTGATCATTTAGCTCGCTCGCTCGAGGGGGAGGCCGGCCAGGAGTGGTGGGAAGCAAAGGCGTTCCAATGGAGGACGAGGCGGAAGGAGGTATATAATTAGGCATGCAAAATTTGTGCGAGCCCGCTAAAATTGAGGAGGTTCTCGTGTGCGTGTGCGTTGCGTTGATGGTTGCGGATGTTTGTGGCTGTGTTGCGTTGTACGTTTGAGGAAGAAGGGAGACCGTGTCAAACGACCGGATTTGGACACCGGGGCTGGCGTGGGAAACGGCTCCCGCGTCGCTCGGGTTTGGGTTAATTATATAGTGCACGTACGCCAATTGGTTCGTCCAGTGAACTCTTTCCAACAGGAAACTGCTGAAACAACCACAACCTCCATAACTTGTAGGGCAAATACCGCCTGGGGCTCAACCTCAGCTCGCCGTCCGGCTTCCACCACCGCTGGAGCCTGTGCCGCTCGCTGCCCGCGCTCGAGTTCTTCCACAGCGTCGCCGACGGCGGGAGGTGCGGCCGCTCCTCCTCCTTGCCGAGCACGGCAAAGAGCATGTCGCGGTGTACGACAGCGTCATCGCCAAGTTGGCTTCGTCGGGGAACTTCTGCCGCAGCTCGAAGTAGTCGATGAAGCTCCGACAGATGATGTCCCGGCCTCTTGTTTACGTACAGCTTGTTGTATATAATCTTGTTGTTGTCAGTCTTATGGAGAGGTTTCTAGCTAGAGCGTGAACCATCTGGATGTCGGTAGACATTGATGTCTTGGTCATCATCTTGAGAAGCATGTGCTGTCTGACATACACAAAAGTGTAGAGTAAAAAAGTGAGTCTTGCTAGAGTCGGTTTTGCTAGAGTCAGTTTGATAGCTTATAAATATGTCTTATGTACTTACTTCCTTTCATGTATGGAAAAGTATGAAGTCCCTGTGTGAGTTAAGAAGCAATATGAGCCAGTAGTATGTGTGTGTGTAGCCCCAACAAGCTCAAGTCTGTGTCTCCCTGTAGTTTTCTTCTCGGAGCGCGTGTAGTAGTTTTCTTCTACCTATTGCTGCCCAATACCCACCTCACCTGTTTCATGCTTGTTCTCCGTAGAGTGCCTACACAGTTCCGGCGCCCACAGCGGTAGCTCGAACACCTCCTGCATGCGCAGATGCGCTGCTTGTGGGACCTCATAACCGTCGCCCCCAGTCCTGCCTGTTGGAAATAATCCGTTCAAATCTATTTCAGTATCTATATCGAGTTCAGTTCGAGTCAGTTTTAAAATTAAAAATTTATGTTTTAGAATCGATCTCTGTCTTCGAGTTTAATTTGTAAAGCTTTGTATAAATAATGGAGAAAACCAAAGAAAAGGTGTGGCGTTTTGAGCACCACCAAAATATTTGTATCATACTCTATCGCTCAAGATTTTTGTATTATCGTTGTCGTTCTCGAAGAGCAGAGAAAATAGTTATGAAAAAGAGGAGACGTTCGAACCAGTACGAACAATATCAATGTCTGAGCGTCCGATCAACACCAAAAGGCTCTAACCATCAAAGAAACTCGAAATGTTACGATCGAAAGCACCCCTAAAGTTAATGTAGCACGCGAAAATTACTGTAGCACCCGAGAGTTACTGTAGCACTCATGAAGTTACTGTAGCACTCGTGGCTACTGTAGAAAACATAGGTTACGACTACTAATCGAAGTTGGAGTCAACATCAGCTAAGGTGTGGTCGAAGTCAGAAAATTTATCTCGTGGTCGTAACCATCATTTGGTATTAATGCAGGTACCAATCAACTTGTGGAAGAAGCAGCACATGACAGGGAGCGGATCTTCATTGACAATGAAGGAGGGACCAACTTCCCTTCCGTATCCAGTTCTCAACTCAGAGAGCTACCAGCATGGTCATGAAGATGTGAGTGAATATGCATGCCCAAGGAGTCTGGGACGCTATAGCTGATCCGTTTGACTCTAATAGAAAGCTCCATCCAAAAGGAAAGGCTAAAGAAGTCAACATGAAGTCCGATCAAACTTATTTAGCTCTCATCTATGTTGTCATACCCGACTCGATGCTCAGTCAACTTGTCAGAAAAGATACAACATGAGAAGCTTGGATTGCTCTTCAGACTAAATCAACTTGTCAGAAAAGATACAGCATGAGAAGCTTGGATTGCTCTTCGAATTATGCATGAAGTAGGTCGAGTAAAGAAAGTTTGGCTACAGACTTTTCGAGGAGAATATGAGGCATTACATATGAGTGAAACTCAGTCAATAGATGAGTTTACAGGAAAATTAACTGCGGTAGTCAATAAGATTTGATCTCTTCGAGGAAAATTGGAAGAAATTACAGTTATCGAGAAATATCTACGAGCCCTACTCGAAAGGTTCATACCGGTGGTCACAACTTTTCTGTATTCAAGTGATCTACAAGATATGAAAATAGAAGAGATAATAGGATCTCTTAAAGCTCATGAGGGATTGCTTAAAGGGTGTAAGACTAGGATGGATCAGTCATTCATATAGAAGGAAATGACACTTTTTTATTATAAAGCAAGAATGGAGAGCAAAGAGCATTGATTGTTGTCTATTATATACCACGATTGTGTAATAATATCATCAGTTTGGGTCAGCTAACTGAAGAATACTGTGATGTGTCTCTAAGTGGACCATACTTATTGCTGCATGATAGCGAGGAACAACTATTAATGAAGGTGATGAGAACACCAAATCGATTATATAAGATTGAACTCAAGTAAGCCAAACCTGCTTATTTCAGTGCTAGGGTGGATAATACGACACGATTATAGCATGATTGACTTGATCATATGAATTTTTTATCATTGAAGCTAATGACAGAGAAATGAATGGTTCATGGACTACCTTTCATCAATCATTCATCTCTAATATGTGAAGACTACATTATTGCCAAATAGATAAGACTCCCGTTCCTTCAGCAAGCACAATATAGAGCCATACGACCTCTGGAACTGCTTCACATTGATCTATGTGGTCCAATTATTCCCGAGTCAAATGGAGGTAACAATTACTTTTTGCTTATTGTTGATGAATATTCTAGAGTTATGTGGGTTTACATACTCGAAAGGAAATCAGAAGCCAAAAACATGTTTCAGAAGTTTTTGACACTAGTTGAAAAAGAGACTGATCATAAACTAAAGTCAGTCAGATCCGATCATAGAGGAGAGTTCTTATCACAATAATTCAAATCAATCTGTGAAGAGAAAGGAATCAGAAGGTATTTCACAGCCTCCTACAGTCCACAATAGAATAGAGTAGTAGAACGAAGAAATCGAACAGTTATGATATGGCTAGAAGTTTACTCAAAAGCAGAATGCAACCTGGAAGATTTTGGGCTAAGTCTGTCAGACACGCAGTGTATATTCTCAGTCGAGTACCCATAAAAGCTCTAGAAGAGAAGACTCAATATGAAGCATGAAGTGAAAGAAAACCAAATCTACAACACTTGAAGGTGTTTGGTTGCTTAGCCTATACAAAAGTGTTCACTCATATAAAGAAATTAGATGACAGATCAAAAGAATTGATATATTTGGGAGTTGAACTAAGGACTAGAGCCAGCTGGTTATACAGTCCACATGAAGACAAAATTGTAGTAAGTCGAGATGTGATTTATTGTGATGATAAAGCATGGGAATGGGAGGCAAAGATATTAGAAGAAAGCAATCTGCAGAAGTGGCTTACTTTTTAAGTTAAAAGAGAAAACAACAGTGATATAGATCAATCTCAAGAACTGATTACACCTTTTGCAAATGTAAATCCTCAGCAAGCTGCAGAGGATGCTCCACTTTCTCCTCAAATTGACCAAGAAGAGGTAGAGACTCTGCTAAGCAAAACCGAGCTGAGATTAATAAGCAAACCGAGCCAACAGAGATTGAAGAAGAACTTCAACTGACAACCTCAGATGAACCTGTAAGTTTGCAGCAAGCACTCTCCGAACATCACTGAAAGGTTTCTATGCAACTGAATTGGAGTCAATAGAAGGAAACAAAACTTGGCTATTGACTGATCTGCCTCATAACCATAAAGCTATGTGCTAAAGTAGATTTTTAAGGTGAAAAGAGATGGAGAAGGGAATTTTATTCATCACAAGGCAAGATTTGTAACAAAAGGCTATGTTCAGAAGAAAGGTATAGACTATAAAGAGGTGTATATGCCGGTTACAAGATTAGAAATAGTTAAACTGATATTTACTCTTGCAGCTCAATTTAGATGGGAAGTACACTATATAGATGTCAAATCTGTATTTCTAAATGGAGACCTTACCGAAGAAGTATACGTATCGCAACCTGAGAGTTTTCAAGTGAAGGGACAAGAAGACAAGGTATATTGACTCTTAAAGGCCTTGTATGGTCTGAAACAGATGCCTAGAGCCTGGAACAAGAAACTAGATAGTTCTTTGATTAATTTTGGTCTTAAAAGATACAAGCAAGATCTAACCTTATATACAAGAAAAACTAATGAAGACATGCTAATACTCGGCATATATGTTGATGATCTTATTATCACATGAATGCATGATTGGAAGATTGAATACTTTAAGGAGATGGTGAAACAGTTTGAGATAAGCAAGCTCGAGTTTTTGACTTACTACCTCGGTTTAGAGGTGAAACAAAGTAAGTATTATATTACAATCAAGCAGTCAAATTATGTAAAGAGGATTCTCGAGATGGCAGATATAATAGATTGCAATCCTTGTCAATACCCCATGGAGGCAAAGCTGAAACTCGACAAACAAGAGATAGGAGAGCCAGTCGATGCTACTGAATTTCGAAGTATAATAGGCTGCCTACGGTATTTGATACATACACGACTTGACCTTGCATACTCAGTTGGAGTACTTAGCAGATTTATGAAAAGACCAACTATACAACACAAGCAAACTTTAAAACATGTGCTCAGATATCTAGCAGGAATAGTTGATCATAGTCTGATATATGTCAGCATGGCAACACTCCAATGCTTAAAGGATTGTACAATAGTAATATGACCGGTGACCTAGTTGATCATAAGAGTATGATTGGTATGATGTTTTATCCGCATGGAAACATGATTATATGGTGCTCACATAAGCAAAGAAGTGTATCCTTATCATCATGTGAAGAAGAGTTCATAACAGCAACTTCATTTGCATGTCAAGGTATTTGGTTGATGAGATTGCTTCATGAATTGACTAAACAGACCATCAAACTTTTCATGTTATTTGTGGACAATAAGTCAGCAACATCGCTTATGAAAAATCTAGTGTTTCATGGAAGAAGTAAACACATTGATATTTGGTATCATTTTATCTGAGAATGAGTTGAAAAAAGACTGGTGGCTGTTTCGCATATTGCAACAGAAAAACAGAGAGCTGATGCACTCCAAAGGCATTGGGATGAGTTATTTTTGTCGGATGATTAATCTACTCAATGTCAAGGAAGTTAGTCAAGTTGACAAGGATTAGGGAGGCCGAATCTGTTTCAGAGTCTATATCGAGTTGAGTCTGAGTCAGTTTTAGAATTAAAAATTTATGTTTCAGAGTCGATCTCTGTATCTAAGTTTAATTTGTAAAGTTGTGTATAAATAGTGGAGAAAACCAAAGAAAAGATGTGACAATTTGAGCATCACCAAAATATTTGTGTCATATTGTACACTCAAGATTTTCGTATTGTCATCGCTATTCTTGAAGAGCAGAGGAAGTAGTCATGAAGAAGAGGAGACGTTCGGACCAATACGAATGATATCAATATCTGGACGTCCGATCAACACCAAAAGGCTCTGACTATCAAAGAAGCTCGAAGCATTACGATCGAAAGTTCATGAGTACTAAATTACTATAGCACCCGTAAAGTTACTGCAGCACTCAAAAACTACTTTAGCACTCGTGAAGTTACTGTAGCACTCGTGGCTACTACAGCAAAGAAAGATTACGACTACTACTCGAAGTCGGAGTCAACATCAGCTAAGGTTTGGTCGAAGTCGGAACATTTATCTCGTGATCATAACCATCACTGCCTTCAGGGAGTAGCTCGTGGCGACGATGGCATAGAGATCCTTCGCCACCGCCGTCCAGCGTAGCAAGTTGATCACCCGCGCCAGCAACACCTGTGGTGGGTTGAAGAGGAATGTCAGGAGGTTGCGCTGTTGAGGTTAAACTTGTTTTGTGTCAGTCATCTTTTAGTAGTGTCATCTGAATTTAGTTCAGAAGTTATAAAGCTGAATAAGTTAGCATGTATTTAGAAGTTCAGAATAGCAGGACTTCAGAATATGCACTTTGTTAGCGCGAGTGGTCTGGGTTCATGTACCGAGTTGTTTGGGATGTGGCCGAGTCATCTGGGGTGGAGTAACTTAGAAGTCGGATCGGTGGTTGCAGATAGAGGTGTGTATGAGTTATCTGTTATGTTGTCGTTAAGAGCACTGTAGTTTTTCTGAAAAAAAATAGAGAGAGGAAAATTACCCCAACTGTGCTCGTGTATTCATCTCTTCCAAATTGTCGTGTTTGTGTGTCTTATTGCAATCTTCCTTGTTCTTGTGTGTGTGTGATCCAGGGTTCCTATAAATATGCGCCCCTTATCAGCCATCATGGTTCGCCCAATGTCTAGTGCCAGTGACGAGCCCAGTGAGTGCCCCGAGAGCCACACGACACCGCAGCAATCGACGGAGCTCTTGCCGGTGGTACCTGTGCCGTCGATGAGCTCCCTGACCTTCTCGTGCACGCGCTGGCAGCGCTTGGAGCCCGGTAGCTCGTTGGCCAAGATCATGACTGTTAAGGAGATAGAGTTGTATTATGATATAGAGTTTATATTCTATTTGTCGAGACCCGAATATGCAAATCTGGACTCCCTGTGTATTCTGCACTAGTCCCAGGATTATGCTAGTGCACACAGTCAAACATAAATGTCATCACAACCATATACACGATAAAATAAAGGAAAAGCTCAAATATCAATAAATCTCAAAAGGTACGACCTTATGGTCAAACTTGCAGTGAATTAGCCCGAAAGGCTTAACAAAAACTAGCAGCGGAAATCCAAAATAAAACGTAGCGGCCAATCGACAAGCCTACAGGTTATCGAGTGGAGAACGAAGCCTAATCTGCGAAGTCGTCGAAGTACTCTCCTTCTGGAACCTCCTGCTGGTGATACTCCTCTTTCTCAACTGAGCAACATTGGGCATAAAGCCGTGAGTACATTGGTACTCAGCAAGCCGTTTGTAACAAATGAATGCAATATAAAATGCAAGGCTTACCAATGGAAGGCTGAAATGTTAATTTGCATAAAAGGTATTTCACAACAAATATAATAAATAGATTGAAAACGAAGTTTAACTGAAAACAATAATAATAAATAATCAAAGGAATAAACATGAATCACTTGTGAACACCTATCCACAAGCTAAACCAAATGGTGAACTACCTGTCCACCTCCAACATAAACCACCAAATTTAACATGACATACTACCCCTCGTGTGAAATCACCGAGCATTGTCCATGACCGAGGACGCGGCTATTCGAATAGTTTTACACTCTGCAGAGGTTGCACAACTGTACCCACACGATGTGATTAACCTTGATATCAGAAAATCACAACAAGGCCTTTACAATGCTCTCCCTCAACCCAATCCTACCCGCTAGGGTTTCGCATCACACCCCCCTTGCGCCACATGGAAATCAGCAACCATATCCATCACAATGGCAGAATTAAATTGAAATATTACAAATTAATCTGCCAGGTCTATCCCATACTAGACATGTGGTTTGCACGATTAAGGTCAGGTCAATGGCGCACAAAGTTAAGTCCTTAACATTACCCGGACGAGTCTACCACATCCCCCGAAGTGCACCCGCACCTCCCCTTTACTGCACGATCACTCGCCCGAGTGTAAAACCAAATTTGTATCTTCCTGCCAATGACACACCAATACCACGGCACAAATTTTTAATTAACGTGGCACCAACCACAGTTCCATATGTCATTAAGTCAAATTAATGATTTACATGTGATGATGAAAACCAATCGTAAGTATAAGCCAGCTAAGCAGTCTAATCGTACCAACCCATGTGACAAGTATCATAACATCACTAGTATGTTTCCTAACCTAATGTGACAATGGTATCATGATATTCCAAATTATCAAGGAGTGATAGATTCAATTGGGACGATAGCTACCAAAACAATGGTTTGAAAAAAAGTAGCGATGCAATGTAATTTAAAACAAAATAATTAAATAATAGATTACAAACTGGGTTCAACATGATCAAGGGACACGACTTGCCTTGGTTATGCTCAGCGAGGTACTCCTGGTCTTCGGGCGTCGAACCTGCTCCTCCGGAATCCGAATCTAACGAGAGAGAAAACGATCGAAACAAAAGAAACACATAAAATGATAAGCAAATGAACTCCAAAAATCATGAAACTAGAACCAAAAGCTAGAGCTCGATTTTAAATGAATTTAGAAAAAAGAACGGGGTCAATCAGAGCTAGGACAGAGGAGAACAGGCTCTCAGAAAATAAACCCTAAAGAAAATTCGGAAAAAAACAGAAAAATTACTGTGCTGTGGACCGGGCGCACGGGGAACTCGGTCCACGGTGGACGCGGCGCATGGCACAGTGCGCGCGTGGAAGCGGACGGCGGCGGCGGGATCCAGCGGCTGCGGGCGTGACGCGCGGCACGATCTGAGCCCTCGGCTCAGATCTGGACGGCTGGGGAGCCTCGGCGCAGGAATCAGACGGCGCACGACGCGGGCGAGAGCGAGCGGGGCACGCGCGGGCGCGGCCCGGCTGGTGCTGCTGCGTGGCGGTGCAGATGCGCGACACGCGTCCGGGGCGGTGGATCAGGCGGTGCAGCGCGCGGGTGGGAAAAGGTACGGCAGCGGCGGCGAGGAAGCAGGCTGGATGGCCGACGCGTGGCAGGTCGAGGGATCGGGCTGCTGAGGAGATTTCTCCCTTTACTTTTATTCGAAAAATTCAAATAAATTTCTAAAAGCTCTAGAAAATAGCAAATAAATCCCAAAAATACCAGAAAATTCCTTGTGATTCAAGGAACTCAAATAAAATATTTTCAGCAAATGTTGAAGTTTAATTTAATCATATTAAATCTGTTCAAATTTTTGAAAATTCATTTAAGCTTGATTTAAATTCAGAAAAATTCCAAAAATAAAATTTTAAATTCCAGGTTTTAAAATCCCCAAAAATGATGATGTTACACTATTCTATATATGACTTATCTCTATGTGGCATATCCCCTTGTACTCTGCTATATATATGACCCTTTAGGCTTCATATCAATACACACAATATTCATAACATGGTATCAGAGTTTAGGTTAAAACCCTAACCTAACCTCGATCTACTTCCGCCGCTGTTGCCCCCGGGAGAATCTTCCTAGGGGTGGCCACTTTTTCATCAGATCGCTTGCTCTGGCAGGCCTACGTCTCCATCAACAAGGTCTTCGCCGACAAGGTCATGGAGGTCTTGGTCCACGACAAGGTCTTGGTCTAACGGCTACTTTTTTGTTTGAGTTTTTTGGTTGCGTCCATTCCAAATCCATCCATAGTCCTCTAAACCTTTCAATTCTCTAAGCCATACGAGTCCAAAAATTTGTTGTCAGTCCTAGAAGAAGTATGTATTTTGTTTTGCATGATAGCAGTCGCCGCTTTTCTCTTTGAACCGTGTGCAGATCGTAAAAGTTGTTATAATGCCGCCACTACTTCAGCCGCCGCCCTGAGCTTTTAAGGCCGCCGCACTTTTCCTGCACCTCGTGCATTGCGCTGCCGTCGTCTTGGGCTTCGATCTGCTGCTGTCATGCTTCTATCTATTTCATGTCAGCAGCCGCCGCTCTTCTCTTTAAGCCATGTGTAGATCGTAGAAATCGTTATGATACCACCGCTTCTGTAGCCACCGCCCCGAGCTTTTAAGGCCGCCACGCTTTTTCTGCACCTTGTGCACTACGCCGCCGCCGTCTTAGGCTTTGATCTGCGCCGTCATGCTTCTATCTATTACTCTTCGGCTTGATTCGACATAATTTTTCAAGAATTGTACGCTATGACGATATCATCAAGACTCGGACTTTAGATTTTGTTTATTATTTTAGTAACAACTCTTTTCAGATGCAATGCTATTGCATACGCTTTGCATTTGAGGAGGTGTTAAGAAGATAGAGTTGTATTAGGATATAAGTTTGTATTCTATTCCATATATGACTTATCTCTATATGGATATCCTCTTGTACTCTGCTATATATATGACC
Source organism: Melocanna baccifera (assembly GCA_036346265.1). Classification (NCBI taxonomy): domain Eukaryota; kingdom Viridiplantae; phylum Streptophyta; class Magnoliopsida; order Poales; family Poaceae; genus Melocanna; species Melocanna baccifera. The sequence continues at coordinate 16,953,559 of CM070695.1, forward strand.
CTTTAGGTCTCATATCGATACACACAATATTCATAACAATGACGTTGTGGTACAGGTCATAGATCGCATGCCTTTGCCGTAGCATGGTGCCTCCGAATACAACGACGTAGTGTGGACTGTGGAGCCGACGGGTGGTGGCTCGCGTCGTCCGAGGGCACAAACTCGAAGATGGCGCCAAAGGCGAACTGGTCGTTCTTGCCCGTGAAGTTTTCCTTAAGCACATCGTGGAAACGGAAGTGGAAGCTCTCCCACCATGCGGACGCAAGCCCCATGTTGTGCATCCTGCACTTGCTTCGGTCGTTCTCCATGACGTAAATAGCTTTGACGAGGTAGGCAACGATGCACCGGCGGTGCTCTCGTTGTCCCTGAAATTAGGAGCGCAATTGGTTATATCTTAGTTCTTGCACTAAATCCAATAGAGTTAGCCAATAGAGAATTTCAGTTTCTTTTTTGTAAATTTCCATCGTGTGTATACGTACATACCAACCAGTAGATGGAATCATGGTCAACGGGGAAGAAGCTCCATCTCCCGCCTCCCACATCAGATGTTTTAGGCTGGTCGGATTTGTCGAAGCGGTCGGCGTGGTCGTCGTTGGAAACCATGGATATGATGGACGCGATCGAGCTTAATCAGCAGGCGCAGAGTATGCAGTAAGGGTTATAGAGGCATCACATGCTCTACTTTTTTCACTCCTGTCTTACGAGCACATCTCACACTTACTTTCTCCACCGCTCATATTCTTTTTTTGAAAGTCACTTCTTTCAATCGCTACTATTTATTATCTGTTAGTGATATGCCTTAGAGACAATCATGGAGATGATTGTATCACTTCTATGTTTACGACCTTTTGAATAATATATTATTTTGTTCCTTGTATAAATGTTTTTGATATTGATCAACAAGTATGTGACTTGTTCATGAAACTTTTTGTTTATGTTTTTGATATTATTCTAAATTATCACTGATCTTATATCATTATGTGGGACAATTATGATTTACAGATCAGCACATGTATTGATTGATGATCATGTTTCACGGATCATGGATATGAGATATCAAATCAATAATGTGGACACATGTTAGAGAACATGGTGTTGGATTGACCCACTATAAGACACTGCGGGAATTGTTATATTCTTAAGTGTCATCAGTTGGTCTCATATATATAGTGTATGTGGGATCCTTAGACCTGAGATCGTCATTATTTCCTACATGTGTAATAGTTTACTTATGAGTAACCAAACACTACTCCGTGACTGGTGGTCATAAAGATAGCTTTCGGATTTACTATGAAACATGCGAAGGGATATGAGCGATCAAGATGGAATTTGCCCCTCCTATATAACAAGAGAGATATTTCTGGGCCCCTCGATGTGATTGGATTAAGAAAGTGCATGGCCATGCCGAATGTGATTGAAGAGTTAATCACAACTGAGTAATCCATTACAAGTTTGAGTAAAGAATCGAGCTATCATAGGATGGCACACTTCTCGCATTGAGTTCGATATGATATCGTGAGGCAAAGGGATCCGTACATAAGCATTATATAGATTTGTCCGATATGATCTTTATGTATATTTAGGGGTCGTTATGTCCTGCTAGGGATCGCTACCGACCTATAGACCTGAAAGGAGTTTTCGGCCCATGATTAAATGTACATGAATCTACAGGGTCACACACTTAATGGGCTAAATTAATAAGGGTCTGGATGATGGTTTTCGAGTGGGCTTCCATATCCACTCGTATCGGATATGGATCCGATTGGAGGCTATATAATGGGAGGTGCGGGGGTTGAGGGAGATATCTCAAGAAACTCTAGCCGCCACCTCTCATAACAGCTGCCGTGCGCGTTGGTGCTAGCTCACCGACGCACGGTGTTCCCTCCCAGGACATGTGGACCTCAGTAGAAGCGCTGCTACGACTGCGGCGCTGATCGGGACGATCACAAGGAGGAGACGTTTGGCCGGAGGACGATCGACTACTTTCGCCTATACCGACGCGCTCTTCGTTGAATCGGCTGCTTCAACTCTACTTCCGCTGCACTGCGCGTCTTGTGGTAACAATCTATGATCTCTTTACTCGCATGGCTTCCTGGTTTACGCGGTAGAATTTTTAATTCGCGCTAGTGTAGCCTACCCGTATCCCAACATTATCAATCATAGTTATTAATCAGGCTTCTCATGAATTGCTCCTCCGAGCTTGCTCTTGTGCGAAGGCAATGCCTAACCGAATTCTTCTGCACCGTCGAAGAAAACCGTTGATCCGACGCCGCGCGCCGACCCCTTCTAGGATCAATGCGCCAGCCCAGGTGGGCGATTGACGACCGCCCAGATCAACGAAAGGCTACTGTTGGAGAGGGTCTCCACTCTATCTCAGGCCCATGGATTGGAGTAGTAACTAGGGAGATATGATAATTAAGACTGCCAGCGACGCAGCATGTAACGAGTTGAAGTGACCAGTCAACGTTACCATTTTGGTACGCGTGTGGGTAGTATACCAGTATGCATCGTGAAAATGCGAATCGATAAAACGATATGTGAAAATTAAACTTAGAAGTTTCCAAAATCCTCAGAAGAAATATGATGTAGGGAAGGATGCGTTCTATCTCTCTACAAAATTCATGAATGGATTTAACCGCATTTGCGAGATAAGAAAAGATAAGTACTTACTGAAATAGGGGCTATATATAAGCCGTAGCTGTAAAACGCCATCATCAAACTGGTCTGCTACGGAATAGTTCCCGTCGGGCGAGGCTCCTGTGGCTTGACGATGAAAAGCCGAAGGATCAACACAAAGATAAGCTTGACGGAGTCCACATGGCGGACGCGTCCGCTGCAGCCTGCAGGCTTGCAGCACGTCGTGGCCGTTTTCCATGGGGATTGCACTGGACGGAACGCCCGAGCGTGCGTGCCTTCCCTGCATGTCGCTGTCGGCCTTGACTGGTGGTGTTCGCAGAAACAGGCCCGGATACGCCCGAAGAGAGCAAGGAATTGCGTCGCTTTAGTTAGTTACTAAACTTGCCTGTCTGCTAGTTAATTGTTTCTAGTGCTGGCCGGCGCTCCTCAACGAAACGGTGTCTCCAAAGCTGTCACCAGCGCATACGTTTCTCGATCTCTTCTTCAACAGACTCTCTCTCTCTCTCTCTCTCTCTCTCTCTCTCTCTCTCGCTGCGCGATCGAGGGCAACATGAACAATCTACTGACGGTAATGTTCTTTACAAGATTGTGTCTGTCAAGATGCGGTTCCTTTTCTTCCTTGTATATGCTTTGTGTTCTTTGTGCGAACGGCATGCGGTAAATTAGAGAACAAACTGACGTAGTTGGTGGCTTCCTCCCCTATTTCTAGTTTCTTCATAGGTCAGTAATTAGACAGGATGCAAAGCCCTGATTAATTTCCTGATAACTCTAGGGTAACAAAGAAGGATCTCTAACTGTGAAGACCAATTGTCCTTCTGGTTGAAAACTTCTAGTAAACAAGTCAAACTTATAATTCTGTCATCACAGATAACTTCGTAATATGCTTGTCGATCTATATTGCTGCTGATCCTTTCGATTCAACTGTAGGATTCTTTTGAAATGGATGAGAGGCCCCAAAAGGAGAGGGACATTGAGTTGGGGCATCAAAATTCGAAGAATAAATCAGATTATGGACTTGATGACTTTTTCGGAGAGGTCTGATATCCCATTCATGTACACCAAGATTTTGATTCATTCTTATCTACAATTGTGTAGCCACAGTAGAGTTCTGTTACTGTTAACTGTACGAAATCATCGTCCTATCTTCTTATAGTAAGTTCTCTTGCTCTAGGTCAAGGAGATTGAGATGTTTCTGGACAAGATGTCCAACATAGTTCACAAACTTCAGGTAAATTTTATTTCCAACATTTTGTCCCTAATATTAGTTCTACCTTGCAATATTTTCCTTACATTTTCTTCATCACCTTATCTTTGACTTGTACTAAGGGCAATTTATTCTTTCTGACCACCTGCAGGAAGCCAATGAGGAGTCAAAATCAGTCACTAAGGCTTCCGCAATGAAAGGTGCAAACTCCACCTGTTGACTATATGCTTACTTGCACTTCTAGTGGTATGAATGATCTAACTGAAACATTCATCTGAAATAACTCACCTTCCAGCAATCAAGGGGCGCATGGAGAAAGACATCGATGAAGTGGGGAAAATAGCACGCAACATAAAAGTGAAGTTAGAACAAATGGACAGAAATGTACTAATATAACTTGTCCAGTTCTGCAGTATATGAATTCACCTGATAATATCTGGGGCTAATTCTGTAGGGCTCACTCTCCTTTTCGGTTTTCAGAATCTTGAGAACAGAAAGAAGCCAGGGTGTGGGAAGGGCACGGGCATAGATCGATCAAGGATGTCGATGACCATGTAAGATCTTCATGCATTTCTTGAGTAATTTCAATCATCTACAGTAAATTAAGTTACTAGTAACTGCTACGTGCTAGATAATTACTACTGGATCTTTCCTTCCTCTGCTTCTTCTGTAAGACTGTTTGCTTTCAATAAATCTGGGCATTATCCTTGTGTCTGAAACATATATACAATTATATATGTTTAATCTCGAGACAAGTTCAACTCGGTTCACCATTGATCCTTCAATCACCAAAAGTAATTTATGACAAATAAGAAGATTAAAATCTATTTCCAGGACCTTTCATCAGTAAACCAGTCAGAAAACAATCATGAAGCACTATTGCAACAAAAAAAAAGTGAATTTTGATGGCTATCTCTTGGCTATTGCAGTTCATTGAAGAAGAAGCTTAAAGAAAGAATGAACGATTTCCAGGTGCAATGATTTAACTTACTGTCCATCTTATATGCGAAAACAAATTAAAGATCATGCAGCATAGTAAACCACATTCATTACAGAATCTAAGGCAAACTATCCAAGAAGAGTACCGAGAAGTCGTTGAGAGGAGAATTTTCACTGGTCAGGAACTTTTTCAAGTTGCATCATTCTCTTTCTGATACATAATTTTAGTTTGGATTATTGTATTACCGTTTCATGATAAACCTCAATCTTGAACTAGAACAGTCACTGGAACAAAGCCTTCTGATGAGGTGAGGATGATGCTAGTGCTACTACATTAGGTACGATGAAATGGACTGCTTCTTCTGATCTCATCACAAAACATGTAGGTGATTGACCGCCTTATTGAGACTGGCAGCAGCGAGCAGATCTTTGAGAAAGCAATTCAGGGAATGGGTCGAGGGCAGGTAAATTAACGTGTTTTATTTCACTGAGCACTTGTGTTGTTCACCTCATTCATTAATGCTGACGATTCTTACTTCATGTTTCATAAATTGCACTTGACGTATAGATCGTCGCCACAGTTGAAGAAATTCAGGAACGTCATGATGCGGTCATGGAGATTGAGAAAAGGCTTCTTGAATTGCAACAGGTAGTTTTGCCAAGATTGCACGTTTGATTTTGTGTTTTCGCAGTTCTTCAAACTTCAGCCAATGCTGCTATTATAAACTAAGATTGCACGAGTACTTAGTAATACCACATAATCTGCAACTAACTTAAAACAGGTTCACTTGTTCAGAGTTGAGCACAAATGATCCCTGGACTAACTATATCCTGAATCCCCAATGTTTGCTTTAGCAATGACATACCATTTTGTTCTCAGATTTTTGCAGATATGGCAGCACTTGTTGACGCACAAGGAGAGATATTGGACAACATAGAGAACCAGGTTTGTGGCTTCCTTTCTTCTTTTGTTTGCTAATCTTACTAAAAAGTAAAAACTATTAAAGCTCGTCAATGTGCCTGGAAACTTTACTGTTTATGCTTGCTGATGCATTTCAACTGTCAGGTTCAAAATGCTGTAAACCATGTACAAACTGGTACTGAAGCGCTGCGCACCGCGAAGAGCCTGCAGAAGAAGTCAAGGAAGTGCATGCTGATTGCATTTATTATACTTCTGGTCATTGCGGTGATCATTGTTCTTTCAATGAAGCCTTGGGATAAGTAGATAAAAAAGAAGAAGATGCTTCTATGTTTTTCTCAACAATGATTTACATAACTTTTAAGGCACGATGAATGGTGAATAGATTTATTGACCTTTTTATGTGCTTTAAAATTAGTGTTACTCTTGTTATAAAGAAAAGCATAGAAACATTTCTCAAAAAACCCCTCTTGTGTAACGTACTTTGTAAACATACTTCAGCTCTTGTAATTTGCGACCTTGAAACTTTCAGACAGCCTCTCATGTCCTTAACTGTAGTAATATGTAGTCGAAAAACAGTACCATACTACCATCAATGTAGTTTATTGTGAATCAAATAAAATTTAGTTTAATATGCCGATATGTTTCTTTTGAAAGTAGAATCAGGAGCTTAGAGCTCTCAAAACTCTACTACTTTGATAAAATTTTGCATCCCACAAAAAACACTTGCTTAATACTAGAAACATACTTGTTGCACGAGAAATCACCGCAACAAAACACTGTTGACATCTATTTACTGGGATAAGCAGATGCCTTAAGACTTATGAGCTAGGTTACGAGTACACTTCTTCTGATTTTTTTTTTTTTTGCGATGGGCATTTATTTATATTTGAGCAATCAACAAAAAAAGAAAAAAGAAAAATCAATACTAAAAGTATCCTGAACTTTCAGAAGAAACTAAAAGAATCATGAATTTTGTTGATTTTCGTAACAAGCTTTAACAGGCAGTCTTACTGAACCATCCATTGTCTGTCTATGCATAACAGACTAGCAGTACTCAAAATGAAGTGATATATCCAATTTCCAATTGATATGCTCGAAGATTCATGTGAATACAGTTAACCCAACTGAGTGTTCTAGTTTGAGTCATAACTGAATTCATGTATAGCTAGGTAATTGGTTGTATTATGCATGCCAATTATAGTTCAGTTTGCAAGGTATCTAGTTCCCGTAGCTGATGACCGTGTCACCGTCGGCGATGATGGGCTTGAGGAAATCCACGTACGGCGCGTGCGCACACTCCGCGCTGTTGGAACCGGTGATCATCCTGATCTTATCGGATCCACTCTTCGATCTCTTCTTTCTTAAATGAGCTACACTCCTTACGCACTAAGTCCACAGGCTACCTACTAACAAACCCTCCAAGCAACAACCTTATAAGAGGTATTGGACCTCCTCCCTTCAAAAGACTAGTCTAATCGTTGGAGATTTCCTCACACTTATAAGTTATGCTTTTTTCTTTCTCACAGTTTATATAAGACTATTATTTTTCTAACACGTGCGGGGCAGCAACATGCGCGCCTCGCGCTGCTTGCGATCGTGGAAGAGCTGCGCGAAGAAGAGGTGCTCGACCTTGTTGGGCGCGGTGTCGTATGTGTAGTCGGCGAGGTTGGGCCCCAACTCGTTCGTCGAGGTGTGCGTCGACGAGCACTGCCACCCGGGGGCGTAGATGGTGTCCAGATGCTTCGCCATCATCGTCACCTGCCAGCACGAAACACATGTCAAAACGCCGTGTCGTGCACTTTGACTGGCCTCGCCGCATGGATCACCGGAAAAACTGGAGAATTACCTGGACAGGGTCAAAGCGCGCCGAAGGTGCGGGAGGCCGTGCCGTTGGCCCGGTGCGCCTTGAGCGTGCGCAAGAGCTTCTTGGCCTTGTCGCCGGAGGCGTAGCTCTGGTGGAGCGTGCCGCGTAGGATGACTTCTTTTTACGGCTTTTCTTTTGAGCTGTTATTTTTTGTTTTTGACTGTGGTTTATGGTTTAGATGTGTTTAGAAATCAGCTGGATGTTTTCTTCTAAAAATTCATTCAAAATTTTTTTGCCATGTATACAATATTTTTCGTTCATATTTACAACATTTTTCGGCCATATATGCAATATTTTCCCATATATACAATATTTTTTCTATCTATGTAACATTTTATAGTAGAAAAATATTGTATACATAAAAAATGTTGCAAATATAGATGAAAAATATTGTATACATAGCAAAAAAATTTTAGATAATTTTTGGGAAGAAAACATCTGGGGTGATGTTTATCAAAACCATTATAGTTTTTGGCTATTCGTTAAAGAGAATACAGAGAGAGAGAAAGAGTCATGTGTAATTTTGGTCGATATAAATAAATTTGTTATAGTGTCTACTACAATCGACTTGTAGACCCTACATTGAAATGATATCATATTTAAAAGCTAGTTATTATAGAACGGCTTTGACACCTCTTGCGGTCTCTCCTCGCTGTAGGCCCAATGGTGAGGACAGCCCGTACGTAGTTTTGCATGAGGTCCAGGTTGAGTTGAAATAGGCGTGGGCGCTAGGTGAGGACTCGAGAGGTCTTCACGCATGGTCAAGCGTAACGCACCATCTAGCCCAAGCGCGAGATAGGTCTCCTCGGTTTGGGCAGCGCGGCCGAAGTGGACGATCGGATGGCTCATATTTAATTAGGCTTCTCCCCCAGGCAGGTTCTCAACTTTACCACACCCCACACGCGTGTTTGATCAGCGCGCTCATACGCAGGATGTAAACAAGTTGCAGAGGAAGGCCGATAGGCAAAGAGCGCACCTACGTGCGGACGAGCTCGGCCCGGCAGGCGGTTGATGGTGGCGACTAAGGGGGTGATCGGAATAGCGATGGCTTTTGACTTTTGGCTGAAAAAACACTGTAGCTGGCTGAAAAAACACTGTAGCTGAGTTAGTGGATAGTGTAGTGAATAGTGAAAAAAAAGCTGAAACTAGAAGCTGAAGCTTTTAGAAGCCGTTCCGATCACCCCCTTGTGCGCACGGACAGCAGGGGGTGAGGAGTAGGGCTGCTAATGGGTTTGGATCGATCCAAGCTTCTGGATTAGACCGATCTAAAATTTCATATGGATTAGATCATTTTGGATCTACAATAGTTTGAACCAGACTTAGGCTAGATTTGGGCTAGACCTAGGTCTCATAATTTTTTACTAACTACTAAGTACTCGTATGATCCAATAGAGAGACTGAAACACTCGACGAAACTCCTCATGAGTCGCCACTTCATCTATTCGCAATGCGAAGCACCATCACCGTCAGCGTCTTCCCTGTTGTCTCCCCTGCTCTCCCTCACTGGTAGTTCTTCCCACGCCCCCTCCCCCCTCTCCCTCACCATCGACCTCTTCCACACCGCCCCTGCTCTCCTTCACCGTTGGCCTCTTCATCGGCTACCCCCCACTCTCCCTCATCAATAGCCATCCTCGCTCCCCCTCACTACCACCGCCATGGTTAGATCAGGCGGGATATTGCTTGATCCAAGCCATGGTTGTCTCCTCCTTTCCCTCTCTGGTCAAATCTGGCAGTGGCAAAGTGAGGAGGCGGCGCTCAATGGAGTGGCTACACAAGCTTCCCAATCCGGTGCGGCTATGAGGCGACAGTGGCCGCAAATGCTTGAGGACGGAGTGGCTGCAGGAGGGCCAGAAGCCTCCCTGATGTGCATCAATGAGAGCAAGATATGCATGACAATATGCACGGTGCCGCCACCACTGTCCGCACCATCGATCCTTTCCTTACCGTCGGCACTGATGATCTCTCCCCCATCTACACTGCTGCCTTCACCGTTGTCGCCCCCACCATCATTGCTCTCTGCTCTCTTCTTGCTTGGAGTTGGTGTGTGCTTTGCTATGGTTTGGATTAGGGCCTAAGCCTTCATTTTGGACTTAGATTGGATCTAGTCTTCTCTATTTTAGATTTAGATTAGATTGTATCAAAGGAACTAATTTTTAGGCTTGGACTATATTTGTGCTGGGCTTTGGCCATTAGCACCCCTAGCAAGGATAGAGATAATCCTCTTGACCCACAGCTAATGAGCTAAGTACAGGGATCTCAACACTACTAGGCACATCATCTTGTCATGGATCATCAAGTAGTACTACGAGGAGACACCATGGCTAACTAGGAATCTTGGTCATGCAACGACCACAGTTTTCACGGCACTGCTCACTAAAGGCCCGTTTATATTGTTTTTTTCGCTGATGACTTTTAGTTTTAACTTATAAATAGTAATATCTTGTAAAGAGCCATGTGGAGAGAGAAATTCGTATGTGATTTTAACTGATATAAATAAAGTCAATACAGTATATACTACAATCGATTAGTAGACCCTGTCTTAAAAAGATCTTCTATTTAAAAGTTAGATACTGTAGAAAAATATCTTTTAAAAATTAATATGAACAGGATCAAACAGGAAGGAAGTTGAGGGTACACAAATAAACAGCGCACGGCGCACGCGTGTATACTTGCCTACTGGGTGCATCATCCTTTCGTCAAGTTACTAGAAACGAAGTTGAGGTCACACACGGTTAAACAAGCCATGCATGTCTGCTACGCACAACATCTTTTTGTCAAGAATCATGTACAAGTAGTATGAATGACAGAGTGAGGGGACAACGCGATTATCCAGGAAATATCTTGTGCATGGAAAGGCCGCATATTCTCAAATGTGACCATCATGTTAGTGATCACGTAGAACTATACCAGCAATATTAATTTCTGTATTGCTCCTCTAATTTAGAAAGGAAGATGAGGCATATAGTACGATATATAATTAAACAAGGTGTGCACATCATCTTCTCAGGCTCTGTTTAGAACACAAGAATTTTACAGAAATTTCACATAAGATAGTACAAATCCTATAAAATTCTATTAGAATTCCTTCGTTCTAAATAGTATCTTATCATGTACAATGGTACGAATGTGAGGACACCGTGGCTAGGCATGAAATATCTTAGACATATGTCCACAAATTTTCAAACAGGACTATCATGTTAGTGAAACAGTACTACGAAACTGCTGGTTTTCTTTTGAACTGCTGAAATTTTACCTCTAGTGTGAAATGATGTGATCTTCCGTTCGAAAAGGCTTTTTGGAACCACGGTCACTTGCAAGAATCATGTGGACCAAAATGTGTGGCATAGTTTTATTGAGATGACAGTTTTGTACTATCATTAAGCCTCCCTACGTCCCCCTCCTCCTCCTCCATCACCGCCCGCGCGTCTGCACCATTTGCAACTCCATCTCCTCCACCCCTCCCTACAACATCAACACCATCAAGTTCAGCCCCATCAAAGAGTCCATCATCTCACGCGACATGACCCATCGATACAAGACAGACATGATCACGCACGCCGACACCGACGCCATAATCGTGTACGAGTTGTCCAAGGAGCCCTCCATCAGCATCGTCATCATCGAGCAGTCAGTCTCCACCGGCAGCGGCGCCTGGCTCAGCGGCCCGCTAGATCTTTTCCGCCATGGTCGTCCACGAGCCGGCGCACATGTTCCTCGATTTGCTTAGCGTCGTGTACTACGAGCAAGAGGACTACGTCGTGATTAAGCACGCCGCGGTCTTCACCTCCACCTTGATGTCCCGCCTCCTCACGTGGCCAAATGTGAAGCTGTTCCATGCCGTCGCCGTGGAAGACCTGATCGTAAAGGAGGGCCACGTCGGAGGCGTAGTCACAAACTAGCACTCTTGTCCATTAACCACGACACCCAGTCGTGCATGTACCCGAACGTCATGGAGGCGAAGGTGGTTGTAAGCTCCTGCGACCACGACGGGCCTTTCGGCGCCACCGTTGTCAAACGGCTCTAGGACATCGGGATGACCGACGCGGTGCCACAGCCGAGGACAAGATCGTTCGCCTGACCCACGAGGTCATCCTCAGCATGATCGATTGCCTATAAGATCAGTATAGCAGTAGAGAGGATGAATGGTACCTTCAAAAATTTTCTACAAGTATTTATCAATCTCTCACTCTAAGTTACAAAGTTATAAAGATTAGGATAGAAAGCTAACACAAAACACAGCAAATCAAGAAACTGAAAATCCAATGAATAAATAGTAAAATCGGTAGTACTACTACAATGAATATAGCCCGGTAAACAATAAAATCAGCACTATTTCAAAATCAAGAATCCGTATAATTTTTGATTTGTAGATATAAATGACTTGAAACTTAGTATGTATCTTCTCTAGAACAAAAGAAACATATTCCAATCAACGATTGAGAGAATTGTTGCTAAAATTCTGACTATTTTTCGCTTGAAGGAATGTTACATCAAAACCAAGCAAAAACCCAAAAAGATGAATACGACTCGTTTGTGGGTGAATGATAGTCAACATAGCTCTAAATGTATTCTCACATATTATAAAAAATTAGAACACCCAGGTAATCCAGCCAAAAGTAGCTTGATAAAGAAATAATTCGGAGAATCCAAATCAAGCAAAAATAGGTAACTTTAAGAACTTACCAAATCTGATGCCTAAATGGATGGGAATTGATTTCCATAGTACAACTCCATCATTTACACATTTTTGGCATCCAACACGATCAAGAAGAGAAGATAGAAAATCAAAACAAATCAAATCAATAGCAAATCAACCAAAGAGAAATTCATGAGAGATGAATAAATTTGATATTTTACTACTTGAGAATGAACGTTTTATAGACACTCCACATAGAGGACAAGATAGCACATCACAGCACTCACACTTATCTCAAACCCTAACCTAAAACACTTGGTTTTAATGAGAGGATAGTTTGATGGTTAATAACAAATCTCCATCACGTTAATGAAATATACTTCATGTAATATTAATACATTGACCTAGGTCTACCCAAACCAAACCATGACTTAATTTTCCAAAATCCAAGAATTTTCACCTGAGCTGGTACTACCGCCTACCACAGGCTGGTATTACCGCACCCCCGCAACTCGCAATTGGATCTCTCTAAAAATAGCTACCATCAAGTAAACCATAATAGTACCGCTCAGTGGCCTTATCGCCGTAGTACTATTGCTCTACGGCATGACCGGCGCAATACTGGCGGTATGACTGGTTTCCTTGAAAAATTTAGAAAATGGTCCAAATAAAATATAATATTTACAAAATGAAGTAACCACTCCACAAAACTTGCAATATTTTATCACAATGTTATTCTGAATCTTCTTACATGATTCTTCAATCTCCCCATTAATAAACCCATTGGCGATTCTTCAAAAATACAAATAGTAGGTGGTTTCAGATATAGAAAAAGAATTTTGCAAAGGGAGGCTCAAAATGGTCAAAAAAAGAATGCAAAGACTGAAAATAACCATATAAGGCAAAAAAAAAAGAGTGAAGCTACTGAAAATGGCAAGTTTTCCACAAAAAATTCAAATCCATCAAATAAATTGAAAAATCTCATTTTAGATCCATATAAAAGAACAATTATTTCATTTGACCTTGATCATAGTGAGAAGAGATCAAAAAATTAAGAGAGACACATCAAGACATAGAACTTCAACTTAGCAAAATTTTGCACAAAAACTTCAAACATGCTTTAGATATGTATTTTTATCAACCTTTATCCCTATTTGACAATGGAATCATCGAGATGCATGAAAAAAGATAGAACATGAATAAAATAAAGTGGCCGCAATTTATTTATTTTTACCATAAGAAGTTATAAAAATTATTCAAAGTGAATCTACAAGTATTAACCAAGCCGTATTATGTGAAGGATCTACCTAGATCATGGTAAACCATATATAGCAAAACTAAAATCAAATGAGCAATAATATGAAATTAAATAAATTTTTAGCATGTCTAGTTGCTTGACATCATAGTTTAGCCAAATGTATCTAAAAATAAGGGAAGACATGTCAATAAACTAAATGAAACCAAGAAGGTACAATTGAGTCTATTTAGAGTACTATAAATTCAATGTTAAATCATTTTGTTCAAGTACTTAGAATTTGAGCATAATTAGCACATTTAGCACTTACTAAAAATTATTTTTGGCTTTACCATAGTAAGTTCGGGATTAAGAGCCATCCGCAATTGTCTCATAAGTTTCAACCATTTTTTATATTTTTATTTCTTAGCCATGTGGTAAATCTTAATCCTTACTACGACCATCCTATGCAAGAAACTTAAAAGAGTGATCTAAGTTATCCAAAATTTTTCATGAGTTTATGCCTAGTGCAATAGCAAGTCGTCTCATGAGAAAGAATTAGTGAAATTAGTTTTTTCATAGAAAAAAGCGATCATTTTTCATATTTCATTTTTAGTTCAAGAACAATAAGCTATGTCTTAGTCCATAAGCTATAGCCGACATGGGCTACAAAAGCCTACAAGAAGTAAACTCATGCTTAATAAAGAACTAGCATAGTTCAATCTAAACCTCAATTTAGATTCAATACTCAATTCAGCATATTTGACATAGCATAAATTATAAGAGAATCACTAGAGCAAAACTAGTCACAAGATCCAACAAGGCATGATTTAGTTCAAATTCTCATATTTAATTGAGCTAGCATGGCAAAAACTAAGTTACACATAGAAGACATGGTAAATCTAGCAAACTAGTACAAGACATAGCAAGATATAAAGTAAGGTATTATATCACACAAGGATAATAGTCGAAACTCTCTATGGTTATATCACAATGCAAGTTGATGAAATTAAATATGCAATATAATACAATGAAAGTAAAAGAAGTCAAGCTCCTCCTCAAAATAAGTCAAAATGACTAATAACTCCCAACTCTCCCCGCAAAGAAGTAAAATAAGAAAAATTAAGAGTCTTAATGAAGATACCCACAACCTGCTCCTTTGACTCTGAAAATTAAAGCACAACATCACCCTTCTTTACATAGTTTCTAATAAGAAAATTGTATCAAATGTCAATGTGTTTGGTTCTAGAGTATTGCACCGGATTTTTAGCAATGCTTATTGCACTAGTGTTATCACAGAAGAGAGAAACATTATCTAAGGCCAACTTATAGTCTCGTAGAGTAGATAAGATCTAAAAAAACATAAGAGCAACTACTAGCAGCAGAGCATACTCTACCTTAGCAGTGGACTGTGCAACAGAGTACTGCTTCCTACATGACTAAGAGATAAGAGATGTCGAGAAAGTTGATGGCAACGAGGGTAGCCAATGTGGAATAGCAGTGACGCACTTCATGGTAAGCAGAAGTTGTGGAAAGGGATGGACTACTCTGATACCAATTATCATGAACCTTAGTTCATAATAGGGTAAACATCTGTTAGGGAGAGGTCAGATGACAACAACTTGAGGTAGAACAGTGCTACGAGAAGGGAGTACCGGTTGTGGGAAGGAACAAATACAGAGTAGCCGGTTTAGGGGAGAGACCAGAGCTAGGAATCGAAGACTTGAAAATACGTCTTCATTATTCATTGCTTGATTGATAATAGATATATGCTAGCCATTTTATAGAAATAACTCGACTTGACCTCCAAAAAATAATCACTATCTCTAAGTGAACTTATATCTAATAAATAAAATATATCTATAAGGTAATAAACCTATCAAATAAGGAAACTAACTATTTTTGACCTCTATCTTAACCAATCTAAACCTATCATGCGTGCTGCTACAATATACAAGTGTTGTTCACACGCGTGAATAGTCCACATAAACAGTAATTCCAGCACGTGCCAATTGTTTACTAGTTTTTGCAACATATATGATGAGCTAAAGTTTATAACATGTTTATGTCAATTCATAGACATCTTTCTACTAAATCATGAAGTGCATATTTCTCCCATTCAACAGTACTTGAGTAACATGAGAATTTTGGCTTCCCCTTTGTACTCATTCAGTAGTCTGAGCAAACACAATAATTCCTAAACTAATTCTTTAATAGCAACTTGTTCTATACTAGTAGAACACTGGATAAAAACACAAGTTTCTAGTGTCAATTGTGATAAGTTGAAAACTGTACATAATTACTAATTATTTACTCCTTTTTTTGTGAAGCTCAAGTAACTGATGTTTTTTAAAACTTTAATATAGAATCTTCAAGACATTGGTACGAAAACAGCATTTAAATTTTTTAAACATAGCATGTGAATTAAAACCACAATGTAATTATATATTAATCTAGAAGCAACACAGAGAATATCCTGCTACCTTAAGTGCACTGAGATAATCAACCAGATCGTTCTCAAAAGAAACATTTTTATTAAGGGAAACTTCATCATATAGGGTATATGATGAATAATTCCTTTTAGGGAAACTTCATCATATACCCTCCCTACATTTGAGACTTTTAGAATTTACCCTCCCCTGTCAATGACATGTGGGGTCGGGATGAGTCACTGACATGTGGGCCGGAGGGTAAATCCTGAATTTCAATATAAGAGGAGGGTATTCCTTTGCATCTTTCCAGGGAAAATCTTGCATCCATAATCCCTGAGTTTTGTTATTCCAGTCAACATATATCAAATTTGCTGTGTGCACAACAACACAAATCCCTTTGAGGATATACAAGCAGCATGGCCTTCGAATGATGTGTTCCAAATGAAATTGGGAGCGGAGGCTTGTGAAGGACCCAATTTGCAGGCTTCGATTTCTGTCACCCAAGCAAGTTTTAGCAACTTTGCCACCTTCAAAAGCTCCAATGAAGCGCCATCTTCTCCATGTATAACTAGGACATGTGGAACTTTCCTTAAACTTGGACATGCTGCACAACAGAATATCTATTTACAATAAAAAATAATGTAAATAATGAGGAAAAAGGGCACATTGATATTTCACCATATAGCATATTAAACACAAATAATCTGAGCATATATTGCAAATCTCATTAAGTAAAGACAGATTGTTTAAATGAATAGCACTTCGCTAAGAAGATACAAGAAGTATTGGGAAAAGAAAACAAGTGAGAATCATAATCTAATTTATCGAGAGGGGGGGCCACTCAATGGTACGTGTATTGCTCGTCTTGTGTGGCCTTGGAGATTAGCTGCAGCAGCTCAGACCAATGAGCTTTCAACATTCTTGCATAGGGAAGAACTTAGGCAAGGCAATAACATAAATGACTCTAGAAGCCAATAGAAAATGACCACTCTAGCTGTCTGAACAATAAAAAGTACCAAATGAGCTAGGTTGTTACTAGTACGGTACCCGCTACCAAGTAAATAAATCTATTCATTCCAATGAATAGCCACACCATAAAGAAAGCATCAGGGAAATTAGAGCAGTTAGGTAAGTAATATTTCAGTGAAAATGTCATAGCCTTGACCAACAACCATGACAGAAAAATGTGAGAAATTTGCTTTTGATAATAGTGAAGAGACTACAATTCATCTTACCAGCCAATACACTGAACTTACGCCTTAGTTGTGCATCACAAACAGATATTTGTAAAATCTAACAAGTTGAACAAATGCACACACGGTAGATAATAGAAGAAAAGCCACAGGACATAGTTGGATTCACCGTTTAATGTTTTGAATCTGCCAAATGGCACCACATTTGTTTAAATCAAAACTTTATATTTGATCAAAAAAATCAGCTACCATCATATGAACATCAACGACCTTTATCATAAATAACTTACCAGTAAACAACCAATCAATGTCCACCATATAATTTGAGAGTACAGCAAGAAGCACTTCACCCTAAGAATTAATTCATCCTGTAAGAGCTAGTATTAAAGGAGACATTCAAAATTGTATTAATTATAGAGGAATTAAGCTCATTGGCCACATAATAAAGTTTTGGGAGCGAGTGATTGAGTACCGTTTAAGAAGAGTGTTTAGTGTGATAAAAAATCAATTTGATTTTATGCCCGAGAGGCCGACCACGAAGGGTATTTTCTTGACACGATAGTTGATAGAGAGGTATAGGGAGTAAAAGAAGAATCTTTACATGGTGTTTATCGACTTGGAGAAAGTATATGATAAAGTGCCAAGAAAGTTTATGTGGTGGGCGCTTCAAAGGAAAAAGTCCCAACAAAATATGTTACCCTAATCAAGAATATGTACGAAGATGTTGTGATTAACGTTAGAGCATGTGGTAGCGATACTAATAATTTTTCTATTAAGATAGGACTACACCAAGGATCAGCGTTGAGCCCATATATTTTTACTCTAATGATGGATGAGGTCACACGAGACATACAAGGAGATATCCCTTTGTGTATGCTTTTCGCTGATGATGTAGTGCTAGTTGATGAGAGTAGAATATGTGTCAATAGAAAACTGAAATTGTGGAAGAAGACTTTAGGTCAACCAAGACTGACGTGTGAGGAAATAGTTAAAAAAGACGTAAAGGATTGGAATGTATCCAAAGAGTTGGTTTTGGATAGGAGTGCATGGAAATTAGTGATTCACGTACCGGAACTATGACATAAGAAGAAGGTTTAAGGATGGTGTTTTAGGATCTCGGTTAGCCTTGTAAGTTTTCTTACAAGATTTTCGTTTATTTAATCTTAAGAAGGTTTAATTCCTAGTCTACCTTAACTTGTTTGGAACAAAAGGCTTTGTTATCGTTGTTATTATTGTAAGAACTAGTACACTTCTTAGTAGAATCTGGCAATGCAGGAATAAAGTGTGAAAATGATAAACAACATTTTTTCTAGAAGTTTTGTGAAATAACATGGAAGAAAGGTTCACTGAATATCAAGCAGACCGGCGATGTCCTTTGTATAAAACTATAAATTGCCATAACATTTGTACCAAACAAGATATCATTGAGCACATAGTTATGAACTTCTTTAAGATCCATCTAAGAGAGCCATCGCTTCTTTCAAATCAGCAGTCTATATGAGTATTAGGCTAAGTGATCAACATATATGGATTGGGCTAGTGCGACCTAAATTATGGTGGAAATGAATTGATGAGCATAAGTCCAGTCATGCATGCTTTTAAAAGGTTAATGAATTGGTTCTTATGCAACATTTATCCATTAACAGCTCATATCATAAACAATTCTCTGACATGACATGTTAAAAAAAATTAATTGATCGACCATGTAAGTTCCACTAAAGAGTTCATGTTGAACGAGCAATACCTGTATGACATCCTGAATGGTAACTGAGGAAGTGTTAGTCCATGATGGAAGACCATGGATACGCATGAGTCAAAAAGTCAACGACAGTACATCTTTCAAAGGACCGATGGAGTGTGTTCTCTCATTGTTTCTCTCAGAAGAACCAGCATTATCAAGTGAGCTTAATATTTGACCACAAGCAATGTCAGTAACAGCTGTGTCTCTTCTGCAAAGCTTTCCTGATTAGAGTTCAGCAAAGGGTTCAACACCAATGTTTGTGTACAATTCAAACTCCACCCTACACTCTTTTGCACACAACATGTTTGCAATATCTCCAACATAGTGAGAGAGAACCTAACAAATAATAATTATATATAGGATACAAGGATTTACCACTCACATATAAGGGGATGGTAGGGTATAAAGTACACACACTTTTGGGTTAAAGAAACTTCACAGTTCTTTCATGCATTTTTCCACTTCTCCCTTTCATTTGTCGGGTAAGTGGTGAAATATGGAAAAAATGTGTTTGTAAAGTGCACAGGAAAAAATGCTTGTACCATAGTGGCAAAGTCCATAATTACCCTGCATATGCAATCATAATTCATTGCATTTGAAGAACATGCAAAATAATACAGTCCTATATGTACAAGGATAGTTTAGCAGTTTAGCTATCCTCCAATCAAGGGATTTCTCATTAAACTTAAAAATTAAAAGAAAACAGCAATAACAATAGCGCATACATGGATACCATGTCCACCCCCACATAGTGTGTCAGAAAGACGTCCTGAATCCCACATCTAACTCTTAAATAAGGTATTGTTACAATGTTGAGTAAATATTATATCTGGACTCTGGATTATATGGATTAAGGTGTAAATTAATTTCCAATTAGAAGTAAAGTAGCTGAATGGCCTGTGTGATTTGTGCGGCAAGCATTGATATAATTTTGCTATAACATAATAAATCTTGATATTATCAATATGAAGATTTTAAAAATATTTTGTGTATTATTTTTCTGAAACTCAGTGTGCATCAAAATCACACTCGTTGAGCCAACGCAAACAAAATATTAAGAATCATCACCTTTGTATAGTTGATGAGTTACAGTCATAAGACAATTACTCATTTGTATGATAAACCAATTGTTCTGGACTAATTGCTTAATTTTATCAATAGTACAAGGTATTCTAAGATTACGTAAGCATTGGCAAGTTCCTTCTTTTAGAGTTTGCTCTGTCAGACGATAGGATCAGTTCAAACACTCAAGCATTGTCCAGACAGAAAAGAGCCTGGTAATTGGTATTCTGTAAAAGCAGCTAATAACTATAGGAAATCACCCAAACATAATTTTCATAAATATCATGGATTGGCCTCATGAAAATTAAACAAACAGCACAGAAATGGATGTACAATAAGAACAGAAAGTCAACTAACCTGTAAAGTTCTTGCCAAAGCCTCATCTTCCATAATCTGTTGATTCCTTTTGGTAGTTATGCTATCTTCCTCGTTGTGCCTCTTCCCCTTCTTTAAGTCACTTGAATCCATCAATGTGGAACTTTTATGTTCATCACCCATATTCACATACTTCACGAAATAATCACCAGGAATCAGCTCTAGGACATTATCATGCGCAGTCTTGGCTCTCTTGAGCACAAACCTTCCTCCTCTGCCCCTCTGATCGGACAACAATAGGATTTGGTCCTTCCTGCAAATCCATCAATATTGTAACGACCCGCACAATTACCAAGGGGTAATTATGCTAGTCAACAGATTATTATTCGTTTTAGCCGATAGAATATCGCGTTAACGAATAATAAGCTCATCAGAGTGTTGCAGTGGAACAATAATTAGAGACAAAATACGATATTATAAAAATATCACCACGCAGGGCTAAAGTTCATTACAGAGCCGTAAGGGCTCGAATATTACAATACTGAGGGAACCTAGGAGTAATTCCGGTCGTCGCCTCCGCCTCTTATTCTTCGTATTATGAGTCGGTAGTATTCCACCTGGTTAGTACTTAAATCCATTCATGTGGTCTTCACCAGATTTTAGCAATCCTCCGGTCTATCATGCATCTAGAGAAAGGAAATAATAGCAAGGGTGAGTACAAAAGTACTCAGCAAGCGTTATTAGTAAAATGCACTAGATGCTCTTCTAATCTCTGAGAACATACATTTATGTTCCTAATCTCTTGTTCATTCTCAATCT
Organism: Melocanna baccifera; assembly: GCA_036346265.1. Classification (NCBI taxonomy): domain Eukaryota; kingdom Viridiplantae; phylum Streptophyta; class Magnoliopsida; order Poales; family Poaceae; genus Melocanna; species Melocanna baccifera. The sequence continues at coordinate 16,974,557 of CM070695.1, forward strand.
CTTTCTCATTCTCAATCCTCTTCTCAGGATTATAGAAAATAGATTTTGTTGTTCAGTTTGGAAAGAAGTCCATATTATTAATTTAGAAAGCTATCGAACACTCGTATGAACGGCAAAAACTCCCATAAGTTTCCGTGATTTTCTTTCCCGGAGACAGACATGAATTCATGATTTGTATAGTATTACGCAAGCTAGTATCACTTTACCCACTATCACTCTGATCCTGTTGGCTCATGGTTGTTCCGCATTGCCTAAGATGTGGTGCCCAGATCAGAGTACAGAACTTTTGTATCTATCTCAGTATATTATATCTCCACCCAGCTATTCCCAATCGGTAACTTGGGTCGGTGTACCACCTGCACCCAGGCTCACCAAGAGCAACATAGCTGTTGGCTGGGGTGGTTTCTGACCCTCGCCCAACGCCCAACTGCATAATATATCGCCTGCGGACCCCCATTGCTGAATATCAGATCAGTATCGAGTTCTCGCGATCCGCTTCCCCCAGCTTGGCCTACATCGCAAGACCTGGGGTCTGACGGCGGTGGATCCCCCATGCCCGGTTCTCTGTTGGCCCTGGGTTCATCTCCCCTATTTAATACTTACCCATGTGGAGAATATAACAACTTTGATAGTACTACTAACTCTGTCCGTCCTCAGACGAAATGTGGTTGATACATTTGATACGGTCCATTCATACAGATGAAGACTGATTAACCTTATATCTTATCCCTATGCAGAAGATCCCCCACACCTGCCCTTTTTCCCCTGCCCTGGGGATCTTCCACCCACTTATTTACCAGCCTGACAGTGACTTCTCCAACTGTCTGTCTGATCTCTTCTTTTTCTTTCTTACCATGATCATTCGATTCAAACATGATTTTCATTTTCATGCATGGTGATAATAATTTAATAGGGAAATACTTTATTTTTACTGAAGATACTATGATCATATGCTCAAAAGAAAAGCTTGCCTGGACTTTATCCACATATTTGGATTCAAGAAATATCAGGTGGAGTCCTTCCCATGACTCGGATAATTACCTGCAATTAAATACTTTGGCTACGACTTAATTTACAGAAACATAATAAAGTGCGAGGTGTCGACGTGTTTGTGCGCCTGGGGTGAGGGTTCGCTTAACTCAACTCTGATCGCGGTAATCAAGATTAGTTTCCATACGATATTCGTTAGTTGACATTATAGCACTAGCGTCAGGAGATATGATCTCCTTGGGATGTATGTTTGATGTTTTGTTGATTTCCGGCAATCTATTGATTAAACATGATTAAATAAATGCACGTACAATTTTAACGACAATTGTTACTCCTAGCCGATTTCATGTATGCAATCATGCCTATTTCAGCTTTCGTAGGTGAGTATGCAATTATCCACCTCTCTAACAGATTTTAAGTCTTAGGGTTGTGCAAATATAATCTTCTTTTTAGTGCCGGTGCTTTTATCGTTGTGCATGATTTTAATTTATCTGACTGCAACTAATTAGTTCTAATGGTCTAGAAGAACTATGAGTGGGTTTTTACAATTTAAATACAACTACCGAGATTATCTGTGTATTTAAATATGCCCTAGAGTGGTCCACATGTCGGTATCAATTTTTAAGAAGCATGCGTAAAAGTTCAGGTCTCCTGATGGTACTAATTTGATTTTAATAATCATATGTATTTACTAATGGAGTTTTGCAAGTTAATATGGTGAACAAATATTAGCTAAATGTTTAAAGAGATAACAGGGTGATTCTAAATCAGGGTTTCACGTGAGTTTATCCTAATTATCGCTATTTCTATGTTATCAAAATTTTATGTGTAGGTTTTTAGTTACTCTTCTTTTTTTTGATTTTTTTCTATTTATTTTCTACCCCTCTTTTCTTTACTCTTCTTTCCCTCTTCTATTTTTCCTATATTTCCCCCTAAATTGGCCGACCTCCAGCCCACTTACCTAGCCCAGCCGCCCCTCCTTCCTCTTTTCCTCCGCTTGACCGCCTATTTCCCTTCAACGCCGCCACCGCCCTTCTCTTCTTCTCCTCTAGCGCCACCGCCTCTCCCCTTTGCTTCTCTCACTGCCGCCTCTCTCCCCCACTTCCTCCTCTCTTTCTCTCGCATGCGCCTGGGCCGCCTCTCCCTTTCTCCTTTCTACGCCGTTGCCCACGGTGCCGTGCGCGCTGCTGCTCCTAATGCCGCATGGTTGCAGCACCTATCTCCCCCTAGATCTGGGCCTAGGGCCTGGATCCGGTTCCTCTACGCTCGATCTATTTTCCCCCCTTCATGTTTCTTGCTCTTTCGGTTTACCAACGTTTGCTTAATTTGAGTTTTGAGCATAGGTGAAAAGGGTGGCATGGAGGTGTGTTGCCGCAGCCCGGCCCTGTGGAGATAGAGGCCGCCCGCATACCGGGGGTGCGCGCTGGCTTTCGAGGGCGCAGGTGCTCGGCCGCTGGCAGTGCACCGCCGCCTAACTCGCCGAGGTAACCTCCTATTTATCCTTCTACTACTTTTCTTTGTGACAATTTCACTGGTGGTGTTGGTGATATTGTGTGGATTATAGTGTATGGTGATGATGCGATGCGCTTGCCTGGTTAATTACTTGCTGGCTATAGCTAATGCATAACTGGTTATTGAAGTGAACGCTAGTGAGGTTGAGGTTCTTGTGGTTTACCTTTGCTGGTGGAGGGCTAGGGACTTGGATGAGGTGACATTGATGTTGTCGATGGTCGGTGTTATTGATCGCTTTCTATTTCTTGTGTGCCTCTGGTCTAGTTGCTCCCTTGCTGCCTGTGGCTTGCAGTCCCTCTGGCTGCTCCCCCTTGCATACCTCGGTTGGATGATGTTAGACTGAGTTGTGAGGGCTGGTTTCAGTGTGTGGGTGGGGTTTCGGATTAGGGATGGAAAGAAGGAAGATGAGTTTTCTCTTTTGACTCTCTCGGCTGGTGATGTGTGCCTACTTCTGTTTGGCTCGTGACTGTGGTCTCTGGGGTTTCCCTAGGGCGGTGCTTTCTGGAGGACTTGAGCTGGCTCTGCTGGCTGGCTGCGTTGTGTGGTGTGGTATTTTCTGGATGGTGGTGTGCTGGCAATTGCCCTTGCCATGTGAGGTGCTACTGATGCCATGCTGATTGAATGGTTATTTGACACATGCTGCCTTGCTACAGTGTTTGCAAAAATGAACATGTTTGTTTTTATTGCCGGATGATGACTTAATGGCTGTGAGAGGTGCCGATCGGCTCCGGACGGTCTGGGAACCTTGGTGAACGAACTGCCCTACCTGAATTTAAATCCTAAGGCTCTGACGGCAATCTTTCTCTTAATTGTTTTTTTTTTGTTCGGTCTTTTTCGGTGTTTCTAAATTAGCTTTTCTCGCAATTCAAACTGTGGTTGCTTTGGAACTCAATTGATTGGGAATTGTTGTATGCAATGCTATGACGGACACAATTACGGGTTTCAATGAGTTGTAATACTTGTATTTATCTTAATGTAACTTTTAATTGTCATTTTATGGATGCAATTGTTTTATTGTATGAGAGTTATAATTAATTAATTGTTGTACCAGACTGATGAGTATATATCTTTTATTTGAGTTGAATGTTTTTACTTATCGTGTGGTTGGATGTTATCTTTCTCTCTAGTCTATATCAATTATTCCTACCCTTATCGATAAGATCGTGAAAGTAACGCATTCGATTATCGTTCGCCGATTGCAATCTAGACTACACCAAAAAGTTTAAATTCCCCCGTATTTTAGATCATTAGCTACGTAATTAATCTCACCTAACCTAGTAACACTCCAATTAAGGTTAATTAAAAACGTGGGGCGTTTCAAATATTGAACTACAACAACTTATTTCCTAAATCAAAAGCCATTGAAACATAATCACATTGCGCCATCAACGGATCCCCAAGTCTTACCACTCACCACTACAACTTCAACGGAGCCATCAGCCGAGGCGTGCAGGCTTAAATGCTTGCGGCTGACTCTCTTGTCAACAACCACCAAATGATTCCTCTTGACAACATTAGACCCCTCAAAGATAGGAATGCTTGACACAGAGCCATTCGATGATCCAGTGTTGTCCTTAACAAGGGGAACAAGAGTGCCAACCCTTACCTTCAAAACCAACACACCACATGTCAGTTGAGCAAAAATGCACACATCAACCACGCGACATGAGCAATTAGAATCAATACAACCCCAAATTTCCCACGCCAATGCCTATAATAATCCTAACCAAGAGATCACTTGCTGCATTAGAGCGATTCGAACAGGTTCCAATCACAACTACAATCAAAACAACCACTCAGAAAAATTCGCACGCACAAAAAAAAGAGAGGAGGTTAAGGAGACTTACTCGAGAGGAAGACGATATGAGAGAGGTCTGGGAGGGGATTTGGACTCCAAACCCTAAACCCTTAGGACTCAAATGAATCCTAAACCCTAGCTTAACGACATGAGAAAGAGAGTTCATGCAGTGACGTAATGGGGGGGGCGACGGCTGCAGCCCGCAGGCACGAGGCACCGTTTCCTTATTATTTTCGATCTGCACCCTGGATATTATGTTTATGACATGGAGCTCCCTTGCAAGTCACACGAAAACTTGCGAACGAAACAATCCAAGGATGTGTGCGTAATTACGCTTGTTTCCATGGAAGAATTTATAAATTATACTCTTTTGCCTTCTTAGCTGTGCTTTGGTACCGGAAGGTCGGAGCAGGCTGCAAATTATCGCTTGGAGCTGGAGGGCGAGAAGGTGCGTACCCATCTGGACGAACTCTCTTCTAACTTCCCCCAGTCGTTTATAGTTTTACTGGTTCTCAGGATGTTTCCGTGATTATGCCTTGCCTAGATCATGACTTGTTCTGGTTTCTTTGGTCTTAATTAGGAGCCAACCGATGATTTTTTTTGGCTTGATTGGAACTAAAAGTAGGCTGCAGTGATGAATTTATTCCATAGTAGATTACCTTGATTTAGGATTGTTGGACGGATGTCTCAGAGAAACTCCGCTTAAGCAGTCAATAGGCAAGCAAAAATTGGGGGAATTCGTTCTGGTATTAATCTTGAGGACCTAGGTTTCGGCATGTTTTTGTTTTAAGAGTCCTTTCACATCTAATTGGATATAGGTAGCCTCACTCGTGTCAAGCACATCATAAATTGATTTTGGCTGGGAGTTCAGAGAGATCAGGGTATTTTGTAAAAGGAAAAGAAAAATTACAAACTCGGAATTGGCTTTAGGGAATGCAGTTTATCCTGATTCATGAAGCTCAGCTCAGCTACCATTGTATTTGGAAGCCATATGATTGATTTTCTAATCTTTTTCTGTAAATGAACTTTTGATCTGTTGAATCTTCTATCCAATGTTGAGGTTAATCTGAAACGAGGGATATTTGACTCTGAATTATGACATGGAACGACCAGCCTAGGGTTTTTTTGTATGCGACTGCAAGACTTTGTTAAGCTCTATTTCACGTAATATTGATTTGGCTAGCAAAGGGTTAGCCATAGAGGGAGACAACCAGTGGCGAAGCCAGAAATAAAACCGAGGGTGGGCTAAACTAAGTCGTCATATATGCTAAAAAACTCAATCATAATACCAGTGCAAGGAGAATCAGACATATGAATTCTAGAGCTAGTAAAGAAGGTTACAGCAACTCAACTATTTTTCACTATATAACTTGATACAACAAAAGACTGATATTCTTCTTAGTGTGGCTACCCTACCATCTCATGCCACTACCTGACATGACACCCTAATGGCTCATGGTATGGGGTAGAAGGCACCCCTATTTATATTTGTACATGACTATTATATTAGTGACAAGTGGCAACCATACAAAGTCTTCTACTATAAATATATCTTCTCTAGAATTCTTTTCCAAAATATCTAAGTCTAGATGTTTCTCACTTTGCAAAGTGCAGTGGAGCAATTGTCCAGAATCAGAAGCAACTTGGGAGCGTGAAGAAGACCTCAGAGCAGAGTTTCCTAGTCTCTTTCCCAGTCCTTCCGAATCTCGGGGTCGAGATTCTTTCTAAGGGGGGTAGGTTTGTAACATCCTAAATTTTTACTTTTATTTGGAAAGAATAATTTTAAGTTAATTATTTCAAATTATTTGGATTTTTTAGAAATTAAAGTTTCTGTTTAAAACTAAAAATTAATACCAATATGGGTTGGAAATATTTTTCTTAAGTCTAAAATCTCTCCAGGAATTTCTGTGAATTTTTCTGAAATTTTTAAAATTTATTTGGTATTTTTCTGAGTATTTTAAAGCTTCCTGGCATTTTTTGAAATCTTTAAAAGATTTAATTTCTAAATCTTCCTCGGGCGACACGTGTCACCCATCCGGGCCATCCACCCCGTCCGCGCTAATCTCGGCCGTTCGGAGCCACTTACCCTTTCACTCTCGCGCGAATGGTCCCGATTCAATCCCTTGCCACTTGTCGCGAATCCGAGCCATCTCTCCTTCTCTCTCTCTCTCTCCGACAGGTGGGCCCCGCCTGTCAGGCCGTCGTCCCCGCCGACCGTTTCTTCCTCCTGGCGACGCCACCATTAACGCGCCGCCCCGAGCTTCCGTTTCCGCTTCTCTCGGCCGTTTCGTTTCGCCATTAATGGCCCCGGAGCATTTGCTCGTCGTGCACAGTCACCTCCTACCGTTTCCCCTCGAGTTATTGCCCGTTTCCGTCGGTTGGAGATGAAAACCGTAGCGTTAACTCCAGTGAACTCATGCGGCCGTTTTCTCGTCCACGGCGCATAAAAATGTCTCCCCGAGACCATTCTCGCCCTTCGCGCACTCCCTCCCCTCCAGCCTCCGTCGCGCTCACCGTCGCCGTGCATTTTCGTCGCCGCTGGTAAGCCGTCGTTGAATCTCCGCCACTCCCGTCGCCCCTCGGTCCCCGCGCCAGCACCGCGCCTCCGGCACCGCTCCTCCGGCACCGCTCCCTCGGTCGCGTCGCCCTCGTCGCGCGCGCTTCGCAAGACACGCCGCGTCGCGCGGCGCGCGCCGCGTCGTCTTGCCGCCGCGCGGCCGATCGGACCAACCCCGCCTCCGCGCCGTGCCATCTGAACCACCTCATCCCCAACGGCTCGGATGCGCCCGCGCGTCCCAGCATCGGCCGTCCGATCCGTGCCCTGCCTTGGTCCCGCCGCCCGCGTCCGCACCCGCGTGTGCTCGCTCGCGTCCGCGCGACGCCTCGCGCGGCGAGCCGAGCCACGCGGCAACCATCCACCGTCTCCCGCCTCTGAACCGCGCTATCTCAGCCGTTCATCCAGATCTGGATTGACGACCCCGATGCGAACACGTGGTCGATCCTCCATTGTCCGATCTGCAGCCGAGCAATCCGACACATCAGCCCTAAGCCTACGTGGCAGCCACGTGTCATAACACGTCAGCTACCACGTCAGCCGAAATCGCCCCCAGGTGCCACGTGGCAGCCACGTCGCGACCACGTCGGTGACACGTGGCGACATCGGTAGCGTGCCACGTCACCCTCTAGCCGTCCCCCGCGCAGCTATTCGTGGACTCGGTCCACCGTGGACCGGGCCCACCTGTCAGCCGCTGAAATTTATTTAATTTCGTTGCTGACATCATTATTCCGATTTTGCTTTAGGAAAATAATTCTTGCTGATATCATAATTCTTTTTCATTAGAAATTTAATTCCAGAAATCAATTCTTTTTCTTTTTCTCTGATTTCAAACTTCCAAAAGCCATATCTTCCTCATTTTAACTCCAAATTGACCCATTCAAATTTCTAAATTCATCTAAAATTCTAAACTTTCATTTGGTATACTTATTATTAATTTTTTAGTTTGATTTTTATTTTATTTATTTGGTTCTTCTCGTTTCTCGTGTAGAGACCGAATTCTCGGAAGATTTTCAAGAGCAACTCCAGGAAGATCCTCGCTTACTGCAAGAAGGCAAGTCTCCTTGACCATTTTGATCCCAAATTTTGTAAATGATTTCATGAATATTTTAAATTAATTGCATGGCTATGTTGTATGAAGTAATAATTTAATTTTAGAAAATTTAGATAAATGCCAAGCTTGTTATATCCTCCTTTGGAAATTGCTTACCATGTACCCTTGTCAACATAGGATATTCTTTGACTCATAAATGAGTTAGTATTATCTGTTGTTGAATTTCATTATTATAGCATGCTTAGTTTAGCTGATCAATAAAAAAAATGCTCATATGGGAAAAGTTGTTGATGAATGTTTTGTATTTAAAATAACTGGTGGTAATGGATGTTACCACTGAAATTTTAATTTAAAAAGGAAATTTAAAAAATGAAAACTAGACCAGGGTGGATGGAATGATTGGCTGGTGCGGTTTTAGCACAAGAATTGGGATTGTGAATGATCCACCCTAGTCGTCTAAGGACCGACTCTTGTGTTTGTCCAATCTGAGCAATTCCGTACAACCACAAGTTAAAATGGGTACAACCTAGCTAACTAACTTACGATAGTTTAGTATAGATGCCGCCATTGAAAAATGGGTACCCAGGATTTACTGGTTTACTCAAAGTGAGGGACAGGGATTTACTGTACTCACATGGCGTAAGAGGGGGCTTCTGACTGTGGTGGATTTAACCCTTCAGCGGTGAAAACTCAGCGGGTGGTATCTAACTAAACTAGGGTGAGGTAAAGGCTTTGTGATATTTTATCTGGATCTCATGCCAAAGGAAGCATGTTGACTATTAAGATAATTTATCTCTTGTGGGTAAAGTTGTACACACTCTGCAGAGTAATAAAACTATTCGAATAGCCGTGCCCACGGTCAAGAGCGGGCAAGAAATGCATTCACATGGTAGAGTTTTGGTTTTGAATTTAAAAATAAAATTTTTTGGAAAATTCGGGAGTAGATGGAACTCTCGTGATTTTGGTTTGGTGAATGTAATCAGTTCAGGTGGATTTAACCTTCATTTTAAATCTTGGCGGATATAGCCTATGTTATTAGTGTAGGTGGATGAAACCTTCACTAAATTGCTTATCTAATTTCAATTATTGAAAATAAGCTGTTTAACAAGTTGCTTTTAAGATAAGTATGTAAATTTGAAATAAAATGATGATTTCTGCAAAAAGAACCATATAACCTTCCTTTGAGAAACCCTACATCTATTGCATCTTTCCCAAGACTTGCGGAGTACATTTTTGTACTCACCGGTTGCTCTATAAATTAAATAGCAGAAGACTATGAAGCTCAAGATGAGGATTACCGCTACTTCGAGGAAGCCGGTGACGAAGGTTTTGCCGAGGACTAGGCTTCGTTTCCCCAGTCAATTGCCTGTGGCAGATTGTTGGGCCGTCTTTTTGAGATATTTTGCTTCCGCTGTTATCTTTACTTCTGTGTAAGAGGTTCTGTGAACCATAGTTGTAAGGCCTTGGGCCAAGACTTATGAACTTCAGTTATTATTGAAATAAAGCGTGTTTGGCAACGTATCATTTTCTGGTTAACTATGTGTACTAGCGTTAATCTGGGACTAGTACTGTAATACACAGGGGATCTAGGAGTTTCTACTCCGGGGTCTCACAGTCTCCTCTGTGCTCTAGTGCGTCGCCGAGCAAAGCAGAAAGCAAAAAATGCATACCCAGCTCAATGACTACAATGATTCTTAATCCTGCAAACAAGGCAATTAAAATCACATCAAGAATACGTATCATGTTCTAGTAACAACTATATATAAATATGATATTTTGAACAGAGAATACCGTTAAACTTCTAAATAAGATCTTTTATATCTATATACATTGAATCTAAAAATATAAAATCTAGACTATGGGGGCGCTCGTTTTAACGATGGCTTCTGACTTTTGACTAAAACTTCACCGTAGTTGATTTTTTTTACTGTAACTGATTTGACTTTTTAGGCATAATTAATTTTAAAAAATATAAAAATAGAAAAAACATGTTAACCCATTAGGGACAATACAAAGGAACACGAAAAAAATACAAAAAATCTAAAATATCTTAAAAAATTCAGAAAAAATAAAATACTGAATAATAAAAAAAACAAAAGCTAAAAACAAAAACAAAAAAAAAACCAAAACAAGCGGCCCTCTAAACTCCAGTGAGAAGTCTCCACTATTTCTCCTTGGGCTGGCTCGCTCGCTCTCCGCTCCCTATTTCTCTCCGCCGGCCGCGGCCGATCCTCGGCTCCCTATCTCTCGCCGGCCGCTCTCGCTCCGCTCCCGCCTATCTCTCCGCTCCACTGGCCGCTCCGCTCCGCCTCGGCGCCTCCGGCCTCCCCTCCGCTCGCCTCCCTCTCGTCTCCCGCCTCGGCGCCTCGGCCTCCCGCCTCCGCCTCCGCTCCCGCCTCCGGCCTCCCCCTCCGCTCCGCTCCTCGGCGGCGTGTTGTCGAGCACGGATCCGGCTGGTCCGGCTCCCTGCCGGCTCGGCCCCTCGTCGGCGTCGCCGCCAGATCCGGCCGGACCTCCTGCCGGCTTGCCCCTCGGCCTCGTCGGCGTCGCCGCCGCGGTCATCCTACGCTATTCGTCACACGCTCGGTCGCTCAGCCCCCTCTCATGCGTTGTGTGAATGGAAAATTTTCATCCAATTGCTATTTCTATTTACTATATTTGCTAGGGCTGTGAGTTGATCTCTTGTGTGAGCTTTGTTAGGCCTAAGCCAGTGGTCTTAGCACTCCAGTTATTCCAGTGGGCTTTGTTTGTGAGTTGATCTTCCAGCCTTTCTTCCTCAGGAGGGCCGGGGCGCCGGGGTGAGCTTGGGCCTTCGGGGATTCTACCGGGGGGAGGTGAAGCTCGAGCCTTACTAAGCCTTCCCCCTGGCTTCGCCCCTGGTCTGAGACAACAACATCCCTAGCTTCCCTTGATTGAGAGAGAGGAAGGAGGGCAGTATACCTTCATTTTTCGTATGTGACGTTTTAAAAAAAGATTATCTAGTCTTAATGAATCATTAGTATTTTCTTCATTTGATGTGCCACAAAATTTAGGTGATATTTTGGCGATTTGCAGTTTTCCTTCTTTTAATTTACAGCATTATTTGGAATTAGGATTTTTTTTGCGTATTTTCCTTCAGCATGTATTGATTGGATTTCTTATTGTGCAACCTTTATTTTTGTTTATGAAGCAGGTTTGTTGGAATTACATTTTTTGGGACATTTTCTATTGATAAACCCAATTAGGTTTTTGTTCGTATCATGGATCAGCAACCAAAAGATGATGTTGATTTTCTTGAACCATCGGTACTGTTGGATGAGACGCATTATCAAGAGGGTTTCAAAAATGGTTACCACGACGGCTTGCCATCTGGAAAGGAAGAGGGAAGGCAGGTTGGTTTAAAGATGGGTTTCCAGGTAGGTGAGGAACTGGGTTTCTATCAGGGTTGTCTGGACCTGTGGATGTCAGTAACTCGCATTGATCAAGATGCATTCTCAGCTCGGGTCAGGAAGAACATTGAGCAACTAGCTGCATTGGTGAACAGCTACCCTTTGTCTGATCCGGAGAATGAGCATGTTCAAGACATGATGGAGAAGATAAGGCTGAAATTCAGGGTTATCACGGCAAGCTTAGGAGCAAAATTGGAGTATGAAGGCCGCCCCACATCATCAAAGCAGGACGTTGAGGATCTGTAATTTGTTTAGCATTACATATATCAAATGCGAATTACCATGTTGAAACTAATGTCTGGTATCCATACATATTTGTTGTTGGTTCCCTATAGATTAATGATGTACTGTTCTGAATTATGTTGCTATTTGCTAAAGATCTGGCAATGAATTAATGTTGCTACCGTGATAACTGAGGATACCTGGAAGCCTTTGGTCCAATTTGGGGAGCTGTAGCTTTTCTGAAAACTGTTTTTGGCTTTCTGAGTTGAAAGAGGTTGTAGCAGGTGGTTGTAGCTTTTCCATAGAGGCCGTTTGGCAACTTGGCTTTTTGTTAGGCTGGCTGGTTGGTGTGGCTGCAGATAAATGATGAAATGTCTGAAATACTCTTTAAGGGTTTTGAACACTTGTTTGTGTACTGATTGATCGTAAATGTTGAAGTAGTTTTCAATTCTTTTTTGCGGAAGTATTGATTAAATGACTTAATTTTATTAAGTTATTAACAATTGAGCAAGATTTTGCAATATAAAAAAACACATGTAGAAGGTGAAATGCACATTTTATTTCATTAATGTCCACTATCACATCTTGTAACCAAACACCAGTAACAAAAGGTCGCATAGCAAAACACATTCCTACTCTATTTTTTTGATGGAACATTCCTACTCTCTATCAGCCATCAAAGAGTCGGCAACGAATTCACGAAGAGCACCCATGCCCCTGTCGTCCACTGATCATCATCAGCCTCAATTGTTCCGTCCACAACATTCCAACATAGACCGGGTAGCTGCATGCTTCAAGTGTAACTTTGCATCTCTCCCTGATTGGACAACATCGTTTGGTACACAGATTGCTACAGATATCTTGCATGTTCCTCCATGCACAACTGAAATTTGGCATCTAATGGCCAAAAACAAGTTTATCGGGAAAAAAAAGTCCTATAGAGGCGACTGACCAACGGCCTTCACACACTGCAGTTGGCCGACTGATGCCCTCACCTCATGCAGTAAACATTTAGCCTTCGCTCTTCAGTTGATTAGTTCTCTGCAATTAATATTGAGTATTTGAGTTATTGATATTGATCAACCAGTTAGCCTGAATTCTTAAGAGTTTGAAATTTTATATATGTTGTATCTTTGCTATTGATCAACTTGAATTACTAGATATTTAAATTAAGAATGTAATTTATGTGTTCCGATTAGAATTAATATGTTATATTTTGTTGATAGATTTGCTATAATGAAGAAACGAACTTCGCTTAACTATTTCGTAAGCAATTCTAATAGCACTCTCATAGAATGAATTTGTCTCGTGATTTAATTTTGTATGCTAGTGGTATGTTATGTTTTCTTAAATATTCATAATCATTTATAATTAGTTATCGTATCACTAATTTTGCTATTTTTTATATGCAGATGGCTGATCTCTACTCATCGAAAGCATATTTATTATTTTCTAGATACACTTTTTATTATTGAGGTACTTTGTTATACTTCTTTGCTTTATTTCTCTTCTGTTTATATACGAATTTAAATTAAACAAGAGTAAAATATTATGTTTGTAATAATCTAACTTAGCGTGTTAATCTATTCTCGATTTTGTTTCTAGCTTCGCCACTGATTGGGGGAGGAAGGTAGATCGAGGTGACGTGGTGTCTCCCTTTGCCGCTGCTGTGTCCAGTGGTTGTGAGAGGGAGACACCGTGGCCTTCCGCCACCGCAAAATCGCCAGTTTGGGGGTGGACGGGAGAGGTAGAGGGATAGGGTTCGGTTTGGGGATTGGGACTGATACAAGTAGGGGCTTGAGTCTCGGTTTTTGGTGTGACTGTGTGCAAAATCCTCGTGGCTCCCACTCGCAACCGTCAGATTGAGATCGCACGGCGCATGCATGTGTGCAGCGTCTCCCACGCGTGCATAGGATACACCCTCGGGCCGGCGGTGGTTAGCTTGGCTCTGATCTAACGATGTCAACTGAAAATGTACTAATTAACGAGTAGATGTTTGACAATTTGGAATTGGGCTCATGCCATAGGATATGACCTTAGCTGGTGTCATTCCAGATTATGCCGTTGCAATTGGGAAAGCATGATAATCTTTTATGCCATTGCTATTTTACTACTATAGCATATATTTTCTTATGTTGCTTCAACTGAAATGTTCAATTGTGCGGCAGCATATTTAGAAAATCTTTAGTGATGGATGCATACTTAGTTTCCCCACTCCACTGTTCAGTAGAATAATAACTCTAATTAAGAGTCTAAGTGGGTGTAGTTGTGTGACTTCTCTTGCATACCGCTATAATGCTATACCATTCGCATTGTTTACTATCGTACATATAGTTTCACAAAGCTTTTGCTAATTGATGTACAAAGAAGAATGTCAACTTTGATACTTTAGTAAACTAATAATACTTTAATACTTTGAAGAATTGTCTACATAAATAGCATTGTAGCTATTTTTTTAATTTTACTCCAGACACCTATTTTGCAAATCTAGTCTACTCCTTAAACTTATTGTACTTGGCAGTTACGAACATCTGAAAGTCAAATTTTAAAAAAATGGCTATAGTGCTAAAAAAATATTGGCCTCTACTTTGAAGCATACCGTATAGTATGTAGTTGGGAAAATCCATTAACAAATCACGACATCAAGGTTGATATGTCACTTTTTTAAGAATAACATGGCGCGTATCAATCCTTGACATTTCTGTTTTTTTGGCTACAGTTAATAATTTTTATTTATATTTTTTAAGACGATAGCAGATAATAGAGATATCGATGCAGATGATATATACGATTTTAGGTTTAAAAAACTATTAAAAGAATCTATTTTAAAAAGGTTGTTCTATTTATTTGGTTTTTGTAGAAATTAAAAGACGAAAATCAAAAACCAAACGGAGCATAGGTGGAATATGCTGTGTGGCCCGCTTCGCATAGCTAGCAGTCTCGCGCGGCGAATAGCGAAAGGTATCGTCCCCACCCCACTCGACTAAATGATAATCGCGAAGCTCGTGACGCCGCCGCCGTCGCCGTCGCTGCTCCTCCCGCCCTCCCCTCGCCTCCACGGCTGCCGCCTCTCCCCCACGGCCGCCTCATGCCTCCCCGACGCCGCCCTGCCTCCGAGCTCACGGTTAGACCCGGACCGGGAAGACACTGGCCCGGTCCGGCCAGAGGAGGAGGCCGCGGCGGCGGCGGTCTCCTCACCCCCGCGCTCCCCCGCTCAGCGCGCGAGCTCGCAGCTGAACCGGTGGTCTCGCGCGCGTGCGCTCCGGTCCGGGCGGCGGCTCAAGCGGCCGACTATTAGGTCGCGCGGGGCGCTCTCGGTGGAGCCGACCAAGTCGCCGCCGTCGTCAGAGGAGGAGGCCGCGGTGAAGGCGTTGTCGGTGGAGGAGGACGTTGAGGATGACGAGGTCGTTGGGGTCGGGAAGGAGGCGGCGGGGAAGTCGATCTACATGGTGTCGGACGGTACAGGGTGGACGGTGGAGCACTCGGTGAACGCCGCGCTCGGGCAGTTCGAGCACTGCCTCGTCGACCGCGTTTGCGCCGTCAACACCCACCTGTTCTCGGGGGTAAAGATCCATCTTTCCCGCTGTTTTTTTGTGTTAACTTAATTCGTCACATTGGATTTTGGTCTTAATTCTTCACATTGGATTTTGGTCTCCGCTCTCCAGTGCGATATGCCTGGTTATTTTGTTCTTTGCTGTAAAGTGCCGCTGGAAATTCATGTTGTGCCGTAGTGAGTAGTTACTATGGCAAATGTTCTACTTTTCAATCTAAATAGGACAACTGTGAGAATTTGCATAGTAGCAGTAAATTTGTGCAATATGATAAGTGAAAAGTAGAGAAAATCATTAAGTTGTGTAGACTGCGATGATAAGTCAGCAGACCAAATCAAACAAGTTGGGAGCTAAGAACCAAAATCAACAAAGCTTAGAGATGAAATTTAGCATTTTGTTGGCATACAAGGGCAAGTGGGCAACCCTGCAATTTTGCTTTGTGGTTAACTGGGATACTTTAGTTCACTGTCGTCTACCAGTTTTAGCGTTTGAAGAATCTTGGTTTAGTGTAGACTTAATAGTGGGGGAAAATTGGAAGATTTGAGCTAACATCACACCATTACCTATTTGAGAATGGAAGATGTAATTTCCATTTTGATGCTAGTCACAACTATCTGATAATGGATGTTGAAATATGCTCACAGTTAGAATCAAAGGTTGCATGTGTTCTAACCGAGGAAACACTCTTCCCATATGAAACTTTGGATAAATTATGCAATAGATTAATCTGATATTTTTTTAGTAAAAACAAATCCACTACATGGACATTTGTGTGGATCATGCAATTGGATAAGGCCAATAGTTTCATGTAAATTGAGAACTGCATGGTTTGCATATCTTTTTGTTTCATTGGTGCAAATTTGTTATCCACCGCTTCGCACATTGTTAGGGTAGAAAAAAATAAATACCAGGTAGTTGGGATATTCAGGCATGGAGAAAGTATTGGAGATGCTTATTGCCAATTTCTCAATTGAAGAGGTCCAATAGGCAATATATATAGAGAGTACAAGAGGGTATTACAGATAAGGAAGGCATATTAGGAATAGAATACAAACTCTATATCCTTAACACCCCTCTCAAATGCAATGCGTATACAATAGCATTACATTTGAAAGAGTTGATATTAAAATAGGAAAAAAAAATTCAAAATCCAAGTCTTGTACATGTCGTCGTAGCATGTGGCTCTTAAGAATTATGTTGAAAATAGAAGATCTCCATCCGAGGTCGTGCGGTAGCCTATAAAATATGGTGGCAGCCTATGAAACAGATCGAAGCCCGAGATGGTGGCGACGTAGTGCATAAGAAACACAATAGAAGTGCAGTGCAGAAAAAACGCGGTGGCCGTAAAAGCTCAGGGCGGCGGCTCAAAGAGAAGCGGCGGTATCATAACGATTTCTACGACCTGCACGCAGCTCAGAGAGAAGAGCGGCGTTTGTTGTCATGTGAAAGACCGCACAAATCCTAAAGGATAGACTGTGGCTAGCAAAGCAATCGACTAACTGATATAAAATTTATGGATTCGCTTGGCTTGGACGAACTAGAAGATAAAGACTATGAATTTAAATAGACGCAACAGAAGAGTCAAAATCCTAAACAGTAGAATTGACAGCTCTTACACCAACAAGTTGGCTGCGATGCACTGGACTGAAGACTGCACAACATAGAGCACTAGCCGGCTGGCGCGTGGCTACAATGCATGCAATCCAACCAGACCAACCATATACTCCTCAAAACACAGCCACTCAGCAATGCGTCCTTCCTCTCTCCTCACTCTCCACTCCACTCCTTCCCTGCACACTTCACCGCCTTCTCCTCACACCAACCAATCCATCCAGCCGGAGATCGATCCATCCATAGATTGGATCAAGAAAAACCTCCTCTATCTTGGCACCGTAGATGGATCCATCCCCTCCTGTCGACAAGGTGGATCTCGACGAGTGCACCACCTCCGGTGAGCCCAAGGCCTGCGCCAACTGCCATACCACCAAGACTCCCCTCTGGCGCTGCGGACCAACAGGACCCAAGTCGTTGTGCAGCGCTTGTGGGATTCGGTATAGAGCGGTGGGGACGCTGCAGGACACCTGCCGGCAGCGGGCCCAGTCGCCAGGCTAGTGGGATCCAGCGGCAGATCGGGAAAGAGGCTGGCGAGGTTCGGATCTCGCGGGAGGTGGCGCGGCACAAGAAGGCTGGCAGCGGTGCGAGGACGGGCACCGACGGATCCAGTGGAGAGCCCCGACAGAGAGATCCCAGATGACGTCGCTAGATCCAGAAGAGGTGGTGACAAGCGCGTAGAGGCGTGAAGTAGCTGGATCGGGCTCGAGACAGCCGGTTCTGGTCGGGGTGGCGGTGTAGGTCGGATCCAGGCTCGTTGAGGCCGGCGAACATGAGATCATCCAGGCGGGAGAGCCTCCAAGCGACCGGCGGCAACTGCTAGATACGCAAAGAGGGCGGCGGCGGCGAGCCGGATCCGGTGCGGAGGAGTCCGGATCCGAGCGGGGCAAGGTCGATGGCGACCAACGGCGACGACTGGACGGATCCGATGTGGAGGTGGCCCCCTGAGCGGATCTGGGGCAGCGGCAGCTGGATCTGATGAAGAGCGGCAACTGCCTGAAGAGGCTGTTGGCGGCGGTGGCCGGAGATGAGGTGACGACCACCAGAGAGACGACCTGGCTTGGCGACGACCAGAGAGGTAGCCGCCTCTGGGAGCGAAGATATCCTTTCGAAGGTAGCAGATGCGGAAGATGAGTGGAGGCTAGGAAAGGTAAATCCTAACTCTACCTTGGTTTTGATATCATGTTATGAATATTGTGTGTTTTAATTGAAGAGGCCCAATAAGCAATATATATAAGGAGTACAAGAGGGTATTACAGATAAGGAAGTCATACCAGGAATAGAATAAAAATTCTATATCCTAATACAACTATATATCCTTAACAGCCATGACTAGTTTTTCTTTGTCTGTTTACTTGGATCATATTATTGGACAAGTCTGTTTACTTGGATCGTATTATTGGACAAAAGCCGGCAGTTGTCTCGTGTTCATGGTTTAGAAATCCCTTGGTTAGACACCACTCAACAAGCTTTGCACTTGCATAGGCTAAGAACTAAAGTTAACTGCACATCACTTCTTCGTACTAATCAGCATCTCTTACAAATTGCTGCAAATTTGCTTTAGATTGATGACGTGGATAGACTCATTGAGATAGTAAAGCAAGCGGCAAAAGAAGGAGCACTGCTTCTATATACCCTTGCTGATCCTTCTATGGCTGAGGCAACTAAGAAGGCTTGCAATCTATTTGGTGTTCCATCCACTGATGTTCTTCATCCTACTATTGAAGCCATAGCTTCTCATATTGGTGTTGCTCCATCTGGGATTCCACGAAGTTCTCCTGGCCGAAAGGGTCAGCTTACTGAGGATTACTTTAGACGAATTGAAGCTATTGATTTCACCATCAAACAAGATGATGGTGCTCAGCCACAGAACCTTAACCGTGCTCACATTGTACTTGTTGGTGTTTCACGTACTGGGAAGACACCATTGTCAATTTATCTAGCTCAAAAAGGATACAAAGTGGCAAATGTTCCAATTGTGATGGGAGTGGATCTTCCAAAGGCCCTTTTTGAGATTGACCAGAATAAGATTTTTGGGTTAACGATAAACCCTGTGGTTCTTCAAGCAATCAGAAAGGCGAGGGCCAAGGCTCTAGGATTTCATGGGCACAAGAGTAATTATGCTGAAATGGAGCATGTGAGGCAGGAGTTGGACCATGCAAATCAAATTTTTGCTCAACATCCAATATGGCCAGTCGTTGGTAAGATTAGTTTCTTTGTCTCTATGGAGACCCTTTTTTGTTATTTCTTATGCTACAAGAGTTGTTTTGTTTTGTTTTCGCGCAGAAGTCACTGGAAAAGCTATAGAGGAAACAGCTGCTGTCGTTGTGAGGATATACCATGACAGGAAACAGAAGTGCTCCATGCCACGCATATCAAAACGGTACTAGCACCATGTTCTATCTCTTCTACTGCGCCTTGTAAAGTATGTGTGTTTTGATAAGCTCCATGTCAAGAGCAACTACATCCGCACTTCTGTTTTTTAGCTTACTTTGTGTGACCACCTTCTAGGTGGCTTTTGTACGTGAAAGATAAAGACTCACAGTATAGTGCAGCAGGAAATAAATGTACATTGCATGTTCCGAGTTTTCATGAGCCTAAATTGTTTTTAGTCATTTCAGCATTTCTAATTTGTTAGGTAAAACGCTAGGTTGGACTGGCTTTCTGAAATTTATTAGAAAAATCAGAGTATTATATTTATTACGGAGAACTAAGCATAGTTATTAAGTCGTCGACTAGTTGACAAGTCGGTGAGCCAGGACCGACTTGCGCCGGTGACTCGACTTGCGGCACCACCGCCGCCGGATCTACCACCGCCGCCGCCGGATCTGCCGTCGCCGCCGTCGGATCCACTACTTCCGTCGCCGCCGTTGCCGGATCTACCGCCGCCGCCGCCGGATCTACCACCGCCGCTGTCGGATTTGCCCGCTTCACCTTACGGGGCGAGGCGAGGCGGCGATGAGGCGGAGGAAGAGAGGCGGCGATGGGAAGAGCGAGGCGCGATGGGAGCAGAGGAAGAGAGGCGGCAGTGGAGGCGGAGGCGAGGCGCTGGGAGGTGGGTTTATGAGGATTTGGCAGGAGAGAGGGTTTTGAGGGTTCGGTATTTTGCAATTTAGACCTCTTAGTTTCTGAAATTGCAATAAAATCTTTCTCTGTATATACATATTCATGTAAATAGTATAAACAGAACTTGTCGACTAGTCAGCGACTAGTCGACAAATCGGTTACTAAGAGGGTAGTGTCGACTTATCAACTTAATAACCTTGGAACTAAGATTCCCAGCCAGTATAAAATGGTTAATGTGGACCAGAATATCCTTCTTTATCCTCCTGAACAATCTTTCCTAAGACACTGCATGGAAAATCACGAGGATTTCTTGCTTCTAGTATTGACCACTAGAGCAGACACTAACTTGTGGCTATATTCACTCTTTTCTTTTGTTTATATCTTGTTTTCATTTACCTATTGAGTGTTGCATTCAGTTTGATGGATGTTGTTTGGAACGATAGTTCCTCCTATTTTATGGTTGCTGTTTGAACTACACATCTTATCTTGTGGATATGTGGTTGAAAGTCCAGAATAGATTTCTGGGCAGACGTGCTTCAACCAAAATGTAGTTTATCTGCTAGACCGCTCTGTTCGTATTGGCTTCTAAAATCTACTTTTCTACGGTAAATAGTTTTTCTATAGTACCTAACCTTTAAATGGTGTGTCTTTTTAAGACAATGTTTACTAGTCGATTGTATTATACATTGTAGTGACTTTATTTATATCAGTCAAAATCACACGTGGGTGTATCTCTCAGCCCAAGCTTCTCTATAAGCTGTTAATAAGCTGTTACTATTCATAAGCCAAAGCCAAAAATCAATATGAACTGGCCAAAAATCTGGTTGAGTTGATCTGGAATCTTGTTATATGGAAACTGCAGCAGCAGCCCAAGGGCTGATATATGGATCTTCAGAATGCTCCTAAGATAATCCTTGTTTTGATACTTGATAATTTTTTCTCATTTGATACCAAGTGAAGTAAATTTGCAAGTCGATATTTTCAATTGACAAACTTCCTATCTCTGTATTTTCTGAGAAAAGGTATTGGACTAATGGCAGCTGTAGCTGTCGATCAACTACATGGTTTCTCTCTGAAAAATGCGGGATATGGTCCATGTTGTTTTCATTGTGTTGTTAGTATGATGCTTTAAATCTTCAGAAAAAAAAATGTTTATAGGTAGGTACCCTGAACTTGTCTGCATGGAACCGAATAACTTAAGAAATCTGTTTCTGTCATTGCAGGGTGGCTCCAATTAGAATCTACGATTATCTATCAGATGGTTAACACTCATGTTGAGTATCAAAAGAATTTGGCTAGGGACTTTTAAGTCTATTCTGCAGCAGTGAGGCGAATCCAAGAGTCTAGAACCTATCCTATCGGCCATCTTTCACGTGTTCCTGATTAGATTAGCAGCTTTGTGCATCGAGGATCCTAATTCTTTTAGATAATCATCTTGTGTGTTGTCTCATTCTTTGTTCGTTGGTTTAGTTTTGGTTTATTGAAGTCATGTACTCATGTACCATCTCTTCAAGAAATGACATCCGAGCAAAGACAATTCTTTCAAATACGCCAGTGTCTGTTTTTGTATGCTTCTTTGCAACATCAGTAAGAAAAAAATCTAGTATCATCGCTCCAAAGTGACATGCATTGTTTTGAGCAAATAGAAAAAAAAGAAAAAGAAAGAGAAACAGAAGAAACCACGATAGAAAGAGAACTAGCACCACAAACTTCTCCATCAGACCCCAACCAGCCTAATCTCTTCACTGCCAGTCACTCTATATGCTCTCCCGTGTGATCCTTCAGAGCATCACACTTTTTTATGCCTGAATTCCGGTAACATCATGCCCCTCACGATCTTTTACAAATCGTGGATTGAAAACCCTCGGAATAAGACGAAAATTTCTTCGCTCTCCACGGGCGGCGTTTCACCGGGCGTCGCCGTCAGCGCCGGTGCCATTTCCGGCGGCGTCCATCCTGCTCATGGACAGGGTGAAGTAGAGCAGGATCAACGTTCCCACACTGGACCTGGACAAAGCCAGAAAATAGCATCAGCACATCGTGTGAAATTCAGAGTCATCAAGGCTCTTCTCTGTAGATAATCATCGCATCGAGCCTCTTCTCCGGTTAGCGTCCAGCTGCACGGCGCCATCGAACCAAACGAGGGCGGTTGCTCATCAATCTCCGTCTCTTCTCTCTCCTATCGCTGTAGGGAAGGCGACGCTGAAAACCAGTTCTGCAACGGGGACTTGCCAACAGAAACGACGGCCGGTCTTGTGCTGCATTTCTGCGCGCGCGCATCGCCGTCTGTCGCGACGGAGCCTATTCTGAAGACTGCAAATTTAATGCGCCGAATGCAAGTAATAGCGCCCTGTTCAAGGCCTATCGCATCAAAGCGATCGATTGCATCTGGAAGGTCCGGTTTTTTTTTTTTTACTGGTGTTGTCCTACTACTCCGTAGCTAGTTAGGCGCGCACACTGAAGGCTGAACTGCCGTGCCGAATGATTCGGGTACATCGCGGATGGCTTTACCCTTTAAGTACCACAGTTTTCGCAGCCACTAGCAGAAAATAAGAGCGTACTGCTGCTGGTTCATGAGCCCTGCGTCAGTACATCACGTAGCATCTCACTAAGTAAAACGGGTACAGAGAGTACCATTACTGCACTAGCGAACAAGTGGCACCTAGCAGAGAACTGTTTATACATATAGCATGATAGCTTTTTTTTAAAAAAAAATTTGACTTCTAGATGTCTGCTTTTTTATATAAATCTAGCCTTCCTATTGAGCTTGGCATATCGAACTCCCCTAACTCAACAGGACGCCATTCGGCCACACATGTTAATTAGTGCTAATCATTAAACCTCACTACCTGTCGAGTTTGGGACCTCAACAGTTTCTTGCTGTCGAGTAACTGTGGCTCAATAGGTGTTGCCAAACTCCTGTAATGCAGTCTCCTACATATGTTGCCTGCTGTTTCTGCTGAGCTCAGAGAGAGAGCTAGATTTATAAGAACGGACATATAGAACTATATTTTTTAAAAAAAATATATAACTGCAGTGCCATTTTGTCTAAACAGTTTCCCAGTTGGCATTCTGCTGCGTAATCAGTTGGTGCAGTGATTGGATCTAACAAACAAAGGGAAAGAAAATCCTTACAATGTGGCGAAGAGGAAAACCACCCTCCTGGGGTCGAGCCACGGCGCCGGGCGCCGGCCGAGCCGCCGTGACTTCCCTCCCGGCGTGCCGGCCACCGGCGTGTGGACGAGCCGGAGCCCGTTCATCTCGTCGGCGGCTGCCACGTGGACGAAGAGCGGGGACAGCGGGGGCCTCTCGCCTGTCCCTGCACCGCCGCCGCCTGCACATGGGAGGATAAAATCAGGTCGGCACCATCGATCATCCAAAGACCACGTCATTTCGACGATGTCACGGCCAAAGTTACACCCCGAACAAGCCACCCCCTCCATCCCATTCGTCGTTAGAAATTGTGGAGTAACCTGTCACTTGTCACTAGCTTACTACCACCGATCTATCAAAATCAAATCACCAGAGAACCACGGAAACAAAAAAAAAATCAGAAGATATCGACATCAAAATGTGAATTCAATCGACTCCTAATTTTTTTCGAAGGCAAAATTGAGTCCTAATTTAAGACGATTACAATTGGACTGACCGGTGGTGCCATTGGAGTCGCCGTCGGCCGGCTTCCTTTCTCCCTTCCTTGACAGCGACCTCACCACCTTCTGTTGCGTTCACAGCACACGCGCGCACAGGAAAGAATCAGCTTTGGAGTGAACGAAAGACGATGGGCGGGCGCGTATCGCCGTCGCCATCGATCGTCGTGTTTGAGACTGGGTCATGCTTATCGACTTACGGGTGTCCGTGGTGGAGCCACCGCTGCCGCCGTGTCCGGGCAGTCGCCGGCGAAAGACGAGAGGGCGCCGACGTCGAGGGCGATGAACCCACCGCTTGCGGCAGCCTGGCTGGAATCCAAGTTTGATTGTGCAGGATCACTTGGTGCAAGAACCTGCACATAAGAACAGATAAAAGCCAAAGAATTAGAACTTTAGAAGCCACTGTAACTACTCATTTTCCAACTGCAAAAACCTATCTGCATCGCAAGTGGTCGATCTCATATGTTGTTCCTATCAAAACTCGAGCAAAATTTGTTCCCCCTCTCTCTCTCCAAACAAGAAAACACGGGCGGAATTCACTTGCTTCTAACGGGTCAGGATAATCAAGAACATCGTGCGACAAGGGCTATCTGGCAGGCAGAAGATTGTGCGAGTTTACCAGGACGAGAGAGTGGAACAGTAACGAAGAGATTTGTTACCGGTCGGTTCGAGGCAGCGTCCCCCATGTCTCGGCGATGCTTCGCGTGTGCAGCTGCTTCTTACTCCTCTGTCGTTGTTGTCTGAGCTCTGCTTCGTCTGTTCGTTGGCAAGGAGGAATGATGGAATACTACCAAAACTAGGAACCGGAGGAAAGGCCTCACACTTTGCTCTTTTTGAGGACCAGGATTCTCTCTCCCCCTCTCCCTGGCGCGAGCATATGGAGCGAAGACGATGGCGAGTAAGTTTTCTATATATATGGCCGAATATTTTTCCTAGAGACCCACATGGTTATTTGGACGTTACAGTTGTGCTTGTTCTGCGTTCTGCAAGTCTGCAACCGAGGCACTGCCGTATTGGCCGATTGGGGCTTAGCTTCCTCTATAATGGCTTCTTAATTGCCCGTTTGGTAATCGGTAAGCAGAAATCTCACATTTGTTTTTAGGAATTTCATTAGAAACGGTATAATTTTATGCAAATAGTTGAGAAAAATTTTGTGTTTCAAACGAGGTCTTACATTTTGGAAAATTAGAAGGCAAACAAATCTCTCCAAGTCTGCCTACGAGTAGTCCCAGACCTGCGAATTCCAACGTTTCTCGGTGACTGATGCATAAAAAGAAGCAGGGAAAATGTTCTGATTATTTATTCAACCGAGGGCGTTCTCGGAAGAAAGATTTGGCAGGCAGAGGTCCTCGTGCGTTCGATCGGTTGCTACCACCTTTCCTTCTCAGCAAGTGTGCGAGTATTTCCCCCCAACTCCACCAATTTTCCCCCTTTTCCATCGCGCGTCCCAAAACAAAAAGTGAAGGAATTTGATCTTAAAATAAGTAAAGCGATGTACGAATCTCGAATAGCACTAAATATCAGATGAATAAAAAAAGGTGGACTTGAAGTAGTATCATTACGGCCAGGAAATGTCGAGCTGGAAGTGGCGCCAAATATCACTTTCCTAATCATGCGATTTACTCGGGAACTCATGTGAGTATGACTTTTGTGATCTTCAATGATTTCTTTGGTTATTATGTACTGATTTATTTGTGCAAAGTACGTAAAGTACCCCCATATTCCACCTTGTGTACCATGATTAAGGGTGAAAACGGACTCGGATTCGGTCATAGTATCCGGTTATTGAACCCGGATACAAATAGAAATCAGATCCAAATGCGGATGTTAAACTGGCGTAGTCCAGATGTCGAATGCGAATCCGGTATGGCATGAAACGGATTTGGAGTCAAATATCCGGATTTGAAAGATATAATAGCAACAGCTAGTTAATACATATCTTTTGCATTTGATCTCTAAATTAGAAATATTATATATATATATATATATATATATATATATATATATATATATCGACCATCTCGACGAGCTCATCTTCATGGATGACTCTAATTTGGTATTTTTATATTTTTATTTTGGTACATCTCCTAATAAAGCTTTTTGCATACTATTTTTAGCCAAATTTGATATTTTTATAATTGATTTATTTGTAATACATCTAGAATAAGTTATGATTAGCGGCAAAATGGTATTAGTGATCAATGATTACGTGATAAACTAGAGAAAAAAAGTAAATATTACTATAAAACCGATGCCAATTTATTAAACTTCATTGTGCCATAGGATATGAAGCTGTTCTCGGAAACTGCATTATACAAATATGTGAGATGAATGATTCATTTGTTGCTATCAATATTTAATACGCAATTACATGTTAGAGTTAGCTATTTATCAATTTAAAATATTAAAATAATTTGGTGCTATGTTTTAAATAGGAGAGGTCACGAATAATTATTGGAATACGAAAAATAATCAAATTCATATCTGACATTTGTCCAGCCCATTTTCGTATCCAACGTTTGGCCGATTTGTATTCAAATTTGAGAAAAAAAATATATAGATGCGAATATGATTTGAGCACTATCCGATCCGTTTCCGCCATTAATCATGATGGCACAACTTTAGAAATAAAATTGAGGGACTAATTTCACTACTTAATTCAATATAGTGCTTCATGATTTGTGCTATTTAACTTACGTATACTATTAGGGTCTCTTTGGAACAAAAGAAAAAATGAATGAACTTTGTAGGATTAAAATCTTATAGAAAAATTCCTATGAGCCCCTTTAGAACAAAGAAATGAGCTCCTTAAATTTCTATGAAATTCCTATGGAATAACTCAACCCATAGGAATTTTGGAGAAAATCTAGTATGAGGTTCAACCTCATGAAAACTTTCCTTTGTATCTATATCTCCAAAATCATGTATTCTTTTCCTGTGAAGCATCCAAACAACACAGTTGAACAATTCCTGCATTATAAAATTCCAAAGAATTCAACTAGATATGGCACCTAATTCCTATGTTTTTCCTATTCTTATAGTTGTGGATTCCAACATTCCAAAGGGAACCTTAATCTATTGTAAATTTATTGAATAGACTTGAAAATAGCCTTTTCCAGATTAGCAAGGGGCTAATATTATATATGCAAATATATGGACTGAGCACATCCTCTTCTCTAGAAATTAGGGGAGCTTAAAACTCACAAGATTGAAAACAAAGGATTGAACTGAAGAAATAAGGACTTCAAAAGATGGATATTTTGAACATGAAGTATACAAAGAATTTTTTTTTGAAAAATGAAAAAAAGAAGAAGAAGAGAAAAGCCTTGTCTACCCCCTGTAAGTATATGTTGTAACCTTTTCTTCTTCTGTATGATGATGTGCCAGCCAACTATAGCCAGGTTACATTTTCGGACAGTAGCGTATGCGTGATCGACGGTTGATCGATCAGGATAGATAAATTAGGCTTTCAATTTTTATACAGAGTGAGAATGTTTATATGCACTACACTTAGGGTAAGTTTGATTGGCGGAATCCTCTAAGAACTAACAGAAATACTTTAGTAATTCTACGAGATTACTTTATTTGGCAAAATAACCAGGAATATAAGATTATCTTGTAAACTATATTATCATCAATTTTAGGATTCTGTTTCCCGTATAAAAGGGTGTCTATCCTAAATTGCCGAGGAAAAAGAATATTTGTTGTTGCGCTCTTTACCATTTGCCTTTGATTCATCACATTCAAAATTTGAACTTTCAGAATTTAAAATCCAAATTATGATTTATTTTAATATTTGAATATCTAAATTATGTATAATCATTTTTTTAGAATATGAATTTCGAAACTAAAATATTAAATTTTGAATCCTAAATTTTGCAATCTTAAATTCAGACAATTTAAATTTCAAATTTTCAATTTTGGATTTTCAAAATCTATTTTTTTTTTGAAATTTTGAATCATGAAATTTGAAAATATCAAAATTTGGATTTTGGAATTCAAATTCTAAGAATTTAAACTTTATAAAATTTGAAAGTTTCATTTTTGAATTTCATAATTTCAAATATGTTGGAATCTTATTTCACTGGTAATGTGTTTACCAGTAATCAAATTAAGGGGAATATTATATTGCAGGAGAATGTGAGATTATGCATTCTAAACACACCCTTACAGATTTGCTATGGTCGTTTGTGACATCCAATAGATATATCAGTCTAACTCGATAACACAACTTGGCCTTTTCGAGGGTGAAATGATGGAATGATAACGAAGGCCAATCTTATCCCATTAGTTTTTAGAAAGAAAATCTTATCCCATTATGAAATTTTCTAATTTGTATGGTATAATAAAATGCAAAATTGCAATTGGTCAACACTCTTCATTTGGGCTTAGTTTACCACTGCGTTAGATTATAAGTTGTGCTTCTTTTTTCGATTTTGCTAATTTGAGGTTGCCTTCACCAATTCTTCGGCGAGGACCTCTCGTCACGACATGTGGCGGCATCTCCTTCCTCACTTTCCTTTCCCCCACTTCCCTTCCCCCTCAAACGCTCTCTCGTCGTGAGACTTGGTGGCATCCCCTTTATCCACTTTCCTTCCCCCCTTCCCTCCCCCCTCAAACTTAAAAAAGTTTTTGTTTTCAAATTTCTCTTGAGTTTTTGAATAGGAAGTATTTTTAACCATGTCAAAATTTTTCAAACTGAAATTTTTTTCAATTGAATTTTTGAATCAAAAGTTTTCACATGAATGGAAAGTTTACAAACCAAAAGTTTTCGAACATAAAGTTTTGACTCATCTAAAAGTTTCGAATCGAAATTATTTTGTGTTAAAGGAGAAGGAAAAGGTGGGAAAGGGGGAGTGAAGGGAGGGGCACCACGTGGTAGCACCTGGATGTGTCCTCAACCAATGGTTGGTGAGGGTAACCTCAAAGTAGCAGTACCCTTTTTTGGCAGTTATCAGTGATGGTTTACCCTGTGGTAGATATCAGCATTTTGAGTCCACTTATCTCTAGTCCATGAACTGAGGGCATCTCCAATGTATCAAATCAATTCAGGTTCAAACACATGCTACATAAGCTCCTACAAGAATTGGATTTTTTTCTCCAACTTTTGGAATCGAAATCTCCTCTCTGTGGCACTCATATATCAATAAAGAAATAGTAAAAATCAAGAAGCAAGTAAACGTTCCTCTCATCTCGAATCGCCATCCTCTCCACATCTTGAACCCATCCATGGACATCCTCCCACCCCCTCTTTCTCCAGATCCCCTTCCCCTCCACCGCCCGGCCACCAACAACAACTGATTCGTTGTCTCCTTCTCCTCCTCCTACGAGACAAGGGCGAGCTAGAAGTGTGGGGGCAAGCTAGAGGCAACAACAACGACGCTGGAAGGCTAAAATGCCAATGGCAAGCAGAGGCAATGATGGAAGGCTAATGTGCCCGGTAGGAAGTTCAAGCAACGATGGTGTCGATGTTGAGCTATGCCAGTGCAAGATGACTAATGCGACAGTGTTGAGGTCGATCAGAGAGGAGAGCATCGATGACAATTCACAACAACATGATATCTCCCTCCATTTTCCTTATTCCAAGATCTGATAGGTGGGCCGTATGAATTTTTTATTCCACTTGAATCAACTCAAATCGAGAGTTTGACCCTAAGATTTTTTTGTTGGAATTGATTACTCTAGTGTATTAAGCTAATTCCAACTATTCAAAATAGTCCTTTGAACATGTTAAAATAGAACATTGCCAATTTCAAGTTCTATCTATGATTTCGCACTCATGCATGTTGATAAGATTGTTCCATTTAATTCATCTATTTTTAGGTACAAAACAATAATTCCAAAATGTTTTTTTATGAAAAAGAAGGGTACCTACCTTTCAAGGTTGTGGTCTAGTGACCCTTATAATGGAATACGCGTAGGCTACGGAAGCAGAAAACAAAACTTTTCTACCGCGCACCCAAGAACATCATGCTAAGGAAGGATCATGGATCGTTACCACTTAGACACGCAGCGCAGCGGAAGAAGAATTGGAAACCGATCCAATCACGCGCGTCGAGGTAGTAGTGGAAGTAGCCGATCGTCCCGAATAGATCGTCTCCTCCACGCACGCCGATCAGCACTGCAACGAGCAGCGCCTCCACCGGTATCCACACGTCCGGGGCTGGAACGCCGATCGCGAGTGTACTAGCACTCGTGAGCAGCTAGGGTTTGGCTCGGGAGGTGGCGGCTAGGGTTTTGCTAGATGTTAACAGGCACACCTCCCCTCCGCCCCTTGCCTCCATATATAGACCTCCTCACGTGGGCCTCGTCGACCGAGGCCCAATAGGAGTCTATTCGGATCTCTATCCGAATTGAGCCCATATCCGAATCATATTCGAATCAGTGTTCCAACCCGTTAAGCGTGCGACCCCGTAGGGTCCAGTATACTTGGTTCGTGACCCGAAACGCCTTTCAGGTTACCATGTTAATAGCGGTCTCTAGTAAGACATATTAACCCCAAAGTATATGTAAAGATCATATCGGTGAACTCGTAATGTTCTCTCATGTACGAATCCCTTTGCCTCACGATATAGATTGAGCTCAAGGCGAGACTGTGTCATCCTCTTAATAGCTCAATCACTCTCTCGATTCCGTGATGGATTATAAACTCGTGATTGACTCCTCAATCACCTTGGCATGGCCATGCACTTTCATAATCCATTACATCGAGGCCCGAGATATCTCTCCCATAAGGAGGGCAAATTCTATCTTGATCATTCACATCCCACTACATGTTTCATAGCAAACCCGAAGACTACTTTTATGACTACCCGATTCACGGAGTAGTGTTTAGTAGTCCCAAAATAAGCTACTACTCATGTTGGGAACCATGATGATCTCAAGTCTAAGGACTCTACATAAACACTACTTGAGACCAAGCGATGACACATGGAATCTCTGCGGTGTCTCATGGCAGTCTATCCAACATATGTTCACTAACACATGTCCATATTATTGATTTGGTATCACCATACCATGATCCATGAGACATGATCATCAATCAATACATATCTGATCTTTATCTTTGAATCATATTTGTTCCTCATATGATATACGATCGAGGATCATTTAGAAATAGCAACATCTTAGTATTTAAGAGTCTCATGAATAAGTCACATACTCATTGATCAATAATGATGATGTCTATTCCAAGGAACAAAGTAATGTATCATAAACATAGTATGTGATATATACAACATCTCCATGTTGCCTCTAGGGCATATCACTATGATCTCCCACTTGCACTAGAGTCAACCATGTAGGTATCTAATACCCATTGCCTAGTGTGAGCCTCATGCTTTGGTGGGAAGCGGTTTGTCAACGGATCTGCAATGTTCAAATCCGTTTGTACTTTGCATATCTTCACATCGCCTCTCTCCACTATCTCGCGGATGAGATGAAATCACCGTAAAATGTGCTTGGACTTCAGTGCGATCTAGGCTCCTTGGCTTGTGCAATGGCCCCACTATTGTCACGATGAGGTCCATTGGGTGGAGGCACTAGCCATCACACCAAGCTCGAAATAAATTTCTTGATCCAAACGACCTCTTTGGCGCCTTGAAGCGCTATGTACTCGGCTTGTTGTAGAATCAGCAACCGTCTGCGCTTGGAACTCTTCCGACTTACCGCACCGCCATTCAGTGAGAACACAAATCCAGTTGCGATCTAAAATCATCTTTGTCGGTTTGGAAGCTAGCATCGGTGTAACCATTTACAACGAGCTCTTCCTCACCTCCATAGACAAGGAACACATCTTTAGTTCTTCTCAAGTACTTCAAGATGTTCTTTACGGCAATCCAATGACTTTCACTGGATCGATGGTATCTACTCGTAGCACTTAAAGCATCTGAAACATGCGGGCGTGTACAAAGCATGGCATACATAATGGACCCAATAGCGAAGCATATGGAATCGCATTCATTTTATCCCGCTCATCGGTGTACTAGGACACGATTCTTGCTAAGATTTATACCATGTGACATAGGTAGAAAACCTTTCTTGGAATCATGCATGTTGAACCTTTTCAACACCTTGTCAATGTACGTATCTTGGCTTAATCCAATTAGCCTTTTGATCTATCTCTATAGATCTTGATGCCCAGAATATATCTTGCCTCTCCTAAGTCTTTCATAGAGAAACTATTTTTAATGAAGACTTATGATTCGAGCAAAGGAATGTCATTTCCGATCGGTAATATGTCATCCACATATAAGACCGAAATATGAGTGCGCTCCCACTAGCCTTTTGTAAACACAAGGCTCTTCTTCGTTCTTGATGAAACCAAACCCTTTGATTACTTCATCAAAGCGAATGTTCCAACTCCGAGATACTGCTTTAATCCATAAATGGATCTTTGGAGCTTGCATATCTTTCCAAGCGATTGCGGATCGACAAAACACGTGGGCTGTGTCATGTACACATCCTCACTCAGATTTCCATTAAGGAAAGCTGTTTTGACATCCATTTGCCATATTTCATAGTCAAAATATGCAGCAATCGCTAGAATGATCCGAATAGACTTTAGCATTGCGACGGGCGAAAAGTTTCATCATAATCAATACCTTGAATTTGTTTGAAACCTTTGGCCTGTCGCGCTTTATAGATGTGAACATTTCCATCTATGTCTATCTTTTCTTGAAAACCCATTTGCATTCAATGGTTTTAACA
Organism: Melocanna baccifera; assembly: GCA_036346265.1. Lineage (NCBI taxonomy): Eukaryota > Viridiplantae > Streptophyta > Magnoliopsida > Poales > Poaceae > Melocanna > Melocanna baccifera. The sequence continues at coordinate 17,006,702 of CM070695.1, forward strand.
CCATCAGTGGATCAACCAAGTTCCAAACTTGATTCTCGTGCATGGATTCAATTTCGGATCTCATGGCTTCAAGCCATTTCTCAGTCTGGTCCCACCATCGCTTCTTCATAGGTCTTAGGCTCATCATTGTCGACAACAAAATGTCCCTTTGTTGAGTAGTCAAGAACATGTACCTCTCGGTGCAGCGTGACCTTCGACCTCACGTGGTCTTTGGTGTGTCCACAACGAGTTCTTCAACAGTTTGTTTATCTGTTGTGGTTACGTAGGAACGTTATCAGTGTTTCTTGAATTTCTTCAAGTTGCACTTGTGCTCCCACTATCCCTTCTTGAGAGAAACTCTTTCTCTAAGAAGACACCATGCCAGGCGACAAACACTTTGCCTTCTCCTCGATTATAAAAGTAATATCCTTTTGTTTCCTTAGGATACCCGATAAAGAAGCATTTATCAGTTTAGGAGTGAGCTTATCAGATTGTAAACGCGTTTTACATAAGCCTCACATCCCCAAATCTTAAGAAAAGACAAGCTAGGGCGTTGTCTGTCCACATCTCATATGGTGTCTTTTCTCACGATTTTGATGGAACCTGTTTAGTGTGAACGCGGCTGTTTCAAGAGCGTACCCCAAAAGACAACGGAAGATCACTTTGGCTCATCATGGGCGCACCATATCTAATAAGGTGCGATTTCTCGTTCGAATACCCCATTCCATTGAGGTGTTCTGGCGGAGTCAATTGTGGAACAATTCCACAATCCTTTAGATGATTGCCAAACTCATGGCTCAAATACTCGCCTCCACGATCGGATCGTAGAAACTTGATTGTCTTGCCTAAATGATTTTGCACTTCATTTTGGAATTCTTTGAACTTTTCAAAGGATTCGGACTTATCTTCATCGGTAGATATACCCATATCTACTAAAGTCATCGATAAAAGTTATGAAATCACGAAAACCACCTCTGTTGTTAAGCTCATTGGTCCACATACATCGGTATGTACGAGTGCCAATAAGTCATTTGCCCGTTCACCTTGACCGGTGAAAGGTGCCTTTGTCATCTTGCCAAGTAAACAAGATTCGCATGTCTCGAATGATTCAAAATCAAATGAGTGCGAATACCATCTCTATGGAGCTTACGCATGCGTTTCTCATTTATGTGACCTAAGCGGCAGTGCCAAATAAGCGTGGGATTCAAATCATTGGACGTTGCCTCTTTGCATTAATGTTATAGACCGGTGACCCTTCAAGAGTAAGAACGTATAACCCATTCACCAATGGAGTATGACAATAGAACATATCTTTGAAATAAAGAGAACAACCATTGTCCATAGATTTAAAGTCATAACCTTACGCTTGCAAACATGAAGCGAAATAATGTTCTTTGAAAGAGATGGAACACAATAACAATTATTCAATTCCAAAACTAATCACGAAGGTAAAGACAATGGCATGGTGCCAACAGCTACCGCAGCAACTTTTGCTCCATTGCCAACGCCAAGATCCACTTCGCTCCTCCTCAAACTTCTACTTCTTATTAGCCCTGCAGCGATTTGCGGATGTGAGCAACCGATCCGGTATCAAATACCCAAGAATTAGTGGAAGAAGTAGCAAGATTGATTTCTATAACATTTATACAGGTGGAAGTCATACTTCCCTTCTTCTTCTCAAGATCCTCCAAGTACTTTGGGCGTTCCTTTTCCAATGTCACGATTGCTTACAGTAGTAACAATCTGCATCGAGATGAGCATCGCCCTTCTTGTCTTTCTTGGCCTTAGAACCGCTCGCGATCGCATCGGGAGCTTTCTTTCTTTTGACCGCGATTCTCTTGACATAGGGCTTGCCCTTGCCTTCTGCATCATCATCACATGATTCTGCTTTTCTTAATGCTTTCCTCGCAGATTTTAGCATCCCATGCAACTCGGCCAGGTCTTGTCAGATTGTTCATGTGAAAGTTCATTATGAATGGCTCAAAGCTCGGGAAGCGGCGGAGAATCACATCGATAGCCAACTCTTGGCTAAGGGAAAACCAAGCTTTTCCGGACTCTCAATGTAGCCAATCATCTTAATCACATGAGGGTGACGGATTCCATTCGCAAGCTTTGCGCAAATAAGGACTTTGAAGTATTGAACCTCTCACCCTTGCTTGGTTCTCAAACATACCACGTAGCCCCACAATGATATTGTAGGCATCTGTGTTCTCATATTGCTTCTGAAGCTCAGAGGACATTGTGGCAAGCATGAGACAGCTCACATCAAGGCAATCATTCGTTTGCTTCTCATAAGCTCTCCGTGCAGCCATAGTAGCATTATCAGGCAAGTCTTCTGGGTAAGGAGACTTAAGGACATACTCCTTGCGCTCTTGCTTGAGAACAATTCTCAAGTTGCGATACCAATCCAAAAAGTTTGTTCCATTGAGTTTTTCTTTCTCAAGAACAGATCGCAAATTAAAAATCTTGGATGCGGCGTTAGTGACATAATCTACAACACAAGAATATGCAAAGTTTAGCACTATGTTTATGTTCATCTTTTATTAAACTATTTAGCAAAAGACTCCCACTATGAGTTTTGCAACAAAAACTCCTCTAAGTTACATAGTGGGTAAAGATCCTCATTTCACTAATTCCTAGTGAGCTTTGGCATCACGGCTAGAAAACTAGTGACATGGGTAAGCAACACTTTGCTAATCACATCCCTATGTGACTCTACTTTGGGTGACATCTGTATGCCTCGGCCCCAATCTATGCCCCAAGGTCCAAAACTATTTTGATAACCTTGTTAAGTAAACCAAATGCTTCGCATGTAGATGTCCGACATATACCCCAAATGATGATGATAACCGATGGCACTCTACTTTGGTAGACCTACCATACGGTGATCATTATCTTTAGTGCAACATATGGAAGGGCATTAACACCTAATTTTAAGAGGATTCTATCCTACCAAAGCAACATATCACATATATCATTGCATAAGAATAAGATAGATAACATCATAGATAAACACATTTAAGCTGTGAAGTAGTATGGCCCAAAATGGTGATATCCATCTCCAAGTAGGTGTAGACGATCTCCATCCTCCACATCACTCCTTTAGGCCACCATGCTTAAAACTTGTAACCTCAAAACTAGGCTACTACCTATAATAGCTAGAAATTGAAGATTACAAAGATAGATTCAAGCATTAAGGTCGACACGCAGTCGTTAAATACAATATATACAGCTAACAATAGCTGAAATAATCATGACACGCAGCCATGAGCAGATGTTACATGCATCACATACATCTCATACATTCAAATAAGCTATAGGGCATACTATTCACATCATTCTCTGCAAAAACAAGTTAGGCGTATAATCGCATTCTACCTAACGATGTGAACCCAAGGCGCTATACAAGGGGGCATACACGGCGGTCCCGCTGGCCGGTCGTGAGCGGGGGTCGAGGGGAGCCGCGGGTTTCGAGCGGCGCCACGAAAACCTCACAATTACATAGATCGCATCTATGAAATCGCTATGAAAATCTTATCGAGCCGATCAAATCAACCCAAATCCGAGCCATTCAAAATGTCTCAATTTTCATTAGATCAATCATATTGATCATCGCGATCGGTATACTTGAGAGACCACAACACAAGACCTCGATCTATTGGCTCGATCATCGATTGTGCGCGATTAGCCCCGATGGTGATTCCGGCCGGTAGGGGCAAGTCGCGCGTACATCAAAGAAGAACACGAACTAATCTTTTTGGCCTTATGATGCTATCAACTCATACCTATTTCAACCCCTTATGACCGATTGATCTCATCAACCCGTGCTACGATTTAGGCGTAATAGATCAATCTACTACTATCGCATATCAACATATATGCTCGATCCAGATTGCAAACTAAGCAAGATGGCTCGATACCACTAATGGAATACGCGTGAGGCTACGAGCGAGAAAACAAAACTTTTCTACCGCGCACCCAAGAACATCATGCTAAGGAAGGATCATGGATCGTTACCACTTAGACGCCAGCAATGCGTGAAGAAGAATTGGAAACCGATCCAATCACGCGTCGAGGTAGTAGTGGAAGTAGCCGATCGTCCCGAATAGATCGTCTCTCCTCCGCACGCCGATCAAGATCGCAACGAGCAGCGCCTCCACCGGTATCCACACGTCCGGGGTGGGCGCCGATCGCGAGTGTACTAGCACTCGTGAGCGGCTAGGGTTTGGCTCGGGAGGTGGCGGCTAGGGTTTTGCTAGATGTTAACAGCACACCTCCCCTCCGCCCCTTGCCTCCATATATAGACCTCCTCACGTGGGCCTCGTCGACCGAGGCCCAATAGGAGTCTATTCGGATCTCTATCCGAATTGAGCCCATATCCGAATCATATTCGAATTAGTGTTCCAACCCGTTAAGCGTGCGACCACAGAGGTTCACGTATACTTGGTCGTGACCCGAAACGCCTTTCCGGTTACCATGTTAATAGCGGTCTCTAGTAAGACATATTAACCCCAAAGTATATGTAAAGATCATATCGGCTGAACTGTAATGTTCTCTCATGTACGAATCCCTTTGCCTCACGATATAGATTGAGCTCAAGGCGAGACTGTGTCATCCTCTTAATAGCTCAATCACTCTCTCGATTCCGTGATGGATTATAAACTCGTGATTGACTCCTCAATCACCTTGGCATGGCCATGCACTTTCATAATCCATTACATCGAGGGCCAGAGATATCTCTCCCATAAGGAGGGGCAAATTCTATCTTGATCATTCACATCCCACTACATGTTTCATAGCAAACCCGAAGACTACTTTTATGACTACCCGATTCACGGAGTAGTGTTTAGTAGTCCCAAAATAAGCTACTACTCATGTTGGGAACCATGATGATCTCAAGTCTAAGGACTCTACATAAACACTACTTGAGACCAAGCGATGACACATGGAATCTCTGCGGTGTCTCATGGCGAGTCTATCAACATATGTTCACTAACACATGTCCATATTATTGATTTGGTATCACCATACCATGATCCATGAGACATGATCATCAATCAATACATATGCTGATCTTTATCTTTGAATCATATTTGTTCCTCATATGATATACGATCAGGGATCATTTAGAAATAGCAACATCTTAGTATTTAAGAGTCTCATGAATAAGTCACATACTCATTGATCAATAATGATGATGTCTATTCCAAGGAACAAAGTAATGTATCATAAACATAGTATGTGATATATACAACATCTCCATGTTGCCTCTAGGGCATATCACTAACACCTTACGCTATCCAACACAACTTTAGAAGTTCATATCCACTATGACATTACAACTTTACTACCTCCAGTTCACAAAAAATACATGGTTTTAGACTTTGACATGGTCACTAAAATGCAATCTTGTGTCGGAGTGGCATCATAACAACTTGATGGCAGCGAGCGACTTATGTAGAGGGTGGCACTTGGCGACAATGAACTCCGCGAGGAGAAAGGCTACAAGAAGGTGTGCATCAACTGGCATGCATACGGAAGAAGGTGTGGAAGAGTGGAATTGAGCTATGGCTCATTGGCTAGCTCGAATTGATGGAATTGGTAGTAGTGGCTGGAAATGGAGAAGATGACATGTTCCCATTTTCCCGTGGCTTCGACTACAATGGCAATCGAGGGGAAGGTATTAGAGAGGTGAAGGATGAGTCATGACATGGAATCCACTGGACAAAGCTCATCAAGAACGATAGAACATGGTGGCTGCAGTGGTCAGGATCTTCAGGCTTGGAGAAGACAACCCAGGCTCAGCTTCACAAGGCACTAACAACGACATCAACTAAGAGAAGAACATTAGGGAGGTGCAAGACATACTTTGAAGTGGATGCTGAGGGAAGAGAAGCTCATCGACAACAATGGCAACTCGGAGCAAGCTTATTGGTGTCAAGGACAATGCGCACGTTCCCGCTAAACAAGAGAGCTAGAAGCTCAGGTTTTCGTGAAAATGGAATGGGAGCGAGCTAGGAGGACAATGATGCGGTTGGATGGCTTAAGTACTAATGAGAAAGGCATGAGAGAGTGATAACAAAATGGCAGCCGCGGCGAGAACTCGCGGCACATGCTCTCTCTCCACCCGAACAGACAAAAGGAGGCGACAAAGCGGCTTGATGGCATTGTAGCCATAGGATGGGGCGAGGTGGAGGCAACGGCTATGCCAGTCATTCAAACCACAAGTGGCATGGTCTGAAAAGGTGGGCGGGCATAGTGATTAGTGATGGCTACGCTTAGTGGACATCAAACAGGTGTGACGGCGAATCAACAGCAGCAAGGTAGGCAACGACATCTGCAACATGGACTTGGGGACCACAAATTAGTGGCGTGGTGAGTTGAGGGCATCAGACAACGCGGCATGGCACGAGGAACTTGCCATAGTGTCGAGTTGTGCGGGCAAGAGGTGGGCGACAACCTTCGACAAGTGGGTTCCAGTCCCACCGGTCAGCGAAAGAAGGAGAACGGTGAGAGAGAAGACGTAATCGGCGAGATTACTCTTTCGCATGGAGGAACATCAAACGGAAGAGAGGGAGGCAGCTTTGGCTGGGAGACAGTATGTGGGCCGTCTCCTGGGCGGAAGCAGCCTAGGCTAAGGCTACTATTTCGGCCCAAAAAGGTTTTCGAAATCCTAATTTGCTTTCTAATTTTTAAAATTAGCAAACCAACTCCAAAAATTATGAAAATTCATGGGGGCGGTTCCTAACATCATCTAGTGTTTAGCAAAATTATTTTGAAGATTTTTATAGCTTTAAAATTTTCTCAAAAATTCAAACATTACTGCCTTTAATAGGGAAAATTTTAAATAAATAGCCAAGAATGCAGAAAATCTCAGAAATGCATAATTTAATATTTTAAACATAATTCAATAAAGAAAAGAAATTTTGGGTTGTTACAAAGATGAATCTATACATGATTTTTATGTATTTAATCTGAACATTCAGAGACTGTTTGGTTCTCAGCCCATGTAAACCATACCAAAATTTGGTGCTACCAAATCATGGGCTCTTTGGTAGCAAATCAAACACCGGTCAAAATATTGGCAAGCAAAAATTTGGCATGCCCATGATTAACCCACATGCCGTTGAGAGAAGAGATATTGCCAAAATTTAGAGGTTTTATGGTTCGCTACCCTTGTAAATCATACGAATATAGCTTTAAAATTTTCTCAAAAATTCAAACATTACTGCCTTTAATAGGGAAAATTTTAAATAAATAGCCAAGAATGCAGAAAATCTCAGAAATGCATAATTTAATATTTTCAACATAATTCAATAAAGAAAAGAAATTTTGGGTTGTTACATAGATGAATCTATACATGATTTTTATGTATTTAATCTGAACATTCAGAGACTGTTTGGTTCTCAGCCCATGTAAACCATACCAAAATTTGGTGCTACCAAATCATGGGCTCTTTGGTAGCAAATCAAACACCGGTCAAAATATTGGCAAGCAAAAATTTGGCATGCCCATGATTAACCCACATGCCGTTGAGAGAAGAGATATTGCCAAAATTTAGAGGTTTTATGGTTCGCTACCCTTGTAAATCATACGAAATATTTGACTGTTGTTTTGTTTGCTACCACATTTTAGTAACGCCCACAAAAATTTGGTAATACCAATGAAATCCAATGTCACAGGTCGGCAATTCAAGGGCGAGAAAATTGTTCACCAAAATGTTGGTAATGCCAAAATTTGGCTTGATCACAATTGGCTTTGACTAGATTTTGGCTATACCAAAATTTGGCTTGGCATCCAGGTTTTGCCAAATGTTTCCCCATTCCACCCCCATCCCATGGATTGACCCGCCGCCGAGGCCCCGACGTTAATTAACCAGAAAACTTTCTAACTTGCAGTCTGGCAGCACATGAGATTTGCGTGCATATGCCTTTTTTTTTTTTGTTTCAACTTATGCCTGTGACTTATGATTTTTGAGCTGTTTGTGAGAGAATAAGAGTAACAAAATTCATATGTGGTTTTAGCCGATATAAATGAAATCATTTTAGTATGTATTACAATCAACGTCTTGAAAAGAAATTTTATTTAAAAGTTAGTTGTTATAGAAAAATTTAAAAAGTAGTTTTTAAAAATTAAAAAGAAAATAACAAATGACGATATGGCGATCAATGTATTATTTTGAGTACACGACGAGTCGTTGACTCGATACGCGGTCGTATCTAGCTAGCATATACTACTACGTAGTTATCTTAGCTTCTCGTGCGCCACTCATCACGGGGCCGGGAGTGCCGCCCAAGTTAAAGGAAGATCAGGTTGGTGCTTTACAACTGTACAATCGATCGAACAGATCATTACAATAGCTCGATTACTGTATTGTCCCGCGATATGATATGATAAAGACGTTGAGAGATCTGACAAGTGGCTGGACGGCAGCCACGTGTGAATTGTGATATCGATGCAAGTGTTAGAATCGCATGGATCATGCACATGCCCCGGCGCGATTTAGCATGCGACTTCGCCGCACCTGGTGCGATCGGCGCTACAGTCACTTATTTTTAAATAATATATTTTTAAGATAAAATGTATAAATTAATTATAGTACACATTGTATTGAGTTCAGCTATACCAATCAAAATTACATATAACTGTCACATTCTTCGTAAAATTTCTCATGAACAATCAGAATTAAAAAACTATAAATCAAAAGTCATAATTCACAAACCAAAATAACCCACCCTTCGACTTTGAAAGCTACCAGAGAAGGATAGCTCACCAGTCTCCAGTGTCGCTCCTTCTCCCCCCACTGGCGACCGACAGTGATCTAGCTACACCGCTGTCTCCTCCTCCCCTGTCCCCATCCTATTCAACCTAATATTCACTATACCGTCGCCTCACCGTGCTGTCTACCATCCCCATTCGCCACCTATCGCCCTCTACTACCGCCCACCGCCCCTCTCTATTACTGGGAGAGGGGGCAATGAACCTAGCAGCAACGGCGGCACTCCTTTTGGCCAGATCTCCACTGTTGTGCTCCATCGACGGGCGAGTGAGAGAGAACTTGCGATTCAAACAGGAATAGATAAGAGGTAATGTTAATGGAGGAATGTGTCAGGGTTTTAATTACTTCCTATTGCGCGCCGGATCAGGTGGCGATGTATCGCGATCTAATCTAAACCTAAATTGATTTTCTAGATAGGAAAAAGTCCAAATTACTACCCCCAAGTATAGCTTAAGTCCGGATAACCCCCTAAAGAATGAAAAGGTTTACTTAACCCCCTGTGTTTGCTAAACCAGATCAAAATTCACCTTTTACCCATCTCTAAAACTGGTTTTGCTGAGTTGGCCGGTTTTGTTGACTGGGTCGAGCTCGTTGGGCTTGGGCGGGCCAAAAGTGCTCTGCACAACAGGAAGCCATGGCGAGAGTTACCTGCTGAACCAGAAGGTGCACTAGGACGTCGGCATCCCTCTGCTCGTCTTCGATCAGGTCATCTAGGTGCAGCTGCTGCAGTGTCAGGTTGAAGTCGCTGCTCCACTGGTCCCCTCCGCCGCGTGGACGGTTGGAATCTGCGTGTGGATGGCAAAGTTTCTGCATCTGCCGTGGTTTCTGCTGCCTGGGAGGTGCGCCATGATCGGATTCGGCAACAACCTCAGCGCGGGGTTGCAAGCTCTGCAGGCAAACTGAAGCACGGCAAGTGACCGCACTGCAGGCAGGCGGTACGTATCAAGTATTCACTTTCACGCATTGCATGCACCCACCAGGTTAACTAGCTGAGATGGAGCTTAAATGGAGTACTAATGGTAGGTTGCCTAATCAAATGGATCGGTCTTTGAGCGCAAATTGAGCTGCAGCTGTTACTACCCTGTGTGTTCCTAACTATGTGAAATGCGTGAAGGAGGACCCGCTGGTAATGAAGTCGTAGTTGCAAGCTCTCGCCATGGCTTCCTGTTGTGCAGAGCACTTTTGGCCCGCCCAAGCCCAACGAGCTCGACCCAGTCAACAAAACCGGCTAACACAGCAAAACCAATTTTGGAAATGGGTAAAAGGTGAATTTTGATCTGGTTTAGCAAACACAGGGGTTAAGTAAACCTTTTCATTCTTTAGGGGGTTATTCGGACTTATGCTATACTTAGGGGTAATAATTTGGATTTTTTCCTTCTAGATATACCAAGTATTTATTTCTTGATACTCAACTTTACCTCCTTGACGTCACAGACGTCCCTCGCCAAAAAATTTTTAACTAAAGATGAACACACACATAGATAGACCTGCTTTTTATAGTCCCTAGCTTTCAACCGAAGTATCTTTTTAATTCATATTTATAAATTGATTGTAGTAGACGTTATAGTGACTTCATCTAGATTAGCTAAAATCGCACGCGAGTATCTCTTTCCGTGCTTTCTCTCACAAACAGGTAAAAATCCATAAACCGTTGTCCAAAATAATAGGCCTATGTGTGTGTGTGAAAATGGTTCTATACTCTTGGGAGTATGTACTCTTACTTCTCATATATTGTTTTAATGGTATTGTTATACCTATTTATCTATTTAAACATGCCTTAATAATGTTTATAATATACACCAAAGTGAGTTCTATGAAAATTTTTATAAAAATACAATTTTTATAACATAATTTGTGAGTGAAGTTACTACCAAACACATGACAGTAATTCTACATGTGTTTGGTAGTAACGTCATTCACAAACAGTAGTAACTTCCCAATGCGCAAACTGGTGCACACGCGCTCGTTAGCACTTCTGTATATATATACATAAACATACACACATATATATATGTATGTACATATGTATATATAGGTATGTATATACATATATAGTATAAATAACAGGGGCACCATAGTGCCTAGGCATTGAGACTTTCCATCAATGATTGAGACTTTTCATCCATGATTGATTTAGTATGCTAAATCAATAACTTCCTTTCCAAATCGATGTCTTTTCAAATTAATGAATGCTAACAGATTTGTCTGATATATTATATACCATTGCACTTGCACGCATCTAAAAGTAATCCAAAGACAGAGAGGCCTGGTCCCCAAACACCATGATGTCCCATTTCAGTGTGCTATATACATACATACGTACGTACGTATGTATGTATGCACTTAAGTTTACAGTGCAATCATGGTGCACTCCAATTAAAAAAATTCTAAAAATTCTGAAAAAAAATTCTACATATATTTTATGGTTTACTCCATCTATGTATAAAATTTTAGGATCAAATTCATTCTACCAAATTTGTTAGATTTTTCTCTTTTTTATTACTCTTAACAAAGAATGAATTTGATCTTGAAATTTTATATATAAGTATACCAAGTTTAGAAGTATATGTAGAATGTTTTTAGAATTTTTCATGACTTTTGTAGTTAAAATGCACTGTAATTGCATCGTAAGTGCATATGTTTATATGAAGTCTCTTTTCTACACCCGGGTGTAATTACATCTTATGTCGTATTTCATACCGTAGAAAGTATCTCACGTAACGGAGGGTATATGCATACAGTATACGAGTATTTAACATCATCTAGGTGGTATGAACAATTTTTTGGAGGTAGTATGTAAATTTTTTTGACATATTCCTTTTTATGTGCGTATATGAAGGCATTTATAAAATATGCTAAAAACTATGGACTTCCTTGCAATTTTTTTATCTGGTTCACATTGAAGTATCTTATAATTAATATATGAATATATCCAAAGTGATAAAGAAGTATTTCAAATTCGTTTAGGTGGTATATTAGAGGTGGGTGTAATTACACCGGGTGTAAAAAGTATTTTTCCTATATATATATATATATATATATATATATATATATATATATATATATATGCGCAAAAAAAGGCATATGCACTTGTGGTGCCTTTTTGTTGTGTTCCTTTGACATGGGCGAAACCCAATCAGAAGGGCCGTTCTCGCAAGTGGTCGTTTCTACTTTGAATAACGGTACACCAATGGAGAAGAGCGTTAGGAACCACTACTAGACTTAAAACTTCTTTTGCATGCATGGCATTATACTAACTGTTTCGCCCGTCCGTGGCTCAAAATTAACAACGTGGTCGTGGTGCATGAGGCCATGAGCATGTAAACAGTGACACCACCAGCCCACTACTACAAAGTTGATAAGAGTGCCCTTGCTCCGACTAGTCAGAAAAGATTGAGCACTTCATATATACTAATATATAGCTGCTTTAATCTAACATCATGTTGAAGAAACTAAAAGGTTTACAGTAACAAGTTTATTTCATCCTTAATTTCCAGGTTGCTTTGGTCAGAAAACTTTCCAAGCTAAAGGTTGAAAGCACGCATTGTAAAACAGATACGCACGTACTCGTAGCTACCTTTACCTCCGTTTTACTGGGCTGCTGAGGTGACTCCGTTTTACTGTGCACGTACGCATTGTAAACCAGTCTTCCCCTTGCTTGGCGGCTCTTGCCGAGCTCTCTGGCTTGGTAGGTGCTGCCGAGCTACCGTAGCTCGGTAGATGGCTCGGTGGTAGACCATGGACGCGGTACACTCGGTAGTGATTCCTGTGACCTTCAATAGGGCTTAGCGCTGCCCTCTGCATCCACGTGCACTTGCACGGCCCTATCGGTCACCAACGCGTCTCCGCGCGCATAAAGTGGCTCGTATATCTCTCTGCCTTCTTATTCAAAGCCGCGTAGTTGAGTTTCTTCTCTACCAAGCGAGCGAGAGCCTAGGGAGAAGAAAGAAAGAGAGAATAGAGTAGAGATTAAATTACTTTTTCAAGGTGGTTTTCCTGCATTTAGGAGATTTCGCAGTTGGAATTAGTGTAGATCTGGCGAAGACCTTTAAGAAGGGGTATGTTTTATTCACATGCAAGTAATAGGCTTAATATGCCATTATCATTTCATTAGCATAACAATGACTTGCTAGTATATAATGCATTTGGTAACCATTTTTAGTTGGCGTGTGTATTTAGTTGGTGCGGACGATATTTTGTAATTAGCTATGTTAATTGTGTATTAGTGGTAGTAATGATTCTTTGTAAATACTGAAGAAATATGCAATGTTATTTTTATATGCACACACACACATATATGTATATGTATTGCACTGATGTCATTGTAAAAAATGTAGAAAATAATTTAAAATTATAGAATTGTGCACTGTATACATGCATATATGTGTACCTTATTATAAGCACACGACCATAGGCATAATTGGTAGCTCAACTATATACATATGTATGATTATTTTGTATTATGTTTAGTTATATTTAGTATCATCTAAAATAAGTGGATTTCATCCGCATTGGTGTTAGGTGCGTGATGTTAAATATGGAATATTTGTTCATGTTCTACGGGAAGGGTGTCACCTGATAATTTAAGTGATATATAGAAACTCTTGTAACTAGAATAACAAGAATTGCTAATATGGTTGTATCTACCGGAGCCATGTCCTCATCATCCTCCCCTTCTTGAAAACAAAACCGTCCTCGGCTTTTGATACGCTGAAAATAAGGTAACAAAGAAGCTAAGGTGTATACATGGTATATGTATATGTCATCCGTTTTAACAATTCTTCGTTATTGCATAATTAATGTTATAAAACAGCAGCGATTATAAAAGCTCATTGTATTAGTAACTCAGGAGTTAATAAATAAATCAAAATTTCTCACACCGTAATTATTGTAACTTGTTTTGCAAATGTAAGTGATGCATTTATGCAATTCAAATCTCTGAGGTTGTAAACTTGCATTGGTAGCACATATGAGCAAAGCTATAACTTTTAAAATCAAACAAAGTTCATCCAAGTAATCATATTTCAATCGAGCAATAGCACATTCATTTAGCAAGGGTGAAAAGATTTGTAAGTTTTTCCATCCATCAACTTTATTATTCAGATTGTCGTTGCTAGATAGTTTAATAAGAGATGAACACATAAGATTTCAATTATCACTAATTTTTATTTTTCTCTCATAATAAATAAGATTCAGCACACCAGAATTGTTATTCAAAACAACAAACTTCAATTTATCCATGTGATCACAAGTTATGCATATTCAATATACATGAAATTGATTGTCTACACCGTAATCTCTAATCAAATTGAACTTATATGTGTAGGCATGAGTACTTGCTAATGATTTTAAACATAAAATTTTTTGCAAGATTTTTAATCACACTAGATAGCTCTCTAAGATTATCGAACATGACATAGTATAAAAAGTCTTCAGAAAATATTCTAGTAAGAACTTTCTTACGAGTAATCAATTCCACATTATGTAAATTGAGCAAAAAAATTTCAGAACATGGAATTTTCAATTGTACACATAAATTTTCACAATTACTCATATTTTCATATTTAAATTCAGCACCATAGTTATTATCTTTATCGATCTCCTCAATTGATGTAAGTGTTGTAGGTATCAAATCTTTATGATGAAGCAAGGATACAGCAAGTACTTCATCTTCAACCGTGATTATCTCCTCATCTTTTGCTTTCAATAGCACCCGTTGTTGAACATTCAACTCTTTGTCTTCAATGTGAACTCTCTTCTCTTCAGCATGATTCTCAACTTCTTGCAAGTTGTTAGTCACAGAAAAAGGCACAAAAAGGGGTTTATTCTCATGTTTCTTGTCATTAAACATTCTCACTTTCTCCTCAATCTGACTTTCAACCTTACAAGCAAGTATAAACAAATGAGTGAGAGAATTATATTCTTTATGAATAAGAATATCCTGAATTTCTTTATTAAGCCCACTCAAAAATCTATTCTCTGTAGCTTTAGTATATTCCATTAAACCACAACGCAACAAACAAATTTTTAATCCGTGGTAGTATTCCCTTACAGTTCTACTTCGTTGCTTTAAACATTGTAATCTAGCTAGCAAATAATCAGCATGATATTTAGGAACAAAATCATCTCGCAATAGCTTTTTCAATGCATTCCAAGTTCGTGGTACTTTCTCATGTCTACCCAGATATTTCCACCAAAATATTGTATCATCAATAAAAAATACTAGTGGCAGTTCTAATCTTTTGTCTATCAGACCAATCATAGTATTCAAATTTTTTGTCTAATGCTATCTCCCAGTCAATATAGGCATCAGGATAAAATTACCAGCAAATGATGGAAAAGCACATTTGACATTAGTTACTGCATCATCGTTGCATGTCGAGACCCGAATATGTAAATCCGGACTCCCTGTGTATACTGCACTAGTCTCAGGATCACGCTAGTGCACACAGTCAAACATAGATGTCATCACAACCATATACACGTTTAAAGAAAGAAAAAACTCAAATATCAATAAATATCCAAAAGTACGACCTTATGACCAAGCTTATAATAGACTAGCCCGAAGATCCAAAGTAAAGCGTAGTGGCTAATCGACAAGCCCACAGATTATCGAGTGGAGAACGAAGCCTAATCCGCGAAGTCGTCGAAGTACTCTCCTTCTGGAACCTCCTGCTGATGATACTCCTCTTCCTCAACTGAGCAACATTGGGCATAAAGCCGTAAGTACATTGGTACTCAGCAAGTCGTTTGTAACAAATGAATGCAATATAGTATGCAGGGCTTACCAAAGGATGGCTGAAAGGTTAATTTGCATAAAACAATATTTGAAGGTAAATACAATAAATAGATTGAAAGCGAATTTTAAGTAAAACAATAAAAAATAATAATCAAAGAAATTGACATAACCACTTGCAGACATCCCATCCACCAGCTAAACCAACCGCTTATGGACCTCCCATGCACAAGCTAAACCAACAGTGAATTAACCATTCACCGCCTAACCATAATCCACAAGTTTTCATAAATAACTACCCCTTGTGTGAAATCACCGAGTATTGTCCATGACCAAGGACGCGGCTATTCGAATAATTTTACACTCTGCAGAGGTTGCACAACTGTACCCACACGATGTGATTAGCCTCGCGCTAAGGAAATCATAACAAGGCCTTTACAAAGTTCAGTTACAACTCAATCCGCCCGCTAGGGTTTCGCATCACACCCCCCTTGCGTCACATGAAAATCAGCAACCATATTTATCTCAATGGCAAGATTAAAGTTGAAATATCCCAAATTAGTCAGCCAGGTCCGTCCCATACCAGACATGTGGTTTGCACGGTAAAACTCAGATAAATGACGCACAAAGTTAAGTCCTTAAGTCTACCCGGGCGAGACTACCTTATTTCTCGAAGTGCTCCAACACTTCCCCCTTTACTGCACGATCACTCGCCTGAGTGAAAACCAATTTGTATAACCACCGCCGATAATGCACCAACGTCATGGCACAAATTTTAATACTGTGTCACCAACCACGGTTCAATATCTCATTAAGTCAAATTAATTATTCACGTGTGATGATAAACCCAATCGTAACTATAAATAAAGCTAAGCATTCTATCGTACCAACCCATGTGACAAATAACCTAGCATCACTAGTATGTTTCCTAACATATGGTGGCAATGGTATCATGGCATTCGAAATTATCAAGTAGAGATGAATTCAATTGGGACGATAACTACCAATACAAGGGTTTGAATAAAAATAGCGATGCAACGTAATTAAAAATAAAATAATTAAATAATAGATTACAAACTGGGTTCAACATGATCAAATGACACGACTTGCCTTGGTTATGCTCAGCGAGATACTCCAGGTCTTCGGGTGTAGATCCTACTCCTCCGGAATCCGATTCTATCGAGAGAGAAAACGACCTAAACAAAGAAAATACATAAAATTATAATCAAATGAACTCCAAAAATTATGAAACTAGAAACAAAAGTTTGAGCTCAATTTTAGATGAATTTAGAAAAAAGAACGGGGTCAATCGGAGCTAGGACGGAGGAGAACGGGCTCTCGGAAAATTTAATCTAAAGAAAATCGAAAAAATTGAAAAAAGTTACTATGCTGTGGACCGGGTGCACGGGGAACCAAGTCCACGGTGAACCCGGCGCATGGAACAGGGCACACCGGGGGCTACGCTGACGCGACGGCTAGGGCTGACGTGGCAGCTGCTGGTGCTGCCACGTGGCTAGGGTTGACGTGGCTACCACGTGGCTCGGTGGTCCGGTTTTGGCTGACATGTTGATGACGTGGCGTGACACGTGGCTGCTACGTGGTGGTAGGGCTGACGTGGCTGCCACGTGGGCTCGGGCGCGGGCGGCGGCGGCGGGATCCAACAGTTGCGGGCGAGACGCGCGGCGCGATCTGAGCCTTCGGCTCAGATCTGGATGGACGGCGGCGATGAGGCGGCGCGGAGGCGGGACGGCGGGGATCCGACGACGCGTGTCCGGCGCGGCATGTGAAGCGTCGTGCGGACGCGGGCGCGCGGGTGGACGCGAGGGCGCGGTGTTGCGTGGACCGAGGCGGGAGTGCAGGCGCGCGGACCAAGACACGAGCGCGGGCGACGGCGAGGGCGACACGGGCGACGGGGCTCACCGACGGGGTTCGGCGACGGCGACAGCGGTAGGAACGGGCTCCGACGACGAGACGGCGGCGACGGGGACGGCGGTGATGGGGACACACGGGCGACGGCGAGGGCTCCGGCGACAGCGCGGGCGCGAGGACGGGCGAGGAGCGGCGGCGCGAGGGTTGGGCGAGGTGTGCACGCGAACCGAGGATGAGCGGTGGGTTTTATCATGCGAACCGAGGCGAGTTCGATTCGGTTACGGCGCAGGCGCTGCTCGGATCCGGTTCGGACGGCTGAGATGCGAGCGCGGGCGATCCAAAGGCGTGGGCACGGGCGACGCGGGCGGTGGCGACAGGGTTAGGGTTAGGGTTTGCGGGAGGGGTGCGGACGGCTGGGATGGTGCCGCATGGCGGGTGGCCGGAATCGGGCGGCTGAGGAAGGGGCGAGGCGCGGGCGCGAGCTGGTGCCACCGCGTGACGGCTGCGGATTACCGACGCGAGGGCGGGCGCGGGATCGGGCGGCGGAGGAGTGAGGTGGGCGGGAAAGGGTACGACGGTGACGTGGGGAGCGCCGGATGGCTGACGCGTGGAGGGGAGCGGATCGGGCGGCTGAGGAATATTCCCCGAATTCTTTTTATTCCAGAAATTCAAATAAACTTCAAATAGCTCTAGGAAATAGCAAATAAATCCTAAAAATTCACCAAAAGTACCAGAAAATTCCTTGAGACTCAAGGAACCCAAATAAAATATTTTTAGCAAATGTTGAAGTTTAATTTAATCATATTAAATCCTTTTAAATTCTGAAAAATTCAAATTAAGCTTTATTAATTTCAGAAAAATTTCAAAAATTAATTTTTTAATTTAAGGTTTTAAAAAGCTCTGAAATTCAGGATGTTACATTGCATACCTCTCTTTGTAACCTACACATTCCTTTTTAAGTTTGCGGGAGTCGATGACGATCGGAGTAACCAACTTTAGTGTGGCTGATCTCTTTGTTCCTTTTTAAGTTTGCGGGAGTCGATGCATAGAAACTCTTGTAACTAGAACAATAAGCATTCATAATATGGTTGTATCCATCGGGGCTATGTCCTCATCATCCTCCCCTTCTTGAAAACAAAATCATCCTTGGCTTTTGATACGCTGAAAATAGGGTAACAAAGAAGCCAAGGTGTATACATGGTATATGTATATGTCATCCGTTTTAACAATTCATCATTGTTGCATAATTAATATTATAAAACAGCAGCGATTATAAAAACTCATTGTATTAGTAACCCGGGAGTTAATGAATAAATCAAAATTTCTAACACAGTAATTATTGTAACTTGTTTTGCAAATGTAAGTAATGTATTTATGTAATTCGAATCTCTGAGGTTGTAAACTTGCATCAGTAGCACATATGGGCAAAGGTACAACTTTTAGAATCAAACAAAGTTCATTCAAGTAATCAGATTTCAATCGACCAATAGCACATTCATTTAGTAAGGGTGAAATATTTGTAAGTTTTTTCATCCATCAACTTCATTATTCAGATTATCAATCCTAAATTGTTTAATAAGAGATGAACACATAAGATTTGAATTACATACCTTTGTTTGAATCCTTTTGCTACTTGTCGAGCTTTATACCTGTCAATGTTGTCATTAGCTCTTCTCTTGATTTTATACACCCACTTGGAGTTGAATATATTTTGCCCTTGCTGAGATGGATCCAAGTGCCAGGTCCTATTCTTCAATAGTGTTGAATACCCCTCATCCATTGCCTTCCTCCAATTTGGATCATTTAAAGCTGCCTAGACTGATGTGGGGTTCTTGAACAAAATAGAACACATATAGCATAGCGTATAGTTCCATCAGTAAACTCCTTGGGCTTCATAATGTCATTTTGTAGTCGTGTTCTTGGCTGAGATGGACTCGATGCCATGGGCACAACAGAGGTGACACCACTAGTACTAGTAGCGTTGTACTAGCAACATTGCTTCTAGGCATGGTGACACCACCAGTACTAGTAGTGATAGGACCAGCAGCATCACTTACAGGCATTGCTTCCAGTTCTTCTACCACCTCTATTGCAGAAACCAATGTAGGCTGATTGCTATTGCCAACAACAGCATGACCATGTACAGAAGAGACAACGACATGATCTTGGATAGCAACTGGTACAAAATCTACGACATCAGAAAAATCCTGAACATCCCTAGACAAAATAGCATCAGTAGCATTAGGATAAGCATTAGACAAAAGATCATTACCATCACCCCTTCATTATAATTTGGATGTACAACTGAAGGAAAAGATGGGAATAGGAATTGCTCAACAGGAAGCCGTTGTCCAGTAGAAGGACTAAGACTAACAAAAGGAAAAAAGATCCCCATCAAACACCACATCCCTAGAGGTGTAGACATGCCCAGTAGGAATATAGAGGCACTTATACCCCTTGTGAAGAGAACTATAGCTAAGGAAAGCACATTGTTTGGAGAGAAACTAGAATTTACGATCATTGTATGGTCTCAAGTTTTGCCAACACACAATCAAAAATCTTTAAGAATGAGTAATATGGTTTTCTCCCTTGTAGCCATTCTATTGGAGTGAAAAGTGAATGACTTTGCTAGGCAACCAATTAATAAGAAAGCTGGTTGTAAGAAACGCTTCATCCCAAAATTTGAGAGGCATGGAGGAATAAGCAAGAAGAGCCAAGCCAACCTCAACAATATGGCGATGTTTTTGCTTGGTTGACCCATTTGTTGATGCATGTGAGTACAAGAGACTTGATGAGCAATTCCAATTTTCTGAAAATGTATTTAATCTTTGATATTCACCTGCTCAATCTATTTGCATGTGAACAAAAATTTTTTATGAAGAAGCCGTTCAACATACTGTTGGAAGCGTATAAAGGCTTCAAAGACTTCTGCTTTAGTTTTCAAGAGATAAATCCATATGAATTTACTAAATTCATCGATACAAACTGAGGTGGGAGTAGGCCTCCATACATCAGAAAATACAAGCTCCAAAAGAGTAGAATAATAATATTTGAGCGAGAATATGGAAGGTGATGACTCTTGGCCCATTGACACGCATCACAGATTGACACATTATTTGATAAAATAGAGCAACAAGACTATTGAAACTAAGAACTTTCTGAACTGTGTAGAAGGATGGATGCCCCAAGTGACTATGCCATCTTTCAGAGGTAGGTTTAGATACCACAAACACTTGCTTTCCTGGAGAAGAATGATTCGGAACAAGGGGGTATAGACCACCCTCGCTTGTACCATGAAGAAGAATTTTCCTCGTTGCCTAAACCTTTATCAAAAAAATAATCAGGGTGAAACTCAACAAAAGCATCATTATCAGACATAGGACGATGAACTGAAAGAAGATTTTTAGTGGCTTTTGGAATGTGGAGAACATTGTTGAGATGTAAATTTTGATTTGGGGCATGCATAATAGAATGACTAATATGACTAATGCTCATACCTATGCCATTTGCCATTTGTACCTGATCATGGCCATTGTACTTCTTATGCATGATCAACTTATCAAGCTCACTTGTAATGTGATCAGTAGAGCCTAAATTAGTATACCAATTTGTGTCAATGCCATATATGACGCTGTTGCTGCCACCCTGTTGGTGTTGTTGTCCGCTTGATATGAATAATCAAAGCTATGGTAGCACTTCAGTGTGACGTGCCTGACCTTTCCGCACACCTGACAGGTTGGCCGGCAACTTCCTCCTGTGGCATCCCTATTCTGCCTTCTGGATGCATCACCACACCATCGGCCTCCATCGTGACCACGGCTGCATCCTCTACCTCCCCCTTGTTTCCTCGCAAAGCCGAGTTTACAGAGGAGTTAGAGAAGTGTAGCATGGAGTTCGAAAGATCCAGCCTCATCTCAAACGCCAAGAGATAGGCATATGGATCATTTAGACTGACTGGATCTATCCTTGTGGTTATGGAGGTGACCAAAGGATTGTAGTCCAAGCCTAGTCCAGTAATAATGTAAGAGATGTGTTCCTCATCTTGAAGCGGATGTCTAGTCGATGCCATGTTGTCCTCCAATGCCTTCATCTTGTTGAAGTACTTAGCAGAGAAAGTTCCTTATGTGTATTTGCAAGTTGCATGCGAACTTGCATGATTCTTACTCGGGACTGCGATGAGAATATTTGTTCCAACGCACTCCATACTTCAGTGGCGCTTGTTAGGAACATGACTTGACTCAGCACTTCCGAGTAGGGGTAGAGCCACCGGGTGGGCTTCGTTAGGCTTGAGCCCACCCTCCGGCTCGCCCCAAACACCCCCCAAGCGTTGGGGGCCGGCCCAGCAGAAGACCGGTGAGGGAAAATGGGAAATAGGTTGGACTGTCTCTTGGTGATTGAAGAGGGTAAACTGATGGTAATTGGTAAAGTCCTCATCTTTTAGTTAATTAATTGATTAGTTCTTCTGTATTGTTTGTACTGAGTTAAAGATTATATGTATATGTTGTATCATTGTCAATGTCCAACTTGACTTGCTAGAGATCAAAATTAAAATTATGATTTCTGTGTTCTAATTAGAATTGATGTGTCATATTTTGTTGATAGATTTGCTATAATGGAGAAATAAACTTTGCGTCGTGATTTAATCTTGCATGCTATTGATATGTTATGTTTTTCTTCAATGTTCATAATCATTTATAATTATTTATCGTATCACTAATTTTACTATTTTTTATATGCAAATGATTAATCTCTACTCATCAAAAGCATATTTATATATTTTTCAGAATGCGTTTTCTATTACTGAGGTACTTTTGTTGTATTTCTCTCTTTGTAGCTTTATTTCTCTTGTATTCATGAATGAATTTGAATTGAACAAAAGTAAAATATTGTATTTGTGATAATCTAGCTTTGCGCCTTAGCCCACCCTGGATTTTATTCCTGGCTTTGCCACTACTTCCAAGGATAGAGATAACAGGAGAGTGCTAAGAACAATCTGATCCTTCTGAATCCGTACTGCATAATCAGGATTCTCCACTTGTGACGCTCCTTCGTCAGTGGTCTGTGTGACTGATTTTGCCGGAGCAACAGCCGAGCCATCAGCAAAGCCGAGGAGCTGTTGCCCCGAAGATAGGTCGAGATCTGTGCCTTCCAGAGGAGGTAATTATCCCAAGTCAACCTGACATTGATCAGGTGACTGAAGGAGCCCGGCGGTAGCAGAGTTCATCGAGCCAAAGCTATCAGAGGTGCTGGAGGATTGAGTAGATTGGAGAGACATGATGTGTAAAGAAGAGGTGCTCGGATACCATGTAAAAACACACTAGAAAAGTTTGGTTGATGGACTTGCGCGACCGGAACAAAGGCACAGGATCGCTTATATTAGCATCTGAGCATTGCCGGATAGGAAATAATAACCGACAATATCAGAAAACTTACAGCAGATAATCTCAATCAGATCAACAGATGCGATACTGTCGCTATCTCTAAAATACGTTTCATCTCTAACTAGCTCTACAAAGAAACTAGGGATAGAGATGAATACGTTTCTTTCAACACCTCCCGTGCGAGCAGCCTTCTTTCCGGAAGAAGGTGGAGTAGACGACGTTTCTGATGGGCAGCTCGACAGGGTGGATCCGGTCGCCGATGTGGTAAGCGCATAGAGGCTGCTCGGATGTGGCGATGAGGTACTTGTCCTCTCCGTCGCCGGTTAGTTTGTAGAGCTCCTTGTCGAACTGGGCGAGCTGGGCGCATCTCGCCATGCCTTCCTCATGAAGAAGGGGGTCTGCATCGGCTTGAAGCCTCGTTTCACACTAAGACGAAAAGACTGAGGAATTCACACTATAGGCAATTCACACTGCATCGGCTTGAAGCCTCTTTTCGTGTTCCTCTCTTTCACCTTTCAGGTGCTCACGCTATAGGCAATTCACACTGCATCTCCTTTGCCAAGAGGCTTTACAACTTTACGGGCCATTGTGACATTGATCCCACCCTTGACCCGATCTACGACAAGCTCCTTCAGGCCAAACGCTCGCCGCAGTATGACAATGCGACCACCGTCGAGATGGT
This sequence comes from Melocanna baccifera, assembly GCA_036346265.1. Classification (NCBI taxonomy): domain Eukaryota; kingdom Viridiplantae; phylum Streptophyta; class Magnoliopsida; order Poales; family Poaceae; genus Melocanna; species Melocanna baccifera. The sequence goes on from CM070695.1 coordinate 17,030,128, forward strand.
CACAGGGAGATCGACGACGTTGGACGACGAGTACTACAGCCTGTTGGCCAGCAGGAGGGGGCTCTTCCATTCTGACCAGGCATTGCTCCAGGACCAAGAAACAAGAACAACGGTGTACTCCCTGTTGACGTCAAGCATACAAGATTTCTTGCATGAATTCGGGGTGTCCATGGTCAGAATGGGCAAGATTGGAGTTCTTACTGGCATATGCAGGAGAGATCAGGAAGAATTGTGCTCTGGTTGATTCATAGGTTATGTTTTTTTAATTTATTTTGATAAGTAATAATGTTGACTCCCACTTGCTTGCTGTCGGTTAGAAGCCAAATTTCGTCAGAGAACAATATCTTAGGGAAGTTTGATCTAGTCCAGTATTTGGTTCACAGTAACAGATATTGCAGTCTGGGTACGTGTTCATAGAAATCAAATGTCCAAGATTGAGAATGAACATGAACGCAAAGATTACCCTTTGAAAATCAAAATTTAAACTTAAGCCAAATTGGTGTTCTGCAGACAAAGGCACCGGATATGTGAAATCTACCCACACGCCAAGCAAGCATGCACACACTTGAAGACCAGACAGCTTGCAGTGTGTACGTGTGCTGCACTTGTACATCAAAACCAGTGGCCGGAGATACGTCGAACAGTTCCAGTGCCAAGATAAATAAAGAAAACCAACAACACGAATATACCGTAAAAATTCAGCGAGTCCATCGTTCTCCGGCGGTGGCGTGGAGAGTACTGCACGGACGGCGGCGGCCGCCGTCGCGGCACGGAGTAGGTGGCCGTGGGGCGCGCGCTCTCTGGCAAGGGATGGGAAGGCACACGACTCCGGACACGACGGGAACCCCCGCGAACCGCCACGAGCTCATAGGAGCCGTTCGATCAACCTTCGACGGCGCGGATCGAGGAGGAAAGAGCATCGAAGAAATTCTTTGAGATTATATAAAGCTCAATACGATATAAAATAAGAATGTCGTGATGCATTTGTCGAAAACAATTATATACTTCGGAGCGTCCATAATCCTCATTTTTGCTAGTGTTTTTGAGAAGAATGCAGTTATACAAAATGTGGTGATGCTGGTTAGACTGTTAAATGAGCCGGACATTAATGCTTACTTTCGCAGTAAAAAGTCCTGGTCTGATTTAATTGGGCAATGTTCTTCCATAGAGCACAGTAAGGATCGACTGTTGTAGTCATGATCTTCGGAAACATCTGCAGAATCCGATTCCCCTTTTACCTTGATTCAACTGAAAAACGTTCTCAATGTCTTGCCGAAATCAACTAGGATTTACAGTCTAGAAAAAAAAACTGATGCCAGGTTCGGTGGTTTGTAACGAATCCAACGGATGGTTTTGCCGTCTGCAGCATTTGCCTTTGCTTTTGCCCAAGGGCGAAGTTTCAGCAATTGTTCTTCCGATATCTGAAAGAACCTTAAGCAAAGAACCTAAGAATAAACTGGTCAAAAACATCAGAACCTCAGAATTCCACTGCCCTTTACACCCAAAACTTTCTTTGCAGCATACATCATACACATACAGAGAACCGACGCGGAGAAAGTCGATGCTGAAAGAGAGAAAAATGTCCAGATTTAGAAAAAAGGAAAGGAAAAAGGGAGAAAAAGTGGAAGAAGAGACTTAGAAAGGATCACCAATCAGCTTAAAAGAGAATCTGCCCTTTGAGTCTGCAACGCATTCTGCTTCACTTTCCAGTGCAGTCCAACTCTCAAGACTCCAGTAGCTAGCCAGGAATCATGCATGCAGTACGCTCCTGTATGTATTGCGTGTTAGCATCTCATCTTTGCACAAGGCAAGAATATTACTGCCTTCCAAACCCTCCTTCTACACCCTGACATGTACGATGCATGCACCTATAAAATGTCACACGTAATGTAGCACACATCATATCCACCATCAGCACTTGACACGAATACTGAAACACACGACAACAAGCACAGCCGTCGTCAGCCATGCGGCCTTACCGTCTGCCGATGTACCGCCGGCAGAACCCCGCCGCCCGGTGCGTGAACTTCCTCTGCGCGGTGCTGCTCACGTTCGTCCTCGTCGGCGGCATCATCCTCTTCGTGCTCTGGCTCAGCTTCCGCCCGCACAGGCCAAAGTTCTTCCTCGCCGACTTCTCCATCCCCAACATCAACCGCCAGTCCGGCCCGGCCAACCTGCCGGTGAGGTTAACCGTCGCCGAGCACAACCCCAACCAGAAGATCGGCATCTACTACGGGGCCATCTACGGGACGGTGTACTACGACGACCAGCTCGTCGCGTCCGGGCCGGTCACGGACCCGTTCTACCAGGCGCCCAAGGGCGACACGCCGGTGCAGGGCGAGCTCACCGCGGCCGGGCCCACGCCGAGCGACCAGGCGTGGCAGCGGTTCGCCGGCGACGTGGCGGCTGGCAGCGTCGGGCTGCGGCTGACGCTCAACTCGACGGTGAGGTTCCAGGTGAAGCTGTGGGACACAAAGCAGCACCACATCAAGGTGGAGTGCGAGTTTAAGCTAGGTGGGGATGGCACGCTCCAGCAGCAGGACAGGAATAAGCAGTGTACGCTCTACTTCTAGTGGATCATCAAACACTTCCTTAATTTTCTCTCTGATTTTTTTTCCTTGTTCCTGCACATCGCTTGTTATATGTTAATTTCTAATATTTGGATTTGGGGTGGTATCGCTGATTCTTTTTACCTTTTTGTTGACATATGAATTGGTGACTACTGTGTATTTCACTAACGCTTGTGATCATTATAATGTAAAACCAATGTATGCATATAAATAAATATTTAATAATCGAAAGAGCACTGAATTGTAGTTCCAAAGGTCTAACTTGTAAAAAGAAGACGTCGATCAATTAGGTATATACAATCTCCACCTGAAGTGCTCCGAGAGCGCTCGGGTGTGTCCATGTCAACCGTTCACACGTTCCGGGCCATTGGATCATGCCGCGCAGGGCCAAGCGGTCCAGATCGACCAGACGGTCCCGAAACCCTACCACGTAGCGCCCGTGCACTGCATCCCACCTGCAGCCGCCTCCCCCGCTCCCCGCTCCCAAAGTGCTCGCACGCACAAGAGCGGTCAGGTGTTTTCGGGGTGATGTGAATTGTGATGCGCTCGTAATGGTGGCCAAATGGGCGGCACATGACATGAGCTGTTAGACACGGCTCATTTAGTCCGTTAATCTAAATAGACGTGTCATACTAACCTGTAGGTTTAAACGTTAGCCTAGGCACGGACTAGACCATATCGGGTTGGCATGGACCCATTTTGCCCGATGGGTCAAGAAGGCCCGTCTAACCCATTTCGACCTAAAAAATACTAAAAAATGTAATAATTCTGAAAAATGTAGAATTAAAAATATGAATAAATTATATAATATAATAATAAGCTTTATTAATATTTAAATGGTTGTCTCATTAAAAATTTTACTAAGTAAAAATTCAATTTGAGAAAACCATGGCAAAGAAAAAAAATATAAGCTATAACTTTACAATACATGTAAAAAATAAAAAAAGTACAATGTATATCATGCCCTAAGTGTCGTCATCTAGGTAGAGATTGTTGAACATATCTGTCAACTCTATATTCTCTATAGAGTCTTGAGCTTGCGATTCAACTTGTTTCCAGTCTCTCACAGTGAGAAGTACTTCCAGCATCTTACTCGTGAGATTTGTTCTTCTCTTCTCCAATATTCTTTTAGAAAAATTAAAAACAGATTCAGAAGAAACCGTTGAAACAGTAATAGTTAACATATCTCGTGCTAATATGGACAGCACCAGATATGTTAGCTTATGCTCGTGCCATCATCTCAAAATGTTGAAGTCCTATGCTTGGTAATGCACGTGATCGCTATCCAGAAAGACACATAGTTCCTCACTAGTACGTATTGCTCCAGCCATTGACGTTGTAGAGCTTGATCTTCTGGAGAAACCTGGTGCACCAAAAATTTTGCCCATATATTTGTCTTCTTACCTGTAGTAGGTACTGGTGGAGGTCGTTGCAAGTGAACTCGCTGAAACTTTTGTTCATACTTCTGATAAAACATAGAATAATTTAGTACAAATAACTAAAAAATAGTTAGAGTAATCTATCCTTTCAGCATCCCTCAGAAGTAAAAGAACATGAATAAATCCTTCAATTTTAGCTCCTGGATATAAAATAAATGCAAATGCGTATAAATACAAAGTCTTTTTTAAAATATTTAAAATATTTAGTTTTCATAGCACACACACACCCTCTCGTAACACTATTATTTTTGTTAGCTTTCAAGTGACTCGCAATCATAAGAATATGATACACGATTAAAGGAGATGTACCAATTCTGCTCAGTCAATAGTGTGTTGCCGTCATGGCTGTGATAGTGTCTGTAAATAAAAACAAAAAATGTGCTCCTATAGGGTAAAATGTTCTGCAGCATCAGATAAGTCAATTTCCACCTTATCGATATGTCCAAACTAAACTTTCTTAAACGTACATCTATCACAATGCAGAAGTTCTTATGTTGTAATTTGTTGGTTAGAATAATTTACAAAAGATATTGCATCGTGAAAAGCTTGAATATACACATCTAATATCTTTAAACCATATTTAACTGTAAAATTAATAATATGGCAAGTGCATCACTGATATAGCAAGAAGGATTTGACGTATATACTAAATAACGAAGTGAGAATATCCATTGTCCTAGAGTTTGTTGCAACATTGTATAGGGTAATTGCAAAAATTTTATTTGCAAGACCAAAATCTTTCATGATTTTGATAATACATTCTACAATATTCTCACAAGTATATGCTACATCAATTAGTTTAAAGCCTATAATTCTCTTTTCCATTATACAGTCATTGTTAACATAATGAGCAATTATATTAAGATAATCCTCTCTAATCCGACCACTCCATATGTCTAAGGTCAAGGCCACCGTATATGTACAGGTCTCAAAGAGTTCTTTTAGTTTAACACAACCATTATTATAGTATTTAATTAAATCTCAAGTTATTGTTTGTCTAGAGACTAAGGAAAATATAGGATTATAAATAGTTCTAATGTAGGTTTTGAATGCTTGAGATTCACCAAAGTTTAAAAGTAGATCCTGTAAGACAATTAAATGCAAAGAGATTCTTGAGCTACCTCGGTATTATAATCCTAATTACGTATCGTACTATCAAGGTTGCAGTGCACCTACGATTGCCTCATGGGTATACCTTATTTTTGTTATCTTTGTGTCCAATTCACCTGAAGACTTTGCAGATAATTCATTATGCCAAATTTTGCAAACAACATATCTTACCTGAGCTGCAGCCTCATTTCGCTTTACTATCTTGTCGAAATCTTACCACACCTCCAATGTACCAAGCATGGATCTCTTTGATCCGGTTCATGTGTGAGGAATTTTTCATATCCAACTGGTCGAAAAAGGAGTGCTAATCTGAAATATCTATAGATGTTCACACAGTTTCGTAGACTCTTGACAACTAGAAGATGGTTATTCAAGAAAAACAACATACAGCTCATATATGACCCCAAAACAAAAAATTCGTATGAACTGGTAGTGTCTCAAATCACTATATGTTTCTGCTTACAATCAGGAATAATTACTTTAACCTATCATGTTCCAGCAAGATCAGTTCAAGAATCAATAAAACAATACTGGGGGCAAGCATAAATAGAAGGACAAAAATGAGTAGACCAGAAAAGGAGAAATTGCAAGTGACTGGAGACAGATGAGCGAATAATGGAGACGATGAAGAGATACAGACACACGATCGGTTTGAACATGTGAGCAAGTATTCGAAGTTTGAATATCCTAACACCGTCCCGGCTTTGGCTGCTCATGTTCTTCACCGACAAAGTACAACGACATACCAAAACTTTTCATATGACAACGTGTCACATCATAATTAAGCAATCATAACAGCAAAACGTGCAAATGATAGCTGCAGCAACTCCACGTACCATATTCCAAGTTCACAAAAACCATATGCCCTTACACTAAGGCGACAGTTCAAACTAATAACCACAAAATTTCCCAGTATTTCTACAGCATATAAGTATCTCCACAGTCCAAACTCAGCTTCGAGATAAATTACCCGGGTCCCCTTGTTATCCCGGAACAAATTTTCGATCTTGCTCCATCCACACCGAGGCAGCGGTAGTTGTTGGAGACACGATGTGTGTCGAGGATGCCCGGCGCAATGGTGCAGTAGAGCCAGGATAGGACGGCGGAGCTCAGACGCTTCCGCTCCTCGTCATACGACTCGGGGTTAGTGCCGGTGATGTGCTGTTTGAGAGCGAGCTTGCGCACAGCCACCTGGAAAAGGGTGCGTCAAGAGTTGTTGGAGCGTCTAGGGCGATGGGCACCGGCGTCTTAACGGAGGTGATGCCGATTGCCTGTGCCCATAGCTGGGCGTAGGCGTTGGTGGCTGCACCGTCGCCCATGGTTGCGAGGAAGAAGAGCAGCGTAAAAGAAGGTGGAGGTGGTTAGGAACGAAACCTATCTTATGCTATGTAGGATTTGATTAACGAGCCACACATTGTGGCAATATTCCTGTTATTGCTATATATAGATGTACATGTGTCTACATATTCAATGTACAAGATCAACTAACAGGAGAGATTACAGGGGTTAGATGGGCTAATCAAAGCGACAACAAAACACATGAATTGCGAGGGCATTGTCCCCGATGCTTGTTAGCGGAATGAACCATTCCAGGATAAGGTCAGCAAGTCTGTATACTAAACTATGGGGAAAAAGACCTAGTATTGTGGCCAACCAGCAGGATCTGTGAGTGACATTCTGCCAGAAAGAAAGGGCTACAGAGTTTGCCCGTTGGACATGTGGCGATCAACTTTGGTGGAAGACGAACGGGAGCCCACCCCCTCCTGCGGGGTGGATCAATCTGGAAAACCTGTGCTAAGCCGGCAACTGTCGGATTATGCACAGTGTATAGCTTGCCTCGGAATGACAAGGGTACTTACCCATCTTCTATTTTATCAAGTACTATCTCCAACATACAAGTACCTATTAGACCAATCACGAAGAGCTAGAACTAAAATACTTGATCAGCAAGTGAATCTTCTCCTAAGTAAGTCAAACATTGATTTACATGAAAATTAGGTACTACCTAATGCGTATTTCTTCCCCTTTTGTCCATCGTCTGATGGAGAAAGCTTCCTTGTTTTTTCTACTGTTCATTTTTTTTCTATTTTTTATTTTTGGTTTTTTGTTTATTCTTTTTTTTTTCTTTGTATTGTTCGTGATGGGTTAACATGTTTTTTCTATTTTTATTTTTTTTAAATTAATTATATCAAATAAGCCAACTCAACTATAGTAAAAAGATATCCATTTACAGTAAAAAAAAGTTATAATATCTTAGTCTTCTCGTAACCCAATAGTGGTACAGGAAACCAAAGAAAGTACGTGAACAACAACCTAGCTAGCAGATTGGGTCTTATTTCTTCGATCGGACGGTCGCAATTGGGCAGGTCTCGTCGAGACCGGTGGTTTCCGTCATTCTATGCTTTATGTATTATTAGGTTTAAAAGGAAGAAGCGTTTGAGACCAAGGAAAGGATAGTTTGATCAAGAAGAACGAACCGAGAGACAGGAAATAGAGGTCAAAAACCAACACTCAAAAATACATCTACCGACTACTTTACCTACTACATAAGAATACATTGTATCAAGCCCATGGCATTGTAGCGACAACCTGTACTGTAGCATGATGTACTGTAGCACCGACTTAGAATGCTACATATATACGAGGATAACCCCTCCATGGAATTCAGCTTGAAAATTTTTAGAATTATACTTGTTTGTTCTAGGGTTTTAAGTAAAGAATTTCCATCCCTTAGAATTAGGAAATATTTAAGCTTCTTATCTCCATCATTCTTGTGTTTGCCTCCGTGATTGCAAGAACACTTACACCATGTGAGCGAGTAGACAAAGAGATCGAAATGTGTGGTTGGATGAACCGATTGTTGTAGATTGTCGTAATAGATACGGTGGTTAACGATATCATTCATCATGTTGCATGGTTCTTGTTATCTCCAAACCTTTGTCATAAAGATCAGACAACTCCTTGCATCACTTCCAGGGTGAGAGAGTCCATTACGTGTTGCCTGAGGTAGCAAAGGTTACATCTCTCATGCGAAAGAGCGCAAGCATTACACTGATGAATCTGGCACCGCTGACACTAAAGGAAGCACATACACCTCTGATATAATAGAGCCTTTGTGCCGCAACCGCGACACCAACTAGCTTTGGGTCCAACTGCGGCAAGGGGGGCGCAAGTGGTGGGAGCTTGGCAGCATAACCTGTGAAAGGATGGAGGAGGCGGATGATGGTGTCTTGGTCTCACTGCAGGACGAGGAGACCATCCACCGAGTCGAGAACGCAATGGCCCTGACAATGCGGGAGGCGGATGTGGACGAAGTTGCCCGTGTCGAGGTTGAAGAAGCGGACGTATTGGCGGTGGCTTGGGTGTAAGGCGTGGCCCTCGGATGGCACCATCCAACACATAGGGTGGAAACACGGGTCACTGACACCGCCAAGCCAAGTGCGCAAAGGGTGCTAGACCACAGCCCTGTCCAAATAGGTGACACGGCATAACTTAGCATGGGCCCATTAGATACGATCCGTTTAGTCCGTCAACCTCAACAGGTCATATCGTGCTAGCCCGTGGGCCAAGATTGCAGCCCCAGGTATGACCTAGAGGGGGTTCGTGCTGTGCCGATCTGGCATGCACCCATTTGTCCCGACGGGCCAGCAGGCCCAACTAGCCTATTCGGCCCAAAAATTTTGAAAAAAATGTAATAGTTCAAAAGATATGTAGAATTCAAAAAGACGCAATAAATTATAGAATAAGTAGAAAAAGACATAATAAATTGTACAAGTTGTAGAAAAAGGCACAATAAAATTATAGAAATATAATAATGAGCTTTATTAATATTTAAATGGCTATTTCGTTAAAAACTTTACCAAGTAAAAAACTCAACTTAAAAAAATCTTCGCAAAGAAAAAAGAGTGCAGCCTATAGCTCATCATTGCAGGTAAAAAAATTAGAAAAAGTACAATGTCTATATGGATACTCTAATAAGCGTTGGTGTTGTCGGTGTCTTGACTAACTTAGCTACCATCTAGATAAAGATTATTGAATGCATATTCCAACTCCGTATCCACCATGCAGTGTTGAGCTCACACATCAACTTGTTTTTTGTCTTTCACTATGAGAAGTACTTCCACCATCTCACTCATGAGATTTGTTCTTCTTTCCACCAATTTTTTTCTAGAAAAACTGAAACCAGACTCAGAAGAAATTATCGAGATAGGAACGGTTAACACATCCTATGCTAATATAGATAACACAAGATATGTTAGCTTGTGCTCGTGTCACCAGTCAAAAATGTTGAAGTTCTCTATATGGTGAGGCACGGGATCACTGTCCAAAAAGATTGATAGTTCCCTGCAAGCCCTGGTATGGATTGCTTCAGCACTTAATGATATAGAACTTGATCTTCTGGATGATCCTAGTGCACCAAAGATTATGCCCCATATATTTGTATTCTTACCTGTGGTGGGTGCTAGTGAAGAACTCCCTGAAACTTATGCTCATACCTCTAATAAACTTCAGACAATTGTGAATGAATAGCTATAAAATAGTTAAAATAATCTATAATTGAAAGAACATTAGTGAATCCTATAATTTTAGCTCTAGGATCTAGAATAAATGCAAATACGCATAAGTACGGAATGTTATTCCAATACTTTAAGTATTTAGTTTTCATAGTGCATATAGCCTTTTATAGCACTATTGCTTTTTTATTAGCTTTCAAGTGAACGACAATCACAAGAATATAATGCACAACTATAGGAGATGTTGAATAGTACACATCGGTAGTGTGTTGCTAGTACGGCTGTGATAATGCGTGTGGATAAAAACAGAAAATATGGGCTTGTAGAGTAAAAGATTTTGCAGCATGAGATAACTTGAATTCCACCTTACTGGCATGTCCACAATGAACTTTTGTGGATGTACACCCATCGCCATGTAGTAGATTTTATATGTTGTAATTTGTTGGATATAATTATTTACAAAAGAAATTGCGTCATGAAAAGCTTGAACATATGGATCTAACTTCTTCAAACCATATTTAGCTATAAGATTAATAATATGGAAGGTGCATTACTGATGTAGCAAACACGATTCGGTGTATATACTAAATACGGGAGTGAGAATATCTATTGCCTTGGAGATTGCTGCAGCATTGTCCAAGGTAATTGCAAAATTTTTATTTATAAGACAAAAATCTTCCATGACTTTGATAATGCATTTTGCTATATTCTCACCCGTATGTGCTATGTCAATTAGTTTAAAGTCTAGGATTCTCTTTTCCAATATCCAGTCATCACTTACATAATGATCGACTACACTAAGATAACTCTCCCTAGACCGATCACTCCATATGTTTGAGGCCAAGCCACTGAAAATGTACAAGTTCCAAAGAGTTCATTAATTTTATCATGACCAATATTGTAATATTTCACTAAATCTCTAGTCGTTGTCTATCTAGAATATATGTTTATGAGCAATTCTAATGTAGTTTTCAAATGCATTTGACGCACCAAAGTTTAAAGAAAGATCTTGTGAGACAATTAAATGGGCTAAAGATTCTCGAGCTATCTTAGGATTATAATCCCAATTACGTACCGTACTGTTAGGGTTATATTGCAGTTGTGTCTACCTCATGGCTATGCTTTATTTTTCTTAACATCTTAGGGCATCTCTGTGCGAGTGCTCGGTTCAACATGAAGACTTTGCACATAATTAATGATGATATATTTTGCAAACAACAACTCTTATCTGAACTCCGGTCGCATCTCGCTTCACTAGCTTGTCGAAATCTGTCCACACCTCTAACGTGCTGGGTCTGAACCTCTTTACTCCGGTGCTTGCTAACACAGAGGCACTACTGAAGCCTAGCGATGGTACAGCTAGGGTCTGCTCTGCTATTTGAGGTAGATGCGAAGGCAGAGATATTTCATTCCTAAAGGATGAAAATCTTTTGGATCAATTCCGTTCTCATTCGCAAGAAAATTATTAAAAAATTTCATGGAGAAATGTGAAAGCTGCAAAATGCAAATAGAAATTACACTATTACCTATTTTATATCACAATAAGACTGTTAAGAACAATATAAGTATATGAAAATTAGTATTGTTACCTCTTTTCTTGACTGTAGGCTAGATTTTGAATTTTTGGATTTTTGGCAAAATTATTTCAAATTTTACCAAATTATCACAAATTGTATCAAAATTTTTATAATATAATTTGGAGAAGAGATTGCTGGTTTGAGTGTGGTTGAATGAGGGGGTATGCTGCCTATTTATAGAAAAAATTAAGATTTTTTGGGTATGTTTAAACTCACAAACAATCACAAAATGATTATAAATTTTAAAAATCGACTGTTATTTGTGATAAATGGGTTAAGTGGGCTAAATGGACCGTGTCCACCGTGTCATTTCTGGGTCAAACGTGCCTAACGGTTACATTTTTGTGCCAAATAGGTCGTGCCCACTGAGCTAAATGTGCCTACGGGCCAAACGTGCCTGTCAGGCTACCGTGCCGCATAGGCCGTGCTGTGCTGGGCTGTGCCTGTGACATGCCTTGCCCGACCCGACACTGTGCGTGCCGTGCTACACCGGAACGCTAGGTCGGGGCAGCGGCCTAGGCATGGCTGACCCCGTCATGCCGTACCGACCCAACCTGATGTGCCTCATGTCGTGCTGTGCCGTGGGTCATGTCTATAGTATTGGGTTGTGGGCTGACCAGTTAGACACAATCTATTTAGACAACTCTACAGGACACCACTGTAGGCAAACGGCACAGAAGCAAATGTAGTCCAGCAAGTCACTGGCCAGAATGTGCTCCGCGATCAACTGACACAAATCTTCATCGAACAACGCCTAAGAGGGATTCACCATGCCATCACCCGAGGCGATGGCCGCGGCGGCAGTTGTAGGTACGATGAGGTGGTAACGACGCTTGCTGTTATGGGCAACAGTGGCTAGCTACGCCAAAGGCCATTTTCAATAGCTCAGCGTCGACACCCCGAATTCTCAATTTGCGGGTCTGGTTTACCAACTGAAAACTTTTTCTCGTGTGAAACAAACGGAATAAAAAAATTCTACTTTGGCAGATCGAATGCACACATATGAAATCCCAGAAACCGATCTGAAAACTTCAAGAGGAACATATATAGGAGGGACGAGATACTACCTCGTAGGTTTTAGGAGGCGTTCGGAATAGCGATTGCTTTTGTTTTTTAGCTGATTTTTTTACTGTAACTGAGTTGGTTTATTAGGCATAATTAAATTTAAAAAAATATAAAAATAAAAACGACATGTTAATCTATCACGGACAATGCAAAAAATACAGAAAAAAACAAAACACAAAAATACCAAAAAAAGAGAGAAACAAACAAAAAAGCAACAGTAATTAAAAACCCGACTCAACGCCGAACGCAGAAGCTGCAGCGACGCTGAGCGGTGCCTTAGCGGTGTTGGAAGATTTCCACCGATAGACGTTTTCCACTAAATAATTAAATATCCAATGTAACAGGTTGAAAATCGAAAAGATAGCAGTTAGATTTGCTCGTTAATTATTTTGACCAACGTAACAACCCTAGGAATAGGGCCATCGTCAACTCAGGAGTTCAGTTGCGGACAAAAAGAATATTATGTCTGCTTATAAGCATTTAAAATGGGTTAGCTTAATTAAAATATGACTTAACGGTCAACTTTAGCAACTTTACGGGCGTCCAAGCCCAAAACTTACCTTACATTCATAAGAATCGAAAAAATCTCCACAGAAACGCTTGAATATGATCGTAACTCTAGCACAAAAGCTAAATCATCCTTTCTTCTTCTGACATCTGTTCTGATGAAAATGAAGCAAGATTAAGTGTACTAGATACTCAGCAAACCACATAGGAAGACTATATAACCAATATGGAAGGAGTTCAAATGGATGGTCACATGTTATAATGTAACATTAGTGGGTGCAAGTTTATTGGTAAAGAACTTTATATTTTTTAAAGTAGTAAAATGATATTTAATTAACAGAAAGGGTTTTGTTATCCACAATTTTCATATCAAAATCATCTAAACTCTACTTATGCCTTGTTGTTAAAACCACCCATAAAACACAACTCTATTAACCGAGAGCACGACGTATTCAAATACCATTTATTATACTTTGCAGAGTTGCCCAGCTTTATCTATAAGATTTCTCAAACTCTCAATGTTATACAATACATACAATAGTTAGTGTGTGACTGAGTTGAGAAAATAAGGTCTTTTGCTGCTCTCCTTGTTTTAGTTTTTACCCAGTAGGTTATGGATCACACATTATTAGATATCCACTGGCCAGTGCGGAATGCTACCACCTGACTTTGAGTAGATCTACCATTGTCAAGTGTGGTTTTACCATTCCCATACCACCTCCTTCGGCCATTTCCTTCTTGGAACAACGTACCCTCCAGTAGATATTCAACCGATTTGAGCAGCTACTAAACTAGGTTTGACAAGTCAATAATTGTAATTGAGCGGTTTCTGTGTCCTTTACTCAATATAAGGTTCTTATGCTTACTTTTCACCCATAAGGTAACCATTCACAAACCAAATATCTAGTGCACTGCGGCGATGCCACCATTTCAACCCAAAGCATCATCCCTAGGGTAAGATCGTGGACTCCAACCATCTAGTGGCTTTCTAAGATTCATCCTTAACCCTAGTATCATTTTGTAATTTTATCGACAAAATGCCGAATTTCTTAGTAGCATAAAATATTTTAATGTCTAATCTACTAATGAATAATTATATAGTAGTTCATTACTATTTAGGTTGTCAAGGTGAATATGGTCTACAAGTAAAATATGGCATTTCAATGGTAGGACTTAGCTAACTATCATGTTATTCTAAATTATTGTTTTAAGTAAATAACAGTGCACAAACAGCAGTAATGAAAATAATGATAATTAATAAATAATATAGAATTAACATGATCAAAAATATATGGCTTGCCTCTTTATCCATAGTATCTAATTATTTCACTGTAAGCTTCAGGTTTATACCATCCACGTTAATTGTTCTAGCAGCTTCTTCATTGGTCAACTAGTCGAATCCGAAAGCTAGCGCAAAAGAACAAATATAAATAATCTCCTACTTTGCAAAATGCAAGTTAGGAACAAAATGCAATAAAATAACAAGAAAAGACATAAAAGAAAATAGATTTGAATGAATAGGGTTTAAGTAGTGCTTGGTTTGGCTAATCAGAGTTACAAATGGGTTAGCTGGGCTTAGGATGGTCAAAATGGGTATAAATATGCTAATTGGGTTTTGGTGAATAGTAATGGGTTTAACTATTCACATTAGTTCGGGTTTAGGAATAGTAATAGGCCTTGCAATAGTACCATGTTCGAGTTGGATTAATATCGGGTCAGGCTATAAACTGTGCTAGGCCACAGTAATGGACTTGGCCTAGTTTGAGTTTTGGTTTGGTGGAACAGAACTGGTGAGGTGAAAATGGGCTTGAAATGATCAAAATGGATGGCACTAAAGACAATTCATACAATGGGTTATCTTTTTATATGCCTCTATAAACAACTCGGTATACAATGTCTTATTTCTTGCATCATAGTTGTCTATTGCATGAGAGACAACTCAATTCTCTATACTTCCTCTCTCTCTTCCACATCATCTCATAATTTACATGGCAAGACTTATAGACAACTGATGCCATATCATTGTACCTGCTCTTATGCGTCCTATTTGTTGAAAGATGTATTCCTGTTGTACCTCTTGCTTAGTAAATAAATCATATCAAATCAATGCTCATAGGACATGAATCCTCTAACATAGTAGAGGTAAGTCTAGGGGTGTTTGGTTGGTGCCTAAGGATGTCACACTTGCCTTAAGCAAGTTTGATAACATACCAACTTTGGCTTCCATATAAATAGGCATGAATTTCCATGAATTTCAAAATTATAGTGTATTTTTAAAAAATTTTCCCAAAGCTTAGTTGACATTTGAAAATTTTTAAATAAAATCCTTGATACAAAAATGTGAAATCAAAATTTCTAAAATTAAATTGGAGGCTGAGGAATTCTTCCTAAAATTTTCGTGTGCAATTCCTTCGAGAATTCAAATTGGAAATTCAAACTTGAATTCAAACAAAAGTTAAAGTTTAAATTCTATCTAAATTCCCTCCAAGGTCATTAAGCTGAATCTTGCTCGTTGGCCCAACCCATTTCCCCTTTCCCCTTTCCTTCCTGCATCGCGGCCCAGCCAGCTGGCCCGATCTGCGCACCTAGTGGTCCATGAGCACGTCGCACGCCAGCCCAGCTCACCCTCACTCTCTCACGCGCCACTGACATGTGGGCTCGGTCCCACCCATCAGCATGCACTATTCTTCTTCCTTCGTTCTTTCTTCCTCTCGTATGCCCGACCTCATCTCTCACCCGTTTTCACGTGCAACAGAGCAATGAAGGCTTGTTCCATCAACCACTGGCCTCTCTCTTCCCTTCTCACGCCCTCTCTCAACTCGGCGCCCAAGGCCATTCATGGCCCTGAGCTTGTTCTCCCTCCTCCCCTCTATAAAAGCCGTAGCCAACCGTGTCACCAAATGCGCCTCGCCTCACTCTTCCTTTTCCCCATACCAGCCTCAGTCTTCAACTTCGGTTACTGACTTCCTTTGCTGAATTGCTCTGCTCCGGTGAGTCCCCATCGACATTGTCGTGCTTTCCAAGTTTACCTTGTCTTCACCTACCCCATGCTCACCGTCTCATGCTCGTTGGCCCCTAGGAGCACCAAATCTAGGACCAACGCTATGCACCATCCTCGATGTCGACACTGCCGCTGTCGATCTCCCCCTCCATGCTGTCCTCCGGTAAGGCCTCTAGTTCCCATGTTATTCTAGGCAAAACAAACACCTTGAAGTAGCTTAGAAGTCACCTAGCCCACCGTAGCATCCCTGCGCCGTCGTCCTCGTCGTGCTGCCCCCGGCCGCTGTAGAGAGCCTAGCTCACCGCCACCTCGTAGTGCCAAGAGCTACCCTAGCATTGGAACATCACATAGAAGCTTAAGCCCACCTCGAATTAAAGTTTCAAAATCACGCTTATGGTAGCAACGCCGTCGCACTCACCATCATGCCGCTGCTTCACGCCATCTCTGACCTCGCTATCGCTGCTAGTATCACCGTGGAGGCCACCGCGCCCCCATTTTGCCCCTCTCACTACCGCCCCCACTGCCAGTGCCAAGCTCGGTCATGGCCAAGCCAAGGTAGAAGATGACCGGGAGCCATTGACCAGTGGGCCCTAAGCCAATAACTAAATCATTGGATTAGTTACCGTTAATGATGCAATTAATGACCGTATGACATGTGGGCCCTAGAGATTAGAAACTCTTAAGTAACCAAGGATTTAAACCATGACCCACTGACATGCGGGCCCCACATCCCTTAAGTTGTCGCATAAACCCATCCTATGGACCCCTGTCACTGACTAGTGGGCCCCACCTCTTGGTAAATGGCCATGTAAACCTAGTCTACGTGAACCGTGACCCCACCTGTCAGCCTCACCCATTTTTTGAATAAAATAAATAGAAAACTTAAATAAAACCTCTGGACTCCGCATGTTAGCCTCTAAGGCTTTTCCTTTAGAAAAACAATTCAAAAATAAAAAAGAAATTCCAGATGGCCCAACCTGTCAAATTTTTATGAATCTTAGGAAGTTCATTTTGGTTTAAACTTTGAAAGACCTTAACTTCTTTATTTCAAATCAAATCCAGTGAATTTTGTTTTTAAATTCAAAACATTTCCAACAGTACCAAAATCATAATTTTTGAAATTTATTTGAATTTTTGTTTGAATATTTGATTGAATATGGACAACTTCATGTGTATAGAATTTGATGCTTCGAGCGCCCCATCGCTGACGAACAAGATCTTTCCTTAGCCAAATTTGATAAAGGCAAGCCCTTATAATTGATCTTGTTGAACCTAGTTTTCAAATGCAATATTTTGCTTTCAAATCTACATGCATGCTTATTATGATAATTGTTAAAATGTTACATTAAAGGTTGAATGCTTAGTTATACCTTCACTTGATTCTTAGTATTCCCTCTCATTAATTATTGATATTTCCTTATCATGTCACCCTAGAATATTTATAAGTAATGATAACTCCACTATTGATTGAACACTAGTAGACTATGGTCGTGCTTAGAAATGTTGTACTGTTAAAATGAAGTAGGACATAAATATTGCCAACTGAACTTGAAAACATGATAATAATGATAACATGGATTACCACTGGAAATAGAAAAATATTTTCTAAAATGGAGACTCGGGCGAGTGGTTGGTTGAAGACCGATGCAGGGATTGCACATATCATTTTCGGATTGACCATGTAAGGATTGCACATATCATGTTTTCGATGGGCCGTATAGGGATTGCATATGCCCTTTCTTGAATAGCTATGCAAGGATTACATGAGCTTGGGTTTATTGTTGGTCTCACCTGAGTCATTTAAAGACCGAATTCTTGTGCTCATCTTTTCTACACTCAAATTGTGCAACCATAAGTCTAGTTATGGGACAGATCTGGTCTACTAACTTGCTTAGTTCTAGTGTGAATCTTGTGCAAATACTGGTATATGGATTTCTATATTTCTATTGTGATTGTTGGGAGTAACCCATAACAGTCATTGCCCTTGTGGATTTTATCAAGAAGGGTCGTATACTCCCTAACAATAGGGTCCCTCATTGAAAACATAGCCTACGGATGGGAACATTCTGGGGAAGAGGTGTAACCCGCGTAGGGAGTAGTCACGGTCACAGTCGCCAGTGTTCAGGACTCTACTCTGAAGTGGGAGTAAGCTTCGTAGCTAAGCATTATAAAAGCCTTATTATGATTTTTTTAGTCACACATCTACGGAAGCGTGTAATGGTCGACATTATAAGTTAATCATATCTTGTGGGTAAAACTATACAATCTCTGCAGAGTGTTAAAATCTATTTAAATAGTCGTGCCCTCAAACTTGGGCAAAAGTGTAGAAACATTCTTGCGTAGTTTTTATAAATAAATAACAAGCTGGTAATGGTTATGACAATCAACTTAAAATGGAAGTGAAAGCGAAGAGATTTTGCTCTCACGGTAATGGAAGTGGAAGCAGGGGATTTCACTCTCACATTAATAGACATGAAAGCGGAGGGATTTCGCTCTCACGATAAAATTTAACTAAAAAATCAATATTGGTTTTAATATAAAAACAGCTAAGTCGTAGGTTTGGAATATAACTAAACTAGTATATTTGACAAATTGGCTTTATGCTAAAAGAGACATAAGACCTTCACTTAGATAAGCCTTGCATGTAGCATTTTACTATAAGGACTTGTTGAGTACCTTTATACTCATTGTTGCTTAATATGTGATTTTAGATGACAGAAGTGATAACCCGATGTACGGATTCATTCATGCAACCGATATGGAAGAAGAATGCCAGGACTAGGTTTAGCCCCAGTTTTTTGTCTGTGGTAAGATATGGAAGCCCTTTTTTATTTACAAATTATTCTGCTCCATTACTCTGAACAATACTATTTGGCTTGTCGGCTCGTTGTGTAAAACTCGGTCATAAGACCTATTTATGATTGTCTATGTAATATGAAGTACTCCTTTTATTTACTCATATGTATAGATATGATATCCACCAATGTTATTGTGTGAACTAGCTACTGATCTAAAGACTAGCTTGGAATACACAGGAGATTTGGATTTTCAAATCCGGATCCCCACAGAGGTGATAACAGAGCCATATCTACTGTAGGATAAACCCTAGTTAGAATGGTCGTTAGTCTAAGGACTTGTTCTGTGGAAAAATGCTAATTTCCTTAAGCAGAAATCTTTGTGAAAAATAATGCAAATTAATACTATTTTACCCTTCCCTTCTTAATATATTGTTCTCATCCTACTCTCTTAATTTCCAAAATTAATACTAATCTTTTCCATTAAAATTCTTTCTAGACGCCGATGCTTCGTACCTATGGTGAATGCGTGGGAAGATTTGCCGCCGAATTGTGGAGGCTGTTACAAACATTGGGAGGCTACGATAGGCCCCTATACCATGGCACCAACTGGATTGTTGATGATACGCAACGTGGAGTATGTGCTAGATCACCATCTACGCTCGCTAGAACACCCGAGCTAGTTGACCTCGCCACTACACATCCAAGAGGGTCAACTTTGAGGAAGGCATTCAGAAGACTTCACACATCGTGATACTCCATCTATGCACCATCCATCGTGCCGAGCTCAAGAAGACTCTTCCATTTCCACCTTTATGCCACCCAGTGGAGTCAGCCAGCTTAGTCCTGAGACACTTCTGACAAGAGGAACGCCACCATCGTCCACTTGGCTCATTTCACACTTGCCTAGGAAGGAGCCATAAGGACCATGCTCGTAGAACTCAGGTGTCTTTATGAGATGTGGTGGATGGCTTCCGACAGGATCGCCAAACTGGAAGAAGCTCTGTATGGCCATCAAGCGATGCCTCAAGTAGAGCCAAACCAAGAGGAACTAGTCCCGCCTAAGGAGGAGCCCCAGGCAGCAGCAGATCAGGACATGCCGCCTCTAGTGTCGCACCACCACGACCAGTTGCACCCGCCGTTGCACCCGCCCACGTACACTCAGGAGAGCACCAACAGGGTTGTGGAGGATTCCTAGACGAGTAGGGCTATCGCTTCCTAGGCAGGACCCAACCTATGGGATAGGTCGTTTGAGCTCACGTAGTTGTATTCTGGATAGTGAGCTAGTATCTTTATTTACCGCATGAACTTTAGAACTGTTGTCTGTAATATTTTGACTATCACAGAAACTGCATGATGCCTAAGTATGTTATGTATGGTAGTCATATAAGATCTATGTTATGCCATTGTGTTTTTCCTTCATTGAGTGCTAAGTCCTTTGTACTCGTGCTACTAGAATCCCCCTAGCTACTCTCTTCTCATAACTTTTATTCTCATCTACTTCTATGCCTTCAACAGAATGGTAGGAGATCGTTGCAACCAGACCATGCCACAACCACCAGAGAACCCCACCATGGTGACGTCATGGCCCACCAGACCCAACTGCTGGAAGTTCTCACTCAAAACATGACAGGAACATGAGGAACCTCCAAGTTAGGAGAGCTCACGAGGGCAAAACTTCGTACTTTCTCCGAACCTAAGGAACCCATAGATACGGACGATTGGATTCGCCCCATCGAGAAGAATTTAGAGATTGCTCGATGCACAGCCCTCGAGATGGTACTTTTCATAAGCCATCAGCTGGAAGGATCCGCCGCAGACTGATGAGACAATTTCAAGATAGCTCAAAAGGAAGGCAACAACGTCTCCTAGGATGAATGTAAGGCTATTTTCCATGACTTCTTCGTCCCATTGGGACTAGTGAGGTTAAAAAAAAGGAATTTCGTGAGCTGAAGCAAGGAGTCATGTTAGTGCATGAGTACCTCACAAGATTCAACCAACTTTCCCGCTATACCCCTACGGACATAGAGGATGACGAAGAGAAGGAATGATTCCTAGAAGGCCTACATGAAGGGATAACGTTACAACTATCCTCTCAAGACTTCGTAGATTTCCAGCATCTAGTAGATAAGGCACTTGTGGTTGAAAACAAGCGCAAGCTTCTTGAGAATAACCGCAAACGCCACTTGGCATACTAGGGAAACTCGCAAAGGACCCAAATACCTCTGACCTCATGCCATGCCCAGTCAACCCTATATATTGGACCCCAATTCAAGGACCCCTGTTGAGGAGCAACACTTCTACAGCTAAAGTCACTTGTTATCACTGTGGAGACAAGAGAAACTACATCAACAAATACCCCAAGTAGTAGCAAACCTCAGTCAAGACCAACACCACACTCTAGCTAGAGCCCTAATGACTAGGGCTGGACAAAAAGCTTGAGGCTCGCGGGCTATTCAAGCTTGTAGTTGGCTCGACTCGGCTCGACTCGACTCGTGCTCGGAGCTTTCTCCAATGAACCAAGCCTCTACTACAGCTCGGCTCACTAACGAGCCGAGCCCGAGCGGCTCGCGAGCCCAATCGAGCCAGGGGCAGCCTGCCAACACACGCACGCACATGACTTAAGATCGGCGCTTAATCTCGGTCACCAATCTCCACATCCCCACTCGCTGCCTCGCATTCCCCGCCCACCTCCTCCCTCACCGCTCCCCTGCCCCCCACCGCCGCTACCGCCTCCCTCCCCGCTCCCCACCGTCGTCTCCTCCCTCCCCGCCCCCCGCTGCCTCCCTCACCGCTCCCAAACCGCCGCTTCCCCCCCCCCCCACCGCTTCCCTCCCCGCTCCCCCGGCCCCTATGTCGCCGCTGCCTCCCTCCCCGCTCCCCCGCCGTCGATCTGTCCTCCCACCTACCCCCTACCGCCAAGGACACGCACGGCACTGCCTTCGTCATCTACGACGCCAACCGCTACCTCATCGTGCTCTACTACCGACTTCAACATCTTCGTGAGTTGCATATATTTGTGATCTTCATGGATTTTGGTTGCTAAGAGTGATGATGAGTAGATGTGATTTTGCTGCTAGTGTTGGTTGCACTATGCATTAGTTTGTGATGGATCTCTTTAAGTGATGATAGGACTCCGACTGGCCAGCTCAGCTCGCGAGCTAGCTCGAGCCACCTGCCGAGCTAAACCGAGCCTGCATTCTAGCTCGATTTCTAAATGAGCTGAGCCGAGCCATGGCTTGGTGCGAGCTCAACCGAGTCTGACTCGAGTCGGCTCAGCTCGGCTCATTTCCACCCCTACTAATGACCTCAACAGTAAGTTAAACACCTTAAGCGGCCAGACCAACACCCACCTTCAAAAGAGGCCATATTAACCACATCACTGTAGAAGAAACTTAGAAAGTCCCGGATGTTATAGTGGATACGTTTCTTGTCAACTCAGTGCGTCGCCTAAGAAAGAACAGGGGGCGTAGTTAATTTCACCCAAGGCATTGGATGATGACCAACGGTGGATACTAGAGGAACGGCGCCCGTGACTTGCCTCTTCTACGTTAGAGGATCTGGTTCCATGATCAAATGGGTTTTGACAAGGTTATTCACAGTTTATGAAGACCATAAGAATGATCAAGATTGATTGTCTGCATGAAGCAGAGGGTAAATATCAATACAGCATCTCCTGAGAGAGCACCATGCTTGTGTTAACATTAACCAATCATAAAATATTCAAATCTATAGCCAAGCATACATGCAAATATTCCCTTTCTTGAGAAATACATGCTATTGACCTGTCAAACTACGAACAAATTTACAACACAAAAATGCGGTGGTCATTTCCACTTGTGCCAGAGTCACTTTAGGCTGATTAATGAATCACAAGGCAGCTAATGGGTTAAACCCTTCTACTTACCAAGAGCACCAGAGTTGGTTGACATCTATTTAGTTTTCCTCTAGTCTCCTCAATACAGATTCGGCAAAGATGCGCTGCCTGAAAAATCAAAAAACTTATTAGAAATTACGTAAATTTAAAAATTGTTAACTGGTTGTAGTTTAGTTTTGAGAGAGAGAGAGAGAGAGAGGGAGAGAGAGAGAGAGGGGGGGAGGGGGGGAGCGAGAGAGAGAGAGAGAGAGAGAGATTGTTAACTGGTTGTAGTTTAGTTTTGCGAGAGAGAGAGAGAGAGTTGACGCACTTCTCTTCAGTGTGTTTTGGGCTAGGGCGGTTGTGTTTCAGATAGCCATCCCATGGAACCTTCTTAAGACCAGCTCTAGCAGCTATCATGTCCCTTACTCTGTGCAAAGCATTTCATTAAGTATGAAAAATATTTTCTGACCCTTGGTATTTTTCTTAAAAAAAGTAATAGAATCCAAATTTATGTTACCTTTCAGCAAATTCAATTGCTGTCTCTCCTTCCTTCAGATACTGAGGCTCCAAGTACCAAACATCACACACAACGGCCCATGATGTCATAAGTCGAACCAAGTGCATTGTAAAAGATTGCCTGATAAACATTTCATGTGAAGTAATTACGTGAAATATAGAAGTTAAATGTGAGCAAGCTAAATTCATGTAGTTGTTTGTATTCCTTACTTCTTACTATTCCAGAAGGCGTCAACAAATATTTTATTATATTTGATAGCTATTGGACATACTGCACAGCCAAGCTCAAAAGCACCCTGAAAAATACAAACAGAGAAAGAATTCAAATCATGATTAGTATGTATGTTCATGGTCAACAACAATAAATGTCTAAATATATGCCATGCAAGGATTTGCCACTGCAAAAGATGTACATTTGAGGATTTACCACTCATTTCTCACTAATATGTGGTCCCAGGATGAGGATCTGCATGTTAGTAAGACAGTGGTAAATCCTCAAATACACATCTTTATAGTAGCAAATCCCAATTATTCCGCTAAAAAGGATGATATAATGATACCATATGTATGCTAAGGGTAGGCCTTTTTATTAGAATCTCACAAAGAATGGAATTCTGAAGTCTCTCTTGAATAAACTTTCCATAACATAGCATATTTAAAGTCATTTTTTATGGTCATTTCAAAAGAAGCTAGGGTTTACCACTTCACCTTTTTGAACATGACAGTGTACTGGTTATTAACACAAGTTCCTTCCGGGAAAATCAAGAGAGGATTGTTATCAGGATGTTGAGCGTGATCTCGCAACCTGATAAAAGAATTCTCTGAATAAAATGCAACTTTTTACCAGATAGGATTGCAATGGGAAAAAAAATCTTACTTTCTTGTGACTACTTCACGATCCTTAAGATCATTACGGTTAAACCAGATGCAACCCACACTTTCCAAGATAGTCTTCTGAATAAATCCTGCAAAAAGGGGAGAAAAAAGAATAGATAAATCAACAATCTAGCAATGGAAGCAACATAAAATGAGAAGTTTCTGAAGAATACGAAACGGACCAACCCATCCAGGATGCTTTTGCATAATGACAGCAAATGCTGTCATCTGTTCCAGAATAATGAAATCTATCATCGATGTATGGTTTGCAACAAATACCTGTTGTAATTAGAAGAGGTGCAAGGGCATTCATCATAATCAGAATTAAGTAAGACTTAAGGAAGCAATGATGCTTATATATAAGAACGATGTGGACCTACAGATTGGTACTCCATAAATGTTTGCATATGCATTGGAACTATAACAATCTGAAGTAAAAAACCAATATAATAACATGGCACAGAGCACGCATATGTTCCATAATGAGAAGATCGTGATAGAAAGATATCTTGTGCTAGATTTCTGAGGTGAAATTTCATTGGAACAAGGCTAAGGTCAATAACCATTATGTTTTGCAACTCAAAAGTGTGGGCGATTGCACCTCTCTCTAATGTTCTTACATGTGCACAAATCACTCAGACATGAGTTAACAGAACAAAAAAAGGGTAACCTGATGAGGTCGTGTGCTTGGGCGTGGTCCGTGATACTTGATCACTCCAGTCCAAGAAGCAACAAAAACACTACACATCATTTCAACCAGCTTTCTCTGCATAAAGTTGAAAACAAATGAATGTAACTAAGAAGTAAGAACCCAAGAAGTTAAAAATAACATCACATTGATGTGAACAAGAAATGGTGCAAAAACAAACAATTAGGGGACTACAAAAATTGTTGAAGGATATTTTTGCGTAGTCAAACATAAACAAACAATGATTTTGGTCAGAAGTAAAATATTAGCATCAAGAAAAAAACAATGCACAAAAAGGATATAGCGCCTAACGGACTAATGGTAGTAGGGCCAAACAGCTTGACCTATATGTGGGCTTATGCTCCTCCAGAGAATCTAAAGTCAATAGCAGTGACTTATGTTGCATATGAGTACATGTGAGTGCATAAGTTGAGTTCATTCAAAATGATTTTAAAGATCATCTAATAAGCTAACTTACTAGGCTTATAAGATATAACCACAATAACATGACTTAGGATAAGCATAAGCCAGGACCACATTGATTGCTTGTAGGTGCTTTTCATAGTGCAGATAGTTATTGCCCCCAAGGCTAACTCCCTTAAAGACGATGTTGGAAAAAGGATGAACTGATGGATTACTAATCATAATTAAACTTAAGTACATACTACTTTACTAGGGAAAGGGAAAGATCTAAATCACTAAAATTCAGCGTCAAGGCCCATAATCATTCGAAGCTGGAAAGGAATTTTGCAATAGCATGTTAGTAATTCAAGATTGTCCCATTTATCAGACTGGAGGCACACACAGACATGCACTAATGTACCACATTCACCCACCCAACAATACCTATACTCCGTACAAACCGCAAGAACAATGGACATGCATGCCCATCCATTGCCACATGGACACGTGCACACATTTGTGCTCAGAGCCTCGGACAGAAATATAATTTGCAGGTTCCCATCATAGGGTGAAATTAGCACAAAAAAAGTGCAGCACAGGTGAACTCCTCAATCCTCACATTGGAGCAAAAGAATAGACTCCCTTCTGTTGTAGGGGGTGTTCATATTGGTTGCAGCTGATGGCTTTTGGCTAAAAATAAATAATGGTGGCTAAAAGAAGTGGCTTTTAGAAAGAGAGTCGAGCGGCGGGAAAAGTGAGGGAGAGATGAGTGTGCGAGACAGGACCGAAAGGAGCGGGGTGTGTGATGCACCCATGACTCCTACCTTATCCTCAGAGCGAGAGAAGTGGAGAAGCTGCTTCAAGAAGCTAGGTATTCACCCCTGTAGAAGGTTCACAATTTCACCTTTTGGGCAGAAGTGTTTCAGGCCACAATATATTTGAAAGGGTTGGAACTAACAGCAAATGAGGTAATATACATTGAAACATGCACACATCTACAACCAAAAGCTGACATAGGTGCATGAAGATAAAATAGCTCACCTCTATTTTACTTCTCAGCTTATTTTGTCCTTTCAATAGGAAATGCACGGGAAAAAAGGCAGCAAAGAATGCTATCCATCCTATTGCAAGTGTTAAGAACCTGATACATAACTGAGTTATCAGATGACAGCGAATCAATGTTTCCCAAAACAAAACAACGAAGGCATGATAAGCACCGGAGAAAATAACTTTCAACACTATTATGCACACAGAAGCTTAGAAAGACCAACGTTTCTCTGCAAAACTTTTCATAAATTTAATTGAAATTCCCAGTAAAAAGCTTGTAAGTATTTATATTGATATTTTGTAAAAAGATTGTGATTACATTTATAGACACAAGAAGGCAATAATTAATAAACCAATGGGATTGTTTCCATAAAAAAAATAAATAAACCAATGGGATTGTGATGGACCAAAAAATCATAGCAGGGTTAAAAATGAAATCCATTTGTTTCTTGTACTGCATTACACTAAAATTGAAAATTTCAAGTTTCCCTTGTAGAATTATAGATAGTCATGGAAAGAACATATGTAAGAGTGTTGGTTCCATGAATTCCAAAAACTGAGTTGCACCAATCTTAAAAGGAAGAATAATAAAAACACTTCAGATAAGAACGGCAATATCCCAGAACTGAATATGAAGTTCAGACCAAGAGATTCAATTACCTCAGTGGAAAGAGTATTCCATATCTTATTACAACTCCCAAGCACCATAATGGGAACAAATAAATGTTCCAATTCCATGGCTCTGGAGAATTTGACTTAAAACAACGTGTGAATGAATCCTGCATAAGTGTAAGCAAAAGCAATAAAATAACTAGACACCACCAAACAAATAAAGAATAATGATGATGATGATTGCCCTGTTTATACAATTATACTATACCACAACGAAAATCACATGATTCACATACACACAGTGATCCACAAGATATGAAATAAAGATACAGCAGATGTTAAGTCATGGAGACAACATCTTCGCACACTCAAATTATGTGCACCTCAAACATCAGGTAATTTGCATTCCAATCATTTCCTGGCTATGGACATATACATACACAAAAGATCCTCAAGTTTATATCAACATGGGGCAGGAAAAAGACTACAAAGACATTTTCATGTTCCATTTTACACCTTAACTAAGGGAGATTTACCCACAGAAATTAGTTGACAATATTGACAAGAGCATTTTGAGTTAGTTAATCAATGTGACAATATAAGGGCCTGTTTGGTAGAGCTCCAGATTCTCATTTTTCAGCTTCTGCTCCAGATTCTGAAAGAATCCACTTCTCTGAGAATCTGAAGCTACCTCTGAAAAGCGTTTGGCTAGTGGGTTGGCTCTAGATTCACAAAAGAGAAGATTTGAGGGGAAAAGACCATGTTACCCTTAGTTTTAGCACTTGAAGTTTTTTTCTTTCTTACTCCTTTCTACGTGTACACAAATTCATGAAATTTATCTACAAATATTAGAGCCAAATCGATTGAAATGTGATATGAAATGATATTGTCGCTGCAATGACAACAAAACAGAACACTCGTGCATCCATCTTTTCATAAAAAGCAATCCATTCGTCCATACTATTACAAGTAATATAGCAAATTTCACCAACTTTCATCAATTGCCTTTGTAAGGTCATCACGAAACCTATCCATAGCCCTATCACTCGATTATGATGTTGACACATCTGATGCATCTTGAGAAATGACATATTTTGCATATCTTGATGGTATGGTTGGCACATAATTAGGATTCCGCTCGAACCTACGAAAATGCTTATCTGGCGAAGCATGATCACGTATGAAGTTGTGAAGTCCCATAGTAGCTGCAACAATCATCTTTTGCTTGAACAAAGGAAAGCTCAGCATCTTCAAAAGAATTCTCTATTTCATCTTCCACACACCAAGTGTCCTCTCAATGATATTACGACCACTTGAGTGTACTTTGTTAAATTTTTCTTTCTCACCACTTGGGGCATCACCTCTTCGAAATTCAGGAATATGATTACTTTGTCCCTTGTATGGTGCTAGATACCCCGGCCTATTCGGATAATTGAATGTGTACTGACTTACTTTTTTTAATTCCTTCCACCGTTGAGCAGTGGTCTTAATTGTTTTCTTCTCAGGATCCCAACCTAAGCCTATCTCTTTTGTCGTCAATTTCTTCCAAATGTTGTAGTCATTCTTCAGTTTGTCCCATTTGTTTTTAAATTGTCTTTTTGTGTATTTTATACCAGTCTTCTCCTCAAATTTAGCAATTACTAACGCATAACCAGGAATATTCAGATGTGTACTTGGACGATTACACCGCTACTTGTTCAAAGAAATAGTTCACATACTATCCTAGTGTGTTCATCAGTCCACTCGGCATTGTCACCCATCTGCTATAAACTGAAAATTTATCATACATACGTACAAACTCTAGTAACTACACACTGCAAATTCATCATACATGCATCAAGACTATTGTAGGACTACTGAAAATTTATCATACGTACATACATGCATCATACATTCATCATACACTGCAAACTCTAGTATATGAACTGTTTGCCATCAACATATGAACTCTAGTATACATACATACATTCATCATGCCTACAAAAGTTTGCCATCTAACATATGGTCTGTAGGTCATACATACATTCAAACATATGAACTGTATTAGGTCAAACTCTAGTAGGTCATACATTCAAACTCTAGTAATTCAAACATATGAACATACATTCAAACTCTAGTAGGTCATACATACATTCATCATACACTCATGTTGTTTCAAAGAGAGGGAATAAATTGGCATACATGCATACAACCATCTGCTCTAACTTGCCATGTTGCTTCAGCAGGAGGGAATAAATTGGCATACATGCATACAACCATCATACATACAAAGAAAACTAGCTACTAAATTACAAGAACATTGAATAAACATACATCAGATCAAAGTACAATACAAGAACATTGAATAAATTAATACATCCACAAGATCAAATCCAGTGAACTTCACCTCACAAATCGGCCGAGGAGGAGGAGAAGGGGCGTCGGGGCGGCGAGGAGGAGGGAGGGGAGCGGCGTCGGGGCGGCGAGGAGGAGACGGGGGGGCGGCGCGGCCGTGGAGGGAGGGAGGAAGCGGCGCGCGCGCGGCGAGGAGGGGAGAGGCGGCGGCGCGCGGCGAGAGGAGGACGGGGAGCGCGGCGCGCCGAGGGAGGGACGGGCGCGCGGGCGGCGGGAGGGAGGAAGGGAGCGCGCGCCGCGCGCGAGAGAGAGGACGGGGCGCGCGGGCGCGCGGGGAGGGAGGGGGGCGACGGCGCGCGCGAGGAGGAGGACGGGCGTCGTCGGTGGCGCGCGAGGAGGAGGAAAGGGGGCGGCGCGCGATGCGGGGAGCGAGGCGCTCGGTGGGGAGGAGCGGAAGAGGCGGCTCGCTCGGGTGTGGGCGACGCGCTCGGGATCGAGTGGGGTTGGGGGGGGCGACGCGCTCGGGATCGATCGAGTGGGGTTGGGGTTTTATACCAGTGGCATTTTGCGGGTAAATAATACGAACTTCAATGGGTAAATTGGTTTTATGGACCATAGCTCCCCACGAGAATCCACCAAAAGGTTGCTTCTCCTCTCTAGTTCATTTTGGAGAGTGCTTCTCATGAGAAGCAGAATCTCCTCATTTAGAGAATCGGGGTGTTTGGTACAACTCCCTGAGAATCTACTGAGAAGCTGGGAGCAGAAGCTGTACCAAACAGGCCCTAAATTACCATTATATGTTTAAAAGTGTCATGAGCACAAACAAAATGGTCAACAACTGACTGGCTCTTGATGGTTCCTCCAACATTAATCTATAATGCACAGTCAAGAAATCCAGTGAACACTCAACCAAGCATGACTAGTTCCAGACTTCTAGCAGGAGATATGTTAGCCCTTTCAATTGGGTGGGTGGCATGCCATAGTAGCTAATCACCTAAAAAGGAGACTCACCCAGTCAGATTGAAAGCCTTAGGGAGTGTTCGTATTTGCTTCTGGTTCAATATGAACACCTGACTTCTCGAAGTGGTTTCTCCACTCCTCTCGCTCCTATCTCGCTCCGAGGATAAGACAGAGGATCACGGGTGCATCACACACCCAACTCCTCTCACTCCCATCTTGCACACGCATCTCTCACTCACTTTTCTCACCACTCGCCCTCTCCTAAAAGCCACTTCATTTAGCCACTACTATTTATTTTCAGCTAAAATCCATCAGCCGCAACCAATACGAATACCCCCTTAATAATAGATCTTTCGACCTTACCTAATTGGTGAAAATTAACCCCAAATGCAATTGCCAACTGGTAAGCAACTTTTAAAAAAAAGTAAGAAACAATAATACACTATGGGTAATAAAGACAAAGTTCTTTTAGCTAAATTTTGTGGATCCTAAATTCCCAAAATCTACCCAAACCTCTAAAAAAACCTCCTAGAAAGATAAAACATAAAAAAAAAAGAATAACACGGTCTTTTCTAATGAGTGAAGGACCAATGGTATTGTTTTTCATCAAGTTGTCTGGATTATTCACTATATATAAGATATAGGATACAGCTGGAGAGGTGTTGAAATAGAATAGCTATAATTTCACTAAACAATCAATGTTCCCCAAGGCAGCCGCCTAGGAGGTGCCACTCTCCCGCCTAGCCTGCCAAGTTGATTTATCCCACCTAGGCGGGCGCTTAGCCTTCCTAGTCGGCGATTAGGCACTATGCGCCGGTCTGCCGCCCGACTAGCACCTAGTGCCTCGGTGAACACCGTAAACAATCGATACATCAACCCTCAAGGAGGCCTTAAAACCAAACAAAAACATACAGTACATCCAGCTAATTGAAATATACAGGAATCCTACACAATTCTCGAAACCCAAGAAAGGACTAAAACAAAGCCACACAAAATTCAATAAATATAGGGTGTGCATTCATTTTCTACCAAATAATTATTGCTATTACCAATAGAAAAGGAAAAAGAGGCTTGTTTTCTCCTTTTGCTAAACCTTGCACGTCATAAGCCTAGAAGCGTCTTCTGTAGGGGTAGAGGCACCGCCCGGTGAGCCTGCGCGGCTGCCTGGGCTCGCCAGCAATGAGCAATGGGGAATTCAGAGATTCTAGCTGGCGCCGGCATAGCCCTATGGGCGAGTTCCCGAGCAGGCGACGGCGGGCACCATGACGAATTCCGAATCAGCGACTTGGTTGGTAGGCTGGGCCGACATGGGTGATGGGCACATGAGGCATTGAGGCAGCCCAATCCATACATCATGGCATCATGCCACTGTCATCATGCCCCCAGCCCGACGCCATCCAATCCATCCCGAAGCAGTCACTCCCCTCCCCTAACCCTAATTCCTTCCCCATTCCCCAATCCGGCAATCCTCCATTCCCCCTACTTGCTGCTTCCCTCGGTGGCCCGGCTCCCCCTCTTAGATCTCGCTGACAAGGCGGTGCGTGGGGCAGCAACTGGCGGTCCGGCAAGGCCGCAAGGGGCAAGGGCTGCAACCAGCAATCGGCAGCAGGGCCCGGGCGGGCAGGTCTCCGGGCGGTCTGGCGGATGAGGCAATAGTGGACACTGGGCAGCCAACAGCCGGGGCAGCAACCGGCAAGGGCCCAAGGGGAGGGGAGGCGGCAAGGCTGCGGCAGCCGCAGCCCGCAGGCAGAGGTACTGCTAAATAAGAAAACATATAAAGAGAAGCAGAACACAAAGATTGGGGAGGAGCTATTGGATGCCTGGATCTCGTTCACCAGCCCACAACAAAGGAGACGGCTGTAGCAGCAAAGGTTTGCTTTTTCTTCACCTCTTGGTTGCTAGTGCTGCTGTTGTGTGTACTTTGAGATGCTTTGGAGTTGACCTGTTCAGTGTTGGTGTAGAGGTCTTATACTGTTAGTTTCGTAGTAGTAAATGAGCTGGTTTCCTTAGGCATTGTTAGTGTTGAAATTATCATAGTATAATAACTGCGAGTGGTCTGCTATGCTAAACAGTTTATCATAGATTGCTTTAGTTTTTCTTGTGTGACAAAATAAATTGATTTAGTTGCTGCACTGGATTTATTTGAAAGATAAAGCAACATTGTTTTATGTTGTTAAACACTTCCAGCATCATCTATGTGTTGTCAACTTTGCAAAACCAATAACGTCTAATAATTTTTACATATGAAGTTATCCTATGATTCAGACTAAATCATTCAGTTTTGGCTGACATATCTTTCACTGTTTAATTATCACCTCTTTTTGCTAACCTTGGTTTTGTGTTCTGGCAGTTTAAAACAAAGGGTGGTTCCAAGAATATTGCACCAATTTAACTAAAGAAGATTTCCAACACCAATCCGGTTCCTTTGATCCTGTAAACTTGGAGTTATCTAGTTAATTGACAGCATGCAACTTTTTCTTTCCGTCTGAGCAGGTTCACTTTCGCCGTATTATTGCTCCGGACACTGATACAAACCTTGGAGATGGCTCTTTTCTGGACACTTGCCATCACACAAAGGTTGGCCATACAGGCATACAGCCTTTTTATTTTAATCTCTTGCCATGCAGGTTCACACAATTATCAAGTCAAAATCGCACAACAAGATTGCCGATGATTGGATCAATGATTTGATGGTGTGCTACACCGAGCACGAGCTATTTAAAGCACTTTTCGATGTTACCATTACCCGACGATTTCAAGCCATAAAGACTCAAAAAATGAATTTACCTCATAGGCGTGATTAGCACATTTGTCGTATGTTCGATTCTCTTCAATGTGAATACATTGCAATGTTATACGATACGCTAATCTACATATCTTTATTTTGCAAAATCTCCTCAAGATATGTGATTGGACTTTTGTTGGTGAGTCATCAAAGCTTTCATAATGCCGTATTGAGGTATTCAAATGTGTGTTGGATTTTAAAACTATTGTGGGCATCAACTTTGCTTGTGTCATGCGTGTATAGATTTGTTCGCGCATATTAGCTATACTTGCGCTCATGGCTCACCCACGCCCAGGCTCCCAAATTTTCCTGGCTTCGCCACTAATCTTCCGAGCCCTTACATCTTCACTAGAACAGCATCAGCTAACCCTAAGATGCACGAAAAACAGAGGATAAAAGATGCGCTGAACCACTCACATCGACGATGGCGCCCGCCGCCTCGGTGAGCACCGGCGAGATGTCCAGCAGATCACGCCTGCACAAGCGCAGAAAAGGGCACCAAACGCCTCAGAAATCCCGCTAGATTCGAAATTAAGCCGAACTAGGGCTAAGAAATGAAGGCAAAAAAAGACGCAGAGTGGGGGCTAGTGCGATTACAGGTGGAGATTCCTGGGGGATTCCTGCGGGAGCGAGTCCGAGGGGAGGTAATCCTCCAGGTTCGGGCGGTCCAGCTCCATATCTGCCGCCACCGACGAGGACGCCATCTCCGCCCGCCGCCGGTGAGACGACGACGACGACGCCGCCGAGGAAAGCTTCGCGACTATGTATGGATCATCAACAGAACGGCGACTCATAAACGAGTAGCTCCTACCGAAATGAAAAAATGAGAGTGGCCATCAGCCACTGACAGGTGGGGCCGGTCCCGAACATGTCTTTCGGCCGGAGCAATTGGTCCACAGGCCCGTTTCGTGCAGCTCGGCCCAAATAGGGCTGTGCGTTTGATTTTTTCGGTTTAATCGGTTCAGTATGTACGGTATATATGATAAATATAGTATTCGTATTTTGATAATATATGTTTTTTTAAAAGTACAGTTCGGTATTAGCAAATCCTAATTTTTTTCGGCACGATATCGGTAATTACTATATTTACTATAGTTGACACGAATTGTGAACGATATGAGGCGAAGCGATAATAAAGACATAAAGTAGCAAAGTAAAAACTAAAAAGCAAGTCACTAAGCAAACAAAAGCACTGAAGCAGCCAAGCACCACTGCACTAGACTGCACCACGCAGTAAGCAAGCAACCAAACCGAGGTAGCCAGGTAGGTGTGCAAGTGTGCAACTGTGCATGAAGGACTGAAGCCTGAAGGTGAACTCATGAACTGGTGAAGCACTTGACTCATGACTTCATGACTGGAGCTTCACTGCTCGTCTACTCTGCTTCAGGCTGAAGCAAAAACAACTACACAATCACACACAAAAGTCGCACACGCACATGGACTGGAAGTCTGGAACTGGATCACTGGAAGTCTGAGTAATAGAGCATGGACAGTGCCACATCAGTTTACACTTTACAATTTGACATCATATTTTCAACCAGCCAACCAGACACAGGCACTGGCAAAGACACAACAACCATTCCAACTAGCCAATCTTGTGCACATATCAAACATTGAAGAATATTACCATGTGGCCATGTACCCAGTACCTAGTAGCAGTACCCAAAAGTATTCAAAAGAATATAACTAGCAGTACCCAGTAGCCATGTGCTTCATTACCATTGTGCTTCATTAAAGAATATTACCAGGCGCCCTACCCAGCAAGCCAATACCCAGTAGCCATCTAAGCAGCAGAAGACAGCGGTCACTCAGTTTCAGACAGGCAGACAGTGCAAAAGACACTTGGATAATATTTTTTCACAACTATACAACAAAAGACACTCCTTTATCTTCAAACATCAAGCTCGATGCGAGGAGAACATGCTTGATGTTGCAATAACATAATCTACTTGGCCTTCCATTTGAGTACCTACATGAGTACATGACAGAATCACTCATAAATAGCAATGTTAATATTAGAATCACTTATAAATAGCAATGTTAATATTAGAATCACTCATAAATATCAATGTTAAGTCTAGATTATAGCACTTTCTTCAAATGTAGTTGACAGCCTTTTGCAAAAATACCTTCTCGATTTTTCAAAGCACTCCGCATATAGTTTATAGCACCATCATTTGAACTTGCATTATCTACGGTAATAGTGCACACATGCTCAATGCCCCAATCAAGCAAGCACTTATCCAGTGCTTTCCCGATGTCTTCCCCTTTGTGGCTGTCTACCAAACAGAAGTTAAATATTTTTTTCTTAAATTGCCAATTATCAATGTAATAGGCAGTTAGAACCATGTAATTCTAAAGTGTGGAAGAAGTCCATGTGTCAATTGTAAGACTAACAGTTTGATGAAAGTCTTTAAAATACCTTTTGAGCTTTGCTTTCTCAGCTTCATAAAGGCGGCAAACATCTCTATACATTATTGTTCTAGACGGCGGACTAAACCGAGGACAAGCTTTGGACATAAAGTCAATAAAACCTTCATGTTCTGAAAAAATAAGAGGCAACTCATCTACGATTATCATGTGCGTAAATGCTACCCTAACCTCTTTAGCGTTGTATTGCCAAGGAACTACACAACTACTTCGGCCATCTCCAGTAGGTTGCAAGCTTAATTGACTTTGATTGCTACTCCTATCAGGATGCTTCTTACAAGTTTTTGCATGAGAGACTAGGGAGGAGGTACAATTCTTTTGTGAATCACATGCAAGGATTCGAGAGCAATAATTACAGCTAGCCTTATTCCGGTCATCTGGTAGTTGTTTATAATGGTTCCATATCTCCGATCTATGATTCATTTTTTTTCCATCTTGACTTTTATTGGGTCCAATAGCTTTATCACTGCCCACAGTCACACCCACACCAGCAACAGGCACACTTCCTACACCCTCAGACTCGAACATCTAAAATACCAGAAAGAGTGAAAGACCAAGAGGCTAAGATAATACATAGCATGACAGCCTAACATAATAGATAATACATAGCATGAATGCATGATAGCCTAACATAATACCAACATTCACAAATCACAAATCCAAAGTGCGAACAACATTCTTCAGTTGCTAAATGCTAACAGCCTAACATAAAAGCAATACATAGCATGATAGCCTAACATAATACCAACATTCACAAATCACAAATCTAAAGTACGAGCAACATTCTTCAGTTGCTAACAGCCTAACATAATACATAATTACATAGCATGATAGCAAGGTGAACAAGTACATAGCAAAAGGAATGCTTGATTCTTACAGATTTTTACCTTCAATGGTTGGATCTGACTAGATCTAATGACCGAGTGGGTGACGCCGTGGCAGGCTACTCATGCTTGGACCTCGGAGACTCTCAGCCAGGAGAGGTGCGGCGCCCGGATATCGCCTACTCGCCGTACTTGGCTCCTCGGCCTCGTCGCCTCGGAGGCTCTCCCAACCTCCCAAGCACCTAGCCAGGGGCGGCGCGTCGATCTCTCAGCGCCGGTGGAGGAGGACAAAGAGCCAAAGAGGAAGGAGGCAAGGAGCCGTGGGCCGGTCGCCAGCGTCGCTTGTGCATCTGCGTCGCTGCGCACTTCGCCATTTCCGCCTCCGGGTACTAGTGGTGTGAGTGGTGTCTGCCTCTGGTAGGGGGATCTCTGAGGCTGCGCAGCCGGATATTCCTTTCGGATGCTCTCGAAGTCTCGAGTCCGAGTCGTCTATGACTCTTTGAGCCTCTCGGCCTCTGGCTCTCGCTGCCTGCCTGCCTGGGCCTATGGCCTGTGGGCCACTGGGCCAAACCCGAATGGGGGAATGCCGAAATGGAATTGGTTGGAGCCTGATCGCCTGGAGGAGCGCTCGAAGCCTGGAGCGGGGCCGGTCCTGAGAATTTTGTTCGATATTCAATTTTAGTCGGTATTTACCAAAAAAACCGAACCCACAAAAAACCAGAAAATTCCATTCCCGAACCGAAAACCGAAAATCGGTCAAACCGCTTTGACCGATTCGGTTTGGTATTTTTGGTTCGGTTTTTTCGGTTTGCCACCATATTGCACAGCCCTAGGCCCAAGTAGTATCCATTAAGCCAGGTGCTCCGTGGTTAACCACTGGTTGCTCGCTTCGATACACTGCATGTCACGCCCGTGCGGATCGCGGTGGTAGGAGTCTTTGGGCGGTGGCCTTGGCGCCGCGCGCTACCGAGCCGTCTTTGGAAGGCGGAGCGGAAGAGGAAGGTAAGGCGCAGGGAGGAACCTGCGCAGACAAGGAAGGAGGAAGCAGACGGAGGAAGATGAAAGGTAATATTTCTCTGCTTTATTAGAATACTTCTCCCCTTTATATATTAGAGGAGAGTCCTAACTAATCCGGTTGCAACCCGGTTACATTGGCATATAGGACTCCTAGTCCGACTCAATGAAGTAGTGCTAATGCTGACTTTAATACGGGTTCTAACCTTATCCGGAGGATGAAGGCACCGAAGTAGCTTCTGCTTCGGGCGTCCCTGCTGATTGTACCGCTGCAGCTCTCCTGGCGTAGACCTGGCCAAACCGCCTGGGCCTGACACTTCTCCCCTCCTCGAAAAACAGCTCGTCCTCGAGCTTGAATAGGGGGTATTGGCGACGAAATTGATCCAATGGCTCCCAAGTAGCTTCAGAAGCTAGCAGCCCGTCCCACTGCACTAAGATCTCACGAGCCCCATTGGCGAGCCTTGCACGGATGACATGAAGTGGTACCGGAGCAGTGCGGCCATGATGGAGTGGTGGCAAGGCGGGCGGTTCAGTTGGAGGAGTGCCCGAAAATGGTTTGAGCAAACTGACGTGGAAAACATCATGTATGCGAGCACGGGCCGGCAGGTGTAGACGATATGCCACATCTCCAATCTTGTCTAATATTTGATAAGGCCCATAGTAGCGAGGAGCCAACTTGCGGTTGATATTAGCGGCTAACGATAAGGCCTGTCGCTGATGAAGGCGAAGCCAAACCCATTGCCCAATATCAAAAGATAGTGCTCGGTGCTTGGCATCATAGGCCTTTTTATGATGTTGTTGAGCGAGAAGAAGGCGCTCCCGAATGTCCACAAGGAACTGGTCGCGCTCCATAAGGAGTTGATCAACGGCCTGCAATGGAGTGGATAAGGGTGAATGTGGCCGAAGCGTCGGTGGTTCGCGGCCATAAACCACTTTGAAGGGTGTGTCGCCGAGGGAAGATTGGAAAGACGTATTGTAGCAGTATTCGGCCCAAGGTAACCAGCGAACCCATTGTCGTGGACGATCCCCGGTGAGGCACCGAAGGTACATAGCAATGATTTTGTTGGTGACTTCTGATTGCCCATCGGATTGAGGGTGGAAGGCGGAGCTCAATTGAAGTTTGGTACCTGTCAGTCGAAAGAGTTCGGACCAAAACTTACTCGTGAAGACCGGGTCGCGGTCACTGACTATGGAACAAGGGATCCCATGTAAACGGACCACGGTATCAAAGAACACTCGGGCCACAGAATTTGCCGTATACGGGTGAGCTAATGGAAGGAAATGTGCATATTTAGAAAAACGATCAATAACCGTGAGGATCACTGATTTGCCGTTGACGCGCGGTAAGCCTTCCACAAAATCCATCGCAATATCATCCCAAATCCGCGTGGGAACCTGTAAGGGCTGCAAGAGGCCGGCTGGATGGAGCTGTACCGTCTTGTTGCGTTGGCAGACTTGGCAAGAGCGAACGAAATCTTCTACTAGCTTGCGGTCATGTGGAATGTGGAAGTCACCCCGAAGACGGTGCAAAGTCTTCTGGACTCCCTCATGCCCGGCTGAATGAACTGTACTGAGGATGGACGGAAGTAGGGGTGATGATTGCAGCACATGTACTCGGTTGTTGTAGAGGATCAGCCCATCTGTGATCTGCCATGGTGCACCCAACGATCCTTCTTCAATCTTTGCTCGGAGCGACACCAATTCGGGTACGGATGCAGTCTCTGCTCGTAGTTCCTGGAAGAGGGCAAAATCGGGACCTGATAGCGCAAAAGCTGCTGCTGTCCCTTCTGCGCAACGGGATAAAGCATCCGCTCTGATTATTGATCGGCTGGTTTGAATTCCACACGAAAATCATACCCAAAGAGCTTGCTGACCCAGCGGTGTTGAGGTATGGTGGAAAGGCGTTGATCTAGTAGAAATTTGAGGCTATAATGGTCCGTACGGATGACGAAGTGACGCCCCCACAAGTACGGTCGCCAGTGCTTCACTGCTAGTACGAGACCCATAAGTTCTCGCTCATATGCTGCCAAGTGAGCGTGCCGGGCAGCCAACATTCGGCTGAAGAAAGCGATGGGGCCTTTGCCTTGGTGTAAAACTGCCCCGATGCCGGATCCTGAAGCGTCACATTCTACGACGAACTCAAGATTGAAATCTGGGAGCTGCAGTACTGGCGCCGACGTGAGCGCATCTTTAAGGGCCTGGAAGGCTTTTGCGGCTTCTTGTGTCCACGAGAAAGCGTCTTTTTTTAGCAGCCTAGTCAGTGGTTCCGCAATCGCCCCAAATCCTTGGATGAACTTGCGATAATAGCCCGCTAGACCAAGGAATCCGCGAAGAGCCCGAACGGAGCCCGGGTCTGGCCAATCGCGGACGGCCTGCACCTTGGTATCATCCATGGCAACTCCGGCAATTGAGATGACATGTCCCAGATAGGCCACTGTTGGATGACCGAAGAAGCACTTAGACCGTTTAAGGAAGAGTTGATGAAGCTGGAGAAGTCGAAGAACAGCCCGAACATGGCGCAAATGCTCCACCCAAGAGGGGCTATAAATAAGGATGTCATCGAAGAATACCAAGACGAACCGGCGCAGGTAGGGCCGAAGAATACTGTTCATGAGCGCCTGGAATGTCGCTGGAGCGTTTGTCAAGCCGAAGGGCATGACCAGGAATTCAAAGAGACCCTCATGGGTACGGAAAGCCGTCTTCTCAATATCTGGGGGATACATCCGCACTTGATGGTATCCTGACCGAAGGTCCAATTTGGTGAAGAATTTGGCACCTCGTAATTCATCCAAGAGCTCCTCTACCACCGGAATCGGAAATTTGTCTTTGACTGTCTTGCTGTTGAGAGTACGGTAGTCGACGCAGAAACGCCAAGTACCATCGTTTTTCTTGACAAGCAGGACGGGTGACGAATATGCCGAGGTACTGGGGCGAATGATCCCTTGCTTCAACATCTCCCCACACTGTTGTTCTAGCTCATCCTTAAGAAGTTGGGGATATCGGTAGGGCCGGACAGAGACCGGAGCCGTGCCTGGCAAGAGGTGTATGCGGTGGTCATGTGCTCGTGGGGGAGGCAGCCCATGAGGAGACTCGAACAACCCGCTGAATTCCTGCAGCAGTGCCTCCATCAAGTCTGGTTCTGAGATAGCGCAGGTCCGGGGCAGTGGTGAAACATCCTGGACGCCTTGCCATTGCACTTTGTGATCTCCTCGCCAGAAGGTCATGCGCAGGTTGTCAAAGTCCCAAAGGATTGGTCCTAAGGTGCGCAGCCACTGCACCCCAAGCACGACATCGAAGCCGTCCAACTGCAGCGAGTAGTAGTCTACTTGGAAGTCTTCCTGATCGATCCGCATGCGGACCGCTGGACAGAAACCAGTGCTGTGCACTCTGTCCCCATTGGCAACCCTTACTCGCAACCCATGGCGTGGCTGGACAGCTATGTGCGCGCGGTGGGCAGCCCCGGCGGAGATGAAGTTGTGTGTGGAGCCCGAATCCAACAGGGCGAGCAAAGTTACTCCGCCCATCGAAACGTTGAGCTGCATCGTCTGGCTTGCTCGTGGTGTGATTCCGGTTGCTGCATACAAGGAGATGCTTGGTGGCGCATCTTCGGGCTCCATGTGGAACTCGCCCTCATCGTCAGAATCTTCGCTGGGAGCGAAGAGAAGGAATAGGCGCTTGCAACGGTGGCCGGGAGTGAATTTCTCGTCGCAGTTGAAGCACAGTCCGCCTGCCCTGCGTTGCTCCATCTCTTCGGGTGACAGGAAACGGCGCTGGATGGTTCGGCGCGGCCGAGTTGTCCTCGCCGAACCTGCGGCGTTCTTTGGCCGGTGGCGCGGGAAGGGCAGGCAAGGTGGGTTTGCCTGTTGTCATGGTTCGTGCTGGCGTCGTCGAGGCTGCTGCTGCCGCAGAGGAAAGTGCTTGCGCTGGCTTTTTAGCCCAGGTGCTTGCGTCTTGCCCTGCGACTTGTGCCCTTCGCTCGTACGCCCTTGCTAATGCCATAGCCATCTGTAATCCTGCTGGGTTTTGCAATTCGACGTCAGTTCGGATTGGTTCTCGTAGTCCTGACGTGAAGAGCTGGATCTGCTGTCGTGGTTGGAGATAGTCCGTCCGGCACAGGATCGCAAGGAACTGCTGCTGATAGTCTTCTACAGTACTGGTTTGCATCAGTTCTTTGAGCTCGCCGAGCGGATTGTGACGGATTGAAGGGCCGAAGCGGAGATTGACGAATTCCTTGAAGTGCGGCCACTCGGGTTCCCCTTCATCCCTCTCCAACTGGAAGTACCACTGCTGCGCCACCCCGATCAAGTGATAGGACGCAAGCCACACCTTTTCGCTTTCAAGGGTTTTCTGTCCGCGAAAAAATTGTTCGCAACGCTGCAACCAACTCGTTGGGTCTCCCTGCCCATCATA
The DNA here is from genome assembly GCA_036346265.1 of Melocanna baccifera. Lineage (NCBI taxonomy): Eukaryota > Viridiplantae > Streptophyta > Magnoliopsida > Poales > Poaceae > Melocanna > Melocanna baccifera. The sequence continues at coordinate 17,071,463 of CM070695.1, forward strand.
AGATGGGAATTCCAGTCTGTGGAAGCGAGGGGGTTTCTCGCCCGCTGTCCAAGCCCCGTTTCCGTGGCTGCTGGTCGCTGGTATGGCGCCCGCTGGTATTGGCAGCAATCCGCCTCCCAGTTGTCGCCTCTCCAATGCCGTGAGTCTCTCACCGAGTTCATTCTCCTTGCTCAGCTGTTTGTCGAAGCGGTCCTTCAGCTCGTCCATCTGCTTGGTCATATTGGCCGTCAAGGTCGCCATCTGCTCAACAATCTCATCAATCCGAGCGTCAGCCATGAGCTCTGATACCAAGTTGTCACGCCCGTGCGGATCGCAGTGGTAGGAGTCTTTGGGCGGTGGCCTTGGCCGCCGCCGCCGCCATTGGAGCCCGTCTTTGGAAGGGGCGAGCGGGAAGAGGAAGGTAAGGCGCAGGGAGGAACCTGCGCAGACAAGGAAGGAGGAAGCAGACGGAGGAAGATGAAAGGTAATATTTCTCTGCTTTATTAGAATACTTCTCCCCTTTATATATTAGAGGAGAGTCCTAACTAATCCGGTTGCAACCCGGTTACATTGGCATATAGGACTCCTAGTCCGACTCAATGAAGTAGTGCTAATGCTGACTTTAATACGGGTTCTAACCTTATCCGGAGGATGAAGGCACCAGTAAGCTTCGCCGGGCGTCCTCGCTGATTGTCTGCTGCGGCTCTCTGGCGCGACACGCCAAACCGCTGGGCTCGACATCGCACCCGGCAAGAAGAGCCACCATGGCGCCGTCGGCTAGCTCCGGCGACCTCGCGAGTGCTAAGAAGGACAAGAAATCCAAGTCTAAGGAGGAGAGGAAGCGAAAGGAGAACAAGCATGAGCGTACAGCCTCCGACAAAGCCTCTCTCTACAACGACGCCCAGGATACCAAGCGCAAGGATGCGCAGGAGGGGAAGAAGCCCAAGAAGGAGAGGAAGGCTAAGGCCGAGGCGGACGAGGTGAATGGGGGAAATGAGAAGATGAGGCTGGCGATGGAGGATGAGCGGTTCGCGGCGGCGCGGACCGTCCCGCGGTTCCGAACAATGCGACAGAAGGAGGCGAAGGTGGCCCTGGACTCGAGGTTCAGCAGTATGTTGACGGACCCGAGGTTCACTTCGTCGACTGCGCCGGTAGACAAGCGTGGTAGGCGCCGCAAGAAGGGGGCCAGGGAGAACCCCATGCTGCATTATTAGGGTTGCAACTAGAGGTGGGCATTGAGCCGTGCCATGCCTGCACGGCCCAAGCCTACCGTACTTTGGGTCGTATCATGTCGTGCCAACTCGGCCTAGTCATTCCATCGTGCCGTGCCGTGCCGGCCCGCCTCGCCTTTGGCCAGGCCTAAGCACGGCCCAAAGCCCGCCGTTCCAACGTTCGTGCCATGCCAGCCCAAGCCCAACCCAAAGTAACTATACACGATGAAGGCAACGACGATAATAGTGGCGGCGGCCACCATCTTTATTTCCCTCGTACCCATCTCGTTAAAAACTAGTTAAAATTGAATTAGTTGCATAAAAACATAGACACATAAATATTTCGAGGGAAAAGTAACAGCATGCATACAATATATTAATCTTGTGGCATACATATATGCTTACCAAATATAGATATATATGGAATGGAACTATATTGTATGTTGTATATTTGTATAGATGCCAAGAGTTTACTGGAGAGAGTGTGAAAATAGCAAGTATGCCTTTCCTTGATGTTAGAAAGATCCTAAAATTTAGAACTATTATTGTATCTATTAAATCTCAAACCAACAGAATAGAAGAACAATGAAATCAGCAATAGTTGCATGCAAGAATAAAGATAGCACATATGGTCAAGCACCTTGTCCGTGCCCGCCCGTGCTTCCCATACCGTGTCGGCCCAGCACGACATGATTTGTCGTGCCGTGTTGTGCCGCCCAACGGGCCGGCTTTCTAGGCCCGGCCTATCGTTCGTGTCGTGCTGGTGCCGTGCTTGACCATGCCGAGCCGACCGGGCCTCGGGCTAACCCAAAATAACTCGGCCCAACTCGTGTTTCCATTTGTCAACAGAACGGCTTACATTTTAAAAGAACGTGATATATTCCATCAAACAATTTCAAACTATACAATGAACATTTTTTTGTTTTATACAATGAACATTTTTTTTGTTTTATATATATCAAGCAAAAGAATCACGCTTTGCTCATGACAGCATAATCCGTACCTAATTCTAGGTCTAAGAATCAATTCTTTAATGAAAAATGGGCAATTTCTTTGGCTCTGAAAATCAATTAAAGCAGGAGAAGAACATATAGTTGACTCAATGACAAAAGAGGACTAAAATGTTTACTTCTACATAAAATGCTATGACCAAAGTTGCTACTTTTCAACAAAAAGTAGAAATTACGTATGACATGAATATTTCACAAACATTTTTACAGTAATAATATGCCACCGCAATGGGATCCTAAATCCTCATGCTAAATAGTAGTTTTCTTTCTGGCATATCAAGTGAATGAATTAATCAAAAGACATGCTCGAGAAAGCTATACATGTAATATACTCCGCAGCAAAGTCAGAAATTGATCAATTTCTTTCACATTTTGCTCAGTAGTTTGGAAGCTATACAAAAAGTAAAAACAGGTAGACCGACAGTATGAAAGAAATATGAAATCTTGTAAAACATTTTGAATCCAGCAATAAATGGTTTGAAAGATTGTGGCCTCCTCTGCTCTTTAGGGGGATTCCAATTGAGCGTCTCTGTGGTAAAACTCCTGATTATTCCAGTATTCGTCTCTTTAGGTGTGTGTGTGCTATGTTCTTATTGCATCTCGTGAGCGCACCAAACTAACCGCTCAGTTTGTTGAGTGCGTTTTTTTGAGCTATAGTGCTGAGCACAAGAGATATCGTTGTTGAGATCCTGTTGGCCGACGGATGCGAATTTCTCGGAATGTTACTTTTGATGAGACTCGTCCTTTCTACCCTCGCCATTCTCCTTCCTTCATTTTAGCATCTCTTGTCGAGCCACTTTTTTCAGGCTTTTCCTTCCACCATCATAGTCACTAGTCCTCCACCACAGGTTTTGGTCTCTCTGGTGCCTCCTTCCCAGTCGGCACTTTCTTCACTACCGGCACCCTCTCCCGAGGTTATTCATAACATTGTTCCTTCTTATCCTCTCTACTATACTCGTCATCTGCGAGTTGAGAATTATTCTAATGTGCCCTCTCCTTCTGATGGATCATCCTCTTCAGCTTCTCCTTGCTATGCTCTTCGCGATCGCTAGTATATTCAGCCTCCTGAGCTTTTTGGTTTTGCTGCCACTGCTCTTGCCGAACCGACTTCTTATCTTGATGCTGTTCTTCATCAAGAGTGGCAGCATGCGATAGCAGAGGAAATTGCTGCCATTGAGTGTACTAGCATGTGGGATCTTGATTATCTTCCTGCATGTGTTACTCCTATCATGTGCAAGTTGGTTTATAAGGTTAAGACCCGTTCTGATAGTTCTCTTGAGCACTACAAAGCTCGTCTTGTCGCGCGTGGTTTTCAGCATAAATATGGTCGTGACTACGATGAGACTTTTGCTCCTGTTGCTCACATGACCATCGTTCGCACTCGTCTTGCTATGGCTTCTGTTCGAAAGTGGTCTATCTCTCAGTTGGATGTCAAAAATATCTTTCTCAATGGCGAATTGCGTGAGGAGGTTTACATGTAGCCACTCTCTGGGTATTCTGTTCATGAGGATATGATTTGTCGTCTTCGCCAATCTCTCTATGGCCTCAAGCAAGCTCCTCATCCTAGCTTGATCGTTTCTCTTCTGTTGTTGCAACAGCTGGTTTCTCTGTCAATGCTCATGATGCTGCTCTTTTTATTCACACTTCACTTTGTGGTCGGATGCTTATTTTGTATGTTGATGATATGATCATTACTGGAAATGATTCTCAGTACATTACTTTTGTCAAGGAGCATCTTCATGAGCAGTTTCTCATATCTGATCTGGGTCCTCTTCGCTACTTTCTTAGATTGAGTTTATTTCTACTCCTGAGGGTTTCTACCTATCCCAAGAAAAGTATATTAAAGATCTTCTTGATCGTGCCTCTCTTACTAATCAGCGCACAGCTGAGACTCTCATAGAGCTTAATATTCATCTTAGTCCCACTGATGGTGAGCCCCTTACTAATCCTACTCGCTATCGTCATCTTGTTGGGAGTCTTATTTATTTTGGTGTCACTCATCCAGACATTTCGTACTCTGTGCATATCTTGAGTCAGTTTGTTTCTGCTCCCACTCAGTTTCACTATAGTCATCTTCTTCGTGTTCTACGATACATTCGTGGAACTATCTCTCGTCGTATCTTTTTTCCTCGCTCCAACTCTTTACAGCTCTAGGCATATCTTGAGAAATTTAAGGAAGATTTTAGTGTGGTGTTACAGTTATGTGTGACTCACGGACTAGGCCTACATCCATAAACATTATCAACTTCATGGTGTATTACAATGAGCGTATGTTCTTCCACAAATATATCAATGCAATTGGCCATATGCAGAATGCAGAATTTTTATATGACTAGATCAAGCAGGTGGTTATTGATGACATTGACCATAAGTTGGTTGTTCAAATAATCACTCACAATGGATCTAATTTCAAGAAAGCTTGCAAGCAACTCATCACCAAGTACCTCCATATTATTTGGCAACCATGTGCTACTTATACTGTAAATCTAATGTTGAAGGACATAGGTAATGAGCCGGAGGTAGAGAATGTTATCCAGAGTGCAAAGCGAATCTGTAGGCACACAGTAAGGACAGATGCATCTGACTTTTCAACACATATCAAATAGAAACGTACTTGTATGCTTTTCTAATGACAAAAATGCCTAGATCTGTAGAAGTTCATTTTACAGAGCTACAGGCTGAATTGCACTAGTTATTAGTTACTACTATCGCCCGCATTGAAAATTTGCAATTTTCTCCTGGAAAAGCATACAAGCATATTAAGAACTTTAAATTCCAATTTATATACTCGTGCCTTGGTAATATATAGCAATTCTACTTTTATCACTCAGTGGCTACATATCTCCAGAGTATGCTTTTGATGGGGTTTGCTCGATCAAGCCAGATGTCTTGGAAATCATAAGCGGGAAGAGGACTACTGGTTTCTATCCATATGATGGAAAGCTATACAATCTCATTTCATATGTGAGTAAAAGTTACTCAAGATTGCAAGCCCATTTGCTTCTGCAATGTTCTCAGGGTAATATTTGTTTGACAAAAGTACGGGTTTTGTAATAGGCTTGGCAACTTTGGAGAGTTGGAGAATGGTGTGAGCTGGTTTGTTGTCCTATAGGAAACAATTGTCAAGTGATAGAAAGGTGCGTTCAGGTGGCACTCTTATGTGTTCAAGAGAGAGCAGATGATAGACCTACTATGGATCGTGTGGTTACGATGCTAAACAGCGAGAATGTGAGCTTGCCCAAGCCAAAGCAACCAGCTACTTCCATGTCCGCTCTAGTGGCCCAGAAGTTCCATCATGCAACATTAGTCTAAGTACCACATTAGCAAGGCAGACTACCATCATTCTCAATTGATAGAATGATCCAAAATGGTGAATCAAGTATGTCTGTGTGACGTAAACAGTCCAATGTAGTCATTTATCTGTATCTTTGATCTTTTGTCTTTTTAGCCAACAGTGTTTAAGCATTTCTGTTTCAAGATGTAGATTAGTGTAACATAACATTCGACTTCTTATATCTGAATGTTCTAAACAGACAACGGCCATACTAATTTGGGCCTAAACAAAAAAGGCTATTTGAAAACTGGAAGGAGTACTTGTTGTAGCATGTAAGACAGTGAACCACATAAAAGGGAAAGATATACTACTACAGTGTACAGCCTGTTGTTCCTGTTTCTTTTGGGATACGGCTGAAGGTTTTTAGCTCTAACACGAGCGTTTGTGAGAATGAATCGAATACCGATAAGCCGCTTCAAAAAAGTTACCCCGATAAACCACTTCGAAAAGGCAGCAAAAAAATCGTCCCATTTATTTGTTCGGAGAAACCATAAGCTGAAAAGAAACGGACCTTTATTTTTCTTTTCTAAGCAACTTTGCATGTGTCAAAGTATAAGGCACGTGCACCCCTGTATTTTCAAAATCTTAATACAGGAAATACTTAAAAGTAATGTCTCAGTACAAAATTAGGCCAAAGCAAGGACTAAACAGTGTAGGTGTCACAACTCAGTAATTCACAAGTAGCAGAAGAATAACAGTAACTGATCCATTACAATTTGGGTGGTTTCACTTTCGTTTTTGTTAAATCTTTTTTTTTTTGCGAGGAAGTTTTGTTAAATCTTGGTATAGAGAAGAAAAAAATCACCATTTATAGGCAAGCAGCCATGAAAGTTCACCCCAGCCTATAATGCACGAGCTACATCGCAACTTCGTCAAACTCTCAGAATGGTAGTGTAATAGTCATTGCAATCCCCTATCATGTGTTAGCTCGCACCCGTAGTCCCGTAGCGATTCGTCTATGAGCAAACAACAACAACAAGATAGTGTCTTCGAGAATCTGAGAACTAGGAAAAGAAGCGCGGAGACGTAACAAGAAGAGGAACGAACTTGCGAGGCCGGTGGAGACCGGAGAGCGAGCCAGAGTTGGGCAGAAGCAGCCACCGTGCTTGCGCGCGCCGTTAGATGGCCTTGACCAGTCCGCCGGCTGTGAGGCGTGGGCCAAATAGCACGGCGGCCGTGTAGCCGGGGCGGCGGCCGCCGGGCCGCCGATTGGACAGGAAGCGACGCGTGGAAGAGGGGATTCAGGGATTGCCGCTGTCTTGCATTGGTTGTCCCGCACACGCGACTCGCGAGCACGCGACTCGGCGTCGGCGACTCCACCGCTTCGAATTTTGGAGATGGCCTCTTTACTAATGGGTCCAATGCTCCATGGGCCGAGCCAGATAGCCGTACTAAGTCCAATGCACCTTGCAAGACCGACTGAGGGCAAGCGTCATCGCATAATTCGGCGATGCAGGGGGATTTCGTATTAGCTGTGACGAATATTTTTTGGTTATGATTAATATTTTTTAGTTAAAATAAATAATAATGACTGAAAGAAATAGATTTTAGAAGGAATGAGCGAGTGATAGAAAAAGTGAGGATAAAATATGTGCGTGAGATTGGAGCAAGAGGAGTGTGGTGTGTGATACATCTGTGATCCCTCTATCTTATACTCCGAGCGAGACGAGAGTGACAGCAGTATAGAAAGAAGTAGAGAAACAATTTTAAAAAGCTAGGTATTTATATTAACTTCTAATTTTTTTCAAACAGAAATTAATACGAATACCTTATAGCCTACTAAGGTGCTACCATGTCTCTCTTATTAATGAATAAAACTAGCTTTTCGTGGACCACAAGTTAGGTGTGTTATTTTTGTAAAATTTTCACTATGGTTTTCTGAAACTTAAATACGTTATTCGTGGATAACTTTAAAATAATTACACCAGCCAATTGGTCTCACCTTGTGTAATCTTTCCAGGTTTGATCTCTTCCACGAAATGGAAATGAAGCCGTGGAGGCAAGGATATGCACTCACGTTGCACTTTTGTGTATCCAAGAAAGTGCCGATCGAAGCCCGGCCTACCATGCATCACGTTGCCACGATGACAGTAAGGGGTAGAGGTAGGAGTTGGGTTATACCGTGTTAGTATAGTCTAGATTTATCATGCTTCGAGCCGTTTTGTACCGTGCCAACTCAGTCAAGTCATCCTGCCGTGTTGTGCCGTGCCGGTCTGTCTCACCTTCGGCCAAACCCAAGCACGGTCCAAAGCCCGCCGTACCGGTATTCGTGTCGTGCCAGTCCAAGCTCAGCCCGAAATAACTATTCACGACGAAGGCGGCGGCGGCAATTGTGGCGACGTCCGTCATCTTCTGTTCTCTCGTACCTACCTCGTTAACAATTAATTTAAATTAAATTAGTTGTATAAAAATATGAGCACACAATGACGTAAATATTTCAGAAAATAGTGAAATTTTATTGATATTTTAAAATACAATGTTACTGCGTCGTTAAAAACCTTACGTCCCAGAGTAGGGTTCCCCAAGTAAGTAAAAGAGTACAGTAACAATATATATACATACTCTATAACAATATAGTATATAGTATCTACTTATCAATATCTAGGTCGTTCATACGTTCGAGGTCAGCGTATGCCTGCACGATTTCAGGATCCTCCAGTTGATGTTGTTGTCGCTATTTAGCTAATTCCCCGTCTTTGATATATGTGATTGCCTCCACCATCCTGGGTGTGAGAGATGATCTCTTTTCTTTAATTATTCTTCCTACTGTACTGAACGTCGCTTCTGAAGAGACGGTGGACACCGGCACCAGGAGAACATCCCGTGCGAAATATGACAGTACATAAAATATCTGCTTTTTGTTCTTTCATCACTCGAGCAAGTCTATCTTACCTCCACCAGTAAGATCAGGATCAATATTTATAAAATCATACTCCAAGTAGTGGTTCAGCTCCAAGACAGGATTCCACTTGGAGGCCGCCTGAGGTTGAGAGGACGAAGAAGTAGACTTGCCCTTTAGCTTCTTCTACAAGTGTGATGTTAAGCTTGTCTTCTTTTGTTGGGTCTACTGTGAGGCCTCCGATCTTACGCTGTTGTCCAATTTGTCATAATACATAAGAAAAACACGAAAAAACTCCTTTTTAACATATGCGAAAGCTTCCGAATAATCAAGACCAAGCCATTCACCTATTCCCTCCATGCCAACTTTTTTGTAGGGTTGAAAATGATAGCAAAGCAATACAAATGTGAAATAGAATCAAAATATTTAATAAATATTTCCTTCATTGCTACGACGACGTGACCTAAAAGGAGATCCTCCCTAGATTTGACAATTTTGTCTGCAATTAACCAAACAAATTCTATAACTAAACAAGAGGTAGGATAATAAACACTAGATAAAATCTTTGTTGCTTTATAAAAAAGGTCTTAGAAACTCTCAAAAATGACTAGCAACCTGCCAATCAGAATTAGTAACTACCAATTCATTATTTTTAAAGTTAGCATTGACAAAAAGGATATAACTTATTCGTATCATTGTAACTTGTTTAACATGATATATGTCGAGTTCCACCTTACCTTCATGTCAAAACCGAATTTTCTTGGCTCTTTCCCATTGGTTTACGCAGTACTCCGTGAACCTGGCTACCACTTATGGGGAATTCGTGAAGTAACGAATGACATCACGGATACTGTTTAAATATACACCAATTGCTTGCATATCATCTTGAACAACAAGATTCAAGATGTGACATACACATCTCTGGTGGAGGACATAACCACCAATATATGTTTGCAACCTAGGGGTAAGAATGTTCATAGCTGTTATGTTTGCCGATGCGTTATCAAGAGTGATAGAAATAATTTTATTATCTATCTTAAAATCATCAAGTACGTGCACTATACGCTAGGCAATAGTCTCCCCCGTGTGTGATTCATTTATTATTTTAAATTCTATGACTCTCTTATTTAACTTATAATTATTGTCTAAATAATGAGCTACAACGCTAAGGTAGGCACTTCTCTGGTGTGATGATATCCAAATATCTGAGGTTATAGCAAAAGAAAACTGAACTTGCTGGAATTGTTCTTTCAGCTCTGCTAGTTCCTTTTGATACATTCATAAAATATCAGATATAGTAGTTCTCCTACTAACATGTTGGTACCGTGGACAAAAGCCGCGTTGGACTATTCTTTCGAACGCGCGACTTTCACTCATCCTAATCGGTTGATCTTCTGAAACAATATATCTAGAAATTTCCTCACTGGCAAAAAGCGGGTTGTATACCCAAGTACTTACACAGCCATCAGTCGTGAAGTTCAGTTGTGTTTGTGCTTCTCCTCCTCCTCCTCGGCCCTGTGCCGCCATCTTGCATAAGCATGCTTTGTAGTGTCAGTTCAGGTGTCCTGTACGTACAGCTGTACAAGCAGTTAATTTAGTATTGTAATAATTACAAGTTGCGATTTCTATCGTTTCACCATCATGGATTTCTTGGCTCCAGGTCATATATTTTCAGCAATTTGCCCTTCATCCAGACCCACCAATGTTGTCATCCGTAGGCTGGCGAGAGAACTCTGTACTCTCCATTGGCCCTAGATCGCCTTGATACTCTTCGAAACCCTTTGTACCGTCCATATGACGGTCATCATACCGTAGTCTCCCATGCTTGGCAAGAGCCGACTAGCATCAACGGGAGTTGGAGCCGAAGGACTAGGAGAGCGACGACGAGAGCTTACACTAAGTCGTCCTGCTGCCTTTTTCGTGCTTCAACTCCTCTGCATACCGCTCAAGAGCTCCTTGACACTCCGACTTCTTGGTAGCATTATGGATAGATGGTGAATGGTGAATAAATTGGGACTTGGGAGTGTGGAGGAATGTTGAAGAAATGGAGAGTGTAGAGGGATATTGAAGAAATGGGGAGTGTAGAGAGATATTGAAGAAATGAGCTAAGTTTGTAAATTTATATGCATCAGGAAGGAGTTGTTGCTAAGTTCTAAATGTTCTAGCTTACGAACATTTCTTCGAGGACCATTGTCTTTCAATCAATTCTCAACTCACATCACTCTTAGTCAGATTCATTCCCCCTAGATTCCCGACCTTCTGAAAACCCGGATGTTCACTTTTGCTTTTGGGGTCAAAGTGTGACACTGCGCAACTCCCCAAGCCCCTCCCTGCCCCCCGCGCACCCCCTTGGCCCCCTCCGTGTGCCCCCCTCCCCTTCGGCCTTCCCCAGATCGGATCCAATCTGCCGATTCCGCCCGGTCCTCTCGTCCTACGCCCCCATCGCCTCCCTCCTCCCCGGCCCTCTCCGCCCCGGTCCCCTCCGCCCTGCCTCTCTCCTCCCTGGCCCCCTCCGCCCAGGCCCCCCTCCTCGGCCTCCCTCCTCCCTGGCCCCTCCTCCTCAGCCTCCCTCCGCCCACCCCCTCCTCTCCAGCCCCCTCCTCCCCGGCCCCTCCTCTCCGTCCCCCTCCTCCCTGGCCTCCCTCCGTTGACTTCTGATGCCGCATCACAGCTCCGGCGAACGGTACACCCTATGACCTATCTCTGTAGTAATGGATTGATGGTGTGGGACTATGGTGGGTTGTGGGCTTGTGGTCTTGTGGGGAATCTAGGGCGCTCAACCGTGGTGGGTTGTCGCCGGGAGGAGGGAGATAAGGTGGAGGCCAAGGTGGCTCGGCTGCTGGTGCCGGCGTGCTTGCCGTGCCTGCCGTGCCACCTGTGCTCCACGGGCAGTACCGGCCCGAGTACGACACGATTCGTCGTGTCGTGCTGCCTAATGGGCCAGCTTTTCAGGTCTGGCCTAGCCAATCGTTCGTACCATACCAGCACAACCCACCACATGTCGTGTTTGTGCCGTATTTGGGCCATGTCAGGTCGGCCGGACCTCGGGCTGGCCTACAATAACCCGGCCCAACTCCCACCTCTAGTACTAAGGGGAACTAGAAAGTGCAATAGTAAGGCGACATGCATGAAGATGACTACACTACATACTACCGACTCTGGAATTTCTTTTAATTAGGAGAAATTATTAGAGCTTTATCTAGTGAAATTCGCTTGACAATCGTTTTCTTTTACTTCTAATTAATAATCATCTGAGTCGACGCCGGCCGCATGTCCAAAAAGTGTATTTTTCTCGAAAGCCTTGCGATCAGACCGTTCGGTTGATGATCTCGCATATATATATATATATATATATACTATTATAAAAGAAGGAGTTGGTGGTTGCCGAAGCCTCCATCCAATCTGGACCGTCGGATCTTCCCTCCCCCTCCCACCACCCAGCCAACCCTAAAACCCTCCAACCGCCGCCCCCCCTCCTCCCCTCCCCCTCCCGGCCTCCCCTCTTCCCCTCCCCCCGTCGGCATCTGCTGGGTTAAAAAAAAAATTTGAGCGATCGAGAGCCTGAGTGCAAGCTTTTTAGGATGAGCAAGTGTTACTACTAAGAAGCTCTATGATTCTATCTCTGGTACCAAAAGAAATGGCATCTGCTGGGTTAAAAAAAACTACAAGTCTTTATAGAATGCATCTGAACACACTGTCAAGGAATGGGGTTACAACATATCATGGTGCGAAGTCAGCAATGGCTGCCAATCATAATGCTAATGAAAAAGATTAATGAAGGTCCTCCTATGCATGGCCGTTGGGCCCTCCCGAACACAGGGTCCCGTGTAATTGAGCACAATGTCTTCGAAATCCCCTATAAAGTCTCTGCGAGATCCGTCCCCTCCGGATATGTAGGGATTAGAAGGGATTGGTGGGGGGATTTAAGTTTAATTTCTCTGTCCAAATCCCCATCTTGCCTATCCAAAGTTGGAAACAAACCCTAAGGTGGCTCTAAGCTGCACGCGAAGGAAAGCGCTATAATCGTTTCCAGATCGCCTAGCTTGAAAAAAGGAGTTAAATCAAATTTAGCTCCTTTATTGCTCTTGGCTCATGAGCTGTAGGTTTGGATTTTTTCTAAAAATATGTACCTTTGTATGATTGTATATATAGTATTGTTACATCTTACTAATATAATGCTTGATTTATTTACGAGTATGAACATATATATTTTGTTTGATACATGATGACATAAGAAAAAGTTGATATTTATTATTCAGTTTGAGATAATATTTGATAGTATGCACCACTTTTATTTGGTTTTCCGTTGCAACGTACGGGCACATAACTAGTGTATATATATATATAAATATATAAATATATATATATATATATATGAAAAATATTTTTTACACCCGGGTGTAATTACACCCACCTCTAATATGCCACCTAAACAAACTTGAAATACTCCTTTATCACTTTAGATATACTCATGTACTAATTATAAGATATTCTAATGTGAACCACATGAAAAAAATTACAAGAGAGTCTATAGTTTTTAGCGTATTTTGTAAATACCTTTATATACGCACATAAAAAGGAGTATGTCAAAAAAATGTATATATCACCTCTAAAAAATTGTTCATACCACCTAGATGGTCTTAAATACTCGCATACTACACGTACATACCCCCTCCGTTACGCGAGATACTCCCTACATTGTGAGATACGACATAAGGTGTAATTACACCGGGTGTAGAAAAGAGGCTTTATATATATATATATATATATATATATATATATATATATATATATATATATATATATATATATATATATATATATATATATATATATATATATATATATATATATATATATATATATATATATATTATATATATATATATATGAGTATAATACTTAAGGCAAGCTAGGCCTTGGCTAACTGTTAATTAGGATGGGACATTGCACGCACCTTGCATGACTAATTCCGCTTGTTTCGGCTTCTACTTCTAGTTTCTGCTTTTTTCACTATTCAGTATTTCTGAATTTTTTAGATATTTTACGCTTTTTTGTATTTTTCTTTTTTTTCCCGTGTTCATTTGTATTGTCCCTAATGGTTAACATGTTTTTTCTATTTTTTATATTTTTTTAAAAAAATTAATTATACCCAAAAAAACCAAATCAGATACAGTAAAAAAAGCTAACTACAGTAAAATTTTAATCAAAAACCAAAAATCATGGCAAAAACAAACGCCCCCGAACATCCATGTAGCACGTCAAGTCTTCGCAAGGCCAAGTTGTCATGCATTGTTACTGATGAACCTTACGTGGCAGTGAATGACATGTTGTTTTCTACTCGACAAAGTCGTGGCAGGACTTGATAAATCATCTGACAATAGGAAAACTTACATAAGACTGCAAGAGATTTCAAATACCAGGGACTTTCATCGGGGGTGATGTAATGCAATGAGGATATTCTATGTCCTCTGCATGAAAAAAATAGGGAGCTTCTGAAAAACCGTTTGTGAGTTTCCAATTCATATCCACAAGCTGTGCTATGCATGTAGCTCCGTCATGTCATATATTTTCTTTCATTGATACGTGGGCCTCAAATGCCAATGGCACCATTCAATTTACGAGGTGTTTAGAATAACAATGACTTATGATTTTTTTACTGTAACTGATTTATTTTTTACTATAGCTGAGTGATTTATTTGATATAATTAAATTTAAAAAAATAAAAAAATATGTTATCCTATTACGGATAATGCAAAAGAATACGAAAAAACAAAAAATCTAAAATAAAAAATAATCAGAAAAAACAAAAAAGTAAACAGTAAAAAAACACAGCCGCCGAACGTTGAACACTACTATGAGCGCGGTCTTAGTTTCTGGCTTTTGGTTTCTGTTTTTTTCATTATTCATTAATTTCATCTTTTTCTGGTTTTTTATTTTTTGAGCTTTTTTCTTTTCTTTTTTTCTGTATTTCTTTACGTTGTTTATGATGAGCTAACATGTTTTTTTCTATTTTAATTTTTTAAAGTTGATTTTGTCAAATAAGCCAACTCAGTTACAGTAAAAAAATAAACCAATTACAGTACAAAAAACATAAGCTAACACTATTCTGAACATCTCAAATAACTTTTTCCTTCATTTTAAATTCTAGTACTAACTTTACTACCAGGTACCAATTCTATTGATTACTTTACCCATCGGATCGCTGTCAAAAAAACACTTTACCCATCGGAATAAAAATACAATTTCACACTACCAACTTTGGTAATAGCAACTTTATACGAACCCAAAATGATGCGATTAAAGGAAAGGACAAAAGGAGAGTCGCTTTAAATTGCTTTTGACAGCCCACTGCAGATAGAACTTTCAGAATTATTGCCCCTCGATGTGAAATGGTCATAAATCGGCGCCAAAAAAAACTTTCCTTCAAGAATAACTAACGTTAGGTTAATTTTATATAGGAGCACAGAACCGATGCATGGAGACTCAGATAGTCCAACGAAGAAACATAAGTAGGGTGCTGAAAATGTCAAAGAACGAAATCGTAAAAAATACAACAACATGGTCAATTAAAAATTTAAAACTCGGTGAGCCGAGCTTTGAAGCAAAGCATGAAGCACAAGTACAGAAACACAGCAGCTGATCCAGCCGTTTTTCCTTTCTCCATGGTCAGTTGGTCACACCAACTTGCAGTAAGTATTTGACTAGAAAAATTCAACAACCATTTCCCTTTTTATAAATACTAGAAGATCAGTTGGTGCAGCCTTCTAATTAGGGTTGGACAAAAAGCTTGAGGCTCGCAAGCTACTCGAGCTTGTAGTTAGCTCAGTTTGGCTCGGCTCGAGCTCGAAGCTTTCCCCAGCGAGCCAAACCCAGGATATAGCTCGACTCACTAACGAGCCGAGCCCTGAGCCGCTCGCGAGCAGCTCATAAGCCCGATCGAGCCAATCAGAGCCGGTACGGTGAGTCATCAATCATCACATCCCTCTTCACGCAGACCGCACGATGGCACGGGCGAGTTTCCATCTCCACACACAGGCGCTTTCAATCCCATCCGCTACTTCGCCAGCCAGACCTCCTAGGCTCCCCCGGTGCCACCGCTCCCCCCTCCCGTCGCCGTCGCTCCTCCCCACGCCACAGTCGCTCTTACCCTCCCCAGTGCCGCCACCGCTATCCCCTACCCGCCCCTACTGCCAATATTTCTTCCCGCCCAACCCCCGTCACCGATCTATCCTCCCGCCCAACCCCTGTTGCTGATTTGTCCTCCCGGCCACCCCCCGCCGCCGATATGTCCTCCCGCCCAACCCCTGTCGCCGATCTGTCCTCCCGGCCACCCCCACTGCCGATCTGTCCTCCCACCCAACCCCTGTGGCCGATCTGTGCTCCCGGCCACCCCCCCTCCAATTTGTCCTCCCGTCCACCCCATGCCGCCAATCTGTCTTCCCGCCCATGCGCCGCTGTCTTCTCTGCTCGATGATGTCCTTCTGCGCGCCGCTGTCTTCCCTGCTCGATGATGTTCTTGTTCAAGTTATGCCTTCTCTTGTTTAAGATTCCAACCCACATGACTGCTAGGTGCTTAATGATTCTGATTAAATTTAGGGAAATGCTTGAGAGAACTGCTACTTTGCTTAGCTTGTTGGATTCAAAGAAGGTTGTTTGTTTGAATATACTATGAAACTTTCAATGGAAGTAGACTGACAAGTTAGATGTTTATTTGTGGTTGTACAAGTTGTAGGTGCCATGGATTGCGGAATTGATCCAATGCATTATTGTTCAACCTGTAGTATA
Source organism: Melocanna baccifera (assembly GCA_036346265.1). Lineage (NCBI taxonomy): Eukaryota > Viridiplantae > Streptophyta > Magnoliopsida > Poales > Poaceae > Melocanna > Melocanna baccifera. The sequence goes on from CM070695.1 coordinate 17,087,624, forward strand.
AGAATCTTGATATTTTTTGCAAGGTGACTAGGCGATGTGAGGATGTTTTCTGTTCAAGCAGGTGACAAATTGACATTGCTTGCTATTACCAGATACCATTTGTCAGAGATACTCGTAGATTCAAGTTTCTTAACCATTTGTTTGCTGCATGTTATGAGCTTATATACTGTGGTGATAGGTTTATTTACATGCATAAGAATTAGGCCATGTTAAGCTACTTTCAGGTTATTCAGGTCATGTTATTGTCCGAACATCTAAGTGGATTGTAGCAATTTTTATGGAGTATTATCTTATTCATAATAAAAGGCGATATTGCAAATGTTATTAAATTCATTTCAGTATCCCAGATCTATATAAATTGCTTCTGCAAATAGTTATATTCTTTTTCTTGTGCCATTCTTGTCCATTGCTTAATTGTGCAGCTCCTCTGTTGACTGCTTCCGTGTTGGTTTGGCTGGTTTTAGTCAGCTCGGCTCCTGAGCCTGCTTCTCCTATGTTAATTAGTTTTGGTAAGCTTAGCTCGCAAGGGCTTGTGAGCCGGCTCGAGCTAGGAAACGAGCCAAGCCGAGCTAGGCTTCTGGCTCGTTTCCTTACCGAGCTAAGCCGCTCCTCTGGACGAGCTTGGCCGAGTCTAGCTCGAGCCGGCTTGGCTTGGCTTATTTTTAACTCTACTTCTGATTGTGAACATACAAACATAGGGTGAGTTCTTTTGGGCTTATAGCTTAAATATTTGAGGCTCGAGCTAGGCTTAGCCCATTTCTAGCTCTACTTCTAATTGTGAACATACAAACACAGGCTGAGTTTTTTTGGGCTTATAGCTTAAATATTTGAATTTTGGCTGTTCGTGAGAGGTAACACGCATAAAAAAAATAGTTACATACAATTTTGGTCAGTACAACTGAGCTCAATACACTTTTTACTATAATCTTCCTATTGACCTGCCTTAAAAAAATACACTATTTAAAAGCTAGTTACTATAGACAGTATAAGCATAAACTGACTAAAAGCTAAAAAAACACAATCATAATTTGTTGAGACCTTAACCTGGACATTTAACAAGATAGCTGATGTGTAAAACTGATTGAATTAACCACTGGTCGCCAATTGTATCGGATTTTGTAGATAGGTACGACGGCGCTCAAAGCGGCTACGGGGTTGTAGTTGAAATTGCACTGTACTGTTGTTAGTTTTTTTTAAAAAAATAAGAAAAAATTAAATAAAAATAATAAAAATCATTATATCGTCATTGTTAATGCAAAGGAATACGAGAAAAAAAGAAAAACAAAAAAGTCAAAATTAAAAACCGATATATTATAAATGGTTTTTGGTATAAATAAGTTGAAAACTAAAAAAGTCACGAGGTTGAAACCGTTTGGAGGGACCGAATAATGTCAATAGTTCATAATAAAAAATGTTTTTATCCATCAATTTGTCGCGCACGTTACCCCAACCCAAAATGAAAAAAAGTGGTGCATAAGACAAGAGGTTCAGCATCAATAAGTTGGAACTGGAAGCTGCCACAAATCTAGCTGATTGACGTAGGCGACCAATGGTGCCCCTGCATATGTAATGAGACACCCATTTATCAATGGACTCAGTGAGACATTACAATTTGATTATCTGTAAACAGCTACATGCTTTAATAAAGCCAAGTGGAGCGAAACACTGCTAACACTAAGGCGGAAGCTAATCCTGGCCAAGGCCTGTTTCCGGAGTCATATCCTGCAATTTTGGGTGTGGTTCAACCATTTATAAAAAATTATAAAAAAACTAATGACTCGTACAAATAATTTATAAAAACTAAATTAAAAAAATTAATATATTCGAAAGACAACTTTCAAAAGTAAAAAAATTAAAAGCCGTTTGGAACCTGACGTAACTTCTGATTGCGCAGGCAAAATGTTTAGTACACTATCTAAACAGTGCAATACCATCAATCATCCATGCACACGATGTACCCAACGAACCATATACAAAGGACTGAACCAGATCTGACAAGTTACGCGGAACCACGTACTACTAAAAAACCCAGTGACACGTCACACTCACCCATCCCAGCATTGCATTCTTCCCCTGTAAACAACTGGGAAACGAGACCGTCAGCAGCTGGACTCACATCCTCTGCCTCGCTTAAGCAAAGACAGAGGAAAACAATTGCGCACAGTTAAATCACACAGATAGAAACCCCTCACTTTACCCGTAAATAGATACGTCCCGCGATTTTTCGAAAATACAGATAGATCTTTGGTTCTATGAAAAAACATTTGTTTTCTCTAAAAATACAAATAGGTTCTTGCTGCTTTTTCTAAAGAAATCTTTTTAAAAAGAATTTTTGACTTTTTTATTTTGATTTTATTTAATGCTGCGCTTATGGCGCTAGCTTGTAGAATAGTGGAACGACTGTTAAGATGGTAAAAACTCTAATTAACCTGGATGCTTGTAATGTTACTAGTGAGCGTACATAGCTTTCGTGTCGCTCTTGGCCTCTACACAACACCATTAGCATCCCAGTGTCCTCAGTTAACATCTGCACAACACCATTAGCATCCCATGTGTCCTCAGTTGACATCTGCCATGTTTGTCCTCTTGCTCCTCCTCGTTGCCACCTCCTCGCCTTCGCCGGCGGCCGGCGACGACGGGGCCGTGCCCGTGGTCAACCCCTTCTCCTATTTCTGCAACTCGACGGGCGGTAAGCGGACCTACCTGCCGAACAGCACGTTCGAAGCCAACCTCGCCACGCTCTCCGCGGTGCTCCCGAAGAACGCCTCGGTGTCCGGCTTCTCGGCCGGCCCGTTCGGCGATACGCCGGACACGGCGTACGGGCTGGTGCTGTGCCGGGGCGACTTGACCGGGACGGGCTGCTCTACGTGCCTCGCGACGGCGTTCCAGGACGCGGTGAACTTTTGCGGCTACAGCAAGGACGTGACCATCTACCACGACCAGTGCCAGCTCCGCTTCTCCGACCAGAACTTCCTCGCCGGCCCCGCCAACTCGCCTGGGAGCACCGCGTGGAACATGAACAACGTGTCCAGCGGGAACACCGCCGCGTTCGACGGCCTGGTCGCGCAGCTGTTGAACGCGGTGGCCGACAGGGCGAGCAACGCGAGCAGGAGGTACGCCACGGGCCAGGCCGGCTTCGCGCCGGGTAAGACGAACTTGTACGGCCTGGCGCAGTGCACGCCGGACCTGACGCCAGCGCAGTGCCAGAGCTGCCTCGCCGGCGTCATCAGCCAGATGCCCAAGTGGTTCAGCGGGCGGATGGGCGGGAGGATCCTTGGGGTGCGGTGTGACATTAGGTACGAGACGGATCTCTTCTTCGCGACCAGCGGCGACATGGTGACGCTCACGCCCCTGGTGAGTTCGTCCAAAGGTGAGTTATTCCTAATTCATAAATTTGATTCAGTTTTCCATTTAAAAAATTCATTCTCAGTTTTAATCGAGAAGCAGTAGTTCTCCATTTTTATTCATTTGGAGTGACTTGCATTGCCATTAGTCTTGGGAGTTGGTAAACAATTTTACTCCATTTACAAATTAAGGCAGTTATGTGGTTGCTTTGCTTCCCAAAATCTAGGTTGTTCTAACATGATCTGATGATAAAAGACCAGCAGATGTAGTTAGTTTAAATAGGATGTTGAAATGATTATATGGGAGTACATTTTCATTTTTTTTCCCTTATAGTTTTTCTAAAGATACTATAACATTTAGTTTAACTATAGTCGTAGTCCTGATCATGATAAGAAACGGTGGTCCAACCTAATTTATCATTTCCTGTACTATGTATTTAGGAGTGTCCATCTATACCACACTAGCAAATCACCTAGCTAATTGTTGCTTCACAAAGCAATGTGTGTGCTAAATTAAATTTTGATAAAAGTTATCGTGCTGAATATTGCAATGCGTGCCAAATGAGCTACTGTTGCCTGTTGATTAGAAAGATCCACCAATTGTATAGATTTAATATTTTTTAAAACAAAATTGACTTGTTTTCAGCAAAATACATCCAATGTTGATTCACAAACCAGCAGTTCACACACACCGTTTTAAAGTGTAGCAATGATCACGACATATGACTAAAACTATGAGTAACAATTCGGGTATAAGAAATGCATACGTAGCTAATGCTATGTGTTACCATGCTTGCACCATTAGACATACATGCTTATCTTAAAGTAGGACCCGCTTGACTCGGCGTTCATAGCGATAGTAGGCCGGTGCACATCGGCCTCAAGGAATAGACCCCGGCAACGCATTCTTTATGCGCCACGAGTACAGATGCTCATTATCTTACTTCTCAAGCAGTTGGAGTCTTGCCTTTCGAGATCTAAAGTTGTAGACGACATCAAATCAACGGTCAGATCGACCTCCATATTTCCTCAATCCAAACACCTTTCTTTTTCTCTTGAGTATAATACCCAATCCAAATATTTGGTAGGGCCCTTAGCTTTCTGTAGATTTTTTTTTATTCCGTCGGAATTCCATACGAAGGAATCAAACGTACGGGTCCATTTTGTTTCGTCTTAAGCCAGGAACGTGCACACCTGAGTTCTGTTTAGCAAGCGGCATATGTTTCTCAAGTGCAGTTGTCTGCGCAGAGCTAGATCAGCTGCAACTCTACGCGAAGAGTTTACCAATTGTTAAGGTTTATTGTCTGGCACTAGGAGTCGAGTTCACTGCTCAACTCCCTAGTCACCTTTGTTGCGGCCGAAACAGCTAGGCGACCGTGTCAGATGGTTAATTTCAAGTCTCGGTTCCACCCTTTTTAGCTTTATTCTTTTCACACGGTCTCGCGCCTTTGTAGCGTTGATCCAGCGACAAACAAGAAGCGGATCCACGTGCGCCACGAGATGCTAGCTTTGCCGAGGCAACTTGTCCCGTGTGCCTTTCCTTGCAGCAGTAGAATGTGTGTTCAAATCCGATTTGTGCTTCTGGAATCCGATTTGAACAAGCGGGTTCTTCGAGCTACTTTTAAAAACTGCCATCCATCTTTATTGTCTTCTCTGTATCTACGTCTTTCAAAAAAATATTTTTCAAGTATTATTTTAAAAGCTATTTCTTCTAGTTGTTGCTATTCAATTTCAGCCAAAAAAATAAAAATCATCAACTATAACCAATTTTTGTAGGCCGATATGAAAATAAAAATATTTTTCAAGTATTATTTTAAAATTTTTAACTAAGTATTCGCTGATTCTTCACTCCAATAGCTATGAGAAACTATAAAAATCAAGAAACCCAAAATTCAAAAATTTGCTGTGTCACAGTAAAGTCAGCTTGGTGAACAGTAAAAAACAGTAATATTTCAAATAAAAAATCGTGTAACTTTTAATCCGTAGATCTAAAAGACTTGAAACTTGAACCAAGATTAGATCATGATCTTACGAAACTATCACAACTAAATATCTTGAAAGAACTTAAGAGAGTTAGGATCTTTTGGTTTGTGAAGTTTTGTTGCATCAAAACCAGGTCAAAACTATAAATTGAGCCAACTCTCAAACCAAGACTCCAAGTCACTTCAAATTTGATATGCAACTTCTCTAAAATATTAAGGATCTATTCCAATTAATGACCAAGAAAATTGTTGCCAAAGTTTCAACTTTTTCCTATTTGAAGGAAGCTTGCACCAAAACAGAAAAAAACCAAAAACAAAAAAAATATAACATGCTTGAGCTAAGACATCTCACCTAGTATTCTTGATTATTCTGGGTCTTGCCTCCTCTATGAGCGTAGCCACGACATTGACCATGATTGACTCTAAACGCCACTGCACATATAAAGACTAAGAAATCTTTTTTTGGGTATAAGTTTTTCATAACTTTACTCACGTTAGTTGAAGCACGCATCATAACACACATATACACAAACCTAGGTCAAACTAAATTATCTTATAACTCAATTTTTTTCAAAAATCATCTATTTCAGCGAAAGCAACACAAGATGGCCAGTCAAATCGCTGCCTTAGCAAGCTGTCTAGAAAAAATCAATAAATTTATAAATTCTAAATTTTCACTCAACCAAAATGGCAATGGTTCATTGCAATAAAATCCTAGACCGTCTCGCATGGTCCTTTGTATTTGAACACAATTCTGTCGATTTTACTTTCTCCCTTTGTTCCCCTGTACTTTCCACAACCGAGGTCACCAGCCGACCACCTTGATGCCTTGTTCTTACGGAGTCACTTGCTCACATGTCACATGCCTCCATAATCGAGACGACCCCCACCCACTTCCCTTCTGCTATGTAGAATGCTTATGATTGGACAAAGAGACACATGAATAATAGTGAGAAATGTGAGGCTTAGAGCTTGGCTCACATGGTGGCGCTACCAGAGGTTGCACCCAACGGCTGCAGAGCTTGCGAAGGCGGCATTAGTGGCAGAGCTGGAGCACCATTCATGATGTCATGGAAGCTCGCAAAGGGCGAGTTGCCGAAGCTTGTGGATGAACTAAAAAATTGAACATCTATAGCAAAACAATTTCATATTGCAAGGAAACAACTCAACGCCATGATTCAACACATAAGAACTCTGATGCAACATCAACAAATACCGATTGTAACAAAAATAAAAATTCTCTAGCTGCAACAAATTGACATAACTGATATAATAAAAAAACATTTTTGTTGCAACAAAGGGAAAAAACAGTTGCAATAAATAGACAATAACTATGGTTACGACAATAATATTCTTACCACGGTAGGGATGTTCCTACCGTGTGCTTTCAACCACTCTCAGATATTACTTAAGGAGATTGATCTCAACCATTTGATCTGATGCAAAAAAAAAATAGTGATACCCAACACTAAGTAACTTGTTTGTAACAAAAACTTGCCCTGTAACAAAATAGAAAAGACAATCCAATAATTTATCACTGTCACAGGTGGTGCTCACGAAGGTCACTGTAAGTAGCGGAGCTCAAGACATGCTCGTTGGAGCCGTCGTAGGGGTAGGAATGAGCAGATGCAGACATGCGATGGTACAAAGGAGATGGGAGATGAGCATATGCAATCATTGTGTATTGTGATCAGTGATGAAGGCAAATACAACAAATTAAACCATAAATTCAAGAAATTTTTTAAAAACTTATAATATCAAAAATCAAGTTGACACTTTGTAAGCTTGTTCATACTATCTTTCCATCTTACAAAATATCCAAACAAACAAATCAACGGACATTACAAAACCTCAACATTAAAAATAATAGTTGTAATATTTCGCAACTTTAAATGCAACAATGAAAATGAATGTGCAACAAAATAATAAAAGGCTGCAACAACTGGGAGAGATTTTGCAGCAAATGAAGAAAGGGATGCAATAAATTCGAGAAATGCATACAACAAAATTGAGAAATGCATGTAACAACCATACCAGATCTAAGCTCACGAGAGGAGAAAGGACATGGCTTGCCCACACCACCGCCTCGTTGCCAACTACAGGCACAATGGCAATAAATCCGGCGACTTCGCGAACTCCAGCCACCATTGGAAGGGAAGACACCCTGCACAAGCTCCAACCCGTGGCAGATGGCCTCCCCTTGAGCGCAAGTGGTGGTAGAGCTCGCCAGTTCGGCAACTTGGAGAGGAAAGAGGGGGGATTCATGGTGGGAGACTGGGGAATAAGTGGATGACTAGATAAGACTTAAGTAATTGTGGTTGAGAATGCAAGTGGTGGGGAGTAGTGGACAGCTAGACACCAGGAGGGATAGATGTCCGATTTTTTTTCTCCTATATCAGACGCACGAAGCATAGCAATACCCCAAAGATTAAGCCTTTTCCCCCTTGTCGTTGTATAATGAGCAAGTGGTTGGTAATTGGTATACTTGATGCTTCCTTGTGCTGATTTTGCTTCCATGGGGTTCACGTCGTGTCGTCCCCACGGCGAGACCTCAGCTAGCCGGCGGGAGATGAGACCCCGGTGTTTGACTCCGCTGGGTCATCGTTGATTTGCCTGCCCGATCGATGAGAGTTAGTCTGAAGGCTACTTCTCTAGAGACCAACCGCGGCTTTGCCATTAGGATTGGTCACTGGCGCTGGCCCCGCCCAAACCCATGGCTTCATTGTCTGTCTTGCGAATCTGTGATGTCGCATGTAGTAGTCGCTGTCGAGCACACTGTCGCATCGTCGCGTTCACCAATAGTAACGAGACTAATTAGGAGTTAATACCACTAACACACTGTTCTTATCATTCCCGTGAAAATCATGCTGTTTCAAATTAGGCCCAAGAGACAGTTATTCTGGTGAAAACCCGTAAGCATTCGATGGCAAAATTTGCCCATGCATCGATCCAACTTTTTTTGGAGCGTTATCTGACAGTAGCAGTTGGGCTTGTACAGGGAGCATCGGTACGCTTTGGATCGTTGCGATAGTAGTCCCCGTAACCGTGCTCCTCTGTGGCTTCCTGGCGTGCTTCTTGTGGATCAGAAGGCGGAGAAGAAGAGGTATTACCTATACGCGTTTCTGTCATACGATCGTGTTGCTGCCGTTTCTATGCCTGCTAGCTCTTCGACTGCACTTTGTCACTGACGACAGGTTTATTCAGTGATCAACCTCTCAGGGAGGGTGAGCGTGCCGACCATGTCCATGGAGATGGAGCAGGTGCTCCAGCTCTGGAGGGTCGAAGAGAGCGACTCCGAGTTCTCGCTCTACGATTTCGATCAGATAGCGGATGCCACTAACAACTTCTCTGACGACAACAAACTCGGGCAGGGTGGCTTCGGCCCTGTTTACAAGGTAAAAATTCTTAACATGCGCTTACTGATACAAACACATTGGTTCTTCAGTACTACTACATTCCCCTAGTCGCTGTAAAATGTATTAAATGGTGTGTTTGTGTTTCAGGGTGAATTGCCTGGTGGACTCGAGATCGCAATCAAGAGGCTGTCTTCGTGCTCAGTGCAGGGCCTGATGGAATTCAAGACCGAGATCCAGCTGATCGCCAAGCTCCAGCACACCAACCTGGTCAGGCTCCTGGGCTGCTGCGTCCAGGCGGACGAGAAGATGCTCATATACGAGTACATGCACAACAAAAGCCTGGACTGCTTCATCTTTGGTACGCGTTCATCGATCATTGGGCCTCACAATACATTCCCCTCTACAAAAATCTTTCCTTTACCTGTTGCTGATGCTTGTCGTGGCGTCCCAATAATTTTTCAGACAGCGCGAAGGGGGCGATACTGAACTGGGAGCGGCGCTTCCGTATAATCGATGGGATTTCTCAGGGGCTTCTCTACCTGCACAAGCACTCGCGCTTGCGAGTTATACATAGAGACCTTAAAGCGAGCAACATCCTCCTGGACCGCGACATGAACCCCAAAATCTCTGACTTCGGTATGGCAAGGATATTCTGCTCGAATGTGACCGAGGCGAACACAACCAGGGTCGTGGGCACACAGTAAGTACTGCAGATCAAGCTACACCATACATGCGTGCGTGCGTACGTACAGTGTCAGCTAAAAAAATCAGCCATATAGTCTTTATTGGTGATCTTATGATTGTTTTTTGCATTTCTTATCAGTGGTTACATCGCTCCGGAGTATGCTTCCGAGGGTCTTTTCTCGATCAAATCCGACGTTTTCAGCTTCGGCGTCTTGCTTCTCGAGATCATAAGCGGGAAGAGGACTACCGGATTCTACCAGTACGGCAAATTCCTCAATCTCACAGGATATGTAAGTACAAGTAGTCTCGCGGCCTACTTACCTGCAATAAAAATTCACTGTTCAGTTAGGCTGAAACCTGAAAGAAACGGCTGAATCACTGAAACCTGTTCTTATTTCTTTCAGGCGTACCAGCTGTGGCAAGAGGGGAAATGGCACGAGATGGTCGACCCCGCCCTGGGGGACGACTTCCCGGTGACCGACGTGATGAAGAGCGTCCAGGTGGCGCTGCTTTGCGTGCAGGAAAGCGCCGACGACCGGCCCAACATGTCTGATGTCGTGGCGATGCTCAGCAGCGAGGGGTTGACGCTGCCGGAGCCCAGGCAGCCGGCGTACTTCAACGTGAGGATCTCAAGCTTTGTGGTGTCGACAAGTTCTTTTAACGAGTCGTATAGCATCAGCAACGTCACCTTGACTGATCAGGACGGCAGATAGCTGCAGGTCGAGTGTAGGGGGTAGTTAATCTCGCTTTGTTGATTAATTTGTACTAGCTTGGTAAATGTATAGGATTACTGTGACCAGACATACCAAAAGAGGGAGGACAGAATTGGTTAACATAGTTGATGCAAGAAATGCCCATGCCCTGCAACATGTTAATTACTCAAATGCCCATGCCCAGCAGCATGTTAATTACTCTTGCCTTTGACCTTCTCTCTTAAAACTTTGGAGGCTGTCTTTTTTTCTGGTCCTGCAGTAGCTTCAAGTGGTTTTCTGCTATGCTGTAATATCTGTATTAGCACACTTCAATCGGCGTTTGTCTATATTTTGTACGCTTTTATCGCAGTGTTATGTCTTACCAGTATGGAACAATTATCGATCTACGTACATATTCCGAATAATCATTTAGAAGTTAATTTTCTCCAATGTTCATCTTACTTGTTTGCTTGGCCACATTTTGTCACGATAAAGTGAAACAGCATCGTAAAAAGGACACTTGGGGAATTCAAGTAAAATCCCACCGAAGAGGAAACATACTGAAAAAGGTAAAATCCCAACGTCTCGTAAGGATTCTTAACTGCGGGTGTAATCAAAATGGTTAATAAAGATGATATCCAGCAGTTGGTCCCACCCGTCAGCGAGGGTGCAAGGCTCCTGGCACTAGCCCATCTCCGGAGACTATGGCTGTGAGACCCGGAGTAGAAACTCCTAGACCCCCTGTGTATTACTGTACTAGTCCCAGAGATCAATGCTAGTACACACAGTTCAAACAGAAAAGATGATACATTGCCAACAACGCTTTATTACAATAGTAACTGAAGTTTTACAAAGGCCATAGCCTTACTAAGGTTCACAGAACCTCAAGCAAAAATAAACACAGCGGAAGCAAAAGATAACTTGATCGACCCATCAATCTGCCACAGGCAATTGGTGGGAGACGAATCTAGGCATCCGGAATAATCCACCGCATCCACATTTCGCGCAGAAGTCATACTCTCGACTTGATCTTCTCCATTCTCTCGCTTTTATATTTATAGAGCAACAGGTGAGTACAAAAATGTACTCCGCAAGTCTTGGGAAAAATGCATAGATGTAAGGTTTCACAAAGGAAGGCTATATGGTTTATTTGCAACAATCAGCATTTTATTTCAAATCTACATAATTACTTTAAAAGCCATTTTTAAAACAACTTGTTTTTAATAATCGAAATTGGATAAGTACTTTAGTGAAGGTTAAACTACCAACACTAATATCTCAGGCTATCACAGCCAATTTTCAAAACCTCAGGTTACACCCCCTGATTTGAACATCACGAGAGTTATACTACTCCCGAGTTTTTCTCCAATTCATTTTGTTTTGAAATCAAAACCAAAACTTCTACCATGTGAATGCATTCTTTGCCCGCCCTTGACCGTGGGCACGGCTATTCGAATAGTTTTACTCTGCAGAGGTTGTACACTTTACCCACAAGAGATAAATCATCTTAATAGTCAACACGCTTCCTTTGGCATGAGACCCAGATAAATTATCACAAAGCCTTTCGCCTACTCCAATATAGTTTAAATACCACCCGCTAAGGTTTCACCACAACTCGAATCCACGAGTTAGAGCCCCCTCTTGCGCCATATGAGTACAGTAAACCCTGTCCCTCACTATGAGTAACCAGTACACCCTGGCACTCAATACACCACTGGTGATATCTAAACTACACTATTATAGGGTAGTTAGCTAGGTCGTACCCATATAGACTTGTGGTTGTACTGTTTTGCTCAGTTTTGGACAAACACAAGCGTCGGTCCTTAATCGACCAGGGTGGCTCATTCACAAACCCAACAATTCTCGTGCTAACTGCACTAGCCAAACCTTCCATCCACCCTTGTCAACTTTTCCCTTTGAATTTCATTTTTATTTTCAAATTAACAGTGGTAACATACATTACCACTTTTCAAACAAAATATTTAACAATGGTAACATCCATTACCAATGTTCAAACAAAATATTTAACAATGGTAACATCCATTACCAATGTTCAAACAAATCATTCATCAAAACATTTGATAACCATGCTACTCATTTGAACATTATTATATTTATTTGCTACGCTAAGCATTTGCTAGTATTTAAACATTCAACAATTGTAACACTAACTCATTATTGAGTCAAAGGGATATCCTAAGTTGACAATGGTACAAGGTAAACAAATTTTCAATGGAAGGTATAACAAATTGGGTCTTTAACTAAGTTTTCTAAATCAAATTATCACTTGATATAACATAAGCATGCATTAATTTAAAATACTACCTAAACATTTTTCTAAATCATTTGAGCAAGTTGATCAAAGGAAACTTGCAAAACATGGGAGCAAAATGTTCAAAGGAGACTTGCCTTCCCGTGTGCGGTTGAAATCTTCCACAACTTGCTCTTGAGGTTGCTCGGACAAATCGGTCTCTACACGTAAATCGAGAATTCTAAATAAATAAAATAAAATAAAAATTCAAAAATTGAAAATGAATATACCAAATGAAAGATTGAAATTTTAGATGAATTTAGAAATTTGAATGGACCAATTTGGAGCTAAAATGAAAAGATATGGCTATTTGAAAATCTCAGATTTGAATAAATCCAGAAATTCGGAAATCTCTGACATGTGGGGTCCACTGGTCAGCAACTTCATTTAAAATAAGTCTCTGACATGTGGGACCCACTGAACTCAGGACCCACTTGTCAGTGGCTAGCGCAGAGGGTGGTCGACGGGTGGGGCCTACTGTCGCCATGATTAAAGCGGAGAAAACTCAACCTCGGCCACGGGAGCGGGCTCGAACGCGCCGAGGGAGTGGGGGGAAGAGAGCGGCGCTAGCCAAGTGAGCGGGAGGCACCGCCTACCCCTAATGGGTAGGTAACCTCTTGAGGGTTATCTGCGGGGAGGCCGGCGAAGCAACGTGGCATACACGTGGCTGCCATCGGTGCGCCACGTGTGTACGGGCATGAACGAGGTGGCAATGGGGCGCTGCGTGGCGAGTCGTGGCGCCGATCGGCGGCCACTGGCGCCACGCGCCGCTGCACGCGCAGCCTGATCGCATACGTGGTACGGCCGCCGGAGGAAAGGCCCGGGACCGAAGGTCGCCGGCGCCCGGCTGGGCGGCGCCAACCGGCGCGCGCAAAAGCGAGAGGAGGAAGGAGAATCTGCGGTACCTCGCCACGGCGCCGAGGATGATCGGATCGGCGAGACGGCAAAAATGGGCGGCGGTCGGAGAGGGCTTCACGGCGGCGGAGGGGTTCCGGGGTCGCAACAACTCAGAAGAGTGGTCGCCTGAGATCGCCTGGGCACCAGCAACGTCGAGGATGCACCAGTGAATCTCGGGAAGGCTTGAGGCGGCGGCGATGGCTCGCCGGAGTTGAAAGTGGCCGGCGGAGGAAAATCAAGCGCAGGAGGCTCTCGGCTTGACAGCGAGCAATTGGAGGTGGAGACAGTGAAATGGAACTGAGACACAGTTCGGGCGGTAGGATTTATAGGGGAATGAGGCCGGTAACGGCAGCGCGAAGCTCGCCGGACTTGAAACTGCCCGGAGAGTGAAGGCGACGGCGCACAGTGCATAATTAGATGAAATAATGCCAGAAACGGTTGCGGGAATGCGGCTATTTGAACGTGCGAGAGTGCGGGAAATAATTGGTTAAGCGAAGCTTTAAAGCTTCAGTTTTTCTGTTTAATGGCGGCAGCGGCGAGACGCGGGGAGGAAGAAGGTGGCGGGGAAGACGACTGGCCGATGGGCCCCGCATGTCAGTGAGAGAGGAAAAGGAGAGAAGGCGACGGCTGCGGCTCGGATGCACGACGCGCGGCAGAGGAAAGTAATCAAGGCCGTAGGATGATGAGTGAAGGGGTAAGTGAAAAGATGCGGTTGAGATTCAATCCGGCAATCGGATTTAAATCTGAGCCGATGGGGTGTACTAAGTGGCAGCGGCGGTGCGATCTAATACGGCAATCATGAGCGGTCAAGATGACGACACGCGTCGGGACGGCGGCTCGGCAGTGGGACCACTGGCGGTGAGTCTCACGCACCGATCTATGGCAGTGGGGCCGCTTGTCGGCGCACCTAAAAAATAGAAACTCAACTCGCGCGCGAGCGGGCTCGAACGCCGCCGAGGAGCGGGAAGGAAAGAGAGCGGGCGGTAACGATCGGGCGGGAGGATCAACCTACCCAATAAGGGCGATTAACCCTTTGAGTATTAGTCGTTGTGATGGCGAGCCGCTCTTTGTCGGATCTGCGACACTTGGCGCCGCGAGAGAGAGGAGGCGGGATGAGGCGTGAGCGGCGGGGATTAGCTCGGGCCGGGAGGAAGGGCTCGGATGCTTGACAAGTGTCACCCAGGGAGATTTTGATATTTAAATCTTTTATATATTCCAAATCGATAGGAGACTTTAAAATACTCGAGAAAAATACCAAATAAATTCCAAAAATTCCAGAAAAATTCACATAATTCATGATAATGTTTTAAACATATAAAAATATTTCCAACTTATTTTGATATTAAATTTTCTTTTCAATGAAACTTTAAATTCAAAAATTCGAATAATTGAAATTATTAATTTAAAACTATTTCTTCAAAATAAAAGCAAAAATTGGGATGTTACAAACCTACCCCCTTAGAAGGAATCTCGACCAGAGATTCGGATGAACGAGAAATAGATTAGGAAACTCGCTCAAGATCCTCTTCTCGTTCCCAGGTTGCTTCTGATTCTGGACGGTTGCTCCATTGCACTTTGCAGAATTTGATAGTCTTGTTTCTTGTGCGGCGTTCTGCCTCTTCTAAAATCTTGATAGGAAATTCTGGGTACGTCAAGTCTTCCTTTAAATCAACATCCTCAAAAGGTATCAATTCCTCTGGTACTCTCAAACACTTTTTCAACTGTGATACATGAAATACATCATGTACATCTGACAACTGAAGAGGAAGTTCTAGCTGATAAGCGACTTCACCTCTTCTTGCTATAACTAGAAATGGTCCAATATACCTAGGGGCAAGCTTACCACTGACTTTAAATCGACGCATCCCTTTATAGGTGACACTTTCGGATACACATGATCGCTGGCTTAAATTCCAACATTCTTCGACGATTATCGGCATAACTCTTTTGTGCAGTGCATGCTGTTTTCAATCGGTCTCGGATTAGCGAACTTGATCTTACGCTAACTTTAAGACATCCGGTCCGAATACTTGACTCTCTCCGGTCTCGACCAATATAACGGTGTTCTACATTTTACGCCATACAAGGCTTCAAAGGAGACATCTTGGACTAGATTGATAACTATTATTATATGAGAATTCCGCATAGGGCAAACTTTTATCCCGGTGGCTTTATTGGCTAAAGCACATGCTCTCAAACATATCTTCAATATCGATTTACCGTTCTGTCGACCATCTGTTTGAGGATGATAAGCGATCTTGAAATTTAAATTGGTGCCCAAAACTTCATGAAGCTTCGCGAATCTTGAGGTAAATTGTGTTCCTCTATTTGACACTATCCTCTTTGGAACTCCATGCAAACACACAATTTTTGACATATAAAGCTCGCCAATCTATCTCCGAATATGTAGTCTTCTTTGGTATGAAATGAGCGACTTTTGTTAAGCGGTCAACTATAACCCAAATTGAGTCATAACCTAACTTGGTTCTTGGTAGTCTGTTATGAAATCTATTCCAATTTCCTCCCATTTCCATTCGGTATATGCAGAGGTTGCAAAAGACCAGCAGGTCTTTGATGCTCTGCTTTAACTCTTTGACATATGTCACACAAGGCTACATATTCTGCAATTTCCCTTTTCATATTGTTCCACCAGTAACTTTCCTTTAAATCCTGATACATTTTTGTACTTCCAGGATGAATTGAATATCCTGATTCATGAGCTTCTTTTAAGATTAAATATTTTATTTCCTTTTTCTCGGGTACTAGTATCCTCTTTCCAAACCAAAGAGTCCCTTCTTCATCTTCTGAAAATCCAAGCGTTTTACCTTTCTTCATATTCTCTTTAATTTCTTTAACATATTCATCCTCTCGTTGGGCTGCCTTGATTTGATCTTCCAAGGTAGGATGAACCTTCAATGCAGACAGAATACCTTCGTTAACTATTTCCAAATTTAATCTTTGGAATTCCTCATGGAGGGTTAACCGCTTATCCGAATTGTGATTATTCATATGACTCTTTCGACTCAAAGCATCGGCTACCACATTAGCTTTTCCGGGATGATAGTGTATTCCCACATCATAATCCTTTATCAATTCGAGCCATCTTCTTTGTCTCATATTAAGGTCAGGCTGGGTGAATATATACTTTAAACTTTTATGATCTGTATATATCTCACACCGATTACTGATTAAGTAATGCCTCCATAACTTTAGAGCATGCACAACAGCAGCTAGTTCTAAATCATGAGTGGGATAATTTTCTTCATGCGGTCTTAACTGCCTTGATGCATAACTACTACCCTTCCTTCTTGCATTAGTACACAACCAAGACCTTGTTTTGAAGCATCACAAAATATCTCAAAATCTTTTGAATATCGGGTAACCGCAGAACCAGTCTTGAAGTTAACCTTTTCTTTAACTCTTGAAAACTATCCTCACAGATTTACTCCATTCAAATTTCTTCTCCTTCTTTAACAATTTGGGTTAAAGGTCCGCAATCTTGGAAAAGCCTTCAATAAATCGACGATAATGTAACTGCTAATCGAAAACTTGGATCTCGATTCTTGTCTTGGGTGGAGTCAATTTAATACATCCTTAACTTTTCCGGGATCTCTGAGATACTCCTTCTGCTGAGATCACATGTCCCAAAAACTCAATTTCCTTTAACCAAAATGCACATTTGCTAAATTTGGCATATAAGCGGTGTTCACGAGTCTTTGCAACACTATCCTTAGATGACCTTCATGTTCTTTGTTATTCTTTGAATAGATAAGAATGTCATCTATGAAAACAACAACAAACTTATCTAAATAATCCATAAAGACTTTATTCATCAAGTTCATGAAATATGCCGGTGCATTTGTCAGACCAAAAGACATCACCGTATACTCATATAATCCATATCTTGTGGCGAAGGCTGTCTTGGGTATATCTTCAGATCTAATCTTCAACTGATGATATCCTGACCGAAGATCAATCTTGGAAAAGACACTTGATCCTATGAGTTGGTCAAACAAATCATCGATCCGTGGTAAGGGATACTTATTCTTTATAGTGACTTCATTTAAAGCTCGATAATCAACGCACATCCGTTGACTACCATCCTTCTTCTTTACTAGAAGCTTTGGGGCTCCCAAGGCGAAGAACTTGGTGCGATGAATCCTTTCTCATACAATTCTTGGATCGCCTCTTGACTTACGCTAAATCATCGGTGACATCCGATAAGGTCTCTTTGATATTGAGTGTGCAGTGCGATTTATAACAAATTCAACTTCTCGATCGGTGGTAATCTGGCAAATCTTGGGAAAAACATCCGGTACTCATGAACTATCGACACATCTTCCAAACTTTTCCCTTTTAGGTGGTTAACATATTGTCCTTCTTTGAGTGCATAAGCGCCTCATGTCTTATCTGAATTCCATCGAATTGGTAAGGATAATGGCACGATTGGCACAATCTATCATCCTTTATACTTGATCAACCAATCCATACCAAGTATTATATCTATGCCATTGGAGTCTATTATAATAAGGTTAGCTAGGAACTTTACTCCATTTATAATTATGGTTGCACTAGGGCTAACCAAATTAGTCCTCAATTCTTTTCGGAGATTGGACTATCATAAGGTCCTTTAGCAAACAAATTTTCCAATTATTCTTTTCAACAAAAACCTTTGTTACGAAAGAATGTGTAGCTCGAGAATCAAATAATATAATTGCTTTGATGCGAGTTCACTAGAAACTTACCGAACTACGTCGGTGCATATTCCACGCCTCTGCGGTAACATGGTTGATCGCCCTCGATTAATGTTTGTGGAGTCTTGGGAGTTTGAGGGCTTCCACGACCTTGACCATTGGTTGGAGCTCTTGCTGGTGTAGGGTCAAGATTGAAACGAGCGGGGTTACCGCTTGGCGTTTACGTGGGCGATTCTTTGGCATAGTGTCCCATATTCTTGCAATTGTAGCATTGCACTCCTGCGGCTACATTTACTGTTTCTTTGCGGTTGGGCTGCATTTCGATTCTAGGAGCTTGAGGTAAGGGCGAGGTGCGAAATCGGTATCCTTGTATGACTATGTCTTGGAGGTCGGTTGTCTTGTGGTGGCGTGAATCGTGAAGCGCTCATGATGCTGAGCTTGGAACTTCCTCTTCCGGAGTCGAAGAGTTGGCGTTGAGCATCTTCTTGCAATAAAGCTTTATTCACTAGATGTTGAAAAGTAGGGTAGTCATTGGAGACTAATTGAACCTTAAGATTGGGGTCTATCCTCCCATGAACCTCCAAATCTTTGCGGCATCGATCGCCACATCTTCAGGGCATATCTAGATAGTGAATGAACTTGCTTAAATAAGCGAAAGCGCTCGAGTTTCCTGCTTTGTAGATGATGGAACTCCTTCCTCTTCATTTCCATAATACTCATAGGAATATGGGCATTACGGAAGGCTTCCAAAAATTGCGCCCAACCAATGTTGGGCATCCGGTGTCTGTGCGAGAATTGTCCCACCAATTGGCGAAACTCCTTGGAGTTGATGAGCAGCATATATAACCTTCTCATGTTCAGCACATTGAGCTAAATTCAGCTTCCTTTCCACTTCCTTAATCCAATCATCCGCTTCCAACGGATCGGCAGATCCTGCGAAGGTCGGGGGTCGGGTCCTCATAAATTCCCCGAGCTTAGACTGCGGTGGGTGAATAGGTACTTGCTGAGCTTGATTGACTTGATTTTGGGCCAAAGCTTGAAGAAGTTGTAGTTGCATGGCCATCATTTGTTCCATATTGGGAGCTTGGGCTGGCGGAGGTGGAATTGGGGCCTCAATGTTGTTGGTATTTGGGTTGTTGTTGATGTTGCTTCTCGTGTTCACCATCCAAGCTCCATCAAGAAAAGTCTGAAAAGAGAGAAAAGCATAGATGAGAGGCAGGGCAATTTTATCATCCCAAAACCACACACAAGATCAACACAACAGATTGAGAAAACTCAACTTTTGAAATTCAAATTAACTTTCGAAATGGCTGTACCACAAATGCACAAGGCTCGGTACAATCCATTTTATTACATCATATCATTATAAAAGCGTTCTAGTATCGATAAACGACTGAAAAAGGGTAGTCTATCTAACATCTAATTGTCCTCAATGATGATACGCTCCTCTGGCTCCTCCTCGGGATCCTCCTCTCGAGTCCGACGAGTGACTCGCCCACAACCACGGCAGTTGTTCGGCGAATGCGACCGTGATCGGCTTTGGCTGAAAGTAGGTGATCTGGAACGGGAGCGCTGGCGTCCTCGGCTGGATCCGCCGATGTCGAGGTCGGGTAGCGGACTGGGGCGTCGCACACTCTTCCTTGCAGTGAGTCTAGTGCGAGGTCCGAGAGTCGGCCGGGCGACAACGGAGGCTGGTGGAGTCGGTGTAGTGGTGGCGGCTCGAGGCGCTCCACCTCGCCTCGGCGGTGTCCTCGCTGTCTGGCGTCGGCGTGGCGGTCGACTCTGCAGCGGTGTGCTCGGAGAGTGTCGGAGTGGTCGAGCTCGGCGTCGAAGCATTCGGAGAAGTCCTATCTCCTGCTGAGCTCTGGCGTAAGTCGCGGTCGATGCTTGGGTGAACTGCACCTGATGAGACAGGCGTGGGTCGTCCACCACGATCTGGAAAGCCTCGGGGTGGGTCTGTCCCGTTCTGGTAGTCGGAAAGAAGCAGAAGGGCGACTGTCGTAACTCCCCCTTGTGCCTCCTGCACAACTCTGCTATCGCCATCTTGGCTGCATCTTGGATAGCGTCTGTACAGTGGGTCCGAGGGTGCTCAATACTGCAGTAGACGGGGTCAAGCTGCCCATCTGGAGCATAGATGAATACTTCCATGGTCCATGAATCCATAGTCATCACTCTAGTGTTCCGCCCTCTGAAAATGGGCTGTTGATTATATTTGGATGCTGCATTAAGCGTCAGTAGAAGAGTCGCAAAGCTCCTCACTCTCGCCATGAGAATGGTGATCCCACGAGTGAAGACGACGAAGAACCCGCCATCTATAAGTTTGAGAATAAGGAGGGATTAGTAAAGATTTTTAAATAATGAGAGTAGGACAAGAACAAGATACTAAGTAAGAAAAGAGTAGAAGCAAAAGAAACTTATATTTTTGTACATAAATTTTTATTAAATATAAATCCTTAAAGCTTTCCAAAACCTAGGGCTCGTCCTACAGATCAAGATGGCTCGATACCATACGTGAGACCGGAGTAGAAACTCCTAGACCCACGTGTGTATTCTTGTACTAGTCCCGAGAGATCAATGCTAGTACACACAGTTCAAGCAGAAAAGATGATACATTGCCAACAACGCTTTATTACAATAGTGGCGAAGTTTTACAAAGGCCATAGCCTTACTAAGGTTCACAGAACCTCAAGCAAAAATAAACACAATGGAAGCAAAGATAACTTGATCGACCCATCAATCGCCACGGGCAATTGGTGGGAGAGCGAATCCTAGGCATCAGGGAATAATCCACCGCATCCACATTCGCGCGAAGTCATACTCTCGGCTTGATCTTCTCCATTCTCTGCTTTTATATTTATAGAGCAACGGTGAGTACAAAAATGTACTCGCAAGTCTTGGGAAAAATGCATAGATGTAAGGTTTCACAAAGGAAGGCTATATGGTTTATTTGCAACAATCAGCATTTTATTTCAAATCTACATAATTACTTTAAAAGCCATTTTTAAAACAACTTGTTTTAATAATCGAAATTGGATAAGTACTTTAGTGAAGGTTAAACTACCAACACTAATATCTCGAGCTATCACGACCAATTTTCAAAACCTCAGTTACACCCGATTTGAACATCACGAGAGTTATACTACTCCGAGTTTTTCTCCAATTCATTTTGTTTTGAAATCAAAACCAAAACTTCTACCATGTGAATGCATTCTTTGCCCGCCCTTGACCGTGGGCACGGCTATTCGAATAGTTTTACTCTGCAGAGGTTGTACACTTTACCCACAAGAGATAAATTATCTTAATAGTCAACACGCTTCCTTTGGCATGAGACCCAGATAAATTATCACAAAGCCTTTCGCCTACTCCAGTATAGTTTAAATACCACCCGCTAAGGTTTCACCACAACTCGAATCCACGAGTTGGAGCCCCCTCTTGCGCCATATGAGTACAGTAACCCTGTCCCTCACTATGAGTAACCAGTACACCCTGGCACTCAATACACCACTGGTGATATCTAAACTACACTATTATAGGGTAGTTAGCTAGGTCGTACCCATATAGACTTGTGGTTGTCTTGTTTTGCTCAGCTTTGGACAAACACAAGCGTCGGTCCTTAATCGACCGGGGTGGCTCATTCACAAACCCAACAATTCTCGTGCTAAGCGCACCACCAAACCTTCCATCCACCCTTGTCAACTTTTCCTTTGAATTTCATTTTTATTTTCAAATTAACGGTGGTAACATACATTACCACTTTTCAAACAAAATATTTAACAATGGTAACATCCATTACCAATGTTCAAACAAAATATTTAACAATGGTAACATCCATTACCAATGTTCAAACAAATCATTCATCAAAACATTTGATAACCATGCTACTCATTTGAACATTATTATATTTATTTGCTACGCTAAGCATTTGCTAGTATTTAAACATTCAACAATTGTAACACTAACTCATTATTGAGTCAAAGGGATATCCTAAGTTGACAATGGTACAAGGTAAACAAATTTTCAATGGAAGGTATAACAAATTGGGTCTTTAACTAAGTTTTCTAAATCAAATTATCACTTGATATAACATAAGCATGCATTAATTTAAAATACTACCTAAACATTTTCTAAATCATTTGAGCAAGTTGATCAAAGGAAACTTGCAAAACATGGGAGCAAAATGTTCAAAGGAGACTTGCCTTCACGTATGCGGTTGAAATCTTCCACAACTTGCTCTTGAGGTTGCTCGGACAAATCGGTCTCTACACGTAAATCGAGAATTCCAAATAAATAAAATAAAATAAAAATTCAAAAATTGAAAATGAATATACCAAATGAAAGATTGAAATTTTAGATGAATTTAGAAATTTGAATGGACCAATTTGGAGCTAAAATGAAAAGATATGGCTATTTGAAAATCTCAGATTTGAATAAATCCAGAAATTCGGAAATCTCGACATGTGGGGTCCACTGGTCAGCAACTTCATTAAAATAAGTCTCGACATGTGGGACCCACTGAACTCAGGACCCACTTGTCGGTGGCTAGCGCTTGAGAGGGTGGTCGACGACGGGTGGGGCCTACTGTCATGTGGATTAAAGCGGAGAAAACTCAACCTCGGTAGCGCGGGCGGGCTCGAGCAGCGAGGGAGTGGGAGGAAGAGAGCGGCGCTAGCCAAGTGAGCGGGAGGCACCGCCTACCCCTAATGGGTAGGTAACCCTCTTGAGGTTATCTGCGAGGAGGCGTGGCAACGTGGCATACACGTGGTCGCCACCGGTGCGCCACGTGTACGGGCATGAGCGAGGTGGCAATGGGGCGCTGCGTGGCGAGTCGTGGCGCCCGTGGCGGCCACTGGCGCCACGCGGCTGCTGCCACTGCGCGATCGCATCGTGCACGATCGCCGGAGAAAGGGCCGGGACCGGTCGCGGCGCTCCGGTGGCGGCGGCGCCAACCGGCGTCAAAAGCGAGAGGAGGAAGGAGAATCTGCTGGTACCTCGCCACGGCGCTGAGGATGATCGGATCGGCGAGGCGGCAAAAATGGGCGCGGTCGGAGAGGGCTTCACGGCGGCGGAGGGGTTCCGGTCGCAACAACTCGAGAAGAGTGGTCGCTTTGAGATCGCTGGGCACCGGCAACGTCGAGATGCACCGGTGAATCTCGGGAAGGCTTGAGGCGGCGGCGATGGCTCGCCGGAGTTGAAAGTGGCGCGGAGGAAAATCAAGCGCGAGAGGCTCTCGGCAGACGGCGAGCAATTGGAGGTGGAGACGGTGAAATGGGCGAGACAGTTCGGGCGGTAGGATTTATAGGGAATGAGGCGTAGCAGCGTATGGCTCGCGGACTTAAGCTGCCGAGAGTGAAGGCGGCGGCGCACGATGCATAATTAGATGAAATAATGCGAAGCGGTTGCGGGAATGCGGCTATTTGAGCGTGCGATGAGTGCGGGAAATAATTAAGAAAGCGAAGCTTTTAAAGCTTGTTTTTGTTTAATGGCGGCGGCGCGGCGCGGGAGGAAGAAGGTGGCGGGAAGGCGATCGTGGCGATGGGCCCGCATGTCGATGAGAGGAAAAGGAGAGAAAGCGGCGGCTGCGGCTCGGATGCACGCGCGCGAGAGAAAGTAATCAAGGCCGTAGGATGATGAGTGAAGGGTAAGTGAAAAGATGCGGTTGAGATTCAATCCGCAATCGGATTTAA
This sequence comes from Melocanna baccifera, assembly GCA_036346265.1. Lineage (NCBI taxonomy): Eukaryota > Viridiplantae > Streptophyta > Magnoliopsida > Poales > Poaceae > Melocanna > Melocanna baccifera. Next base: position 17,111,268 of record CM070695.1, read on the forward strand.
TCTGGCCGATGGGGTGTACTAAGTGGCAGCGGCGGCTGCGATCTAATCGGCAATCATGAGCGGTCAAGATGGCGACACGCGTCGGGGCAGCGGCTCGGCAGTGGGACCGGCGGCGGTGAGTCTCACGCGAACCGATCTATGGCGAGTGGGGCCGCTTGTCAGCGCACCTAAAAAAAATAGAAACTCAACCTCGCGCGCGGAGCGGGGCTCGAACGCGCGCCGAGGGAGCGGGGAAGGAAAGAGAGCGGGCGGCGGTAACCAGTCGGGCGGGGAGGATCAACCTACCCAATAAGGGCGATTAACCCTTTTGAGTATTAGTCGTTGTGATGGCCGGGCTGCTGTCGGATGCGCGACACTTGGCGCCGCGAGAGAGAGGGGAGGCGGGATGAGGCGTAGACGGCGGGGATTAGCTCGGGCCGGGGAGGAAGGGCTCGGATGCTTGACAAGTGTCGGCCGAGGAGATTTTGATATTTAAATCTTTTATATATTCCAAATCGATAGGAGACTTTAAAATACTCAGAAAAATACCAAATAAATTCCAAAAATTCCAGAAAAATTCACATAATTCACTGATAATGTTTTAAACATATAAAAAATATTTCCAACTTATTTTGATATTAAATTTTCTTTTCAACAGAAACTTTAAATTCAGAAAATTCCAGATAATTGGAAATTATTAATTTAAAACTATTTCTTCAAAATAAAAGCAAAATTGGGATGTTACAATGGCCCAGTACCGGATCGGATCGGCTGCGCCCGCCGGAGTTGGGCTGCTGCGTCGTCGGCGAGATCACCCACCGCTGCGACCCGCTCCGTCCCGTTCCTCCCCCGTCTCGTTCGGTCAGTTTATTTGGCCTCTGTCTCCGTTCTATCTGGTCTGCGGTTGTGCTTGGGGCGAGGCTAGAACGTGTTTGGATTTTTGGTGGTTGTTTCCGTCGATTTGTCCATGCCCTTGCCCCTGCGCTTGAAGGAGTGCGATTTAGGCGGCTGATTCGGGGTGGCAGCTGTTCTGTTTCTGCTTTTGTTTCGTGTGGATGCCGATTTGGTTGCATGTATTGTTCTCCTGCGCTTCTGTGTTGACGGAGACGAGTGCGATTCGAACGACGGGTTGATTTGCGTTTGGTTCGGTTGTCCTTACGGCGAGGCGTGCGATTTGTTCGACCAGTTGATTTCGTTGTCGTTACGCTTGGGAATGTGATCTGAGCGGCGTATTGATTTGATTTTGGTTTTTTTGTCCTTACGGCGAGGAGGGCGATTTCAGCGCTGCATGAAATCTACTCATCGGTTGTATTGCTTTGTCCGAGACTCCGAGAGGATTTGCTTGTGGCAAGGAGCACTGCTCCATAAAATCGGGTTAATTCTGCTTTAATTGGCTCTGCTCATCCTAAGAGGTTGTGCTTGTGTTGAGGAATGTGAATCAAGCGATGGGTTTGCCTTGCTTTTTTTTTGTTCCATGTCGTTTGACTGCAGTTGTGCTTCTAAACGGGTGAATAATTTTTCGTGGCTCTGCGGAGAGAGAACAGTTTGCTAAATTTCTCTTTAACTTGATTTTCGGCTGATAGATTTCGCGTGACGTGCATCGGTTGGTTATGTGCTATGTTGATTCGAATGAAGTTGTGCTTTCGAGTAGAGAAATGTGATTTGCCTCCATATTTCCATCAGCATCTGATTCATGGAAGGGAGCGGTGTGCTCCTCCCTGTGTTTGATTTTTTTTTCTTGATTTTTTCGGTTGTTTTGACTTTTTGCATGAACTAGCACTTCTGGATGATGTTGAATTGCATCTATTAGGCATAATCAAATAGTGAGCAGCTAGCTGGCTGGCTGAATTTTAGGAATTCACATAGTTGTCGCACTTTATGCAATGGTGCTGGAATGATGTAATGCTTGAATGCATGCATGATGGCATGTACATCTGTCTCCGTACTTTACATTTTTTTTTTGTCTGTGTTTGCACTTCACATTTTTCTTTTGTATATGGTTATGCAGTAATTGCATGTACGTAAGTGTAGAAGCCCTTATGTAAACTCCAAACATATTGACTTCTGCATATATTTGTGCACGCACACACACATTTTGTCGTGTTCTAATTGTGTTGGTCCATTGAATGTCAACCTGGTAATTCAAGTTTGCAATGCTCCTTTCGAGGTGATAGGACAAAATTACGAATTTTTTTACATTAGAGTCCATGCTCAACATTACGATTTTTTTACGTACTTGAATTAAAAATCCCATATTATCATCTTGGTTGCTGCATTTGGCTTCTTTTGCTTGTTCGAAAGTATTTGGTTGGGTGATCCAGTGATTTTATATTAGTCAGAATTGGTAAGATTTGTTATGAATACTGTGTATATTGCCATGAGGCCCAGGGGGTCATATATAGAGAGAATACATGGGGTATACCATATACAGATAAGGAAACAGAAGCATATATGGAAACGAATAACAATTCTATTCTATCTCCTATTTGTATCCTTTTCTATCTCTAACACCCCCTCAAACTCATAGTGGATCACACACACTGAGTTTGGAGAGAAAATACAAGTGTTGTGTCCTTGTCTGCGGCTTCGTGAAGAAATCAGTGAGCTATAATTCTGACGGCACAAACTGTAGAGCAAATACTCCCTCCTGCACCTGTGAGCGAGTGTATGAAGCATCCACACCGATGTGCTTGGTGAGCTCATGCTTCACTGGATCTCGAGCAATACTGATGGCATCTATACTGTCGGACATAAGGGGCGTAGGTCCCCTCACAGGAACTCCAAAATCTGCAAGTAACCACCTCAGCTAAGTTATCTCTGCTGTCACTACTGCCAAAGCTCTCAACTCAGCCTCTGCACTTGAACGAGAAACTGCAGTCTGCTTCTTTGTCTTTCAGGCAATCAAGGAGGAGTCAAGAAAAACACAGTAAGCAGGAAGCGAACGACGATCAGAAGGATCACTAGCTCAGGTCGCATCGGAATAGGCCTGAAGCTGTAGTGAGGTGGAGCTAGGGAAAAACAAACGACGAGAGATGGTTCCACGTAAGTAGTGAAGAACACGAAGAAGGTGGTTGTAGTGAATGTGAGTAGGACGGGCCATGAACTGACTCAAGATATGAACAGCATGAGCAATATCAGGACGAGTGCTCACAAGATAGACCAGACTCCCAACAAGATGGCGATAACGAGTAGCGTCATCAAGAAGATCACCATCAGTAGCACGGAGCTGAAGGGAGAGCTCCACAGGAGTCTCAGCAGTGCGAGTATCAGTCAGACCAGACCGATCAAGGAGATCCTGGACATACTTCTGTTGGGAGAGGTAGTAACCCTCAGACGTGGAAGAAACCTCAATCCCAAGGAAGTACGTAAGCAAACCAAGATCAGATATGAGAAACTGCTCACTGAGATACTTCTTCACGTATGTGATGAAGGAGGAATCGTCACCAGTAATGAGCATGTCATCCACATAAAGAAGAAGCAGTGTTCGACCTCGAGGTGAGACGTGGACAAATAGGGCAGGATCATGAGCACTGACAGTGAAACCGACAGTGGTAATCACCGAGGTAAAACGAGCAAGCCAGGCACGAGGGGCTTGTTTTAGGCCATAGAGAGCACGACGAAAACGACAAACATGACCCTCAAGAATAGAATACCCTGGGGGTGGCTGCATGTAAACCTCCTCATGCAAGACACCATTAAGAAAGACATTCTTAACATCGAGCTGAGAGATAGACCACCGACGAACAAAGGCAACCGAATAAGAGTGTGAATAATGGTTATATGAGCAATGAGGGCAAACGTCTCATCGTAATCACGACCATACTCCTGCTGAAAACCACGCGCGACAAGACGAGCTTTGTAGCGCTCAATGGTACCATCAGACCTAGTATTGATCTTGTACACCCACTTGCATGTGATGGGACGAGCATGCACCGGTGTTGGTATGATATCCCAAGTCTTCGTACGTTGAAGAGCATCAAGCTCTTCTGCCATAGTGAACTGCCACTCAGGATGGGAATCAGCCTCACGATAGGAAGTGGGCTCATGGATAGAGAGAGCATGAGCTGTCGAAGTAAGTCCAAAACGAGCAGGAGGCCGAATAGATGTCCGATCACAAAGAGCATAACGAGGGGTATTATCAGATGAACCAAATGTCGGTGTTGGCAAGATACCAAGAGATGAGTCTGGGGAAGGTCAAGGGCGTCTGGAGTAGCAAACCCCCGAGAAACGAGATGACGGTGCTGTAGGAGCAGGAGGTGGTGCTGCAGAAGGTAACACAGGAGGTGTAGGTGCAGCTGGAACCACAGGAGGCAAACTAGAGGGTGATGGTGAAGAAGAGGAAATGGGTGAAGAATTAGAGTGAGACAACTAGGAGATCGTCTCAACAGTGGAAACAGGACGAGGAACCGAATCGTGATGGAAGAAAGGTCGAGATTCGTCAAAAACAACATCTCGTGAGATCCTGATCCGGCGAGCAGAAGGATCATAGCAGCGATATCCTTAATACTCAGAGTTGTACCCAAGAAAGACACATTCAACTGATTGGGCGGATAGTTTGGTGCGCTCATGAGGCTGCAGAAGAACAAAATAGGTGCAACAAAAAAAATGCGAAGATGACTGTAGTGGGGAGCTCGAGAGTAGAGACGGTCTATAGGACTCGTACCCTTAAGAGCAGTGGAGGGCTGCATATTGATAAGATATGCAGCTGTAGAAACAGCCTCAGCCCAGAATTGTGATGGAATGTGGAAGGCAAGAAGAAGAGTGCGAGTAGTCTCAAGCAGATGGCGATGCTTGCGTTCAGCAATCCCATTTTGGGCATGAGCACCAGGACAAGAAGACTGATAAAGAGTGCTATGCTCAGAAATGATTTGTCGGAAGGCACCAGAACAATATTTACTAGCAAAGTCACATCGAAAAGTACAAATAGAGCTCTCAAACTGAGTATGAACCATCGTGACAAAGCTATGATAGATCGCAAGAAATTGACCACGAGTGGATATAGGGAAAAGTCAAGTAAAACGAGAATAATCATCAATAAAAAGAACATAGAATTTATGCCCGTCTTTTGAGATAATAGGCGCAGGTCCCCATATATCTGAATGAACCAAATCAAAACATTGAGGTAACGTAGACTCACTAGAATGATAAGGAAGGTGTAGCTGCTTGCCCAACTTACAACCTCGACAAGACATGGGCGTGTCAACTGTAACATGTCCAAGAGCTCCCTGACAAACCAATGAAGAAAGACGAGACCCACATAGGTGACCTAAACGGTGATGCCATTGCGCAAAAGCTCCAGAGGTGGAGGTAGACGTGGTAGGAGCATCTTGAGAGGACGGAAGGTGAAGACGATCAAGAATGTAGAAACCCTGGCGATCCTTACGGCGGTGGCCAGTACCAAGAATTGTCCCTGTCTGTCGATCCTGAACCAAACAGGTGTGAGAGTCAAAACTAACCCTACAACCAAGATCAGTGAGCTGTCCTACCGAAATGAGCTGCATGGTAAGTTGAGGAACATAGGAAACAGCTGGAACAGAGAATTGGTAGACAAAAATGTGCCCTGATAGTTGACCGGTAAGGAAGTGTCGTCAGCTGTCTGAACATTGATAGGAAAAGGAGGAGATCCTACTGAAGTGAGAGATGTGGAGTCCGATGTCATGTGAAAAGAGGCACCGGAATCCAGGACCCAAGATGTACCTGGAGGAGATGTTTGAGCTAGACTGGCAGAACCCGCAGAGTTGTGAGAAAGTTGCTGAAATAGAGCCTAGCAGAGCTGCTGGACAGAGTGACCTCGCTGAGCTGAACCTGATGAGTTGGTTTGTCCTCCTGTGAAGGAAGGGTCTCCCTGCCCCCTGTTGTCGTCCTCCCTGCGCATCTTGTTCTGCTTTTTGCGTACCACACAACTCTGGTAATCATGCCCAAAGTTCTTGCAGTAGTTGCACTGAACTCCAGTTGGTGCAAAGGTAGGAGCAGCCACTGGCACCGGAACCGTAGTCGAACACGTCGGCGTAGTCGAAGAAGGAGCAGCAAGCACAGTCGGAACGGTCTGAGCTGCTAATCCGAGATGACTCCTCAGCCCGAAGCGTTGAAAGCGCTTCAGTGACGGTCGGTCGTGGCGAGCGGCTCAGCAGTTGAGCCCTGATAGGTTCAAACTCTAGGCGAAGACGATAGACGAAATCATAAAGTCGAAGGCGATCATGATCCGTCTTCTGCACTTTATGACACTCCTAACAAAGTGGAGAGGCCAGCTCGTCCAGCTGGCGCCAAAGACTGGCTAGAGCTCGAAAGAAGTCGTCGAGTACTCCCAGATTTGTTGAGTAGATCGTAGACCAACAATATTTGGCTAGATGGAGTCATCAACGCTGACCATGAGGATGGCACGGACCCGGGCCTCATCAGCACACCAGCGCGCGAGAGCATTAACGGCATGCTGAAAGGCCTCATCAGCAGTAGCAGTAGCATCCTCGGCTTCCTTCTTGGCATCCTCGTCATCTGCAGGAGGTGCAGGCGTAGGCTTCCTGGGAGGAGGCTGAACCGGTGGTGGTGGAGATGGACGTGCACCAGTAACATGTCCCCAGAGGTGGAGACCATCGAGCGTGATCTCCATGAGAGAGGACCACATCCTGTAGTTCGTCCCATAGAACTTTGTTTCCGAGAATGGGATCGCAGCTGGTGGAACAGAAGCCATCGGTAGGCGGCGTTAGACGACGCGGCGACCAATGAAACGACGTCTAACAGGCGGCGCTGGACGGCACGGCGGTTAGATCGACGTTTTTTTTACTTAGCTTCTAAAGGAAGCTTCCTTCTGTTAAAAAAAGATACCAGACCAGCAGTGGAGTGCACACGGCGGGCACGAGGCAACCGGCGGGCACAAGGCCAGCAGGGGGTGGGCGGACCGACGGGCGTGGGGTGCACCGGGCTGGCGGGCTTGAAGGCGGCGCACCCGGGCCGGGGTGTGGGGTCCGGACGGCGCGCCTGGAGGAGGCAGTGCACCCGGGCCTGGATCGGCGTCGATGGGTGGGTCCGGGTGGCGCGACTGGAGAAGGTGGCACACCCAGAGGGGGCAGCGCGGGATCCAGGACCGTCGGTGCCTGGACGCAGGAGGCCGGCGGTCGGCGCCTCAGCGGCGGGGAGTATCCGGTGCGCCGGCAGAAGGGCCGACGGGGGAGGAGCCAACGGGATCCGGTGCGCCGACAGAAGGGCTGGTGGGGGAGGAGCCGACAGGAGGACGCCGACAGAAGGGTCAACGGCCCAGACGGCGCCCCTTGTAGCGCCGCGGCCCAGACGTCTAGGGGCCGGTGAGAGGGCTCCAACGAAGATGGCGATGTCCTCCAGTGGCTTCGGTCCGGATGGATCTAACGACAAGGCTTGATCGGAGATCGGGAAGATGACGCTGCACACGGAGGGCAACGGCCGGCCGACGCGCAGAGGGCGGCACATGCATCGAAAGCAGCGGAAGAAGATCAGAGCTTGAGCTCTGATACCATGTTATGAATATTGTGTATATTGCCATGAGGCCCAGGGGGTCATATATATAGGGAATACAGGGGGTATGCCATATACAGATAAGGAAACAGAAGTATACATGGAAACAAATAACAATCCTATTCTATCTCCTATTCGTATCCTTTTCTATCTCTAACAAGATTAACAGTTTCCATAGGTGCATTGGTTACACCTCAAGTAGTTTTCTTTCTGTTTTTAATTAAGCCTGAAGCGACCCGCATAATTACCACGGGGTAATTACGCTAGTCAACGGTTTATTATTCGTTTTAGCCGATAAAACACCGCTCTAACGAATAATAAACCCATCAAAGTTAATACAGCAGAACAACAATTAGAGCTAATACAATCCATACAATCATATTGCCACGCAGGGCTAAATATCATACAGCCAGATAAGTCCAACTACTACAAATCTAATACAGCAGTCTGGTAGCAAACTAATTATACAGGATGAGAATGTCCCAAAAGTACGATATGCTAGTGGTGCCAGTACCGAAGGCGTGGAGCCTGGACTGCTCCTACAACCCTAGTCCTCCCAGTCGTCCAGCGAGGTGTAGCCCCCATATGGCTCCGCCTCAAGGCCAATGCCCTCTCCAGGGGAGTAGGGCTCCTCCTGCCTGGTCTCATCTCCCTCAGCAGTGTATGGGCTATCCTCTAACAAAAGAAATAATACAAGGATGAGTACAGAGTACTCAGCAAGCTCATATAACAAAATGCATCAAAAGCCTTTATCTTTTCTTTCTCTTTTCATTCTTTCTCTTTTCTTTAATCTCATGCTCATGAGTCAGTTTATGCTTATATGAGAAAATAATGTTTTTGGTTGCGAAGATTCGATTTTTATGACTTTTAAAATCTACTGAACATTTGTATGAATAGCGAAGAACCTCCCTGGGTTCCCGTAATCTCCTTTCCCGGAGATGGGCATGAATCCACGATTTGAAAAGCATTGCGCAAGCCTGTATCACTTTACCCAACATCATCCTAATCTTACTGCACAGGGATCTCCGCATTTCCTAAGATGCGGTGCCCAGATCAGTAAACGAAACTTTTGTAACTATCTCAGTATATTATATCTCCACCGACTATTCTCGGTTGGCGATCCGACGGAATCACCTCGACCAACTCAACCAAAGAGACATAGTCGTTGGTGGGCGGTTTCGACCAGCGCCCATCACCCCACTGCGTAATATATCGCCTTGCGCACCCACGCTCGGGTTCTTGCGATCCGCATTCCCACTCGCCTACTCGCCACTGGGACCATGCGGCTGTGGATCCCCCACTCCCGGTTCCTACCGGCTCTGGGTTCTCCCTACATAAAATACTTACCGTGTGGAGGATACAATAACTTTAATAGCACTACTAGTCTTGTCCGCCCGTAGGCGAAATGTCGGTGATCACGATAAAATACGGTCCACTCATACGGATGAAGCTGGTGGTTACTTATATTATAACTTATGCGAGGTCCCCATTACGTCATCCGATCCGCCAAGGCAACCTCGCCCACCTTTATAATATTCTATACGATCGACTGCTCCGTCAGTCGCCGTTCTATCATTTTCAATCGTCTCGATTTAAGACTTTCCATTTAATTGCAGGGGTGATAATAGAATATTATCAAAATACTGAGATATTAAAATACTCGGGATTAAACAAGGGAATGCTTGCCTGAGTTGCCCAACAAGTTCTGAGCCTCTGTTCTACCCAGGTACTTTTTCTCCTGCGAGATCGGGCATATACGCAATAATAATGCGCCTCCTCAAACTATTGGTTTCGGTGGAAGATACTAACTTAATAAAAATATGCTAATATCGACGTGAGGCTTCCAGGCTTGGGATCGGTGGTTTGCGGGTGTTTTACAAAATGGTTTAAAACCATACTTAAATTATCTTCTAATGAATGGTTTAACTAATGCTAATTAAAAGTGGGTGAAAATAATACTAATATACTCAGGCAATAACAAATCACACCACGATCTTGGATGCGTTAATAAAAATCCACATCTATTTCTATTATGCTGCGAGAAGGTCTAAATGCGGTGCTACGGATAATTATTTACTTCTAGCATTTATTTCCTCTACAACCTTTACTCTTATCAACTTATTTATTTATAAAACTTTGTTTTTATTCAGTGATATAACTCTATGTGCATAAGCACATATATATGCATATGTATATATGTGCATACATATATACATATATATATATATATATATATATATATATATATCCCGGCCGGCCCACTTCTATCCTTGCGCCGGCCCAATGCCTGCCCTGGCCTGCTCCCCTCCTCCTTGCGGTCATGCCCGGTTCTCCTCCTCCCCCTTATCTTTTCCCCTTCCTCTCCTCTCTCACTTTCTCACGCCGCCGCCTATTCTCTCCCTCTCCTCTCTCTCCTCTCGCGCTGCCTCCTCTCTCCTCTCGCCGCCGCCGCCTTTTCTCCTCGCGCGCGCCTCCTCTCTCTACCCCCCCCTCTCTCTCTCTCACGCCGCCGCTACCTCCCCTCTGCTCCTTGCGCCGCCGCCGCCTCTCTCTCTCCCTTCTCCCTGCGCCGTGCCGCCTCCCCCTACTCCTCTACCACCGCGCCACCTCCTCCCTCTCTAGCCCTCTCTCTTTCCCCTCCTCTTCTCCAACCTAGCGCCGCCGCCGGTCTACCTCTGTGCTGCGTCGGCTACGCCGGTTGTCGGATCCGTGGCCTCCGGCCCGGATCCGGCTCTACTGGGCTCGATCTACCCTTCCCCTAACGCTCTGGTGGATTCTTGTGAATGATATCATACTGATGCATGTTTATTTTGCATAAATAGGTTTGTTTGCCCGGGAGAGAAAGGTTGGCATGGAGGCATGCGGCCGTGGTGTGGCATGGCGGGACCCGGAGCTGCGCGCATGCCGGGGGGATGCATTGCGGCCCTCGGGGGCGCATGCTTCGCCGTGGGTAGCATGCCACCGCCGGCCGCCACCTAAGGTAACCCCCTTCCTTTTATCCCTCTTCTCTGCCGGTTGAACAAGAATATACATACATGTGCCTTGTGTTTGTGCTGTGATGGTTGGTGAGGCTGAGCTCCTATTGGCCGCAGTGTACCACGTTGTGAGGGGTAATATAATGTGCATGTCCTAAAATGTTTGGGTGTGTGTGTGGTTTACCTTGGCGGTTGGGAGGGTTGGTGGTCGGAGTGTGGTGATGATGCTGCTGGAGGTCGCTTTCTTGGTTGTTTGGATGTCCACTGTCCCCACGATGGCCTCCTCGCTTGCGGTTTGCGGTCCCCTCCTTGTCCAGTGCCCCGCTTGCTCTTGGTTGACTGATGCTTGGGGCTTCCTTGGTGGGGGTTTGGTGGGGCTGCTGGTGGTGGCAAATGAGGAAGAGGTGAGCTTCCCCTTGTCTCTCCTTTTTCAGTGGCTGTGTGTGTGCTTACCTTCTATGGCTCGTAACTGCACTCTGGCTGCTCTGGGATGGCTTTGTCTATGAGGTTACAGTTGCTCTGGTATTGGCTTGCCCAAGGTTTGCTGCCCATGGTTTATTACTCTAGCCACTGTGTTTACGCGGGCAATCGGGAAAGCCGGATCGGCCGCCGTCTTTGCCGCTGGCTGCGCTGGCTTTGCGGTGGGGGGTCCGGGCTGGTTCACTGGCCTGCGGACGTGTGCTGGCTGTGGTCTCTGTTGCTCCCTCCTGTGCTAGATATTTCACCTGGGAAGGGGTCCTGCTGGCCGATGGGTGTTGGGCAGTTGCTTGGCTGGTTGGTTTTCTTTACTTGGCTTTTGACACCTGTTGGGGCTGTTTGTGCTACAGTACATGTGCTGCAAAAACAGGTTTGTTCATATCCGGATGATGAACCCTATGGTTGTGAGAGGTGCCGACTGGCCCCCGGACGGTCAGGTATCTCCGTGAACGGAATGCCCCGCCCGAGATAACCTCGAGGGCTCTGACGGTACTTCTTTCCTTTCTTTATGGGCTTTTGTGATTTCTATTCTTTTGTTCGGTCTTTTTTTGGTATTTACTCTACTGGCTGCTATCAATTGAACAACGGTGTGGCTCGACGGCAACTACGGATGCAATGCAAGAAGGTGTACTACCGTGTAATCTCAGGATAATTGTAATAGCGTGCGTGTGTGTGAACTTCCTAGTGTATGCATGAATGTATGAAATGGTCTTTGTATGTAATACGTTTCAAATTCATGTAATTGCAAAATTTCAATAAAACATGAGATGATTCAGAATTTAAATCTCTTGTGCTTCTGTGTGCTAAGTTATTAGGCTTATGAAATAATTAATCCTATTACCGATTTACACTAACAGCTAGGTTTCGCTAACTCGATAACTACTTAATCCACGCGATTACTACTAATCACTCTTAGAAGTTAATTAACAATTGAGGGTTATTTCAGCCTTTTCAGATTCCTATCTTTGTTTAAGTTAATCATGGCACTATCTCATGTATTTTGCTGTCTTCCACTGATAATTTCGCACTGTATAGAACTTGAATTTGTTCCCCTAGTTTATTAGTGTGTCACAGAGGTGTCAATGCCATCCAGAATCGTATGACTGTAAGGTGCTTCTCTTTTGTTCCCCTTTGCCCTTACTGCATTCAACATCTTATTGAAGTTGGATGGTAAATAATTTATCTAATCTGCAACAGGAAATGATTTATTTGATGAAGCAGACATATTTCATTGTTTCTTCAAGTAAGCAGCTACCATAAAATTGGTTATTTCCGAGAAGATTATTATATGTGTGCACACGGTCTCCATTAATTTTTAGATGTTATAATTGAGAGATAAATTCATCTTGGAGACCTAAACTCATGCAATAGCTTATCAACATAGTACTTCTTCCCATTCTGGCTTTTGGCTCTTAGAAGATATCTCCCAAGAGACATTGTCATGGCAATAAACAGGCAGTGCACTGTAAACTTTGCATTTTAAATTTGACATATTCTTGGAATGGGCTGTAGCTTCATATTCACTTTCACATGTGCACAAGCTCTCTATTTCTGTAGTATACTTGTATCTGTGTCTTATGTCATGTTTTGTCGCATTGAGATGGATTCAACTATACATGCTCACTAGAATATAGACTTCAATCCAACTCCAATGCACAGTATTCATACATTCCAAATGGATGAAATAAACCAAAAATGAATGTCAGAAGCTATCGATTACAGTGCAACTTTAGTGTATTGTATTCTTTTATTCCAAGCAATTTTCCTAGTAACCAATGTTATGTTGTTAGTCATTAGAAGCCATTTTTCTGTAGTTAGTCATGCGTTAATATTCTACAGATATCCATGTGGTAATAAAAAGGTCATGCTTTCTGCAAATATGTTGAAAACAAAAGTTACTACTTCCAACTTCCAACCTCTATGCTTGTTACTAATTAAATAGTTGGAAGATTGCATGGATGTCCTTACAAAATGGTGATGCGCAAGATACTACAATTTCACGTAGACACTGACATGAAATTGGACACAAATCACAATTTACCTTACCCATTGTTTGAATTTTTGGGCTTAGATCACAATATACTTTGCCCATTGTTTGAATATTTTTTCTTCCATTTGATTGTAGGTCTTATGCCATGGTGATTTTTCATTTTTCGTTTCATATGATAAATTTGCTATGGCTCATCTGTCTTATGTTCCTCAGTTAGCTTCCTCTTTCACCTTAGAGAAAATTCCCTATATGCCACTGAGAGTTAACTCGATCCCCAATTTGCTACTAAAAAAAGTTTGATTCCTTATATACCATTGAGTTTCTTATTTGTGCCACTCCATACCATTTCCATCACCTAGTCATGAGTTAGCTGTGAAGTCATCATGGAAAAGACGATTTTGCCATTCTTCCTCTTTTCTTCACACCAAACCGCTTTGCCGCCGCCGTCGCCCCATGTCTTGCTCGTTGCCGCCGCTGCCCCCTGGTTCCACCGCCGTGCTACTGCTACAACCTCTCCGAAGGACTGGGAGGAGGCGTACAGGATTTGGGGCGATAAACCCGAGCAGGATTTGGGGAAGAGAGAGATGGAGAGGGAGAGAGAGGAGATAAGAGAGGAGGGGCAACAGAGTCATTTTTAGAAATCTGACAAGTTTGATGCCACTAATGGTGACGGGCACTAACAGAGGTAATGGTAGTGGTATGGAAGGGAATAAAGCGGAAACTCAATGGCATATAGGGAAGCGAACTTTTTTCAGTGGCAAATCTGGGATTGATTAACTCTCAGTGGTATACAGGAAATTTTCTCTTCACCTTATTCCTAATTATTTGGCCACCTTTGTAATATATGTTCTTATCTACTCCCTTCGTTCTTGAATAGATGACATTCTAGGATTTTGCACTTCAGCCAAGGCAAGTGTACAAAAGACCAAACTACCCTCTTTTATTAGGTCACTTATTGCTATTGAATTGTGTGTATTACTCTATTCCATAGCATTAAATGATCTTGGAAATAGCCAAAGGGGAGGGGTATATAAGGAAAAGAGGGTGAAAATTCATCTTGAAATTGTAGAATGTGTTAGAGTTTATATCTTTCCCTGTTAGAGTTTATCTCTTTCCCTGTTTAGGTGATTCCCTTCTATATTTAGGTAGCCTTTCCTTATGCGCCTCAATCCTCCCGGATCTTCTCCCCGGTAGAGCTCTACATATTGTACTCCTGTTGCTCAGTTGAATGCAAGCAATATTCGCGCTATCAGAATGACATGTATTTAAGAACAAGATTTGAAAGCTAGAATGACATCTATTCATGAACGGAGGGAGTAGTATTTACTTAGGCAAGACATAGGCTACCTTTCATTATCTCAATTTGTAACATCATAATCCATTTGTTCCTGTTAGAATACATTTTTCTCTCTTTTTTGTTCTTATTTTGCATGAGCCATTTATATAATTATGCTGTTTTTAATTTCTTTTATGTAAGCAGAATCTTACACTGGTACAAAATTTGAGCCGCTCTCTTAGAGTTTTCCGATTAATCGGGAAAATTGTATAAAGCTGAATAGAGATCATAATGCCATTATTTTTAGGAGGTTGGAGGGGTAAGCTCAATTGAAAGCTCACTTGGATTTGCACCTTTTTTTTGTCTACTTATCATTCTGCGATAGTGTGATTCATCCATATGTTTCCAATAACATGTTTCCACTTAGGTTAGGGGGCTTTCAGAATTAGACATAAGAGTTAATCCAAACAACAACGAATTGTGCTGACGAGAAATCTTTTTGGAGCAGACATATCCACACAAGAAAAGAAGAAGCATATGGGTACACAATTTTCCTAAATTGTGTTTTATTTTGGCTATATCGCAGAAGGCCTGACTATTATCCTTCCTGTTTTGACAAACAATACTCCTAATTCAGTTTTCAAGTGTGGCATGTCTTAAATTTTCCTCTGTTCTTTTGCTTTTATTTTGGGCTATAGGGGCTATTGATTATTTTTCATTATGTAAAAACTATATTTTGCTGGAACAAGTAGAAATGTAGTAAAATTAAATGTAATTGCAGAAGCAAACCTAATCTGCAAAATTAGAACGTACGTGCGCATCATGTGAAATTTACTCTTCTTTTATAGTTTTATGACACTTCACTGCTTGCTTAATATTTAAGTTGCTTATGACTTGGATTAACTTCAGATTTAATATCTATCAATTTCTTATTTGCAGTTTGTGTTTGAGGCTTCTCAGGATTTAACTCTTGTGATTCTAATGGTAGCTGCTGCTATACCATTATTGTTGAGTGGCAACAGAGGTACTTTATGACATTTTGATTATCTTTTCTCCTTTGTTTAGGCATTTATTTTGTCTTATGCAGTGCAAGGATGGTTGTGATTTACATAACACTTATTATTGTTTTGGTTCCATGATTAATATCCTTATTTAGGGTGTAAAAGATGGATGGTATGATGATGGAAGCATATTCTATGCTGTTTTTCTTGTGATATTTGTTACAGGTAATAAGTTCATGTTTTATAATTGGCCCCTTCCTTTCTATTGCTATTGAGTTTTATGCACTTCCCTCAAATCCAGACTTATAGTACTGTAAGTTATCATACTGTAATATTTTGGTCTTCGCAAGTTTCTTAGCAATCAGTGATTGTAGACAATCTCTTCAGTTTCAGCATCTGACTGAGGAAAACAAAACATACAAGTTGAAGTGAGTATGTTCACCTGCGATCATTTTGAAGTGCAGTTCTGGATATGGACTATCATTCATTGGCAGTATATCTGAATTATTGTAACCTATGATTAGGTTTTTAGAGATGGTAAGAGAATATGTGCTTCTCAATATATTGACCTTGTAGTTGGTGATATTTTTCCACTCAAAATTGGTGACCAAGTAATGTACTGTATATCCACTCTCTGTCTACATTTGAGCTCTTTTTCTCAGAATGATGTGGTTACGTGCATTATTTAATCTTTAGGTTCCTGCAGATGGTGTTCTATTTGGTCATTCTCTTGCGTCCAAATTGTAGGTTTGATAATAAAGGGAAACCATTTTTGTTTGCTGAAATCTGCCTTTTTGAATGTTCAATTATGTTTTGTCACAATCAGGTTCATAAAGACCAAAAGGCACCTTTCTTGATGTCCGGTTGCAAGGTTGCAGGTGGTTGTGACTATATGTTTGTGTGCATCACTTCGTTGAGTGTTTCCAGTACACGAGGAGTTGCCTATGACACTTTCATTTTGGCACTTTATACTAACTGCTAACTTAATCTTTATACAATTGCTGTCAAACACAATGTGACAATGGTAACAGGTGTCGGTACCAATACTGCATGGGGTATGTTGATGGATAACCTTTTAGAGGATAATGGTGAAGAAATCTCATTGCAGGTTAATTTCTTACGCTATTACTTTCTGAAAAGAGAGGTCAATTTCTTCCGTACAGAATATGGATTGCATGCAAAGTAGCATGAATCTATATCGACTTTCTTATTTCAATTTTATGATTATGCTCCCACTTGTGCCAACCATGGAGTAGGTGTGCTTGAAAGCAGGGAGGGTGAGGGAGAGGGGGCGAGAGATGAAGAGGGGATTTTTTTAGGATTATTTTTTGAAGGACTTTAATCACTCATTAGTTCATTATGTTGAACTTACAGACGGCTACTGCAGATGAGCTCAAATTGCTTGTTTTCTATCCCATCTAGTTCTGTTATTGGGTTAATTTATATTAGCTCTAATTTGATTAGTGAATTCAGCACATAGCCAATCCAATTCATGACCTTTGCTAGGTGGAGCCACATCCGAGATAGTTTTCAACCTTCTTTCGTTTGAAGTTGATAAAAGAGCCAAGCATTACCACAAACAGGTAGCGACCCTATAGCTTCTTTTACAACTTGACATTTTCAAATGATGGATTATGTGTCCACAACCCCACATCCATCCTGAAATATCCAGAAATTCTTTGTTATCCTAATTTCTTAAACATGTTTTGCACTATTTGGACTGAGTTGTGTAGCGATGAACATCAGAAGCTGCAGGCTACACTTCAACTTGTTATGGTATGCTTTTGTTGTTAATATCTAGAAATGCATTTTTGAGGTGGTTAATGATGTCTTCATGTCCTACAGTTATCCATATAATCCTATAAGAACAAGCTGTTTCTTCAAGATGTTGACCGGGTGTTTCTGATGTATGTTCCTACTTTTGAGTTCAGATTCACACTTGTTTCTATAAACATGGTTTAGATTATTTTATAGCATTATTTTAGATGTTTCAACTCTGTCTCCTTTTTATCAACGATTAAAGGGAAACGATATTAAGAATACTTTCTTATGTAGCTTAGTGGAGTAATTGGTTCAACGGAATGTAATGTTTCGTACTTTCATTTTTAGTGGTGACACCAAGCATTAAAATATTATGCTAAGTGATTCCTTGTGAACTCCGAAGAGGTGAAGTGCAAGGTATTGTGTGGGAGACGAGGCAGATTACATCATATGTGGAATAGAATGAGGATACCTCATAATCATGGTACTTTCTTCACATCACCCGTACTGTTTTCTTCGAAGGTTTCGTCATATCTGATCTGATCCATTTTCTAGGGAAAACACTGAAGGCTCATATGAATGATACACTTGATTGATTCATTGGTATTTAGAGATATATATACAATGGTGACGCTAATGTAAATATATATAGCAACTTGAATTAATCTTCTGGTTAAACCGAGGCGTCACATGCACACGTATGGTAGGCTAACATCCGCCCCCCCTCCCTAGTTGGAATGGCAGTGGGACGGCGTTGAAATTGAAGCAGAACTCCTTAAAGATGACTGTGGAAAGGTCCTTGATGAAGACGTCGGTGTATTGCGAGGTAGTCAGTATGTGGAGAACGTAGACTTCACCGAGAGTGACGTGTTCCTGAATAAATTGAAGTTCAATCTCGACATGTTTCATCCATTGGTGTTGGATAGGATTAGTTAAGAGGTAGACTGCACTGATGTTATCATAAAAAATAACAGTGGCCTGTTGAAGAGGGCGATAGCATGACAAGGGGAACACAGACTCCATTGATCCAATATTTTGTGAGAGTCATTTTCTGGAAGCCAAAAAAAAACATGCTTCCATGTCATTGGCAGATGGTACTGGGTGAACGTAAATATTTGGCATGTGTCACACAGTCACAGCCCACCATGGCCTGATGGCCACGTAATCTGGGTTCTGGGATATGCCTTACAGCAAGTGCATGGCCACTGTTCCGGATCCTTGCCGCCGGCCGGTGAAAACAGAACCCTTTCGTGGCCTTGGGCCATGGCCGACCTTAACTAGAAAATTGTCTCGAAATGACGAAATCCAGCATCTATCTGTTTGAGTGGAGTTCGTATTTTCTGTGAACAAGTTAAGAGACGAGAACGACGTTCTCTTTTGAAAATAGCCAGCAATAACGTTGCTTCGAAGTCGTGTGCAAAAAGTATGTGAGTAGACAAGTCATGGTAAGGTCAAAGATTTGTTAGTACTAGTCATGTGCCCGTACGTTGCAACGGAAAAACTTTAGCAGTTAGATCGCGAGAGAGAGAGAAAGGGGGGGAGAGAGAGGGGGGAGAAAAGGGGCGGTTAAGATTTTATTGTTCAGATCAAATGGCTGAGAAGAGATATGGGAGAGGACTCATCAACCACCAACTCCTTCTTTTAAAGTAGTAAAGATGATGTGTCCGTCGAAGCCCGTCATCGGACAGCAACCTCGCGACTATATTATCAGCACCAGCCAGCCACACGCATGACCGATGCTGTTAAGGCATGGTTGTTCCAGTCCGCAGTGCTCGTTGGCATTCACACGTGCGGGGTTACAAAGTGACTTTTCTTCCCCTCTACTTTTGTGTTCATCTACGAGATCAAATACTTGCTTCCTGTGCTGCTTAATTTCAATGTAATGTGTTTATCCAGTACGGCGGCTAGCTAATTATTACGTGTACCTATAATACTCATGATACTAATCTTTTGGTACCTACAGATAAGGAGTAGTACAGAGAGCTGATTAGCAGCCTTCATTGCTGATACCTATGGCTAACTGTTACTGGTAGCGCTTTCCTCTCTGCTCTGTTTAATGCTCGTGTTGTTCTTGCAAATCTGCTACAGGCTTTCATGTACGTGACCCAAGGACGGGGGGCTATGATGAGCTCCGATGACAAGAGCCTGAGAGCGCATAGCTCCTAACTTGGGTTTGATCCGAAGCACAAGGGGGTGAAAACCATTTAAATTATCGCAATTCTTGGGTTAGATGAATCACCAGAGGATGTTTAAAATCGAGCGTTTCTTACCACGATCAGAAGTTTTTTTACCGGTTTTGCAGGAAAGTCGTTATGAACCATGAACGACAATTCGACACAACGCGTTAGAGGCTACTGAAATTTCGCCGCGCCCAGCGGCGTTGAACACGGTCAAAAAATTTCCGTACCATCACCATGAACTACAAATTCATATATTACATCACTCATTTCAGCTTAAAATCAGCTTCTTCTTCTGTCTCCTGCTTTTTTTTCACTATTCAATAATTTTATCTTTTTTTTGTTTTTTAGATTTTTTAGACTTTTTTATCTTTTCTTTTTTTCGTATTCATGTGCTTGTCCGTGATGAGCTAACATATTTTTTGTATTTTTAAATTTTTTAAATTTAATTATACAAAATAAATCAACTTAGCTATAGTAAAAAATAAACCAACTACAATAAAAAAACTATAAAACAAGTTCATTCCAAACGCCCGTGCTGTACTAAAAGAGAAGTTTCCTTTGCTGCCAATGCATCAGTCAGGCACACAAGTCCGACTAGCCCAACAGCGGAGAAAACGAAATGTAGCACGAAATCTATCGTGCCATGCTCAAAGTGCTCAACTAACCACCGTCTCCCAGCCTTTGACTTTCTCCATGTATTTAAACAAGAACAACAACTATGGGGAAGTACTAATCTTCTTTTGTTTCACAATGCAAGAACCCGCCATGTTCGTCCTCCGTAGTCTACTCCTCCTCCTATCCTCGCCGCTCGTCGCCGCCGCCGCCTATTCGGAGTACTCGTGTAATGGCACCAACGGCAACTACACGGCGAGCGACGCCTTCGGAGCCAACCTCGAGCGCCTCACCACGGCGCTGCCCGTCAACGCCTCCATCTCTCCCTCCCTCTTCGCCTCGGCGGCCATCGGCGCCGCCCCGGACATGGTCTTCGGCCTCGCGCTCTGCCGCGGCGACATCACCGACGCCAGGACGTGCTCCTCCTGCCTCAACGACGCGTTCCAGAGGCTGCGGGCGCTGTGCGCGGGTGACAGGGACGCGACGTTCTACCACGACCTCTGCACCCTCCGCTACTCCGGCGAGGACTTTCTGGCGCGGCCGGACGACAACTCCCCGGTGATCAACGCCATGGACGTGAACGGGTCGACGTACGCCGGGTGGGACGGCCGGAACGCGACGTCCCGGACCTTCTTCCTATCGCTGGTGGGCACTCTGTTCAGCGAGATGGCCATGTACGGCGCGTACAACTCCACGGCGCGCCGGTTCGCCAGCGCCGTCATGTACATCAACCCGCAGCTGCCGACGGTGTACGGCCTGGTGCAGTGCACGCCGGACCTCTCGTCGGCGCAGTGCTGGCACTGCTTCCAGGGCCTCCAGGAGCTGAACCGCCAGTGGTACGACGGCCGCGAGGGCGGCCGCATCCTCGGCGTCCGTTGCAACTTCCGGTACGAGGGCTACCAGTTCTACGGCGGCACGCCGGACGTCAGGATCGGCTTGCAGGGTGGTACATCTTCTCCAACTGGGAACAATGGTAAACGAAAAGCCTACTTCTTTTCGGCATATACGTTTGTTCAATGCAACTAATCTTAAACAGACCAGTGGAGTATGTTCTTAGTTTATGAGCTAACAATTAATTAAGTTGTAACCACTCAATTAGTGGAGTATGCTGGCAGTAGTGTATTATTGTCACTTATTTTCTTCTGAATTATGTAGGAAACAATCATAGGAAGATCTTAATCATTGTTCTATGTGTGTCAATCACGGTGTTCTGTTCTATGCTGCTCGGCTGTCTCCTGCTGATCAGAAGGCTGAGAAAAGGAGCTGGTAAGATGATGGCACTGCAAGAGAATCTTACTTAATTTTCTCCATCCCTCTTAGCCATAAAAAGGTGAGTAATTAGCTAGAAATCCCCAATCCAGGAAAGAAGAAATCGCTGCAGCTACGAGCACATTCTAGGAACAGCTCCAAAACAGAGGAGGCGCTCAAGCTCTGGAAGATCGAAGAGAGCAGCTCAGACTTCACGCTGTACGACTTCTCCGAGCTGGCAGCCGCCACAGACAACTTCTCCGAAGAAAACAGGCTCGGAAGAGGCGGCTTCGGACCGGTTTTCAGGGCAAGCGACGCTACTTACCATTTAGCAATTCTGACTGAAATGCGATTGATCAACTCCAGTAACTCTCTCTGCGTCGCCATCCAGGGCAAGTTGCCTGCCGGAGCCGAGGTAGCGGTGAAGAGGCTGGCGGCGCAGTCGGGGCAGGGGCTCAAGGAGTTCAAGAACGAGATCCAGCTCATCGCGAAGCTGCAGCACACCAACCTCGTCAAGCTCCTGGGCTGCTGCGTGCAGGAGGAGGAGAAGATCCTGGTGTACGAGTACATGCCCAACAGGAGCCTAGACGTCTTCATCTTTGGTAGCACCAGTACTAACCCAATTACTACTAATCCACTTGCTTAACGTGCCAGACTCTCTATCTTCCGTTCCATGTCGCTGTTTACTAATCTTGGTGACACTGTAGACCGGCAGCGAGGGCCGTTGCTGGACTGGAAGAAACGGGGGCATATAATCGAAGGGATCGCGCAGGGGCTCCTCTACCTGCACAAGCACTCTCGGGTGCGCATCATTCACCGGGACCTGAAGGCCAGCAACATTTTGCTGGACAAAGACCTGAACCCCAAGATCTCGGACTTCGGCATGGCGAGGATCTTCGGCTCCAACATGACGGAGGCCAACACCAACAGGGTCGTCGGCACCTAGTGAGAAGAAAACACGCATATATACTCGCAGCACACCACTTTTTATGCACGCAGCATGTTCGTCGTTAACGTTTCGCGTTTTGTGATGTTGTTTGATGCCGCTTGTAGTGGGTATATGGCTCCAGAGTACGCTTCGGAGGGCATCTTCTCCGTGAAGTCCGACGTCTTTAGCTTCGGCGTGTTGCTGCTCGAGATCGTCAGCGGCAAAAGGAACAGTGGCCACCAGCACTACGGCGACTTCGTCAATCTCCTCGGATACGTAAGGATCTGTACTAAAATAACGACAAGAACCTGAAGTTTCCTACGACCTTCGCATTTTATTTAACAAAAGTGCTAGACAACATCCGACGGTTTTTTTTTTTTGAGGAAAATTAGTGGAATTTTTTACTTTTGGATCGGCGTGAAGGTTCATGTTTTAGTAAGATTGTCTTCCTTCTCTCGGGCATCATCGTCTTCCTCCGCCAGGTTAGGGCTCGAGTTCATTCATTTAGGGTTCGAGTTCATTGGTTCCCCTCAGGTTTAGAGGGAAGCTAAGGTCACGATGGACCGGTGGTGGATGGCAGTGGCGGCAGTGGCGTCACCGAACATGGGTTTGGGGTGGAGGAGGGCGGTGGCTAGAGTCAGTGGGGGTGGCAACAATAAATCCGGCAATGAGTAGTGGGGGGGGGGGCGACGGATCCAATAGTAGTAAACCATCGAGGATAGGGAAGAATGGGTGTAGAGGGGGGTCAACGTCAATAGCTGCGACGACTGCTATGGAGGCCGGTAGTAGCGGTGGGGAAGATGCTCAATGGCAAGCTTCGTCAACGTCGGGGGTGGCGTGTCAGGGGTGGAGGTGGGTTGGGTGGTGGGCGGCGGCGACTAGGAGAGGGGGGAGGGGGTGGAAGTTAGGGTTAGGTTTAAATTGGCTTTGGGTGGGTGCATTTGGGCATTGGATTAACATTTGACTGTCTGAAAATCCGATTGATTTTTGTTAAAAAATAATCAAATAATGTATAGACACGCCCCTTTTCTAAATAATGTATAGTCAAATAGCGTAAAATCCTTCGTTTGATTCCTAATTTGAACACAAAACATGCTTGCGGCTTATCCATTACCGTTAGGTCAAACTCTTCGCATCTAGCGTTACTGCATTAGCAACATACATCACTGGCAAAGACTGTATGTAACCTTACCAATGTGCCGTGTTTTTCAACAATTATCACAGGCATGGCAGCTATGGAGGGAAGGGAGAGCCTTCGAGCTGGTCGACCCGACGCTGGGCGACTGCAACGAGGTGACGAGCATCATGCGGTGCGTCCAGGTGGCGCTGCTGTGCGTGCAGGACAACGCGATGGACCGGCCGACGATGACGGACGTGACGGCGATGCTGGGCAACGACGGCGTGGCGCTGCCGGACCCGAAGCGGCCTCCGCACTTCCACCTGAGGGTCACCAGCGACGACGAGGACGGGTCGGAGGTCCGCACACGGTCGCACTTCACCGGGTCGTGCAGCACCAACGACGTGACCCTCACCGCCATCGAAGAAGGCCGATAGCAACACCAACGATGGATCATTATTTTTTTTTTCTCTGTGGCCTCTCCGTTCGTGACCGAAGTATCGAACGAGGTGTGTGTGAATGAGCAGACGAAATGTCTGGGTTTGAGATGTTCCTTGCTGCTATGCGACATGCATGGCGGCTGGTCGTGTCGTTGAATAGGAGTGCTAGAATTGTATGAAGAGCTAGTACACAGCTGGTTGTGCTTTGACGAATGAACAAAACTGAAAAGTACACGACCTGTAGAGGATGCAACGGAGTCGCTGGGTTGGAATTCGAAACGAGCAGGTGTCAGTCAGGTTCGGTGCGGTGCGCCGCCGACTATTCAAGCCGTGCTGACTCTCTGGGGGCAAAAAACCACGTGCACATGTGGTAATTGTGGTCGGCACTCGGCAGGAAACGGGCACGTACAGATGAAACGGCTTTTCTTTCGGAAAGAAAAATTCAAGCGCGTGTTTCCCCTCATGGGCCAGGGCGCCGCGTGGAGAAGGCCCCGCAGAGGCTGCGCGACTACCTGGTAAGCAAGCTCGGGAGACTTGGGCAGCCCAGCATGTGTACATGGGCCTCTTCCTGTCTTCCAGAGGGCGGTAGGGCCCGACCAGCATTCGGCCCGCAGATAACGCGCATAGCCGTGTACGTCGTCGAGCTCTACCATATGCTCATCTGGCTAGGACGTTGCGACTCTGTCACGGCCACGGAGGGTGGCGGCTAGCTGATGACTTCCCAAATTTGTGTGACCCGTGCTGGTTCAGAATATTTTTCGTGTGACCCGTCGTGCACGGTGCACATTCGCTGGCCTTGTTCGATCAACGTGGACGAGAATTAAAGCATGGTATCGATCACGATCAGCACCCACGTACGCGTGTCTTCTTTGGTAAGGGGCTAGACTGTAGTCTGTTGGAAACTGATACTTTCGATAGTCGTATTAGGGAACTGGTGTTCCAAACCAGTCATGAACACTCACATATGATGTCTTCGATCAGATATTTAATTCAGATGATCTCGTAGATCACCTAATCCATGTATTTATCTCTCATAACGAGGGGAGGAGTGGCTTCATTGTCGAAGAGTCTTTTTCCCTCATAGCTTCCTTGTCGAAATCTTTGAGGGATTCTTGCACCAGATGTAACATCCTAAAATTCTAAAGAACATAAAAATGAGAGCAATTTAAAATTTTTTGCATGTATTTAATTTTCTTGATATTTATTAGAGTTTCTTTGGAAGTTCGATTTTCAAAAATCAAAAGTGCATGTAATGCAAATGAAAATTTGAGACCACGTTATAAAAACTAAATTAAAAGTTTGTATGAAAAAAATTTGTAGTGGAAGCCATATCAAAAACTCACAAATATAATCATGGCACTGAAAATAAATATTTAAGTAATTTTCGAACATGATCTAAGAATTTAATTAAATTAGAAATCATCTTTATATGGAACAATAGCCTTCCTGGAATTTTTGAGAAAAATCCAAAATAGATAAAATTCTAAACATTTTACCCTATAATCTATTCTATGTTAGGAGCCACCACAAAAATTATTGTAATTTATGGAGCAAGTTTTATGGTTTAAAAATTACCCGATCTTCTTAGCCCTCACCCTTTTCTCTCTCTCATTATCATATGGGGCCCGCTGGTAGGGTTCATCTTCCAACTCGCGTGCACGTACCAGCTCACCATGGCCATGCTACCCCCAGTTTCTGACGCCGCGCCTACCGTTCCTCTCTGCTACTACCAACCTTTGCCTACCCGTCACCTCAACGCGATGCATCTCTTCTCCCTTGTCTTCTTCTGCACCTCGTGTTCCATGGCAACTAATCGAGCCACGCTGTTCGGTTACATTTGCGAGAACTTGCGCTTTGCCCCAGCCATCCAGTACCTACAAAGCCCCTCTAACTATGCTCTTGCTCTTAAGCTCACCACCTCGGACTCTAGCGTGTGTTTCTTGAGCACCTTGATCACTCGAACACCAAGAAACAGAAATTGTTCCTAACACCGACGAGCACGCCACCATGTTCTAGCAACTTTGGTGAGCTTCTCTCCTCTCCAACTTCGTCATAATACGCATTACCTCTCCCTTAAGCACACTACTCATTTGATTGACCTTTCGTGCAATGGACCACTCAGGCTACCCTTTCTTCTTCATCTTTGACCAGGATGCCGCCATAAGCCTTACTCTCTCTCCGAAAGAGTGTTGGAAGTCATAAAGAGCATTGAGCAGTTGAAGAGCGTTATAAGTCATAAAAAGTGTTGTAGCGGTCGAAGACCGTTAGAAGTCGTAAAGAGCACTGTAGCGGCCAAAGAGTATTAGAAGTCATAAAGAACATTATAGTAGCTAGAGAATGTTAGAAGTTGAACAGAACACTATAGCAGCTAGAGAGTGTTAGGAGTCGAAGAGTACCATAGTCGAAAAGAGTACCATAGTTGAAAGGAGTACCGTAGTCAAAAAGAGTACCGTAGTCGATCGGAAAAGAGTATTGTAGCACTTGAAAAGAGATAATTTAGATCGAGCCAAAACTCAAACGCTTATAACTTTTATATATGAATTCCAAATTTAGTGATCTTTGTCTCTAAATTCATCTAGAATGATGATCTTTCTGAATATATGAAAATATTTAAGTTTTGTCTGTATTTAAATTTATTTGGCTCTTATTTGTATTTATCTAAATTTTTATCGATTAGGCGACGCCGCACCAAACAACTTCGAGAATGAGCAGCAAGAACAAAGCAAGCACCCCCTTTGAACATATTGATTCTTATATTTCAATTATTATATATTATTTGTAAAATTTATGCATATGTGTATGTTCCATTAAAATTGTTATACTATGGGTAATGACAGTTACAACCGCTCATATGGATTGAACCTCCTTGCAAATTTGATATCCTCACTGTTGTAACCTCTAGGATATGGCTTAGACAATATCTAATGTCAAATTGGGTAAATTACATTGGTATATTGTCTAGATGCTTAACCATGCGATAGCTTTCACTAAGTTTGATATTTTGCACAAGTTTTTGCATGGATATAGGAGGTTTCAAAATATTAGACAGAGGAGGAACCTCTGTTAATTTGGTATAAAATAAAATAAAATTTTAGTTTTTGGATGCGGGTGAGTTATATGATAAGCTGTCAAGTGTGAGAAGGAATCTTGCAGTAGATAGAGAGAGATTCTCGTCTGGGTCAATTAAGGGCCGAACGCTGTTGTCGCACATCTAAGTCACATCGTATAATGACATATGCCATATGGGCTCTGGCTTTAGCTGATTAAAATTGTCTAGGTCTAGCCTTGCATTGTGGTAGATGCAGAACTAGTATGAGCATTTCGAGTGAATGGTTGCTTGTAGGGGCTCCCTTCACTAAGGTGTTGGAGCCAAAAACTTGCTAATACAACGGTGAATGCTCACTTAGAGGACAACATTCTAAGTAAGGGTTTGTTATGCAGCTCACATGGGGTAGTTGTCCATTCATCGGGTTGGTGCAAGGTTAGGATTAGATGATATAAAGGCTATATGATAATCACTTTCGTCATACGCCAAAGGAAGTATGAAGTTGCTGATATTATAATTGATTATTTCATGTGTGTAAAGTTGTATAATCTCTGCAGAGTGTTAAAAACTATTTAAATAGTCATGCTCGTGATCATGATCATGCTTGGATGCAGCCACAATGGGTATAATTTTTATTTTTAAAACTGTTTCACTGAACATGATATGATGGTATCTACGCATCTTCTGTGCGTCATACCCATGGGTGAGAATTATGTGATGTTCACAACCAAAGAAGGCTACGAATGGATATGATTTATTGTTATCAAAGTTATACAAATGTTATTTTATTACATATTAAATGCTCTTTACAATGCTGTTTGTAAATTATTACTTATCGATATTGCAAATAAAATTTACGTCATGTTGAAAATAACTTAGCATAGAGCCTCATCCTTTGACAGCCTTGCGTATATGTATAATTTTACGATACACTATAAGTCATGCTGAGTACACAATGTGCTCAACCTTACCTAAATTATTGTTGATCAGAAAATGAAGAAGGATATATGCCCGACGATGCGTACTTTGCCTCTGTCACCAGGGAATTCGACGATGGGGTTTTCTATGGCTTAATCCCCAGTCGGCTGCATATTGGCTATGGTGGTATACCACTAGATGCTTTTGTTTATTTACTTATCTTCCACTGCAATTTAGTCTTAATTCTAGTGTGTATTTGGCCAGTCGGCCATATGTTGTAAATTAATCTCGCATCGCTTATGTATTCACCCCTTTTGTTGTAAATTTATTTGCGATGTGTATAGATGTGATTTCAATGTTATGAATGTGTGTATTAGCTACTGAATATGGGACTAGTATAGAACACATATGATGATTTTGAGTATTTCACGTTGGGGTCCCCACACCAGTTGTCAGATTATTGCTATCTCGACCACGTTGGCTTCTGCTAAGGGGAGATTGCTCGGATGAAGTTAGAGTATGACTCTACGAGTACCTTTGCTACCCTGTATATCTCCGTGTGTCGCATGGTCTACTGGAGGATTTTCGACACTTGACTTGCAACCTGAGCACATCCCAGAGTTTCTACCAGAGTAAGATATGAGTTGTTTAAAATGTTATGGACTTATTGCAAGTTCTAAATAGTTACCAAGGGCCTTAGAGGATTCGTGTTAGTGGAAGGGGTATGATGATCTGAGTTTTTCTTTGAGCCCCCTGCTTGTCCTGCTCGACCTATCAAACGCGATGGGGGTAGAAGTAGGTGGATTAGTCGAACAATATCCACCAGTTTCGTTATTTCCACCCCTTCGGGGTAATGCAGAAGTGTTTACACTATTCTAACCACTGGGTATTGGGGGATTATATCATGAAGAATCATGCACAACAAACATCTGAATCGATGTAACTGATTGTGTTAACTCCGTGCCTCCAACAGAATTTTCTGATGAATTTATGTCGAAATTAAGGAAGTGCCTTCCACCGCTTCGGCAATTAACCTCCATGATGGGAACGATTGGAAATCACTACCTTTGGAGGGTTTTGTGGTAGACTCAATTTGATCCAACTCGATCGAATACTGAGTATTATCACCTTCACCCAACTTTCTATTGGAAGTAACTCATCGACACTGTGACCAGGTATCGGTTTGCTCCCAGAATACATAGGAGTCGTTTACGAATAATGGTAGCCCACAACTACATTGAGATTATTCTGACCCTCGAATCGTGGTGTTGCCCTCTTGTCACCTTGTTTGTCGATCTGAAGTACTAGGTAGGTAGAGGTACTTGTGCATTCCGACTTGGTCGGAACGACGGATTCCTTTGGGAGTGTTGTTGATGGGGGCCATGAGTCTTCTTTCATCCGATCGATCTCATTGGTCTTAGCAAGCGGTGAGCCAGGAATGAAAGAGGATGATGAGGAGGCATCATGTTCTATGGCGCGGATGCATATGTCCATGTGTAGGTCGACGTAGTTTGCCAAGTCGAACTGGTTCTACTCGTCCCAGATTCCTGCCATGATTACATGGGCGATGTCAACAAAAATAGGAGAGGATGATGATGATTGTTGAATGAAGAAAATTTCAAGGATTTAGCGACGATCAAGTCGCATATTTTACGAAATAATATAAGAAAAATGGCTAAATTCCTTAGAAGAAAAATAAGGATATTCTTATTGCTATGAACTGGTTACAGAATACCCTTATAAAGACATGAAATTAGCCATAATATCTATGTTTTTCCATTGGTTGGAAGACTATGACTCACTTAATCTACTTGACTCTCTTGTCTATGATTGATTGTCGGATTGAATTGAATCTGTCGTTCTGTCTTCTCTCGTCAACTTTTAAATACCATTGAAGGAATGCCTGTTATTCGCCTAGAGAGACGCCTCATGGAATCAGTGTGTTCGATCGGGGAGATAGTTGTTGTCAGATAAAGGATACTTGATCATTGGTTGTTGTCAGTGGAAGATGAACATAGGGAATAACTGCATGACGGTTGTTTGTCAGAGACTCCGAGCTGAAACATCATGCTGTTTTCAGTGGATAAAGTACGTGTTCTATCCATCGCATGGGAGGAATCTCCTAGAAGTGGACCCAGGTACTAGTTCACAAAATCTCCGAGTGGTCATTTGGTCAGGTAAGTCATACAGTGGATCTTCGACTAGGGTACTTAGGAAATAGCGTCCGAAGGGTTACAACCACTAGGGTCTTAAGACTTTAATTAAATATTAAAGTCATATTTAAAGATTTATTTAATCCTCATTATAAACCCTAGAAAAATCACAAAGGGAATGCGAAAGGAAAAATGATGCGAGAAGGGGAATGGAGATGCCTCGCACTCACGACGCCAAGATAGCCGGAGCCACCTAGATTGTCTCCTTGCTCGAGCAATCACCACCGCCCTTGTTGGGTTCTCCACCAGGTGGGAAAAGAGAGAGGGAACGGAGAGAGAAATGAAATTCAATCAGTGCGCTTGTCTACCAAACTAAAGTGTCCACCAGACAATGACACATGGGCAAAGTAAGTAAAAAAGAGATATGGGGTAAATTGAAAATACAGACGACTTATGAGGGGTGATATGGATTTTTCCCCTTTTTGCATTTTTTAAGTTTAAAACTTATATTATATACAAAAAGCACCTCGCACAACTCGCGGACGGCGACTGATCCCCCACCTCCCCGATCGGATGGATCGGAGCCACATCCGCAAGAAGGGAAGTTAAGGGCGTCCGCAGAATAACGTTTTCAAGAATAAGTTTCTCTCCAAGATTCCAACCATATATGCCATATGAATATGCTCTGAAAAAATATCTTTCATATGAGCGAGTATAGGGGGGGGGGGGGGGGGATTTGACAGGCACCCTTCTTAATTGGTGTTTGAAATTCAGAGACGACGAAAGTTCTCACAATGTGTCTCGATCATGAATATGACCTTTTTCTTTTCAATTTATAATTTATAGTTTCTTTTGAACAAATAAAAGAGACGGTTTTTTTACTGTTGTTTTGAAAAGACTTATTAAGATAATTTTTTAGAAGTGGTTTATCAGCTTTCGATTCGTTCGTATGAATATTTGTATTAGGATAAAAAATCATAAGGTATAAACCGTAAATAAAAAAACGCACATGTATTTAGATTGAGACAGCCTAACATGCTTGATGAGTATGTTACTGTACATGTATTTCTGCTGCTAGTAAGATTTTTGGGTTGTCACTGTACAGCCCAAGCTTGCGTGCAAGGAGTAGCACCTGCGTAGAGGTCGACATAGTCCAAATCAAACTAAAGCTCTCAGTAGTCAGCAGTCAAGTCCCACGGCCCCGCCGAGCCTGGGCCCAAACCCTCGTGTTCTTCTTCACCTCCACACACATCTTCTCCTCAGCATCCCACAATGGCCATAATGCATCGCAGCTTCTCCTCCTACCTCGCCGTCGGCATCCTCATCCTACACCCGCCGCTCGCCTCCGGGGACATCTTACAGCAATTCTGTGACACAAGCTGGAACTACACGGCAAACAGCACCTACCAATCCAACCTCAAACAACTCTCCGCGACGCTCCCCAAGAACGTGTCCTCATCCCCCGCCCTCTTCGCAACAGCCTCCGTCGGCGCTATCCCGGACACCGTCTACGCCCTCACGCTCTGCCGCGGCGACACCAACGCCTCCGACTGCGCCGCCTGCGTCTCCAACGCCTTCCACGACGCGCAGCAGGTGTGCGCGTACAACATGGACGTGACCGTCTACTACGACCCCTGCCTCCTCCGCTTCGCCAACCAGAACTTCCTGGCAAACGACCTCAACAGCAAACAGCACATCATGTCGAACACGGAGAACGTGACCTCGCCGACAGCGTTGTTCGACGCCGCCGTGGGCGTACTCATCAACGCCGTCGTCGACTACGCGGTGCTAAACTCGTCCAAGCGGTTCGGCACAGGAGAGGAGGACTTCGATAAGAGAACCCCCAAGATATACGGGCTGGCGCAGTGCACACCGGATATGGCGCCAGCCGACTGCCGGAGCTGCCTCGAGGGCATCATGAAGGCCATGCCTAAGTATTTCAGCGGGAGCCAAGGCGGCAGGATTCTCGGTCTACGGTGCAACTACCGGTACGAGTTGTACCCTTTCTTCTCCGGCGGTCCGTTTCTGCACCTCCAAGCGCCGGCCTCGCTCGTTATGCCACCGGCACCAGCGCCGGGGTCAGTACCGTTGAATGTGACGCCCCCGGCGGGTGGAGGTGAGTCGGAGCAATTTATACCTATATACCTAGACCTGAGTATTTCCCGGGCTAGTCTCGGGTGTTGGACTAATCCAGGTAGTGAACCTCTGAAGCTTTACTTTGTTGCCGTGTCAGTTTTCTGGTTTGTTTGGTTCTTCAGTTAAACATGCAGAGAATGCCGCAGCAAGCGGACAGTGCATGAGTCAATAACGTGCAGTTGCACGAAGTCTGTTTTCCCGTTTATTATGGATCTGTGATCCGGTTTAGGTGCTAGGAAATATAGCATTCAGGTTTTATCCTTGAAGTATTCTGAGGATATTTAACAACTTTCGTTGAGTCTATTTGTAACACAGTTGAGAGAATTCATTCAAGAGTTCAATACACATTCCATTTACTTTGCCGTATCCTCAACAGAGTTTTTCCTCTGTGTCTTCAGTTTGGGCATTGTGATCTTGTTCTCTGTTTCTTTCTACATTTGGTATCAGAGCTCTTAGGTTTGAATGCCCAAACTCCCCCGTTTCAATTCAATGTCAATCGTCACCGGAGAGACCTCACGGGAGAACGCGAGGGAGATCTCCGGAGGATCGTTCGTCTACCCGCAGTTGACGGCGACGAACTACACCAGCTGGGTGATACGGGTGCAGGCGATGATGGAGGACCAAGGTGTATGGGAGGCAATCGAGCCGGCGGCCGGGACGGCTGTCGACACGAGGAAGGACAAGAAGGCGCGGTCG
Organism: Melocanna baccifera; assembly: GCA_036346265.1. Lineage (NCBI taxonomy): Eukaryota > Viridiplantae > Streptophyta > Magnoliopsida > Poales > Poaceae > Melocanna > Melocanna baccifera. The sequence continues at coordinate 17,143,686 of CM070695.1, forward strand.
CACCTTCTTCAAGCACTCCCGGAGGACCTCCTCATGCAAGTGGCGAACAAGAAGACGGCGAAGGATGTGTGGGAATGTCTCAAGACGAGGTTCGTCGGCGCGGAACGCGTCAGGGAGGCGCGGCTGTAGACGTTGAAAGGAAATTTTGACGCGCTGCGCATGAAGGAGGACGAGACGCTGGATCAGTACGCCGGCAAGCTCACCGCCATGTCCGTCAAATACGGCAACCTGGGTGGCACGCTCGACGACGCCGCCCTGGTGAAGAAGCTATTCGACACCGTGCCGGCTCGGTTCATCGGTGTCATTGCAGGGATCGAACAATTCTACGATCTCCGCACTCTGGCGTTCGAAGAAGCACTGGGGCGGTTGAAGGCATTCGATGAGCGCACGCGACAAGCAGCCGACGGCGGGAGAGCTGACGGTCAGCTCCTTCTCACTCGGGCGGAGTGGGAGGCGCACCACAAGAAGGTGGCAGGCGAATCCTCGGCGAGAGGCAGGTCACCTGAGACCGGTGGCCGCGGCAGAGGACGTGGGCGCGATAGATGGCGCGGCCGTGGGGGACGTGGGACTGTGCCAGGCAGAGAGCCCCTCAACTACTCCAGCCGTGATAAAAGCCACATCACCTGTTTCAACTGTGGTAAAAGTGGGCATTATGCCAACACTTGCAAAGAGCCAAAGAAAAGGGAGGAAGTACACCACACCCGAGCGGAGGAAAAAGAGACTCTGCTGCTCACGGTATCGGAGGAGCAGATCCCGTCCGATCTGGCGCCGGAGCACCAGGGAGCCGCACTCCTCAACCCCGAAAGCGCAGCAGCGCCGAGCAGCACATGGCGTTTCGAGCGGCGCAGCAGGCGCGCGAGCAGGCGCAGCGGGGCGGTTCCGAGCGGGCGCAGCAGGCGCGTGAGCAGGCGCAGCGGGGCGGTCCCGAGCAGGCGCAGGCGGAGCCCCCCAAGCGGGCGCAGGCGGAGCACCCCGAGCAGCCGCAGGCGGACCCCCCCAAGCGGGCGCAGGCGAAGCGCCCCAAGCAGGCGGAGGTAGAGCTGGCGCCGCTCGAGCAGGCGCGGGTGGAACCTCTCGGCGCCGTCAACCCCAACCCCAAGCAGCCGCAGGCGGAGTACCAAGGTGCTGTTTTCCAAGGGGCAGTTCTCCTCAACGAGGAGAACATCCGGCCAGATCTGAGCCCGGAAGGAGGAGCGGGCACGGGCGACACTTGGTACCTCGATAACGGCGCCAGCAACCATATGACCGGAGATCGATGGAAGTTTCGAGAGCTGGATGAAGCTGTGACCGGTAAAGTAAGATTTGGGGATGGTTCATCTGTGTGCATCATGGGAAAAGGTTCTATCCTATTTAATTGTAAGAATGGAGGATGCTGGGTGCTCCAGGATGTCTACTTCATCCCTCGGTTGCGTAGCAATCTTGTGAGTCTGGGACAATTGACAGAGATTGGTTACCGGGTGGTGATGGATGAAGATGAACTTGAGGTGTTTGACAAAATGTCTCAACGCTTGATCATGAGGGTGAGGCGATCACCCAACCGCCTCTACCGCATCGAGTTGAAGCAAGCTGTCCCGGTGTGTCTGCTGGTGAACTTGGAAGATCCGGCGTGGCTCTGGCACGCACGTTTGGGCCACGTCAATTTCCAAGCGTTGAAGCTACTGACTGACAAAGAGATGGCAGTGGGTGTGCCGGCAATAGCACACCCAAATCAGCTGTGCCAAGCCTGCATGGTGGCGAAACAGGCGAGGCACCCATTCCCGGCAGCGTCAAGTTTCCGAGCGCAGGAGGTGCTCGAGCTACTTCACATCGACCTTTGTGGGCCAATTACACCCACGACGGCTGCCGGCAACAGCTACTTCATGTTGATCGTTGATGATTTCTCAAGATGGATGTGGGTGCATGTCTTGAGAACCAAGGACCAGGCCAGCACTGAGTTTGCCAAGTTTAAAGCACAAGCTGAGAACACTAGTGGACGCCACATCAAGACACTCCATTCAGATCGCGGGGGCGAATTCCTTTCTGGTATGTTTGCCAAGGTGTGTCAGGAGGCTGGCATCCAGAGGCAGTTTACTGCGCCCTACACGCCACAGCAGAATGGCGTGGTGGAGCATAGGAACAGGACCGTCATGGCGATGGCGCGGTCCTTGCTCAAAAGCATGAGCGTCCCGGGGAGGTACTGGGGCGAAGCCGTGCGGCATGCAGTGTTCCTGTTGAACAGGCTACCGACCAAAGCAATGGGAGAGCGTACTCCGTTTGAGGCTTGGACTGGAAGGAAGCCGCACTTGGGGCACCTGCGGGTATTCGGGTGCACGGCACATGTCAAGACGGCGGCACCACACATGAAGAAACTCGACGACAGAAGCCAACAAATGGTGTATTTTGGCGTCGAGGATGGGTGCAAGGCGCATCGTCTCTTCAACCCACGTCGCGGCAAAATAGTTGTAAGTCGTGATGTAATTTTTGAAGAGAACCTGGAATGGGATTGGTCTGTTGGTGTGGGGGTAGGAGAGTCAGTTGAGTTTGCAGTTGAAGAAGAAGCACACCCGAACCCTTCGGTGTGGTCTACCCCTGGAGGATCATCACAGCCGCTGGACTGCGGCCAATTCTGCTGCGATCCACCAAAGATGAACCGATGAACATGGTGTCTGGCGGCATGCCAGCCACAACTGACGGGGAGTCACCAATTGGGATGGTCACCAGGGGGCAGGCAGCTGCACGCACAGGACGGGTGGTGGAAACAACATCAACACCACCTGTCACTCCAGTGCGCACACCAACCAGCAGAGGTATAGCCGAACCAGCAGAGGTACAGGGAACTCTCAGTTCGCCTGAGACCAGGAGCTCAACTGAGGGTCCGGTTCGCTATCGCAGATTGAGTGATGTCTATCGGAATTCATCAGAAGTTGTGCTCAGCTATGATTCCGATGGAGAGGTTTTACTTGCAGAAATGGAAGAGCCAAACTGTTATATTGAAGCTGCAAGGAACCCAGAGTGGGAGGAGGCAATGAATAGGGAGATGGAATCAATTGAAAAGAATGCAACTTGGACATTGACCCCACTGCCCGTAGGACACAAACCCATTGGACTTAAGTGGGTTTACAAGTTGAAGAAGAACTCGGAAGGAGAAGTAATCAAGCACAAGGCGAGGTTAGTGGCAAAAGGGTACGTGCAACGGCAAGGAATAGATTTTGATGAGGTGTTTGCGCCAGTTGCCAGATTGGACACAGTGCGTCTTATTCTCGCCCTTGCTGCAAATCGTGGTTGGGAAGTGCATCACCTTGATGTCAAAACAGCCTTTTTGCATGGTGACCTTGAAGAAGAGGTATATGTGTCTCAGCCAGAGGGGTTTGTTGTGAAGAACAAGGAGCATCTTGTGCTCAGGTTGAGTAAAGTCTCTATGGCTCACGGCAGCGCCACGGGCGTGGAACATCAAGCTGGATAGAAGCTTGAAGAAAATTGTTCGTTAAGATGTGCACAAGATCAAGCCGTGTACACAAGAGGAGAAGGAACAGCAGCAGTTGTAATTGGGGTATATGTGGATGATCTCATTGTCACAGGAGAGGATCCAAAGGAGATTGCAGTTTTCAAGAAGCAAATGACAGCTGAGTTTGAGATGAGTGATCTGGGGCTGCTGTCATATTATCTTGGGATTGAGGTGTCACAACAAGGGACTTGTTTCACACTCAAACAAACAAGCTATGCAAAGAAAGTGCTGCTGCAGTTTGGTATGATAGATTGTAACCCCACAAAATACCCCATGGAGCAGAGAGCACAACTGCACAAAGATGTTGATGGTCAGCCAATAGATGCAACTGAGTATAGGCGCATGATTGGTTGCCTCAGGTATTTGCTTCATACTCGCCCAGACCTCTCATTTGCTGTCGGAGTGGCCAGCAGGTACATGGAGAGGCCAACAATGATGCACTTTAAGGTTGTGAAGCAAATTTTTCGGTATCTAAAGGGTACCATAGATTTTGGGCTGGTGTATAGCCAAGGAGGAGCAAAGGAGATGCTCACTGGTTACACGGACAGTGATTTAGCGGGAGATCTTGATGATAGAAAGAGCACGGGTGGAATGGCCTTCTACATCAATGATAGCTTGGTGTCTTGGTGCTCACAAAAACAAAAAACAGTGGCACTTTCATCTTGCGAAGCTGAATTTATGGCAGCTACAGCAGCAGCTGCACAAGCACTTTGGTTGAGGAGTTTGCTTGGAGAGATCACTGGGGAGGAGCCAAAAACAGTGAAGCTATTTGTTGACAACAATTCAGCAATTGCGCTAATGAAAAATCCGGTTTTTCATGGAAGAAGTAAGCATATTGACACTAAATATCACTTTATTAGAGAGTGCATAGAAGGAGGACGGATTGAGGTTCAGCGAGTTTGCACTGAAGAACAAAGAGCTGATGCTTTGACAAAGGCATTGTCAGCGGTGAAGTTGGCAACAATGCGACATTTGCTTGGTGTTCGTGATCTTGGTCCACACCAGGATTAGGGAGGAGTATGTTGGACTAATCCAGGTAGTGAACCTCTGAAGCTTTACTTTGTTGCCGTGTCAGTTTTCTGGTTTGTTTGGTTCTTCAGTTAAACATGCAGAGAATGCCGCAGCAAGCGGACAGTGCATGAGTCAATAACGTGCAGTTGCACGAAGTCATTTTCCGTTTATTATGGATCTGTGATCCGGTTTAGGTGCTAGGAAATATAGCATTCAGGTTTTATCCTTGAAGTATTCTGAGGATATTTAACAACTTTCGTTGAGTCTATTTGTAACACAGTTGAGAGAATTCATTCAAGAGTTCAATACACATTCCATTTACTTTGCCGTATCCTCAACAGAGTTTTTCCTCTGTGTCTTCAGTTTGGGCATTGTGATCTTGTTCTCTGTTTCTTTCTACATCGGGCCGGGTAGAAGAAAAACCTTTGCACGTTGAGTTGTCGTTGCTTGCGCCATCGCCATGCCCTCGACTCCGCCGCTGCGCTCGACCGAGCTCTAGCCCGGCCCGCATCGTACCCCTGCTGTTGTGCTTTGGCCGGCAACTCCTGGTTCTCGTACGTGTCGCGCCACTTGCAACCAAATTGGACCCCATCGGAACCGGGAGAGGCGGCCTCGCTCGACGACAACGAAGAGGATGGGCTTAACTTGGACAGGAGCTGCGGCCTTGATCGGCGGTGGCAACTGGAAAATTTGAGAGGATGAGGAGGGGACGATGCGAAGCCACGAAAATGATTTTCGAGAGAGAGGAGGGGACGATGGGAAGCCACGAAAAAAATGCTACAAGCTAATCTATTTGATAGGGTCTTTTTTCTGGTTTTTTTGGTTAGAGGTTTTTTTTAAGGAGCTAGGTTAAATAGGGGATGTGAGGGAAGATGTACCATCACTCACAAATTGAGTCTTGTAGGCCGCGTTCAACTTCGATTTTTTTCACTGTTTAGCTTCACGTTTACTGTAGCAGCATTGCGTTTCACTGTAACAATTTTGTCATGTAGTGATTTTTTTTGTTTTTTTGGTTTTTTTACGTTTCGTTTTTTTTCTCGTATTCCTTTGCATTGTCCGCTCTAGACTAGCGTGTCGTTTTTATTTTTACATTTTTTTTAAATTTAATTATGCCTAATATGCCACTCAGCTACAGTAAAAAATCAGCCAGCAACAGTGAAATTTCAGCAAAAACCAAAAGTCATCGCTATTCCAAACGCCCCCTTAATTTACACAATTTGAGTGGCACAATTTCTCCCATGCGCAGGATTGATGTTAATGATTATATATATTCCCTCTATGTCATCTTCTACAGGTGGAACGAGAAATAAAACTGGTATTATTCTAGTCATTGCACTGGCTATAGTTTCCTCAGTATTTGCAATCACTTTACTTTGGTTTTGTTTCTGGAGCCGGAGAAAAACAGAAACAATACCGTCACTACCATGTAAGTCCTCTTGATATTTGGAACCATTAAATTAAGGGAAATTTTGGTAGTAGAATTTACTTATGCTGTAATACGAACTTTTGAGTTTGGATTCATGTCCATTTGTTAGAGAAAAAGGTTTTAATATGTTAGACAATATGGTTAGGTCTATGATACTTTGGTTATGAATAATTGATAATGTTATTTATTGTTATTTGATATGTGTGGTGTGTGTGTGGACTGATGTTAGTTAAGTTGGGAAAAAACTTGTGCTGGAAAAAATATTGATCATCGATAAGTGCCTAACCAATCCATTAACATGAATCGATATAAGCTATTATATCAGACCAGTAATAGATCCAATCTACTACTACCATATATCAACTATATACGACCAATTCATATCAAATACTACACAGGATAGCTCTAATACCATTGTTAAGATACGGGTAGGCTATACTAGCGCAGATTAAAACTTTCTGCCGTGTAAATTAAGAAGTCATGTGAGAAAGAGATCATAGATCGTTACCACTAGATATACAGTGCAACAAAAATAGCATTGAAGCAGCCGATTCAACATAGCACGTGTTGATGTAGTGGAAGTAGTCGATTGTCATCTGGCTAACCATCTCCTCCTTGTAATCATCCCGATCAGCACCGCAATCACAGCAACGTCTCTAGCGAAATCCACATGTTCCAATGCGTATGACATGAGCTTTGGGAAGTGTCAGCTAGGGTTTCGATAGGTGTCTCTGGATACCTCCCTCAGCCCTACGCCTCTCTTAATATACAGTCTCCAATCAGATCTTTAGTTGATACGATTAGATATCATATCTAACTTGAAAAGTCTCTATCTGGATCTTTATTCAATATAATTAGAGATCGTATTCTACTTGAAGAGTCTCCAACCGGATCCAATACAAGTAGAGATCGTATCCTACTCGGAGTCTATCATCCGGACCTTTATCATTCTAACCTGTAAAGTGTGTGACCCTATAGGTTGATGTATATTTGGTCATAGACCGAAAACTCCTTTCTGGTCCATAAGTTGGTAATGATCCCTAGTAGGATATAGTGATTTCTAAATATGCATAAAGATTATATCGGACGAACCTATATAGTGCTTATGTATTACTCCCTTTACCTCATAATACCAGATCGAACTCAAGGTGAGAAACATGCCATCCAATGACAGCTTGATCCTTCACTTGAATCTGTAGTGGATTACTCAATTGTGATCGACTCCTCAACCATATTCAGTATGGCCATTTACTTCTTTAAGCCAAACACATCGATATGCTTGGAAATATCTCTCTTATTATATAGGAGAGGCAAATTTCCATCCTAATCGTTTACATTCATCCGTATATTTCATAGTAAACCCAAAAACTACATTTATGATCATTTAGTTATTTAGTAATGTTTGATAACCATTAAGTAAACTATTACTCATGTAGAAAATTGTGATGATTTTAGGTCTAAGGAGTCTACATACACTATGTATGAAACCAATTGATGACACTTAATAATATAACAATTTTCGCAATGTCTCATGGTATGTCAATTCAACACTATGTTCTCTAACATGTGTCCACATTATTGATTTGATATTCTCACATCCATGATCCATGAAATATGATCATCGATCAATACATATGATGATCTATAAATCATAATTATTCCATATAAGAATATAAAATCAAAGATAATTTAAAACAAGATTAAAACATGAATAAAAAGTCCCATGAACAAGAAACATACTAGCTGATCAATATAAAAGATATTTATTTAAGAGATAAAATAACATATTATTTAAAAGATCATAAAAATAAAAATGATACAACAATCTCTATAATTGTCTCTAAGGCATATCACTAATAGTAGTCCCCTAGAGCCTCTCTCAATTTTATTAATATCTTGTTTTATCTACAAAGAGAGTCCTCTACTCCCCTTATATAGGGAAAGGAGGTCCCTTCCATAATAGAATAAACAATATGGAACTAAACTACTCTAATGAGTCTAGTTAGGCCTCAACCCCTAATAGGCCAGTTTAGGCCGAGCATCCACACAAAACAACCCATGTTATAACAATTAGATTACCAATTTTGCAAATAAAAGAAAAAATGGATGCAAATGATTATTCATTCCACAACATCGAATTTCCAGTCCATTCAAATTTCATTATCTGTTGAATGGAATTGTAGCTTCTAGAAGGAAATTGAACTGCATTTCATGATATGTTCTTTTTTGTTGCATCACTGTTGTAGCACTTGTTCTGTTTTGACAGATTCCTCTAATATCGAGAGCGTTCCAAGCATTGATTCATTCATGCTTGATCTATCAACTTTGCAAGTTGCAACGGATAACTTTGCTGAAAGAAATAAGCTTGGGGAAGGAGGCTTTGGTGCGGTTTACAAGGTGCCAATCATACTTTTTCTTTAATCTTTTTTTAACGGAGGCAGGAGCTCAGGCATCCAATTAAAGAACTTTAATCGTCTATTTCAGTGGGTAAGTATTTCCATTTCTGCAGGGAACCCTTCCTGATGGCCACGAAATAGCAGTAAAAAGACTTTCACAAGGCTCCAAGCAAGGAATAAGAGAGCTGAAAAATGAAATTGTTTTGGTTGCTAAACTTCAACATAAGAATCTTGTGAGGCTTGTTGGCGTTTGCTTGGAAGAACATGAGAAACTGCTTGTGTATGAATACATGCCCAACAGAAGCCTTGACACCATTCTCTTTGGTAAATTTTTTACATTAGTAGAAGAGTATGTGATGGTAAAATTGCACTCATGGCTCAGATGTTTCTTGTTTCAATTATAGATCCTCAGAAGAGCAAGGATCTTGACTGGGGGAAGAGATTCAAGATAATAAATGGAATTGCCCGAGGTTTACAATATGTCCATGAAGATTCTCAGTTGAAAATAATCCACCGAGACCTCAAAGCAAGCAATGTTCTTTTAGATTCAGATTTGAATCCAAAAATTTCAGATTTCGGTTTGGCAAGACTATTCGAAGGGGATCAATCAAAAGATGTTACCAACCGTGTTGTTGGAACTTTGTAAGCAAACATTTCCCTGATAAAGTATCCAAGAGAGCACCAGGTAGTCATTAATAACTTTTTCGTTGCAGTGGATATATGGCACCAGAATACGTCATTCGTGGGCAGTATTCTGTTAAATCAGACGTGTTTAGCTTCGGCATTTTGGTTCTAGAGATCATAACTGGAAGAAGAAATAATGGTTCCTATAGCTCCGAGCAGTCTGCTGATCTCTTAAATCTCGTAAGTACATTGACTCATTCATAAGCTCCAGCACGATCAACTTCTTGCGACAATATTATCTCAGAACAGTTCATCCGTCTGATGCAGATATGGGAGCACTGGAGCATGGGAACAATTTTCGAGATAGTGGATCCGTTCTTGAGCAGTACTGTTCCCAGAGATCAAATGCTGATGTGCGTTCATATTGGACTGTTGTGCGTTCAAGAAAGCCCTGAAGATAGGCCAGTGATGTCTACGGTGAACGTCATTCTTAGCAGTAACTCTGTCTCAGTTCAGACTCCGTCCAAGCCGGCGTTTTGCGCTCAGGCCGCTGGAAACGACTCGGAACCGCGTCAGGAAGGCTTGCACGCCACCCGCAAATCAGCGGCGATATCACCGAACCAGGTGTCGCTCACGGAGCTTGAACCAAGATAATTAAGGGTACGTTGGAACGAAGGAACACCATAGGAGTTCCTCGTATAGTAGTTATAAAATCACGTTGAACGATAAGCGTCGTATAGGGAACGCCCCAAGTTAATTTGGCATCCGTACTTGTATGGTAGTTTGCCGGACTCGCGTGATCTTCCCTGCGATAAACAGGTGATGTATAAGTAATGGAGATACGATGAACTGCAATTGCTTCCAAGTGTAATGCTCCAGCTACTATTCCGCCCCGGCAGGGAGGCCGACGCTTCAGCGCATCCCCTGGGCCACGGCCACGCGCCCTCGTGGGCACTGGCAGGGAACGGCGCCTCCTACTGTGCATGCAAGCATCCTTCCCAAGCAAGCACTCTCCACGAGCACTGTTCTTAGGTTGTGCTCATTTCAATTTAAAGTTAGATTTTACTTCTAATTTATGTTTATTTTCACTATTCAGTAATTTTTTCTGTTTTTAGATATTTTAGGATTTTTTTACCTTTTTTATATTCTTTTATATTGGCCATGATTGACTAGCTAAGATGTTTTGTCGTAGGGAAACGACAGTCAGCGTTATCTCCTACTACGAACGCAAGAATGCTCCTCGGGAAAGCGCCGCACATAATCCGTGGGCACTTTTTTATATATGTAACAGTCTGAGCTTGTCCTAAGGCCTATCTGTGAGACGTGGTCACGGAATTGGCAGAGCGATAGCAGAGCATCTTTCTGCTCAAAAGGCCTTAGAGCAATTTCAGCAAAGTCTCTATTTAAGCCCTCAAATTTAAATTTAAGAGCCAGAGTAAAAAATTGAGCTCCAGCAGGATCCCTACTTGGCTCTTAAAAATAGGAGGCCTCTCAAATGAGACCTCCAAACCCTCATTCCTGAGGGCCCTGCCCTGGCTCTCATTTTTCAGTTTTGCTAGTTTTTCTTCCCACACAATGAAACTCCCCGCGCGCCCCCAATACCCCCGCTCGCCTCCATTCACCCGCGCTCCGCTCCATTCCCCCGCCGCCGCCGCCTCCTCCCCTCTTCCCCTCCCCGCGCCGCCGCCTCCTCCCCCCTCTTCCCCTCCCCTCCCCGCGCCGTCGCACCGCCTCCTCCCCTCCCTCCCACCCTGCGCCGCCGCCTCCTCCTCCCCACCTCGCGCCGCCGCTTCCTCCTCCCCTCTTCCCCTCCCCGCGCCGCCGCACCGCCTCCTCCCCTCCCTCCCACCCCGCGCCGCCGCCTCCTCCCCCCCCTGCGCCGCCGCCTCCTCCTCCCCTCTTCCCCTCCCGCGCGCCTCCTCCCTCCTCCCACCCCCCGCCACTTTCGCCTCTCTTTGGTAAGAGATTGGTTAGTTTGGATTGCTTACTGCTTTGGATTATTGAGCGGCTATGGAGTATAATCGATATGTATGATATGTATGCTAGATTTAGTTCTTTCCTGATTGATGCTAGAGTGTATGCTAAATTAGGCTAAGCACCGCAAGGGGGCTCTTTTGCTTGCCAAGAGTGTATTTGGGATGAGCTACTGTCTGCCACATAGCTAGGAGTATGACATAGCTAGGAGGATGAGCTACTGTCTGCCACTTGAGAGCATTCACTGATTATTGAGCGGCTATGGAGTATGATTGATATGTATGCTAGATTTAGTTCTTATAGTTACTATTTTCACATGCTTTGCAGTAATCAGTGAATGCTTCCAACTAGAGAAGATAGATGGCAGGAGACCAAGATGATGCAAGAGCGCAAGGCATCGATTGAGGAGCGCAAGGTTGCAAATGAGGAGAGAAAGTTGATGTGGGAGCAAGAACAGAAGATTATGTTTTGTGATCTCAACACATTGGACCCCGATGTAAGGGCATATGTGATAGCAATGAGAGCTCAGCTTGCAGCACAAAGGATGGCGGCCTTAAACAGTGGCTTTGCTGGCAGTGGAGGGTCTGGTGGTGGAGAAGAGATTTGAGACATCGATGTTTGTTTTGGTTTATTACTATGCATGCTCTATGGATGTTTATGTTGATTTCTATGTATGGTTGATGACTAGTTAATTTAGTTGATGGGAGTGGACTATGTATGGTTGATGACTAGTTCATGATAACTATGGTTGAATTTGTTCCCCTCTCTATGTTGTCCATGATTGAATTTGTTTAATTAAAATTCAGTGATGTACTGCAGATGGTGTTTACCGATGATGATGATGATTTTCTTGAGCAATGGTGGGAGGAAGATGAATCAGACGATGATGATTTGGTCTGCTGCTTTGTGCTCATTCTTGCCGATCTTTCAAGAAAGGAACGCAAGAAGGCTCGGCGTGGTTCGGTGCCTGGTCGTCAAGTGGTACCATGAGACATGCATGCTGGGAACCTACGCATTGTGGCAGATTATTTTGCAAACCCCCCAGTTTACAATGACAAGTTCTTCCGGAGACGATTTAGAATGTCAAAGGCATTGTTTTTGAGAATTGTTGAAGGGGTGGAGACACATGATGATTATTTCAGGCAAAGGACAAATGCAGTAGGATTGCTTGGAGCCACTGCCCTGCAGAAGGTGGTTGGATCTTTTAGGATGCTAGCATATGATGTTCCTGCAGATTCCATGGATGAGGTTGTCAGAATTGCAGAGAGCACTATGATTGAGGCTTTCCATCACTTTGTAAAAGCTGTGGTTGAGGTTTTTGGTGAACAATACTTGAGGCCACCCACTACTGAGGATACTGCAAGATTGATGGAGATAAATAAAAGAGGGGTTGGCCAGGTATGCTTGGATGCATTGACTGTATGCATTGGAGGTGGAAGAATTGCCCAACTGCATGGAAAGGGATGTACTCGGGACATGTGGATGGACCAACCATGATACTAGAAGTCGTTGCATCGAGGATTTGTGGATTTGGCATTCATTTTTGGATTGCTGGATCACTTAATGATATCAATGTTCAAGAGGTCCCTCTATTTCAATGCTAACTTCAGGAACTTCATCTGCTATTGAGTATACGGTGAATGGCAACAAGTACACCATGGGTTATTATTTGGCAGATGGGATCTATCCATCATGAGCTACATTTGTGAAGAGCTACAAAAACCCACAAGGTAACAAGAAATGTTATTTCACAAAAGCTCAAGAAGCGGTAAGGAAGGATGTTGAGAGAGCATTTGGTGTGTTGCAATCACGCTTTGCCATGATTAGAGGTCCTGCAAGATTTTGGAATAAGGAGACACTATGGTATATAATGATAGCGTGTGTGATCATGCATAATATGATAATTGAAAATGAGCGAGATGCAAATGATGTTGGGGGCTATGACTATGATCAAGATGGGGGTGAGGAGCTGAGGGAGGAGGAATACCAACGCCGCAATCCACTTGTGTTGTCGGAGTTTCTCAAGATATACAGGGAGATTGAAGCTAGACAGGGACATGAGAAACTCCGCGATGATCTTGTGGAACATTTGTGGGCGATACATAGCGCTAGCTAGTTGTTTAATAATTTTCGTAGACTTCATTTTACATGTTATGATGGATTATATCAGTTTATTTGATGTTATGTGATGAATTTTGTGCTTTCAATTTAAATTCGGAACAAATTTGAATTTAAATTTGAATATTCGTATTTGAATTCATAAATTACATATTGTCCCTCATTGTGAAATTATAAATATTTTATTGTGTATTGTGCTTTTGTCCCATACATATGCATATAGTGTGTGAGGAAATAGAGAGAATTGAGAAGTAGGTGCCCTGTTTTGAGGGCTCCTGCTGGAGTGCAGCCCAGAAAACAGAGCTCTCAAAAGTAAGGGGAGCTCTCAAATGAAAAGTAAGGGTCCTGTTTTGAGGGCTACTGCTGGAGTCTTACAAGCCGGGGCTCTCCCAAGTGATCCTTCCAGAAAAAAAGCCTCCAAGTGGGACACTGGCACAATGCATCAATACTAGGAGGTGAGGTGACCATCTACTACGACCTCTGCTACCTCCGCTTCTCCAACCTGAACTACCTCGCTGGCACCAACAACGACGAGAGGTACTTCCCGAATGTGCAGAACGTGAGCGCGCCGACCGCGGCGTTCGACGCCGCAGTGGGAGCGCTACTCAATGCCACCGCCGACTATACAACGGTGAACTCGTCCAAGCGGTTCGCCACGGGAGAGGAGGCGTTCGGTGAGAGCTTCCCCGCGATCCACGCGCTGATGCAATGCACGCTGGAGATGGCGCCGACCGGTTGCAAGAGCTGCCTAGTGAATATGGCATGTTCATATTAATTTTTACGAATAACTTTTAGTTTTAATTTATAAATAGTAATAATTTATAGCTAGTCGTATGTAAAAAAAGAAACTCACGTACGATTTTGATCAAAATAAATGAAGTCATTACATTATGTATATTATAGACAGAAATTCGAATCATTTTCTCGAGCCGTATGAGGAGAAAACCTCCTATATGTTTCTAGGGGGGCGTTGTTTAGCTACATCTATCCCAATAAGCTGTGTATCGAATTGTTGCAATTGATGTTCGATCTCGAAGAGAAGGAAGAGATCTTCGAAAAGTAGGTTTTTATGATCAGCTAGTAAACTTTATCTTAAAAAGACACTCTATTTAAAAGCTAAATACTGTAGAAAAATAATTTACTATAAAAAAAGTATTTAGAAATTAATATCAACAGACACATAATTCAGATGGCGCCCAAGTATTTCAGCAGGAGCCTGAGCGGGAGGTATATTGGGCTCCGGTGCAACTATCGGTACGACTTGTATACTTTCTTCTCAGGCAACCCACTGCTGCAGCTCCCGACACCGACGTCCATTGGCGTGCTGGCGAACATGACGCCACCGGCGACCGGAGGAGGTCAGTTCGAGAAACAGAGAAGTTTTCCTTACTTTGAAGAAGTATTTCAAGAGGAATATAAGCTTAGGAAAAGTTATGTGATATTTCCCTTACAGTTGTTTTGAGGTGTCCTAGTTATTAGCAGGGAAAACTCTTTTGTTTTGGAAATAATTTTGACTGGCAACGAATGGGATGAAATTTCATTACTTCATCTCAAAATTCGGGCAAAATATTCAAACATGTTTGAATTATTTACCAAAATTTGGCTAAAATTTGTAGCCAGGTCAAAATTCAAATTCAAATGAATTTATTTGATCGGATTGGTTTTATTTCGGAATGTACCGAAATGGATGGAAAAAAACGAAATTTCACTGAAATTTTGAACCCTAGTTATTAGCATATCAAGCTACAAACTTCGGCTGAAAAAAGTAATGCTACAAAACTTCAAAGAAAGGTACATGAAAACATTTTGATAGCATGTTAGTACATGACCAATTCACCATCACTTAAGACACATTGTATGGTGTCATGCTCATGGTATTAATTAGACGATCTAGTCTACATCGTTTTCCATTGTTTGGCTTTGATTGGATTAAAAAGAAGTATACTTGTTTCACCATTGTCAACAGATTTGGTAAGCAGGTCACATGCAGGATGTGGTTTAACCGGTGGGCGATCTGACTGGCAAGCAACCGACAGTCTGACCGGCTTGACCACGGTAGTCTGACCAGAGGTCAGTATGACCAGGCTTAAGAGCGGTTAGACCGCTCCCCTATATTCATAACAGAAAATCAGTCCGAGTCAAGATCAAGAATAGTGTAACTTCCAAAATTCTCAATCAAAAGAGATGAAACTATGAACACACCTTGATTAGAGTCTAAGGAATCTATTCTAACTAAAAATCGTACGAATTTTGATCGAAGTTCTAACATTTCTTAAATACAAGTAAGATTGCATCAAAACCAAGCAACCTTCAAAATCTTAGGATATGGCTTGTTCATGGGTAGAAAATAGCTAAGATAGATCTAGATGAGCCCCCATACGTCACAGCAAGCTATTTTTCTCAGAGATTCAAAATAAAAACCTAGGAATAAGAAATCTCAAGAATATGCCAAATCTACGCAAAATTGGGCAATTTCAAAATCTTGCAAAACTTGGTGCTTAGATAGATGAAATTTGATCTTCATGAGTCATCTCACTGGCAGCAGAGAATGTGGCAGACGGCGGCTGCACGAGGCGGCAGTCGTCTCGAACAGCGGCGAACTCCGGCAGTTTAAGCTCACGGCGAGGCACGACGAGCGGCTATGAGATGCGAAACACGAGGGAGGCAATGGGCTTTTTAGCGCGGAGCCCGAGGAGTCCCGGACGGAGACGGCAGCGAAGCACAGAGCCTGAGACCGGGTCGGAGGCAGACGACGGTGGAGAGTCCCGAACAAAGACGAAGATGAACAGTGCCTCCAGCGGCGATGAGCGACACATGTCCCTACGGAAAATCGGACAACTATGACAGATTGCACAGATGAACAATAGCGGCTGGGCTCGATGCTTGCCACGTGTCCCAAAGAAGAGATCTAGTGGTCGGCTGTGGGGATAACCGAATGAGTGACGCATGGCAAAGAGGGGATCGGACGGTTGAGGATCAATAGGCCAGGATGAACAGTAATAGGCCAACTCATTACTGTTTAAAGATTTTTTTAGAGTTTTCTTTTTCAGAAATTTAGATAAAATAAAAAAGAGTTCTAGAAAATAGCAAATAAACTCAAAAAATTCTCAGACAATTCCTTGAGACACAAATAACCTAAATAAAATATTTTCAGCACATGTTAGTATTTATTTTAATTATTTTAAATCTTTTTAATTAGTAAAAATTCAATTTAAGCTTTAATTAATTTCAGAAAAAATCCAAATAATAAATTTTATTTTAAAAGCTTCAAATAACCTCTAAAAATCAGGATGTTGCATATTTTTACCCCAAGAAGATTTGTATCAAGTAAGTTTTCTACATGAGTTGGGCCCTATCTCTTGGGGTCCTGGCAGGTGCCCCTACTGCCCTGCCCTAGGGACAGTCTAGTTGCTACTAAATTCTAATTCAAGAATTAGAGAGAAGAGTTTATAGAATGAATGTTGGCATTGCTTAATTAGATGGATATAATGGATTGCAAACCTATAGACAAAATGTAGTATATCTTCAAGAAGAATTGGATATTTGGATACCCTAGTGCCCACTACAAATATAATCTATTTATAGAAAATATGTAATGCTACTCTTATCCTTTTTTGTTGAAAAATGTCATTTTATCCTTTTTCTTTTGCAAAAATGCTATCTATATTGTAAATGAATACTGCTCATGCTACCATTGCAAATGCATGAATATTTACACTATATTTTGTTTTTCTAGAATTTAGGACTTATGATATTTTTCATATGAAATCCGTTGCTATGCAGTAAAGATATTACTACGAACCAACACAAATGGATTGTTTCATCGGATTACTCAGGCAACTCATACAGACGAAGTCAGACTAGATTTGGTCGGAGACAAGTCGAATAATTTTTCCCTGTATTGACACAACAACCACATGAAGTTTCGAGCAGTGGGCCCCGCTTGTCATCCACAGCTTGCCCTACCGGGTCAAACAAATGCCTCTTCACCATGTTGCATGTCAAACCGTCCTTCTCTCTGGTAGTCTCTTTTTTTTTAGGGAGACTTGCACGCCTTTGCATTAAAGAGAAAAAAAGCATTACAAGGTACTACTTACTACTCCCGACTCTCGAGTCACCACTTCTTCGCCACCGCCCCCACCACCCACAATGGCCACGCGCCGTTGCGTCTCATTCCGCCTAGCCGCGGCGCTCCTCCTCGCCTTCCTCCTCGCGCCGCTGGCCGCCGGGCAACCGTGGAAGCTCTGCGGCGACAGCGGCAACTACTCGGCGAACGACACCTACCAGTCCAACCTCCGGCAGCTCTCCGCCACCCTCCCCAAGAACGCCTCCGCTGCCCGGACGCTCTTCGCCACCGGCAGCGTCGGCTCCGTCCCGGAGATCGTCTACGCCCTCGCGCTCTGCCGCGGCGACATCAACGCCTCCGCTTGCGAGGCCTGCGTCACCACCGCCTTCCAGGACGCGCAGCAGCTCTGCGCCTTCAACAAGGACGCGGCCGTCTTCTACGACCTCTGCTACCTCCACTTCTCCAACCAGAATTTCCTCACCTCCACAACTAACAACGGCAACACCATCATCATCGCCAGGAACCCGCAGAACGTGAGCGCGCCGGCGGAGGTGTTCGACGCCGCCGTCGGCATACTCCTCAACGCCACCAGCAACTACGCGGCGGCAAACTCGTCCAGGCGGTTCGCTACGGGGGAGGAGGCCTTCGATAGCAGTAACCCCACCATCTACGGGCTGGTGCAGTGCACGCCGGATATGTCGCCGGACGACTGCCGGAGCTGCCTTGGGGGTATAATTGCGAGGATGCCGCGGTCCCTCAGCCGGGCGCAGGGCGGGAGGATTATCGGTATGCGGTGCAACTTCAGGTACGAAGTGACCCCTTTCTTCTCCGGAGGCCCGATGCTGCAGCTTCCGGCGCCGGCGCCACCGCCTGCACCAGGAAACGTCACGCCACCGGCGGCCACAGGAGGTGAGCTGGAGACACATAAATCACTTCTTTTGCAGTAATTTATCTGGGTATTTAGCGCAATTAACGCCCTCTGATAGTCGTATTTTCATCGAAATTGAGCAAATGAAGAAAAATCGGACCATCAACTAACATGTCAGTATGGTTTTCCGTTGTTTGTTCTGTTTAGATTGAAATTGTTGCTATCATGTAAATCTGTAATTGTAATTGCTTCGTAGCAGACAAATGACAATGATATCTGAATTAGGGGGGACTGGTCCCTTCGGAATTACATAATTGTCAACGTAATCTGGTAGAGGTCACGTATCAGGTAACGTGTGCTGTTTTTTATTCCGTTTTTGGGTTGATCTTGATATTTCTGTACTCCCGTTGCTGTCGGATGCTTACCAGAAACAGTGAAAAGCACGTATGCCTGATATACTTAGAAAAGTCCTTAATTGAACGTGTCTAAATGCAACACATTTAGACTGAAATAATGTCCACGTTTGCGTGAAAAATTTTGGAAATACTTTTCGCTGTCAGGTGACTGCATGTTTTCCAGTTTAGCCTGGTCAATTCAAACAGTGTATTCCACGAAACTGGTTTCCTCTATGTAATTAGGAAAAGACAGCAGAAGATGAAATTGTATCGCTATTTAATTAGGAAAAGACAGCAGAAGATGCAATTGTATCCTAAATGTTGCTTTCTTTCTTTTATATAGTGGAACTGATCCGGAATAACATACTGAGAACTGACAAGTGCATGACTGCTTGTAGCTTTACGGTGTAGTATATGGGCCAAACTGCACTAATCTTGTTTGTGTCTTTGACTTGGGAGTTACCTATATGTGCTAGAGTTTATGTACTTTTTCAAAAAGAGGCTTGATTATAGTAGAATATAATAGCTTCTAAGGTCCAAATGTGTCATCTCATTCAGGTTATGAAAATTTTTCATTGAGATGTATTCCTTCTGAAGTGGATGTCATTTTTTGCAGGAAGAACGAGAAATAAAACTGGCATAGTTCTAGCCATTGCACTGCCTATAGTTGCTGTATTGCTGGCTATGATTGTCATTTGTCTCTATTTTCGGAGGTGGAGGAGAAGACCAGCGACAAAACAGTCACCATCATGTAAGCTCACATAACAATCTGAAAAAAAATGTTCCTTCAAAATATCTGGAAAAATGATAGACAGCAAGAAAATGGATGATGAAACAATAAGCTAATCGATCCACAAATAGGCGGAAATAGCAATTCCCTTTGAATATTTGTTTTTCGTGAATTTTAATCATGCCCTAAAAATTAAATAAGGTTTCCTGGTTAGAAATGGCCTTGCATTTCATGAAAAATAAATATTGAAGTTATATATCGCATCACAATGTCGTTGCCATCTTTTGACAGATTCAGCTAGCACGGACGACATTGAAAGCATAGATTCGCTTATTCTTGATCTATCAACACTACGTTCTGCAACGGATAACTTTGCTGAGAGCAATAGGCTTGGTGAAGGAGGGTTTGGTAAAGTTTACAAGGTGACAGTAATTCTAGTTTCCTTTACATAGCCTTTTCAGCTTCAGCAAGTTAATGTATACAGTAATGCAGGGCGTCCTTCCTGATGGTCAAGAAATAGCAGTAAAGAGGCTCTCCAGGAGTTCAGGACAAGGAATAGAAGAGCTAAAGAATGAGCTTGTTCTGGTCGCCAAGCTTCAACAGAAAAATCTTGTTAGGCTTGTTGGTGTTTGCTTGCAAGAACATGAGAAACTGCTTGTGTACGAATACATGCCCAATAGAAGCATCGACACCATTCTTTTCGGTACTGTTTTCTAATCATCATTCAGCAATAGCAAAAGTACAGCTAAAACTAAACCTTTTTTACGAAAGAGGGTTTTCTTACCCCTGCTTGAACAGGTTTTGAACCCAGGCAAAACACTTTGGGCTCTCAATTCGCCACCACTAGAAACGTATCTTGGTCGCAAAACTAAACTGAGTACTTTACTGATATGAGGTTTCTTGTTCAACTGCCAGATCCTGAGAGAAGTAAGGAGCTAGATTGGGGAAAGAGATTCAAGATAATAAATGGAATTGCTCGAGGCTTACAATATCTTCATGAAGATTCTCAACTGAGAATAATTCACCGAGACCTGAAAGCAAGTAATGTGCTATTAGACTCTGATTATACTCCTAAGATTTCAGACTTTGGCTTGGCAAGGCTATTCGGAGATCAATCACGGGAAGTCACGAGCCGTGTTGTTGGGACGTAGTAAGTATAATCGGAAGTCAAAACTACCATGATGAGATGAGACACACAGTATATCAACTACAGTAACTTGATGTTCTTATTGCAGTGGGTATATGGCACCAGAATATGCGATGCGTGGACACTATTCTACGAAGTCGGATGTGTTTAGCTTTGGTATTTTGATGTTGGAAATTGTAACCGGAAGACGAAGCAGTGGTTCCTTTAACATCGAGCAATCTGTCGATCTCTTAAGTCTTGTAAGTTTCTTGTTCGCAAATTCCCCAGTGTATACACAAGTACGTAATTTGTTGCAATAATACGGAGATAATTTGCGATTGTGATGCAGGTATGGGAGCACTGGACCACGGGAACAATGGTGGAGATCATGGATTCATCTCTGAGAGGCCATGCTCCTGGAGACCAGATCATGAAGTGTGTTCACATCGGGCTGTTGTGCGTTCAAGATAACCCTGCAGAGAGACCTATGATGTCAACAGTTAACATCATGCTTAGCAGTAACACCGTGTCTCTCCAGTCTCCATCCAAGCCAGCATTTTTCATCCCCAAGAGTGGCACGTACTCAAATGCATACTTGGAGTCATACCCAACAGCTTCCCAGTCGGCTGGTAGGTCAAAGTCAGCAGTGATGTCACCGAATGAAATGTCAGTTACAGAGCTTGAACCAAGATAGCAAAGCAGGTGCCAGGACAGTCGGATTTTTATCTTAGAAATAAAGAAATAAACTTGATTCGGGGAAAGGACCTAGTACATCTGTATTACTGACTTGTGAGTAATTTTCTCCTTTGGCCCCCTCAGTATTTTTGATTTTTTGTGCAAGTATAAATCACTTTTTTTCCAGTTTGGAAGATTTTTATTCTAAATCTCTTCTTTCAATTTGACAATGTGGGTTCACGGGGTGAAAGTGGCGTGGTCTGGCTAGGGGTGTAATCGGATTAGATTTAGATAGATATTACTTATACCTTATTCTAACACATATTTTTTTTCTCGAATTCAAAGTCAGATACTGTAAAACCAGATACGAATACTAATTTAGAGTTTCGGATACGGTACTATTGGGGCAAATATACGACGGTTTCAAATCAAAAACGGATTATATAGATGAATAGCATAGACATATAAAAAGAAATATATATTTAACCATAGTTACAACAAACATACACAACAATGTTGACGATTAAGCACAAAACATGTCACCCTTTGGCCAATGGCGTAATATTGAACATGAGTTGTTTATTAATTTATAATTATGTAAACATACTTTTAAAAAAAATTAGCTTTAAAATATATATTACATCTTATAGATTTAAACTTTAATTAAATATACGAGAAAAGAATACAATCTCTTGTATTAAAAAAACTATAATATATTATTTTCAAAAATGTTTTTTTAATTTAGCGATCCCCACAGCCCTAAGGAAAAAGAACAACCTTATCCCCACCTCACTAACATAACCGGTCCCTATCCCGTTTCTCTGTAGGGGAGATCACCCCGCCCCCACGGGGAATTGCCACCCCAAGAAGGAACGCCAAGTCCCTGCTCTCACAACACAGATCAAGAACCCGATTCCCTCTCTTCGCCCTAACTCAAATGAACAAACTTTTGCATCAACCAACCAAAAAAAGTCTTTTCATTTCACATTACTATGAGTACCACTAGTGATGTAATGTACCTGGACCAAGAGACGCAGATGCGCTTCCAAGTTCGGTGCTGCCCCAGGCTGAGCAGATGCAGCGGCTCCCCGCGGCAGAACTACAGGCGGCAGAGGCAGCGGCTCCTGGGAGGGGGCTGCCGGCGAGGGATCCAGGGACTGCCGAGTGCCGACTGCTGTGGACTGGTGCCCTGGTTCGTCGCCTGGATAAGAGATTGGCGATTGACATTGCTGTGGTGTCGTGTGGGCTACTGGGCTGTGGAGGTGGCCAGATATCCGTTCAGAAATTACCCAAATAATTTTAGTGCAGGCCAACCCGCACGGTCCATGAGCATCTGCAAGCCCACAAGGGGACATGCCAACCCACTTAAGCGTCTCGCTATAACGTGAGCCCTGTCAGCCGTCGCTCGCCCAAACACCGATCGCTGCCTTCCTCGCTGCTCCGCGCCCTGCCGCATCCATGGCGCCGGCGTTGCTCGCTCCACCTTGCAATTGTTCATTCTGAGCTACATTGTATCTTTGGGCTCCGTTTCAAACATTGATAGCTTCTGTCTTTTGATTTTTGATTTTCAAAAATCAAAAACCATTTAGAACATATTAATTTGTTAACATAATTTTTTTCTTTGTATTATCCATAAATATATAACAGTATTTTTTATTTTTTTATTTTTTAATTAAATATCTAAAAAAAGTTAACAACGACTACTATACCATACTAGAAAAAAAAGCAAAAGCTAAAAGTAAAAAACAACGGCATTTTAGATCAGGACCGTTATCTCATTAGGCAGACCTACAATTTTCTTAGCTGCATGTCTATGATAGATACAAAAAATGACACGATCTTAATATGGCACTTTTATTATATTACTAGCCACATAGGCACGGCGCTACGCCACGCTAACTACCATATGGACTGAAGTAAAAGAGGCGAAAATTCGCTACCATGTGAACCGAAGTAAAAATGACGAAAATTCATGTAAAAATGACGTGCCAGGGGTCTTTCCGTAAAAAACTAAGAACCCGCACGTAATTTCAAAGAAAACACAGGGCGTTATCTAGTAAAAGAGGAGCGGAGGGGCTTTTTCGCAAAGAATCGAGGGCCTCTTCGAAAGAATCAAGGGTCTGTACATAATTACGAAAAATCGCGAAGCGTTATCCAGTAAAAAAAGAGCGGAGGGACTTTTTTTGTAAAAAATCAATGATCTTTTCGCAAAAACTGAAGGCATATATGTAATTACAAAAATTTAAAGATCTCTTTTGCGCAAAGTGCCACATGAATATGCTGAGGGACGGAAAGTCCCCCTCTTTGATATAAAGAGTATTACTATAGCTATTGCATGATTTCTAAACGACTCACCATCTCACGGATAGGCGAGGCGACCAGTCACATCAGACTGACATCAGGGACAGGGAACCATACTAATCATTCGTCACCCAATTATGCACTTTTAGTTGGTTGCTCAAGTTGCCTCGAGTGCTCATTTGGACTTGTTTTTAGCTTCTAGGTTTATTTGATATTATTTGAGGCTTTTTATTATTATAATTGCCGTAAATTTTTAAATATAATTAAATTTAAAAATAAAAATTGATTCTTCAGTCTCGGACAATGCAAATGAATATAAAAAAGCAAAAAAAAACTAGAAAAAAGCGAAATTAAGAAGCTAAAAACATAAGCTTTTAACTTTTGAGTTTTTTCATTGTTTGAGGTTTTTTGCACTATAACTGCAGTAGGCTGGGCAAGCTCTGCAAGGAACGATTGGCGCGGCAGGCAGCAAGCCCCACCGTTTTGCTACGCATGTGGAGCTTGGTAGCACCTGCTAAGGTGCGTGAGCTCGATAGGGGCTGGTGTGCTCTACTGTGTTCGCGTGCCCCTATCGCTCGCTTGTATGGTCCTCACACACATAAAATCACTTGCGTCGCTCTCTCACCTAAAGTCCCAAGTTCTTTTTATTCCCTGTCGTGCCAGAAAGAGCCCAGGAAAAAGAAAAAAATGAGAGTAGAAGAAAGTTTCAAGTAGTTTTTCTGAGGTGGTTTTGCTGTGATTTAAAGATTTTCTAGTTGAAAAAAGTGTAGATTTGGTGAGGACCTTCAAGAAGATATATGTTTCATTCATATGCAAGCAATGTGCTTAATATGTCATTAGCATTTTATTAACGTGACGGTGATTTTGTAGTATGGAATGCGATTGGTAACTATGTTTAGTTATGTATGTATTTAGTTCGTGCAGAAGTTATTTTGTAATTAGCCATGTATATGGTGTATTAGTAGCAATAATGATGACATCTTGTAATTAGCTGAAGAAATACACAGTGCTATTTTTAGCGTTCTCAGTGCCTTTGTAATTTAGGAAATATGTATATATATGCACGTACATACATATGTGCGTACATATGTATGTATGTATATGTATTATGAGATTAGAAAATTTATAGAAAATGATGATAAGATTGCAGTAATGTGCATTGTTATCTATAGTATTTGTGTGTGTGTGTGTATGTATGTATGTATATATGTATGTATGTATGTATGTATGTATGTATGTATGTATGTATGTATGTATGTATGTATGTATGTATGTATGCATGCATGCATGCATGCGTGCGTGCGTGTGTGTGTGTGTGTATGTATGTATGTATGTATGTATGTATGTATGTATGTATGTATGTATGTATGTATGTATGTATGTATGTATGTATGTATGTATGTATGCGTAAGCATAATTGATAGATTAGTTACATATATATGCATGATTATTTTTTATTATGTTTAGTTATATTTAGTATTATCAGAAATAAATGAATTTTGACTGCATTGGTGGTAGATACGTTTTTAATTCTTTCCATGTGTTTTTAATTAAGTATAGTCGCAATGTTGCTATGTTCTTCTCTATAACTTTTAATATAATTTTTACGTGGACAGTAACACATTCTTTCTGTACTACAAGAAATGGCCACTGGTGATAGTGATGAGCATAGTACATTGCTAGACCTATCTTGAGATGGTCAGCACTGTTGTTGAATGTGGTCAAGTGGTGATGGGCCGCCACCCTTCGTTCTCCAGGGTCCTCGGGTCGGGGTCTGCCTCTTGACGATCACTACGTTCCAGTTCTATAGTAGGCTGGGTTGTTGCTTATAGCGAGAATGGTGCATATTGGACACTTGTTCACCTTAGACTCGTCGGTTCTTTCGGCCCTGTTGACCGGTGGAGATCGGAGATCTACATATTTCACTTTTGATGGAAGGAGATGACTATTACCCTCCAGATCAGCCGATTGGAAATTGCTATACAAGTTTAGTCATCCTATTCCAGACAGTACCTTAGATTTGCCACACCCATGGTTGCGACTATTACGCACTTCCCAGTAGACGCACCGCGGGAGGTTGCGAGGTCACCGTCGCCTTGTCTGCGCGCCAACCGGAGGAAGCGTACTCAGTTCTCTTTGTTTTTCATGTTTTGATTGGCAAGTCGCAACGATGGTTCAAAACAAACGCGGAAACGGATGCCGATTTTTAAATTTATACTGTAATCATGCAGTACGTACTTTTATATGACCGCTGGGTACAAAAATCAAGGATAGGATAGAACAAACAACATTTGAATTTGGGTTGGGCTAATTCCTTTCGCGGGTGTTTCCTTTCTTTTTCTTGCGAGCCGTATGATTGTCGTCTCGAAATATATCCTAGTACACTGTACACCTCATGCATCATTCAACCGTGTCTGCCGACTGCTATAGTTTTCGTTTCTTTGTTGGTCTTGATCGCTTAGCAGCCAGTCTTGTGGGGCTGTAGCTATCGGCATCGGTCGCTATACCAGGCACAACAGAAAAATAGTAGATGCAGAGGCCTTCCACAGTTGACCAGACCCAAATGCAACATACAAAAATCTCTTGATCTCGACTTCACTACACAAGCTAAAATAAATGCAGAAGGCCCTACATAGTTCTGTCTAATGGGCCGTGCCGAGCCGGCACGACAGAGGTTTAGGGTCGGTATGACCCGTTTAGGCACGGCTAATAAACGAACTGTGCTGTGCTGGTCCATAGGCCGAGGACCGGCCCCAAGCATGGCCTGTGGCCATGCCGGTACGACACGATTAGGGCTAAACGGGCTATGCTGGCACGGTTGGCCTGTTTAGCCCGGAAAAAATTAAAAAAATACAGAAAATTGTAGAACAAATTGTAAACAATTGTAAAAAAATTACAAAAAATTATAAAAAAAATTAACCCGGTCGTGCCGTGCTGTGCCGACACGGCCCGTAGTTAAACGGGTCGTGCCGTGCCGACCTCTCGGCCCAGACACGACCCAGTCCATCGGGTCATGCTGGCCTGGCCCGACATCCAAATGGACTATACCGTGCTCGGGTCGGGCTATAGTACCGGGCCACGGTCTGGCCCGCACAAGCATGGGGCAGCTCTAGCCCTACACGTGAAAAAAAATTGCCAGATGCAAATGCAATGCAGAAGGTCTTCTTTCTTGCTACTTTTTTACAATCCTTCAGCTATCAGATGCTTGCCACACCATGGCGACAGTCAAAACATTCTATGGCAGTGATTGGCTCTGTTGGCTCCTCACTGTAAAAGTCAACCCACAATTCTCACCAGTGAACTCATCTAGCTCGCTCTTCTACTAGTACTACTACGTTCTAGACCCGTGCAAGGCACCTCCTCTCCGCACCACCACGTCCATGGCCATGGCCATACGTCGCCGCCTTGCTCTTTCCTACTTCCTTTCCGCCGCCACCCTCCTCCTGGCCTTCCCCCACGCGCCGCTCGCCGCGGCGCAGCCGCTGCCGTGGCAGCTGTGCAGCAACAGCAGCGGCAACTACACGGAGAACAGCGCCTACCAGGCCAACATACGGCTCCTCGCCACCGCCCTCGCCAAGAACGCCTCCTCCTCGCCGGCCCTCTTCTCCACCGGCGCCGCAGGCACCGCCCCGGACGTCGTCTATGCCCTCGCGCTCTGCCGCGGCGACACCAACGCCTCCTCCTGCGCGACGTGCGTCGCCACCGCCTTCCAGAACGCGCAGCAGCTCTGCGCGCTCAACAAGGGCGTCACCATGTACGACGACCCCTGCATCCTCCGCTTCTCCGACCGCGACTTCCTGGCCAACGTCACCGACAACAGGGGGATGTACGTCGCCTGGAACTACAACAACGTCAGCGCCAAGACGGCGGCGGCGTTCGACGCCGCCTCCGGCCGGCTCGTCAACGCCACCGCCGAGTACGCGGCGGCGGACCCGCTCAGGCGGTTCGGCACGGGGGGTGAGGGGTTCGACGAGATGTACCCCAAGATTTACTGGCCGGCGCAGTGCACGCCGGACATGACGGCGCCGATCGCCGAGCTGCTCGGGACATAATCGGGAGGATGACACCCAAGTATTTCGTCGGGAAGCCGGGCGGGAGAGTCTTTGCCGTGCGGTGCAACTTCCGGTTTGAGACGTATCCTTTCTTCTCCGGCCGCCCGCTGCTGCAACTCCCGGGGCAGCCCGCGCCGCCGCCTGCACAGGCACCAGTGAACATGACGCCGGCAGCGACCGGAGAAGGTGAGTTTCTGAAACAGATTCACTTACGTTGCCGTTGTTAGGTTTGGTTAAAGTTCTTGTTAAGATGTGTCCCGTCTGAAATTGATATCATTTTTTTGCAGGAAGAGCAAGGCACAGAACAGGACGGGCCTTGGCCATTGTACTGCCTATAGTAGCTGCAATGTTAGTCCTCATTGTAGCTTGCTTTTGTTTCAGGAGGAGAAGACCGGCGAGAAAGCCAACATCATTACCATGTAAGTCTTCTTAGGGTATCTCCAATGGTCTGAGTCAGCTGGCTATTTGCATGTACATATCAGCATAAATCCTATGTGGAGGAAAGAGAGTATGCAAAAAAAATCGAGCCGGCTCTTCCTTAAGCACTAGGCTATAACAGAAAACGAGACAGTCTCTATAAATGACTGTGTGTGCATGTAAGTATCAAATAGCTATCCTTATAGACAGTCATTTGTATGCTAGCTATTTGGTTGATGATGTGGAAGTCTCCTAGTTAGTTGCTAGCTAGAACCATTGGAGATGCCCTTAAGGGTTAAGGTGTTCGGAATAGCATTGGTTTATGATTTTTTTACTGTAACTAGTTTATTTTTTATTGTAATTGAATTAGTTTATTTGGTATAATTAAAATTAAAAAATTTAAAAATAAAAAACATGTTAGCCTATCACGAACAATGCAAATGAATATGAGAAAAAAAGAAAAGGAAAAAAGTCCATAAAATCTAAAAAAACAAAAAAAACGAAATTACTGAATAGTGAAAAAACAAAAGCTAACTTTAAACCAAAATGAGTGGAGAGCCATTAACCAATTGCAAAGCAACATAAGAATGTTGATTGACTTGAGTACGGTTCTGTTGATATTGGCTTCTATCAAAAGCTAATATAAACATCCGATTTTTCGAAGTGGCTTTCTTACTCCTCTCACTCTTATCTCGCTCCAGAGATAAAACAGAGGATTATAGACGCATCACACACCCTACTCATCTGGCTCCTGTCCCGCGCACATATCTCTCACTCACTTTCCACACTGCTCACTTTTTTTAAAAACTACTTTTTTTAGATATTACTATCCATTTTTAGCTAAAAAACCATCGGCCATAGTCAATATAACAGACCCTACATTCATGATTTAATTTCTTGATATTATATTATCTCCTAAAATAAATAAGTCCTTAGTCTACAGTGCAATCACTTTTTCCTGAGAACCAAAGCTTGCAGTTATAAGCTGTGCCATTCTCTACTTGTTCACTTCCGACAGATTCGAGTGATCCAGATGACATTCAAAGCATCGATTCGCTACTTCTTGACTTATCAACGCTGCGGGCTGCAACAGAAAACTTTGCTGAAAGCAACAAGCTCGGCGAAGGCGGGTTCGGTGCAGTTTATAAGGTACCAATCATACCATATATGATATATGTAACTTTGTTGATTTTTTTCCATAACGGGGTATACCCTTATTCCGTTTGAATTTAGCACCACTCAAAACGGCTTAAAGTTAGTTCTACTTCTGACTTCTGCTTTTTTTCACTATTCAGTAATTTTATTTTTTTTAAATTTCTTTTAGATTTTTTAGGCTTTTTTGCCGAAGACCCAGCCGCTCCATGGATTCGGCCGAATGAGCCGTTCGGGGAGAAGATTGCATCTCCTCCCCTATCCCTTCGACCGGCCCACCGACAGGTGGGCCCGACTTTGGACATATATAACACTATTGCAACCATAAATTCCAATTCTAGCTTTCTGCGCATATTAATTCCATTTCTAGCCCCCCGATCGACCGCGGGAATGCGCCAGCCCGACACATGCCTGGTGGTGCGGTCCGAGACCGCACTGTAGCTAGGTCGTGCGGTCCGGGACCACATGGCTCCACTGTAGCAGGCGTACGTGTTGAGAGAGAACGACAAAGCCTAATCGGACAGCTACAATGTAAACGTGCGCTCCAGGACCGCACGACCGCCTGCTAGCTAGTGCGGTCGTGCGGTCCCGATCGCACGATCGGGCACGCGTGTCGGTGGCGCATTCCCGCGGTCCATCGGGGGGGGGGGCTAAAAATGGAATTAACGTGCGTAGAGAGCTAGAATTGGAATTTATAGTTGCAACAATGCTATATATGTCCAAATTTCAGCCCGACTTTCCTCTCCTCTTTTTTTCTTTTTTAATTGAGAAATTACGAAAATGTCCTTGCAGTGTAACACCAATAAATTTCTTCCCCTGCATAAATGTGCATAAGATCTAGTTGTATTTTAGATTTCCTCACAATTTATTCAGCAGACAATTCCTGATTTTCTTCAAGAGCTTCTAAATACTGCAAATCCTCAAGAAGCTCATGCTTTTCTTCATAGCATCCCCTATCAGGTTAATGTTTCAGCCCAAAGAATTTTTTTTGACTTTTTGCCTTTCAAAATACATTTATTTATAGGTTTCATATTTACCACTGGTTCATTCCAGATTCTCTCTACAATTTTAAGAAAGTCAGGATGCTTCAACCAATGAAGCTCAAACTTAAAATCCCTTTTTTACTTTCTTATCATGTTTTCCTAGAAGTCAGAAGCAAAGGTTTGTGATCAGAAAGAAATCTTGGTAATTTTTTGACAATAGTTAAGGGGAACATTAATTTCCATTCTTTACTAACTAGAATCCTGTTCAACTTTTCCAAAGTAGGATATTCCTGGTTATTACACCATGTGAACTTGCCTCCAGACAGAGATAACTCCCTCAGTTCATAAGTATTAATCAAGCAATTGAATACACCATTGTTTTTACTCATGTGCAACTTTTTATTTTTCTCAGAACTGAATCTAATCAGATTGAAATCACCTCCCACCAAGAGAGGGACCCTCTGATTAGCACAAAGATTAGCCGGTTCAACTAGAAACTTTTCTTTATCCGTTTCTTGTGCAGCACCATAAACAATAGTTCTTCACTTTTTTTTTTGTCATAAATTTCATCTTGCAAAATGAAGACCCCCTGTGAATTTAATTACATCAAATATATCAGACTTTATACCACACAAGATTCCACCTGACTTAACATCTGAAGGCAACCAATGTCACAAATACTTCCCAGCTTTATCAATTTTTCTAAAGAAACTTTGCTTAAAATCTTTTTTCATAGTCTCCTGAATACCAATAAAATCAACTTTAAAATCAGCCATGAGTTTAGTAAGATAGGAACTCATTCCTTTTTTCCCCACCCCTCTACAATTCCACATGAGCCCAATCATTTATTTTTCTCTGTTGTAGGATCGTCGATGGCAATCAGAGGGGGTGAATGATTGTAATGCGCAGCGAAAACTTTTTCTTCAAAATCTGCTATCTTTCGATCCTTTAACCTGAGAAACAGCTAGAGCAAAAACCAGATACAAAAGATACAAGCGAGACAAAAAATATTTTTATTCTCAATTTAATGAGCAGCCGAATTTTTTTCTTTTGTACTGTAGCAAACAAGATGTTAGCAATCCCTTCGAATCACCACGTGTGAAGCTCTCAATAGCACACCAAGTAGACCCACACGCGAATCAAGAAAACGATTGATTTCTCCCTAGAACATAAGTAATAAATGAAGAAGTGCAACTCTGTTTTTCTTACATGCATGAGGCCACACGTAGATGCTTTTGACCATGATGTGTAAAGCAAGGAAATTAATGACATGCATACAAAGCATCAATGCATAAACTCCATGCACAAACACTTAGTAAAAAGCTTTGATCATATGCCAAGAAAGATCACGGCTCACCTTTTTTTAATCACGCATGCCGCCGCTATTTTTCTTCTTTTTATCTCCATGCACAAAGCTCATGGCGCTGTTCTAGTTGCTCTTCATCTCCCTTGTTTCTCAAAAAGTCACGACCAAGAACGAAGCAGCCGCACCCCAGTTTTCTTCTCACGTACGAAGACGGCCGCTGGTTCTAGTCTTCTGAAGACTCGCCGCAACAGGAGACCAAACGAATCACGTCTCGTAGCGCCGCCTTTTTTCTTTTCTACCGAGAATCAACACCAGGCCGCTCTGTAAAGCCACGACTAAAACAGCCGCCAGCCCTCCACATTATCTAGCCCTCCCCACAAATCCTTAACCTATTTTAATACATCATTAACCCTAATACAACTCATTTTGTGCATTTTTAACTCAATCAGGCATTTTGATCCACTACTTTTCAAGAGACCTAAAACCCTTCATAACATGAGTTTTTTAATTCTTTTTTTACACTTTTGATTTTTTTCAGCCTTCCACGTGTCGAAGCCTCCAGGACCGTACCTCCTGTATCTTCTCCACGCATTATCCACCTTTGATCTTCATATGCCTAAGTATGAGCTCGATCATCTCATGACTCCCTCGACCGTCTGACCTCAGATCTCCCCATTCTAGTCCCGGTCTTCCTTGTTATCGACCACGATCGCCTCCATACTTCAACCTACACATGCAAAGGCCAAAGAATATTTTTTCTGGTACAAGTTCGTCCGAACTTAGCCAACGTCAATCCGTACACACGTAACACATTATAAGTAATATTATAATCAATGTTGTCAATTATTTATCATCTAAAATAGTCTAGATCTGACCACATGGTCTAACAGATACGCAACAGATCATGGGATCCGATCTCGCAACAAATTTATCCACTCGAATCCATTCCAAACTCCCACCAAAGGAGATGAAACCCGATTTCACCCATGATTGAATGAAACCCTCACTTTCACAAAATCGATCCCACGGCCCTGCTGCCTTGATTTTGTCCCACAAATGTCTAAACAAGCATGCTAAGCCCCTATTTTTTTAGGCTGCAACTGATGATTTTTAACTGTGTCTGATGATTTTTATCTGTACTTTTTGAGATAATAGTAGATGATGAAGATACCGATGCAAAAGGCATACACAGTTTTAGACTCAAGAAATTATTTAGATAATTTATTTCAAAAATCTGTCATGTTTATTTTGACTTTCGAAAAAAAACAAAAAGACCAAAAAAAACAAGCCTAGATCTCGAGGAAAATTCTCCTCCCGGCCATGGTTGCGAGGTGAGACCCGCCCATCAGGATCCACGGATTAGCAAACCTTAGATCTACAAGATTAGGCTCCAGTCCACCACACACCTGAGACCCACGAGATGATTTTGAACTCCCCTCCCCGCGCGTCGGCGTCCCGCGCCCAAGCTCTCTCGCTTTCACCAAGAAGCTCACCGGAGATTCCGAGAGCGGTGGCGCTGTTTCCGCCGAGAGCGGGAGCGAGAGCGTCATCCTCCACGGATTCATCGTTTGCTGTTATCTTTGCTGACTCGTAGATATCTTCACTTGCACAGGGAGTCCTTTCTGACCGTCAAGAAATAGCAGTGAAGAGGCTCTCGCAGAGTTCCAGGCAAGGACTGGAAGAGCTGAAAGCTGAGCTAGTTTTAGTTGCTAAGCTTCAGCACAAGAATCTTGTGAGGCTCGTTGGCGTTTGCTTGGAAGAACATGAGAAGCTACTTGTGTATGAATACATGCCAAACAGGAGCCTCGACACCATCCTTTTCGGTACAATTCTCTCGCTAGTTGTTTGTCACAACGAAACATTATCACCTGCTCTCTGATTTTTCTTGTTCGAATGACAGATTCTGAGAGAAGCAAAGAGCTGGATTGGGGGAAGAGGCTCGAGATTGTAAACGGAGTTGCTCGAGGCTTGCAATACCTCCACGAAGATTCTCAGTTGAGGATAGTTCATCGGGACCTCAAGGCAAGCAATGTGCTACTAGACTCTGATTACAACCCCAAGATTTCAGATTTTGGCTTGGCGAAACTATTTGGATGGGATCAGACGCAAGGCATTACTAGTCACATTGCTGGAACATAGTAAGTACGGTCTGAATTTCCTTGTCACGACCATCGAAGTGACATGAACATGACAGGGTTTTGCTCATTGTCGTAGCGGATACATGGCGCCAGAATACGCGATGCGCGGGCAGTATTCAGTCAAGTCGGACGTGTTCGGTTTCGGTGTTTTGATTCTGGAGACCGTCACAGGAAGGAAGAACAGTGGCTCCACCAACTCCGACCAATGCGTTGATCTCTTAAGCCTTGTGAGTGTGTACTTCTTCTGTTGCTGCTCATGCAAGCCTATGTAGCATATAGACAGAACTATCTTTCTCATGGTCTGACATCCTAAGGCTTCAATGCAGGTATGGGAGCACTGGACCATGGGAATAATCGAGGAGCTGCTGGATCCATCCCTGGGCAGCCGTGCTCCCAACGACCAGATGCTGAAGCTGATCAGCATCGGGCTGCTCTGCGTTCAGGACAGCCCCGCGGATCGGCCGATGATGTCGGCGGTGAACGTGATGCTGAGCGGCAGCACAGTCTCCCTCCAGGCTCCGTCGAGGCCAACATTTTGCATCCATGACCAGGAGGAGACGGACGCCGACTCGGGCGTGTACTCGGAAGCGTATCCAGGCGCGTTTCGGTCCAGTGCTAGCAATGCGAAGGCGATGCCGCCGAGTAAGGTGTCGCCCACAGAGCTCTAACCGAGATGAGCTCCATGAGGTTTTTTTTTCAAATCTAGCTCTCTTGAACACAGAATTATACAAAATCGACACATGTTAAATCCGCACAGGGAAGCACAGTAATACCATTTCCGTGATACTATAGCGTAGATATTTTTTACTGTAGCTATAGTACACTACAGCACGAGAATGCTATTTTCCGCGCTCCCCTAGTGGAATTTAAAAAATCACACTACAGTACCATGGAAATGGTATTTCCATGCTCCCCTGGTGCGGATTTGTCATGTATCGATCTCGCATAAATTTCATACTCAAGAGGAGGCTAGATTTGCAAAAAAAAAAAAAGATAGCATGGGAGGCCAAAACAGTAAAAATTTCCCAGTTGGTTGCATGACACCTGCGTTTAGAATCAATAAAACTCCTGAATGCATTCTTATCATGTATCAAATCTGATCTTGCGTGTTGGTTGTCAGAATAATTCGAGCTATATATTATATATTGATGTGTAATTGTTAACGCATTGTTTGTAACGCAAGAATCCTTAAAATTGTTTTGCATAAACCAGTGCAATTTCTCTGGATTTTCCATGAAATTTCTCTATGCCTAACAGGTCTTAAGTACCTTGTGATGCTAGTGTTATGAATAATAATTGTATTCATCATGAGGCCAATATATATATATATACGTACAGATATGTTACTTATGAAGAAAACCTCTTATACAATGGGGTAATTACACATATACATTGGATATATCTAACACCCCCCTCAAACTTATGATGGATCAACAACATTAAGTTTGGAGAGGTGAAAACTATGCTGAGTTCTGGTCTGTGCCTTGTTGAAGAAGTCTACCAACTGAAACTCGGAAGGCACGTACTGAAGAGCAATAACCTGATCCTGCACATGTGTCCGCATATATGAAACATCAACACAATACGCTTTGTAAGCTCATACTTCACCGGATCTTTAGCAATGCTAATAGCACATATACTGTCAGACAAAAGAGGAGTTGGTGTAGAAACAGAAACACCAAAATCCTCAAGAAACCACCATAGCCAAGTAACCTCCGTAGTCAACAACGCCATCGCTCGCAACTCAGCCTCAGCACTCGAACGAGAAACTGCTATCTGCTTCTTAATCTTCCAAGTAATGAGAGAACCACAAAAAAACACAGTAAGCAGAGAGAGACCAGCGATCAGAGGGATCACTAACCCATGTGGCATTAAAATATGCCTGGAGTTGTAAAGAGCTGGAGCGAGAAAAAAAGAGATGATGAGAGATAGTTCCACGAAGGTATCGTAGAAAACGGAGGAGATGACTATAGTGGAACTATGTGGGAGCAGAAACAAACTAACTCAAGATATGCACAGGATACGAAATATCAAGATGAGTAAAATCAAGATAAATAAGGCTCCCAACAAAGTGACGATAGCGAGTAGGATCAGAAAGAGGCTCACCATCAGTAAGACGAAAATGAATATTAAGTTCCATAAGAGTCGTAGCTGTGCGCTAATCAGTAAGAGATGCACATTCAAGAAGATCCTGAATATACTTTGCTTGGGATAAATAGAAACCCTCAGGGATAGAGATAACCTCAATCCCAAAAAAGTAGTGAAGTGAATCCAGATCAGACATAAGAAACTGCTCATGAAGACGCTCCTTAATAAAAGTGATGTACTGAGTATCATCTTCAGTGATGATCATATCATAAACATATAAAAAGAGAAGCGTTCGACCATGAGACGAAGTGTGAATAAAAAGAGTAGGATCATGAACACTGGTGAGAAACCAGCTGCAGTGACAACAGAAGAGAAACGATCAAACCAAGCACGAAGAGCTTGCTTGAGACCATAGAGAGAGCGGCGAAGGTGAAAGCATCTAGGCCTCTATCTTAGGGTTTTGGTAATTAATGATAAATTAAGAATATGGGACTAACATGTGTGTTAAGATTGTATAGCTAAGGTCTCATATGTGCAAAAGTGAAGAACAAGGTACAAATGAAATTTGAATCTCAAGAAGCATCAAGATTGAGATACATAAATTTTAGGATCTCTTTTTCGGTTTACCGGTCTTAGGAGAAAAGGTGGAAGACCGGATTATAGGTTAGATGCCGTACTATTAAAAGAGATTATTGAAAGTAGCTTGATAGCATGTTTAGGTGCATATTGGATCAATCTAGGATCATACATGCATTTGAAAATATGTTTAAAAACTCATTGTGCTCTATCAGGAAAATCGGTAGCACCGTACCTCCCTGCGGTACTACCGCAGTGCGGTAGTACCGGCATGTAAAAAGCGGTACTACCGCAGCACGGTAATACCGATTTATTTGCGGTACCTTTTTTTCCAGAGAGCACATCCTTGAGGACTTAGCCTCTCAAAAATCGGTAGTACCGTATATTGAACGGCGGTAGTACCGCATTGCGGTAGTACCGCATTGCGGTAGTACCGCATGTTACTACGGTAGTACTGATCTTCGGACTAATTTTTTCAGAAAGCATCCTCTTGGGGACTTCACCCCGAAAAAATCGGTAGTACCGGAATATTAATGGCGATAGTACCGCATTGCGGTAGTACCGCATGGTACAGCGGTAGTACCGATTGTCGAAACGTTTTTTCCAGAGAGCTCCCCAAAAAGAACTTAGCCGCAAAGAAATCGGTAGCACCGATTTATTCACGGTGGCACATCCGCAGTGCGGTAGTACTGCATCTACCTACGGTAGTACCGCAATGCGGTAGTACCGCACTTTCAACGGCGGTAGTACCGCACTAAAATCCAATGGCTAGTTTTGACCTCCTGACATAGCCGTTACTGTTTGCTACAGTAAAAAATCGGTAGTACCGCACTTTCAACGGCGTTTGTACCGATTTCCCTGATTTTTCAGGATTAATTTTATCCAACGGCTAGTTTTGGTTGGTGAGGCTATAAATACACCTCCACCTGCACTTGGGCAGGTTGCTGAAGTTTCATTGAACTCATTTGAGCTCTAGAGCATTCACTCCACTCAAGTGTCTCATTGTGATTGATCTTTGTTCCTTATAGTATTTGTTCTTGTTCTCTATTGTTTATTGTCATATTGCCTAGAATTAATCCTTATGTAGAATTGTTCTTCTCTTAATAGATTGCTTAGTGATTATCTAGAACGTAATTATTTAATTTAGTTAAGAATTTTAAAATCTCCTATTCACCCCCCTCTAGTCGGTTATCCTTGATCCTACAGAAGGCGGCAAACTATACCCTCAGGAACAGAATATCCAAGGGGCGACCGCATGTAGACCTCCTCACGCAACTCGATGTTGAGAAAGGCATTTTTGATGTCCAACTGGGAGATAAACAACTGGCGAACAGAGACCATAGCAAGAAGAGTGCGAACAGTGGTCATGTGAGCAACCGGAGCAAAAGTCTCATCATAGTCATGACCATGCTCCTGCTGAAAATCACGCACCACAAATCGAGCCTTGTGGCGCTCAAGAGAACCATCAGAGCGGGTCTTAACCTTATATACCCACTTGCAAGTGATAGGAGTGACACGTGGAGGAAGAGGAACAAGATCTCATGTACCAGTATGCTCAAGGGCAGTAATCTCCTCTACCATCGCATGCTGCCACTCCTGATGAATAACAACATCATGATAAGAAGTCGGTTCAGCAAGAGCAGTGGTAGCAAAACCAAAACGCGTAGGAGGCCAAATAGATTGGCGATCGTGAAGAGCATAGTGAGGAGATGCTGAAGAGGATGGCCCATCAGAAGAGGAGGACACATCAGAAGAGTTCTGAACCCGTGGACGACGGGTATAGTAGAGAGGATAAGAAGGAACAAGATCAGGACTAACCTCAGAAGATGATACTGGTGGTGAAGAGGGTGTCGACTGGGAAGGAGGCACCGGAGAGACCAAAGGCTGTGGTGGTGCATGAGAGGATTCTGGTGGTGAAGAGGGTGCCGACTGGGAAGGTTTGTGAGGCCAATTGGTAAGCAAAATCAAGAAATAAAAACTGCATCTACTCATTTATTTGATTCTTGTTATTTGCTTAAGAAATCTAATAATGGGAAGATCATTGCTAAATTCATTAGCACTTCAATTTTAGGCGCTAAAAAGAATACTATTTGGGTGCCCAAAGCCTTACTTACTAACCTCTAAGGACCCAAACAAATTTGGGTACCTAAAAGAAATTGATTTTATTTTGTAGGTGAACTACAAGACCGGTGGTCGACATTGGGTGCTAGATAGCGGGTGCACTCAACACATGACTGGAGACCGGATGATGTTCACCACATTTGAAAATGGGAGCAATGAGAAGATCACCTTTGGCGATAATAGCAAAGGAAAGGTGTTAGGTTTGGGTAAAATTGCTATCTCCAATGACCTTTCCATTTCTAATGTCTCTTTAGTAGAAACATTGAATTTCAACTTGCTATC
This sequence comes from Melocanna baccifera, assembly GCA_036346265.1. NCBI lineage: Eukaryota > Viridiplantae > Streptophyta > Magnoliopsida > Poales > Poaceae > Melocanna > Melocanna baccifera. The sequence goes on from CM070695.1 coordinate 17,181,995, forward strand.
TATTGCTCAATTATGTGATCTAGGCTTAATTTGCTCATTCTCAAAAGATGGTGTATCAATTTTAAAAGAAAAGAATAATGAAATTATTTTCAAAGGCTTTCGTTTTGGAAATTTTTATTTAGTAGATTTTAACTCAATTGATTCCGGATTGAAAATTTGTTTATTAGTTAAAACTTCATTGGGTTGGTTATGGCATAGAATATTGGGTCATGTGGGCATGATTCAACTCAAAAAGCTTTTCAAAAATGATTTAGTTGTTGGCTTAAAGGATGTGAAGTCTGAGAAAAATAAGTTTTGTAGTGCTTGTCAAGCCGGTAAACAAGTGGCTAATTCTCATCCTTCCAAAAGTATCATGTCAACATCTAGACCATTAAAGCTCTTACATATGGATTTGTTTGGGCCAACAACCTTCAAGAGCTTAGGGGGCAACAACTATTGTTTGGTCATTGTGGATGATTATTCCCGATATACATATGATTATGTTATCAAATTTTAGCTCTTGATCTTCATTGTTGTATGTTTATGCTAAGTGAAATTTAATTTTTTATCGCACTCTCATTCTTCACTCTTGCAAACCCTTGCATACACATAGGGGGAGTGTTCTTTTTTTAACTCTAGAATGAAATTGAGTTACTTGTATTCATGAATCTACAATAAAAAATTTAATTTTACCATTCATGAGTCAACAAAATTGAATATGTAACTTGTCAAAATACAAGTAGTATGTTCAAATCCTTCTTGTCTTATAAAATGTAAAGGTGTTGTCATCAATTACCAAAAAGGGGAAGATTGAAATCATCTAGAATCCTATCTTAGGGTTTTGGTAATTAATGACAAATTAAGAATATGGGACTAACATGTGTGTTGAGATTGTATAGCTAATGTCTCACTTGTGCAAAAGTGAAGAACAAGCTACAAATGAAATTTGAAGCTCAATAAGCATCAAGATTGATGTACATAAATTTTAAGATCTCTTTTTCGGTTTACCAGTCTTAGGAGAAAAGGTGGAAGACCGGATTATAGATTAGATGCCGTACTATTAAGAGGGATCATTGAAAGTAGCTTGATAGCATGTTTGGGTGCACATTGGATCAATCTAGGATCATACATGCATTTAAAAATATATTTAAAAACTCACTGTGCTCTATCAGGAAAATCGGTAGCACCGCACCTCCCTGCGGTACTACCGTAGCGCGGACTGCGGTAGTACCGGCATGTAAAAAGCGGTACTACCGCAGCACGGTGGTACCGATTTATTTGCGGTACCTTTTTTCCAGAGAGCACATCCTTGAGGACTTAACCTCTCAAAAATCGGTAGTACCGTATATTGAACGGCGGTAGTACCGCATGGTACTGCGGTAGTACCGATCTTCGGACTAATTTTTCCAGAGAGCATCCTCTTGGGGACTTCACCCCGAAAAAATCGGTAGTACCGGAATATTAATGGCGGTAGTACCGCATTGCGGTAATACCGCATGGTACAGCGGTAGTACCGATTGTCGAAACGTTTTTTCCAGAGAGCTCCCCAAAAAGAACTTAGCCGCAAAGAAATCGGTAGCACCTATTTATTCACGGCGGCACATCCGCAGTGCGGTAGTACCGCATCTACCTGCGGTAGTACCGCACTTTCAACGGCGGTAGTACCGCACTAAAATCCAACGGCTAGTTCTGACCTCCTGACATAGCCGAGAAATTCGTATCCGTCGGCCAACAGGGTCCCAACAGCGATATCCCTTGTGCTCATCACTGTAATCCAGAAAGACACACTCAACAGACTGAGCAGTCAGCTTGGTGTGCTCACGAGATGCAAGAAGAACATAACACACACACCCAAAGAGACGAAGACTGAAATAATTAGGGGTCTTGCCACATAGACGCTCGACTGGAATCCTACCTGAAGAGCAGAGGAGGGCTGAATGTTGATAAAAAAAAGTGGTAGTGGAAACAGCCTCAGCTCAGAAGTGTGGTGGAACATTAGAAGCAAGCATAAGGGCACGGGCCGTCTCAAGAAGATGACGATACTTGCGTTCGGCCACACCATTCTGAGTATGAGCACCGGGACAAGAAAACTGAGGGAGAGTGCTCTGCTTAGCAAGAAAAGCAAAAAGTGCTCCTGATAAGTACTCCCAGTAGAGTCAGCACGAAAAACGCAAATGAAAGAGTCAAATTGAGTACGGACTATGGTTGCAAAAGTCTTATAGATGGATAAAATATCACTAGGAGATGACATAAAATATATCTATGTATATCAAGAAAAATCATCAATAAAAATGATATAATATCGATGACCTCCTTTTGAGACAAAAGGAGCTGGTCCCCATACATCAGAATGAACAAGATCAAAAGATCGATGAGATACTAACTCGTTAGAAGGATAGGGGAGTTGAAACTGTTTGCCAAGCTTACAACCATGACAATAGAGAGAGACATAACCAAATACAGATCCTAAAAGGCCACGACGAAATAAAGAAGACATACGAGACCCACAAGGATGTCCCAAACGATGATGCCATTGAGCAAAAGAAGCGGTGAAGACGGCAGCAGACGCAGATGCAGTGGTGGAGGCGACCAGACTGGTAGGGGCAGCGGAAGGAAGTCGAAGCCAGTCCAGCTCCCAAATCCGTTGGAAATCACGGTGGCGAGGGTCAGTACTAACAAGAGTCCCCGTGCGGCGATTCTTAACACAACAAGAATCAGAATTGAGAATAACACGACAACTATGATCAATGAGCTGACCGGCAGATATGACCTGCATGGTTAGTTTTGGGACATGGGAAACATCAGGAACAAGAAAAGATGAAGTGGAAAGAGTGCCTTATCCTGTGACAGAGAGAGATGTACCATCTGCTGTCTGAATAGTAATAGGAGCAACTAGAGGGCTAACGGAAGTAAGAGTGGTGGAATCAAATGTCATATGAAAAGAAACTCTAGAATGAAGAATCCAAGGTGATGTTCCTGAGGAAGGAGTAGAAGGTGGTCTCTCACCCGAAGACTGAGTAGTAGAACCAGCAGTATCTGACGATGTAGAAGCAACCATGTAACCTAGCAATTGTAGAAACTACTGAGTGTCAGAGGCACCAGGACTCTGGTGAGAGGAGAAACTGTCAGTGCATCTCATAGGACGAGCACCACGACGAAAATCCTTCTTCTTCTTGTAGCAAAACTGCTCCACATGTCCATCCTTGTTGCAATAGGTGCAATGGAGTCCCCTATCAACAGCCGCTATCACTGATAAAGGCGAAGTAACTGACGACGCAGTAGGAGTAGAAGCTGAAGAAGTCGCCAGAACTGAAGGGAACGATGATGATGACAGTAGACCCGCACCACGAAGGCGAATCTACTCAGTACGAACAGCTGTAAGGACCTCCAACAGGGTCACACGAGGGTGATGAGCCAACAACTGAGCACGGGTCTGCTTAAACTCTAATCGAAGAAGTGTCAAGAAGTCATAGATGCGACGAAGCTCCAAGCGAGACTGCTGACGCTGACAACACTGACAGATACGACAAACATTTGACTCCAAAGAGTCAATCTGACGCCATACCGCAGATAGCTGAGCGTAGAACTCATCCACAGTGGCATCTCCCTGCTGCAGCGACTGCTCCTGACGCACGACAGCACGGGCATCCTCATCAATCAATGTCTTGTGAGCAGCAAAATCAGACTAAAAAGTCTCCATGGCAACCTCAAAAACCTCAGTCGCCTTTGTACGAGTGTCTTCGGAAGCATCCGTTGGGAGTGCAGGATCAACAGGTGGAGTAGGGCGAGACGGACAAGGCAACTTACCGGTAAGAAACTCCCAAAGACGCTGACCGCGCATGTGGAGACGCATATGCTGAAACCAATCCCGATATTTGAGACCGTCGAAGATCACCGGGCAACGAGGAACATAATCTGAGCCTATAGAAGAAGATATTTTTTCTTTTTTTCTTTTTTTGGAACTAGCTGGTCAACTAAAATAACTAAGCGAGCCTGAAGTACACTAGCCGGTCTACAAAGGACTCAATGCAAATAATGGAGTGGCCAAAAGAAGTCTCACCAGCAAAGAGTCAGCAGGCAAGTAGTAGACGACGACGATCAGTGATTGGCTTCACCAAACCAGCAGGCGCCAGCGACGAGTGACGGCCTACCTCACCGATGCAACACCCACGCACGAGCGGCCCATCCGGGCGAAGGGGCAAAGGCCGGCGCTCCGAGCGTCGCCCCAAATCCTAGCAACTTCAACGAGGATCAAACCAAGCGCACGGGCGACGCACCCAGGCAAAAGGCAAAGCCCGGCGTTCTGGATCCAACAACTTCAGCGTGGTTCCAGCGCGCGGGCGACGCACCCAAGCAAGGGGCAAAGGCCGGCGTTCCGGATCTGATGACTTCAGCGAAGCTCTGGCGCGTGGATCGGGTGAGCTCCGGGTAGCAGCAAGGCAGATCCGGGACAAAAGAGCCCGGATCTAAGCGGAGATCTGTGTGGGGAAGACAGTCCCCAGTGGCGGCGCGAGATCCGGTAAAGACAATCCCCAGCAACCGCGTGAGATCCGGGCGAGCAGGATCCAGACCCGAGCGGTGTCAGCGTAGATCCGGGGGTGAACAACGTCGGTCCGGGGGTGAACGGCGTTGAGATCTGAGCGGTGGAGACAGAAGCCGCGGTGGAGTGATCCGAAAGAAGAGGATCAGAGACAAGCACGAAAAGCCACGTGCAACTATGATGTAACCCTAGGTATGACAAACCCTAGGCTCTGATACCATATTATGAGTAGTACTTATATTCATCATGAGGTCATGAGGCTAATATATATACACGTACATGTATGTCACTTATGCAAAAAAACCCTTTATACAATGCGGTAATTACACATATACATTGGATATATCTAACAGCTAGAACTACCAAGCCTTGTGCATTATGCATGCTCTAAGCGGGAGCACATTGGTGTACGCAGTAGGGATCAGTTGGGGCGGGAGCACAATGGTGTGTGCAACCCGGAGCATCTGCTGTTGGCAACCTAAAAAATGCATGTTTGGTTCCATCATGTTATATTACTACCAGAGAGGCAACGTCGGTGCGTGAGGATGAATCTAGGGCTGTAAAAAACACTCGAGGCTTGTGAGCTACTCGAGCTTGGCTCAGCCTAGACTTGATTCGAGCTTGACTTGAGCCTTAAACGAACCGAGCTCAAGCCCAATCATGAGCTTGCAAGCCTATTCAAGTCGAGTTCAAATACTTTACTGAGCTTGAGGCAAACCTCAATTGCTCAACCTCAACTCCTCACTCCTTAGGCTAATTGCTTAGATCGTTGGACACTTTCCCTATCCACTTAGACCAATCTAACCCACCCTAACCAGAACAATGACCACTGATGGCATTGAGCCACTAACCGACCAGTGACCACCCATTCAGCTATTCGAATCATTCCCCAATCCCCACTTTCCCAACCCCTGCCGACACCAAAAATCTCTAAATCCAAATCCCGTTCCCCAGCCTCTTTTTGATGCCGCCGGCCGCCACTCCACCATGCCACCGACTCTCACGTCTCCTAGCTCCCCGCCTCCCTCCACCCCATCTACCTCCTGCCCCTAGCCTCCTCTTGCTCTCCCTCGAAGCGACGAGGTGACTAAGCAAGCATCTAAGCACACGACTGAACACGGCAATGCACCAAGCGTTGACCCGCCGGTGGCCCAACGCCTCTCCTCCTCTGCTGCCGAGCCTCGACGCCAAGTTCCTCCTCCACAGCGAAGATCCTCCTCGGCTCCACACCGCCACCCAGCTTCCCCTTCGGCCTTAGCCTTCCACGTTGGCCTTGGCTCTGGCCAACCTGCCTGCAACCTGATGCTGCTCTCCCGGTTCCAGCGCCAAGCCACCTTACTTGGTCTCCTTCGGCTAGGTGATGCCTCCCTTCCGGTTAGCCACCTCCCAGCCATAGCTTCCCTTGGCTCCGGCCAAGCCATGGCTGCTCGGCCCCTAGTCCAAACTCCCCTATGGCTTCATGGCCTCCAATGAATTTTTCCCTCTCCTTTCTTTCCCTTTATTAACTTATTTCCTTATGCTCTTTGTATGCTTTTAGTTATTTTCGATTTGTGGATTTGATTTGTTGCTTATTTGGTAATTGCCCTGTCCGGCTGTCCCTATGATGTGAGAATGAATTTTTCTTGATGAAAACATGAAGTCATGTCTTACTGAGCCTAGACAAGCTTTGTTGAGCCGAGCTTGAGCTTCATCAGAACCGAGCTCAAGCTGTGCTCAAAGCTCGATCGCTAACTTAGGCTCGCTCGAGCTTGGCTCGAGCTTCTATCGAGCTTGAGCCTGGCAGGCTAAGATCACTTGAGCTCGACTCGTTTACAACCCTAGATGGATCTGGATGCTCTTTTTTTTATCAACCACCTCCACCCACTAGATCTGAACACTCGATGTCGATCCTATGGCCCAGATAAAAAGTGATGACTTGTCCAGCCCCTCGTCTCCCCCATCCTAACTCCTTTTTATGAAGGCTAATATTCATGTCACATCATCTTTGTGTTTATTTCTGTGTTTGTCATTGATTGGAAGTGTCGGTTTAATAAAAGAAAAAATTAGAATTTTAATCAGCTGGAGCCGTGGCTTTTGGTAGAAGCTTGGAATAGCAACGAACGAAAGAAATAATTTTTGGGATAAAATTTGTAAAATGGATTTTGGAAGACATGGATGTGAAGAAAGCGACAGAGACCAACCATGGCTTTTGAAAGCAGCTTTAAAAAGTCATTTTTAAAAACCGAGACATTTAAATAAAGTTCTAGTTTAAAAATCAGAAGTCAAAGCCGATTTGATCAACCAAGTCTACCCAGTATTCCACTAGCATAGATGCCAGTCCTGCTTCAATATACACACCACGCTGACGCACACGTAGATGTTCTATGGCTGCCTGCTTCAGATGCTTCGCAACGGTAAAGTCAACCTATCATTTTTTGCTTTAGGTTATATCTTTTAAATGCGGCTTATAATTTTTAGATTGTTTATGAGAGAATGCATAGAGTAGAAGAAATTCACGTGCGGTTTTGACCGATATAAATCATGGAAATGATATACTACACTTGAATATCTCTTTGGGGCAAAATCAGTCGAATTTTTGACCTTCTAATCTTTGTGGAGATTCGTACGTCGTCTTCACCGCCGACATCTTCCTCCTCTCCAACAGTGCCGTCATCTTCACACACTGCTGCCCCCTGGGATTAGGGCTTGAGTTCATCATTAGGGTTAGGGTTTACCCGAGCCCCCAAGTTTAGAGGGAGGCTGGGGCGGTGGGGACAGAGGTGACGGGGCAGTGGTGGCGCCGCCTCGACCGCGGGGCAAGAGGAGGGCAGTAGGCATGATAGGCAGCGGGGGAGACACATCATGGAGTCCATTAGTATAACGCTCTAGAATCCAAATTAGTTTAGATCTAACCCCATTATGGATAAGCCACGCACACGTAATAATCTGCTTGCGCTTTCATCCTCGCTTCACGTAAAACGATTAACCGGATGTTATTACCAATGGTGTCTATGGGTTTATATGTTAGTGCTTCTCATGTTAAGCTAGCAATGTGGGACTAATCTTCATCCCCATGGGCCATCATGGGCCGATATGTTACATACACCCCTTTAAAGAACCCAACGTCCTCGTCGGTCCAACATACCCACACTGGGGCAAATGACTAGGATCTCTCCCTCTTGGCACACGTCTGTGCGTCCAGTGCTGGTACATATACCATACCGTGTGTCTACTCCGGGCCCACATACGCCATGCGTCATATGCCCACGCCTCTGACCCGTACGCACCTGTGTAACCGTGAGGGTCAGCTTTGATACCATTTGTAACGCTCTAGGATCCAAACTGGTTTAGGCCTAACCCCATTATGGATACACTACGCACACGTAATAACCTGCTTGCGGTTTCGTCCTCGCTTTGCGTAAAACAGTTAACCGGAGGTTATTACTAATGGTGTCTATGGGTTTATATGTTAGTGTTTCTCATGTTAAGCTAGCAATGTGGGACTAGTCATCATCCTTATGTGCACACACACACATGGGCCATCATGGGCCGAGGTGTTACAATTAGGTGGTGGAGGGCGGCGCTGGTGGATCCAATGGTGTTAGCTGTCAGAGACGGGGAAGAAGGATGGGGCGGGGCGTTGGAGGCGAGCGGTGGGGAAGGAGAAGGCCTCGGGAGGGGAGTAGAAGTGTAACATCCTGTTTTCTGAAATTTATAAAGCTCAGTTTGCAAAAATAAATTTTCTAGAATTTTCTAGAATTAATTCAAGCTTCAAATGAATTTTTAGAATTTAAAATGATTTAACATGGTTAAAATATACATTAACATAAGTTGAAAATATTTGATTTGAGTTCCTCAGATCTCAAGGATTTTTCTTATATTTTTGGTGAATTTTTGGGATTTAATTGCTATTTTTGGAGCTTTGTTGATTTTATTCGAATTTAATTAAAGGAAAATCGAGAAATCCTTTTTCTTAAAAATCCCAGGCTGCCTCCCCGCCGCCCGATCCTCCCCCCACACAGTAGCCATCCCTGCGCCCACACGCTCCCGCCTTACCTCTCTCAGCGCCGCCCGATCGACGCCTTTGCCGCGTGGCTGCATCCCTACCGTCCGTGCCCGCGTGCCCGCGCACACGTTGCCCTAACCCTAGTGCCGCACCCTGCTCTGTCCTCGCCCATCCGATGCCGCCCCGCGCCACGTGGTTCTATCTCGGCCGTCTGTAATTCGCACCGTGTTCGCGTCCGCACCGCCTCGTCCCCGGATTGAAGTCCCTCGGTTGCGTGCCTTTTTAACCTCGCCGCCCTCAGTTCGCGTGCCATCGCTGCCCTCACCTCTGTTCTCGCCGCCACCGCCACCGCCACCGGAGTCGTGCACCTCCGTCTCCGTCGTCGCGTCTTCGAGCCCGCCGGAGCAGCCGTCGACGTCGTCCTCGTCGGTACGCCCTCGCGCCATCCCCGTCGCCCGCGTTGCGTTCCCCGTCGTCGGACGCAGCCGCGAGCCCCGCCTTCGTCTGCGAGCCACACCACTGCGTCTGCGTGACGCTTCGGGCGGCGCGCCCGGGCCACACGTCGGCCATCGGTCTGTCCCCACGTCCGATCCCAGCCGTCGCCTCAGATCCAAACCGAAGGCCGGGATCTTGCCGCGTGTCGCCTCCCGCACTGTCCGATCCCGCCATCGTCGCTGTGCCCGCACCCACCACGTTAGCCCTAACCACGTCAGCCCTACCGCCACGTGGCATGCCATGTGTCCAGCCACGTCAACAAAAACTCGTCGCGCGTGCCATGTCAGTGTGCCATGTCAGCTGCCACGTGTCAGCACCAGCTCACGCCACGTCAGCACCTCAGTACTGTTCCGTAGACCGGATGAACCGTAGACCCCCTCTTTCCCGTAGACCCGGTTCACAGCACAGTGTCTTTTTTGATTTTCAGCTATTTTTCCTTTAGGGTTGATTTTTTTAGAGCCCATTCTCCTCCGTCCAAGCTCCGATTGACCCGTTCTTTTTTCTAAATTCATCTAAAATCGAGTTCTAGCTTTTGGTTCTAGTTTCATAGTCTTTGGAGTTCATTTGCTCATCATTTTATGCACTTTTGTTGTTTTTGTTATTTTCTCCCTCGTTAGATTCCGATTCTAGAGGAGTAGGAGCTACGCCCGAAGACCCCGAGTGCCTCGCTGAGTATAACCAAGGCAAGTCGTGTTTTTTGATCATGTTGAACCTATTTTGCAATCTATTATTTAATTATTTTATTTTAGATTACATTACATCGCTATTTACTACAAATCCTTGTATTTGTAGTTATCGTCCCATTTGTTTATTCCTTCCTTGATAACTTTGATACCATGATGCCATTGTCACCTTAGGTGGAGAATTTAATTAGTGATGCTACATTATCTATCACATGGGCTGTACGATTAGTATGCTTAGCGTTGCTTAATTTACGATTGAATTTATTATCACATGTGAATTATTAATTTAACTTAATGAGATATGGAACCTGGTTGGTGTCACGATTATTAAAATTCGTGCCATGACATTGGTGTGTCATTGGTGTGGTTATACAAACTTGGTGTCGAGACCCGAATATGCAAATCTGGACTCTCTGTGTATACTGCACTAGTCCCAGGATCACGCTAGTGTACACAGTCAAACATAGAGGTAATCACAACTATATACACGCTAAAATAAAGGAAAACTCAAATATCGATAAATCTCAAAAGTACGGTCTTATGGCCAAGCTTACAACGAACTAGCCTGAAGGGCTTAACAAAACTAGCAGCGAAACTCTAAAATAAAGCGTAGTAGCCAATCGACAAGCCCACAAGCTATCGAGTGAAGAACGAAGCCTAATCCGTGAAGTCGTCGAAGTACTCTCCTTCTTGAACCTCCTGCTGATGGTGATCTTCATCCTCAACTGAGTAACATAGGCGTAAAGTCGTGAGTATATTGGTACTCAGCAAGTCGTTTGTAATAAATGAATGCAATATACTATGCAAGGCTTACCAAAAAATGGCTGAAACGATAATTTGCATAAAATGACAATTGAAGGTAAATACAGTAAATAGATTGAAAGCGAACTTTAAATAAAACATTAATAAATGATAATCAAAGGAATTGATATAACCACTTGCGGACCTCCCATCCACAAGTTAAACCAACAGTGAATTAACCATTCACTGTCTAACCACAAACTTTTCAGAAATAACTATACCTCGTGTGAAATCACCGAGCGTTGTCCATCACCGAGGACGCGGCTATTCGAATAGTTTTACACTCTGCAGAGGTTGCAGAACTGTACCCACACAATGTGATAATCCTCACGTTAAAGAAAATCACAACAAGGCATTTACAAAGTTCAGTTCCAACCCAATCCCGCCCACTAGGGTTTCGCATCACACCCCCCTTGCGCCTCATGGAAATCAGCAACCATGTTCATCACAATGGCGAAATTGAAATTAAAACATCCCAAATTAATCAGCCAGGTCCATCCCATACTAGACATGTGGTTTGCACGGTAAGATTCAAATCAATGGCGCACAAAGTTAAATCTTTAAGTCTACCCGGGCGAGACTACTACATCCATCGAAGTGTTCCAACACTTCCCCTTTACTGCACGATCACTCGCCCGAGTGCAAAACCAAGTTTGTATAACCACGTCAATGACACACCAATGTCATGGCACAAATTTTAATAAACGTGGCACCAACCACCGTTCCATAACTCATCAAGTCAAATTGATAATTCACATGTGATGACGAACCCTTTCGTATAATAATCAAGTCTAAGTATTCTAATCGTACCATCCCATATGATATTAGACATACCATCACTAATAAGTTTCCCAACCTAAGGTGACAATGGCATCATGTGGTTCCAAATTATCAAGGAGGAATAAGCCAAATGGGGCATTCACTACCAATACAAGGTTTTGTAATTAAATAGCGATGCAATGTAATTTAAAATAAAGTAATTAAATAATAGATTGCAAACTGGGTTCAACGTGATCAAAGAACACGACTTGCCTTGGTTATACTCCGCGAGGTATTCTTAGTCTTCGAGCGTAGCTCCTGCTCCTCCAAAATCGGAATCTAACAAGAGAGAAAACAATTGAAATAAGAAAAACACATAAAATGATCAGCAAATGAACTCCAAAAATCATGAAATTAGAACTAAAAGCTAGAGCTCGATTTTAGATGAATTTAGAAAAAAGAACGGGGTTAATCAGAGCTTGGACGGAGGAGAACCGGCTCTCGAAAAATCAACCCTAAAGGAAATTTAGAAAAATTAAGAAATCGCACTGTGCTGTAGGCCGGACTCACGAAAAAATCAGGTCTACAGTGAACCGGGTGCACGGAATAGTGTCACACCGAGCGCGCGGGTGTGGCTAACGTGGCAGCAGTTGGTGCCGACACGTGTCCCGTTGACGTGGCATGTTGATGTGGCTGCCACGTGGCACCTGGGGATGGGTTCGACTGACGTGGCATGGCCACGTGGCAGGCAGGGCTGATGTGGCTGCCATGTCAACTAGGGCTGACGTGGTACTTGGGTGCGACGGCGGCGGCGCGGATCGGACGGCTGGAGGAAGGCCACGCGGCGAGATCTGGTCCCTTGTCCCAGATCCGATCCAACGGCGGGGATTGGGCGGCGGCTTGCGGGATTATTGACGTGTGGCCGGCGCGCTCTGCGAAGCGTCGCGCGGACGCGGCACAGGCGCAAACGCGGGCGGCGGGACCGAGGCGGGGCGCGGACGCTGCGCTGGGGCGGAGCGAGGCGGCGGTGACCGGCGCCAGGACAAAGGGGGCAGCGGACGCGACGGCTGCAGTGGGTGTGGGGTCCGGCGGTGGCGCGGGTGACGACGACGGTGAGGCTTACCGGCGGCGAGAGCGGCGGCGGAAGGTCGGCGGGTTCGTCCGGCCAAGGACGGAGGTAGAGGAGTTCTGGCGTCGCGAGGCCTCCGACGGCGAGGAACTCGGGACAGCGGCGGCTCACAGCTGGAGGGCAGCGGCGCAGTCGGCAAGGATGGACGCGGCTCGGGTGAGGTGCGGCAGCAGGGACGTTGCGGCTTTATGGCACATGAACCGAGGAGGAAACCAGGACGAACATGGCTCGACAGAGGCCGCCTCCGAGACGACGATGAACAGTGCGATCATGCGTGGATGCACAACACGCGTCACGGCCAGGGATCGGATGGCGGCTGAGCGGTCCAGAATAGGCACGAGCGGGGGCGAGTGGGGGGGCGTGGGTCGGCGCGCGGCACGGGCGCGGGATGGTGGGCACGTGGCGCGGGGAAGGGCATCGGGCGGCTGCGGAGGCAGGGCGTGGAAGGCGGATTGGGGTGGCGGCTAGCTAACACGCGCGGGCATGCGAGGGAGGCGGTGGACGGCTCGGATTGAAGCGGGGCGTAGGCGGTGGCTAGGATCGCGACATGTGGCGCAAGCGGCGAGGAAGGGAGCGACCGAGCGGGCTGGGTTTGTGCGGCGGGGATTAGGGTTTGTGAGGTGGGGCGGTTGGGCCGAGGGAGATGGGCTGAGGGCAGAGAAGGTTGGGCCGAGGGGAGGAAATTCGGCCCAAGGGATTTTGATATTTTACCCGTTTTTCTTTTTCCAGAGAATTCAAATAAAGCAAAAGAGCTCCCCAAAAATAGCAAATAAATCCCAAAAATTCACCAAAAATACCAGAAAATTTCTTGTAACACAAAGAACTCAAATAAAATATTTTTAGCTTGTGTTGAAGTTTATTTTAATCACATTAAATTATTTTAAATTCTAAAAATTTATTTTAAGCTTGTTTAATTTCCAAAAAAATTCGAAAATTAAATTTTAAATTCAAGGTTTTAAAATTTTCAAAAAAAATCAGGATGTTACACTTGGTTTTCACTCGGACGAGTGATCGTGCAGTAAAGGGGGAAGTGCAGGTTCACTTCAGGGGATGTGATAGTCTCGCCCGGATAATGTTAAGGATTTAACTTTGTGCGCCATTGATCTGAGTTTTATCGTACAAATCACATGTCTAGTATGGGATAGACCTGACTGATTAATTTGAGATGTTTCAACTTTAATCTTGCCATTGAGATGAACATGGTTGCTGATTTTCATGTGATGCAAGGGGGGTGTGATGTAAAACCCTAGCGGGCATGATTAGGTTGGGATTGAACTTTGTAAAAGTCTTGTTGTGATTTTCTTAGGCTGAGGCTAATCACATCGTGTGGGTACAGTTGTGCCACCTCTACAGAGTGTAAAACTATTCGAATAGCCGCGTCCTCGGTCATGGACAATGCTCGGTGATTTCACACGAGGGGTAATGATTTCATTTAAACTTGGTGGTTCGTGTTGGAAGTGAACAGATAGTTCACTGTTGGTTTTGCTTGTGGGTAGGATGTTCACAAGTGGTTTATTTCAATTCTTTTGATTATTTACTTATTACTATTTTACTTAAAGTTCGCCTTCAATCTATTTATTGTATTTACCTTCAAATATCATTTAATGCAAATTAACCTTTCAGCCTTCCATTGATAAGCCTTACATACTATATTGCATTCATTTGTTACAAACGACTTGCTAAGTTTCAATGTACTCACGGCTTTACGCCTATGTTGTGCAGTTGAGAACGAGGAGTATTATCAGCAAGAGGTTCCAGAAGGAGAGTACTTCGTCGACTTCACGGATTAGATTTTGTTCTCCACTCGATAGCCTATGGGTTTATCGATTGGCCGCTACGCTTTATTTTGGATTTCTGCTGCTAGATTTTAAGCCCTTCTAGTTAGAGATATTGTAAGATTAGCCATAAGGTCGTACTTTTGAGATTTATCGATATTTGAGTTTTCACTTTATTTTAGCGTGTGTATGGTTGTGATTACATCTATGTTTGACTGTGTGCACTAGCGTGATCCTGGACTAGTGTAGTTTATATAGAGAGTCCGAATTTACATATTCGGTTCTCGACAAAGATGGTATCAGAACCATATCGACTATAGGACGAAGCCCTAGTTAGAATGGTCGTTTAGAGCAATGTGGGACTAATCCTCATCCTCATGTGCACACACACATGGGCCATCATGGGCCGAGGTGTTACAATTAGGTGGTGGAGGGCGGCGCTGGCGGATCCAATGGCGTTAGCTGTCAGAGATGGGGAAGAAGGATGGGGCGGGGCGTTGGAGGCGAGCGGCGGGGAAGGAGAAGGCCACGGGAGGGGAGTAGAAGGCAGCGGGAGGGAAGGAGTAGGAGGAGGGAGCTGGGAAGGGGCGGCAGCTGGGGTGGGGCGAGAGTCGAGGGTAGGGTTTAGGTTGAGGAGATTTTATATATGGTTGGTGGAATGATGTAAGCTCTTGATTTTTTTATCTAATGGTTAAAAAATGACTGATTTTAGAAAACAAATAGTCATAAATTATATAGATACTTTTTATAAATCAAGTCGCTAAAACATATACTATAATTAACTTATATATTCTATTTTAAAAATATTTTATTTAAAAACTAAAAAAACTTTTAGAAGCACAAAGGAAACCATTCTCGTCGGTCAACTCCGGGCCACCTGCTAACGACACGACCGTATAGCCTCGCTGCTTCCTCACCGGTCGCCACGACCACCACAATGACCACGCACCACCCCCTCCTCTCCTACATCGCCGCCACCTTCCTCCTCGTCGTCTTCCCCCGCGCGCCACTTGCCGCCGCGCAAGACCAACCGCCGCCGTGGTTCCTCTGCGGGCCCCCTCCGGCCAGCGGCAGCTACACGGAGAACAGCACGTACCAGGCCAACATCGGCCGCCTCTCCGCCACCCTCCCCAAGAACGCCTCCGCCGCGTCCCCGGTCTTCTTCGCCATCGACAGCATCGGCGCCGTCCCCGACATCGTCTACGCCCTCGCGCTCTGCCGCGGCGACGCCAACGCCTCCGCCTGCGGGGCCTGCCTCGACGCCGCCTTCCGGGGCGCGCAGCAGCAGTGCCCGCTCTACAAGGACGTGATCATCTTCTACGACGATTGCCACCTGCGCTTCTCCAACCGCAACTTCCTCGTCTCCGACGACAACTTCGTCAACACGGTCACCCTCCAGAGCTCTGAGCGTGTGGTGGGCGCGGCGGCGGCGGCGGTGTTCGACACCGCCGTCGGCCTGCTCGTCAACGCCACCGCCGACTACACGGAGAACTCGTCCAGGCGGTTCGGCACGGGAGAGGAGGTCTCCGATGACAGGAGCATCCCCACGGTCTATGCGATGTCGCAGTGCGTACCGAGCATGACGGCGGAAAAGTGCCGGAGCTGTCTCGCGGATATAATTGGGCTGATGCCGGCTTCTTTCAGCGGGAGGAAGGGCGGGAGGATTCTCGGGGTGTGGTGCGACTACCGGTACGAGGTATTTCCTTTCTTCTCCGGCCGCCCGCTGCTGCAGCTTCCGGCGTTCTCGGGGACGCGGCCTGTGCCGGCGCTACCGCCAGTCAGAGGAGGTAAGTTGGAGAAACAGAAATGACTTATGTCGCTGTGCAATCACTTATGCCGGCGACACCCAAATTTGTTGGTTGTTTGATGTGTATTTGCCAATTAAGCTCATCTAAAAGAACACCTAACCAATTTCACGAAGCTAATCAACGGCACTGTCTTAAAAAATGATTCTGGTAAATCTCACAAATCTTTTTTGACAAAATCGGGCCTCTTATGACTGAGCACTATCGGTTGTTGAGTTGCTTGACCAGAAGGAGAAGGGTCCTTACCTGACCATTTCTAGTGCAACTCAACGATTAGCTGTAATCATGCACACTTATTTATTAGGTGTGCAGTGCAGCTAATTTAAAACTTATTCAGCAAGCTCAAAAGCTTCTCCTTATGATTTGCTGAACAAAGCAAACTGTCAGACAATTAGCACTTCGTTGATTTGGAACTTGTAAGTTTTTTTTGGAAGGTATAGAATAACTTGCCGCAAAACGTACGAGCTACTTGTAGGCAAAGGAGTTCTGTTCTTCATATCTTTGTTAAAGTTTGCAGAAATAAATTATCTAAAAAATTGCAGGAAAAATTAACAAAAGGACTGGAGCAATTCTAGCCATTGCAATGCCTATAATTGCTGCAGTACTGGTCATCACCGTAATATGCCTTTATTCTTGGAGGAGGAGGAGGAGGAGGAGAACAGCAGCAAAGCCATCAGTACCATGTAAGTCCTCTTAACCATTTTGAATTATGAAATAATATTAGGGCAACTATTCAGTTTGTTGAAATGGTAATTTACATACTAATAATGACCTTCTTAATCAAATATTGTTTCCTTAACATTTCCTGAAAAATTTAAATAATACCATCCTTTTCATCATTGCACTCTCTTTAAACAGATTCAACTAGTTCAGATTGTATTGAAAGCATCGATTCGCTCCTTCTTGATCTATCAACACTACGAGTTGCTACAGATGACTTTGCTGAAAGCAACATGCTTGGCAAAGGAGGGTTTGGTATGGTTCATAAGGTACAAATCATAGTATTACATGTACCATATATAGCTTTGCTAGCTGAACCTTCTGTCAATTTGTAAGTATATTTACTTTCACAGGGAGTCCTACCTGATGGTCAACAAATAGCAGTGAAAAGGCTCAGTCAGAGTTCCAGACAAGGAATAGGAGAGTTGAAAAGCGAGCTGGTTCTGGTTGCTAAGCTTCACCACAAGAATCTTGTGAGGCTCATTGGTGTTTGCTTGGAAGAACAAGAGAAAATACTTGTATATGAATATATGCCCAACAGAAGCCTTGATACCATTCTTTTTGGTACAATTTTCTCACTAGTAACTTTTCAAAATGAAAAATTCTCAATAGGGCAGAGCTCCTGCCTTAGTTTTTTTTTTAAAAAAAAAAACTCAACAGGAGTAGTGCAAGTGCCACTAAAGTTTCACTACAATGCTCTGATATTTCTTGTTTAAATGGCAGATTCTGAGGAAAACAAAGATCTAGATTGGGGGAAGAGATTCAAGGTTATCGATGGAATTGCTAGGGGGTTACAGTATCTTCACGAAGATTCTCAATTGAAGATAGTTCACCGGGACCTCAAAGCAAACAACATTCTATTGGACATTGATTACAGCCCTAAGATTTCTGACTTCGGCTTAGCAAAGATATTTGGAGGGGATCAATTAGAAGATGTCACTCACCGTATTGCCGGAACATAGTAAGTACGGTCAGAATTTCCCAAATAATATATCAAAGTATACCATCAGATAGTAAAGTTATGTTCTTATCACAGTGGATACATGGCACCGGAATACGCCATGCGTGGTCAGTATTCAATGAAGTCGGATGTGTTTAGCTTCGGTGTTTTGGTTTTAGAGATTGTCACAGGAAGAAGAAACATTGGCTCCTTCAACTCGGAGTCGGAGCAAGACGTTGATCTCTTAAACCTTGTAAGCACTTCAGAATGTTCCATAAACTCTGTGCGCAGCGCAGCTAAATTCCCCACCATAATAGTCGAACAATTTGCCAATTTGGTGCAGGTATGGGAGCACTGGATCAGGGGAAACGTCGTCGAGCTGATCGATCCATCCCTGAGCAACCGTCCTCCCATTGACCAGATGTTGAAGTGCATCCACATTGGGCTATTGTGTGTTCAGAGAAAACCGGCGGATAGGCCGATGATGTCGTCGGTAAATGTCATGCTTAGCAGCAACACTGTCCGTCTCCCTTCTCTTTCCAGACCAGCCTTCTGGATCCAGCAGATCAGTGCCAGTGACAGCTCAAATGCGCACTCGGAACCGTATCCGAGACCAAGACCTTCCGGGTACACTGATAATTCAGCAGTGAGGTCTTCGAACGGAATGTCCACCACAGAGCTTGAGCCAAGATGAATCTTGAAGCAAGTAATTGCTGAGCCAATTTGTACCAGTAGTAAAAGTCGTAGCCACCACAGAGCTTGAGCCAAGATGAATCTTGGAGCAAGTAATTGCTGAGCCAGTTTGTACCAGTAGTAAAAGTCGTAGTGATGCGAGCCCTGAGCCGTTGCTCGGTGGGAGGTGGCGAGGGTGTTCGCCCCTCCGGCTGGATTCGATCCTTGGATTGAACTCGGTGTTTCTTATTTCTCTTGATGCTGTTCAGTAAACAGTACCCTCTAGAAAGTGTTGTAATAGTTACGGTATAAGCATAGATATAAATATAATTCCAGTATAATTATATAAACACAAGAATGACATCAATTCAAATATAAATGACATAATATGTATGAAACCATATGAATTGAACATATCATTCAAAGTATAACACATATTCAATAATAGAAACAATAACATTCTAAACTTGAATATGTATGTCAATGAATAGAACATGAACCAATTAAGATTAACAAAAAACTCAAATTTTAATTGATATTTTGTGCTATCAGATTGTAGGGTTACATAAGAATATTTCTTAGCCGTCCTGCTACTAAGATCATATACTCTTCATCAATTGGATATATCAAAAAGATTCTCAAAACTCTGAGCTCTAAATCAATGTCTAATTGCCTCTAGGTTTGAATATGAAATTTCGGCCAGCACTGCTAATAAGCAAAGTGATCACTTGAAGATAACAATAATGTAAACAACTATGACTTGACTATCACAGATTCAATCACCAGATCATACAATAGTTATTAGAGTATCAGGCTTGAAAAACAGCATATGAATTAAGTAGCCCAATGATAAACTAATGCAGAAATCAGATTACTGTCAATATTCAAATATCGATTCCCAAATTTCACATCTAACCATTCTGACAAGGCAATAACTACAGTAACAATGTTTTAGAGCTCAAAGATCCAATTTCAGTATATGTCTATTGCATCATTGAGCAACAATCCGATCCCACAGTCAATTTTTGTCTCCCAGTGCTAGCTAAAGAATAAAAGATTAACAATCTAGCACAGCACACAAAGATTGTAAATACAAGTGACTGATATACTCACAAAGCCGGTTATACTCGAAATCACCGAGAAGGTCACGAAGCCAGACACGTCGTGAGACGTTGTTCCAGAAAACCTATTACCCCTCCACACCACCGTGAAAGAGGACAGTAGGCAACGGAGATACAAAACCCCACCTTTGACATCCACACACCAGCAATGTTGAGGTATAGGGAGTATGCCGCACAAGCGCAGGGGAGAAGCCGGCCAAGCGCTTCGCCGACGAGCACCAAGAAACCGAGGTCGTTACACACCAGAACCACCACAGAAAAACAAAGAGGAGTCAAGAGGAGGAAAGCTCACTTTCTTTTTCAGATGCCCCAAGGAAGAAGAGGT
This sequence comes from Melocanna baccifera, assembly GCA_036346265.1. Taxonomy (NCBI): domain Eukaryota; kingdom Viridiplantae; phylum Streptophyta; class Magnoliopsida; order Poales; family Poaceae; genus Melocanna; species Melocanna baccifera. The sequence continues at coordinate 17,201,724 of CM070695.1, forward strand.
TATAGGCAAAGGGAGGGGTTGCGCAGTGCCTCCAACGGCCGGGCTGAAGCCCGAGCCTGCCACCTGCGCCGTCCGCCTCCGTCGCGCACGCGAAGACCGAGCCAGCCCAGGAAGACCGGGCCTCACGGGTAGACCGGGCCGCACGAGGGAAGCAGGCGAGCGCGAGGACCAGGCCGCCAGGTGCGGCATCACCGGGTGCGCCGTCACCGAAGCCGGCTCCCCCGTGCCGCCACTATTTTTCCACCCGTGCCGCCCCTCTTTCCCCTTTCCCCGATCTGGTCAAGCAAAGAAAGAGAGGAGGAGCTTGGCCCACCGACAGGTGGGCCCCATCTCTATTTTTTTTCTTTCTTTATCAAATAGGAAATTACCTTCTTGCCCTCTGGAATATACAACAGAAAGTCCATATGGATGTGTTTAGTAGGACAGCGTGTTCTCAAGCTCCAAAAAGTTATTAAGTCATTGTTTAATTTTTAGCATGTATAGAGAGTATATATATATGTATATGTGTGTGTATATATGTATATGTATATGTATATGTATATATGTGTGTGTGAATGGATGTAGTAGGTCGCGTGTCTACGTTGTACCTGAAAAATCGTAGTGATGCTGATTCGTGGCACGCATGAATGATTATGAAGCGTCAGTAATGTCAATTTTTCCGTGAACACGACATTCCAGGGCTTCTTTTTTTGTTAAGCTCCACGACATTCGACAACACGTAGGTATAGCGATCGGCGTCAGACTGCTCACGAGGAAAACGAAGTTTTTTTTGACGAGAGCTGTCGGCCGCAGGACCCGGTTAGAGGGCAGGGCGCTGAGCCACCGAGCCGCTGGCGTTATATGTCACTCCGTTGTGGATGCTCCTTCGTTTTTTCCTTGAGACCATGGAAGCTTCTTTGTTCGGGGTGTACGTGTCCATGCGCGAACTGGAAATGGTCAAGAAAGGCCCACGAACGGTACAGATTTAGCCTGTGGACACAACGGGTTGTAGATAATCCGTTCTCTCATACATGGGACATGGCGCAAAAATTAGGCTGGTTCAGTACCACTTTCAGCCGATTTATATTTATATAAACTATAATAAATAGTTTTTAAATGATACATTTTTTCAAAATAAAATCAGAGAAAGATTGTAGTAAAAAGTATACTGAGTTTATCTGTATCGATCAAAATCGTATATGACTATTTTCTTACGTATACTGCCTCTCACGAATAATCAGAATTCAAAAATTTAAACCATAAGTAACAACTCAAAAAATCCTTATAAACAGTTATAATTAAAAAAAATAAGCAATAAATCGCCAAAATGAACTCACACTTAGACCGGAAAACCAAGGACAAAACACGTAGCCTGTCTCCAAAGCTTTGCATGGGCAGATGGGCACAGCCCGGTCTCGCCGAAAAAGGCCGACCTGGAAGCTCCAATTCGTGCCGAAGCCCCAGCCTCCCCTTTCAGCTGCGAATCGAAGCCCACTCGCGTGTGGCCTAGGCGAACGAGCCGCGCATTCGATGGGCCAAGCGTAAGCTCGCCAAGAAACCCCCACGACCCCGCCGCACCGCGGTGGGCCCCCACCCTGCCAGCCCAACCCGCGCGATGTCCCCGTACCACTCCATGTTGCCCGACGCCTCGCGCGGCGCCAACATTTTTGCCTTGGTCGCGCGGCACGCGCGCGCAGTTCCCGCGCGAGCGGGTGCGCATGCCTGCCGAGAGCTCGAGACCCGCGTCCGCTCGAGCGCCGTGGGCCGGCCGGCCACAGACCACCCAACGGCCACCGCTTCTCGGCTGCAATCCCTCCGTCCTCTGCGGACCTGTTTATATTAGCTATACCTAATGATTTTAGATATGACTGATAATTTTTAATTAAAAATAAATGGTAGTGTTTTTTAGAAAAAAATATACGGTATGAAAAATAAGAAAAAGATACATGTATGAGATGAGAGCAAGAGAAATGATACGTGATACATATGTGACCCTTTACTTTATCTTTAAAGCGAGACGGGAATAAAAAAATGAGTAAATCATTTTTAAAAAATCAAATTCATACTGCCATTTAGCTTCTCTAGAAAGAAACAAAAAAATAACGGCCAATACGAGGAGACCCTAGGTATTTAGTCTATGATCGAGGTACTTCGTCTCTAATCCTTCGGGGGGAAAGGTACTTCGTCTCAGAAAAACAAGGTATTTTTTTACGATAAAAAAAGAGCTAAGATCTCGTCTTAATTTACACCGAGGAAAATAAACTAACAACTCCTAGTTTTTTAGCAAGTCAAAGTACACAACAGTGAACACAAATTACACTGATAAATTACACTTGCTTCTCTGGATCACAATACAATATGAATCAAACAAGCAATGATACGTTGCAATCCACAAGCGGGCATGCGTTTGCCTGCGCTTCTTCGTGGACCGATTAACACGAGACAGTACTGTGAGAGAGAGAGCTTCCGTCCCAGAAAAATGTTGGTCTAGCCGCAGCAGGCAGAGAACTGGTGGTATCGGTGTTAAGCATCACCATGATATCTGCCATCGTAGGTCGATCCACAGGGTTCTGCTGAAGGCACAAGAGACCTATATTGACGCATTTCAGCACCTCGGCTTCAGGGTAGTTTCTTCCAAGCGAACAATCTACCATCTCTGCGATGGTTCCCTCGGCCCAGTGCCTCCAGACCTGGCATCACAATCACAAATCTTCAGGACCAACAACATCGACGCATACGCAGGTGCTGCAAGTGTTGTCAGTGTGTGTTAGCAAGTACTCACGACGCTTATTATGTCTTCGTTTTGCTCAGAAAAGTAGGACCCGGTGTTCCTCCTGCCCGTTACGATCTCGATGACGAGGATGCCGAAGCTGAACACGTCTGATTTCGTAGAGTACTGCCCACGCATCACGTACTCAGGAGACATGTAGCCGCTGCAGCAAGAAGAACAAATAGCATGGGTTAGTTAGTTAAGCTGACGTTATTGTCCAGACACCATGATTGATTGACTGATATTGTTCGAGAGCCTTGGTTAATTACAATGTCCCAACGATGCGGCTGGTGACATCTCGAGTCTGATCTTGCCCGAAGAGCCTGGCGAGACCGAAGTCCCCGATCTTGGGGTTCATGTCTGCATCCAACAGAACATTGCTCGCTTTCAAGTCGCGGTGGACGATCTTCTTCTGAGAGTCTTGGTGAAGATACTGCAACCCTCGGCCAACTCCTTCGATTATCTTGAATCGTTTCGCCCACTCTAGACGACCTTTTTCCTCAGGATCTAACACACACAAAAAAAAAAGAGGATTTCATGGTTATTGCACATGCATATAGGTGCTCCTAAAGAGAATTTAGATTGTGTGGGAAGGACAGTGGTACCAAAAAGAATGGTATCAAGGCTTTTATTTGGCATGTACTCGTAGACGAGCAATCTCTCTCCTTCGTCTAGGGAAAAACCCACAAGCCGAACAAGATTCTTGTGATGAAGTTTGGCCACCAGAACTAACTCGTTTTTCAGTTCTTCTAGCCCCTGATTTGAACCTTTCGACAGTCTCTTCACGGCCACTTCTTGTCCGGAAAGAACTCCCTGAATGAATCGATTTATCTTCCAAGTTATGAATACAATGCACTATGTTGAAGTAGAAGTAAATTGGCCGTTTTTCCTCATCAGTTTAAACTTTTAAGTGAACTGGTTGGTGCATGTAACTTAACATGGTATCAAAGCGAAGTGATTATAAGTTTAAGACCTGGTTGACGTAATTAAAAAAAATACTTACAGCTCACTTCTATTCTACATCTTAAGCCTGAGCGAGTCTACACGTGAGAAGGTTAACATGCTTCACATTTTAAATTTATGAATAAAAGTTTGTATGCAAACTTGCGAATTACTTCTATCAATTTGAAGGCCATTGCCATACCTTATAAACTGCACCGAATCCCCCCTCACCAAGTTTGTTGCTTTCATCGAAGTTATTTGTTGCCACTTGTAGTGATGACAGAGATAGCAAGGTTGACTTGACACTTTCGAGGTCGTCGGTTTTATCAGCTGGTAAATTTCCATTGATTCGGTTGTTAACGATTAAGTGTGAGTGCAACATTAAGAAGCGGAAACTGTGAAGAGGACTTACGTCGGGAGGAAAGCCCTGCTCTTCGCGATCTTCTCTTGCTGAGCTTGGTTCTCATACAAAGGGAAATCGCAGCTATGGCAGCAACACCCACTATCGGCAATATAATTTCAAGAGGTTTGCTCGCTGACTTGTTTTTACCTGTAATTTGACAACAAAAAATCAGTTTAAGATTTGCAGCAGTGCATGTGTCACGAACAAAATGAAGTTCTGGTTTGTATGAAAAATTCCCGAATGGTGGGGTCACCGAAAAAACCTGGACTCTAATTAACTCAAAGCAACATAATTAGTAATAATCAAAAAATAATAAAAAATTATTACAATGCATTTAATTACAACCAACTGGTCTTAGGCCTCAACAAAGGAAATAAAGACATTATTACAACCCTTTTTAATTACAAGAATTATGCAAATATGAAAAAAAACTACTTTCATAAATAAGATGGCATTAGAATAGAAATTAAAATAAGTATAGCATTGCATTCCTTGCCTTGTTCCCCCGCCGACCTCACCCTAGCCGCACCCCCTTTTTATTTTTGCAATCGAAGAGCAAACGAAATAACAATCCAAGGGAGAATAAAAAAAGAGAAAAAAATGGATCGTCGTCAGTACCCTTTGACTATTAGTCATTTAGAGTGGTGTTCACCAAGGTTTTCAGACCGTTTCGGGCCGATCGGCATCTCTCATCATAAGTGAGCTTCATCATTCGGCTTTTAGAAATGTAACTCCCATATTTTTGCCAACTTACCTCAGCTAGAAAAAATCCAGCACATTGCATAGCCCACATTTCGGACCATTGGTCCATCAAACCCATAGGAAGCCAAGACACATATAAGGATAAGAGGAGAGCCTCCCAACTGTGAATAGCCAAGAGAGAGAGAGAGAGGCAACCGAGTGCCTCACCATACTTAAGCCCTCATTCCATCCCACCACTACCCACTGCATTTTCGAAACCACCAAGAGCACCAAAGCTAGTCGAGACCCTACCGCATTCCAAAACCACCAAAAGCAACAAAACCAAGAGCACCCTAGCTCTCTCACAGGCAAAGCCAACCGAGAGCCCTCCCAGAACACAGAGACCCAAAGCAAGCCAAGAAAACCTCCGCATTGCTCTCTCGGCCGAAGGCCAGAGAACCACCTTCCCCAAAAAGCCAGCAGCCCACCGAACAAGGAAAGAGGAGAGTCAAAGAAGGGGAGACAAAAAGGTAGTGGAAGCCGAAGCTGAGCGTGGACCATCGAAACCTAGGAGGCCGACCAGGTGGACCACAAGGCGACGACCTTGACAGAAACAAGGCGACCTCGTCCACATCTGCAGCGGCGTGAGGACCACACCACAACCTCCACCAATGAACTTTCTGTTTCCAACCTGACACAAGTAGGCCCACTTTTCCCTCTCACCATCCTTTTCCCCATCTTTTCCCTTTCGATTTCATCACAAAAAGGCATACAAACGCTCAGCACGTACTCCACCTCATCTCAGTCGATTGAGCTAGGCTTCCAAGAGGAATGAAGGAGCCACCCAGCCTAACTGGTAGCTACCACAGCAACTGGTGGCACATCCTAGAGAGTCATGAGTGCCCTCGGGCAAGAGAGTCTGCTCCTGGGTGCAACAACCCTTGACTGAGTCCCGACATCATAGCCACTAGAACCTCCCAATCCTCGGGTGTGATAAAAAGATGCAAGTATAACAAAATTAATAGCTAAATCAAAATGCATAAGCATGAAAATGGGTAGGGGAGAAGGTAGAACCGGCGAGGAGAGGAAGCCGAGCCATAAGATCACCTTAACCATGACCACCGGCCATGAACTAAGCCTAGCCATAGAGCCATCCCGACCGGCTGCGGCCTCTGTGAGGGTGAAGGAGGCCGAGGGAGCCACCGAGTCAGAGTAGCTGGGGAGGTCGAGTCAAAGTAGCCAAGAAGGCCAAGTAGCTGGAGTAGTCGAGGAGGCCGAGTAGACTGAGTAGCTGATGGATTCGGTAAGTCGGAGTAGCCAAAGGGCCCGACGAGTGCATGGTTTGGCCAAGCCAACAAGCAACCCACAGATCTAGCATGGAGAACCCACAAGACACCTATACCCGGCGAGGTAAACCCCCAGATCCGGTGAGTACCCGATAGATCTAGTGAGTAGCCCCCAGATCTGGCGAATAGAGCCAGCGGTAATTATAGATCCGGCGAGTGGCGACCCGAGGGGAGGTAGATCAGCTAGATCTAAGTTGAGGGAAGGAGGTGCACCGAGTAGTCCGGCGAAGGGAAGCGCCAGACCGTGGAGAAGAAGGAAGATAGAGGCGAAAATCAGCATTTGAGGATGCAAGGCATCTGTGTTGCGGCGTCGGCCGAGCATGTGCGTAGCTAAGGAGGTGAGGCATTTTGTGTCAACCGAGCTGGGCCGAGTGCGTCGGGCCAAGGAGGTGAGGTATTTTGTCGGTCAAGCCAGGCCAAGTGTGTGGGTCGAGCCAGGCCGAGTACACTGGGCCAAGAGCATAATTGGCCAAGCCAAAGGCATGGGCCAATTTGGCCATGTGAATAGTAACAGAAAGGAGACTGGGTAGACTCCCAAAAACCCCATGGTAGGTAAAATCGACTAGAAAACCACCAAAATGGAAAAGGGGATTTTTCTAGAAATCTAATAATATCCTAAATAAATATTTTCTTAAGTAGTGTGTCTGTCTGTAAATGCAGAAGTCGAGTCGGTTCAGGCTGAGGCAGCAGACTAGGTTGCACTTGACTCCAGCCCTTACTACTACTCAAGCAAGCTTATCTTTTATCACAAATATGTTATGTTAAATGTACAAATCACATTATGTATCATTATCGTATACTTGCATTAAAATCTTAATTGAAAAACTAAATTGAATAAGAAGATGAAAAGAGATAAAAAGAGGGGAAAAAAGAGGAGAAAATTGAAGAGGCATAAGAAAGAAAGAGTAGTCTGGCTGATAAAAGCAACTAGACTAAAAGAGTATATAATAGGAGAGTAAAGGGGACCTAAAACAGGTAAAGAGAGAAAAGGCGGGACCCCTTTACATGTGGATAGAACATAAGGACCCACAAAACTTTCACTCGAAAAAGGGACCGTATTTAAAGTGCCAACTATTTTTCTATCTCAGACGGGCAGAAAATATTACCCTATTACATTATTCACCTGTCCACATGGGGTAAGTAAAATAAGCATGAGTAATGATGGATTGAGCTCAGGACCAATAACGCCAGTCTGGAAGTGAATAAGTCCCAGACACATATATTAGTGCGAATGGAGTGTTGGGTGTTGGGAGTTGACCCAACCAAATGCTATTGGAAGTCGATGGAGCCTAGGTGAGCGACTTGGTACACTAGTGGACAAATAAATGAGTTGGAGATTCAAGTAGTGTAACTTGGAAAATGTTCTGTACTTTGAGCTTAACTCCACACCAAAGGAAGTGTGGGATACCTAGTTCATGATTGTTCAGAGTAGCTATAGATACAGTGGTACAAGCCTACATAGTGCACGTAAAAATCATGAATTTATGCTTGCTTCTTGGATTGGAGGCTACGGAGATCGCTAGAGATCTTTCTTCTCTCGAGTGAAAAGTAGAGTTTTCATAAGTTAAAATATACCACTTAGTTTGACAAAGATTACTTTCCAGAATTAGATGAGTAGAAATTGTGATATTGAACAAGAGAAAAGACATACAATGCATTTTACTATTACAATACTTGCTGAGTACGTTAATACTTATCTTTGCTATTATTTTTTTGTTAGACCCTAATCTGACCTGGGATTACTCTGAGTTGAATGAAGGGATCGCAGGCACCGCCGAGGTCACAGGAGAGGAGGGCGATGGTTACGAGGACTCAGGGGAGGTGGATCTCCTATACTTGGTTGGAACAAGTAGACGTCCCACTGAGCCGAGTAGGAGAGCCTTAATGTATATGTCTTGTATCTTTTGTTGCTTATGTATTTGTATTAAAGAACATAGCCCCTATTTACGAGGACTCAGGGGAGGTGGATCCCCTATACTTTGGATGGAACAAGTAGATGTCCCACTGAGACGAGTAGGAGAGCCTTAATGGATATGTCTTGTATCTTTTGCTGCTTATGTATTTGTATTAAAGACCATAGCCCCTATTACAAATGTTGTATTAAAGAGACAGTTTCTATATTATTATTCTGCTGCGCGACTCTGGTAAAAATTTATTATTTGTTGGAGCAATGTTCTACTGATAAGATAAATAATAATCTATTACTGAAGCATAATTATCCTTAGGGTAATTACATTGGGCGTCGCAATCACATGCAGTGGTGTGATGCTGTAATCCAATATGCGCTTTATCAAAAAGACAATGCACTAGCTAGTAGTCGAGATTAGTGTCATGTTAACAAGAATATGACGAGAGTAAAAAAAAGTAGACTCCATTCAAGCAAGCCATAAGATAAAGTAACTTTGGGTCCCGCCTCAACCACACTAACAGGCTTTACTTGATACACCAACCTTGCACGTGTAATATAGTCCATCGGTTCATTTTTAGACGACGTTTCGTGTTCGTAAAGCCAATTTTTTAAAACTTTGATCGCTAATATATATTTTTTATTTTATCATGTAAAACTATCATCGCTAAATTTATTATCAAAAATACTTTCATATCATTATATTTTTCATAATTTCTATCAATATATAATTATGCAAAATAACGATAAAATATTATATTGAAGACCGTACCTTTAGAACAAGAAGTAAAAAAAAGCACACAGTAATTCGTAAGCCCACGAGTCATCGAGTGAATTAATTCGACGGAGTACACACTCAACTCACCTCCTGTAGTGCCCGGCACAACATCCGGAGCCGGCGCTGGAGCCCCGGTCTGCAGCCGCAGCATCGCGCCGCCGGTGTAGAACGAGTCCAGCTCGAACCTCAAGTTGCACCGCGAGCCAACGATCCTCGCGCCCTGCACGTTCGTCGGGAACGTCTTCCACCACTGGCCCACGAGGTCGTTGAGACAACTCCGGCACAGCGCCGGCGTCAGGTCCGGCACGCACTGCGCCATCGAGTAGATATTACGGAACTCCGGGTCGAGCCCCACCCGCTCCCCCGTCGCGAACAGCCTCGTCGAGTTGTCCACCGCGTACTGCACGGTGGCGTTGAGGAGGTCGGTGACCGCCCGGTCGTAGACCGCGACGTCGCTGTGGGTGATGTTCGCGCTGCTCATGAGGGGCACCTCGCCGGAGTTGTTGGTGGAGGACAGGAAGTTCTTGTCCGAGAGACGGACGTAGCACTGGTTGTAGCAGATGGCCACCTCCGTGCTGCGGTTGCAGACCCTCTGCACGTCCCGGCCGGCCAAGGTGCCGCAGTCGAAGCAGTCGTTGGGGCTGACGTCGGCGCGGCAGAGCATGAGGCCGTAGACGGTGTTCGGGCCGGCGCCGACGGAGCCGGAGGCGAAGAGGTCGGGCGAGGCGGTGGCGTTCTGTTGGAGGTCGGTGATGAGGTTTAGGAAGTTGGACTCGTAGGTGCTGCCTGCCGAGTAGTTGCCTGTGCTGCTGTTGCAGCTCGGCCACGGCTGGGCGGCGGCGAGCGGAAGCGCGAGTGCCGCGAGGAGTAGAACGGCATGGATCGAGGAGCGGCCGTGCATGGCGCCGTGAACGGAGGAGGAGCTCGGGGGAAGAAACTTGGCGAGATACGGAAGCTAGTTGGAGCTTGGAAAACACCTAGGACGATGCATGGTGGTTTGTCTAGTCTAGACTCCGCCTAGTATGATGATCTTTGGCTCTTGGAATTTGGCATGCATGCCAACTCGATATATTTAGGTATGTCGTCGTATGTGTAAGTGTGCGCGTGTGCGAATATGATGCAGCTGTTTCAACTCGCTAACGCGTTTGGTACTCTGCAGCACCATGTATTCCAAAAGAGGAAGAAAAAGAAACGCAAGTTGGTGAGTTTTTTTTCCCTTTCGAAACCTCTCCATAGCAGCTGTTTCGACTTGCTAGTATTTGATCAAATATTTAGTAGGGCGAGGCATCCAGCCACTTGATTTAGTTAATGTAGATCCGTCGATGTCATTGCTGACCAGGTGCAGCGCATCCAGACGTTCGGTCCTGCTGAAAGTTGCACGAAGAGAGCAACTGCTAGTCTGCTAGTAACTAGTAAGTACTCCCTCTCTTTCGAAACACACCTACTAATTATCACTTCCACACGGGTTCCAATCCATCGCACAGGTTTGACACTTGCTTTTTGCAGTTACACACTACTCCCTCCGTTCGTAAATTTAAAAAGTTTTAGAAAACGTGCGGTTTAACTGGTTTAACTTTGACTACTAATATATAAAAACTATTAAGGTTGATCATGTAAAAATAGTATTATTAGATTAGTCATAAAAAATATTTTATAATATTTTTATAAACATATCTATATAAATTAAAACAATTAATGAGATTGAAGACATCTCTTTTATTTTAAGGGCAAGAAAATCCCATGATAATCCTAAAAACAAAAAGAAAACCTAAAAAATTTTACATTAATCGAGAAAAAAGAACAAAATGTCTCCACCACTTATTTTGGTGGATCATATTATAACAGTGTAGATTAATCATATATATATTAGAGTTGTATAGCAAATATAATTGTATTTCAATCACAGATGATAAAATTATATATCAAAGACAACTATATTAAAATTCAAGATGCGTAACTAGGTGGCAAATCAGCTAGTTCATATAAAAAGTAGTAGACAAAGTTGCATATTGAAAATGGATATCCAAAACATCATACATTTTTATGAACGCAGGAAGTATTAAACTATAAAAAAATAGCTATGTACTCCCAACGATAAATCTACTTACATAGAAATGAAAATATTTTTTTATATAGCAGTGAAGCGTGTTTGATACTTTTTTTACATAGCAGTGAAGCGAGTCAGGTCTGTACACGTCCAAAATTCAAAGTTTGCACACACATATTTATTTACTTCGAAAGGAGAAGAGAAAAGTTTGCAACTTTGCAGAGACTTCAACCTGCCGCGCGCCGTGCTATTGCGTGCTGTCCATTCGCCGCCTTGGCTTCAACTTGCCAGTACTCTGACGAGTGACCGGACGTTCCCGTGGGCGAAACCACGGCCAATCTGGTGCGCGCTCGGCTACCGCACCGCTCGAGCACCCCTGGCGCGCTCGGCCGCCGCGCTTGCCGACCGCGTGAGGCGCCTGGAGGGCGTTGCAGCTCGGGAAATAGATGTGCGTGCATGGCTCTGATGCCATTCGATCGGTAGAGCTGCATGCACGACGTCGCTTGCCGAGGGCAGGCTGTCGCCGTTCGCGCTGTAGCACACGTCAACGGATTGCACCACCACTAGAGCTGGGAGTTGAGCCGGGCTATTCTGGACCAGTCCGAGGCCCGACCAATTCGACACGGCCCAAGTATGGCACGAGCACGCCACGTGACGGGCCGTGCCGACACGGTACGAATGGCGGGCCAGGCTGGGCCTGGAAAGCTGGCCCGTTTGGCAGCATGGCATATCGTGCCGTGCTTGGGCCGGCCCGGCCCAATGGAGCACGGCCAGCACGGGGGGCACGCCAGTGCCCACGGCTGCCTCGACCTCCCCGGCTCTCCCTCCCGCGCCCCCCCCTCGCCCCCACCCTCCCGCCTCTCGTTGCCTTCCGGCGCCAACCCATAGCCCATCACACATCACATCACAGAGCAAAGAGAGAGAGAGAGAGAGAGAGAGAGAGGAGTAGAGGGGATTAGGGAAGGAGACAAGGAGTACCCGTATCGTCGCTCGGGCTTCAGCCGGAGAACCTTCACCGCGAGGCACACGAGCACCTTCACCGTCATCGCCCGTGACAGAAGGACCAGCCGCCGCATGGCCGGCAGCCCGGCACCACCACGAACGCCCTCGCCTGTGCCGCCACAGTTGCCCAGTCCACCCGCACCGGCAGCTCGCGAGGGGGAGGCGGTGGGGGAGCGGTGGAGGTGGGGGGACCGGGGGAGGAGGGGGTGGCGGGGAATGGGTTGGCGGCAAGGGAGCGGGGGGAGGGGGAAGGAGGAGGCGGTGGGGGAGGAGGGGCCCGAGGAGGCGGTGGGGGAGGAAGGGGAGGCGGCGGGGGAGCGGTGGAGGTGGGGGAGGGGGGAGGAGGGGGCGGCGGGGGACCAGGGGGAGGGGGGAGGCCGGGAGGGGGAGGGGGAGGAGGGGGGCGGCAGGGGGAGCCTGGGAGGGGAGGGGGCGCGGGCCGCGGGGAGGGGAGTAGGTGGCGGCGGGGAAGGGGGAGGAGGGGGCGGGGCGGGGAGGAGGGGGAGGAGTAGGAGGCGGCGGAGGAAGGCGAAGGCCACGGTCCACGGGAGCAACCGAGCAAGAATGGGGAATGGGGTCGACCGCCGAATGGATAAAGAGGAAAGGAAAAATAAAGAAAGGAAGGAGAGATAGAAAAATAAAGAAATAAATAAAATAGAAAAATAAAAAGGAAAAATAAAAGTAAGATAAAATATAAGTAGATATATTGCTACTAAAATTTTCAAACGCTTATTGAAATACTCACTTTGATGATTAGTAGATTAAAACGTAGCGCGTACCGATTAAATAATGTATTGTCATCTAAATTAATTAGGATTGTAATTAAATACCTAATTAACCTGGCTTGAATATTATAATATTTAGAGATGAAAAAGGTTTTAGCTATTGTCCACCTAAAGCAGAGATAATATAACTACATCTTATTACAATTGGATTCCTTAGAAACTATTCCGGTCATCGCCTCCACCTTCTACTCTTCTTATTACGAGTCCATAGTATTCCACCCCGGGTAGTACTTAAATCCATTCATGTAGTCTTCACTAGATCCTAGCAATCCTTCGGTCTAACATACGCCACTCTGGCATTATCGTTGTTTGATCCTTCGGTCTTCACTAGATCCTAGCAATCCTTCGCCTCCACCTTCGCGGTACTCAAGATTAACTCATATATGATACTCGTTGTTTGACATTATCGTACTAGCGGGTATGAGAGAAAGGAAGATGACGAACGTCGTCACAATTGTCGCCGCTGCCTTCGTCGTGCATAGTTACTTTGGGCTGGCATAGCACGAACGCCGGCACAGTGGGCTTTGGGTCGTGCTTGGGCCTGACCGGAGGTGAGGCGGGCCGACATGGCACAGCACGGTGGGATAACTAGGCCGAACCGACACGGCACAAATTGGTCCGAAGCACGGTGGACTTGAGCCGTACCGTGCAGCTCTAACCACCACGGTGGACTTGGTGCGGGGCCAAACAGCAAACTCTCTCAAAATTGAGCTGGGCATCGAGATCATGGGGTCATGGTGATGCCCTGGCCGCGGTTAATCGGATTTTAATCAGGCGAGGGGGAGAGCGGCTTGGGAGCTCATCGGAACCAAGACACGACGGCGAGGGAGCTTCGGCGAAGGAGAATGAAATCGGCTGCTCTGGAGGACTTGTGGGAGTGTTGTGAGGTGAGTAGCATCAGCAAGTGGGCTTTAAAGAGCCGGGGAGGGCGGTTGCAACAGAGACTCAACGAGTGGAGCACCGGCACGTGGAAAGGAGGGTGCGGGGAGCTTTGCCAGGGGGAGAAGAACCACAGGCAAGTTGGTGTACTCCTGCAAGGTTTGGCGTGGGAGTTGACAGCACCGGTACGGCGATGACGCGCGGATGATCGGAGAAGCTCGAGTGCACGGCGGGGAGCTCCTCCGTCAAAATTGGCGCGAAGGGCGAGGGGCTATGGAAGAGCCAGTAGAAAGGGAGCTCTGGAGGAGTGGGGACCATGCCTGCAGGAGCTGACGCAAGCGCGGGCGCCAGAAGAATCGCGGCGCCGCAAATCAGAGGAGGCGGGGGCGGACGCGTGCGTAGGGAGGTAGCGGGCGCAGACAATCGCGCCAGCGTGCAGGGAGTGGGAGGAGAGGGTGTGCACGAATCTCAAAGAAGGAGCAACGGCTGAGATTGGAGAAAGGGATTCAAACAAAAATCCAAGAAAACAAATTCAAATTTTGAATATTTGAGGTGTTTCAGTCTGCGCCCCAGCCGCGTCCTTGCAGCAGCCTCGAGCGCGAGCACCACTGCACGGCGTCGTACCGCGTGAGATGCCGATCGCACGTTCGCGCGCGGGCCACCTAGGCTGTGCTTTGGACTCCAGCGCCGTCCCAACCGTGCCCACCACCCGCGCGGCGCCAACTGCCCCCCGCAGCCGCGCCGCGCGTCCTGCTGCTCCCACGCCGGCGCTGCTCAGCGCACGCGCAGGCCATCGCCCGAGGCCCACTTCTTTATTGCCTTCGCCGCCAGAGTATACCACGTTTTTTAGACAAAAAGTGTAACGACGATCGACAACTTTGATCGTGGCAAGCACGAAACAAACGGGTTCGCGGGTCCAAAATAGTCGCCAAGGACTTGTGCTCACGTATTGGAAGATGGATTATTTATTCCCCTTATTAAACCACCTCTACCAAATTGGAAGCAGAGGGGTGGAATAAAAAGTATTTTAGTTGTTTTCACAGGTCAAACTAAAGCATGTCATTATTGAGAGACTCGACAAACCCAAAAGCTGTCAGTTCGGGCTTAGGTAGCTGTACATCGATCCTAGCAAGCAATATTCCCCGTCTTCGAAATTGTATCAGAACCTATCGACTGCACGTGCATCTTCAATCTTGTTTACAAAATACGTCATCGTACTACGGGTGAATTGGTTGGTGTACTATATAAAACTAGATGTAACATTGAATGTAAGATATTGCTAATGCAATATGTTAAAAAAATAATTGCGGCTGTGAGGCCACTTCGATTCCATATTTTAAATTTGTAGAAGTCTAGATGTGAGAAGAGTATTAAAATATATTACCTATATTCCATCATCAACCACTTCGAGTCCATGTCTTAGGTCAGATGGGGTTTAGACATGAGGTGAGTATTGAAGTATAATGTTCACGTTTTCTCATCAATTTAATCTTTTGGATGAATTGATTGTTACATGAAACCCAATAAAACCTTCTTGAAAAAAACCGTTAGGTTAACCTGGTTTTTTTAAGAAAGAAAAGGAGAAGACGGTACCTAGAACAGTGAAAAATGCTAATCACATTAACCGTACTGCTGCTTCTACTCGTTTCTGTTTTCCTTTTTTAGAAATGTTCATATTAAGAGCAGCTTATATTCAGATTCCAGCAGACAAAACAACAGAAGAAAAAAAATAAAGCACAAAAAGTCAACTTAGCACGGGCCTAAACTCGATCGGGTGCAATGTACAATCTATCAATTCGATTTCAAAATTGTCAGTTGAACTCAGATTCTCCAATTTCTTCTCTCTAGATAGCTCCTACATGTTTCATGGCCGACCACAAACATTCCCAAAAATTATTTTTGTTAACAAAGCAATTCTGTGTCCTGGCTTCTTAGCTCCTTATATATATATCCCCATTCACCTTGGTCATGGCAATCAATCGATCACAGTACCAAAACATATACTGGTTCTCTTGGTAGCCTCTATTTCGATCGATCGACAGCGCGAACCATGAAGACTACTTCGGGAGCATTGTTGCTCGCCGTCATGGCGGTTGGGGCGTTCGCCACGACGGCGTTGGCGATGGACTACACGGTCGGCGGCTCCAACGGGTGGGACACGTACGTCGACTACGACAAGTGGGCGGCCGGCAAGACGTTCATGGTCGGCGACACCATAAGTACGTATTGTTCGCTGTGCAATCTGCCCAATCTGTTCATGTTTGAGCATGGATTAATTGATCTGATCATATATGGATTTTCACCCATGAGTAGGCCTGATGTGACATTCTAGGCATTGCTAGCTATTGCCATGCATGACATCTACTATCTTTTTCTTCTCGACGATCTTCTCAGTAGAAGTCTAATCAGTACGTGCATTAACGTGATCGACAGCGTTCAAGTACGAACCGTACCACAACGTGCTGGAGGTGACGGAGGCGAACTACGACAGCTGCACCGCGGATAACGCCATCTCCACCCACTCCGGCGGCGACACCACATTCGAGCTCACCGCCACCGGCACCCGCTACTTCATCTGCGGCATCCCCCGCCACTGCCTAAACGGCACCATGCACGTCAAGGTCACCACCGTCCCCTACTCCGCCGCAGCAGCAGCCGGACCTTCACCAGCTCCGCTTCCCGCCGACAGCTACGCGGACAAGAATGCCCCGGCGCCGTCGGCCGACAAGGTGCTGATGGACGCCGCAGAGAGGTCGCCGGCGGCCGCCCCGACCACCGCCTCGTCCGCTCAGCGGTTTCAGCAGCCGGCTGCGGCCGTGGCCGGGCTGGCGGTGGCTGCTCTGTTGGCCCTGGCAGCCTAATTAAGCGACGCGTGTACGCTCTGTACGTACGCTGCATGGTTTTAGTTGGATTGGAGCCACCGTTTACATTTTTCTTACTGTATACACGCCGCGTACATGTGTGTGTACGTACGTGTATTCATCGAGGTGTGGTTAACTATTGTTGTACCAGAGGCTCTTCATTCTACTCGTTTTAACTCTTTTTTTCATGTGTTCATTCCTTGTAATTGGTATATGGATACGACCCCCTACCCTGTAATTCCATTTTGAAACAGGCCTTTTGCTACTGCATTGTCTTGTGTAAATGTGCTTTCATACGTTTGCTATCCAAAATATTCCTTCGATGAATATTTGCATGTTTGATTTCATTTATTTATTTATTTTGCGTATCAGTGAATTTTGATGCACCATTTTGTTGCTGTTATTGAGAATTGGGACGTGTAACTATAGCAGTACCACATTACTACCCATACACTTGCTCATGGGAACAGTGGAACAAGGATTGATGCAATAGAACATCAAGTTGTCCCTAAATAAATTGGCAGATTACATCTGATATATCAGAGTCAATGAAGCTTCCATTCGAAAGATAGAAGAATATAAGGGGAACATGACTACTGGAGGGCACGTCTTACTTAGAGGTCATCACGTTGTCCGCAACACAGCAGACTTCAGATGCATCCATCCTGGTTCCAGCTGCATTTTGCACTCTTGTCTTCACATGGAAGAGACATGAGACCAACTCTGTCCAGGATGGACTAAACACAATGGCTAAAAACTAATTTATCCAATACAAAATCAAGGGCGATACGACAAACAAGCAATAATTCTACGGCACCTAATCCTCACTTGCTTCAGCTGATGGATTTTATTCACTAATAATATACAACGGTGTCATCAGATCGTCCCATGTCACCGGCTGATACATAGAAGCTTCAGTTCAGTTCTGGAGTTGGCTACATAACACTGACCAGACTAGACTTCAATGGAAGGCAGTTTTGCATCTTTCTAAAAGATGAGCAAATGGTTTTTGCTGACTTATGCGACAGGAGGGCATGACATGGGGTCATTAGAGGTATCAACATCAGAAGATGGCATGAATTGCCACATGGGAAATCCTGGGTAGCCTATGACAGGCATCATCAGCTTCTGCCCGGCTGCTTGCCCTTGGGCAGCGGTGAATGCAGTGGCGGGGATAACCGAAGGGTGTGGTACGAGGCTTGGACGGGCATTCAGAAGCTTTATCTGATGTTCCAGGCTCTCTTTCTCTGCCTTCAGCTTTTGCTTCTCATCCCGCAGCTCATTCTTTTCAGCCTGTAAAATCAAAGGATCTGAGGATTGATTTGTTCTTTGGATGAACGCTTTATAGTTTCTACCATGTATATCTTATAGTAAACAACATAACAAAAATACAAGAAGGTGACTTTATACCTCTAGGTAACAATTAATGAAACAAAACCCGAAGTTCAAAAACAAATAAATTAATTCAAGTATACAGTGACAGAAGAGTTGACAGATCGGTGAAAATCTACAAGCCTATGAACTCAACAAACAGTTGTTCTTAGACCATATACAGCTGAGCAGGTTCGTCAATATTTTATGTGAATATTAAATTTGTTACTGCAGACAACACAAAAGAAGTAAAACCACAAAAGAGTACAGAGAACTAACAGGGATACGAGTCTACAAGCACCGTATGCATACCCCAAACAACTTTCTGCACATGCCATCTATAAGGATGGTACTACCACAACAGCAAAACTATCAATATTACCATTTACAAAATAATTTGAACATCCCTTTGTTTTTCCCTGTTTCAGACAAAAAAGACAAAGCAAATTGACAAAAGGGTCATAATCAAGAATATAAATGATTTGAAGTGCCTAAACAATATGTGCAAATTGCATAGGAGAGGCTTATCCCCCATCTGAATAGATGCATAGTAGTCAAATTAGCTATATGAAACAAGACAGACCTTCAGCTCTTTCATCTTCTCTTGGAGACTCTCATTTGAATCCTTCAACTTCTGTGCTTCACTACGCAATTCAGCTATGACACGAATAGCATCATTCAATATAGCAGATTTGTCCATTTTAGGTGTCTTGCCTGGCTCCAAGACGGCCCCCAATTCCAAGAACCTAACAAAAAGAAATCCATTAGTTCAATTACAGTTAACATATGCGATACCGCAACAAGAAAAGCAGATTAAACTAAATAATAAAATGTGATTGTTGGCAGGGAACACACCTCTCATTCAGCTTGTCCCTTCTCAATTTCTCCCTGCATGCTTTGGAGCTTGGTTGAGCACCACTTTCTGACCTAGGACTAAAGCATTTTCATGATAAGTTAGAAACATTCAACAGAAAACAGGAATGCAAAGACATGGTTGAACTATGGAATACAAACAAAGAATAGCCATAAACAAACCGTTTATTTGTTGGCTGTTCTTTGCCATGCTCACAGTCCACGGAGCTACTGATTTCAGCACTGGTGCAAAAAAAAAAAAAGCAGTTCAGAATGTAAAATCACAAGGTAACGCATGACAATAAGCAGCGTACAAAATTAACATAGAAAGGACAATACAAGACTCAAGAGTTAAGAAAATTTAACACGATATGCTAGTTAAGATTGATGAACTAAAAGGGGCACCATGAGTCGTAACACCATAACCTACGGTGGGTGAAAACACCAGAGTGAAAAAAATACAAGGGTCTACGTTACACAACACGTGAATATCTAAGAAAACCTATTTCTAATAAATAGAATATATCTATAAGATAGTAAACCCATCTAATAAGGAAACTAACTATTCTTATCCCTATTCTAATTCATCTAATCACGCCATATACAGCCGCTATAGTACCGTGGTACCGTTCACACATATGAACAGTAGGCGTGAACAGTGATTTCGCATGTGACAACTTCTCATTTTGGCGACAGCGGAAGTCCTCAAGCTGTGGTGATGGCCATGGTTGTAGCCCTAGAAAACCCCAAGTTAACGAGATACTATGACGTTTATTGGTGATCTTGAAGACCGTGGCCTCCACGTACAGGTGTAGCAACATTGATGACATCTGTGATCGCCACGGCAGGCGCGGTGGCAACTACGGCAGCGTTGTGGTAGCTTTCCATGATGCGGTTACCGTGACAGGCTTCGGTAGGGCCAGGTGGCCTTCGGCAACACCGTGATAGGACATGGCAGGTCCCAACGAGTGGCGGTAGTACCGCAATAGGCTGCAACAGTGACATGGTTGCCGCGACAGGCTTCAACAGCAACACCGCCGTCGCTGCAGGATGTGATAGGGTTGCGGCAGGCGTTGGCAGAACTGCAACTGCCATGACATGTTCTGATGGTGTCTGGGCGGCTGCTAGGAACAGCGTTGTTGCCACCTCTTGTTGCGCATTCTTCTGATTCGCGATCTTCTCCAAGGTGGCATGCATGTTGAGGATGATGGCCACCATTTTCTTGTTGATGTCGTTGGTACTAGTGGCCATCTTATTGGCGGTAGCCTTTATCTTGGCCAATGACTCAGCAATAGGGACTATGGTAGCAGAAGTCATGGGAAGAGAACGACTGCTCTGATACCAAATGTGATAAACCTTAATTCATAGTGTAAACACTACTAGGAGGAAGGCCGGGTGACGTTGGCTTGGTGGGATGAGAGGTTTGACTATAGACTGGGATGGCATAACTTAGGGAAGAGATTAGATTAATTCATTTTCATTGCTTGATTGATAATAGATACATGTTATCCCTTTTCTAGGGATAGCTCAACTTGATATCTAAGAAACAATTTCTATCTCTAAGAAAACCTATCTCTAATAAATGGAATATATCTATAAGGTGGTAAACACATCTAATAAGGAAACTAATTATTCTTATCTCTATTCTAATTCATCTAATCATGCCATACACGGCAGCTACAATACCATGGTACTGTTCGCGCATATGAACAGTAGGCGTGAACAATGATTTCACACGTGACAATCTCGCCCCCCTTCGGTGACGGTTCGTCTTTGAGCTGTGGTGGCGGCTATGGCTATAGCCCTAGGAGACCCTAAGTTGACGAGATACTGCGACGTTTACTGGTGATCTTGAAGATCGTGGCCTCCATGTACAGGTGTAGCAACATGGATGACATCTACGATCGCTATGGCAAGCATGGTGGCAACCACGGCAGCGTTGTGATAGGCTTCCACGATGCGGTTGCCGTGACAGGCTTCGGTAGGGCCACAACGGCCTTCGTCAACAATGTAGACATGGTCGTGGCAAGCATCAGTAGTACTGTAGCAGGTAGCGGCAGCAACATTGCTTCCGCGGCAGGCTTCAACAGCAACACGACTGCTGCTGCAGCTTGCAAGGCGTGACAGGGTTGCGACAGGCGTTGGCAGAACCATGGCTGCCACAACATGTTCCGATGGCGCCTAGGCGACTGCTAGGAATAGCGCCGCCGCCTCCTCTTGTTGCGCCTTTTTCTGATTCGCAATCTTCTCCAAGGTGGCATGTATGTTGAGGAAGATGGTCGCAATCTTCTTGTTAATGTCGTTGGTATTAGTGGTCATCTTGTTGGTGTTAGCCTTTGTCTTGGCCAACGACTTGGCAACAGGAACCATGATAGCAGAAGTTATGAGAAGGGATCAACTGCTCTGATACCAAATATGATGAACCTTAGTTCATGGGGTAAACACCGTCAGGAGCAAAGCCGGGCAGCATCGGCTTGATGGGATGAGAGATTTGACTATAGACGGGGATGATAGAACTTGAGGAAGAGATTAGATTAATTCATTTTCATTGCTTGATTGATAATAGATACATGCTAGCCCTTTTATAAGGATAGCTTGACTTAACCTCCAAGAAATAATCTTTATCTCTAACGAAATCTATCTCTAATAAATGAAATATATCTATAAAGTACTAAACCTATCTAATAAAGGCACAAACATATCTAATAGGAAACTAATTATTCTTATCTCTATTATAAGTCATCTAATCACGCCATACACGGTCACTACAGTACCACAATACTGTCCACGTACATAAATAGTATGCATGAATAGTGATTTCACGCGTGACACAAATATTTGGATCTGTGATAGAACAGGAACGTCCGCCAAGTCAGTTTGATATAGTTTGTTTCACACTCACCAGTCACCATGAATCCTTTCCTTATAATATTTTACAGCAACACCCCAAAATCCTACCCGAAAAAAGTTGCATTCCTAAACGTCGTCAACGATCATGTTGTTTTTTTTCATTTGAACTATCCCCATGATCATCCAAATAAACATGAATCTGTGCATGCCTTTGATGCACTGCATGTTTAGTATATATGAAAAAGGCCAAACCAAATGAGCACCATAAATTGCAAGCAGTCCTTTCCACCATACATACACCTTCCTGAAAAGGCCCATTTAACCCTCCTGTGAAAAATAATCTCCTCTCACGAATTACCATTGGCACAACCAACACCATCCTAACACACAAAGTCACAAACAATACGGTTTGAAAAAGAAGCCGCCCCATGTAACTAGTTCTATACGATCTGATAGCCATATGCAATTGCTAGTCCATGATCCAAATCCCACTAATACGCTTTACCAATCTACAATCTCACACACAATAACAAAAATTATGCTATAACCCATCTGAATTTACGCTACAGAGGATAACATGCAGACACAGTGGAAGCAAATCAAGACACGAAATGCAACCCAAACCATGGCATCGAGCCCAGCCACGGCTGAGCGCGATCAAGGCCGTAAACCCGCAATTACCAGGTGTTGGAAGCCGTGGCGGCGGCGGCAGCTTGCTCCGGCGGCTGTATCTGCGGCTGCACCGGCGGCACCCAGAAGAAGCCCCCTGCGGGGGCGGCGGCGAAGTCGGCGGCGGCCAGGTCGTCCATGAGGGGGCAGTCGAAGACCCACGTGGAGCCCTCCGGGGAGGCCATAGCTGCGGGGTGACTCGCCGTGGCCGGCAACGGTGGCCGGAGGGGAGGCCAGGGGTTTCACGGTCGCGTCGGGATTTGGGAATTTCGTGGGGCTGGGTAGGGGAGGCGATCGTGGGCTCGGACACCGAGGTAACGATTAAGCCGAGCAGAATGGGATTATGGGAGTACCAGGTTCACGAGAACGGAACTACGGACTCTTAATGGATGTGAGCCTTATGGGCCTCATAGTTAGCATAGGCCCGTAAAGTGGATTGAGTAGTGTGGGACTTTTTAGAAAACTTGGAGAGTCCTTCTGGGCCTTACTTGTCAACCCATAGGAATTGTGTCATACAGCAGTCTGTTTGTGTTCTACTCTGGATCAATATACACGCTCACCAATAATTTAAATACACATGTCTACGTGTTCAGGGACAGCGTGTACCCACGCTTCGGAGGTCTAAGGCCTGTTTGTTTTAGCTTCTGACAGCTGCAGTTACTCCTAGAATCTGTAGCTCCTCCAAACAGTCCAGATTTTCATCCAGATTCTAAGTAGCCAGAAGCTATAGAATCCAGAAAATGAACTAGTAGTAAGAAGCTGGGGTTATCCAGCTTCTCCAGATTCTGACTAGCTAGCTACTCACCAGCTGCTTCTTAGAATCTACAGTTGAAACAAACATGCCCTAAGAGTCTCCGATAAATTTCCTAACGTGCGTAGGAGATGCATACGCACGTGTGTACATGTAATATGTGCGGATTGTGCATGTCTGTCTTGTACCTATAAAAAAATTATGTCTTTGTTTTGAGGGGGAAAAAGTTTCGCTTTACATTAACCTGTTACAGAATCAATGTGTGGGGGAAATATACAGGATATAAGTGAGCGAATTATTCAGTTAAAAAATGAAGATAATTCAATATTAACATTTCCAAGTTTTCTCTCCTTTTCACGAGGCAAAAACTTGCTCCTTAGGGCCAATTTCGCGATTGCCGTGCTTGTGATTTGAAATCTAGTTGGCTAGGGGAATCTTTACTAATTCTAGTAATTTTTTGTGGCTACATCTTGAAAAAAAATACTTTCAAGTAAAGTAACCATTGTATTCAAAAGTACAAATACATAAGTGCTCCGAAAAGCCACCGCAATGTCAAACAGAGCCTTAGTAGATTATACAAATTACAAAGCAAGCTAGGTAAAAAAGAAACATTTAATCCTCCTTCCTCGCCTCTAAATCTGGCTTGCCCATACGTTGAATCCACACCCCTGCTAGAGCTATCACTGCACAGAGCCAAAACCAAAGAACAGACAAATGGCAAGAACTTCGAAGCTCTCCCCAGCCCCCAACGTTCACCACGAAGAAAAAAACTGAGAAAAACTACAGATAAAACGAGCAAAAATAAGAGAAAACATCATAAAAAACCACACGCACAGACACGCGCTTCGCACAAACCACGCCTTCGTGGACAGCGCCGGGTCAGGCTCCATTCTTCCCAGCTGCACTGCACATCGCCAAGAAGGAACAAATTTGTGTGTCGCGCAGATGCCATGGAACGGCAACAATGGCCACCTACATATGCGAAGTTACGAGCACGCCAAAGCCACAAAGACTGAAGCATTCACAGACAAAAACGTTCAGGAACCAAGCAAGCTAAGTAGCCAAGTGCCGCGCATCATGCTCATGACTTCACCGTCATCGCAGGTCAAGCTGCAACGATGGGCTTGCCGGAGCCGAGCGGCGTCTCCTGCGCTTCTTCCACCCCTGGCCACTGGGCAGCTTGTCGTCGGCTCCCGGAGGACGCTTGCCTCCGCTCTTCCTCCCCGAGCTGTCGCCGCCGAGCGCCCACAATCGTCTCCTGTAGCACAGCCACAGGAACTTATCTTAGAACATACACCATCACACACACGACTATAAGTACCTAGTACTCGCTTACGACTACGAGTACCTAGTACTCATTTACAAACACGGCACACTCAACTACTCTCACGACTACAGTAGTTTTACAACTGCTACAGTAATTTAAGACTGCTACAGTATCACTATTACAATGATTTACGACTATGAGAGAATGAAATTGTTTTTGTGCAGAGCTCAAAACTGTGCAGCTTTTCTTAGTTTTCTTCTCTGATTTATATGATCAGAATACAAAGTAAAACTAAAACTTATTGTTTATTCTTACGCTATGATCCGCTTCAACCGTATTATCTCACGTCCAGCGTAACCATCACTTCACTAACTAACAATCTAACCGAGAATCACGGCTAGGACGTGAACGTGAGCACATCTCAAACCACTTGTTATGATAGAGTAAAATACAAATATACAGTGCAACATGTTTAAATCCAACAACGCGCACATGCTGTATAAGAGAAAATTGATACTTTGCCATCCTATTCGGTAGGCTTCGACAAAATGCCACTATCTAGAATGACTACTATAAAATGCCACTCTTAACATTGACACTTTGATTATTTGCCATTTTGAAGGGTTTTTAGGATTCTTAATTATTTTTTAACCATTTTCAGATTATTTGCCATGAGAAAAGACACATTTGCCCTTGGGTCATTTGCTTGTTCTCCAGCCCTCAACCGAGATCTCCCCTCCTCCCTCTCGCCTCGGTCTCTCTCGTGTGCAAATGCAAATGTCTCACCTGGGTTGAGGGGAGATCTCGGTTGAGGGCTGGAGAACAAGCAAATGGCCCAAGGGCAAATGTGTCTTTTCTCATGGCAAATAATTTGAAAATGGTTTAAAAATAATTAAGAATCCTAAAAACCCCTCAAAATGGCAAATAATCAAAAGTGTCAATGTTAAGAGTGGCATTTTATAGTGATCATTCTAGAGAATGGAATTTTGTCGAAGCCCACCGAATAGGATGGCAAAGTATCAATTTTCTTTGCTGTATAAGCAGTTTGGCGTATATGCGCATAGCACAAAAGCGCTTCTTGGGCGACGTGCACTGAGCTCTCTCGTGTCTCCTGCATTGCTCGCCGCCACAGCCTCCACCATTGGTCACCGAGGAGGAGAAGATGTTGGCAAACTACGTCTCTGTCTACGTCATGCTGCCGGTGAGAATCAAAACATTTAGCCGAACCAAGTTCATGTGGTTATCTCCCTACGATCGACATTGGAACAGCTGGAGGTGGTCACTGCTGACAACGAGCTGGAGGACGCGGAAGGGCTGAGGGCGCAGCTGAGGCGGCTGTGGGAGGCCGGCGTGGACGGCGTCATGGTGGACGTGTGGTGGGGCATTGTGGAGGGCGCCGGGCCGGCGCGGTACGAGTGGGGCGCGTACAGGGAGCTGTTTCGGATGGCTCAGGAGGAAGGCCTGAAGCTGCAGGCCATCATGTCATTCCACCCCTGTGGCGGCAACGTCAGCATCCCGCTACCGGTGTGGGTCCAGGACATCGACGAGGCCGATCCGGACGTGTACTACACGAGCTCGAGCGGGACGAGGAACCCGGACGTGTACTATTCATTTTCAACCAAAAATCATAAATCACAGCAGTGAAAGACAATACAAACGCCCTCTATACATGCACCATCAGTCATGCAAGCACTACACCAAATTGCAACATTGAAATCGAAAGGTTGCAATGCGGACGGTATAACTATGTCTGAATCAAAGACAATTTAATCAACTAATCACTTGTTTGTGAATTGTGATGCCATTCCAGCTATTCGCAGATTTCATGAAGAGTTTCAGAGAGAACATGGCAGATTTCTTGGACTCTGGTATGATCGTGGACATAGAGTTTGGGCTCGGTCCTGCGGGAGAACTGAGGTACCCATCGTACCCCCAGAACCAGGGGTGGGTGTTCCCCGGCATCGAACAGTTCCAGGTGAGATCAATTTCTTTGCAGTTTGTCTAGCTGACATGCTGTAGTTTCATCAGAAATTCAGAGTTAGTAATGCTGCGGTGTTACAACGAGCTGATCGAGCATGGGGACAGGATCCTGGACGAAGCGAACAGGGCCTTCTTGGGGCGCAAGGTCAAGCTCGCCGCAAAGGTACGTGCCGCCACTCAGAGTCTCACTGCAGAAACAGTACTGCAGCAAGCCACAAATTACACTGTCAAGATGAAGTGAAATACCGTGGAACTGAGTGCAGGTGTCGGGCATGCACTAGTGGTACAGGCACCCGAGCCACGCCGCCGAGCTCTCCGCGGGGTACTACAACCTGGACAGCCGGGACGGCTACCGGCCGATCGCTCGCACGCTGGCACGGCACGACGGCGCCATCTTCAACTTCATCTGCGCGGAGATGAGGAACTCGGAGCAGTTCGAGGAGGCCATTAGCGCCTCAGAGCAACTCGTCCAACAGGTAGGTAAACAACGGCACAGCGTGCGATCCACCACCGGAATGCACGCTTCACGGTTGCTCTCGGAATCGAAGACGGTGCGTGCGTGCAGGAGCTGAGCGCCGGGTGGCGGGAGGGGATCGAGGTTGTTAGCAGATAGAAGGTGCGAATATGTATAGAAGTGTATCAAGAAGATGATATATTTTTTAGATAAAGGATTTATAAAATCCGGCCTCTATATCCACAAGGGATATACACAGCCAAAAGTTACACGAGCTCTTAGGCCCAAAGCCTCAACACCGAGGAGTACACAACAGCAAGAAAGATAGCTTAAGGACTATGAAAAAGCTAGAAAGACTAAGCTTTCGAACTTCTTCCCCGTTCTTGCTTTCAACCAAGCCCATAACCTTCTCCAATTGAGCTACCCAAACTCCAGTCTATCCTGTGTGAAGATGAACCTCCAAAGCGACGTCTTCAAAGAGGCGACGAGGGTCGCCGATGCCGCCCGCCTCACCGAGACAAGGCTTTCACCTGGAGAACCGAATACATGATGGCTATGGAGTGCCATGACAACCCTTCAGGAAGGAAAATGGCGTCCATAAGCGTCATAGTTGTCGAGACCGGTAGGAACACCGACAAGGCTTTCGCCAGCACAACCACAGCAAACCACGTATACCCACACACAAAAAAGACCTCCACCAGCACACCGGGGTTCTGCACGCCTCAAGGCCATAGCATAGCCATCTAATGAACCCACCACAAGCCTCTTCCCGCACGAGCAACGTCGCGCTAAGGAACCCTGAACAACCCAGCAGCCACCACTCCTGCCGCAGCCGCCAGCGCAGGTCGGCCTCCTCCACCAACCTCATCGGCAGTGAAGCAATCACCCGCTGAACCCCGGAAGAAGTCACCTGCCGCCGCCGGCCAGCCTCCTCCACCAACCTTAACGGCAGTGAAGCCCACTGCCAGCGCAACCCGGAAGAAAAAGGGGCCAAACTCTGGAACCCGCTGGTCGCCGACGATGTCCCGCCAAGGAGACAGCTAACTGCCTTCTCGCCGGAGCCGAGTGACACCAACCAGCAGAGCACTCAAGCTCCATCCGTCAAGAGGTGCCTTCCCACTCAAGCCGCCGCGCCATGACTCGGCATACCACCGCGGTGCCGCAAATCCGGGCCGAGAGGCGCCAGATCCGGCCACCAGGCCGCCGGAACCGCCGCCGGCGAGGGAAGCCGTGGCCGGGGAGCTCGCGCCCGGAGAAAAAGCCCCGCCGCCGCCCTCCTATCGACCATTGGCGCCCGACGGCGCGCTCCGGCGACGGGGAAGAGGCGGGACCCGGACGCGGAGGGGGAGGGGGGAGAGGCCCGAGAGGACCGCACTCGGCGCTGCTGCCCTCTGCCGACTGGGGGAGAGAGGCCCGAGAGGAAGAAAAAGCCCCGCCGCCGCCCTCCTTGCGATCACCGGAGCCCGGCAGCGTGCTCCGGCGACGGCGAGGAGGCGGGATCTGGAGGGGGGAGGGGGGAGGGGAGTTGAATCGCCCCTCTGCTCTAAATTATGTAGAGAAACCTGATTGTTCCTCGATGATATCAAGAAGATATATAAGGATAGAAGTGCTATTTGTATGTAGAGATAGAGTTTGTATTCAGATCAGATTGATCTATTGTAACCAAGCGTATCCTGTAGCCCTTCCGAAACGGCAAGTAGGGACATTGCTATATATAACAGAGCTTCGGCTGCGCTGCACAAGGTTCTTACGCTGTTCTGAACAATCCGATCTTTCCTCTCTTATTTTCACATGGTATCAAATCCATCTCTTCTATAAACACATGCTACTGAAGGATCCATCTCCACATCGTCAGCACCACCAATGAACTCAGCAATGAACTTACCCACTAGTTCCTGTTAGAAATAGGCCCAGGAGCTCCATTTTCTTAATTCCAAAACATTCACAGTTTAATACTATATTGTTAAAGTAAGGTGGGGGAGTTCAATTTATAAGGTAGAGTCTATGTCACTCCTTGAATTATAGATAGGATGGCATGAGGAAGGTTTTGGCAAATCACATACAAGTGCGCGTATTCGCGTATTTTCGTGTGAAAATCGCGTGACTTGCGACGCACGACCGTGCCGTGACATGGCACACCATTTGGTAGATCAAGTCCATCTTTATTTTTGCTGAAACGTGCATCACACATTCTCTCTGTTTGAATGAGATTTAAACGTTTGAATGTGAGGCTTTATTGGGTTTGATGATAGGCAATTACCAATTGGTAAATGACTGATTAAATATATCAGTTACCAATGGGTAAATAACTATTTTTAATCATGTTAGTTATTAGTTTGTCTACATATATG
Organism: Melocanna baccifera; assembly: GCA_036346265.1. NCBI lineage: Eukaryota > Viridiplantae > Streptophyta > Magnoliopsida > Poales > Poaceae > Melocanna > Melocanna baccifera. Next base: position 17,230,648 of record CM070695.1, read on the forward strand.
CTTGGAGATGTCCAGAGCATAGCTAAAAATCTCATTGTCCCATTCTCTTCCTCCTGCGAGCTTGTGCTGTTGTGCTACGTCACCTGAGCCTCATCGACTCTTCTTCTCGGCGTGCATCGTGAAAAAAGGAAGCGGTATCTCTGAGCCGTTGTTGTCGTGAAGACCTGCACAGGGGCGGCAATAAGGTTTTTGGGCAGTGCACATCTGCACGACCGCTCACTTCACTGCATTATCTACGTTCTACACTGCATCGAGTCTGCATTGCTTCCTATTTTCATCAAGCTTAATAGTAAATCGTTCGCGCGTTCGATCGACTTTAATACTATATTTTTTGTGTATCTTCTAAAGTACAATGAGTAGCCTGTTGTTAGTTATGTGTTTTGCATCGCTAGTTTATTGTATTTATCTCTTAGTAATATTTGGAATTAAAGTATTAGCTATATTTTTTTACATTCCAGAAATCTTATTGTGAACTTTGTTACAATACAGAAATAGTTACTGTTTCTGATGTGATGAAACCTGAGAGATTTTTTGGTCAGAACTTTCGTAGATGGCAGACTAAAGCCAAGTTTTGGGTCATGTCTTTAGAGCTGTGATGAGTTATCCACCCGTAGTATCCATTTACGGTTGAGGAATTCATGCAATTTGATAATACAAACAACACTGCTTTTGGCTGTATTCTGACTATTCTGGCAGATCAGCTCTATGATGTATACATGGACTACAAGTTCGTCGCAAAGTTATGGGATGACTAGAGAACAAATATGTAGAGGCAAGTTACTAGTTCTACATGTGTGAGCAATTTTTTAACTTTAACATGGATGAGGCTAAGTCCATAGTTGGACAAGCTCATAACCTCTAGCTACTAGTTAGTGAGATTGCGCACCTAGGCTGTGTATTGCTTTCTAAGTTTTTGGTTGTGGACATTGTTGCTAAACTCCCTACTTCTTGACAAGATTTTGCCATTAGCCTGAAATACAAGAGAGAAGATATTTCGGTTAAGGATCTCGTTATTGTTCTCGATGTGGAAGAAAAAGTAAGAGCAAAGAATGCATCAAGCACCTCCGACCAGAACAATGTAAATTTCATAGAGAAAAAGACTGCGACAAAAAAGTACAAATCCAATAAACAAAATAAAACAACTCGTTTTAAGAAGAAGAAAACTAAGAAAAAGGATTTGAGCGACATCACCAGCTTTGTATACGGAAAAGACAGCTATATGGCGAAGGACTATTGCTTTTGCAAAATTAGAGATGGTGAACAGTCAAAGAAGAAGGCTGTCAATGTGATCATAGGTAAGGCCTCGACTTCAGGTGGTTATGGTAATTCTCTTGTTATCTTTTTAGTATGTTAATCCACTGATGGATGGGTTGATACTGGTACTAATGTTCACGTATATTCTGATATTTTCTTATTTTCTTCTTATTAAACAGCAGGAGCTTCGTCCTAATAGAAAACGGCTCGCATGCTTCTGTTCTTGGTGTTGGCACGGTTGATCTAAAACTTACTTCAGAAAAAAATTATCTACTTGAAAAACGTGCAACATATTTCTACAATAAATAAGAACCTTATTTGTGGTTCTCTCCTTTGTAGGTATGGTTATAGCTAGTTTTTTAGTCAAATAAAATTATAATGTGTAAGTTTAGAAAATTTGTTGGTAAAGGCTATGAGAGTGGATGCTTATTCTACTTAAGCATTTTAGAGTCTTATTATAATCTGAATGTTGCAACAGGTTTAAATAAATATAAGACAAATATTTGACATGCTCATTTCTATCATATTGGTTTTCATAGTAGCACTAGAATGTCCAGATTAGATTTAATTATAAAATATGAAATTGTCAAATGACCAAAGTGTCAGTCATATGTGCAAGCAAAGCAGTCTCAAAAACTCTTTAAGGGATTAGACGATGAAAAGAACTTGACCCCGTTAGATCTTGTTCATTCAGATTTGTGTTAAATGAATGGATTGTTGACAAAAGGAGGTAAAAGATATTTTCTAATTTTTATTAATGATGCAACATGCTACTGCTATATATATTTGCTAAAAACTAATGATGAAGTTTTAAACTATTTTAAGACTTATAAGGCCGATGTTGAGAACTAACTAGACAAAAAAATAAAAAGTTTGAGATCCGATTGTGGAGGAGAGTACGTCTCTCATGAATTCTCCTAATTTTGTTTTGAGCATGGAATAATATATGAATTAACATCACCATATTCACTCCAATCAAATGGGGTAGCTGAGAGGAAAACCAGACACTAATAGACTTAGGTAATGTTATGATAGAGAGTTCCGATATGCTTAAGGCATGGTGGGGTGATATTACTCCACATGAGGGATAGAAGGGGAGAAAATCTAATATCAATTTTCTGCAAACTTAGGGGTGTTTGGCAAAAGTCAATATACCATTGCAGAGAAAAAGAAAACTTGAACAAAAAACAGTCAATTGTATTTTTCTAGGATATGCTCAAAATAGCATGACTTATGGATTTTTAGTAGTTAAATCAGAAACTCCTGAGATTATTACTAACACAATAATAGAGTCTAGATATGCTTCATTTGAGAATATCTTTCAAGAATAGTAGGTGGTACTTCACAACTTGAAAATATTCAAACCGATAATATCGAAAATGAAAATAATCAAATTTCTAAACTTCTCATCATTTCTGAATTAATTTGTGATATTCCTAAGGAGTATAACAATCTAGTCGCAGAAGCTCCTTGTAGGAGCAAGAGACAAATGGTTGATAAAGCATTTAGTGATGACTTTATTGTATACCTCGTGGATGATGTGTTAAAAACTTTTTTGGAGGCTTATACATCTTCTGATACTGAGTATTGGAAAGAGACAGTATATAGTGAGATGGACTCTATCATGGATAATGGGATTTGGGATATCACTGATCGTTGTATTGAGTGTAAACCTATAGGATGTAAATAGGTTTTTTAAAAAACTGAAACCTGATGGTACTATTGAGAAGTACACGGCATGACTTGTGGCTAAGGGTTACACTAGAAACAGGGAGAAGATTTCTTTGATACCTATTCTCCTGTCATTAGATTAATCACCATCAGAGTTCTCCTTGCATTAGCATCTTTTTATGAACGTGAAGACAACTTTTCTTAATGGAGAGTTGGAGGAAGAAATCTATATAGATCAATCAGATGGTTTTGTGATATTTGGATAGGAAAATAAGGTATGCAGATTATTGAAATCCTTGTATGGCTTAAAATAAGCACATAAACAATGGAACAAGAAGTTTAACAAATCTTTGACATCCGCTGACTTTGTTGTAAATGAAGTTGATAAATATGTATATTACCATTATGGTGGAAGTGAAGAAGTGATCTTATGTCTGTATATAGATGACATACTTATATTTGGAACAAACATTGTCGTAATTGATGAGGTCAAATCTTTCTTATCACGGTGTTTTGATATAAAAGATTTAGAAGACTTAGAAGAGGCAGATGGGATCACTTTGAATCAATCCCATTATGCTGAAAAAATATTGAGCTGGTTCGGATTTGAAAATTGTAAAGTTTCTTTAACGCCCAATGACGTAAGCATTAAGCTGCGAAAGAACCGGGGGCTAGGAAAAGATCAACTGAGATATTCACAAATTATTAGATCACCTATATATTTAGCTGGTGCCACAAGACTTGATATTTTATTTGCTGTGAGCAAATTAAGTCGGTTTACTTCCAACCCAGGAGATGATCACTGGGAGGCACTTGATAAAGTGTTGCGATACTTGAGGGGGCACAACATCTTTTAGAATTCATTATACTGGATACCCTTCTGTATTAGAAGGATACAGTGACTCCAATTGGATCTCTGATGCGAATGAGATCAGAGCTATAAGTGGTTATATGTTTATTTTAGTTGGTGCTGCAGTTTTATGGAGGTCTTCCAAACAGACTATATTGACAAGGCCAACTATAGAAGTAGAACTTGTAGCACTTGACAAAGTCATTGTTGAGGCTGAATGGCTGGGAGAGCTTTCAATGAACTTACCATTGGTTGAGAAACCAATATCGACAATCCTGATGTATTATGATAATCAAACTGTTTTGGCCAAAGTCATAAGTACAAAGGATAACATGAAGTCCTCTAGACATGTAAAACGTAGGCTTAAACCTATCAAAAAACTGAGAAACTCTGGAGTGATAGCTGTGAACTATATTAACACTGAGAAAAATCTGGCAGACCTTTTTACAAAGGGGTTAGCACGGAAAGCGATTTCTGTTGCTTCTACGGACATGTGAATGAGGCCCATCTGAGTTACATCACAATGGTAACCATATATTCTTGATCGAAGATCATATGACTAATGCAATGGAAAAAATAAGTTGATATTTTAACAAGAGAGTGCATATTCATTGTACCCGTGTCCCAATAAACAAAGTAATTTTGACTATAAGGAAGGTTGACATAAAATCTTAATGTATTATGTTGTCCAAATGATAAAAGGTATTAGCCTGTAAGATATCTAGAAAGAATATATCTACTTGAGCTTAACTATGTGGTCGCAGTACACGAGAACAGGACATTATCTAGAAAACTCATAAGTAGATAAGACGATACGGGGCCGCCCGATCTTCTCGACGTAGGATATATACTCACGGAAGTCTTGATTAATCGTAGTAATCCACCAATGCTAGAGCAAGGGACGAGCATTCTTTAATCCGCCAAAACATACTCACGTTGATTTCGTCGACCACCAAGCGAAGATCTATCGTGCACCCAATTCCCAGCGAAAAGGCTAAACGATCTTGATTAAAGAACACTCCTAATTCCCTATAGATTTTCGGTAGTAATGATAAACTCGAACAAACTTTAGTAGATTGATTATTCTCAAAGGTGGTCTAAGCCCTAAGGCTGCCAATACATGGCTTATATAGCCCCTTAGGATGTTCATAGATTCCCCATATCTAGTATAACCCAACCCTATATGGTTTTAGATACGAACTCTCACAAAAGGGAAACTAGATTTTACAGTCATCATATTGTTTCAGTCATAAATTTTGATCCATGATGAATTTAATGTTAGGACTAGATCCATTACGTAGCCTTTAAAATTATGTTTTCAACGAGTACAAGAACACCTGAATCAGACTCCGTTTGAGAAAGTTATGACCTTTTTAGTAACCGCTTGTTAGGCTGTCCCGAACCGAATCCGAATTGAATTCTGAGTTGAATCCAAGTTTGAATCCAGTTGGACTTGTAGGAGGTAGAATTGGGCTTGAAAATCTTATCCAAAATTTATAGTTTAAATCCTTGGGCTCCACCCTTTTGCTCTCCCACTGCATGGGCTTTGTTCCTTCATGTTTTTGGCACCTAATGTGATTATCCTCTTCCTTTTGCCTCTCTATTGCTTTGCTATTGACAAACCTAAAAATGCAACATATGATGACATGAGGTAGTATTATATCCTTGTAAATAACAATATTATATTTAGTTTGGAAGGAGTTCACCTAGCCATATTTCATGCTGCTAAATAATTCTTTTCAGTTGAATAATATATTTAACTGAAAAGTGTAAGACACATGCGTATCCGCATCATAAGCGAGTATGACCATATAACGCTCCGTTAAAGCGTGATTCATTGGTAGTCTAGTATTAGTTTAGATTTTAAGTGAAATATGATCATGAAAAGCTATGAATTTAAGACATAGTTCATTCATCAGCTGTGAGAAGATAAATCTTGTCATTATAGGTGTAAATTCAACCCATACAGGACTTGCACTAAAAGTCTGGTATATAAATAGTACTTCAGCATAATATTTTTGATATCTTTTTGTTTCTTGCTTTGGAATTGATGGGAGATTGTTAGAAATAGACCTAGAAGGCTCATTTTCTTAATTCAAAAGCATTCATGGTTTAGTACCATATTGCTAAGATAATATAGGAGAATCCAATTTGTTGTATGGTAGAGCATATACCACTCCTTGAATTATGGATAAGATGACGTGAGGAGGGCTTTGGCTAATCATATACGTGCGCGTGCGTATTCGCGTATTTTCGCGTGAAAATTGCGTGACTTGTGACTTGCGATGCGCGACCGTGCTGTGACGTGGCGTGCAACTTGGTAGACGAAGTCCACCTTTATTTTTGCTAAAACATGCATCGCTCTCTCACTCTCTGCTTGAATGAGATTCAGACGTTTGAATTAGGGGCTTTATTAGGTTTGATGACAGACATTTACCAGTGGGTAAATGGCTGGTTAAATATGCGAGTTACCAATGGGTAAATGACTATTTTTAATCGTGTCAGTTATTAGTCTTTCTACATATATACCTAGAGACGTCCAGAGTATAGCTGAGAATCTCACTGTCTCAATTCTTTTTCTCCTGCGAACTTGTGCTATTGTGCTACGTCGCCTGAGCCTCGTCGACTCTTTTTCTCGGTGTGCACCGTGAAGGAGAGCGGTATCTCCGAGTCGTTGCTGCCGTGAAGACTTGCATGGGAGTGGCAATAAGGTTTTTGGGTAGCGTGCATCTATGCGACTGCTCACTTCACTGCGTCATCTACGATCTACACCGCATCGAGCCTGTGCTGCTTTCTATTCTTCATCAAGCTCAACAATAAGTCATTCGCGCATTCGATCGACTTTAATACTGCATTTTCTTTGTGTATTTTCTGAAGAATAATGAGTAGCCTGTTGTTAATTGTATGTTTTGTATCACTAGTTTATTGTATTTGTCTCCTAGTAATGTTTGGAATTGAAATATTGCTTATATTTCCAACATTTCCAATGGTGGACTCCTCCCGATGCCAAAAATGCCTGCCTTCAGCCACCTCATCAATGTCAAGTTGATGCGGGATAACTATCTGCTTTGGAAGGCCCAAATCCTTCCGTATCTATGCGGACAGCAAATGCTCGGCTATGTCGACATCACCAACAAGGCTCTAGATGCTTTTGTCTCCCGGATAATAGATGGGAGTAGCATCCAAGTACCGAACCCAGCATATCCAATCTGGAACAACTCATACTCAGTTCTTTATTTTTGTCTCTGTCTCCTAAGGTGTTGTTGTAAGTTCTCTTCCTACCTACAGCGGCTAAGGTCTGGACTGCATTTGAATGAATGTTCTCGTCACAATCTCGGGCTAGGATCATGCAAGTGCGAATGCTATTGTCCAATACCAAGAAGAAGGAATAGTCCATTATTGAGTATTTCAGGAAGATGAAGTCCTTAGCAAACACAATGGCATCTGCTGGAAAACCCTTGGAAGAAGAGGAGTTTGTTTCTTATGTTCATGCAGGACTTGGGTTTGACTACAATACGCTAGTCGCCTCAATTACCGCACGACCAGATCCAATCAACATCAATGATCTATATGCTCATCTCTTGAACTTTGAGATGAGACTGGAGCACCAACAGGTCAATGTTTCCTTCTTTAGCTCCTCTGTGAATATGGCTTCATGTGGAGGAGGCTGGAGCAGCCATGGTGGTCATTGACAAGGAAACCGTGAAGGCAATCAGGGTGGTAGGAGGCAAAATGGTCACTTCGGCAATAACCGTCCCACCTGCCAGGTTTGCGAGAAATTAGGACACACCACTTTGAAGTGGTATAACAAATTTAATAATTCTTTTCAAGCTACTGATGAGAGTACAAGTGCAGCCATGGCAAATGTTAACAGCAGTTACAATGTTGACACCAATTGGTACATTGACACATGTGCTACAGATCATATCATCGATGATCTTGACAGGTTTACCATACGAGAAAAGTACCACGGTTGTGATCAGGTACACATAGCTAATGGATCAGGTATGCACATTAGTTATATTGGTCATTCTAAATTGTCTTTCAATTCCCATGACATTCATCTCAATAATATCCTTTATGCTCCTAGTGCCACAAAAAATCTTCTCTTTGTTCACCATCTCACATCTAACAATAATGCTTTCCTTGAATTTCATCCTGATCATTTTATTATCAAGGATCAATCCACGAGGAGAATTCTTCTTCAATGACGGTGTGAGCGAGGGCTTTATCCCATTAAGTGGCAGCCAACTTCACCAAGCAAACATCTCCTAGCTGTGAGCAGAGAAACTCAAGAAAGATGGCATAGTCGCTTAGGACATCCCTCTTTTCTATAGTTCAGCATGCCATTAGCAACAATAATCTGTCATGTTCCAATAAATCCAGTAGTGTGTTGGTCTGTGATGCATGTCAACAGACCAAAAATCATCAATTGTCTTTCTCCCATTCGAATAATACTTCCACTTTTCCTTTGGAACTCATTTTTCCTGATGTTTGGGGCCCTTCTCCTCTATCTGTTAATGGCTATAAATATTATATCAGTTTTATTGACAACTTTAGCAAATTCACTTGGATCTACATGTTGACAAACAAAAGCAATGTCTTTCATATTTTTACTCAGTTCCAAAAACATGTTGAACGTCTTCTAAATAGAAAGATTCTTTCTATTCAAACTGACTGGTGTGGCGAATAGGAAAAGTTGAAATCATTTTTTCAACAAGTCAGCATTTCTCACCATGTGTCATGTCCCCACACACATCAACAAAATAGCTCAGCTGAACGCAAGCATCGTCACATTATTGAAGTTGAGCTTTCTCTAAAAGAGTTAGGAGACCTGCACTATTTCTTGGGCATTCAAGTTGCACAAAGTTCAGATGGAGTTGTTCTCTCACAAGCATAATATGCCTCAGATCTGCTCAACAGAGTAGGTATGGGAAGATGCAAAGCTGTCTCTACTCCATTTTCTGTGACTGAGAAGCTATCAATAGTCGAAGGATAAAGGCTTGGACACGCTGATGCTACAAAATATAGAAGTGTGGTTTGTGCTTTGCAATATCTTACCTTAACCCGTTCTGGTATTTCATATCCAGTTAACAAGGTTTGCCAATATTTGCTGAAGGATCAGAAATGGCAACAGAGGGGGGGTGAATGGTGCCTTTAAATATTCTGCCCAAAATATTAACACTATTTTCTTCCCCGATAGCAATGGAAGCTATGAAGTAAAAAAATAAAAGCCCACTAAAAAAGATGAAATTGAAAAATGCTCCTGAAACTGCGAACTGAAAGAAAGCCAGAGATTGCTGCCCTAAGAGAGGACTGGAAATAGACTACACAGAAAAATAGAATAAAACTGCAGAAAACTACACCTAAGAACAGACTAAAAACTGCAGAAAACAGCAACTGAGAGGACACAAACTGCTGTTCAAAACTGACTGGAAATTGAAAAAGCTGAAAAGCGAAAGCTGAAAGGCGAAAGCTGAAAAGCGAAAGCTGAAAAACAAAAGCTGAAAAGAGAAAGCTGAAATGCGAAAGCTGAAAAGTAAAAGCTGAAAATGACTACCAATAAATGTGCATGCTGCTGTCCAAAATAGACTAGAAGGAGCAGCAGAAAATACACACAACAGCCTGGTCGAACTGCAGCAAGGGAAGGCAATAAAACTTGAAAAATCTGTAGACTAGAAACCGCAAGGGAGTTCTTAAATTACTACTGTCTATCTCCAGCCAAAAGTGCTAAATGTTAATCCAAAACAGTAGTAAATAAGGAAAAGAAAACAAGGAAAATTCCCAGTTCAGAGCAAAAATATGCTAGAGAGAAGAGTGTTCTCAGGTATGAACTAGCCAAATGACCTTGAGGAAATACCCTGTTCAGAGCAATGAAGATTCAGCAAATACTCAAACAATCCAAATTCCACAAAGAGAAGAACACAAGGATCAAACAATTTGCTTATGGAAGTTAACTGACCAAATGGTCTTGAGACAGATTTCCACCATAAGCAAAACCAAACAACAAACACAATCAGACAAGAGAGAATAAGACTAGCATCTCAAACAAACATTTCACACAATTAAACGAAAAGAGATGAATGATTAAAAAGAGAGGAATGATTACAAGGAGTTCATGTGATCTCTTAACTCAAGAACTCACACACATCTCTCAAGAACATAAACCCACCCATGGAGAGAAAACTTTAACACTCATAGAGCACAAGCATTAGAGAAAACTCTAACACTCACACCCTTCTCTCTTTCTCTCTTTCTCTCCCACTAAAGAGCACATCTATTTATAGCCTCCACTAATGGGTTTACAAGCCTATTTTACCCATTAGGTCACAACAAATCCTCTCTTTATCCATTAATCCCTAACCACATCCACTTCCTTTTGTGCAGCCCTGCGTATTCACCAAAACGCCACTCTTGCACCTCCAGAAAGCTTCCTCCTTTCTTGCCGCGCAAGCCTCGCAACCACTTCGAGTCATCGTCGTCTTTGATACGTCCCGACCGCTCTGACCTCAGCACCGCCTGTGCCTAGTCCGGTCACCCAGTGTCTCACCACGACTCCGTCTCAAAGTTCTGCAGCCATCACCGACAAGAAAACACATTACATAACACCGCACTAAATATTAAAATCAAATATTTGCATCAGTAAAATGCCCGAAACAAACTCATACTACTCAGAACACGTGTCAATTACTCATCACACAACCGGGGTTACCTGTCGAGACCCGAATATGCAAATTCGGTCTCTTTGTGTAAACTGCACTAGTCCAGGATCACGCTAGTGCACACAGTCAAACATAGATGTCATCATAGTCATACACACGATAATAATAAAGGGAAACTCGAACATCGATAAAATATCAAAGGTACGACCTTAAGGCCAAGCTTACAATATCTCTAGCCGGAAGGGCTTAACAAAATAGCAGCGGAAATCCAAAATAAAGCGTAGCGACCAATCGACAAGCCCACAGGCTATCGAGTGGAGAACGAAGCCTAATCCGTGAAGTCGTCGTAGTACTCTCCTTCTGGCACCTCCTGCTGATAGTACTCCTCTCCTCAATCGAGCAACATAGGCGTAAAGCCGTGAGTACATTGGTACTCAAACAAGTCGCTTGTAACAATAAATGCAATATAATATGCAAGGCTTACCAAAGGAAGGCTGAAAGGTTAATTTGCATAAAGGCATTTATTGATGAAATATATTAAATAACTTGAAAGCTAAAGTTAAGCGAAAGCGAGAATGATAGATAATCAAAGGAATAAACATGAACCACTTGTGAACACCAATTCACAAGTTTGAACCAACAGTGAACTACCTGTCCACTCCCAACATAAACCACCAAGTTATAAATGAAACACTAACCCTCGTGTGAAATCCCCGAGCATTGTCCATGACCGAGGACGCGGCTATTCGAATAGTTTTACACTCTGCAGAGGTTGCACAACTGTACCCACACGATGTGATAATCCTCACGTTAAAGAAAATCACAACAAGGCCTTTACAAAGTTCAGTTTACAACTTAATCCGCCCGCTAGGGTTTCGCATCACACCCCCCCTTGCGCCACATAGAAATCAGCAACCATGTTCATCTCAATGGCAAGATTACAGTTGAAACCTCCCAAATTAGTCAGCCAGGTCCGTCCCATACCAGACATGTGGTTTGCACGGTAAGGCTCAGATCAATGGCGCACAAAGTTAAGTCCTTAACATTACCCGGGCGAGACTACCACATCCCCCAAAGTACAACTGTACTTCCCCCTTTACTGCACGATCACTCGCCCGAGTGCAAAACCAATTTGTATAACCAAGCCAACGTCACACCAATGACGTGGCACAAATTTTAATACACGTGGCACCAACCACAGTTCCATATGTCATTAATTCAAATTAATAATTTAACATGCGTGATGAGACCAATCGCAAATATAAACTGGCTAAGCAATCTAATCGTACCAACCCATGTGATAAATTAACTAGCATCACTAATAAATTTCCCAACCTATGGTGACAAAGGCATCATGGTATTTCAAAGTGTCAAGGAGGTATATTTGCAATTGGGACAATAACTACCTGTGCAACGGTTTGAATAAAAATAGCAATGCAATGTAAGTTAAAGCAAAATATTTAAATAATAGTTTGTAAAATTGGGTTCAACATGATCAAGGGACACGACTTGCCTTCGTTATGCTCAGCGGGGTACTCCTGGTCTTTTGGCGCGAAACCTGCTCCTCCGGAATCCGAATCTAACGAGAGAGAAAACGACCGAAAACAAAGAAACACATAAAATGACAAGCAAATGAACTCCAAAATTCACAAAACCAAAACCAACAGCTAGAGCTCGATTTTAGATGAATTTAGAAAAAAGAACGGGGTCAATCGGAGCTAGGACGGAGGAGAACGGGCTCCCGGAAAATTAATTCAAAATTAATTCGGGAAAATCGGAAAAGTTACTGTGCTGTGAACCCGGTCCACGAGATTCCGAGTCCACCGTGGACGCGGTCCACGTAACAGTGCACGGGGCGGCTGACGCGGTGGGTGTCTTGGCGTGGCGGCGGCATATCTTGCCCACGTGGCACGGTGACGTGGCGGCCGACGTGGCACCGGCGTGGCGCCACGTGGCACCCGGGCGGTCACGGCGGCGTGGCATGCCACGTAGGATGCCACGTCAGCTAGGGCTGACGTGGCGCGGCTGACGCGGCACGGCGCGACGCGACGGCGGGGATCCGACGGCTGAGGGCAAACCACGCGGCATGATCTCGGACCGGTCCAGACCGAGCGACGGCGAGGATTGCGCGGCGCGGCGACGGCGGATCGGCGGCGCGTGGCGGCTTCGCCGCGCGGCGCGCGAGCAGCGCGCGGCGCGCGCGGAGCGGGGAGATGGCGGCGCGTGGGCGGCGCGCGGAGCGGATCGGCGACGCGTGGCGCGCGCGCGCGGCGGCGCCGCGCGCTTGAGAGTGCACGCGCGCGGCGCGGTCAGGCTCGGGACCGAGGCGGAGCGAGTGCGGGTTCGCGGCCGGGCGGGCGGCGGCGAGAGAGAGCGGTGAGCTCACCGGCGAGGTCTTCGCGAGCGGCAGCGGCGGTCAGCGCCGAGGCGCCACGGCGGCGGCAGCGCGACAGCGAGCGGCTCCGGCGGCGCGCGCGCGAGGACGGAAGGCGAGCGGCGGCGCGCGAGTTCGTCGCGGACGCACGCGAACCGAGGCGCGGCGGTGGGTTTTATCACGCGAACCGAGGCAATCCAATCCGATTCTGGCGGCGGTCGCAACGCGACAAGTTTGGACGGTCGGGATTCAACGCGAGAGATCGGACGGCTCGGACGCACGCGAGGGTTAGGGTTAGGGTTTGCGCGCGCGCGCGAGAATGGACGGCGGAGATCGCGCGGCGCGCGATCGGGCGCCGAGGGTGGCGCGGCGCGCGGCGGCGGCGGCGTGGTTGGTGCCGCCGCGTGTCGCTGCGGATGCGCGACACGTGGGCGCAAGCGGATCGGCGCGGAGAAGCGAATGCGCAGAAAATCTGTGGCGGCGGCGGGCGCGGATGGGCGACAGCGTGGAGGAGAGAGGAGATCGGGCGGGTGAGGTTTAATTCTTTTCTTTTCTTTTTCCAGAAATTCAAATAAACTTCTAAAAGCTCTAGAAAATAGCAAATAAATCCCAAAAATTCACCAAAAATACCAGAAAATTCCTTGAGACCTGAGGAACACAAATAAAATATTTTCCACTTATTTTAATGTTTATTTTAATCACATTAAATCATTTAAAACTTTAAAAATTCATTTGAAGCTTCAATTAATTTGAGAAAATTCAGAAAATTCATTTTTGAAATCCAGCTTTAAAAATCTCGGAAAAACAGGATGTTACAAACCTTACCCCTTAAGCGAGATCTCGGCCCGAGATGCGGGCCAACTAAGAGAATAGGTTGGGAACTCCGCTCGAGATCCTCCTCGCGCTCTGTGGCTTCCTCCTCGGAATGGTTGCTCAACCGAACTTTGCAAAAACGGACCACTTTATTAGGGTGACTCGCTCGACACTTCCAAGATTTTGGTGGGTGCTCTTTGTGCAGCAGATCCTCCTGCAGTCAATGGCCTCAAGCGCACAACCTCCTCTCGTACGCTTGAGCACTTCTTGGTGGGACACATGAAAGACGTCATGTACCCCATCAAGGGCGAGTAGCTCAAGCGATAAGCAACCTCTCCCTTGCGTTTGAGAATCTGAGCGGACCAACATATCTCGGTGCAAGCTTCCCTTTTAGTGAAATCTCTTCACACCCTTGAATGGTGTGATCCTAAGGTACACAAAATCATCGGCTCAAAACTCGGCTCTCGCGTCGGTATCTGCATAGCTTTTACATGCGGCACAGGCGGCTTTCAACCTTTCTGTATCAAGCGGACTTTATCCTCGGCTTCTTTCAAACAATCGGGCCAAAACACGACCTTCCCCGTCTCTTTCCAATTGAGAGGGTCTGTATTTCTGCCATACAATGCCTCAAGCGGTGACATCTCGCAAAGCGGCACGATAAGCTGTTGTTGTATGAGAACTCGCAAAGGGTAAACAATCGTCCCACTTGGACCCATGATCAAGCACAGGGCTCTCAACATGTCCTCCAGTCTGATTAACTCGCTCTGTCGACCATCATGCAGGGGTGATATATGTCTTGAAATTCGGTGAGTTCCCATAGCCTTATGGAAACTCCCCAAAACCGAGAGGTGAATCTGCGATCCACGATCGACACAATCTTCTTGGGCACACCATGCAAACTGACAATCCTGGACATATATAGCTCTGCCAATCTGTCACCACTGTAAGTCGTCTTAACTGGGATGAAATGAGCAACCTTGGTCAAACGGTCCACAATGACCCAAATTGAATCATGACCCTCTTTGGTTTTAGGCAAACCGACTATAAAGTCCATACCAATTTCTTCCCACTTCCACTCGGGGACTTTCAATGGTCAGAGCAAACTGCAGGTCTCACGGTGCTCTGCCTTTACTCTCTGGCAAACATCACAAAGGGCTACGTACTCAGCGATCTCACGCTTCATGTTTGGCCACCAATACTTATCCTTAATGTCTTGGTACATCTTGGTACTGCCTGGATGAATCGAATATAGTGACTCATGAGCCTCTTTTAATAACACATCCTTTAGTTCTTGCTTGTTGGGCACACACAAACGTTTGCTTGAACCACAAGGTTCCCCGATCATCCACTTGAAAATCGACTCTTTACCTTCACTTAAATTCTTTACGATCCATTGAAATGCCTCATCATCCGACCGAGCTCGCGAATCGACCATCCAAAGTAGGTTGCATCTCCATAGTCGCCAAAATCACAGCTCAACCAACTCAAGGCTAAGCTTCAAATTCCTCATGCAAAGTGGTGACTCTCTCGAAGCATCACCGAATTGCAGTATACCTTCTCGCTCAAGGCATCTGCAACAACATTAGCTTTTCGGGATGATAATGTATGCCCACATTATAATCCTTTATCAGCTCTAACCACCTCCTCTGCTCGAGGTTAAGCTCGGATGGGTAAAGATGTATTTAGGACTCTTATGATCCGTGTAAACCTCACATCCATTACCCATCGATAATGTCGCCAAATCTTTAAAGCATGCACTACGGCTGCCAACTCTAAATCATGGGTAGGGTAGTTCTCCTCATGCGGTCTCAACTGGCGTGAGGCATAGGCTACCACTCTCTTGTCTTGCATCAAGACACAACCCAAACCTTTGCGCGAAGCATCGCAAAATATCTCAAAATCTTTGTTAATATCAGGCAACACAAGCACTGGGGCTGTGGTCAAACTCTCCTTAAGTTTCTGAAAACTCTTCTCGCACTCTGGCGTCCAAGTGAATTTCTTTTCCTTTTTGAGCAACTGTGTGAGGGGTCTGGCCACACTGGAAAATCCTTCAATAAAGCGACGGTAGTATCCTGCCATACCCAGAAAACTCGACGACTGGTAAGCGAAGTGGGTGACTGCCAATCCAACACATCACTTACTTTCCCTGGGTCAACTGCGACTCCTTCTGCTGTCAACACATGCCCTAGAAAAGCGACTTTCTTCATCCAAAACTCACATTTGCTGAACTTTGCATACAACTGATTATCTCTCAATTTCTGCAATGCTAACCTCAAGTGCTCCTGATGTTCCTCCTCATTCTTGGAATATATCAAAATGTCATCAATGAATACAACGACAAACTTGTCCAAATATTCCATAAACACTTTATTCATCAAATACATGAAATATGCTGGAGCATTAGTCAAACCAAATGACATCACTGTGAACTCGTATAGACCATAACGAGTCGAGAAGGCTGTCTTGGGTATGTCCTCCTTACGTATCCTCATCGATGATATCACGATCTCAAATCAATCTTGGAGAACACTCCTGCTCCCTTAAGTTGGTCAAGCAGATCATCGATCACGGGCGAGGGTACTTATTTTTGACGGTGACCTCATTAAGTGCTCAGTAGTCCACACACATGCGCCGACTACCATCCTTTTTCTTGACGAACAACACTGGCGCTCCCCACGGGACGAACTCGATCGATGTAACCCTTATCTAAAAGCTCCCGAATTTGCTTCTTCAACTCGCTAAATCATTGGTGGCATCCGGTAGGATCTCTTGGAAATCGGGCGGTACCGCACAAGCTCAATCGAAACTCAACCTCCTCTCTCGGTGGCATACGGAAGATCATTCGGAAATACGTCGGGTACTCTCGACATTGGTACACCCTCCAACTGGATTACCTTACTCGGCAAATCATGGTAGCTCGGTGGCACTCAGCGGCCGCGAATCGCACCTTAACTCCGTCTGAATTGGTTAAGGTCAACGCTCGCTCCACAGCCTAACATCACTGCCGCTACGAAGCCAATTCATTCCCAAGATTACATCTAGGGATCGCATATCCAACAAAATCAGTCGGCCACTGAACTCAACTCCTGAATGGTTATCCTAACTCCTGGACATCCTAGGTTGGATCTCAACTCGGATCCGGGATTGGATTAAAAGAACAGATCCAAGAGCAACGATTTTCAATTGTTGCTTTAAAACAAAACTCAGAAACAAGCGAATGCGAAGCTCCGAATCAAATAAAGCGGTGGCGAGAATGAATATGCGAAAGCGTCATCGATCACAACGTCTGGTGCTGCTGGGCATCCTCTGCGGTGGCGTGGTTCACGACCTCTCACCACCGGCGTCTTGCGGCTCGTCACGGCCGGGGTGCTCCTCGTCTGCTCCGGGGTAGAAGTGCGACCGGTGTGGCTCCCAAGTCAAAAGCAATCGGCGTCGGGGCACGCCTCGAGGGCACTTGCTAGCATAGTGTCCCACCTCGTGACACTTGAAGCAAGTGATGGATCTTGCTGAATTATTGCTTTTCTGCTGCTGCTGTCCACTGGAACCACTAGACGCCGACTGATCTGGCCAGCGCGCGTGTGCGAGCCGGGTCCGAATCTCAAGCTGCTGCTGCTTGCTTCTTTGTGGCGCTCGTGCGGTGGTAGGTAACCAAAGCGAGGCCTCTCGAGGATGGTGTGCTGTGATCCTCGCTGGATCAACCTCCTCTTGCGAGACTCCTCGAGCTCGCGGCGACTCTCCTCGATGAGAATGGCCTTATCCACCAATCGCTGGCTGGCGGCATAGTCGTTGCCTCACGACTTGCACCTTCAAAGCTGGGTTCAAGCCTTTCTTGAACCTCTTACGCGAGCTGCATCTGTCGCTACATCCTCCGCGCCAGCGAGCCAACTGAGTGAATTTATTGAGATATTCACTCACCGATGAGTTCCTCTGCTGGAACTCCGAAACTCATCCTTCTTCATCTCAACCACTCCCTCCATGACATGAGCGGTGTGGAAAGCCTTTGCGAATTCCTTCCAAGTGATGTTGTCTTTGGTTCTCATGGGTGGCATGATGGTTCTCCCACCACTCTCTTCTTTGGTCCCTCAGGCGATGTCTTGCATACAAAACCTTCTCCTGTCGGTGCAGGCCAAGTTCAGTTTCTTCTCAATCGAACGGACCCAATCGTCGGCCTCCAAAGGCTCGGACGAACTGGAGAAAACAGCGGTCTCGTCCTCATAAACTCTGCATAGCCTGGTGCCGACGAGTCTTGGCGGTGGTGCGGCTCTGGTCTTGTCGCTGCATCATAGTCGCATACCGCATCATAGTTCGCATCATCGAGTGCAGGCCATCAAGAAGCGATCGAGGCGGGATCCAAGGTAGGTGGCAGCGGCGCGCGATCTTTGTTCTCTGGTCTGGTTCCCGATGGCGGTGGAGGAGTTCACGGTATCAACCATCTTGCTCAAAAGAAAACAAGCTCTTTGTGACCAAAGGTGAAAGACGAGAGGGAAAAGCATAGATAAGAGGTAAATGCATCTAAGGGGTTTTGCTTAATGGAGACCTAACTAAACAAACACTTAGCCAAAAGGCTAACTAAGAAAGCGAACAAAAATAAACTCCATTAAAAGATTGACATGATCGCAATATAATGCTTTTAAGGCAATATTTGCAGCTCACATCGCACACAAGCGCAAATAAAATCCAACGTGTCTACTCGCACTATCTACTCTGAAGGCTCCCACTCGGTCTCGACAAATAGGGTACTGCTCGCTATCGTCCTCGATCGTTGTAGACAACCCACGAGTTGCGGATCGGCGCGCATCGCTCTCGATCGGGTGGAGTGAACCGACCGAGGTAGGCGTGGCGATCTCGGTGATCTGACGTCTCTCCTCCGGGCTCGGCGGTGTAGGCGACGGTAGAGGTCTTCGCGATCGCGGCGGGGCTCCTCGGGCATCGCTCGTAGTCTCGGGTGGCTTCGTCTTGCTCCTTGAACTTCCGGACGAGTCCGCCATGTTGATCTTGTATAGCTTGCAAAGTCGGCGGATGGCTTTGTGCGCAACTCCTTCAGCCGACATCTCCCACCGCACCGGTGTTCTTGAAAGCGTGATGTAGCACCCTTGCCGACTCGGGTGGTGAAGTATAGCCCGGAGATGCTCCGATCGTTGACCTTTTGCTTCTCATCCTTGGTGAGGTAGGCGGGCGATCTCTTAAATCTGAGGCACCGCAACAAAACACGTAAAGTGACCTCCATCCTCTGTCGGGTGTAGGAAGTTTGGGACATCTAATGCATTTATAAAGGAAAGATCAGTTTATAACTTTAGGAAAACAAATTTTGCAAGAGTTGGGGCGAGAGACAAGAATCCTTAAGAATGAGGTAAGAAGATAGAGATATTACTAAATATCAAGTTTAGTTGGTTTGATTTAGAAAATAAATTTTTGGGCTATCGACCAATTTAACTTAGGGCTTAGTCCTCTGATCGATATGGCTCGATACCATCTCTGTCGAGACCGAATATGCAAATTCGGTCTCTCTGTAAACCGCACTAGTCCAGATCACGCTAGTGCACGATCAAACATAGATGTCATCATAGTCATACACACGATAATAATAAAGGGAAACTCGAACATCGATAAAATATCAAAGGTGCGACCTTAAGGCCAAGCTTACAATATCTCTAGCGGAAGGGCTTAACAAAATAGCAATGAAATCCAAAATAAAGCGTAGCGACCAATCGACAAGCCCACAAGGCTATCGAGTGGAGAACGAAGCCTAATCCGTGAAGTCGTCGTAGTACTCTCCTTCGGCACCTCCTGCGATAGTACTCCTCTCCTCAATCGAGCAACATAGGCGTAAAGCCGTGAGTACATTGGTACTCGGCAAGTCGCTTGTAACAATAAATGCAATATAATATGCAAGGCTTACCAAAGGAAGGCTGAAAGGTTAATTTGCATAAAGGCATTTATTGATGAAATATATTAAATAACTTGAAAGCGAAAGTTAAGCAAAGCGAAGAATAATAGATAATCAAAGGAATAAACATGAACCACTTGTGAACACCAATTCACAAGTTTGAACCAACGATGAACTACTGTCCACTCCCAACATAAACCACCAAGTTATAAATGAAACACTAACCCTCGTGTGAAATCCCGAGCATTGTCCATGACCGAGGACGCGGCTATTCGAATAGTTTTACACTCTGCAGAGGTTGCACAAGCTGTACCCACACGATGTGATAATCCTCACGTTAAAGAAAATCACAACAAGGCCTTTACAAAGTTCGGTTTACAACTTAATCCGCCCGCTAGGGTTTCGCATCACACCCCCTTGCGCCACATAGAAATCAAGCAACCATGTTCATCTCAATGGCAAGATTACATTGAAACCTCCCAAATTAGTCGGCCAGTCCGTCCCATACGGACATGTGGTTTGCAGTGTAAGCTCGGATCAATGGCGCACAAAGTTAAGTCCTTAACATTACCCGGCGAGACTACCACATCCCCAAAGTACAAGCGTACTTCCCCTTTCTTGCACGATCACTGCGCGAGTGCAAAACCAATTTGTATAACCAAGCCAACGTCACACCAATGGCGTGGCACAAATTTTAATACACGTGGCACCAACCACAGTTCCATATGTCATTAATTCAAATTAATAATTTAACATGCGTGATGAGACCAATCGCAAATATAAACTGGCTAAGCAATCTAATCGTACCAACCCATGTGATAAATTAACTAGCATCACTAATAAATTTCTCAACCTATGGTGACAAAGGCATCATGGTATTTCAAAGTGTCAAGGAGGTATATTTGCAATTGGGACAATAACTACCTGTGCAACGGTTTGAATAAAAATAGCAATGCAATGTAAGTTAAAGCAAAATATTTAAATAATAGTTTGTAAAATTGGGTTCAACATGATCAAGGGACACGACTTGCCTTCGTTATGCTCAGCGGGGTACTCCTGGTCTTTTGGCGCGAAACCTGCTCCTCCGGAATCCGAATCTAACGAGAGAGAAAACGACCGAAAACAAAGAAACACATAAAATGACAAGCAAATGAACTCCAAAATTCACAAAACCAAAACCAACAGCTAGAGCTCGATTTTAGATGAATTTAGAAAAAAGAACGGGGTCAATCGGAGCTAGGACGGAGGAGAACGGGCTCGGAAAATTAATTCAAAATTAATTCAGGAAAATCGGAAAAGTTCTTGTCTTTGTGAACCCGGTCCACGAGATTCCGAGTCCACCGTGGGCGCGTCCACGAATAAAGGCACGATGCAGGCCGACGCGGTGGGTGTCTTGGCGTGGCGGCGGCATATCTTGCCACGTGGCACGGTGGCGTGGCGGTGGCGTGGCGGTACCGGCGTGGGCGCCACGTGGCACCCGGCGGGTCACGGCGGCGTGGCATGCCACGTAGGATGCCACGTCGGCTAGGGCTGGCGTGGCCCGGCCGACGCGCGCGGCGGCGACGCGGCGGCGGGATCCGACGGCGGAGGGCAAACCACGCGGCATGATCTGGACGCCGGTCCAATCCGAGCGACGGCGAGGATTGCTCGCGCGCGGCGCGGCGGCAGGCGGATCGGCGACGCGTGGCGGCTCGCCGCGCGCGCGCGCGACGCCTTGCGGGCGCGCGGGAGCGGGAGATGGCGACGCGTGGCGGCGCGCGGAGCGGATCGGCGGCAGCGTGGCCGCGCGCCGCTGGCGTCGCGGCGCGCGCTGGTGCGCGGCGCGCGCTGGTCTGGCTCGGGACCGAGGCGGAGCGGGTGCGGGTTCGGCGGCGGGCGGCGACGCGGCGGCGGCGAGAGAGAAGCGGCGAGCTCACCGGCGAGTCTTGGCGGCGGCGGCGGGTCGGCGCCGGAGGGCGCGGCGGCGGCAGCAGCGGCGGCGGAGCGGCTCGGCGGCGCGCGCGCGCGAGGACGGCGAGCGGCGGCGGCGACGAGTTCGTGCGGCGCACGCGAACCGAGGCGGCGGCGGGTTTTATCACGCAAACCGAGGCAATCCAATCCGATTCTGGCGGCGGTCGCAACGCGACAAGTTTGGACGATCGGGATTCAACGCGAGAGATCGGACGGCTCGGACGCACGCGAGGGTTAGGGTTAGGGTTTGCGGCGCGCGCGAGAATGGACGGCGGAGATCGCGCGGCGCGCGATCGGCGGCCGAGGGCTTGGCGGGCGGCGGCGGCAACGGCGCTGGTGCGCCGCGTGTCGGCCGGATCTGCGACACGTGCGCGCTGGCGGGATCGAGCGGCGGAGAAGCGCGCGCGGAAAGGAATCGGCGCGGCGCGCGCGCGGATGGGCGACGCGTGGAGGAGAGAGGGAGATCGGGCGGGTGAGGTTTAATTCTTTTCTTTTCTTTTTCCAGAAATTCAAATAAACTTCTAAAAGCTCTAGAAAATAGCAAATAAATCCCAAAAATTCACCAAAAATACTAGAAAATTCCTTGAGACCTGAGGAACACAAATAAAATATTTTCCACTTATGTTAATGTTTATTTTAATCACATTAAATCATTTAAAACTTTAAAAATTCATTTAAAGCTTCAATTAATTTCAGAAAATTCCAGAAAATTCATTTTTGAAATCCAGGCTTTAAAAATCTCAGAAAAACAGGATGTTACATTACCTCCATATGGTCTCTCAATCTCCCCCTTGATGAGTATATTGACAAACACAGAAAAAGCATAAAGTTGAGTTTGTTTTTGGAAGTCAAACATGGTCTAAAAAGAAGCAAGGAAACTCAAGACCATGTCAACAAAAGAGAAAACTGGAGCAGAAACTGAAAAAGCAAATTTTTCTGCAAAACTCCAAAAGGTTTTTTCTCCAAAATTCTCCCCCTTTTGGCAATAAAATCATCAAGATGCACGAGATAAAATGAAATGATTGTATTTTATTCATTTTAAGCATTCGGAGCTATGAAAATTATCCAAATTGATTTTTCAATTTTTACACCAAGCCATAACTCATAAAAATGCTATCAAGATCATGACGATTCATGTATAGAAAAGCTAAACCAAATAAATCATAATATGAAAATTAGTCCAATTTCCTAGCATGTCAAGACAACAAGGAATATAGTCTAGCTAAAAGTATCCAAGGATGATGCAAGCCATGTCAAATAATCTAAGTGGAACAAAGAAGCTAGTATTGAGTCAATTTAGAGTGTCACAAGTTAAAGAATGAATCTTTTGTTCAAGTACTTGGTCTGTTTGTAAATAAGCAAATTTAGCACAATTGACTTTTTCTGAAAATCATTTTTGGTTTCATCTTAGCAAAGCAAGTCCTGCACTAGAAGCCATCCACAACTGCTTCCTAAGCTTCAACCATTTTCACATATTTACTTTCTTAGCCTTGTGCTAGATCTCAAGCCTTATGCGACCACTTCAAGCGAGAAGTTTAAGAAGGTGATCTTGGTCAATCAAAACTCTCCTGAATTCATGTCTAGTGCAATGGCAAGCAGTCTCATGAGAAAGAGTTGGTGAGATCAGTTTTTCGTACAAAAGAGATCATTTTGCTTTTACTAAATGTAGTTTTAGACCAAGGAGTTAAAGATAATTCACGCTTCATAAAGGAACTAGCATAGCTCAATCTATAACTTAGTAAAGATTCAAGACTTAACTCAACCTATTTGACATGACATGAATCATAAAAGGATAACTAAAGGCAGACTAGTCTCAAGAGCTACCATGACAAGAATTAATTCAAGTTGTGCAATTTTTAATCAACTTAACATGGCAATGACTAGACTACACATATAAAGTCATTATAAATCTAGCAATTAAGCAAAGATCACGGTAAGATGTAAAGCATTATAAACAAGTCATAAAAGGATAATCAAGGATCCATGTAGTTATATTACAATGCAGAATGAAATGCAAGAAAATCCAGCTCCCCTCAACATGAGATGCACTTTTAGTTCAAGTTGAGTTATGTCAATATTAAGATCTAGAAGCTCACAAATGAACTCCCCTTGAACCAAAGGAATAAAAAACGAGAAGCTGGCAAGAAAATCAAAAAAGTCAGTCATTAAAGCATAGACAAGATATAGAGGATATTATGGCTCAGACTGACTCTCATCTACCCCA
The DNA here is from genome assembly GCA_036346265.1 of Melocanna baccifera. Classification (NCBI taxonomy): domain Eukaryota; kingdom Viridiplantae; phylum Streptophyta; class Magnoliopsida; order Poales; family Poaceae; genus Melocanna; species Melocanna baccifera. The sequence goes on from CM070695.1 coordinate 17,254,333, forward strand.
TATGACTTTAGGACTATCAGCTGGTCTCCTTACACACTAGAGAGTAAACACGTTCCTTGTTTACTCAAGGGTGGCCCAACCCTCGGTAGACCTATAAGAAGTGAGTGAACTCAACTTAGTGCGGAGAAAGACAACTAATAAGCAACATCCTAGAGTCACAAGATGAGAGGAAGAAGACTGAGCAACTAGACGAGAGAACCACTCGAATCTATGCTAGAAGGACTAACCCGAATGCACCCTTCTGTAAAGCAATGAAAAAGGATAGAAGCATGTAAATATGATGGAGCAAAATACACAAAAAGCTCCCCCTCACAACAGTCCATACGGACAGACCACCCCAAGGTCTCCCCGCAAGACTGAAAATCTAGAGCTATCCAAAGGCTTGGTAAAGATATCAGCCAACTGGTGGTCACTCTCCACAAATTGTAGCACTATGTTACACTTCTCCACATGGTCTCTAAGAAAGTGATATCTGATATCAATGTGCTTGGTCCAAAAGTGCTGCACTGGGTTTTTAACAATGTTAATGGCAGAAGTGTTATCACAAAAGAGTGGAACACTGTCTATAACTAACTGTAGGATCGGAAATGGCAACAGAGGGGGGTGAATGGTGCCTTCAAAAATCGCCCCAAGTATTCACACGATAACCAACATTTCATTTTAGAAAGAAAACCAACAAAGCTGGAGAGAACTGAGAGGCCAAAGTCATTTTCATCAAGATTCGGAGAGATGACTGATTACAAGGAGTTTCGCTACAAGATGTTCAAATCATTTTCACACGTGAGAGGACATGTATATGAGAACTATAACTGCACTTCTCCATTTCAGCTCAATTTACTGCTCAAGCGAACCAAAGCAAACACTACAATTTCTATTGCTCCCAGACCACAAGCAAGGAGTCAAATTTTTGCTTCACACAACTACCAAACCAAAAGAGAACCACAGACTAAACCAAGGAGCAACTTAACTGCTGAAAACTACAGACTACAAGAGCTGAAAACACCCAGCTGAAACCTAAATTAAATCTGCAGTTTGCTGAAACTGAACTCTGAAAAACTAAAATTGAAACTTAGAGTATGCTGAAATCTGATATTGAAATATGCAGTAACCTGAGATTGAAGTCTGAAATCTGCACTCATAAATCTGCAGCAACTTGAGATTAAAATCTGAAATCTGCACTCATAAATCTGCAGCAACCTGAGATTAAAATCTGAAATCTGCACTCATAAATCTGCAGCAACCTGAGATTAAAATATGAAATCTGCACTCATAAATCTGCAGCAACCTGAGATTAAAATCTGAAATCTGCACTCATAAATCTGCAGCAACTGAAACGCAGAGCACACAAAAAAGCTATGAGATGCAGTTCGGCAAGATGGACGAGAAAACAAATCAACCTTGCATGGCCAAAAGAAGCTGCAGATCGCAAGAACTGTTGAACACGGCGAGAGAACGAGAGCTTCGATTAATCTGCAAAACCGAAAATGAATTCAGGTCTCTTGTGCGATGCGAAAGCAGAGAAACCGAGCACTAGAGATTTTGCGAGCAATCGGCAAGCAACAAGTAGCTATGAGCAGTTTGACAAGAGGAAATCTTGCACTCAAAAGCAGTGAAAAGAGTGAATCTGCAGCAACCGAAATCTGAAAATTCTTGAGTGATTTCTTCTCTTCTTAGGCCAAGGAGTACAAGAACTTGATCTAAATATTATTGAGCCTGCGGGAGGAGAAATTGCAGCCAAGAAACTTGAGAAAACAAGAAATGGAATTTTGAGAGAAGGGTCAAGTGAGAGATAGAAATCCATATGTCTCATGACTTTTGGCTCAATTTGTCGGGGACCTTTGGATTCACAGGAAATGAGACTAGAGCACAAGAATTCACCCTTCTCACATCTTTTAGTTGGGACAAACAAAAGACCACAATTTCTCGACTACAAACCCTAGCTTTGAGCAAGCAGAGGAAGTGAGTGCAAATGAATACAAGCTGATTTTGAGAATTGCTCTTAGGAAGAGCTGACCAAATAGTCTTGAGATTAGTTTCCCAAACAACACCAACACACACAGCTGCTCAAGCAAAAGATTCAGCTCACTCTCAGAACACACAAAGAACCAATCTCATTTCACCACAAAGGAGAACAGAGAAAAGCATAAGACTTCAGAGAAATGACATGGGACCAAAATAGCTCAAGCTCAATCCATTGGATCATTACCATGAACGATTACAGAGGAGTCCCGATACGCATGGACATTAAAATACATGGATTCTCAATTCATTTTCTCCCTCTCCCAATCACAAGAACACACCCACTCTCTACATGCTTACTCATTAGCACATCACGGAGACATACACACCGGGACTCACACTAGCATATGCTCACGGAGCCAAGAAGGAAGAACACATGCTTTGGAGTACTAGCTCAAGACACACACGACCGAGCTCTCTTCATCTTTGGACTCCCGAGCACAAAGGAATGAGCAGCTCCCACTTTCTCCAACCAGCAAATCAAGAAGTGGCATACGGTCTCCACTCCATGCCTCCTTTCCAAATGAAGCAATGGTCAACCACTGGACAAAGTGGAGAAACCACCCATCCTCTCATTTGCTTGAGTCAAATTACCAAATTGCCCTCAAGCACCTTCCGAAGCTTCCGTATCCGATACCTTGACCGTCGAACCTCGACTCCTCCACGAGTCTAGTCCCGGTCCACTCGTATCGCCCGTCGTGTTAAATCACGGGTAGCTCCGGTTCCTCGTCTCCGACTCGCAACCACCTCGCGGTCTCGATCATCTTGGCATCTTTGACCGTCGGACCTCAACACCTCCTCGTGCCTAGTCCCGGTCCACCTCGCCTCACCATGACCTATCTCGAAGTCCCGATCACACGGACAAGCAAACCATCACATAGCACCGCACTAAACAAAGTATATTCCACATTAGCACGATAAAGGTACTCAACCCTAGAATACCCAAAACAAACTCTAACTCACTAAACCAACTGTCAATATCTCATCACAAACATGGGGATACCTCCACATGGTCTCTCAATCTCCCCCTTGATGAGTATATTGACAAACACAGAAAAAGCATAAGTTGAGTTTGTTTGCAAGTCATACATGGTCCGAGAGAAGAAATTGATGCTAATGACCATGTAGACACAAGGAGCAAAAGAAAGAGCAAGTTTTCCTCAAACGCTCCCAAAACTCCCAAAAGGACTTTTTTTTCAATATTCTCCCCCTTTTTGGCAATAGAATCATCAAGATACAAAAGAGAGAATATAGCATGATGTTGTTGAATGTTATGCAATGCTAATCAATTAGAGCCATGAAGATTATCCAAAATGACTATTTGAGTATTACACCAAGCCATAATAGATATGAATGTTATTAAGATCATGACAAAATATGCATAATCAAGCCAAGCCACGTAAGTAACAATATGAAGATTAGATGAATTTCTTAGCATGTCAAGTCACTCAAGAGTATAGTCTAGCTAGAGGTATCCAAAGATGATGCAAGCCATGTCAATAATCTAAGTAGAACCAAGAAGCTAGAATTGAGTCAATTTAGAGTGCTACAAGTTCAAGAATGAATCATTTGCACAAGTACTTAGTTCTTTTGGCAATTAAGCAAATTTAGCACAAATCACATGTTTTCATTTGAAACTCATAATTTTGGTGATGTGCTAGATCTCAAGCCTTATGCGACCATTCCAAGCGAGAAGCTTAAGGAGATGATTTTGGTCATCCAAAACTCCCCCCGAGTTCATGCCTAGTGCAATGGCAAGCAGTCTCACGAGAAAGAATTGGTGAGATCAGTTCTTTCGCACATAAAAGAGATCTTTTGCTTTCTTAAATAATTGTACTTACTCATGCTTCATCAAGAAACTAGCATAGCTCAAACTAAAGCTCAATTAAAGATACAAGACTCAACTTAGCCTATTTGACATGGCATGAATCATAAGAGGATAACTAAAGATAGACTAGTCTCAAAAGCTAACATGACATGTCTTAGTTCAAGTTGTGCAATTTTAATTAACTCAACAATGGTAAAGGCTTGACGACACATATGAAGCAATGATAAATCTAACGATTAAGCATAATCATGGCAAGATGTAATGCATTGTAATCATGTCAACTATGGATAATAGTCAAGCTCCAAGTAGTTATATTACAATGAAATGCAGAAAATCCAGCTCCCCCTCAACATGTGAAGCACTTTTTAGTTCAAGTTGAGTTATATCAATATTAAGCTCCAGAAGTTCCCAAATGAACTCCCCCTGAACCAAAGCTATAAAACGAGAAGCTGGCAAAGAAATCAGAAACAGGCAGTCCTTAAAGCATAGACAAGATACAGAGAATACTATGGCTCTGATTGGCTCTCATCTACCCCATATGACACTAGGACTATCAACTGCCTAACTAACACACTAAGGAGTAAACACGTTCCCTGTCTACCCAAGGGTGGCCCAACCCTTGCTAGAACCTATAAGAAGTGAGTAAGCTCAACCTAGTGAGAAGAAAAAACAGCTAACAAGCAGCATCCTAGAATCACAAGATGAGAGGAAGAAGTCTGACCATCTAAATACGAGACACACTCTAATCTATGCTAGAAAGACTAACCCGAATGCACCCAAATGCAATGCAATAGAAAGGAGCAAGGGCATAATATACAAGATAAAGCAGTAAAGCACAAAGCTCCCCCTCACTACAGTCCATAAGGACAAACCACCCCAAGCTCTCCCCGCAAGGCTGAAAACCTAGAGCTATCCAAAGGCTTAGTAAAGATATCAGCCAACTGGCAGTCACTCTCCACAAACTGAAGCACTATATCACCCTTCTCTACATGGTCTCTAAGGAAGTGATATCGGATATCAATATGCTTGGTCCGAGAATGCTGCACTGGGTTCTTAGCAATGTTAATAGCAGAAGTGTTATCACAAAAGAGTGGAACACTTTCTATAACCAACCCAAAGTCCCGTAGAGTCGAAGCCATCCAAAGTATCTGGCTGCAGCAACTGGCGGCAGCAATATACTCGGCCTCTGCGGTGGACTGCGCAACACCAGACTGCTTCCTAGAAGACCAAGAAACGAGAGAAGTGCCAATGAATTGGCAGGTGCCAGAAGTGCTCTTCCTATCTATCCTGACCCGGCAAAGTGCGCATCCGAGTAGGCTCTGAGGAAAAGACAGGATGAGGAAGAGTACCAGATACCATAGTCAATGGTAGCTCGAAGGTACCGAAGAATGCGCTTCACCGCCTGGCGGTGAGATACGCGAGGAGAAGCCTGAAATCGAGCACACAGACACACGGAGAAGTGTATGTCCGGTCTCGAGGCAGTGAGGTACAAGAGGGAGCCAATCATGCTACGATACTCCTTCTGATCAACTGGCTCGCCGTCCTCATCTGGGTCGAGTGAAGCGGAAGAAGCCATCGGAGTGGACACTGGCTTGCCATCACTCATATCAAAGCGTTTCAGGAGGTCACGAGTGTACTTGCCCTGATGCAAGAAAGTACCCTCCCGAGTCTGCTTGATCTGAAAGCCGAGAAAGAAGCTCAACTCGCCCATTATGCTCATCTCAAACTCTGAGCTCATGACATCGGAGAACTGAGAAACAAGAGTATGAGAAGAGCCACCAAAGATGATATCATCCACATAAATCTGGACGAGTAGAAGGTCATTGTCACGCCTGCGAATGAACAAGGTCTTGTCCACCTTACCCATCTCAAATCCATGACTCAACAGATAAGACTTAAACCTCTCATACCAAGCTCTAGGGGCCTGCTTAAGTCCATACAAGGCTTTGGAAAGCTTGTAGACATGGTTTGGGTATTTGGGGTTCTCGAAACCTAGAGGCTGTCTAACATAGACTTCTTCCTCAATAAACCCATTGAGAAAGGCACTCTTGACATCCATCTGGTAAAGCTTGAAACCCTTAGAAGCTGCGAAAGCAAGCAGGATTCTAATGGCCTCAAGTCTAGCAACAGGGGCAAAGGTCTCCTCAAAATCTAGACCCTCAACACAGGAGAACCACGAGCTACAGTCTAGCCTTGTTTCGAATGACTACCCCATCCTCACTCTGCTTGTTTTTGAACACCCACTTAGTCCCAATAACATTGTGACCTTGAGGGGGCTCAACAAGCGACTAGACCTTGTTTCTCTCAAAGTTCTCCAACTCCTCATGCATGGCATTGACCCAAGACTCGTCAGAAAGAGCATGATCAACATCCTTGGGCTCGAAAGAGGCAACGAAAGCAGAATGGAGACAGAAAAGAGAAGTGCCAGATTTTGAGCGTGTGACACGCTCAAAAAGATCTCCAATTATTTGCTCTGAAGGATGATGTTCTCGGACTCTACGAGGAGGTCCTTGATGAGAAGAAGGAGAAGTGGCCTCTACCTCATGAATTGACGAGGTAGGAACAGAGCCACTAGCTCCAGAAGAAGCGGAAGGCAAGGGCTGATCTCCTTGAAGTGCGGTGGTAGAAGCAGGCACCTCAAGGGGAGGAGGAACTGGATCAGATAGACAACCCTCATCTCCATCCTCCGGATCATCCACAAAGATGGTATCGGACTGCTCTACAGAACCTGAGATATCGGGCCTAGTCCCCGTGGCCTCATCAAGGTCACCTCTGAGTTTCTACCAATTTACTAGACTCAGATTCCGGACCCTATAAGCCGCGAAGAAGTCGAGTAACCTAGAAAGATCCCATCACAAGATCGTGACTCGAACTTATCTAGGTTTCGGACTTGAGAATAAAACACTTGCAACCAAACACGCGAAAATGAGATATACTGGGCTTTCGCCCATATCTCAACTCATAAGAGGTGCGATGCAAGTGTGCCCTGAGAAAAACTCGATTTGAAACATGGCACGCGGTGGCTATCGCCTCAGCCCAAAACTTCCTCGGTGTAGAGTACTCATCAAGCATCGTCCTAGCCATCTCGACCAAGGTACGGTTCTTCCTCTCCACAACGCCATTTTGCTGAGGGACGTATGGAGAAGAGAACTGGTGCTCTACACCTGTCTCATCACAGAAACTCTTAAAGTAGTAATTCTTGAACTCCGTGTCATTGTCACTGCGGATCGCTCATAAGGCACCCGGAAGCTCAACAGAAATCTTACGAAAGAGACCTCGAAAATGTGTAAATGTCTCATCCTTCGACGCTAAGAAAAACACCCAATAGTACATCGAGAAGTCATTGACCACGACAAGAACATACCACTTCCCTCCTGCTGACTGCACTCGAGCTGGTCCAACTGTGTCCATGTGGAGTAGCTGTCCTGGTGCATCGGTCATAGTCACTGTGACCGAAGGATGAAAAGCGGAAACCATCTTGCCGTGCCGGCAAGGAGCGCAAACAAGATCTTTGACCATCTTGAGTTTCGGCAGACCACGAATGAGATTGTGGCTGCTAACTCGAGTCAAATGGTCAAATCCAATATGACCAAGTCTCCTATGCCAGAAGGTAAGGTCACGGGACTCAGAAGCAACTAAACACCTGAGAGGATCACCAGAAGACTCAGCAAAATCAGCACGAAAGATTCTCCCATAATGAGAAATCCCGCAAACCAGACTCCCCGAAGAATCAAGAATTTTGCAATTGTTTTTCTTGAAGCTCACCTTGAAACCGTCATCGTAAGTCGAGAAGCGAAAGCAAATTGTCGCAACTTACTCACTAAGGCAACATCTCTTAAAATGAATGAATCATTAACATGCTTTGTACCTTTTGCGATGACGCGCCTGCACGAAGCGTCTCCAAAGGTGATCGTCTCATCACCGGAGCACGGGCTAGGGAAGAGAACCAACGAGTCTCCGGTCATATGGCGAGAACAACCGAGTCTACAAGCGGACTCTCTCTTCCCAAACCCAGCGAACTGAGTCAAGCAGTAAAGGTTGATCTTGGGATAAATCAAAAGAGATTTTGGCACCCAATCTTGAGTCACACGCCGAGCGTAAGAAGTAGCCACACACGGTGACCTCTAGCTACCCTCGCTCTCGTCGCTCAAAGAGCGAGAAGGTCTACTAGCGCACTGAAGTCGTTATTGGGTCCGATCGCTACGAGAGCGAGTCGAGCACCAACAACACGATCACGCGCGGATAGCCATCTCGATGGGGAAGCGAGAACTACCCTCGAACGGCGGAAGTCATAACCAGGAGCAGCATGATGACGAAAAACAGAAAACTCAGAAAAACCAAGTCCTCGATGCTGCCCAAACCCATCAACAGCAGTAATCCTAGACCTCGTGTTGGTCCTAGGTGCACTCAGGGTCTGGGGCTGACCCTGAATACGCCTAAGTGCTACTGCACGGTCTCTACGCGCAATCTTGGCGCGCCTGAAGCATCGATCGACTGTGTGTCCATCTTCCGGCGAGAAGGTGCAGTGATACTTCACCTTCTGAGAGGTAGAAGTGGCAGGTGGAATCACCTTGCTGTCAGAGATCCCCTGGACATAGCCCGCTGACTTAAATTGAACTTTCTCGGTCCTGGGCTCAGTCTCGATCACACCTGGTGCTATGGGTCTGAGCACGACAGGTGAATGCTTCCTCATGTCTTCATAATAATCATATCCTAGACCCTGATTGAATCTGAAGATCTTAGATTGGTCTAGAATAAGATTGAGCTTCTTCTTGCCTCCTACAAATCTCTCGAGAGTGTTCATAAGATACTGACACTCCCGAAAGAGAGAGGTGCAAGAAGAGCAGGGGGAAGGAGAGACAGCTGAAGATAAGGGAGTAGAAGAAGAACCAACAGCAGAGGAACGAATGGCATGTGCACGCATAGCCGACTCAGAAGGGACAGTCCTACTGCTAGCAATTTGGTTCACGTTGCTAGGCGTCTCTACCTTACCCTTGGGCTTCTCCCCAACCCCAGCACACACATCACACGCAAATGATTGCTTCTCTAGAAGGTCCTTATTTAGCTTCACACACTTTTCATCCAAAGCAACGAGTTCAAGTTTTAGTTTTTCACAACTATTGCATGGTGAGCTAACTGGGGCCTTAGTTGCATACTTAGCCAGCTTGTTGTTATGGTCAATCATTTCTTGAAACTGTTTTGAGACAGATTCAAGTTCAGCAGTTAATTTAGGACAGTTCAAACAAGAAGCAATTGGCTCAAGTAGTGAAGCTTGCAGTTCAGCAATTTTATGATCTGCCCGTTTTAGGTTCATCTTTAAATTATTGCAGGTTTCACATGACTCGGGCAAATCCAGAAGCATGGCATAAGGTCCTCTAGTAGCAATATCCTTAACCTCACATGAGGTGAGAGGAGTAGTCTCATCAGTAGTAAGTAGGGTAACAGCCATCTTACTCAATTCTAACTCGGCAAGCAGACTAGCATTCTCCACCTTAACAATATCAAGCTCAGAGGACAAACTATCATGCGAGGTCCTTAATTTCTCCATATCACCCAACAAAGCACAGCATGTATCACACCCATCACAGGAGGGACCAGATGTAAGAGCAATAATCTCTAGTGACAATCTATCTACTTCCTTCTCTAACTCAGTACACCTAGCTCTAGCTCTAGCATGAAAACCACCTAGTTTAAGAAAAACATGATTGAGCTGGTCGTAGGTGGGGTATACCTCGTCGGAGTCAGAGTAAAGCTCGCTGTCGCTCAGTTCGCCCTCGAGGGCCATGAAGCACATGCCGGAGAAGTCGTCACCGCCATCCTTGAGCTCTTGGTCACCCGTCCCGTCGTCGTCGCTCCATCCTTCCACCTCGCTGAGGTCGAGGTCGTCGAAGGCGGTGAGGACGCGGTGGAAGAGCTTCTTGGCTTTGCCAAAGTTGCGGAACTTCTTCTTGCCTTATGTAGGAGCTAGAGGCTTCTTGTTGCGGTTCTTGTCGGTGAAGTCGTTCTTGCCCGAACCGCCGTAGTCGTTCTTGCCCTTTTCCAGCTTGGGGCAGTTTGCCCGAATGTGGTTCGGGCCACCACACTCGAAGCAAATCACAGGTCCACCCCTCTTTCTGTCCCTCCTCCTCAAGCGAACCAAAGCAAACACTACAATTTCTATTGCTCCCAGACCACAAGCAAGGAGTCAAATTTTTGCTTCACACAACTACCAAACCAAAAGAGAACCACGACTAAACCAAGGAGCAACTTAACTGCTGAAAACTACAGACTACAAGAGCTGAAAACACCCAGCTGAAACCTAAATTAAATCTGCAGTTTGCTGAAACTGAACTCTGAAAAACTAAAATTGAAACTTAGAGTATGCTGAAATCTGATATTGAAATATGCAGTAACCTGAGATTGAAGTCTGAAATCTGCACTCATAAATCTGCAGCAACCTGAGATTAAAATCTGAAATCTGCACTCATAAATCTGCAGCAACCTGAGATTAAAATCTGAAATTTGCACTCATAAATCTACAGCAACCTGAGATTAAAATATGAAATCTGCACTCATAAATCTGCAGCAACCTGAGATTAAAATCTGAAATCTGCACTCATAAATCTGCAGCAACCTGAAACGCAGAGCACACAAAAAGAAACTGCAGACTGCAGTTCGGCAAGATGGACAGCAGAAAACAAATCAGCACTGCATGGCCAAAAGAATCTGCGATCCGCAAGAACTGATCAACACAGCGGGAGAACGAGAGCTCGATTAATCTGCAAAACCAAAAATGAATTCAGGTCTCTTGTGCAGTACCGAAAACAGAGAAACCGAGCACTAGAGATTTTGCAGAGCAATCGGCAAGCAACAAGTAACTGCAGAGCAGTTTGACAAGAGGAAATCTTGCACTCAAAACAAATTGAAAAGAGTGAATACTGCAGCAACCCGAAATCTGAAAATTCTTGAGTGATTTCTTCTCTTCTTAGGCCAAGGAGTACAAGAACTTGATCTAAATATTATTGAGCCTCTGGGAGGAGAAATTGCAGCCAAGAAACTTGAGAAAACAAGAAATCTGGAATTTTCAGAGAAGGGTCAAGTGAGAGATAGAAATCCATATGTCTCATGACTTTTGGCTCAATTTGTCAGGGACCTTTGGATTCACAGGGAAATGAGACTAGAGCACAAGAATTCACCCTTCTCACATCTTTTTAGTTGGGACAAACAAAAGACCACAATTTCTCTGACTACAAACCCTAGCTTTGAGCAAACAGAGGAAGTGAGCTGCAAATGAATACAAGCTGATTTTGAGAATTGCTCTTAGGAAGAGCTGACCAAATAGTCTTGAGATTAGTTTCCCAAACAACACCAACACACACAGCTGCTCAAGCAAAAGATTCAGCTCACTCTCAGAACACACAAAGAACCAATCTCATTTCACCACAAAGGAGAACAGAGAAAAGCATAAGACTTCAGAGAAATGACATGGGACCAAAATAGCTCAAGCTCAATCCATTGGATCATTACCATGAACGATTACAGAGGAGTCCCGATACGCATGGACATTAAAATACATGGATTCTCAATTCATTTTCTCCTCTCCCAATCACAAGAACACACCCACTCTCTACATGCTTACTCATTAGCACATCCACGGAGACATACACACCGGGGACTCACACTAGCATATGCTCACAGGAGCCAAGAAGGAAGAACACATGCACTGGAGTACTAGCTCAAGACACACACGCACTGAGCTCTCTTCATGCTGGACTCCCAGGCACAAAGGAATGAGCAGCTCCCACTTTCTCCAACCAGCAAATCAAGAAGTGGCATACGGTCTCCACTCCATGCCTCCTTTCCAAATGAAGCAATGGTCAACCATCTGGACAAAGTGGAGGGAAACCACCCATCCTCTCATTTGCTTGAGTCAAATTACCAAATTGCCCTCAAGCACCTTCCCTAAGCTTCCGTATCCGATACCTTGATCGTGCGAACCTCGACTCCTCCCCGAGTCTAGTCCGGTCCACTCGTATCGCCCGTCGTGTTAAATCACGGGTAGCTCGGTTCCTCGTCTCCCGACTCGCAACCACCTCGGTAGTCTCGATCATCTTGGCATCTTTGACCGTCCGGACCTCGACACCTCCCGTGCCTAGTCCCGGTCCACCTCGCCTCACCATGACCTAGCTCAAGTCCTGCGATCACACGGACAAGCAAACCATCACATAGCACCGCACGAAACAGTATATTCCACATTAGCACAGATAAAGGTACTCAACCCTAGAATACCCAAAACAAACTCTAACTCACTAAACCAACTGTCAATATCTCATCACAAACATGGGGATACCTCCACATGGTCTCTCAATCTCCCCCTTGATGAGTATATTGACAAACACAGAAAAAGCATAAGTTGAGTTTGTTTGCAAGTCATACATGGTCCGAGAGAAGAAATTGATGCTAATGACCATGTAGACACAAGGAGCAAAAGAAAGAGCAAGTTTTCCTCAAACGCTCCCAAAACTCCCAAAAGGACTTTTTTTTCAATATTCTCCCCCTTTTGGCAATAGAATCATCAAGATACAAAAGAGAGAATATAGCATGATGTTGTTGAATGTTATGCAATGCTAATCAATTAGAGCCATGAAGATTATCCAAAATGACTATTTGAGTATTACACCAAGCCATAATAGATATGAATGCTATTAAGATCATGACAAAATATGCATAATCAAACCAAGCCACGTAAGTAACAATATGCAAAATAGACACACAGAGAAGTGTATGTCCGGTCTCGAGGTAGAGAGGTACAAGAGAGAGTCAATCATACTTTTGTACTCTTTTTGATCAACTGGCTCGCCATCCTCATCTGGATCGAGTGAAGCTGATGATGCCATCGGAGTTGACACTGGCTTGCCATCACTCATGTCAAAGTGTTTCAGGAGGTCTCGAGTGTACTTGCCCTGATGCAAGAAGGTATCCTCCCGAGTCTGCTTGATATGGAATCCAAGAAAGAAGCTTAACTCGCCCATCATACTCATCTCAAACTCGGTGCTCATGACATTCGAAAACTGGGAAACAAGAGCATGAGAGATGCCACCAAAGATGATGTCATCCACATAAATCTGGACGAGTAGAAGGTCATTGTCATGCCGACGAATGAACAAAGTCTTGTCTATTTTACCCATCTCAAAACTATGACTTAACAAATAGGACTTAAGTCTCTCATACAAAGCTCTAGGGGCTTACTTAAGTCCATACAGGGCTTTAGAAAGCTTGTAGACATGGTTTGGGTATTTGTGATTCTTGAAACCTAGAGGCTGCCTAACATAGACATCTTCCTCAATATATCCATTGAGGAAGGCACTCTTGACATCCATCTGGTAAAGCTTGAAGCCCTTAGATGTCACGAAAGCAAGCAAGATTCTAACGGCTTCTAGCCTAGCTACAGGGGCAAAGGTATTCTCAAAATCCAAACACCCAACCTGGGAGAAACCCTGAGCTACCGATTTAGCCTTGTTTCGAATAACTACTCCATCCTCACTCTGCTTATTTTTGAACACCCACTTGGTACCTATGACATTATGACCTCTAGGGGCTCGATAAGCGACCAGATCTTGTTGCTCTCAAAGTTTTCTAACTCCTGATGTATGACATTGACCCAAGACTCATCAGATAGTGCATGACAAATATTATTGAGTTCAAAAGTGGTGACAAATGCAGAGTGTAAGCAGAAAAGAGATAAGCCAGATTTTGAGCGTGTGTCCCGCACATGAAGATCTCCTATCATCTGCTTAGAAGGATGACGACACTGAATGTGTCGATGAGGTCCTGGATGATAAGAAGTGGCTTCTACCTCATGAGCTGAGGAGGTAAGAGCAGAGCCACTAGCTCCTGATGATGCGGATGGAATGGGCTGATCTCCTTGAGGTGCGGTGGAAGAAGCAGGCACCTCAAGGGGAGGAGGAACTAGATCGGGTAGACAACCCTCATCTCCATCCACCTCATCATCCACAAAGATGGTCTCGGACTACTCTACTGAATCTGAGATATCGGTCCTAGTCCCAGGACTGGCCTCATCAAAAGTCACCTTGCAGGTGTCTACCATTTTGCTAGACTCGCAGTTCCAGACCCTATAAGCCCGCGAAGAAGTCGAGTAACCTAGAAAAATCCCATCACAAGATCGTGACTCGAACTTATTTAGGTTTTCAGACTTTAGAATAAAACACTTTCAACCAAACATGCGAAAATACGAGACCTGGGCTTTCGCCCATATCTCAACTCATAAGAAGTGCGATGCAAGTGTGCCATAAGAAAAACTCTGTTTAAAACATGACACGCGGTGGCTATCGCCTCAGCCCAAAACTTTCTAGATGTAGAATACTCATTAAGCATCGTACTGGCCATCTCGATCAAGGTACGGTTCTTGCTCTCCACAACGTCATTTTGTTGAGTGACGTACGGAGAAGAGAACTGGTGCTCTACATCTGTCTCATTACAAAACCTCTCAAAGTAGGAATTCTTGAACTCCGTGCTATTGTCACTGCGGATCGCTCGTAAGGTACCCGGGAGCTCAATAGAAAGCCTACTAAAAAGACCCCGAAAATGGGTAAATATCTCATCCTTCGAGTCTAAGAAAAACACCCAAGAGTACCTCGAGAAGTCATCGACCACGACAAGAACATACCACTTCCCTCCTGCTGACCGCACTCTAGCTGGTCCAACTGTGTCCATGTGAAGCAGCTGTCCCGGTGCATCGGTCATAGTCACTGTGACCGGAGGATGAGAAGCGGCAACCATGTTGCCGTGTCGGCAAGGAGCGCAAACTAGATTTCTGACCATCTTGAGTTTAGACAGCCCACTAATGAGATCGTGGCCGCTAACTCGGGTCAAATAGTCAAATCCGATATGACCAAGTCTCCTATGCCAGAAAGTGAGGTTACGGGACTCTGAAGCAACTAAACACCTGAGAGGATCATCATAAGACTCAACAAAATCAGCACGAAAGATCCTCCCATATCTAGAAATCCCGCAAACCAGACTCCCCGAAGAATCAAGAATTTTGTAGTTGTTTTTCTTAAAGCTCACGTCAAAATCGTCATCGGTAAGCTGAGAAACTGAAAGCAAATTGTACTGCAGCTTACTAACTAAGGTAACATCTTTTAAAACGAAAGAATCATTAACACGCACAATACCTTTAGCGATGACGCGACCAGAAGAGGCGTCTCCGAAGATGATTGTCTCATCACCTGGAGCTCGAGCTAGGGAAGAGAACCAATGGGAGTCTCCGGTCATGTGTCGAGAACAACCGGAGTCTACGAGCCAAACCTCTCCCTTCCCTGCCCGGCGAACCTGAGTCAAGCAGAGAGTGAAGGCTCAGTACTGGGATAAATCAAAAGCGATTTCGGCGCCCAATACTGAGTCACACGTCGAGCAGAAGAAGTAGCCACACATGACTGACCTCTATCTACCCTACGCTCTCTGTCGCTGAAAGAAGCAAAAGGTCTGTGTGCAGACTTGAAGCTGTTGTTGGGTTCGACTGTCACAGGAGAGCTAGTCGGAGCACCGGTAACATGTTGATCACGCTGTGGGTAGCCATCTCGATGGGGGAAATGAGATCTACTCTCAGAACGGCAAAAGCCACAACTAGAGGCATATCGAGGACAAAAGCCAGAAAACTCAGAAAATCTAAGTCCTCGATGCTGCCCAACACCACCAACAGAAGCAAACCTAGATCTCGTGTCGGTCTTAGGTGCACTCAAAGTCTGGGGCTGACCCTGAATACGCCTAAGAGCCTCGACATGGTCTCTACGCGCGATCTTGGTGCGCCTAAAGCATCGCTCGATCAAGTGTCTATCTTTCTGACAGAAGGTGGAATGATACTTCACCTTCTGAGAGGTAGAAGTAGCATGATGAGGCTTCGCCTTCTGAGAGGCCGAAGCAACAAGTGGAATCACCTTGCTGTTAGAAATCCCTTAGATAAAATCTGCTGATTTAAATTGAACTTTCTTGTCCCTAGGCTTGACCTTGATCACACCTGCGGCTATGGGTCTGAGCACGGCAGGTGGATGCTTCCTAACATACTCAAGAAAATCATATCCTAGATCTTTATTGAATTTGCAAATCTTGGACTGGTCTAGAATAATATTTAGCTTCTTCTTGCCCCCCTACAAACCTCTCAAGAGTATTCATAAAGTACTGACACTCCCGAAAGAGAGATGTGCAAGAAGAGCATGGGGAAGAAGAGACAGCAGAAGGTAAGGGAATAGAAGAAGAACCAGTAGCAGAATAGTGAATAGCTTGTGCACGCACAGTCGACTCAGAAGGGACAGTCCTACTGCTAGCCATTTGGTTTACGTTGCTAAGCGTCTTCACCTTATCATTGGGCTTCTCCCCTACACCAGCACACACATTACAATAAGATTGTGGTTTTTCTAGAAAGTTCTTAGTTAGCTTCACACATTTATCATTCAAAGCAACGAGTTCAAATTTTAGTTTTTTACAATTATTACATGGTGAGCTAACAAGGTCCTTAGACGTATATTGAGCCATTTTGTTGTTATGATCAACCATTTCTTGAAACTGTTTTGAGACAGATTCAAGTTCAGCAGTTAAATTGAGACAATTCAAACAGGAGGCAATAGGCTCATGCAAAGAGGCATGCAATTTTATGATCTACCCTTTTTAAGTTTAGTTTTTAAGTTATTGCAGTTTTCACATGTCTCAGGCAGATCAAGAATTATAGTGTAAAGATCTCTAAAAGCATTGTCATTATCCTCACATGAGGTGCAAAAGGTAGTCTCAACAGTAGATGAAATAGAAGCTACCCTACTCATCTCTAGTTCAGTAATCAGACTAACATTCTTCACCTTAAGAATATCAAACTCAGAAGTCAAACTATCATAAGAGGTCCTTAGCTTTTTCATATCTCCAAACAAAGAAAAACATACATCACATTCGTCACGGGAGGGAGCAGATATAAGTGAAGTAAGCTCCCGTGACAATCTATCTACTTTCTTCTCAAGATCCATAATCCTAGCTCTATATCTAGCATAAAACTTTCCTAACTTAAGAAATGCATCATTGAGCTGGTCGTAGGAGGGACATACTTCATTGGAGTCGCTGTAGAGCTCGTTGTCGCTGACGTCAGTCTCGTTGGCCATGAAGCACATGCCGATGTAGTCGTCGCCGTCCTTGGGATCTTGATCATCCTTGCCGTCGTCGTCGCTCCACCCCTCCACGTCGCTGAAGTCGATGTTGTCGAAGGCGTTGAGGACGCGGTGAAAGAGCTTCTTGGCTTTTTCAAGGTTGCGAAACTTTTTCTTGCCTTGAGCGTGAGCTAGGGGTTTCTTGTTGCGGTTCTTGTCGATGTAGTTGTTCTTGCTCATACCGCCGTAGTCGTTCTTGTCCTTCTCTAGCTTGAGGCAATTTTTTTGAATGTGGTTGGGGCCACCACACTCGAAGCAAATAATCGGGCCACTCCTCTTCCGATCCCTCTCTCTTTTGTATGCGTGGGAAAACTTTCTGGCTAAGAGAGCGAGTTGGTTTTCTGGAAGCTGCTCTAGTTGATTATCGAAAATTTCACACAGAGCAGCAAGAGAAAATCCAGAAGTAAAGTCGGAAGATCCAGAAGTAGAGCTGGGATCGGTGACTAAAGCCATCGACTGCGACTTCGACTTTCGAGAGACTATGTCAATCTCGTGAGTACAACGCATCAAGAGTCAGAGTCGAGAGGTCGGTCGTGTCTTTAATCGTGTCACCTTCATCTCCCAAACACGCAAGTCAAGAGTAGAAAGCATCTGATGAGTATTATCCGAGTCGGGGTATGTGAGACCGACCGCTCAAAAGTTGTTCAGAATCTTGTGAAATTTCGAAAAACACTCATCCAAGAACTCACCAGCGAGCATTTCAAACTTGTTGTAATCTCACTTGAACTGGTCCTGTCTTACGGTCTTGATCTGGGTGGTGCCCTCATGGTACGCATCGAGAGTCACCCAGATGTCGTAGGCCGACGATAGATGAGAAATGCGATCAAATTCGCTCCTGCTCAAACCCTGGATTATGATGTTCCTTGTTTTAGTATTTGCCTCAACGTTAGCCATGTTATTCACATTGATGTTCTCATCGACAGGAACAACAAAATGAGTTTTTACTTTTCTCCAGATCGCATAGCCTTAAGTCTGTATATAAGAGTTCATCCAACTCTTCCAAAAGGGATAATCGACCCCATCGAAGATAGGAGGCTTGATGGAATACCTGACTGTCGCCATGGCTCGCAGACCGGTTAAGATTTATAGACGAGAGTTAACCGGCTCTGATACGAATTGAAGGATCAAAAATGGCAACAAAGGGGGGTGAATGGTACCTTTAAAATTTTCGCCCAAAATATTCACACTATTTTTTTCTCTGATAGCAATGGAAGCTATGAAGTAAGAAAATAAAAGCTTACTGAAAAAGATGGAATTGAAAAATGCTCAAATCTATGAATCGAAAGAAAACCATTGCTACCTAAGAGAGGACTGAAGCAGATCGCTGAGAAAAACAGAATAAAACTGTAGAAAATTGCACCTAAGAACAAACTAGAAACTACAGAAAACAGCAACCAAGAGGACACATACAGCTGTCCAAAACTGACTGAAAATTGAAAAAGCTGAAAAGCCAAAGCTGAAAGGCGAAAGCTGAAAAGCAAAAGCTGAAAAGAGAAAGCTGAAATTCGAAAGCTGAAAAGCAAAAGCTGAAAATGACTTCAAATAAATGTGCATGCTACTGTCCAAAATAGACTAGAAGGAGCAGCAGAAAATACACACAACATCCTGGTCGAACTGCAGCAAGGGAAGGTAATAAAACTTGAAAAATCTGTAGACTAGAAACTATAAGGGAATTCTTAAATTACTGCTGTCTATCTCCAGCCAAAAGAGCTAAATGTTAATCCAAAACAGCAGTAAATAAGGAGCAGTCTCAATCGAAACTTGCAGCAAATAAATACAAGAAAAATATAGCAGATAATCACTTAAACAGAAGACAGCTATTGAAATGATTGCTCTCGGAAATGTGCTAGCCAAGAGGCTTTGAGGTGATTCCCAGTTCAGAGCAAAAGAAAAAGAGAAAGATTGCAGCAGTGAGAACACTAGGAAAATATACTAGAGAGAAGAGTGTTCTCGGGTATGAACTAGCCAAATGACCTTGAGGAAATACCCTGTTCAGAGCAATGAAGATTCAGCAAATACTCGAACAATCCAAACTCCACAAAGAGAAGAACACAAAGATCAAACAATTTGCTTATAGAAATTAACTGACCAAATGGTTTTGAGACAGATTCCCACCGTAAGCAAAAACCAAACAACAAACACAATCAGACAAGAGAGAATAAGACTAGCATCTCAAAAAAGCATTTCACACAATTAAACGAAAAGAGATGAATGATTAAAAAGAGAGGAATGATTACAAGGAGTTCATACCATCTCTCAACTCAAGAACTCACACACATCTCTCAAGAACATAAGCCCACACATGGAGAGAAAACTTTAACACTCATAGAGCACAAGCATTAGAGAAAACCCTAACACTCACACCCTTCTCTCTTTCTCTCATTCTCTCCCACTAGAGAGCACCTCTATTTATAGCCTCCACTAATAGGTTTACAAGCCTACTTTACCCATTAGGTCACAACAACTCCTATCTTTATCCATTAAGCCATAATCACATCCACTTCCTTTTATGTAGCCCTGTGTATTCACCAAAACGCCACTTCTGCACCTTTCAGGAAGCTTTCTCATTTCTTGCCACGCAAGCCTCGCAACCACTTCGAGTCCTCGCCGTCTTCGATACGTCCCGACCGCTCTGACCTCAGCAACGCCTGTGCCTAGTCCGGTCACCCAGTGTCTCACCACGACTCCGTCTCAAAGTCCTACAGCCATCACCAATAAGAAAACACATTACATAGCACCACACTAAATATTAAAATCAAATATCTGCATCAGTAAAATGCCTGAGACAAACTCATACTACTCAGAACACGTGTCAATTACTCATCATACAACCAGGGTTATCTCCATATGGTCTCTCATTTGCATTCTCCATCAACTCAACATTGGGCTGCAATCAAACATATACTAAGATATCTTAAGTGTACAACCGATCTTGGTTTGAGCATCAAAAAATCTTCTTTCTGTCTAGTCAGTGCCATTTCAGATGCTGACTGGCAGGTTATCCAGATGAACGACGATCAACCGGTGGTTTTGCTTTTTTTTTTTTTGTTTCACTAGTCTTCGTACGATAGATGGATGGCCACCGCAGATACCGAGACAAATCAATTAATTGAGACAACAACCTGATACGATTATTTGATTACGATAACTGCATTTGTGCCAAGCCATATGAATGAATGGATCAAATCGCATCACGTGATTATCACTTTTACAGCAACGCTAATCATCTATCGTTCCTAGCTTAAGAATGACGCTTAAAATAGTATTACCGTGTTTCAGAAGATAGATACGACTAATCTAGTTAAACTGCTCTGATAAGACCATATTGGCAAAAAAATCTTCAAGGTTAGGTTACACTTTGGTGTCGCTAAGGCTATCCAATTGTAGCACCATATGTCCTTCATGTTAACAAAATTGTTTAATTACACTTTAATGTCGCTAAGCTTGCCCACTTGTAGCGCGTACGTCCATAAACTTGATATTTGATTTGGTTAAGTCGCTAAACTCGATAGTACGGTACAAATGCATGTCTCCACGTACATATGTTCTTTGTATGATATATCAGTGTAATAAATATAACACTTAAAACAAAGCCTTGCGTCTAGCTAGTTCCTTCACGGAACACAATCCATCCACTTTCCGTTTGTGGTTTGGAGTTTGGTGGACTTTCAAATCTCACGGTAATAAAAGCATGTATACATCTGTCTCACCTATGCCAGACAGTACTCCTTTCATCATGCAATATAAGTCCTTACTAGCAGGAAGTGACTTTCCGTATAAATCCTTCGAAGGAATCAAAGGGCAGTTATTGTATTTTATATTTTTTTTGATTGAAATTTTATTATAACTGATTTTTTTTACTGTAGCTAATTTGACTTTTTAGGCATAATTAATTTTAAAAAATAGAAAAAATATGTTAACCCATTAGGGACAATACAAAGGAACACGAGGAAAAAAAAAAATACAAAAAAGCCTAAAATATCTAAAAAATTCAGAAAAAGACGAAATACTGAATAGTGAAAAAAAGCAGAAGCTAGAAGTTGAAACCGAAAAAAAGCCGAAATAAGCGGGACCAGAGGTATGGATGATCCAATAATATTATCTATATCACACAAGTATTCTTCTTCCCGGTACAATAAAAATGATTAGGCTGTACTTGTTGTGCTTGTGAGTGACTCATCATCAAATGAGGTAGTGCTCATTTGGGTTTATAAGCTTAAGTTTTTGATTTTTTTATTGTAGTTGTTGTTAGTTTTTTTAACATAATTAAATTTAAAAATTATATATATATATATAAAAGCTTGTTGGATCAGGCCGACTAAAAAACATAACATTAAAAGGCTAATCATAAGCTTGTTGGATCAGGCCGACTACGCGAAACTGCTCTATAATCGACGCAGTGGTAGCTCACGAAGATTTCCCCTCTGGTCTACTGGTTACCAACCGAGGTGTGAGGTGTCAGCGGTTGGGGGGGGGTGTTTGCCGCAATAAAAGGCCCCAATAGCTTACTTCGAATCATTGTCCTCCGGTGTATGTTTGTCGGGTCGCCACGGCCTGTGCTCGCGACGTCCGAAAGCGATACCAATGCTTTGGACGGCCGAGGCTCCGGCCACGCCGTGGATGCGGACGGCTCGATCTGAACGGCTTTATAGGCACAGTTTTTCTAGCTTTTTTATTGTGGCAATTGAAAATATAGTGTATTTATTATTAGCTTTCCTATATAATTAAATTAAAAAATTTTAAAAAATTATATCATTATAAACAATGCAAAAAAATAAAAACAAAAAAACCTAAAAATCAAAAAGATGAATTTAAGAAGGCAGAAACTAAATTTATCTAGAGCAGATGTATAACCAGCTTTTAAATATTGCCTGTAGCGATCAGGGCCGGAGATACCCATGGACCGGCTGCTGGACACGACCTCGCCGGAGGCGCCGCACCCGTTCGATGCCGAGACGGACATGGGCGTCGGCGGCGGCCTCGCCGAGCTCGTCGACTGGGTGTTCGGCAAGATCGAGTGGATATTCGGTTAGCCTTAGCTCCATCTCCAACCCCTCTGCATCAGCAAAGTTGGGTTCATCTGACACGACCGTTTCTCTAACTGATAGATCATAGACGCCTTCTGTTTTTTTACACGGCACTGATGAGAAATAACAGAAAATGTGACTTGAATCACTGGACACTGCAGCTGCATGTGCGTGCATACGTACCCGTACATACGTACAGTGCCTCGACCGTAGTGTCTGACAGCTACAGTGACCAGGGGACCTACCCTTCAAGCGAGCCTAGGTAGCCGGCCGAGCTCCCCTCGCCGGCCGCACCCCCCGCCCCGCACCCACCCCCCCGGCACTAGCCACCCCCTCCGCCGTCTCGGACCCCGGTGGATGATTTTCAGGTGTAGAGATATACTAGCGGCTCAAGCCCAAGCAACATCTAGTAAAGACACAGCCCAACAAAACAAATGAGATATACTCATATACTAGTAGCGGAGGAAGCACACGCATGGGCCAATGCCAAACAATCCACAAGTCCAAGAAAAGAGAGCTGGCGGCGGCGCTAATCTAGATCCGGATCCGGGATCCCGGCCTCCCGGGCGGCAGTCCGACAGTGGCGGAGGAGTTACGGCGCGGCGCGGCGGCGCCTAGCCCCCAGGCAGAGGAGTCGGAGGAGGGAGGACGGCACGGCGCGGCGGCGCCTAGGCGGAGGAGTCGGAACCTCGGAGGACGGCGCAGTGCGGCGGCGCCCAGGCGGCTAGGGGAGGTCGGGAGGCGGGAGGCGGTGGCCGGGGAGCGCGGCGGCAGGGGAGGCCGGGGGGTGGTGGCCGGGGAACGGGGGAGCCAGGAGCCCGGGAGCGATTTCCGATTTGGGGGAGAGGCAGAGAGCGGCAAGGGACTGAGGGGAGACCGGGAGGCCAGTCAGAGGCGGATTTGGGGGAGTCGGGGAGAGTGGCCGAGAGCCAGAGCCAGAGGTGATTTTATATATGTAAACAGTAAACTAGTTTTAGTTTGTCTGTTTGTGTAGAATTTTATATATGTAAACTAGTTGTAGTTTATAACTTTATATATGTAAACTAGTTTTAGTTTGTGTAGAATTTTATATATTGCATAATTTTATATATGTAGAATTTGAGGAGCGGATTTTATATATTGCACAATTTTATATATGTAGAATTTTATATATGTAGAATTCGAGGAGCGGATATTATATATTGCATAATTTTACGTAGAATATGTAAACTAGTTTGTCAAAATGAGGGTACTTATATATATTTTTACCTCTCCAGAAACAGTGACCTGAGGCTTGTTCAAATTCAAAATGAATAGAAAGGATTTGAAAAGCTATTTTAGCAAATTTTCAAGCATAAGTACCAAAGAAAGCGGAACGGTGGCCGAACATGCACAATCTCAACTTGAACTCCAATGATTGGCTTAATGACTTGATGGTGTGCTATATC
Organism: Melocanna baccifera; assembly: GCA_036346265.1. Taxonomy (NCBI): domain Eukaryota; kingdom Viridiplantae; phylum Streptophyta; class Magnoliopsida; order Poales; family Poaceae; genus Melocanna; species Melocanna baccifera. The sequence continues at coordinate 17,277,821 of CM070695.1, forward strand.
GAGCGAGAGATATTCAAAGGACTTGATCGAGAAAAAAAAATCAAGAAACGATTTCAAGACATGAAAACTCGAAAAATGAAAATACCTCGTTCTCCTAGACGTACTTAGTTATTTACTGGTATATTTTTTGTCTTCTTGTTTATTGCATCTTTTATATTCTATTATCAAATTGTGACACTACTGATTTATCTATCTTTCACAATTGACAGGTTTTTTCTTTTACAATTTATCTACAATTGTGGATTAAGCTTCATTAGTGAGGTATTTTTCATTGTTCTTCTATTATCTACATATGTTAACATGTCAATTGTAGTTGTTATTTCTATTTCGTATCACATACTTTTATTACTGTGATTGCAACATAGTTTGATCATGGATTGTTGCGCTTTTGGGTACTACTGTTTATTTCACGCTTTCGACTTTAGTCTACCTAATTTTTTTTCTCAATCCATCATTAGACTTCATCCTATCTACTTTTTTTTCTAGGTCCGTCACTGACAGTGACAAAAATTGCTGTTGCACTTTGTGTTCTGTGACCTTCCAATGATTTGACGAAGACAGGAACATCACCAAAACAACGATGGTATGGCACTATGGCAGTAGTACCACGACGCCGACTGATCGATGGATGGTTTCCACATTTAGGCTGTGCTCATTTAAGTTTAAAAAATCTAAATTTTTTAGTTTAATTAAATTAAAAAGAAAAATTATATAAATAATACATAAAAATAAGAAAAAATTAAAATTAAAAGGTTAAAAACTAAAAAACTGAAGCTCTAACAGCACAGCGACAGTGAGGCGCTCCGTCACCGCATCAATCATGCACCGGGTAGGGCCCGCCGACAGGTGGTGGTGGGTGCAGTGATTAAACACGTACGTTACTGTACCTTCAAAAATTGTAAACTACCTTCCATACTTTGCCAATCATAGTACAGTGTGGCATACCAGATATTGGGGGCGTTCAACTCGGCTTTTTTCGGTTTCAGCTTCTAGCTTCAGCTTTTTTTTCACTATTCACTACACTATCCACTAACTCAGCTACAGTGTTTTTTCAGGCAGCTACAGTATTTTTTCAGCCAAAAACCAAAAGCCATCGCTATTCCGATCACCCCCATTTTGTGGCAGACAAATCGCTCAATGCAATTTTAGCAAATTCTAGCATAGAATGAGTGTACCACGAGTGGACCGAGTGGCCAGGAAGGTGTGGCACATCACGTTTGTGATTTCATACCAAACACCGGCCTCATTCGATCAAATTTACCTAAGGCAAGTGTGGTGGCAATGTTTGGCTCCAGATCAAAATTCTTTTGTATTATCTATAATAATATAATTTTTTATTTTTTAAGTTTAATTACGTTGATAAAGCTAACAATAACTACAATATAAAAAAGGTCAAAAACCTAGATTCATAAACCCAAATAAGCATTACCTCATCTGATGATGAGTCACTGATAAGCACAGCCTAATCATTTTTTATTGCACCGGTAAGAAGAGTACTCGTGTGATATTGTTTAAATTCATTGTATGTATAAATCAAAGTAATATACTAAATCTAAGAGAAAAATAATGTTATTGGATCATCCATACCTCTGTTAAATATCATACTACAACTATTCAACCATTTTTTTCTTTAATCTTAAAATAGGATATAGAGTGGAAATATAAAATAAATAATTATACTTTGATTCCCTCGAAGGATTTATATGGAAAGTCGCTTTCTGGTAGTAAGGACTTATATATTGCGTGATGAAAGCAGCACTGTCTGGCATAGGTGACAAAGATGTACAAATGCTTTTATTACCGTGAGATTTGAAAACCACCAGTCCACCAAACTCCAAACCACAAGCGGAAAGCGGATGGATTGTGTTCCGTGAACGTGAAGGAACTAGCTAGACGCAAGGCTAGCTTAATTAGGTTACAAGGCTGTGTTTTAAGTGTTATATTTATTATACTGGTATATCATACAAAGAACATATGTACGTGGAGACATGCATTTGTACCGTACTATCGAGTTTAGCGACTTAACCAAATCAAATATCAAGTTTATGGACGTAGCTAGCGCTACAAATGGGCAAGCTTAGCGACATTAAATTGTAATTAAACAATTTTGTTAACACGAAGGACATGTATATGGTGCTACAATTGGATAGCCTTAGCGACATCAAAGTGTAACCTAACGTTGAAAATTTTTGCCAATATGGTCTTATCAGAGCAATTTAACTAGATTAGTCGTTCCTATCTTCTGAAACACGGTAATACTATTTTAAGCATAAGGGAGCGCTCATTTTAGCGATGGCTTCTGACTTTTAGCTGAAATTTCACTGTAGCTAGTTTTTTTTTTACTGTAGTTGATTTGGCTTTTTAAGCATAATTAATTTTAAAAAAATATAAAAATAGAAAAAACATGTTAACCCATTAGAAACAATACAAAGGAACACAGGAAAAAAAGAAAATATAAAAAAGCCTAAAATATCTAAAAAAATTCAGAAAAAGACGAAATACTGAATTTTGAAAAAAAAAACAGAAGTTAGAAGCAGAAGTCAAAAAAAAAAAAGCCGAAACGAGCGGGGCTAGCTAGAAGCGATAGGTGATTAGCGTTGCTGTAAAAGTGATAATCACGTGATGCGATTTGATCCATTCATTCATATGGCTTGCACAAATGCAGTTATCGTAATCAAATAATCGTATCAGGTTGTTGTCTCAATTAATTGATCTGTCTCGGTATATGCGATGGACATCCATCTATCGTTCGAAGACTAGTGAAACAAAAAAAAATCGACATGCATGATCAACTAATGGGTGGCTGTTTTGCAGCTAAATGTGGTTTATTTATGTGTATTTGTGGCGTGCACCTGCGATTCCACGCTAGAAATAAAACCTCCACAATTCACGGTAAGCAATTGATACATATCCAATGCAAAAGATGGTTCAGCAGGTGCTTAAAAGTGAGTGTGTGCCCTACTTAGGAATTAAATCCCCTATGCAACCATCCTTTCTTGAAGGTGGTTACATTCTCCTGCAAACTCACGAGCAACCATGAAGCATTGGTGCTTAACTAGGCATCGATCCTCTAAATTATGGCGCATTCTCTCCGACATGGCAAAAAAAACTACCCGAAGCACCTACCAACTTGGTGCAGCGAAGCAGTGAAGACGCCCGCCCTTGATAGCTGTACTATACTAACGGGCGGGTAGGGGCGAAATTAGAATAAAAATAACCATAATTTACTATTTTATTATATATATAACAATATATATAATTTTTAAAAAATATTATGCTAAATAGTAATATATTCGGCAATATTTAGCATAAATAGTTTAATATAACCGATGATAGTGTATGATAATAAAGAAATAGTGATCGAAATGCTTACCAAAATAAAAAAAGCATTATTACAGAAATTATCATCACAGACGGTTCAAAAACATCATTACAGACGGTTTTCTGAACCGTCTGAATTTATGGATCAGTGATAATCGAAGGTTATCACAGACGGTTCGAAAACCGTCTTTGGTGTAAATATCACAGACGGTTTTTAAGTAAAAACCGTCTGTGATAGCTGATAATCACAGACGGTTTTTAACTAAAAACCGTCTGTGATATATAAATATCATAGACGGTTAACTAAAAACCGTCTATGATATTTATATATCACAGACGGTTTTTAGTTTAGAACCGTCTGTGATGTGTGAGTATCACAGATGGTTCTAGTTTACAACCGTCTGTGATATATGAGTCACATACAGTACTACAAAATCGTCTATGACAGTTCATTCTATACTTAAATTTTTTTTCTATTTTTCAGTTAGCCTCAGAAAATGTTAGCTATGCTTTTTGAAAATAAGTAAATATGATATCAAACATAGCAGAGAACATTTTATTTTCATTACAATCCACCATTACAATATCACAAGATTACAATCCACCATTACAACATTACAAGATTACAATCCACCATTACAATAGCAGAGAATATTCCATTTCCATTACAAATCGAGCAACAGAGAAGAAAGAAAATAGAAGATGCAGCTCGGTTAGACCTTCATAGCAGCCATCTCACTGTAAGCTCCCAGGCAGCCCTAAACCCAACAAAGTAATTAGCAACAATGGAAACTATATACGATGGAGACCTAAAGCCCACAGAATAAAATACTAGAAGAAACAATGGAGGGAGGAAGCTTACGATGCATTTAAAGGGAGGGGGCGGATGGGTTCGTGTGAGTATTTATAGAGGAGGGAGAGCTATGATCCGTGGGGTGTGGGTTAGTCAATTTCTATTGGCTGGAACTAGGTTGAGGAGGATTGACGGGTCCAGTCGTCAGAGAAAAAATTATCACAGACGGTTCTTTATTAAGAACCGTCTGTGATACTAGCTATACATATACCGATACAATATAAACAATTAGTCTCAAAATATAAAATAATAAAGTTCTATATGTCTTATATATACTCATCTGAAAGGTTTCGACGAGATCTACAACTTTGCAGTTGAGACAAACCCTAAATTTTGAAAGGAAGATTGGAAATTTTTGGCAAAAACAGAAATCAAAAACTTGCAATTCAAATTCGAGGCTAAAGATGGCCAATTTTGGGGATCTTCGAGGGCAACTAGCGCTAGCTGGTCATTTGTTTTGGATCGGGCTCGTCGTTAGCTTGCCAACGAGTACAAGAACGTCGAAAACGGACACCGTATGCAAAAGTTATGTCCGTTTTACTGAATGTGTATCAAAACGGAATCCTACTCGAACTCAGTCGGGAAACTACGAAATTTTAGAGATGTGGGAGGCAGAAAACATATCACAGACGGTTCTTGATCAAGAACCGTCTGTGATATTGCGGAATATCACAGACGGTTCTAGTTTAGAACTGTCTGTGATAATATAACAGACGGTTCTTATGAAGAACCGTCTGTGATTGCATTTAACATAGACGGTTCTTATGAACCGTCTGTGATGAGGTGTCTAATATAAACGTTTTTGTAGTAGTGAAGCCCGATAATAATATTGGTTACTTGCAACAAATTAAAGGAATTAAGAGTGAAACCTCAGATAAAAGTTAGTCGGTATTGGTAAAATACATAATTCAACATCGATGGTCTATTAAAAAAGAATAAAATTACTTAAAGTTTTCAAGTAAAAAAATAGTAGAATGATCAAATGTAAGTTAATGCATTACCTTTTAGTATTTATGTTCTTTCAAATTCATAAAATGACAAACCACAACATCATTGATAATTTTCATCAATTCTTGTTTCTCAACATAGCAAATAAGTATATTATTCATGAAATCATCACTAATTAATTGAAAAAGTCAATTTGATATTTGTATGTTCAACAGTTTAAAAACAATGTAATAGAAAAATACATTCGGTGGCTTACTTGACATTATGGTCAAATACTACAATTTTGTATCTGATTTGCAACGAGTTAGGCCGGTATTCCAAAAATCAAAATTAAAATCCTAAATCTTAACCCTACAATTCGAGAAAAATCAATCAACAATCATCACATTAAAATCCTAACTCATAAATGTAGCTTCTGTTCTTGAAACAAATTGGAAGAATTAAGAGAAATTTAGAGCAAAGTATATATTGATTAGGTGGACCTAAGCTTTCTTTGGCCGGCGAGGGCGTGAGGCAACAGGGTCCAGGCAATGCCGCGACGATATGGCAGGTGAAGGCAGCTAGTAGCGCTGATTTCTCTCGTTCTCCGGTACCCGTCGTGGTGCACATCTACTAGTTGACCATGTGAGACAAACAGACGTCGAGGGCTGCCGCGATGTGACACAAATTGGGATCGATCAAATGGACACTGTGACCTATGCAGTCCTTCCTCTTAAGCTGGCTCAAGGGCTAGCTCGGTCTGCTGTAGTTGCCTTATAGGCTGAGGGAACTGAAGGCTTCTCATAGACTGTTACTAGCTATTAGGAATTTAGACCGCTAGTGCTCTCTTCGTTGGACTTCAAGAAAAGAACTGAGTGCATTGAGTTTAGACTAGGGGTTCACACATAAACGGTAGGTGTTGATCCGTCCTAAAAAAATTTTTTGGACCTGGTGTCCTGTGACATCGGGTCCGATAATTTTGATTCCGCCCCTGCTAACGGGTCGACTAAAGTAGGACTTCCACTTGATACCAATTCTGATACGTAAAATACATTTGCTACAGTTTGAAATTTTTTTGCGTATAATGGCAACGCATCGATGGAGATTGAGGCGGCAGTTTGAACTTTGAACTTCCCAACAGGTTGCGGCAACGCACGTCCAAAGCGAAACAAATTTTCCGTTGCGCCCCTCACACGGCATGCACGTACGTACAAAAGAATCTGTTCTGCGGTTAGACGTAAGAAAAACTTCATCACAGACCTTCGAACCATACCAAAATACCCAGATATACACATATACATATACGTAACAGAGTGTGCATCGTGCTAATACCGAGTGCACTCCGTAATATTTTCACGATACATACACATAGCACCCATGCATTGACCCACCCGTTATACAATTGCACCGTTCAAATATGCGTCCCGGTTTGGTGCCGTTTTCATTCTGCCGGACGCGTATTTCATGGTGAAAACATGATGTTTCCAGAAGTGGGGCTTCCCGTCCTCCCTCTGCAGTTATACTTCAAACATCATTGGCTTGCCGCTCCAAACACACGTGACAAAATGAGAACATGAGATGTCCTGTCGGCAACAAGGGGAAAAAAATATCTGACCAGCCTTCATCCCAATCGATCATTGGCATACACACCCGATAGGTAACAACAAAGCTAGCTGTGCCGGCCCATTCCTTTTTCGCAGTATAAATAGACCCCTAAGCTCCCTGCAACATCCACCGAGCCAAGTTCAGTAGCGAGCAAGCAGAAAGAAAGCCAGTGTTTCTGAATATAGGCGTATAGCCAGCCACAATGGCAGGGAACTTGCTAGCCAACTATGTCCAAGTCTACGTCATGCTCCCTGTAAGCTCTCGTCTACTCACCAAGCTAATTAAGCATAATGCACTAACAGTAACATACCACTCTAAAGATCTAACTTACATGCATAGTCGTACATTAGCGAGATATATAACATTGTACTTGAACAAGAGCAAAGGCCTCTAGACAGATCAAGAAGGGCTAGATGAGGAGTTTAATTTGGCACTCACCTTTCTTTCGTTCTCGTCACGAAAACAGCTGGACGCCGTGGGCGTCGACAACAAGTTCGAGAAGGGCGACGAGATCAGAGCGCAGCTGAAGAAGCTGGCGGAGGCCGGTGTCGACGGCGTCATGGTAGACGTGTGGTGGGGCCTGGTGGAGGGGAAGGGGCCCAAGGCCTACGACTGGGGCGCCTACAAGCAGCTGTTCAAGGTGGTGCAGGAGGCCGGGCTGAAGCTGCAGGCCATCATGTCCTTCCACCAGTGTGGCGGCAATATCGGCGACATCGTCAACATCCCCATCCCGCAGTGGGTGCGGAACGTCGGCGCGAACAACCCTGACATTTTCTACACCAACCGGGCTGGGACGAGGAACATCGAGTACCTCACCATTGGAGTGGATGACCAGCCTCTCTTCCATGGAAGAACTGCCATCCAGGTTTGCTAAGCAAGACACTCCTCTTGCGTATGTGGTAGCCAGATGAGCCTGCGCAAAAGCATGGTCGTGATTTCAATGCTAATGTATGCTCACAATAGCAAGTTTTGATTCTTTTATGTGGTTGTGACAGATGTATGCTGATTACATGAAGAGCTTCAGGGAGAATATGAAGGAGTTCTTGGATGCTGGTGTCATTGTGGACATTGAGGTGGGACTCGGCCCAGCTGGAGAGATGAGGTACCCCTCCTATCCCCAAACTCAGGGATGGGAGTTCCCAGGCATTGGAGAATTCATAGTGAGTGCTCTTTGCCAAAATCAAAATTCTTCTGTACGTTTTTTTTCTTTCAAAATAAGGGTTCTTCTCGATGTGATGACCAAAGGCAGTTTGATCTTTGTCCAAGTGACGATGTCCGTTGAAAAAGTTCTTTAAAAAATGAACACCAAATATTGAAGTGATTCTGATCAAAAGAGACGCTTGGATAAGAAAGCAGTTTCAGCTGATGGTTGCTTTTGAGAAGAGTAACAAAAGCAAAGGAAACGAATAAAACAAATGCAAAATAATATCATCACCAGCAGAAAAAAGGACTGCACTTAAACTGTTCTGACCGTTACTAAAACGAAAATAATCTGCAGTGCTATGATAAGTACCTGGAAGCAGACTTCAAAGCAGCGGCAGCAAAGGCTGGCCATCCTGAGTGGGAATTGCCTGACGACGCTGGTGAGTACAATGACACTCCCGAGAAGACTCGGTTCTTCGCAGACAACGGAACATACCTCAGCAACAAGGGGAAGTTCTTCCTCTCATGGTACTCCAACAAACTGATCAAGCATGGAGACAAGATCGTGAATGAGGCAAACAAGGTCTTCTTGGGATGCAGAGTGCTGCTGGCAATTAAAGTAAGTACCATGCTAAAGATCTCAGATGGTAGGTCACATTGAAATTTTTCAGGATTTCAAATGACAAGGTTCATTTGATAAACAACAAGAAATGCACAAGGTTCACTGTAACATTAGACTAGAGGATAAAGGACAGATAGCATATACGCCATTCCGTTGCTTAATCTAGAATATAAATGAGACATGCTCCAATGTTCGCTTGCAGATCTCTGGCATTCACTGGTGGTACAGGGTTCCAAACCACGCAGCTGAGCTCACTGCTGGGTACTACAACTTAGATGACAGAGACGGCTACAGAACCATAGCACGCATGCTCACAAGGCACCATGCTAGCCTTAACTTCACTTGTGCAGAGATGAGGAACTCCGAGCAAAGCCCAGAGGCGGAGAGCGCACCAGAGGAACTAGTCCAACAGGTAATTACACCATTAGCCACTGCCCAGTTATTTATAATTTAGGACTTCTGCATTTTTTTCTTTTAGGAAAAAACTGAAGCACTTCTCATCAAAATATTCTGGTGTGAACCATGAAAATTGGCAGGTGCTGAGTGCTGGATGGAGAGAGGGCTTACATGTGGCATGCGAGAACGCACTCGGTCGATATGATGCAACAGCTTACAACACAATACTCAGGAACGCGAGACCGAAAGGCATCAACGAGAACGGCCCTCCTGAGCACAAGCTGTTTGGATTCACCTACCTCCGGTTATCGGATGAGCTGCTGGAGGGACAGAACTATGTCACTTTCAAAACTTTTGTCAAGAGAATGCATGCTAACGAGGTTAGTGCCACCCTTGCAAATGAAGACATCTAAAACTAAACACATGTTACATCAGTGTTTAAAATTTCGGACGAAATTTCACCGAAATGGCGAAATTTCGTTCCTTTCGTTGGCCACCGAATGAGCACAAATTCGGTCAAATTTTGGCCGAATTTATCTCTATTTAAATTTTGTTCAAATTTCATTCAAATTTTGATTAAATTTCATCAAAAAAATTTAAAATTTTCGTCTGAAATTTCGAACGAAATGAACGAAATTTCGGATTTCGTTTCTTTCGTTGGTTACCGAAAAAAATTTGAAACCGAAAGATTAAACCCTGTGTTACATTTGAAGCTGCCCATTAAAATAATCTATCTATAAATTCCTTTTCAGGATCATAACCCAAATGTTGATCCAATTGCACCTCTGGAAAGATCAAAACCGGAAATACCAATTGAAAAGATCCTCCAAGCAGCACAGCCAAGATTGGAGCCATTTCCCTTTGATGAGCACACCGACCTGCCAGTTTAAAGGTCTCGCCGATGCAGTCTATGAGAAGGGCCAAGAGACGCTTTGTGAGAATAAAGGTAAACATGGAATGAGCCTATTGTGGAACAATAGGTCGCAGGATAAATAAACTGCTATCCTAGCAGATTATAATTATATAATGTGCCAATAATCTTGTATTGCAGATTACGAGGCTTGATACTTTTCCCGTAAGTTGCAATACACCGGCCCTTGGCCCCCACGTTGTTGTATGTATTTGAGCCAATGTAATAAAACAGTTTGTGTGTGTCTTATTTATTGTGTGATCTATTTAGCAGTATAAATGGAATTGAAGCCCAGGCTTCTGCTGTTAAGTGTTTGAATTGAGTTTTGCTACACTGAGTGGTCACCGAAAAGATTAAACGCTACACAACATCGTGAAACGATCATGATTCATGAAAGTAATCGAGATAGGTAGCCACCTGTACAAACTAAGATCGAACGATGTCGTGAGAGACTAAAATCATTGCAGACCTTGTGGCAAATCAAAGAGCATCCTACTGAAAAATGGTTTGGACTGTGACTGTTTTCTTAGTTTTTACGATTCAAAGTAACAAATCAGAGTACATATCACAGTACAATAGGTAGTAGTACACAATGATAACCTTTTAGATAACGGACAAACTAGGTCATTTCATGTCAGCACCAAACATGTCTCAAATGGGCCAAGATGTGTACTATGTTCTGTAGATCATCATGCAGTTGTGCTCTCTAACAAGATGCCAGTGATGAAAAGCCTCGTCATAAAAGATAGACCTCACTCCTACAAGCCTACAACTACAAGAGATGTCTCTAGAATTAGAAAGTAAGCAGAGCGCAAACCTAAACATAAGATGGTTTTCTTCGAGATGGCCAGATCACCCATAGATGTTTGGACTATAGATGCCTATTCGGTTATTCACATAGACCAAAAAGGCAACTAAATTTAGCAGTTCTCTGAATCCCTGGAAGGAACTAACAAAATGAGAGTTCCTAGGAGACTAATTAGTCAGTGGATTACTGCAGCTAGAGCTGAATTTAATCAATCAGAAGATGCTATTTGATTGATCCACCCAAGTGCCCACGTTTAATCAAATCAAGTCTAGCAAAACACACATACACACAAAAAAATCCCTTTTATAGTTAAAGTTTCTACCCACTGTTAAATCATCTACAGCTTTCTCAACATCAATCATTCATAGCATGATGTCAGGTTTCACATCACTACTGACAAATGATCAATCGGCGATACTTCGCTTACAGCCAAATATCTAGACATGCCATGATAGATGGTAAGCTACTTTAGTGAGTGTGTTCTATCTTCAGACAAGCAACAGTATATGCTCAAGCACACGATAAGACAGAATGCTTCTTTTTTTTTTGGTGTTGCAGAACGTTGCAACTTTCCTGGTTTACTTCATCCCTTTATATAGCAATAAATAAGAGAAACCGACCCACTAAATAGTTGAGGAAACTGACGAAAACTGACCCACTAATTAGCTGTGGAAACTGATGAAAACTAACCCACTAATTAGCTATGGAAACTGACGAAAATTGACCTGCTAACTAAAAATAGTAACTGACATGTAGAATTAACTAGATTAGCTAACATTACTCCTTCTAATCTAGTTGATGTTGATGTCGACGATGCCGAGCTTCGAGCGTAGGTGCAAAAATCTCACCCTGCCAAGAGATTTTGTCAATATATCTACTAGCTAATCGTCGGTGTGAATTTTCCGGATGACAACATGGCCACCCTCGACGCACTCCCGGATGAAGTGAAAACGCATCTCAATGTGCTTGCTTCGATCATGGAAGACCAGATTCTTGCAGAGTTGTATCGCTAACTGGTTGTCGACGTGGATGGTGACGATGCCCGGAGCTTGCCCGTAGAAGCTGCCGAGCAAGAGACCAAGCCAAAGCCCTAGGCATGCCGCCGATGACGCCGCGATGTACTCAGCCTCGCAACTGGACAGCGCGACCACCGATTGCTTCTAGGATTGCCATGTCACGAGTGCCTGACCGATGCAGAACAGCACGCCGAAAGTGCTCTTGCGATCATCTAAATCTCCCGCCATGTCCGTGTCGCTGAACCCTTGGAGCTTGATGTCGCCGAAACCACTGGAGTAGCTGAGGCCGAAACGAATTGTACCCACAACATAGCGTAGTAGGTGATTGACAGCGCTCAGGTGCTCCATTGTCGGTTTCTCCATGAACCAGCTGACATACCCGACAGCGAAGCTGATGTTCGGTCAGGTGTGGACCAAGTAACAAAGGCCCCTAACAATATTGCGGTACAGTGTAGAATCAACAGAAGGGTTGGAGCTCTTCTTAGTCAGCTTCAAGCGCGATTCCATGGGGACTTGAACAGCATTGCAGCCAGCCATGCCCGCTTTGTCCAGCAGCTTCGTCGCGTACGCCGCCTGGCACAATGTGATCTTCCTGAGCAGCTGCTTGACCTCGATCCCGAGGCAGTAGCTCAAGTGCCCGAGGTCGCTCATCTTGAATGAGCGCTTCATCTCCTTCTTGAATTGATCGATTTCAGCCAGGTCGGCATCGGTGAGAATCAAGTTGTCGACGTACACGTCCAGTAGTAGACGCCTATTCCCCTTGCCGCGCGTGTACACACCGTGCTCCTTTGTGCACCGAGTGAATCCCAATGCTACCAACGTGCGGTTGAGCTTGACGTTCCATGCTCGCGGAGCCTGACGTAGGCCATATAGTGCCTTGCATAGCTTGAGAACTCGCTGCTCTTGCCCAGTGATCACAAATCCTGGCGGCTGTGCGACGTAAACTTCCTCTGTGAGGTCCCCGTTGAGGAATGCAAACTTGACATCGAGGTGATGAACTGTCCATCCTTCATGCGCAGCAATGGCCACTAATGCTTGCATAGAGTCGAGCCGCGCCACCGACGCGAATACCTCATCATAGTCCGCACCAGCATGTTGCACGTAGCCCTTCGCGATAAGTTATGCTTTGTGCTTGACCACCGAGCCCTGTGCGTCCTTCTTGAGCTTGTAAACCCATTTGAGACCAATGGGCCGGTGTCCCACTGGGAGATCAGCAGCCTCCTAGGTGTCGTTATCCACGATCGCGGCCATATCCTCCTCCATCGCCGCGCGCCAAGCCGGATCGGAGTTGGCCTCGGCGAATGACGTAGGCTCCTTAGATGCCGCCAAGAGCAGCTCCTTCGGATCCAGCTCGACTTGCTCAAAGTTGTTGATGCAGTCCTTGACGGTGCGGAACCGCCGGGGTGCTCCCTTGTCATCCAGCTCATTGCCGGATGGAATGTTCGACTGTGGCGTGGCGTACGTGACGCACGCGCCGCCCGTGCTGCTCCTGGTGTCCGAGGGAGTTGGTGGTGTCTGCTCCCCTTGCTCTTATTCTGGTGAGGCCGGCGGGGATACGGGAGAAGACGGCTCATTGCCGCCCGTGAGAGCGGTGATCGTGTATTCCACAGTGAAGGTCTCAGGGACTGCGTTGCCGCCGCCCTCCTCCCAATTCCACCCGCTGCCCTCGTCGAACACAGAATCGTGGGTGACGTGCAGACGACCGCTTGCCGGGTTGTACACACGGTACCCCTTTGAGCCCGGCTCGTAGTCTAGAAACACCATCTTCACACTGCGATCGTCGAGCTTGGCGAGATGGGGACGCGTGACCTTCACATGCGCAATGCACCCGAACGTGCGTAAGAAGTTTAGCACCGGCTTCTCACCGTGCCAAGCCTCGTAGAGAGTCATACCGATGACGCTTTTCGTCGGAGACCTGTTCAAAATGAACACAACCGTGCTCACCGCCTCCCCACAGAACATATTGGGCACTTTCTTTGCCTTGAGCAGGCATCGTGCCATAGCCATCACAGTCTGGTTTTGGTGCTCCACGACGCCGTTTTGTTGCGGGGATTACAGCACTGTGAGCTGTCGGTGCACGCACTTCTCCGCGCAGTACTTGCCGAAGGTCACGGACGTGAACTCGCCACCGCGATCAGAACGTAGCGCGCGCAGCTTCCGCCCGGTCTCGACCTCGACGCCGGCTTGGAACTTCTTGATCGCGCCGGCCGCCGCGTCCTTGCTTGACAACAGCACCAGCCACATATAGCAGCTAACATCGTCGACCAGGAGGAGGAAATAGCGCTTGCCACCGTGTGTCGCTGGCGTGACGGGCCTGCACAGATCTCCATGTACGAGGTCCAGACATCCCTTGGCGCGGTAGTTGGCCTCGATAGGGAATGGCGTGCACCGCTGCTTATCGACGAGGCATGTGTCGCAGAGCTGGTCGACGTGATCCAGTCGGGGAAGTCCGCGTGCCATGTTATCGTGCGCCATCTTTCTCAGCGTGTCAAAGCTGAGGTGGCCGAAACGCTCATGTCAGCGCCAGGCCTCGTCGTCCGAATGTGCGAGGAGAGCGACCGGACGTGCGATGGTGAGTGTGATCTTGTACAGACAGTTAGCCGATCTGCATACCTTGGCGAGTAGCTCGTGCTGTGGATCGCGCACCCGTAGCACGCCGTGCTTGATCAGGACCTCACAACCGAACTCGTCGAGTTGACCCAGGCTCACAATGTTGCTACGCAGCCTGGGAATGTAGTACATGTCGGAGAGAACGCGGTGTTGCCCATCACACGCCGCGAACAAAATTGAGTCGCGCCTGACGATGTCCACGACCAAGCCATCGCTGAATTTGACCGTTCCGGAGACACTCCGGTCCAGCTCGAAGAAATAAAGCAGCAGGGACACCCGTCATGTGGTTCGATGCGGCAGTGTCGAGGTACCACATGTCGCGCTTCTGCTCGCTGGTGTCGGTGTCACCGAGCTGCACCATGGCGCGCTCCTCGTTCAGATGAACGCGAGCACCCACGCGTTCTGGGTCAACATGAACTCGGGAAGACGCCGGCCCGGGAGCCAATGCCGCCACTTGGGCCATAAGTAGGGCCGGTTCGTTATCATCGCCTCCTTCCTGGACCAAGTGCACCTGCGCCATGTCCATCTTCTTCTTCCTGCAGTCACAGGCCCAATGGCCCTTCTTCTTGCAATAGCGACACTTGTCCTTGTTGGAGGCCTTGGCGCCTCCGTCTTCGCGCAGTGCGTCACGCCCATGGCCAGCTTGCGATGCGTCACGATGCGGCGCATACTTGCTGTCACTCCAGCCGCTGCCTCCCGCACTGCTACAGCCGCCGCGTGGAGCATCATTCTCCCGCCTGCGCATGCGGCGGATCATCCCCTCCTCTTTGGAGGAAAGGAGCAAGCGTGAGCCCAGTTCTGTGGCCGCTGCTCGCGCCTCGTACCGCTGCTCAACGGACCGGAGACGACCCGTGACTTCCTCGATGGACATCTCCCCGACGTCTAGCAGCATCTCGATGGAGATCGCAACCTGCATGAATCGATCAGGGACCACCTGCAACATCTTGCGCACGACCTCTGCGTCGGTCATGTGGTCACCGAGAATCCGCATGTTGTTGGCGAGGCCCGTGATGCGCATCGAGAAGTCGTCGATGGCCTCCCCTTCCTTGAATGCAATATTGTTGAAGTTGTGTTGAAGTTTCTGCGCGTTCGCCTCGCGCACGCGCTTGACACCCATCCGTATGATCTTGACAGCATCCCATGCCTCCTGCGCGGAGTCCTTATTGCCGATCGAGGCCAACATCTCTGGCGAGACAGCTCGAGCGATCGCTGCTTCTTAAAGTTAATCTTATTTTAGTAGGCTTGATTTATTTTTTGAAGAATTTAGTTAGTATTTACAAAGTATACGTATGAGAGTAGAGAAAGGAAATAGGAATCCAAATAGGATTTGGAGTCCGAGTGCTAGGCTTGAAATTAGCCTTTATAAGGCACAATAGTAATGTAATTGAGGCAAGGAAAAACGAGAGAAGAGGAAGAGAAATAAGAAGAAAAGAGGGAGCGGTTGGTGCTCCGAAAAAGTATATCATCGTGTGCAAGAGATGAGCGAGAGTTAAAATTTCAACAAGTGGTATCAAAGCTTGTTGATCTTGGTCATGCCTGAAGAATATGAGCGAGAAGGCGAAAGCCCAGGGTGAGCTAATCTCCCTCCAGTACTCTCTCATGACGACCGACAATTACCCGGTGTGGACAATGAAGATGAAGGCGAACATACGCGCCCAGGGAGTCTGAGATGCAGTCGATCCGAAGGGGAAGGATAAGGAGTTGGAAGACAAGGTGGATCAAGCGGCTTTGGCTATCATCTACCAAGCAGTGCCAGACTCGATGATGCTTCAGCTCGTCAGAAGGAGACGGTACGAGAGGCGTGGGAGACGCTTCAAACGATGCACGAGGGAGTTGATCGTGTGAAGGAGGTGCGGCTCCAGAGTTGGAGAATCTCCAGATGGGAGAGACCCAGTCGGTGGATGAGTTCACCGATAAGTTGACTTCACTATACAATTAGATGATATCTCTTGGCGACAAGATGAAGGAATCTATGGCAGTGAAGAAATACCTGCGCGTGCTACCAGAAAAGTACATGCTTGTCGTCACCACGCTCATGTACTCCCCTGACTTAGAGAAAAAGAAGATCGAGGAGATCACCGTCTCTCTCAAGGCGCTGAGAGCCATCGAAGAGGTTTGGTCTAAATCTTGGCGGGGTTTCAGTCTCATAACCAGCAGGTATTGCTGATAAAGGGAGATACAAGGAGCGGTGGCTCATCAAGCAGTCGCGGGCGATGGCACGGGCGAAGTAGCCAGAGTGGTCGAGGCGGCAGAGGTGGCCGTGGAGATAACACTTGGCAAGGCGGTGGTGATAGATCCTGTGATAAGTCACATATCAAGTGCTTTGAATGTAGCGAATACGGGCACTACACGTTACGACACATAAAGTGCTTCAACTACAATGAGTATAGACAT
Organism: Melocanna baccifera; assembly: GCA_036346265.1. Classification (NCBI taxonomy): domain Eukaryota; kingdom Viridiplantae; phylum Streptophyta; class Magnoliopsida; order Poales; family Poaceae; genus Melocanna; species Melocanna baccifera. The sequence continues at coordinate 17,294,426 of CM070695.1, forward strand.
TATACTTCGAATTTTCAAAGCAAAAAGAAGAACGGGGAGGCAAACCTCGCCCAAGACGATGAAGAAGATGATGAATCAGTACTATTTCTCTCATCATATGTTGAAAAGGCACCGGTCATAGTGATGCTAAACGAGGAGAATGTAGTTCTAAAACTACGCACGAGGGAAGGCAACCACGATCACTCAGATCAGTAGATCAGTGGTATTTGGATAATGGAGCAAGCAATCACATGACGGGAGATCGCTCCATGTTCCATGAGTTCGATGAGAAGGTTTGAGGCAAGGTCAAGTTTAACGATGGCTCCATGGTAAAAATAAGAGGCAAAGGAACGATGATGTTGCAATGCAAGAACGGAGATAAGAAGTTATTGACAGGGATTTACTATATACCAAGTCTGTGCAACAACATACTTAATCTCTTACAGATGACAGAAAAAGGGTGCAGAGTGGTGCTGCAAGATGAGTTCTTGCGTGTCTATACCAAGAACAATGATCTGTTGATGAAGGTGAAAAGATCTCCAAACTGGTTGTACAAAATTTCTTTGAAAACTTGTAAGCAAGTTTGTCTAAAGAGCGGCTTGAAAGAGTCAGGAGATGGCGGGACTCAAGGACGAGACTCACTGAGCGTAGATGGGAGCAACCAAACAGGGCAAGCAGAAGGCCAAGATGGCGAGACCCAGGTGCGGCACGTGCACGCTCAGGGGGTGCGCATGGAGAACAGCTTAGAAGCTAAGGGGGTGCGCATGGAAAGCGGCGCAGGCACACAAGGTGGTGGGCCTAAGGCTAGAGCAGGTGCGTGCGAAATTGAAGGTGGCACGCATACAGCTGCGGACAGTGGACTTCGTGCGGGCGGTAGACTCTTAGGAGGAAGAAGTGTACAAGTTCCAAGAGGAAGACTTGGAGTACAGGTTGGTGCATTTTTCTGTGATTTTGGGGAGGTGTCGTCAATAGTGGAGACAGGATGCACAAGCACAAAACTTAGAGGCGGTTTAATCCCGGCTAAGATGTACGTAGGAAAGCGAGCAGGCTTGGTCCAAGAGAGAAGAGCAGGAGGCTCAGATAATAGCGAAGCTCAAGTGGACAGGCAAGGGAGGATGAGTTCAGTCCAGGTGCGAGGCGCAGCAAGCGTCGGATTGTGCGAGGCTCATGATGGAGCAAGTGCAGGCGGTAGGGCAGTGATGGCCCAGGAAGGAACAGTGCACAAGAGTGCAAGTAAAAGGAAGAAACAGAAGACAGATAGAAGATCCGTGTGATCAAGACGGAGAAACAAGATTAAGGGGGTGATTGTTAAAGTTAATCTTGTTTTAGTAGGCTTAGTTTATTTTTTAGAAAGTTTGTTTAGTATTTACAAAGTATACGTATAGAAGTAGAAAAAGAAAATAGGAATTCAAATAGGATTAGGAGTCCGAGTGCTAGGCTTGAAATTAGCCTTTATAAGGCACAATAATCATGTAATTGAGGCAAGGGAAAACGAGGGGAGAGGAAGAGAAATAAGAAGAAAAGAGAGAGCGGTTGGTGCTCCGGAAAAGTATATCATCGTGTGTAAGAGATGAGCGGGAGTTAAAATTCCAACACTGCTAAAGCCAAACGATCCTCGCTGTACTCTGCGCCGCTGGGTTCGATGGCTTCCCAGAAGCCTAAAACCTGCAGATTGATGCGCATGAGCATCGCCCACTCGGGGTAGTTGGTCTTGGTCAGCATCGGATACTACACCGACGCCGACGCTTCCTTGACTACGTACTCGATGATGACCTTGCACTCCCGACCATTCTGTTGTCGTGGACAGCAAGGACCACATGATGGTGACCGAAGGCCATCCCGCCGCGAAGGTGTGACCGACCTGCGTCCCACCGGAGCTGACATGGCCACCAGGATCCTGAACGCAGCTCTGATACCAATTGACGACCGAACGTCCACTAGCACTGGTAGTGTTCTATCTTCAGACAAGCAATAGTATATGCTCAAGAACACGAGAACACAGAATGCTTCTCTTTTTTTTGGTGCTGCAAAACGTTGCAACTTTTCTGGTTTACTTCCTCCCTTTATATAGCAATAAATAAGAGAAACTGACCCACTAAATAGTTGAGGAAACTGACGAAAACTGACCCACTAATTAGCTGTGGAAACTGACGAAAACTGACCTGCTAACTAAAAATAGTAACTGACATGCAGAATTAACTAGATTAGCTAACAAGTCAAGTACTAGCAGACAATGAGAAGGTGTAGTGCAGAACGGCTTCCTCAGGTTAATCTGGTGTCAAACTGCCACGAGTAGAAGCCAGGGCATGGCCCGCACGGGAGCACACGCTCAGGCAATGCGATTTGCAAAGTAAGCGGCGTGCGCAATCACAAGGCAGCAAAATTAATGTAGGGATTTGGCTAGTCTGCAAGGGAGAGAGGCTAGTCTGCTGGACGCCGAGGGGGCTGGCCTTGCGCGAGTGCTTAGCGGGGAAGGCGATGGCAACGGCTGGGGAGAGAGGGTAGGGGAGGTTGCTGCCGGACACGACAAAACCACCATCGCTGGCTTGCCAGAGGGTTTTTTTTGAAAAAAAATCACCTGTACCCGCACAAAATAGTCGATCATCCCACCTGGCTTTACAAGCAATGGGAATATGAAACACAATGTAATAGGAAAATTGACCAAGTAATTGTGAAAGGTAGATAGTTACGATGCTGGTTTCAATGTATCATATACCAGTTTATATGAGAATAGTCAAGTACCCACCTCAATTATATACCTGTGACGGTGTGTTATTTTCCAATAACGAGAATGTACAGCCCCCATACATTGTTAGGTGGGTGGTGTTATTACCCTATATGTGGTGACTAGATTGTGTAAGTGGAGCAAATGGGCATAACTGTAATAATGGCTCAAAAGGAAATGAAATTTAAAGAGTGATGCAACTATGGTAATTTACAGTAAATTACAAAATGGTGATACAGAATAGGTTGGCACCCGCTGCTAGTGTTCCTCGTAATTGAGCGCCAATCTCCCAACAACAGAAATGTATGGCACCCGTGCTCTGTTGGGTGGAACTTTGAAAGTTTTATTTCCCATGTATGTGATGAAACAGGGAGACAGTGGCATTACATGTCAAATATGGACACATGGGTTTGATAATGACAATTCAGCAAGACAATATAATGATGACATAATTATTTGACATTAGCAAGTAGATAATTGTAGTGCTATAATTGTAATGTAATAATTTGATATTTAAGAATTGACGGAGGAAACATACAGTGATAATATAATAGATCGATATTATGGGTTTGATAACTGATTGAAATAACAATGCGCTAGAATATGTAATAACACCATGATATGAGAAGGTAAAATATGGCAATGTTGTAGGGATGGCCCCCACCTAAACTCAGCTAGCCTGTTAGAAAGTTATAAACTCGAGGTAGACATGAGGTAGACATGTACAATGACATAGTTACCCTTGGAGGACACTCGATGTAAGGGTACGATTGTAAAAAACACTCCCTGCGAGGTATATACGTGAGGCAAGCTCTGGGGGAGAACCCAAGAGAGCATTGCTCACCTAACTCTCCACTACCATACACTCTCTCTCTGTTTGGTCTGTAACCACAACAGTCGGCGCCGTCCGTGGGGACGACAAGAGCAAGCTTCAAGATCTTAGGAAGGATGGCACCGAAGAAAGCTCCATCATCGGTGGCGAAGAAGAAGGGAGGGGTCACGACGGAGTCCCACGTCAACACCAGGGCTTCGTCATCGGCGGTCGCGGATGCGGCAACCACGAGCGTCAGTGTTCGCCGCTCAACGATCGACCCTGCCACCACCGACGACCCCGCCACCACCGACCGACCCCGCCCCGCGAGTAACACCCGGCTCCGTCGCTGGCGTGACGGCCAATTCCGGCGGTACCGATAGGGTACCAGTGAGCGGTAGCGTCGACGCCCATGGACGCGCGACCGCCGCCCCTACACCCGGTGCGGGAGTGCCGCGTGGCTCAGGTGGCAACGCGGGCCCCGTCATCGATGGCGGAGTCCACCCCGCCGAGGCGGTGGGCAGCCCGGAAGCTTCGGCAGTGTAAAATGCCCTGCTGGTGGCTCTAGGCACGCTCCAGCGAGAGCTAGCGGATCTCTGCGGGGCCGTGCAGAGTGTGCAAGAGGCTCGGGGCCAGCAGATCCCGCCTATGGCCACGCCGGAGCGGGCTGATAGTCGCAATGCTCCTACATCCAGCCGCGTCTCACTCCGACGCGTGGACAAGGAGTCGCCATTATCTGCGGGCCTGCAGCAGGCAGCATGGCCGGAGGACTTCAAGTTCCCCAACGCCATCGCGTCGTACAAAGACGATACGGACCCCCGGGAGTTCGTGCGTGTGTACGAGACCGCCATCGAAGCGGCGGGTGGGGACGACACCACGAAGGCGAAGGGGCTCCCCCTTGCGCTCCAGGGAATGGCGCTCTCATGGTTCTTCACCATAGAGCCGAACTCCATCTACGCATGGGAGCAGATCCGCGACCGCCTCTACAACAATTTCCATGGGAACTACGTCGAGCGCGTCGACGCGGATCAGCTCTTCGCGGTCAAGCAAAAGCCATCGGAAAAGCTTCGGGAATACTTCAAGCGCTTCGCCAAGGAACGTTGCCAGGTCAAAGACGTCAACGAGACAACCATCATCAACGCAATAATACAGGGTCTCCACCCGGGGGCGCTGGCCGAATACAATGCGCGGAAGCCAATCAAGACGGTGGCAAAGCTCTTCGATAAGATGGAGGAGTACGCCCGAGCGGAAGAAGATGCGCGGCGACGTCAAGGCAACGATACCAACGCCAGTCCAGCGGAGAACGCGGCAAAGAGCACTGATTCACTGGAAGAAGACTCCTCGCGGAGCAAACGCAGGCAGGAGCCATCAAAGGACGCCCCCCAGCACAAGAACGCGTCGGTCGACAAGCCTAAGCGCGGCCATCAGAAGTCCCGGAGAGCCCGTTACGTCTTCGACAATGAGGGCGGCTCCGAAGACACCACCCCCGCGGGCCGCGGTGGCAAGGCTCACCGGGGTCGAGGGCGAGGCCGAGGCCCAGGCCGTGATAGTCGGGCCCGCATGGAATATGGCGATAGAAACCTCGAGGCATGGCCGTCCATCGTGGCACACGCCCACCGACCCCTCAATGGCCCCATCCGAATTCAGGATCAGGAGATGCAGCCTCAGGAGGGCCTCCAGCGGATCCAAGCCCACGTGCAGCAGCAGCAGCCTCAGGAGAGCCCCTTGCGGATCCAAGCCCCGGAGAGAACCCAGCGCAGGGTCATAAACGTCATCTCTGGGGGCTCCTCGCTGGAGTTCACTTCGGTGAGGCAGCGAAAGGCCTATGCACGGAGACTACACCACGTAGCGGTGTACCCGACACAGGCACCGCCGGACTGGGCGCAGCACGAGATTGCATTCGGGCCTACCGATGCCGAAGGTGTAGAGTTCCCCCACCAAGATCTCCTGGTCATCTAGATCACTATTGCCGGATACGACGTCCGGCGTGTCCGACGTGTCCTCGTCGATGGAGGAAGCTCCGCAAACGTTTTGTTTGCGGTGGCCTTTGACCAGATGGGGATCCCTTGGAGTCGCTTGGGCCCCTCGGAAGTTCCGTTGCAGGGCTTCGGAGGTCAGCCGCTGAGGGCGCTGGGCCAAATATGCCTACAAGTCTCCTTCGGCCAGGACGACAACGCGATGAGCGAGGATGCCATATTCGACGTCGTCGATATCCAGTACCCCTACAACGCCATATTGGGGTGGCCGACTCTAAATTCCTTCGAGTCAGTCCCACATCATGGCTTCCTATGCATGAAGCTCCCAGGCCTGCGAGGTGTTATCACCACCCACGGTGACCAGGACGTGGTTCGACGCATAGAAGTCAGCACCCAAGGCCCGTACCATGAAGTCCAACGACACTACTAGGCCAAGCGTGCCAGTACAAGGGTGCTCGCCACCTCAAGGGGCACCCCCCGGGTTCTCCAGTGCACCGCCCCACCAGAGGCTCCCTACCCCGCCGGCATGACAGCGACAATCCAGTGGTTAGTCCCCAGCTTTTTTGTACTCGCTCACCTGCGCAAACGGGAATTTAATAAGGTTCACCGTTTGCGACACTAGTCGTGGTTCCCACAGAAACATGCGGAGGCTCGTCCCCGCACGCACTCTACGGAGTATATATAAGACGTAGCATCGAGGTCCGCCTCCGCACGCACTCTACTGAGTATAAACAAGACGCGGAGTTCCGCGCACACGTCGGTGCTACTACCACGCGTACTCTCCAGAGTATAAAGACGTGGTCGATGTTCCCACGCACTCCACGGAGGTCCGCCTCCGCACATGCACTCCACGGAGGTCCGCCTCCGCACATGCACTCCACGAAGGTCCGCCTCCGCACGCACTCTACGGAGTATAAATAAGACGTAGCGTCAAGATCCGCCTCCGCACGCACTCTACGGAGTATAAATAAGACATAGCATCGAGGCCCGCCTCTGCACGCACTCTACGGAGTATAAATAAGACGTAGCGTCGAGGTCCACCTCCGCATGCACTCTACGGAGTATAAATAAGATGTAGCATCGAGGTCCGCCTTCGTACGCACTCTACGGAGTATAAATAAGACGCGGATGTTGTCTCTGCGCACTCCACTGAGTATAAACAAGACGCAGATATCCCGCGCGCGCGTTGGCGTACCCTCCGGAGCCTAAACTAAGTCGTGGTTGATAGTCCCACGCATTCTCTGGAGTACAAATAAAGACGCGGATGTTGTCCCTGCGCACTCTACTGAGTATAAACAAGACGCGGATGTCCCGTGCACGCGTTGGTTTTGCCGCCACACGTACTCCTCAGAGTATAAATAAGACGTGGTTGATATTTCCACGCACTCTCCGGAGTATAAATGGAACAGAGCACGAGCACCAGAGGCTCTCCGCACTTCTCGCACACCGCGTGCGCCACATGGACAATATGTCGCAGTTACAGGGGCAAGGTGCCTCACGCACAGCATTTTCAACATACACGGGCGTGGCGGACCCTCTCAATCTGGAGGCCTGGGACGCTCCCCCTTCTCACCACAGCTCGCCAGCAGCTTCTTGCAAGATGAGCTGGACTGTGACACCGTGGAGGCGGGGCGGCGCAGGAGCTCAACGGCCCACACTCCTGAAGAAAAGTCAAAGAAATGAGAGCGCCCATTCAAGGCACCCCCGAGGACGTGCCGCCCCGAGGTGGAGAAGTCGGAGTCCGCTTCCAAAGCAGCACAGCTCCTTGTAGCACCGCAAGCGACAAGATCCCCCTCACCACGAGCATCCTCGAGCTAGGGAAGGAGAATGGGGGGAGGAAAGGAGCCTGCGAAAGGCACTCCCGGCGGGATGCGGTCTCGCTGGCGTGAAGTAGAAGTCTACTCCCAAAGCTAGGAGTCTCATTGCTGAAGTACAAGTGAATTGCCCACCACCACCCACCAGCCGCTGTTCTTCGGCGAGCTGACGAGAGGAAAACACACCGCGGTGTCACATATACCTCGTGTTGGCAGGATGTTCGACACCACGGTCGTCCAGGGGGCGTCAGCCGCGCTCCGAAGCCCTCGACGCTATTGGCGCCGGCAAGCAAGCACTTGACGAAGCTGGGGCACGGTAGGGACGGCAAGTTCGACAGGGGAAGTTGAAGGGGCACGATGTCTGGGAAGGCAAGTACCAATTCACTTGGCCACTCGCCCTTTTAAAGAGCCCCGGAAGCAAGACCGCATCAATTACGCCTCAAGAGTCCCATCGGCCGTCCTAGGGGCATGTGATGCAGCAGTGCCACCCCGCTTCAGTTACAAGACTCTGCCAACTACACTCCACGTGTCCCCCTATCCTGGGGGGGCCGAAGCAATGGATGACGGGCGAGGGACACCTCCCTCGCAGCTGTAAAGCGACATGCGCAGAGCTCCATTGATCCCGCCTCAGCTGTCTTGTCAGTGTCTAGAATTGCGCGGAAACAGTTGCGCCCGTGAGATCTCGTATCGACCTCCAGGGACAGGGCCTATGGAGCTACGTTCCTGTTATTCCCCAAGCCTACTTTATCCTTATCCTACCCAGCAGTCGGGGATGGAGCGCTCGCACATCTACTTTGACTAGGCGCCAGCTCCGCTGCCACCACTTCGAAGGGTAGGGGACGTAGCGCTCGTGCATCTACTTCGACTAGGCGTCAGCTTCGCTGCCACCACTTCGAAAGGTATGGGACGGAGCGCGATCGCATCTACTTCGACTAGGCACCAGCTCCGCTGCCACCACTTCGAAGGGTAGCGAACGGAGCACGATCGCGTCTACTTCGACTAGGCGCCAGCTCGCTGCCACCACTTCGAAGGGTAAAGGACGGAGCGTGATCGCGTCTACTTCGACTAGGCGTCAGCTCCGCTTCCACCACTTCGAAGGGTAGGGGACGGAGCATGATCGTGTCTACTTCGACTACGCGCCAGCTTCGCTACCACCACTTCGAAGGGTAGGGGACAGAGCGCTCACGTGCCTACTTCGGCTAGACGTCAGCTCCGCCGCCATCACTTCGCGGGGTAGGTGACGGAGCGCTCGCGTACCTACCTCGCGCGCCTACTCCGACTAGCAAACAAACTTCAAAAGAAAATCGCAAAGCGGGTGTGCCCAAAGAAGGCGGTGGGGACGAGCATTTCGGCTTTCCTACCATGTTGGTACACAAGTGCTTACAAAGGTCACGGCCGATAGCATCCCCTATTACATTATACGCTATCGGGCCACCTGCGGACGCTACTCGTCCGGCTCCGCCCGGACAACCTCCTGCGTCGAAGCCTCGCCCGTTGAGGATTGATTCGCCCAGAAATCTAATGAAGCCTCACCGCCACGGTAGCGCAAGCGGCGTCGAGTTCTGGCGTTGAAACAGCGGTTGGTCCCTATCGGGCAACCGCTGCAAAGACAATGGCATGTTGGTCAGAGCAAGGGAAGCAATCTCCACCTCATTCATAGAATGGGATGCATAGGTTACAACACACCGACACACAAGAACCCCGGGGTCACACCTGCCTCGAGCCATCGGCGCCATCATCGTCGCGTCGGGGAACTCCATTCAGCCACTCGCCGAGGTTCCCCTCGCCGTACATGGTCCGCCGCAGCTCTACCTTCGCCGCGGCGTCCCCAATGTACTCCCAGATCCGCACGTGAAAAAAACGAACGGCGGGCCGAACAGCGCGCACGGCACTAGACATCACTCCGGCCCCGGCCGGTATTTCCAGATGTGGGTCGCCCAATTCGTCAACATGACGGTAGCCCCGGTGCTGGAGAAGCGCACAAGCCATGCATGCGGTCATATAGGAGCAATGGTTGCCAAAGGACGTCGCGGCGGCATGAGCAAGACTGGAAGCTTCCCCAACCCGCCGAAGTGTCCACAACAGCTCCTCGGGTCCGAATAAGCGGGGCGGCACTTCGGTGACAAGGTTTTCAAGGATGCCCTCCAGGGCCAGCATAGCATCCCAGGCCACCATCGAGACGTCACCCAGAGCCTGGTCCTGCTCCCCTAGAGACGCAGCATGGCGGCCCTTCTCTTCCTCTAATACAACAACCTGCTGGAGCAGGCCGTCCCACTCCTCTACTGCCGCCTGCCGAGCCGCCGCCACAAGCTCCTCGGCATATGAGATGGCCCCCGCGCGTTCCGCCTCCAGGTGTCGAATGCGGTCGTCCTTAGAGGAATGCGCCTTCTCCGCCGCACGAAGAGCTCCTTCGACGACGCACAGTCGGTCCTCCAATGCCTCCCGCTCACGGGCATGGGCCGTCTACAGCGCCCGACCAAGGGCGAGGGTCTACACGATAAAGCAATCAGTACACCTCCGACAGGCTGTGAGCTGCTAAGGGTCAGCTACTTACCCTCATTTCGGAGATCTCTAGAACTCTCCCAAGGAGTCCTGACCCACAGGTCTGCAGTGCCTGGCAGTCTAGGCTCGTGGCCGCGCTATCCGCGACCCCCTGCCACGCTGCCAGCACTTTCGGTCGAGGGACGAAGTCCGCTAAGCTTCGTGCGACGTCCGCAGTGATAGCTTTGGCGGTGCCGGATGTCCCTTCCGAATGAATGCCCTTGTGCTCCGAGGGGCGCCCACGTTCGGGAAGGCATGTTGCTGCAAAAGGACATGGCAGTCAGTCCTACCGGCGCCAGCGGGATCACACCAAACGATGTAAGCCTACCTTCAACCTCGCCAGGAGCCGCAAGGGCATCGGCGTCCCCCGGCGAGACCACCCCGCCAGGTGGGGGGCCTCTGTGTCGGAACTTAGCTCCACCAGGTCCCCGCCCCCAGCAGCCGCAGACCCAGAGGGGACTGCAGGGACACCGAAGTAGGGATACTCGGTGTCTGAGTCAGAGTCTCATAGGGCCCCGACCTTGCTCGCTACAGCGAACCCCCTCGCCGAGCGAAGAAGCAATAGCGTGCGGGGCCACTTCGCATTCGGGGAGTAAGGCGACGACCCAGCCTCGGTAACCGCCGCAGGAGGGGGCTCCGTCCAAGTAAACGCCGCAGGCAAGGACTCCGCCCCAGCATCCTCCACGGGTGATGGCTCCGCCTCAACACTGGCCAACGGCGAAGAAGCTTCTCCCTCCACACCGCCCACGCTGCACTCTCCCTCCACGCCAATGCCCACTACAGGCACTAACACTAATTGATTTAGTCATTATTTACACAGTCCCACTAAAACACTCTAAGCACATTTAATCCACAAGGTTATTCCTGAACCCAACATATTAATTCATGGTGTTATAGGGTTGGTTATCTAGCTCAATGATTAGGTGGCATCTAGCAACACCAAACTTATTTATTATATCCACATCCAGTTATCCATTTATGTTATCATGATAATATCCAACACTATGTGACCCAAGTGACAAATTATCTAAGTAATTAGCATGGTGATAGTCTTCAACACTTAATGACACAACAACCCATTGGAAAAACTCTAAGCCAAATGTGATTAATCATGTTAGTGGGTTGACCATTAAAAGTGATAATACGAGACTAAGTTAACATTAAATGATGTCATGGGATGGATAATTAATAGAAAGTTGGAATTTAAGATAAACCTAAGGACAAGGTTATTAAGTCGTAAAGTCGAGTCGAGTTGCTTAGGGGGCGACTAGGGAGACTAGTCGACCGACTAGTCGCAACTAGTCAGGTGAGTAGAGCAGGCCAGCAGAGGAGGAAGGAGAGAAGAGGGGGGAAGGAGAGGGGAGGAGGGAGGGAGGAGGCTGCACGATGGTTTCGAGTCAGAGAGTGAGAGACAGACTGACAGACTACATACCCAGTTTTGGGAGTCTCCGCTGTGCTTGAAAAAGCAAGGAGGGAGTCACCACCGCTGCCGGATCCGTCGTCGCTGGATCCGCCATCGCCGCCGCTGGATCCGCAGGATCCGTCGCAGCCGCAGTCCGCCGTCGCCTCCTGCTTCACTTGCGCTGGATCCGCCATTGCCGCAGCCGGATCCGCCGTTGCAGCCACCGGATATGTCGTCGACGCCGCTGGATCCGCAGGATCTATCGCCTCCGTCGACTTCGGTCTGCTTCACCGCCACCGCCTCTTGCTTCACCGGTGTTGGCTCCGGCCTCCAGAGAAGACGGCGGCCATCGCTGGCGGTGGCTCGCACGGGAGAGGAGAGACTACGAGAAGCTGCTGCGAGAGCGAGACTTGTGAGAGTGAGGCGAGGCGACGGGATAAGGTTTGGGGTTTCCAGGCGAGACGATGCACGACCGCGCGAGACTTGGGCCAGGCCGAGGCGAGACGCGCCAGTTTAATGGATTGAGTGGGCCTCCAGTCGGACGACTTCACCCAGACGATTAGTCGCATTTAATCGCCGATTAGTCGCTCCAGTCGAGTCGAGTTCTCTAGTCGTTCATCATGTACTGACTGGATGACTAGTCGCCGATTAGTCACTGATTAGTCGACGACTTAATAACAGTACCTAAGGAACAAGAGATTATAGGGTGTGAAGTGATATTGTAGGAGAAACTTGCCGTGGAATTTGAGGTCGCTGCCATGTTTGGGCGGTGCAGTCAAGAGGTGAGGACGGAGGAATGGCAACCCGCTTTACGACACAGCGGCCTTGGATGACGGCAGCAAGAAATTTGGTTCGGCGACTGTGCATAGGGCAGGGCAAGAAACCCTTACGTGCTCTACCCTAGCTACAGTAATGTGCCAAGAAGGTTTGTAGGGGCGGAAAATAATTCCTCAGCTCCGTCGAAGCAATTGCTCGACGAAATCCATTGATTTAGCCCAAATGTTTTGACATCAACTTCAGAATGGCGCCTTCTTGGAGGCTTAATTTGAGCAGAACGTGCCCAAATTCGCATAAAACTGCAACACTGACATTCTGAAATGGACACCTTGAGATGCTCCAAGAAGCTCAGATATAATCGCCAAAGCTGGGGAATTGCGGGGCTTCCACCAAAAAGAACGAAATGCACAGCCGCATTGCCCTCCAAAATCAAAGAAATCCGCAAACGCGACCAAAGAAACACCGCCAAACTCGATAGCTTCACTCACTATTCCCCAATCCACCAAGAAATCCACCCGACAACAAGGGAGAGGAAAAAAATTTTCACAGAAAGTCCAAGCCTAGGAAATGCACTGCTTTCCGAAGAAAAGGGCATCACTAAGGGGGTGATCGTTTTAGCGATGACTTCTGGCTTTTGGCTGAAATTTCACTGTAGCTGACTTTTTTTTATTGTAGCTGAATTAGCTTTTTGGGCATAATTAAATTTAAAAAAATGTAAAAATAGAAAAAATATGTTAGTCCATCACGGACAATGCAAAGGAACACGGGAAAAAAAGAAAAATACAAAAAACTTCAAAAATCTAAAAAAATTCAGAAAAAGACAAATTACTGAATAGTGAAAAAAAAGCTGAAGCTGAAAAAAAAGCTGAAACGAGCGGGGCCTAAATTCACGCTGGCGAAGCCATGAATTCGAGCGTGATCTGGAAGCCACCGAGATGGCCAAAGAATTCCTCTCTCTCTCTCTCTCTCTTTGTGTCTCCTCAGAGTAGGAGGGAGGAAAGGGTAGCGAGAGGGAGAGGGAAGTAGGGCTTTAAACAGGTCGAGCTCGAGCGAGCTCACTCTGTCAGGCTCGAGCTCGATAGAAACTCGAGGCGAACTCGAGCAAGCCCAAGATAATAGTCAAGCTTTAAGCTGGGCTCGAGTTCGGCTCAAACGAAGCTCGAGCTCGGCTCGACAAAGCTCGTCGAGGCTCGTTAAGGAGGACTGCAGTCAGAAAACACATTCGGATAGTCAGACAGATGCTGCATTTGAAACATTGCATCATCTACATCTATCCTAATTCTTAATGTAAATGCAAGATGCATCCCTACCTGCAACAGTAGGTTTCTCTGCGTAAAGTTGAAATGATTACGAGCTCCCAATGCTACTACTCAACAGCATCAACTCTCCCAGTAACTCCCAGTCCTCTTGTTCCATCCAAACTAAAGAAAATTACGAGCATCGGATAACCCCAAAGCGCAATGACCAAGAAAGGGGAGATGGATGGAGACGAGCAGCAGCAGTAACAAACCAGTCTGCAGGACGGTGGCGAAGAGGGAGTTCGAGTGGCGGCGGGGGGAGAGGAGGGGCGGTGGCGAGGGGGTGGGGCGGCGGGGGGCAAGGAGGTGCGGCGGGTGGGATTTGGTGGCGGCGGGGGAGAGGAGGCTAGACGGGTGGGGGATTTGGTGGGAGGCGGGAGGTGGACGGAGGGAGGCGGGTGGGATTTCGTGGGAGGCCGGAGGTGGACGGAGGCGGGGTAGGAATTGGGATGTGGTGGGATGGAGGGAGTGTGAGGAGCTGGGGGGTTATGGGACATTGGGAAGTAAAAAAATCTCAAATTCGTGAGCTATTCGAGCTCGACTCCTTAAAACTCGTGAGCTTAAGATTAAGTTTGAATTTGGCTCGTTTGGAGTTCGAGCCAATCTCGAATCGAGTTTAAAGCGAGTCAAACTTAAGCAGCTCGTGAACCTCAAGTTTTTTTTACAGTTCTAAAGAGAAGTGGGCCAAGGGGCCGAGACATGACAAGTCAAACGGAATTTTTTTACTCACTTTAAATCTATCTGCGACTCGAAAGAATTAAATGGTGCTTGAAAGAAGCTAGGCCCAATAAGCGCGGCCCAGTTCTAATCTTGGTGGTGACTGTGCGCCGCCCGGTTAATTCGTCCGGTAATTCAGGCCTAATTGCAAGTTTGGGCCGAAAATAACCCGAGCCTTCTGATGGCACGAGCACGGCCCGGTCCATAGCTTTTGTTCGGGTCAGCTATTTCCCTGTGTTTGAAAAGCAGTTTGGTCAATGACTAGTTTGCCCCTTGAAAGAAGAACAGGTGTTGTGTTGATCTGATCTGATCTGATCAAATCAAACTTCACCGGGAGAACTGAGCGTTGCTCGGTTGGTAGGGACGTGAATGTGCGTCCCATTTGTCCGTGTTCAACTCTAAATCGATGTGTGTGCTCATCAATAATTTATATAGGTACACACATGTACGTTAAGTGGGTCAGCGCGTATACATGTGTGTGGTGTAAGTATGACTGTATGAGCTACGTGAGTTGTGCGCGTCTTCCTTGAATCTAAAAAAATCAAACTTCGTGGATGTGCATGTGTGCAGTGAACTTGGTCTGTTCAATCTGATTTGGTCTTTTTCCTGTGCTTCAGGGGTGGAACTACTAGATGGGCTTCGTGAGGCTTCAGACTATCCTCTACCCGTTCCAAACCCATCCACCCCCTCCCAAAAAAACATGGGCCGGCCCAGCATCGTTTGGGAGATGAGTTCATCCACCGAGCCCCCCAGCCACAGGAACACAACACAGACCTTTAGACGCACACGCATTGGAGACGAGAGGGAGGCGGAGAGGACCTGCATGCATTTGGCAGTGGCGGCGCCCGGCAGCCCTAGAAGATCCTGGCGACACGACGGTCAGTGGCTAAGCAGATCTGAGCAGCGGCCCAACGGGCTGAGGTGCCGAGCAGATCCCGGCTGCTCACCGACGGCAAATTTTCTTCCGCCGCTCACTTCTCGGCCTTCCTCGTGTGAGAGCTTGGTTACTGATTTGTTCGCATGGGCAAATCCAGAGGTGTGGCCTTCTCACCTTTCTACATCCTGCAGCTTCTTGATTGGACCGATTCGAATCAGGAGGCAGAGGCAGAGGTAAAAAGCTTGCTCTTTTGCAGACAAGAAGGCTTCGTAGGGAGCGAAGAGGAAGCAGCCGAAGAGGAAGAAGGATAGAGGTTTGGATGGTGCTGTGGAGAGCGAGCGCGCTGCCGAACATGGCGTCGTGGAAGGTATTACTAGTGACTGTTTCTTGTTATTTTCTCCCATTTCTTTTTGGGTTGTGTTGCAGAATCAATGGTTAGGCCTAGAACACTAACCTAGATCTTAGAATTGTCACCTTGATCACCCCACGAAGGTGGAAGTAGTGATGCAGTGATACAGCTTGAGTTAGTATAAGTAAATCAACTAATAAAAGTAGGTGTTGATTTTGGAAATGAAAAATATTGTCAGTACGAATTTATACCATGAGCGGCTCCTTCATTTAGGAGGGATCTCATTGCTACATGGTCAATCTAATGCATTATCTGGTTAATAGCTTTCATTGCTGCTACTTCTATGACCATCATGAGTATCTTGGGTGCCCAAAACAAGTGGCATGACAACCATGTCATGCACTTGGCACTGATTGGTTTCTTTACTTCTTGTTTTTTAAGTTATTCATTAGACCTTATATATAGGCTTTTTATTTTCAATTTCTAAAAGTTGTTTTTTTCACTTTTTTACCGTAATTATCTTTTAAACAGAGTATCTTTTTAAAATGGAATCTATAAGTTGATTATAATACATAGTATAACGACTTCATTTTATATCAGTCAAAATCATACATAAATTTCTATTACTCCGTACTCTCTCATGAACAGTCCAAAAGTTATAAACTAAAGCCAAACAAAATAGGCCTATAGATGTCATTGCTGCTACTTCTATGATCATCATGATATCTTGGGTGCCCAAAACAAGTGGCATGACAACCATGTTATGCACTTAGTATTGATTGGTTTCTTTACTTCTTGTTCTTTAAGTTGTTCATTAGGCCTTATATAAAGGCTTCTTATTTTTAACTTTTAAAAAACTGCTTTTCGATTTTTTTTACAGTAACTAACGTTCAAAACTTTTAACTTTTTAAAAGCTGTTTTTTGACTTTTTTTACAGTAACTAACGTTCAAACTATATGTCTTTTTAAGGCGAAGTTTATAAGTTAATTATAGTACATACTGTAGCGGCTTTATTTATATCAACCAAAATCATGCATAAATTTCTGTTACTCCGTACTCTCTCACAAACAGTCCAAAAACCATAAGTCTAAACAAAAAAGAATAGACCCATAGTTATCAAAGTTTTTTGACCTCATTGCTTTGATAGCAAGATAAAGAATAGGCACAACAAGAAATAGCATTGATGAAGCAAAAGAAGAAAAATAAGCATGTCAAAGTAAAAGTCGGTTATACCAAGGCTGCTGATGTGGTGGAACTCATTGTATTTATTTTATTTTATTTTATTTTATTTCTCTTCTATTTGGATATAAATTTAAATTGTATAAAAATAAAATACTATATTTGTAACAATTTAGGGGTGATCGGAATAGCGATGACTTTTGGCTGAAAAAACACTGTAGCTGGCTGAAAAAACACTGTAGCTGAGTTAGTGGATAGTGTAGTGAATAGTGAAAAAAAACTGAAGCTAGAAGTTAAAGCCGAAAAAAAGCCAAATCGATCACCCCTTACCTTAGCCTATCCTAGCCTATCCCATATTATGTTTATGGCTACGCCAATGCTGTGCTTAATACTATAATTCTCGGCAGACAGAGATCAGCTGAGATGAACTAATCAAATCAAGCAAGAACTGCAGCAGCGCCATTCCGTACTGAAGAAAGAAATGTCAAAATACCACCCCCAACGTGCACATTTTTAGCATGCGGTATACATATAGTACTATTATTGGTGGTATGAACCAGTCCATCGACCGCTTCAAACTGATTACTACGAACCCGCCCCACGAGATGATGAGATCTTGACCGGGGTCCAAAGGCCGAAGGCACACCATGGATTCAGCGGATTAATAAATTAGGCTCGCTCGTTCACGTCGTTTCACATCTGTCTCGCTCGCTGACACGCACGCGCGGCCACAGCAAAGCTAGCCAGCCAGAAAGGTCGATCGATAATTTACATCCTTCTTTTCATAAAGGAGATAATAGGTGGGTTTTTTGTTGGACCTGTCTCACGAGGGTTGGCTTAAGTTTTTAGATTTTAGAAAAGAAAAAAGGAGATAATTCCTACCTCCTCCGTTAAGACGTGCGCGCACCTCATCATTTGTGCAGTTGTCGTAACTAATCCAATGGTGGCGTCGCTGACCGGTGTTGTGAAAGTTTCAAAGTTGATTAAAAATATATAATAAAAATTCTTATTAAAAACACCCAGATATTAATCTTGTGGTCTAATTCTATGATGTCACTTTTTTAAGATCATAAGTACAATAAAAACACACGCATGTACACACAACACCACACACACCCATATGAGTATGTCCAATGCATACGTATAAGACAAGGCAGAGACACCGAAGAGCTTTCAGAGCATGGGCACGTACTTTAACTACTGAAAACACCTATGTATGTGTATGCTTAGGAGTCACTATTCATAAAAACAGTATTCTTCGGTATTATTTATATAAATAGTATCTCCGAAAATACGTGCGCCACAGGCTTGAAGCCGGATGGACTGGCTGCCACTGGCACGCCGAGCCACTCAAGCAAACGCTCGGTCGCGGTCGCTAGTGGGAAAGCTAAATTGAGGTTGGAGTTTTTACTTCTATGTACAATGAAAGAAAACCGCATAACATTAATTCTATGTACAATGAGATGTAAGTGGAACGCCACATGCGTATTGCTAATAATGCCACGATTACGATTTCCTTTTCAGCAGAGAGAGTATGACGGGCACGCACGTACACCATGATAGCATCGGAGAAAAATGTGCGCAAAAAAAGGCGTATGTATAGATAAAGGTATAAGATCTGTTTAAAAATGTTATGGTTTTTACCTAAAATGATATTATAGCGGTTGTTAAATTTTTTTAAGATATTCAATTAAAAAATAAATAAAAATAAAAAATATCGTTATATCTTTACATATAATATAAAAAATTATGTTAAGAAATCGATATTTCAAGTAATTTTTGGTTTCGTAAGTTGAAAATTGTTTGAAGTGGGATATAAAACAAATGGAAGGGTACTTACCAATCATACCCACACGAGGTGATGGTATGGCTGATGAGCCGATGCCTCTCTTTCATCCATAGGTACATCAGATCGGATTGGAATGAATGAATTTCACATAAATTTTATAGAAATTTTACAAGCCATTGTTTGGACTTGGCCTGATCGAGGGAGCGTGGTATCACTATTTTCCTATTTGGACGGCCTCCCTCCAAGCTATGGTCGATGGAATATTTCTTATTTTTACTTTTTTTAAAAAGAGTAATCTGTACGTTTTTAAAACAGTAATCTGTACTTATCTTATTTTTACTTTGTTTCGCCACAAGACCCCATCTCCCGTTGGTACTATGCTAGCTTTTCAGTTGTTTTTGGAAGGGTCCGTGTGCACGGCTGCAGCTGCACATACAAGCCGCCTTTTTTAGTGGATGAACAGCACGTGTTTTTCATGGCCTAACAAGAGTACAAGACCACACAAGTAACCGATACGCGTTGCTTGGTACTACTACCACAACATTGCAAACCGAGCAACGAATTAATAAAGCGCCATTGTTTGTTTTTTTTTTATCAAAGCTTCTTCTAAAGCAGCGTTTTGGGTTTTGTGGCTGTTAAGGTATTTTCAGTCATAATACTGTATAGCAATGTCTATAGATTATTCATATCATATAGTTATAGGACTAGATATTACATCCCTTGACTATTATATCTATCATATGACCCACCTATTCAATACATTTTTTTTATCAATTTCTCCCCTCACCTCCCATGTTCTCTCACCTCCTAGCCATATTCCTCCCTCCTCTTCCTTGCATGACTCCTCCCTTTTTTGCCTCGCATGCCTCTTTAGTCCCAGTGATGGACCCATAATTTTTAGGATAGATATTCGAAATAAATAAAATGTTGTTCAATAAAAATATAAAGATTCACAATAGCTAAAATCTCTCTTTTAAAAAAATATTAGCTAAAATTAAAAGAAATTATTCGTACTAGAGATAGTACTAGAAACAACATATAAAATTAATTTAGAGAAAATAATTAAGAAAAAATAATTCAACCCGATGATTCTTTATGCCTTAGAATCATATGTATTATCTGAACACTAATGTGCATGGCCTTCGTGCAACGACGCAATCCCTACTTCGCCCGATCGTTGCCCCACGATCCAGCGGCCAGGCCCCGCTCGTCGCCGCCTGCTTACTCCTTGCGATCTTACTGTGTGCTGACTCGCCATTGCAGACCTGTCGTGGCCTTCTCCTTGCCGTCTGAATTTGGAATGAAGCAATGGAGTGTGAAATAGGGGCTTTGGATAAGCCACAGTGCAAGTTAGAGGAGGGAGAAGATGGGTTGTTTGCCCGCGCTACTTGAGGCGAATTGAGGAGGGGAGATGTGAGAGTGAGCTGAAATTAATCGAAGAATATGAATATAAAGTATTTAGCCTGATTATCAATATATACATATTCAATATACCTAATAAATACTAGGTATTTTATGACAAAATTTGGGTATTCAGTTGAATACTCTTGAATCATGGCAGGACCGCCCACGCTTAGTCCTCCCTCACCTCTTGGCCACGCCCCCTCCCTCCCCTCCCTTGCGCGCTTCCTCCCTCACCTCCGGCAGCCACCACTGTCCATCACCTCCTCATGTGTATAGCCAAGCCACCCTCTCGCTGCCACCTTTTGGAATTATACAAAAAGGATTTTTCATCGAAAAAGAGGTCTACAAAGACTTTTGGGAAAATGTCAACGTTTGCTAGCTTATTTGGCAAAGAAAAATAGAGTATATTATAAGAAATTAATAAGTCAATTGGATATTAGGGAGAAGTAATTTAATCGTTTGAATTTTTTTCTTATTTATTAGTAGTCTTAGATTTTCCATTTTGATGAGCTTTTGAGGAATTTATGTAATAATCCATTTTCATGTAATAATGAATTAAGGAAGAAAGGATATGAGTCTACGCTTACAAGAAAAGATCTCATGATAGTCAATATAGGTCCTCACCACCCATCAATGCATGGTGTTCTTCGACTGATCGTTACTCTCGATGGTGAAGATGTTATTGATTGTGAACCCATATTAGGCTATTTACATAGAGGAATGGAAAAATCATGGGAAACTAAACTATTATACAATACTTACCTTATGTAACACGGTGAGTTTATTTAGCTACTATGTTTATAGAAGCAAATCTCTCTTCCTTACCACCGGGCTCCAACAACCATTACCTCTACCCAGATCCAATCGGATCTGCGCCAGTAGTTCCTAGGCCTGGCCTGATCTAAGACATCGCCACTGAGGTGAGGGAGTTCCTGGATGTAGCGGTGGGTAGCTCGATGAGCGGGCCGCTCAATGATGTGCATAGGCCACACGCGTGTGGAGGCAACGCCGCGGAGCGAGTTCGGCTCGCACAGCGATGGCGATGTGCACAGCTCGCAGGTGACAATGCACGGCAGGCAGTGAGGCAAGCGTAGCGAGGTGGTTATGGTGGCCCCCACAAATAGTGTGGTAGACTTCTTCTCCTCCTCAATAGATGTTTTAGCCAATGCATGCCTTCCTGTAGGATTGTGTGCCCAAACAATTTCTTGCATGAGACACAGCTTCTCTCTAGTTGTTCTTTAGGTCCTGATACAAACGGTTTTAGCTTCTAGCTTTGTTTAGCTTTTAGCTTATTTAAGCCATTAGCCACTTGAAACGCGACGATTTCTAATTTTGGCTTATTTTATTTTTTTGTCTTTTATTTTTTCCCTTATTACTTTCTATTGTCCGTGACGATATAATGGTTTTTTTATTTTTTAATTGAATAGCTAAAAAAACTAGGACTATTACCAAGGACGTCGTCAGAGAAAGACCTGATTTAATTAGGCCGATTATTGCCTGGCCCATCCACAGTATAGAGTAGAGTCACATTTTCTTTTCCAGAGTTCGCACAAATGATTCGAGTTCTCTACACGTGCCACAAAAGTGAAAAAACCTCAAAATTTCAAAAACAAATTGAATTTCTTTGGATTTTGATCTTAAGTGAAACCTTAGCCAATTCAACACCCATTTCAATCCTTGGTCGCCCCTTCCACTGATCCTACTGCCTCCCTTTGACATCTGTTCACAGCTCAACTGGTAACCACTATTCATCGTTCGAAAAATCACCGCCCACTCGGCCGCCGCTCATATGCCATCGCCACGACTTTACCCATCGCCGCCACCCCGCTGCAATCCTGTCAAAGCCCGTGCGTCTCGCCTGCAAAGCCTCTAAAATTCCCTTAAATGTGCCAGGCTATGCATCAGACCAGCAGAGATGGACTCGCCACCATCGCCCTGCTCTCCTCTCACGGCTGACCTCTCCTGTTGCACTCATCAAACGTCTCAGCGCCCAACCATACTTTAACAGCTACTCCCCTGGCAAGGCCATTAAATGCCCCATACATTCCCTTAATTATTTAATTACCAGTATTTTCATTATCTTAATTATGTGATACGGGGTCGTCCGATCTTCTCGACGTAGGATGGATACTTACGGAATCCTTGATGAATCGTATCGATCCTCCAATGCTAGTGTAAGGGACGAACACTCTGTAATCCGTCAAACCACACTCGCGTCGATTTCACCGACCACCAAGCGAAGATCTATCATGCACCTAATTCCCAGCAAAAAGGCTGAACGATCTTCATTGAAGAATACTCCTAATTTTCTATGGAATTTCGGCAGCAACGATGAACTCGAACAAACTTTAGTAGATTGATTTTTCTCAAAAATAGTTTGAGCCTTAAAGGCTATGATTAGAAGTCTTATATAGCCCCTTGGGACGTCCATATGGTCCCAAACCGAGTACAACTCAACCCTATATTGTTTTAGACTCGAACTCTCACAAAAAGAAAATCGGATTTTACAGCCGTTACTTTATTTCGATCATAGCAGATGATTCATGATAAATTTGAAGATTAAGCCTTATTCATTGAGTAGCCCTTGAAATAAGCTTTCCAACGAGTCCAAGAACACTCGAATCGGACTCCGTTTGTGAAAGTTATGATCTTTTTAGTAACTGTCTGTCAAGCTGTACCAAACCGAATCCGAATTGAGTTTTGAGTTGAATCCGAGTTTGAATTCGTTTGGGCTTGTGGAAGGTCTAAATTGGGCTTGAAAATCTTATTCAAAATTTGTACTTAAGTCCTTGACTCCCACTTTTGCTCTCCCACCACATGGGCTTTCTTTCCCCTTTCACATGGATTTTTCTCTTGTGTGTTCCATCCAGCCACATAGGCTTTGTTCTTATTGGCTCCATCCGCATACGCTTTGTTTCGTCATGTCTTTGGTACCTAATGTTGTTATCCTCTTCCTTATACCTCTCCATTGTTTTGGCCTCGACCTCCAGCTCCTCCCTCTTAATTCCAATATCTTCTATTTGAAAATCTGAGAATGTACCATGTGATAACATGATGTAGTATTTCATTCTTATGAATAACAACATTAAGTTTATTTTGAAATGAGTTCACCTGGCCATATTTCATGCAGCTCAATAATTTTTTCCAGTTGAATAAGATATTTTACGAAAAAGTACAAGACACGTGTGTATCTGCATCGTCCTCCCTTTCTTCAAGAAAAGCTGTCCTCGGCTTTTGATAATATGAAATTGTACTAAACAAAGAATACAACATGTATGCATGGTATATATATTTGTCATCGACACTTTTTCAGCTTATCTCATCATGAACTTCTGAAGGTGTAGTAAATAAAAAGAACAACACATACGCATGGTATATGTAAGAGTCAATTGTTGTGACATTCTCTTTATTTTGTACAAACCGATGAATATAGACGCGACCAAAAGATGTATGCATTGCAATATTATTTTTCACATCATTACGCATTGTTATTTTGTGTACAAATACTGTTTAGAATTACACGATACCTAGTTACATCCTATCACCAAAAAAGCCCTATTTAATTTGATGATCATATTCAACTTGACAAAACCTAGTAATACTAAAATTATTATGGTAGATTAAGAAACTTAACTGTTTTATACTACTAAATGACAGCACTTTGTTGATAGTCTTGCCAAAGTGATTCTAAAAAGGAGAACATTATGGAAAACCACAAGATGATTGGGTAGCATTGCCGTCAAGCAATAGGATATGGGTTTAGAGACATAAAATGCCTCGGAGTAAAGTAAGGACAAAACTCGAAAAAAGTAAGAACAATCTTATGCTAAGCAAAGAACATAGTGATCGTTCAACCATAAGTTTTGACTAGTCAAATCTGGTCTAGTAGCTGCTCAAATCGATTAAATCTCTACAGGAGTAAAAGAGCGTTGGTATGGAAGGGGTATAACCATACCTAACAATAGTAGGTTCCTCTCAGGACAGGCGGAAGTGTTCCGACCTGGCCAGTGGATACCCGGGTTTGTTTGGTAATCTACCGGGTAGAGTCTATATAAAGAGATGAGTGGTGAAATAATCTTTTTCTTAACTCAATCATGAGGGTTGAGAAATCTTATGGGTAAAGCTGGGCAACCTTTTGGAGTAATCACATTAGTCCACCGTGCTTTCAGTGAAAGAAGCTATGTTCAATGGGTGATTCCAACAACGAGATATAAGTAGATTTAAAAATAATTTAGAAATATTGAAGTTTGGTAATAAAGATGTTGATACCCCAAATTCCTTAAGAAATTTTGTACTTTGTCATTTTGTGCTTAAAATGTTTATAAATATAATTTGCATCCACAAATACGATAATAGAACCACTATATCCCCACCTCTTAAAAATTCTGGCAAGTAGTTATATAGCATTTCTCTGTATAACTTGTTAGGTACAGTTGGTTGTACTCAGTCTTGCTTTATTTTTCCACCAACATAGAGATTAGGGTGGTAATTCCCCATGAAGTGGCTCATGGGAATATCCCGTGGGGCGGGGCCGGGTAATATCCCCATGGGAACAGGCAGGCCCCATGAAGCTAACGGGCGGGACGGGGTCATCCTCACTGCATGGCCCCATGAGGATCCGATAAAAAATAAAAATAAATATATTTAATAATATATTATTATTTTTAATATAAGAGATTGTATTCTTTTCTTGTATATTTAGACTAAAACTTGAATTTATATGTTAGAATATATATTTTGAAGCTATATTTTAAAAATAATATGCTTAAGTAATTATAAATTAATAAATAAAATCAAAATTTTATTTTTAAACAATAAATTTAATTTTTAATCCCCATGAGGACCTGTGAAGTCGGGTCCCCGTGGGGATCGGGGACGGGGCAATCTCCCCGCGAGGCTAAGCGGGCGGGCGCGGGGGGTGGGGCGAGGCGCGAGGCTTCCCGCCCGCTTACATCTCTAATAGAGATAGAATAAGAAAGGATATTACAAGTTTTCGTATTAGGGTTACGATCATACTCAAATGTTCCTGTGAAAATTTCTATGAATCTTCTGTTTGTAGGTTAAATTTTGGGCTTAGACGCCTTTAAAGCTGTTAAAGTTGACCGTTATGTCTGATTTTAATCAAATTAATTCTTTTGAAATGTTTATGAGCAGACATGATATTTCTTCTTTCCGTAACTAAACTTTTGAACTGTTGCAGGATATGGTCTTATTTCTAAAAACAGGGGGTATTAAAAATGATTATTATTAGTAACAAAAAGCAAAAAAAAAAAGCAGAGCACTCGCTCTCGCTTGAGTACTTTTGTTCTCGTACGTACGTCCGAGTCCGCATCAGGGGCGACACCAGTGTCCCCCTGGTCTGTTAAGGCCACTACCAGCGACGCTCCATTCAAGCGTGTGATGAGCCCCAGGCGGGAAGAGTGCGTAGGGAGTTCCTTAGAATGCGGCTACGTGGCAGGCTGGCAGCAATTTGCCCTCGTATTCTTCTGGAAGCCTGAGTTCTTGCTCCGTTCAGACCTGGGGAGGCTTGACCTTTCCAATTTCCCTTTTTCTTTCTCTCTCTCGGATCGGATGTAGTGGTGGTGGTACTGGTCTTAGCCTCTTGGGTCAGATGCGGTCTTGGTTGGTTCGTGTCTTAGGGTTAAGAAGTTAATGTGGACCTTGTACTGTAAATTTTGGTCCGTTCTAACTTATTTATGGTTTAAGATCCTGCTCATTTCAACTTTTTTTCAGCTTCAGTTTTTTTTTACTATTCAGTAATTCATCTTTTCTGAATTTTATTAGATTTTTTAGGCTTTTTTATATTTTTCTTTTTTCCCGTGTTCCTTTGCATTGTTCGTGATAGGCTAATATTTTTTTTTCTATTTTTACATTTTTTAAATTTAATTATACCTAAAGAGCCAAATCAGCTACAGTAAAAAAAGCCAGCTACAGTGAAATTTCAACCAGAAGCCAGAAGCCATCGCCACAAGCTTTCTGTCTTATGATTAAAATTACACTTCAACAATTGCTAGTTTGTTCTAAAAAATAAAAAATTATTATATTACCACAATACAAACGAATAAGAAAAAAAAGACAAAATAAAAAAGACAAAAAATTAAAATAAACTAAAATTAGAAACCGATGTTTTAAGTGGTTCTAGTTTAAATAAACTGAAAGCCAAAATAAATCAGAAGTTGAAGCTATTTGGAGTAAGATTTTTCTATTTCAGTGCCCTCTAGGGTTTGTATTCCAACCGGAGCTGAGATACTTTCGCCTAAATTAGACTGAATTTTATTCATACCGAACTTTTTGAAGCTGGAAATTACTGGTCAGAATAGAAAAATAGGCCGGTCTCGTTTCTTAGCGAAGGAAAAAAAAGAGCATCACATTCTCTCATCGAAATGGAATACACCCAAGCAAAACTATCTGCCTACACGGCTACACCACCTCACCCTCCTTTGTCGGCTTCCTCATGGTGGGCCCTACACCACCCGCGGGCCCACGTCACCATCTTATCCCCCAGCCCCTGATCGGACGGCCAGCAACCGCCGAAGCCGCTTAGGCCCCTCATCAACCCTCTGATTTCGATCCGACGGTCAGCATCCGTTCAAACCACATCCACGTCAGGTCAAACGCGCGACCGACCGCGTGTCCGCGGCCCTCGTGTCTCCCCTCGGCGCGTGCCGCACCTGACCCCGCGTCGAGACGCGACGGCGTCGGATGCCGATCTGACGGCGTGGAGATCTCCGTCCCCGACGCCACCATCTTAGCCCCCAGCACCCGCGTGGCACCTTTGTTTTCTTATTTATTTCTTCTCTCTTTCTCTATGTGTCCCAGATATAATTATCGCGCACACAAAAAAGAAGAGCGCAAGAGAGGAGGATTAGGACGCGAGAACCGGGGAGAGAGAGAGAGAGGAGGAAAAGCTAGAGAGAGAGAGAGGTGGAGTTTGGATCGGGGCATCGGGCTGCGCAGACGCAAGATCGGAGGAGGAGGTGAGAGCTCTCGTCCTCGTACCTCGTCGGATTCCGTGCCTTCTGTGCTGCTGATTTTGCCCCAAGCTGCTGAATTTTGTGTGCTTTTTTGTTTCTCTTTTTTGCTTTGTTAACTCTTGGGGGGTGGTTCGATCGGTTCGGGAGGGTAAAGGTGGGATCCCTGTGCGGTTTCCGGTTGGTGATAGGTCGACGAGGAGATGGGTTCCTTGGGTGAGTGAGCTCTAGTGGACGAACTAGCTGGGGATTTTGTGTTGGTTTGAGCCGATTCGATCTGCTTAGGGTTCCAGTTCAGAGCATTTTGCTGTTGGTTTCGAGGGAGCGCCTCCATTTCTGGGATTAATGAGTTGATCTTGAGCTTTTGGTGTGCTGTAGTGGAGGGCCTGGAGGCTACTGTTGCATTTTGCTGCTATTTTTTTTGTACTTGCTTCGTAGGTGGATCAGCGCCAATTCATGGTTCGTTTAGTTGGCACTTTAACTGTGCGAGATGCATTTTTACTAGTACTTAGCTACACGCGCGACTCAAGCCTGTCAGGTTTAGCTAATTTTATCCCAAGTTAGGTCCCGTTTGGACCGCCTGAATTTTCGTCGATTTTTGCGGAAATCGAATTGTTTCATGTGGGATTTCGGCCTTCTAAAGCCTCTCTTCGATTCATGTGATTCTAAAAACGTATAAATAAAAAACACAGAAACAGGATAAAAATGCATACGCAAAACAGAGGATGGAGTGAATAGTATTCCGCTGGAATTCGATCGAGTCTTTCCTGTGAATCAAACGGCATGTACAGCGACGAATCCTTAGGAATGGGGAATCCTGTGTTTTTCCTACAAAAATCCTCCAAATCAAAGAGGCCCTAAGCAAGCACTTGGTGATTCTTTTGTTAGAAATGGAACCATCCTTGCCTCTAGGCTCTAGTTTGTGGAAAGGTAGAAGCATACAGTAGATTGATGCAGTACCACCTGGAACCATAGGATCCATTTCCGGATTAGACATAGCTTAGAAAATCCTCCTTTTCACCTGATTAGTCAATTGACTTACCTTTCCTGACGACAATCTATGAAAAAACTTTCTTGCTAGGTGTAGTACCCCAGGAGAAGAACAAATCAAGGTGGTTCTGTGAGGAGGGGGGGGGGGTCTCTAATTTTATATAATTTTTAACATGGTCAACCAGCGTCCAGTATCTCAGAAGTTTCAAACTGTTGCTCACTGCATAAACTATACAATTTGGCTTCTTGTTTGAGAATGAAGGCGATGTTGATTTCCACACGGTTGATTGGTCAAACTTCTTGCTGGGGACCTTGGGGTGTTCCTTCTTCGGAATTCAGAGGAGGATCGATAGACCATTAGTCAAACAACAAGGTAGGTCAATCGTCTTCAACCAACTAGAGAATCTTAGAGGCTGCTTAAGATTGGTCTTAATTGTGTGCCTAGGGAAGGATCAATAATCAAATAGTGTGGGTCTATTCTCTTCAACCAACTAGAGAATGTTTGAGGCTGTTTATCTTTAATTGTGAGGGTGGTCAATGGATGTGTTGAAGGGAGGTGTAATATATGTATTCTGTCCGTTGTTTGTTCTCCAAACCTCCTTGTTAGGATGGATCTTCTGGATAGGTTGAATACTTGAACACCTTCCTTTCTTCATTGCTTGTCTTCCTCTAGTTTCATGTTTTATTGCCTGAGTTTGACAATCTGACTACATGAACTGAATGAGTTTATGCAAGTGTGCATTTTGAGGGAATAAAAATGGATACATTGTAACTATTGGGAAGCGATTGGGGTATTTCATAAATGATGTTCTGGCTCTTGAAGTCACATGACACATGATGCAAATATTGAGTAAAGGAACAGAGATTGCTAATTAATTTACTTCCATGGTAAGATCTGAAGGAGGATCTATGCACCATTGGAAATTTGGAATAAGTTGGCTCTTTGGATAACATGGGAATCCCTGAGATCATAATGGGATGGGTTGATGGTCAATTGATGTGTTGTCTGGAAGGGGCACTCTTGTCCCGTTGTCTGCACTGCAAGTTTTCTCTTTCTAGATGATGGTACAGGCTGGAATTTATGGATCTTATTAGTTGACCGACTCATGATTGATGATCCTTTTCTTTGCTTGACTTGCTTGAATTCGACTTCTGTGGTTGTCCTTTAAATTTGAGAAGAAGGATAGAGCCATTAAGATTTGTAGGGAGATGGTGGGGATGTTTTGACAGGGAATGAGTTCGCTTTATGTAGAATACTAGAGAGCTACTTGTTAAATGGTACTATATGCATAGAGGAATGGCAAGCACAGAAATCAGTAAATCATTTAAATTAGTTTCGAAAAAAAAACCTTCGGTTTATATGCTCTATTGCTCTAGTATGTTCAATGTTTGTTTTGTTCTCCGAGAAATCATTGATGTTGAGAATTCATTTACATTGTCATGAGAAATTTATTCAAGTGACTCTAGCTTAATTTTAGTACCATGTTGCTAGTTAAAACCTTTCATTCATATATCTTCTGTGCCGTTAGGTTTAAATCACATGTGCCACATATTTCTTGAATTTATCTAGTATGGAAGTTCTTGGGATCTAAAGTTGCATATATGTTTTTTAAGCCACACTACTGGTTTTCCAATGTCTGTTGTCTGCTACCTGTGCCTATTCTTCTCTTCTGCTTGTTTGTTCTGTCATCTTCCATGGAATAAATGGTTTATAGTTCCCTTTCTTTTGCTATGTACAGGTCATGAACAACTAATCCCTGTTCATTTATTATGGACTTGCACCAGTTATTACAGTACAGATTGACCGGTGCTAACGTCGTCTACAAAATTCCTACAGGGAATAACTTAGCAAACTCTCCCTGGCCAGACAGTCCACTGAAGTTTGAGCTCAGCAACTCCCCATACACCCCTCTTTCTTCCCAGCTTGAGTGTGACAATTTGTCTGCTCTTAGCAACACTCCAGACAACCAGAGCTCCACAGAAACCATTTCAGGCCAACCAATCTCCCCGCTGGAAGCAGACAGCTCATACAGACAGGCAGGTATCCTTCTCTGGGAGAACATTCAAGTGAGACCTGATCGGTTGTATGCAACTTCAAGACATAATATGCAACACGCTTTACGGGAGATTGAGACTGTTCTGATGGCACCTGATAGTGATGATGCAACAGCTAGCACCAAGCATGAGTTTGAGGAAACCAAGCCTACTCAGCTCATGAGGCAGCGGTCGAGGACATGGAGTCATGAGTCACGACAACCATCGCCTGGAGTTGTTCGGCAACAATTTGCTACTGGTGGATACCCCACAGCAAGTTATGAATTTCGTCCAGAGAAACGACAAAGGGAGTTAAGGGAGGATCCGCAGATCATTGTGAAGCAGCTGTTAACCAAGTGTGCTGAGGCATTGAGTGAGGACAGGACAGAGGAGTTTCTTAAGCTTGTTCAGGATGCTCGTGGAGTTGTTTCAATTAACGGGGAACCAATCCAGCGCCTCGGTGCTTACCTACTTGAGGGTTTGGTTGCAAGACATGAAGACTCTGGTACAAACATCTACCGTGCTTTGAAGTGCCGTGAGCCGGAGAGCAAGGAGCTTCTGTCATACATGAAAATTTTATACAATATCTGTCCTTACTTCAAGTTTGGCTATATGGCAGCCAATGGAGCGATTGCAGAGGCATTGAGAAGTGAGGACAAGATAAACATAATTGATTTCCAGATTGCTCAAGGGACTCAATGGATCACACTGATACAAGCGCTAGCTGCAAGGCCTGGGGGTCCACCTCATGTGCGGATCACTGGAATAGATGACCCAGTGTCAGAGTATGCCCGGGGTGAAGGTCTGGAAATTGTAGGGAATATGCTGAAAGGCATGTCTGAAGAATTCAACATACCTCTGGAGTTTACCCCTCTACCTGTCTATGCTGCTCAAGTTACAAAAGAAATGCTTGATATTAGACCAGGTGAAGCACTTGCTGTTAACTTCACTCTCCAGCTACACCACACCCCAGATGAGAGCGTGGATGTCAACAACCCACGGGACGGGTTGCTCCGGATGGTGAAAGGGCTGTCCCCCAAGGTGACCACGTTGGTGGAGCAGGAGTCGCACACCAACACGACACCTTTCTTGATGAGGTTTGTCGAGACCATGGATTACTATTCTGCCATGTTTGAGTCGATCGACGCCAGCTTGCCACGAGACAGCAAAGAGAGGATAAGCGTGGAGCAGCACTGCCTCGCCAAGGACATTGTGAACATCATCGCCTGTGAGGGGCAGCACAGGGTGGAGAGGCATGAGCTCCTCGGCAAGTGGAAATCAAGGCTGACCATGGCTGGCTTCAAGCCTTACCCGCTGAGTTCGTATGTGAACTCGGTGATAAAGAAGCTCCTCGCTTGCTACTCCGGCAAGTACACCTTGGAGGAGAAGGATGGCACGATGCTTCTCGGCTGGAAGAACAGGAAGTTGATATCTGCTTCTGCTTGGCATTGACAATAACAAGTTCAGAAGAAGTAAAGAAAACAGAGGTTATATACCGAATTCCCTGGTCTCCTTTCCAAAAGAAATGCCCTTTGATGTACCTGTACATGATGCTGTATCCTCAGCATTGCCTAAATGTAGACCAGGATAAAAACATTGACATTAGAGTGTAGAAGTTGTACGATAATTACAATTTTCTTGCGCTTCCATGTATTCACTATTGTCACAGTTGTTGATATACTGGATGTGATTCTCCAGTCATGCTCCGTTGATCGGCAAATCCGTTGATGGAGCATTTCCATTCCATGGATCATGCTTGGAGAATGCAGAGTATACCCCATTCGTGGAAGGGAGAAGGATTTGGCAACACTTTCTTGTGTCATTACTGTTACATGTGCAAGAAATATGTACTGCGGAATCAAACTCTGTGCAGGCAATGATGCGACTCAATCAATTTTTATCCAAAAGGTATTCTGCACGTTACTTCATGCGAGGATGATGGACAGTTTTGTTGTGACTGGTGGCAAAGACATTTTTCCCAAAAAAAAAAAACGCCAGAAGCTGTTGTTGGTCAGATTTGTAGTTCTCACTTAGGTTTATAAGTCTAGATTTTTAACTTTTTTTTTGTAACGGTTAAAAATTTATTGTGTCTGTTGTTAGTATTTTTAGCGTAATTAAATTTAAAAAAATAAAAAGTTATATTATCATAAATAATGTAAAAAAATAAAAAAAAGTTAAATAAAAAAGAAATGAAAAAGTCAGAAGTTGAAGCTTGCTGGCCTTGATTGAAGCTACTGTCCAATGCCGACAGAAAAACGGGGGCGTGCCTTGTGCTGAAGCACTGCGCGCATTGCAACAGGTTAGAGCCGACATGAATCTTTCTTTCTGAAACGCTCGACGACAATGTAGCGGGAGTGGCGCGGCATGAGTAAGCGCCAAAACAGGCAAGCGAACAAAGTAGACGACCAAACTCTCGAGTTTGAGCTAGGGAGATCTAGGTCGGCAATTCGGCATAAGCACTACTGCTCCTCCGGACTTTGCTCCAATGAGTTTATGCTTTTCACCTTTTTAATTTTATTTTTTACTTTTTTATTTTTTTTGTTTCCTTTGCTGTTTTTCTCCTCTTATTCATTTATATTGTTCGTGATGATATAATTTTTTTACTTTTCAAATTTAATTAGTTGAAAAAATCACATCAACTATAATATATTTTCAGCCGCTACAGTAAAAGTGTTGTAAATCTAAGGATATTTCGGTAATTTTTTAAATTGAAGGAATGAGAGGGTCCACCTGTCGGTGAGCCGAGTGAAGGGATGAGGAAGTGACTTCGTCTCCTACCCGAGCTACGATTCTCTCGGTTGATCTGAAATGAGGGGAGGAGATTGGCGATGGCAACGCGTTTAGACTACAGAAAAAGCTTTGGAAATGTTGAAAAGGTGGAGACAATGGCTACGAATCATTAATGTAAGGTTATTATAGACTGAAGTTACCACTTGCTAGTATGTCAAGAGAACAGACTACAGATATTTCCTCTTTGGAGTCATGTTATTGCAGCTTTTGGTAGCAAGCTCATTTTCTCAATTGCCTATAATTTTTTTTAATGTTTTCACAGGTAAGGAAGTGGTTGATGAGCAAAGGCCAGGTGCTGAAATGGACAACTTATGATACACTGCTCTTGGCTCTTTTTATGGATGGAACAGTAGACGAGGCCAAGTCAACTTGGAATACTATTGTACAAACTCATACACGCTCAGTGCCCAAGAGGTTGTTCTCTCGGATGATCTTGATGCATGGCAGTCACCATCTTCCAGACAAAATTTTTGGAGGTGATATGCGACTTCTTTTTATCTGTCTTGTGATATTAGGCAGCCTTTCTTAACTCCATCCCTGAAGTACAATATGTGGTTCATTTCCAGCTTGTTGAGTTTCTTGTGTTCCTGCTGTATTTGTTGACTGTTAGACGAGCAATTCAATTATAATAATTACAATCAATCTATGCTTTTAGCGCTGAAAAATAGGTTTTTCTCCTTGATTGTAATTATTATAATTGATACAATCAATCTATTAATAATTATAATAATAACTTGTTGAGTTTCTTATGTTCCTGCTGTATTCTATCTCCTATTCTTATTCTTTTCTATTTCTAACATGAAACATGACAAGAAGCATGCTCCCTTGTGATGTGTTGCAAAGTGCTGTACCTGAAACATCCTTGGGAGGACACGCCTGGATGCCTTGACCATCCAAGCCAAGGTACGGCAACTGGAGTACCACACCTTGCCGGGTCATCATGTGATGCCTACCAGGAGACAGCCGGGGAAGGACGACTGGACCAGAGCGACAAGGAGACGGCCAGCGTTCCGGTGTTCCAGAGTGGGTAGCATCAACTCACACGAAGCAGGTGCTTGCCCTAGATACTCCCCTTTCCCTGTGAAACACCACGGCCACTGGAGGAGGCACGCTATATACGCCCCGTTTGGAACGCACAAGTTTCACAGCAATTTTGCAGAAACTTTCCAGGAAGCAGTTTAATTTCTGTAGGAACAAAAAAAAACTTGTATTCCAAACTGTTTGGAATAGGATAATTTCATAGGAAACAGTTCAGTAAAAACCAGTAAAAATATTTCGTGCTCCAGACGGTGCTGGGAGGGAGTGTGTTTACTCTGGATGGCTCCCCGTAAGATACAGGGCCACGGACAGGAAGCCATTACTCTCACTCTCTTTCTGTCCTCTCGGTTGCAATCTCGATTCTCGCATGGATGGCTGTGTTAGATATACACCTATAAAATGAGGCTAATTTTTTTAATTTCAAAGTATGTAAGATTTAGTTCTATATTGCTAAGATAAAATAGAGGAGACCAATTTATAAGATGGAGCCAATGCCACTCCTTGAATTATAAATGTAGATGACATGATGATGGCTTTGGTTAATCACACACGCACGCACGTATTCGCGTATTTTTACGTGAAAATCACATGACTTTAGACTTATGACGCGCGGCCACGCCGTGATGTGACGTGTCACTTGGCAGACTAAGTCCACCTTATTTTTGCTGAACCATATATCTTCTTTCTCCTTTTAACTGGTTATGAAACTGTCTAATTACCATTATTTATTTTTGAATATTACCAGTTACCAGTGAATAATTGAGTAGTTACCAGTGAATTATTTCAGTTCAATGGGGACAGTTACTAGAGAGTAATTTACACGTCTATAAAAGATCTGGAGACGTTCGGGCTTGACACATTGAACTTTTCATTTTTCTTCTCTTATTGTCTTCTTCCTCTCTGGTGATATTGTGCTATGGTACTGTGCCTTTTGAACTTCGCTGGCATGTCTTCCCGGCGTGCACCTGGAAGGAGGGTGAGTGGTATCTCCGAACCATTGCTGCCGTGAAGACTTGCACGGGGACGGCAATAAGATTTCTGGGCAGCGCACATCTGTGCGGCCACTCCTGCTATGTTTCATCTACGTCCTGCACTGCATAAGCCTGCACTGCATCGAGCCTGCGCTGCTTTCTATTCTTCATCAAGTCCAACAATAAATCGTTCACGCGTTCGATCGACTTAGATACTGTATTTTCTTTCTATTTTCTTTTTTGAAGTACAATGAGTAATCTGCTGTTAGTTATACGTTTTACGTCACTAGTTTATTATATTTTTCTTCTAGTAAAATTTAGAATTAAAATATTATCTATATTTCCAATACGATATGCCTCAGCTTGCATGCATCATTGATAAAATGAGACGTTAGCAGCTGAAGGAGCTCATCCGCAAGGCGGACGCCGCGAGGACGGCGTGAAACTGTCTCCCTGGTTCAGGCTGGTCGTCGACAACTTCCTCACGGACTGGTGGGACCACGTCGAGAAAGGCACGCTTAAGGAGGCCGTGGGCATGGAGACCATCCACGAGCTGAAGTGAAGCGCTGCCGTGCTGTGGCCTCAATGAAATCTCGCAACCTGCTGCAGGTTACTGCTACCCTTACCAGTGAAGCCTGTACGTCGCCGGGTTGAAACTTGAAAGCGTCTTTCTGAACTGATGATATGTGCCCCGAAGGTGAAGACTAGATTAGCAACAGAGGGGGGTTGTTCTTCTATGTTAATCTAAGGAACGATTTTCACTACTAGATATTATCATTCAATCGGTGTGTAAACATCATCGTCTGGAACACGGGCACACAGCAGCAGCATCAAATGGTAGGATCAGCGAAAATCGGGATGCTGGCTTTATTCGCTGTCTAATTCTTGGGCGCACTTTTTTCCTTCTGAAATATGAGATTTTATTAAGCTCCCTGTTTATTGCCGAAGCTGAGCATAGTTCAAATTCTTTTCGGATTTTTAACTGATTTTTGGTGTCAATTTTTTTTAGCAATTACTATTTATTAAACTTGTTAGCTGTAAATAAAATTCATAAGCGGCAGACCAAAATAACAAGCCCTTTCCACTGCGCCATCACGCACCAGAAGGAGCAAAACAGCCGAGTGTTTCATAAAAAAAACAATCCCCCGTAAACCAGGTCGTGCAACGCATTCAGGAGGAAGCCACGCAATGGAGCATCGCAGGAGCAAAACGTCTGCTTCCGCAGTAGTCCCCCCTGTGAAAGTTGGGTCGCAAAATTTAATCGCGAGAATTAGGTTTTACCTTTCCCCTTTAGACACTAGGTCGGGGCCTTTGGCTATCCTATAACCTCTCGTGTATGATCATGCTTTCTACTTTAATAAAAAAGACACAAGCATTTTGCATGTTCCAAAAAAAGTCTAACTTGAGAGCTGGTAAAAGATTGTAAATGGTAATCAAGTTCTACAGAAAATAACTAACCGAAGCAAGGGGAATTCCAAAAACTCTGTACTAGCGTATAGATCAGCAGATAGGCAACAAGATCTAAGACAGTTTTTAGCCCACAAACTGCTAGTGACCAGCTGCCATACGAAGGTCGTGTGGCCGTGGGCTGAGCTGAAATGGCCTTCGCCTATTCGGTGTTTCGGTTCCCATGGCTCCTTTGAAACGCGAGAGTTCTTCGTATGGAAATTCGCTCTACTTTTCTTGCAAGAATTTAGTTTTCCACCAATTAACTAAGCTTTAGCAAGAAAATTAGTCAGGACGCGAAGGGAATAGAAAAGAAATTTGCTTGGCCTTTTGTTAATAAACCATTTTTAGAAAGATCCTTTGATTTATATCAATAATAACTCATGGGAAAAGAAAAAGAATATAAGTACTCAACTTTTACATTAATTATTCTATATCACAACAGGTTACCATAATGTTCGCGAATCGACGAACGTGTTGGATGCCCTTATCTTCCTTGCTGGAGACTCCTGGTTATTACAACGACGTCACGATTGCCGACACGAAATAGATTGTCAACGGTCAAAGCGGACGAGATCGCTCGAGAAGGGAGGAGTTGCGTCCGGCAGCTTGGCAATAAGCCGAATAGATGTCCAATCCAAACATAAAAAGCCCAACACTAAATAGGTCCAGCCCAATTAGGTTATTTAGCTGGGCCCTAGCCTACGCTGGCCTGGCGGCCAAATTCTAAAAAAGCCCTCCTCTACATGGATATTTACGTGACCGTTGAAAAGAATACAGGACGAGGGAAACAATAGCTAACTAGTCCCTAACATCATGGAGAATACAACCCGCCTCATCGCACGCAACTCACCAAATAGCGCAGTGGCCAAGGCGTAAAATTCTCCATCCAACACAACTCAAACCCGTCCCTACCCCACAAGCACAAGCACAACACAAACTAGACACCTGGAAGGAAGTCTGGAACCATCAGGTCCCGATCAGACGCGCCTCTCCGTGGAGAGCGGAAGCAGCAGCTGCCGCCGGCCGTCTCCGGCGCGGACGAGCTCGACGGCCACCGCGCTGGCCGCGGCCATGTCGAAGAAGAAGGCGGCCACGACGATGACTCTCAAGGACTTCCACGGCGGCTCCATCCCCTCCGAGCTCCCCCTCCCCTCCGCCCCCGGCGTGTAAGTTCCCCAAACCCTAACCCCACCTACCCGCTGCCCTGACCCCTCATCCCGCTGTGTCTGACCGACTCCCTCTCGTTCTCGCAGCTCCGCACGACCGCCGGACCGCTCTGTGGCCTCCCCGTCCCCCGCCTCGGCCGCATCCGCCCGCCCCCGCGCTCCCGCCGCTGCGGCAGCGGCGGCCGCGGCCGCGGCCGCGGTGCCTTCCTTCCTCACCAACCCCTCCCGCATCGGCCGCCACTTCGACGAGGACGAGCGTACGCCCTTCGAGGCCGCCACGCTGCACCGCCCGGTGCCGTTGCCCCCGTCGTTCGCCCCCTCCCCGGCTGTGGGCCCCGCCAGATCCGGGCCCGGGAACGCCTGGGGGCCGAGGAGGGAGGTGACCCCGGCCGCGGCGCCGGTGGGTTTCGCTCCCGCCGGCGGCCAGATCTGGTCGGCGACACGCATCGCGCAGGCGAGCGCTGTGGAGAAGGTGATCTCCGGGAGGTGGCACTCGTCGAAGCCCTCATCCCCACCGGCACCTGTGTTGGCCCCAGTGGCGGAGACCCACGTGGCCCCGCCTGAGATGGAGAGACCAAGGTCAGTTGGAGTGAGAGAGCTGGACGGTGGCATGGAGAGGGGCGCGGGACCAGTGAGGCCTGCGTCGCATGAAGGAAGGGTTGGGGAGGGGAGAGGCGGGGAGGTGCCAGAGAGGCCCAAGTTGAAGCTGCTTCCTCGCTCTAAGCCAATCGAGGCTCCCGAGCCATCTCCTACCTATGTTGAAGAGAAGCAGGTTGTTACTTCTGTTCCTTCTCAGAATTGTGTTAATCGGATTGCAAATCGAATCGCCATGCCTTGCATCCAATAGCAACAGTAGTGGTTTGCAAACCTTATTAAAGATAGGAAAAAGTCCATTTTGCAACCCTAAACTATAGTCTGGGTTCATTTTTCAACCCTCAACTTCAAAACTGTTTGAAACACAACTCTGAACTATCAAAACCAGATCACATGACCCCCTCGACCCAATCAAGGTGGTTTCGCGCCGACGTGGCATCCACGTGGCAGTGGTTTTGACACATAAACACTGGCTCACATCCCAGTCAGCGGCACATGTAGCAAATCAGGGAAAATTTTGGTTGGGCTATATGTTACTTTTGATCTATCTTCTTTCTCCTTGGTCTGCCTCTCCCATCTCTCTCCCTGATTCTGCCATGGCCCAGCTGGTCCTCACCCATGCATCAAGAACCCAAATTTCTATCCCCTCTGCCATTCCCCCATGAATGCCGCAGCCATGTCCATCCTAAAGGTTCTCTTGTCCATCATGCTCGGGGCAGCACCGGTGTGAGCATGGTCATGGCTGTAGGAGGCGGCTGCATCTCAGAAGTTCTTGGGCAACCGCTGGTGCTGTCCACGCTGCCAAGCTTGAAGATTCTCTTCTATTCGACAGTAGCAGCACCATGGAAGCCATCGATTTGAAGCTTGAAACGAACAAAAGAAGGAACAACGATAAGAAAGAAGTGTGATTGGAAACTGGCAAGCAATTGTAGCCAAACTGGATTGATTTTTCTCACAAAAAAGTATTGGATTGATTGGAATTTCACTCAGTGGTGACACCAAGCTGCAGCTGCGTTCCCTCCTAGGTGCCGGTTGCCTCGCTGCCACATGCATCGTGCTGCCACATCCACTGTTGCTAGACCGCATCACACCGCCTCTGCTCGAACTAAGGCAATCACCATAACCTCCCAATCAAGGTTATCACGGCGATAAGGCGAGGCGAGGCACCAGACTACCTTCACATCTTTTAGGCGAGGATGGCGTGCGGCGAGGCGACGCCATACTCACATCCTAACCTTTTATGACAGCAATTTTGTTGAACATTGACAGCAATTTTAACTATGTATTAAAGCAAATAAACATGAATAATAGTGCAGCTAGAAAATATGAATGTTGAATGGCATACCTTGACTACATTGTCCATTGTTTGCCGACTTTGCTCTTCTCCCAAGTAGCATGTAGCTTCCATGAGTCCATTGCTGCCATGGAGCAAAACGTAGCACGTTAGTATACTATTAACACCTTCCAATAAATTGAAGTGACAAATTGTACATACAAATTATGAAAACAAGACAACAGTATCAATCTAAAATCATTGCACTCATCCAAAAAGACCATAACACCAACAATCTAGCACTCATCTCTCAATAATCATCCATCTCGAATGCATCCAAATCATTGCCATCCATATTGCCGCCATCGCTCTCCATATCATCAGGTGGAGCTTCACCATAATCATCAACCTCCTCGTCATCAAAAACAAAATCTTCATCCTCATCTTCAAAAACATCTAGCAACATCTAACAATCTAGCAACAATCTAGCAAAAACATCTAGCAATAGCTAGACACATCAAAAACATGCCTACTGCTGCATACGGAAGGATCGCCTGCTCGGTCTCGGTGAGTCTATAAATACTCGGAAGAACAGCCGGTGCAAGAACCAGAGGGAACAGGGGTTAGGGAAGAACCTAAGGCGGCAGCGTGGAGCCCGGACCCGGAGGGAGGCGGCGGCGTGGAGGCCTGGAGATCGCCCGAGAGGTCGCCCGGCGGTGAGTCTATAAATACTCGGAAGAACAGCCGGTGCAAGAATCAGAGGGAATAGGAGTTAGGGAAGAACCTGAGGCGGCGGCGTGGAGCCCGGAGGGAGGCGGCGGCGTGGAGGCCCGGAGGGAGGCGGCGGCGTGGAGCTCGGAGGGAGGCGACGGCGTGGAGGCCCAGAGCCCTGGAGATCGCCCGAGAGGTCGCCGCCCCTTCGCATGTAACGCCTACGCCCGCCCGTGCTTATTTCTCTCCTTATTTCTCCTGTGCCCCCCTGTGTTTCTCCCGCGCTCCCTTCTCTCTCCCCCCATTTTCCTGCCGTTTCCCGCCGTTGCTCCTGCGACGCGGCGCATATGGCGCTCGCCTTGCTCTTGCGAAGTGGCGTCGCAGCCATGGCGACGACTAGGCGACGCCTTCCCGTCCGAGGCGGACGCCATACGTACCCGAGGCGAGGCGACGGCCGTGGCGGCAGCTCCCGACCGCTCCGACGCCAAAGCAACGATTAGGCGACGCCTTAATAATATTGCTCCCAATTCACTGATGCTCTACCACTTCCTGATTTTGTCGGGACACACCAGAAGGCCACCACCAACGAAGTCCTCTTCTCCAGATCTAATCCGTCGACGGCGGACTGCCACCGACCCTGTTTGTCAAAATAACCGCATCCATCAGCTTCTCCATGCCCAAGAACACACCATGTGAGTGCGGCCCTGGCCGGAACATTGTTGGAGCACTGTCGGCCATTTGAGCCGTTGCTGCCTGAAGTGTGCGCGCAGGCGAGACGCACGAGGAGGCGGTGGGCAGTGACAGTCGAATGGTGTTAGATTTGTTAGGCGCTGTTGTTGCTTCACCGAACCATCGTCGGTGACTTCAAGCCCCCGCCCATGAAGCCGTGGAGGAGGAGATAGAGGGGGAATGAGGACAAAGAACAGGACGGGAGAGGCGGAAGATAGGTGCTGATAGGGGGCTCTACCATATTTTTTCTATTTATTAGCTGACTAGGACACCATGTCAGCAAAGTCGGGTCCACATGGACGCCATGTCGGAGCAAAATCGCCTTGGAATGGGTAGAAGGTTGTGTTTTAGATGGTTTTGATAGTCCAGGGTTGTGTTTTAGATGGTTTTGATAGTCCAGGGTTGTGTTTTAGACGGTTTTGAAGTTGCAGGTTGAAAAATATACTTGGACCATTGTTGAAGGTTGAAAAATGGACTTCTTACTTAGAGATATCTCCATGTAAAGTGATACATGATTGTGTGATGTAGCTTTGTGTTTATTATCATTTTGTTATTTTGATTTGATAATTTGATATGCAATAAGTTCTTGATGACATGGTAGAAATTTAATCCTTTTTCTCTTGGTGGTGTGCATTACAATTGTACAGGTGCATCAGGTCCCCGTGTTTGCAAATGTCATGCAGGTTGAGGTTGTTCATGATGTGCACCAGAATGTGATGGCAGCTAAAACAGGAGTGGCAGGGGCAGATGCTGAAAGCAGGGCGGCTGAGCGACCACGACTGAATCTGAAACATCGCTCCAATGCGGTGGGACAGTCTGATGAAAGTGCTGCAAAGGAAAGGTAGTATTTTCTTCTGTTACTTTTCTATTTGCTTTTCAGGAAATTCTTGAAAATTTAATTTAATCATTTTGTGCATGCTGTAAATTGGCTATACACTTTAGCCTGTCCTTGCAACCTATTTATGTTCCATTATATGCCAGCATTGTGTCGTTCCTGTTAACTGATCTATGATTAATGTCAAATAGGTGTATTTATATGGGAAAATCGGTCTTCTGTGTTTGTTTGCAATATGTACATTCCCATATGCTTGTTTTATTATCATTAGCCAGTGCTGATCACCTTTATGTTTCGTTTAGTATTTACTGTTTGGAAACCACTTCCCTCTAGTTCCTTATTGCATACCATATGTGGAATGAGTGATGTGTGTGGAGTAAACATTTTAATATAGTCACAGTGTGTTTATGAGGTTGTTCAAAGTTGTCACAAGGAATAAATGATAGTTCTGCTTTGGAGAGTATGTGCTGAAAGAAAGCGGATAAGGAGAATTACTTTAAATTGATGTGTGTAATGAGTGGTTATAATAGTAGAATGGCATCTAGATGTTGTTCTCTTTAATTTGGTTCCAGCACCCCCATCCCTTATTTTCTGAATCTGTGAAAACTTGGAATCTTTCTTTTGACAATGTATACTGGTGCTGAATTTGTTAGAAAGTTGATAAGCTAGCAATCTGACATTCAATATGTTTCATAAGAATTATCTTTGATTCTTTGAGGCCGCTAGGTTTATTTACTTTAGAGGAGTATTTATGATTTTATCAATATCTCGATATAGTTTTTTTATAAATTATTCTAAGTTTCTTTTGATGTTTTCAAATGCAATAGGCAATCCCTCTTTGGTGGTGCTCGCCCGCGGGAACAAGTGTGTGCTCTGCTTTCCCTTTCCTCGAGTTGTTTTTATTAATACTTTATTATTTATCTTTTTTAATAATAATAATTTGGTTCTAGCTGAACCAAAAGCAAAGCTGACACAGTGTTCTTTTAAACTCAGGTTCTCAGAGAACGTGGAATAGATGCTTTGGCAAGTGATCTTGAGAAGACCTCTCCAGTTGGCAGGTAGTTAAGATGCCCTTTAAGATACAACCAATATATTGGTGCAACCTTTTTACTTGACATTAATGTCTTTCTTGTGGTTAAGGTGTGCTGATTATGCTTGTTCATCTTGAATGCCTGGTCTTGATTCTTCTTACTCCTTTGCAGTTATTTGTGTTACATAATTCTGATTTGTTGCTTGGAAGCTGCCAGGTCTTTAATATTGGAGAGCATACGCATTTAGGTTTTTTAGTTTGTTACATGAATGGAGTGGCAAGATTAGGATAATTTTTTTATTTCCAATATGTAATGATTGAATGCCTGAATACTTGAGTGAAAGTAACAGCAGTTGAACATTGTGCTGCCACTGGAGACAGGTATGCTGCCAGGCAATCACACTTGTTGGGTTCCTGTGTATCATGGAAATAAAATATGTAGTTGTGTATGAAGTTATGAATAAGTAAAATTTAGATCGGAAATTGGATCTGAACCATAGCATATGTTCCTATGATAGT
Source organism: Melocanna baccifera (assembly GCA_036346265.1). NCBI lineage: Eukaryota > Viridiplantae > Streptophyta > Magnoliopsida > Poales > Poaceae > Melocanna > Melocanna baccifera. Next base: position 17,337,164 of record CM070695.1, read on the forward strand.
CACAGAACAGAAGGGCTGAAACAGCTGGCTACAAGGAGATACGAGAGGGTGCTGTCATCCTAGAATTGTGGGATCACTGATGGGATGTGTCATGAACCTTAGTTTATAACGGGATAAACATCCGTTGAAGAGAGGTCAGGTGACGACAACTTGAGGTAGAATGGTGTTAGGAGAAGGAGGGCACCAGTTAGGAGAATGAACGGATCTAGAGTAGCCGGTTTAGGGGAGAAACCATGGCTAGGAATTGGGGACTTGGAATACTTCTTTATTATTCATCGCTTTATAATAATAGATATATGATGTTTCTTTTATAGGGATAACTCGACTTGGCCTCTAAAAAATAATAACTATCTCTAATAAATCGAATATATAGTAAACCTATATAATAAGAATCTTAACTAATCTGACATATATTTGCTACAGTACCCTGGTACTGTTCACGTCTGAACAGTGTGTGAACAGTAATTCACACGTGACAGGATGCTATGTAGGCCTTTGGTTTTAAGATAGTAAAGATTACAATTTGTGTGCTGTTGAACGCAATTTTGCTTGATGATGTTTTTAGCTGGCAAGTGTGTGCAACCTGCATTTTAAGTTAATAATCAGATCATATTGTAAAATTCACAAGGTTTGCTTTTGGAGTGTCAAAAAAGGAGGTTGATGAGGAAAATTGTAGTTTTTACCTGGTTCGTATGGTGATTTTCCTGTAGCCACTGGGCACTGTTGTATGGTTTGCTTCTTATGTGTTTGTTTCTAAGCAGTAGTTGATGATAAAACATTTTTTTCTCGAGTGTGTTTTTCTTTTCTGCAGAGATTACTGGAGACAAGCATAAGTTGAAGGTGTGTTACATTTACTAATAGTCTGGCATTTTGTAGGTCTAAAAATGAATTTGCAATGGTTGAGCTGAAGGTTGAAGCTATGTGCATTAACCCTTCAGGTGAAAAGGCTGAGAGTTTTCCATCTGGTCATAGAGGCCCAAGGAATGCTGATAGGAAAGAATTCAGGCGGGATACAGACAGGGCTGACACATATAAGCCTACGCAACGGGAGGACAGCAGGAGGGTTGGTAGAGATGTGGAGAAGTGGCCTGAGCAGTCACGTCCACAGCCTCAAACCTGGCGTAAGCCAGTGGAGCCACCAAAGACTGAGGTTACTGCACCTCGTTTCGGGAAAGCAGCGACCGCATTGGAGCTTGCCCAAGCCTTCTCAAAGTCCATGCCTGATACTGTGCCACAGAGCCGCCTGACCAGTGTTCCTAGTCGAAGAGTCCCTCCAAGCCCAGGGGCTAGGGATCAGGCTAGCTTTTCAAGGCTCACTGACAACAGGACATTACACACTAGCCCTTCACAGCGAAAGATTAATGGTTACTGATCTTGTGGCACACGCCTGCTATGTTCCCTTGATGACAAGATTCAAATATCATGGCCTCACCGAAGCGCCCTGCTTTATGTTCATGTTCAATTGTTCCAGCATGGGAAAGTCCAATCGTTGCTCTCTTGAATGGCGACACACGACGGGTGCTAGTCTTATTTAGCAAACAAAGGTTCCTCTGATAACTTGGTGGTCCATTTCCTCTCTTGATAACAAAGAGATGGGAATTTATGAACTATTTCCGCTTCTATTCTTCAACCTGCTTACCCGTGATTAAGCTGGGGAATAATTGCTGCCTGTGTGCTGCTAGTTTGATGTGCCATATATGCTTCTTGTGTGCTTGTTTTAAGATGCTGCCAGATCAGTGCTATGTAGCATATATATACAATGCTTGTGCGCCCGATTTCAGAGCGGGCAAATGGTGATTTCATTGCGTTAGCTTTCAGATCCTTTCATTGGCACATGATACTGTGGCACGAAGAAGATATAAGGGACATATAGTTCTTCACTCTAATATAGGATTTGATTCATGATTCCCTTTTTTTTTTGTTATCTCTCTGTTCTGCTGATAACTGGAATGGTCCGAATTCGGTGAGTCCGGTTGGAGTGCTGAAGTTATCCAGTGATTCGCCGTCGTTGGGGTGATCTGGGTTACATAAACTAGGCCGAAAGATCGAGTTATTGACACCAATCCTTGAACCGAGCAGAATTAGCCGGCTCGATTGATAGCATCATGTAGGAGGGGAGAACATCAAGAATCGTAAAAGACGATGGAAACCGGACGGTACAACGCGAAGTGGGGGAGAATCCGAAACAGTAGACATGCTCATCAGAAGCATTAGGAATCACAGAATCAGCTTTGCAAGTTCAGATTGGGCGCACAAAGCAGAGCCGTCACGGTCGAACCACACCACCCCACCCGTCAGCTACACCACCACCGGGGTCCGCCTTGCCGCCGCGCGGATTGTGAGCTCAGAACAGGAACGCCGTCGGCGCGAACGCCGGCAACATCGTAGGTGCTCCGAAGTGCCTGCAGGTAGAGAGATGCACCTGGGTCAGCGTCGAAAACATCAATATTTAGTCTTAAAACATTGTTGGATTTGGTCTTGGTCTACAACATTGACAAACATTGCAAGTACTACAGGCTATCTGAACTCTGAACGTCTGATGTATGCTGAATATTGATGCTCCTGCAATTTAATGCATGACTTTTTCAGTTTAGTATCGTGATTTTGAGGGACAAGTAGTAGTAGTACGCGTCAGGGTCACAGGCTGAGTCAGTAGTAGGCGTCAGGGTCACGGGCTGAGTCACAGCCTTACTTGACTGGGGCAGTGCAGCTGCAGCTTGAGTTTGACTAACAGTAAAGCAAAGCAGATGTCTCTGTCTGACACATGCACTACGGCTAAAAAGGAGGCAATTATTAAGTCTAGAGCGCCTTTGTTCTCGATTCTGATAAAGGATAGTGAGCTTGCCTCTTTTTTCAGCTCATAAAATATGATAATTTTTTTATTATTTTAAAACAATTTATTAAGATAATATTTTAAAACAATTTATGATATTTAGTTTGTTTGCACAAGTACTCACACTACGGTTAAAATCAATCAACCATAACTATAAACCATCAAATATAATAAAAAGGAATACACCCCTTGTCTATCAAGGGAGATTCCATCGGCAGGACAAAGATGGTCCATACAGTTCCAGGGTTTTAGAGTTTTTTTATTTCATTTTGGGGTTTATATTGTTTGTGCACAAACGAACGTATTAATAAAAAAGTTTTTTCCCCTAATATAGTGATGAATTCCTCTGTTTAGCACAGGAAGGCTCAAAGGTTCGTATTTTCTCTTACGAAAGTTTTCAAATTTTCGTTCTGGAGCGTTGATTTCTGATTGAATATGTCAAGTGTTAGGAGAGGTAGAAGTACAGTGTTGCATAAGCATGACAATTGACAACATTGCTGCGGTCACTAGATGATTATACTTCCTCCAGCCACATTAGAATACTATTTTGAGATATATGGAGTCAAATTTTTTAGACTTTAATTATTGAAATCTTTTTAATATTTAGATAAAAGCACATAAAAATGGTATATATATATATATATATATGTAAAAATGGTGTATATATATATATATGTGTGTGTGTGTCTTGAAAAGAACTTTCATAAAAATACAATTTTATTATGTTTTACAAATCTATTACAATAGAATTAATGGTTAAAGTTGTATTTTTTAGATTGTGTTGATGTCTAAAATGGTATATATATATATATATGTATATATATATATATATATATGTATATATATATATATGTATATATGTATATATATATATATATATATATATATATATATATATATATATATATATATATATATATATATATATATATATATATATATATGTGTGTGTGTGTGTGTGTCCGTCGGGAGTAAAACCAAGCTAGTTGCCAAGGAGCGTTGACCTGACACATTTTGCTCCTGTGAAATCCTATCAAGTCAACTTTCTGCAAGATCCAAGTAACTACTTTGGTGACCAACCAACCCAATGCTTGTGGAGCTTCCAACTAACCAACCCAATCTATCCATCTCCCAAACTAGAAGAAGATCACGCTCACGGCACCATTGACTCAAAAGCCAAAGCCACATCCATCTGCTAGAAGCAGGCAAGCAGCCGTGGGCCCACCAGACTCTCTGCGGGCCCCACCTGGAGGCGACGAGCGACGCCTATCCGACGGCGTTCCGACCTCGCGGGAGGAGCCCGGCACGCAGGGGAGCTAGCCCGCAGGTCAACGTGCACGTGTCGCGATCCCGTCCCTAACCTGCCGGATCCAACGGCCGCGGTCTACTCCTGGCACGCGCGCGAGACACAACGCCTCATACAGTGACACGCACAAGCGCGGGCGCGCCGAGAACTCACCGGAAGTCGTCGTAGTCCGCCCGGGCCGCGCGATGAGGCGTCGGCCTCGCCTTGGCCTTCGCAGCCGGCTTCGGCTTCGGCTTCGCCTTGGCGGCGGCCACCGTGGCGTCCTCGGAGATGGCGACCAGCGTCGGCTTCCACGCCGGCGCCGACCCCGTCGACGACGACGGCCTCAGCCTCCGCTTCTCCGCCGCGTCCTCCAGCGCCACCGGAGCAGGCTCTGGAGCCGGCGCCGCCGACGACGACGGCCGGCGTGCGCGCCTCACGAAGGCGAACACCTTCATCGGTCTCGGCTTATGCTTTACGATACGAACGATCGAAAGCAAAAGACTTGGCTAATCTTGCATCACGGGAGGCTTTTGTAATGGGCGTAATGGCAACGGCCGGGTGGCGCTTATTATTTGCTGAGGCGGGGATGCACCACTTGTTACTTGCTAGTGCAAATGACTAAATTGCCCTTGCTTGTTGTGATTTCTTTTTTCTGTTTTACATAGTCGCCGTATTAACATGTACTACCACTGAAATCGCAAACCACTGGCCAGCTCGCTGTTCGGAATTTATTAATTTCAAGTGCGCACCATAGCTATATTTTATAATTTTTAGAATTTATTTGGTGGTACTATGTTCAGGGTTGTTCCTATTATTTTTTAAGACTCTTGGGCATAACAAAAATAAAGACCCTTCGTCCTAACATAAATATATAATAATACCTTTTATATCAATTACAAAAGCTAAAGTTCAATACAGTAACTATTAGACTTAGTACGTCACAAAATACAAATCATTTATTGGTGACATTAGAATTAGTACATCATAAAATACAAAGTACCCATTGGCAATAATCCATTGACACGTTAATATTACGAATAAGTTTTAAAAAATTATAACATGCTACTATGGATAAAATAATTTAGAAGATTATATTAGCCAAAGCATGCTAAGGGAGAGCTATAAGCCATGATCTATCACCTGCTGAATATACAAGCGAGTTATGAATAGAATAATCACAAAAAACAATTTCTTCTAATATTTCTAGATGCAAAGTTATTGATAATAGTATCAACATCAATCTGATCCAATATATCCTTCTCAATGCATAAAATGGTCAGACCATTCAACTTTTCATGTGACATTGATAACCTCAAATAGTATTTCAACCTGTCTCTCTTAGATCTAATGGATATATTTATATAAAAAAGAAACTAAAGTTACACCAAAGTCCAAGATTTTGTTCTAGATAGTGTAGATGTTTTGTTGGGGACTTAGAGTGATATTTAACAGATAATCAAGGAACAAAAATTTAGAAAAATGTACCATGTATGCAACGATTATATAAGGAGATTTCGAGTAAAACCGTTGCAAAGTGAAGAAATTGAATGCGAATTGGTTGGGAATAGATGAAATCAGGCTCTCCACCTCCATTAATAGCGACAACGACGGGTTTGTTTTGGAGAAGAGAAGACTGGAAGAGTAGTGGAGAGGTCAAGGGGTATAGGCGGTGTGCATGGTTGATTGAATCTAGTGGATGACTCACTTGATGCATTCTTTCTGTGAATGTCCATGTTTGGATATTTAGAGAGTGCTTGGTATTGGATGCATAGCATGGACCAAATGGGCAATTACTTGACTTTGACAGTTGGCCCAACTAATCATTAATGAACTATATCAATATCCAGTACATAGTCTATATCATACATGTATACATACTAACATACATGGTGATACGGGGATGGGTGCCGATCTTCTCAGTGAGGAACCGTGGATAGTTGATGTGAAGTAGACGATGTCGCTAGCTGAACACTCGTGCCCATGCACGAACCCTCAACTCTTCGGAATACGCCCAAAACACACCGGATAGTTGTCGTCGCACGACCATAAGCGACGAACGCCAAATCCCCAATTCCCAATGGAACGACGGCTTGACCTTGAGTTGCAGAATGAACAATGGATCGCCTAATTCTCTCTCAAAGTCCTCGCATGAACTCTGGTGTTGAAAGAACAAGCAATAGCTATGTTTCAATCTGATGCATAAAACTTGGTCCCCCTCTAAAGATGCCAATACAGGGCTTATATAGTCTCTTGGGACGTGCATAGAGTCCCCCAAACCTAGTACAACTCAACCCTATATGGTTTTAGATACGAACTCTTAAAAAAGGAAACTAGATTTTACAGCTGTCATATTGTTTCAGTCATAACTTTTGATCCGTGATGAATTTGATGCTGGGGCCAGATCCATTGCGTAGCCCTTGAAAATATCTTTCCAACAAGTACAAGAACGCCTGAATCGGACTCCGTTTGTGAAAGTTATGACCTTTTTAGTAACTGCCTGACAGGCTGTCCCGTTGGAATTGGATTGAGCACGTGGGAAGTCTGAGTTGGGATTCAAAATAGTGTCCAAAACTTGTGCTCTAAGTTCTTGGGCTCCGTCCTTATACTCTGCCGCCACATGGGCTTTCTTTCCCCCTTCCACATGGGCTCCAACCAGCCACATGTGCTTCGTTCTTGTTGGCTCCATCCGCGTGGGCTTTGTTCCTTCATGCCTTTGGCACATAATGTGGTTATCCGCTTCCTTTTGCATCTCTATTGTTTTGCCATTGACAAACCTAAGAATACACCAAGTAATAACATGATGTAGTATTTCATCTTTATGAATGACAACATTAAGTATAGTTTGAAATGAGTTCACCTGGCCATATTTCATGCGGCTCAATAATTCTTTCCAGTTGAATAAGATATTTAACGGAAAAGTACAAGACACGTGCATATCCGCATCACATGGGCTAGGGCACCCTAGCTTTTGTAGGCCCTAGGCGGTTGCCCTTGCTGCCCAGGCCTAAGGCCGGCCCTGACTATGTTGTGTGTGGTAAAGCATCACGACATCACTTAAGAGACCTTATCCACCTAAACATCTACCTTTTTTTTGTATTTTTAAAGGTAGTATATATTATAGGAAAAAGTCCATTTATCAACCTTCAACTATCGCCTAAGCCCAATTTTCAACCTCAAACTCCAAAACCGTCTAAAACATACTCTTGAACTCTCAAAACCATTCACTTTACCCTCTTCAGGCTTTCCCACCTAGTTTCATGCGATGTGTCTCCACATGTGCCACATTATCTAACAAATCAGAAATTAAAAAAAATGTTGAGGCCCACATGTTAGTTTCTTTCTCTATCTTCTTCCTCTCTCTTATCTCTCTTCTCCTTTGTTTCTCCAAGCCCTTTTCCCATCGTCAGCCAAATCAAGCTCTTCTCTGTCGAAAGTTGTGACGATCCTTCTCTCCAACACAAGCGGTGTCTTGTCACCTTTCATGTGCTACTCAAAAGGGCCTTTTTGTGCTACTTCGTGGCCGCCTTGACGTGTGGCTTCTTGCTTGTCAACTATGGATGCACTTAAAGTTAATGGCTAGCACATCAAGCACTTAATGCAAAAATCCTCATTTCAATTTTGCTCTTTGCTCCCAGGAGAACCGCGAGGCCATCGTCTTCCCTGTTTCCCATTAATATCGCCACCACCGCTGCCATCTCTCCCATGGTAAGACTCTGTCCAATTAATCCCACATGAGCACCACCTGGCCTTCTCCCTCCAGACCCAACTCATAATTGGAGACATCTTCATGCTCTCTCAATCTCATTGTCTGCACCAGTAAACTTTTGTAACTCCCCTTATGCTCGTGCTCGCTTCCGTTTCGGCCAAGCAATATTGCCGATGTCATTAGTTCCCGTGAGCTTCGTGGCCCGCAGTGGAGGCATGGAGAGGGAGTGAGGAGGAGGTAGCAGTGGTGATCTGCATGGAGAGGAAGGGAGACAGGGAGGAAGAGGGGGGGAGGAGGCAGCGGTGGTTAGCAGCGAGGTCCGGTCAGCGGTGGTTGGCTTGAGAGAGAGAGGAGAGAGACATAAAAAGGAGGAGGAAGGAAGAGGAAGGACTGCCATGTGGACCCCACCCTACTTAGCGAAAACCACCACTAAGTCAACAAAAACCATCGTCACATCAGCAAAAACCTAGGGGTGAGAAGGGTCGAAGGTGAAAAAAGAACGGTTTTGAGAGTTGGAGGTTGCATTTTAGACGGTTCTGAAGCTGGAGCTCACATTGCAAAATGCAAAATTTGCACATGAGTTTCTCCAAAGTCTTAATGGGTGTTCGTATTGGCTTCTCCTTTTGTCTTCTACTTGGAGAAGTCAGAAGTTAATTTGAACATCTGATTTCTTGAAATGGCTTTTACACTCCTCTCACTTCTGTCTTATTTCCAAGATAAGGCGGGTCATAGGCGTATCATACACTCCACTTCTGTCGTTTCTATCTCATGCACGCACTCCACCCTCACTTTTTACACTACTCATCCTCTCTTTTTAAAAGCTAGTTTTTTCAACTAATACTATTTATTTTAAACAAAAAATTATCAATTATAGAAAAAAATTATCAGCCGCAGCCAATACAATCACTTTTAGAAGAGTTAAAAAAAATGACACACACGTAGCATGGCTCATCACTGATTCACTAGATAGCGAGGCACCACGCCACTCGGATCGGATTCTCTGAATCCGCACGCCGGATCGGATTCTCTGACGTAGAGGAGCTAAGTTATCGGTGACTTTTGCCTTGCTCGATGCCGCCCATTCACATCCAACGGCTGATAAAAGCCCCTTCCCACGATAAAGTCCGGATACGCGCGGTTTTGGCGGGACTCCCGAGCTCCGCCCGTGTTCGCGCCGCCGTCGCTGCCAGCCGCCGCGCCGGCCCACGCCCGCGCCGCCAGCTCTCTGCCAAGGCGTCGCGCGCGCGCTGCCCGGTTCGCGCCGCGTCCACGCAGCCGGCTGCCCAGCTCCTGCCGCGCGCTCGCGCCGCCGTCTGGTGCCCCAGCTCCACGCGGTCCGCCCGCTTGGGCCCGGTTCCGCGCCGCCGCTTGCTTCAGCTTCCGCGCCGCCGCTTGCTTCAGGATTGAACGCGCGGCTGCCTGCCCAGCTCCTCTCTGTGAGCAGTTAAGATTCAATGGCACAAGCACAACCCAACAAGTAAGTTATGTTCACATTCCAAACTTTATTCTTTGCTTTGATTGTACCCAGATGCGAGCAATGAGAATGCATTTTTTTCATGTACAGAGAGAATGTGAATCCTAATTGGGTACCTCAAGTTGGTCAGAAATTTACAAACTTGGATGATGCTTGGTCATTTTGGGTAAACTATGGAGGTCATGCAGGTTTTGAGGTTAGGAAAAGGTACACAAATGAAAGTAAATTTGATGGAAAGGTAACTTCATGTAGATATGTGTGTGCCAAGGAGGGTTTTCGAGCACGAGACAAGAGGGATCACGTCACAAAGAATCCTCAAGCAAAAACAGGAATAGGTTGTCCGGTTCGTATGACTCTTACATTAGATCGAGTTGCAGAGAATTATGAAGTGCTTGATCTAGTTCTTGTGCACAATCATGTTCTTCACTTGCCACAAACCTTCCATTTGATGCTATCCAAAAGAAAGATTTCTGAAGTGCAAGCTTTTGAAATTGAGGTCACGATGATTCAGAATTAGGCCAAAAGTCGCACATGAGTTGGCTAGTCGCCAAGTTGGAGGACCAATGAATCTCAGCTACACTTGCCGTGATCAAAAAAATTACTTGCAGGGCAGGCGCCAAAGGGAGTTGGCATTTGGTCAGGCAGGAAGCATGTTGAAGTATTTTCAAGACAAGATCTCTGAGAACCCTTCTTTCCACTATGCTCTACAATTGGATGTGGAAGAACATATAACTAATATATTCTGGGCTGATGCTAAGATGATAATTGATTATGCTCACTTTGGGGATGTGGTGACCTTTGATACTACTTTTGGCACAAACAAAGAATACATGCCTTTTGGTGTTTTTGTTGGATTCAATCAATTCGAGAGATCGTTATTTTTGAGTGCTCTTCTATTTGATGAAACATGTGCATCTTTTACATGGCTATTTGAGGCTTTTCTAGCTGCACACAATGGGAAACAACCTAGAGCTATATTTACTGATCAAAACACTGCAATGGGAAATGTTGTTAAGGAGGTATTCACAGAAGCTTGGCATGGACTGTGCACTCATCACATAATGCAAAATGCTGTCAAGCACTTATGTAATAGGAAAAATGATGAAGATGAAGAATATCATATTCTCTCAGATTTTAGTGCTTGCATGTATAGCATTGAGGACAAGGCAGCCTTTAAAGAAGCATTTAACATCATGAGGAATAAGGTTGACAATAAGAGGGAATCATGGCTCGATAGCATCTACAAGTTTAAGGAAAAATGGGCTGAATGTTACATGAGGGATGTTTTCACATTGGGAATGAGAAGCACACAATTAAGTGAGAGTTTCAATAGTGACGTAAAAAACCATCTGAAATCAGATTTTGACATCATTCGGTTCTTAAAGCATTTTGAAAGAGCAGTGCAAGGAAAAAGAAACAAAGAACTAGATGAAGAATTTGAAGCTAGAAAAAAGCTACCTAGAATAAGAATGAAGACACCTATGCTAGTGCAAGCAGGAAAACTTTACACCCCCCAAATATTTGAAGCATTCCAAGCTGAATATGAGAGATCCATGGTAGCATGCACTAGAGCATTGGATGAAAATAACACGTATGCTGTTTCGATTGTGAGGTCTAATGGTGATTTAAGTTCTGAACAAGAGCGCATAGTTGTTGGTGATCCTTTGGAGCAAACAGCTTCATGCAACTGTGAGCAGTTTACAAGGACCGGTGTATTGTGTGCCCATGCTTTGAAAGTTCTTGACTTGATGAATATCAAGTTATTGCCCAACCATTACATTTTGAAGCGTTGGACAAGGGAAGCAAGGTATGGAACTATACAAGACAACAAGGGAAGGAGCATCATTGAAAATCCAAAACTAGATGCTATGCTCCGCTACAAGTTTATGTCTCATAAATGTCTGAACTTGGCATATCAAGCCGCAAGCTCAACAGAGTGTTGCCTATTGGTAGATAATGCACTTGATTGTCTTAGTAATCAACTGAAGGACAAAATCAGTGCATCTACAAGTATTTTGTCTGATTCATACAATGTCCAACCTAATGTTCAACAAGATGAAGACATGCTTAGTGCTGCACGCTTAAAGAAAAAAGAGGTTCAACCAAAAAGTTCAAAGCGACATAGAAGTTGGCTCGACAAGACTCAAAAGTTCAAAAAGAAAGTGCCAAATAAATCTAATGTATGTAGCTGAAAACCCTTGCAATATATTGTACATATTTATTACTACTTGCTAACAAACAAGATTGGATGCTTTATGCAGCATGAAGAGAATGGTGGTGGTGTAGAAACTCAAGAATCCATGGATAATGCTCATAAGGACCACAATACCTTTGCCTTCACTAGCTTCACAGAGTTGATAATGGTAGTTTCAATAATACTCTTTTTCAAGAATCCCTGTTTTAACTTTTTCCTTTGTCTTTGCAGGGTCCTCGTGAAATTGACGATATGCCTGTTCAAGATCTTCTATAGGTTGCTATCACATGGAAGGATATTGCCGGGATATTTTGTTCTTTTGGGCGCTAACAGATGGCTTTGGGCGCTAATTTTACGTATGTACATACTTCTATATATATATATATATATATATATATATATGATGTAGTGGTGGCTAACAATATTTTGGATATTTGGAGCATGTAACTATTGAAAATACTTAGTAAAATGCTTGTTAAAATCTGCTTGATGGCACCACGAGCATGTAACTGTCTAGCATGTAACTATTGTGGCAAAATATTGTTTTGTCTTCTATTGGAGGATCTTTCTGTGTTGCGTTCAAATGCTATCAGGGAAGGAGCATCTTTCTGTGTTCCTCTTCTGAAACAAGAGGCCGTGCCGTGCGTTCAATCCTGAAGCAAGCGGCGGCGCGGAACCGGACCCAAGCGGGCGGACCGCGTGGAGCCAGGCGGCGGCGGCGTGGACGCGGGCGCTGAACCGGGCAGCGCGCGCGGTCACGGCGGAGCTGGGCAGCAGCGGCGCGACGCGAGCGGCCGGGCGGCGGTGGCGCGGAACCGGTCAAGCGGGCGGACCGCGTGGAGCTAGGGCACGAGCGCGCGCGCGCGCGCGGCAGAGCTGGGCCGGCGGCGTGGACGCGCGCGAACCGGGTAGCGGCGCGCGCCGCGCGCAGAGCTGGCGGCCGCGGCGTGGACGCGAAGCGGTAGCCGGGCAGCGACGGCGCGCGCGACACGGCGAGCTAGGGCAGCAGACGGCGGCGCGGACACGGGCGGAGCTCGGGAGGCGGCGGCGGCACGGACGCTCGGCCGCGGCGGTGCCCAGTCCCGCCAAAACCGCGCCTATCCGGACTTTATCGTGGGAAGGGGCTTTTATCAGCCGTTGGATGTGAATGGGCGGCATCGAGCAGGGCAAAAGTCACCGATAACTTAGCTCCTCTACGTCAGAGAATCCGATCCGCACGCCACTGGCCCCTGGCTATATTGATCACTGATTCCTAGATGTTTCTTCGGGGAAACCCCCACGTATGCATCTCCTGCCTGTCGTTTTAATTAATTTAGCGCGAGTTGGCCATCGAAATGGGACAAGTGGTGTGATGCGTTTGTTCAGCAATCTCAATCTCTTACCTGCTGCTTCCGTAATTAGATCTGTTTAATCTTCCATTAGGGCATCTCCAATGGTGCAAAGTCAGCTAGCTATTTACATGTATACATTAGCATATATCCTATGTGGAGGAAAGAGAGTATGCAAAACACAAACAGCTAGCTACTATTTCGTCTCTAGTCTATAACGTAAAACGAGGCAGCCTCTATAAATGACTGTGTGTGCATGTAAGTATCAAATAGCTATCCTTATAGATAGTCTTTTGGAATACTAGCTTTTAGTGTGTACTCTATAGATGATGTAGAATCCTTATAGATAGTACTTAGATAGGACCATTGGAGATGCCCTTAGTCCAATCTGTGTTGATGAGGGTTGGAAATATTCACACCTGCACGTCACCTGTATCTTGACTCTATGCATGCACGGTAATTTCTTTGGTTATCCTAGGTGCTACTACTACGTAACATGACGTGATGCAGGATATATATATATATATATATATATATATATATATATATATATATATTACTACATATAAAAATTGTAAGAGAATCCATAGCTTTTAACGTATTTTGTAAATACCTTTATATATGTACATAAAAAGGAGTATATCAAAAATAAATCTACATACTATCTCTGAAAAATTATTCATACCACCTAGATGATCTTAAATACTCGTATACTGCACGTATATACCCCCCGTTACGTGAGATACTTCCCAAAGATAAGATACGATATAGGTGTAATTACACCAGAGTGTAGAAAAGATGTTATATATATATATATATATATATATATATATATATATATATATATATATATATATATATATATATATATATATATATATATATATATGGTAGCGCTATTTGGCGTCTGCGTGCATGCTACGCGCATGTCTGCTTCCTGATACGTGAGTGTTAGTTCGATAGTAACTATTACACATGAAACTATCATCAGATAAGACTTGAAGTTATTGTCACCGATTAGGCCAAAAGTTATCACTTATATAATAGAAAGCTATGGTCTATTAGATGTGAAGTTATCTTAAAGTTACTTATTGGCAACTGGTATAGAAAACATAAATTTTACAGCGGCGAAACATATTCAACATGTATCTTGTTTTATTAAGCTCATAATTTTGAACACAATGATGCAAACAGATCTCAAATCAGACTTTCTGTGAAAGAGTTATTGTATTGTTTAGCTTATAAACAAGATAAAAAAAATCCCGACATCAACTGTACTGCTACATGCACAACTGTACTGCTACATGCATATGATAATTTAGTAGATTTGGTTGTGAGGAAAGTTATTGCCTATTGTGAGTGAAGTTACTGACTGTTGTGAAGAAAGTTATTACCTGTTGTGTACTGTGAGCGTTCGGCATCAACTTCACTCGCTACCGATAGCAACTTCGTTCACAATGGATGATAACTTTCCGTCACTGTGTGCTGTGAGTGTTCGATAGTAACTTCATTCACAATGGATGATAATTTCTTGCGTAACCGAGAGTAACTTTCCAAAATATAGTGGGTTGGTGACGCTTCACTATCGGGATGGTAACTTTATTCCATATAGATAATGACTTCATATGTAACCGAAAGTAACTGTAGACATTACAAATGATAACTTGATGTAAATTTAATAGTAACTTTACCATAATTAACAAACGCTAATAATTAAGCATGGGGTAGGATGGTGGAGCGGTGGCTGGTTGGGTCAGTTAGGGGCGCGCACTTATTTTACACCTGCGTGCTGGTTAGTGTGTGTGTGTGTGTATGTGTAGGAAGCTTCTTTTCTACTTCCGGGGTGTAATTACTCTCTATGTTGTATCTCACAACGTATAAAATATCTTGTATAACGGAGAGTATGTACGTATAGTATACGATTATTTAAGACCATCTAGGTAGTATGTACAATTTTTCAGATGTGGTATGTATATTTTTTAGACATATTTCTTTTTATGTATATATATGAAGGTATTTACAAAATACGCAAAAAAATTATGGACCCCTTACAATTTTTCGTGTGGTTTACATTGGAATATCTTATAATTAGTATACGAGTATACCTAAAGGAATAAAAGAGTATTTTAAGTTTGTTTAGGTGGTATATTAAAGATGAGAGTGATTACACCAGAGAGTAAAGGGTATTTTTCCAACACACACATAGTGGCGGAGCTAAGATTTCACAAAGCCTCGGGCTCAAAACTAAGAGGCTATAAGTCTATACTAACTTTGAATACTATTAACACCGAGGTATAACAAAAGTATAACATAAACTTTATTTTCACAGTACTAAGAATTTTACAATCGGATTAGAACCTTCAACCATCAATTTGAAGCTTTACATGTAAAGATGGCTGATTTGATTTGGCTACAGCGTGGCTATGTCATGGAAAAGCGCCGGATCTGAAATCCCTAGGTTTGGATGGTAATTTTTGTGAGTTTGTCCAAGCCACCCCTTAACTGACAGCAATTCTTTGTTCTAACATAAGCTATAATCTCCACCTTCCAGTCAATTCAATCAATTCAAATTGCAAATTACAGTTGATCTGGCACTTTCTTATAGACAAGAAGCACTAGGACATGGAATGAGTAAAGTAAACCCAATCAATTCAAAAACCTAACCTTGTAGAAGAGATCCTCGACTTCCCACTCGCGGATGTCACCGGGGAGATTGCTCATATAGATAGCATGGGCCGTGGCTGTTCCTACAAGAAAGGCAAGTTCAGAGGAGCCAATAGCATGCATTGACACAAGCAAATTGCAAAGGAAAGTAGCCAAAGTGCCAAGCCAAGTTCGAGCAACCATCAGAAAAAAAAGAAAAGAACATCTAGTGAAACAAACAAGCATCGCATCTCAACTCTTGAGAGCACAATCGATTCCGACAAGGCGACAAACACAGTAACTCCACTGCTAAAACAAAGGAACCTAACCAACTAGCCAAGCAAACTGCGGGTTTTGAACCCAATCCGGGCAGAGGAGCCGTGGAGAGGAGGTAGGGGGTGGTGGTGCGGAGTCAGGCAGTGGAACCGTGGAGTCAAAGAGTCGTGGAGTTGGGAGGAGGGGGGGCTAGGGCTACCTGCGAATTGGACGCGAGCTTGTGCACTAAGGTGAATCAGGTGATGAGGTTGGGTTGGGCTGGTTACGCCGTGTCGCCGCCACTTGGGAGCTAGGTGGTTGCGAATGTACCTCAGGTCGGGTTGTAAACCTCGAGCCTTATACTGTATACTAAAAAAAATTTATATGAATACTAAAAATTCCTACTACTATTTTCTAAGAATTTTCTACTACTATTTTCTCCGGGCCTCGAGCCGTTGCCCAATCGACTTGAGGCCCATCTCCGCCTCTGTATTTATATGTGTGTGTGTTGAAGATTTGAGCTTTCACATGGGCGGCTAAAACTAACCTCCAATTCTTAGCTGGGACAGAATTCCGAATCATTTTACCCCCTTAGATATCTTTGGGTTTTTAAAGGGCTCCTACTGCATTTCTCATTAGATTGGCCATGTTCATGGACGGACGGTGTTAGCAAATTAAGGTGCAATAATGTTTTTGGAATACGGATGCCATCTATGGTACTTTATGTATAGAGATGACAATATGGTCCTATTCTCCGCCGAGGAATTCCTTTATTAGGAAATGAGGACAGGAAATTCTCTCCCCACGGGGATGATAATCGGCAAATACTTCCCCCGGCAGAAGTATCGAGGACGGCCGTTCCCTGACCCTCCATGCCCGTCCCGCTGGGTACTCAATTGTAATACATGCCAGGTGGGTCCTAAATTATTTACTTTATACAATAAGTTACTATTGAAATAGTCTCATATTGGTTATAGAAGGATAAAAAAGCTTACTTAAAAGTGGAAGAGCCACTTATCTCATTAGCTATCTTTTGGGATGAGAAGACCCTTACAATACAACAAGTAGTATCAGAGCTCGGTTCTAATATCTCCGACCCAACGGAAACTAGTGTGTGAATGCCTGATTGACTGTGACCCTGAGGGACCGTCGGTGTATGGTGAAGTGGCGGTGAACGACATCAATATGTGAATGGGGAGATTTTTGGAATAGTCCTATTAGTTGTGAAAGGACAAGAAACTAACTTAAAAGTGGGGGAGTCTCTCACCTCATTGATTAGTTTTTAGGGTACGAAGGCTCTTACGATCCAATAGTTATACTCTCTTCATTCTTTTCTACTTACTTTCTAAAATCCGTACCGTTAAACTTTCTAAAATTTGATAATCAATAAATTTAAAACTATCTATATTAGCTATACAAAAGTTATATCACTACCATCGTTTGCATGCATGGTCCTAAGTTCATTGCGCAATTCTGAGCTTAGATGATCCGACTAAGCAAGAGAGATCTCTTCGGTTCGCCATGGCCTGAAGCCCCACCACTCCGTTGCTAGTGAGTTATGTTCTTGCTCTCTAATTAAGGTGGCAGGGTGCATTGGCTGAGTCGTCCTTTGGCATCTAGATGTTGTTCGGTTGGGCTAAAATTTGATGTGGTTGACTCAGAGTGCTTTGGCATTAGCACTGAAGGACAGCCCGCCACATGGTTGTATTGTTTGATTGTTTGTGTTCCGGTCCATGAATCAACGTAGAAATGGTTCTTTGTTCCCAATTTTGCTGACTCAATCGTCTTATTCTTGTTGATTACAACTGGTAATTCAGTGCATATAGTTACTCATTATCGGGGATAAATCCCAGCGGAGCCCTATTCCCCGACGCCCAAGGGTGTTACCTGGGCTAGGGGATGTTCCGATATTACCCGACGGGGAATATTCGTGTTGCCATCCTACTTATCTACTATATGCATGTTGAAAATATTATTCACTTTAAATCTAGGTTGCGGCAAGGTCACTCAGATGATCCGAGCATATCTTTTCTAATAAAAATGGAACAACATATCTTTCCTTTGGAACATCACCTAATAGTAGGGGTGCAATCGAATTGAATATAGACGAATATTGTTCATCATATATTCTATTCTGTATTTTTTCTTGGAATCAAAGTTAGACATAGATAATACCATATGCCTATTTTTTTTCATTCCGTATTCGTTCCGTAAGACTTCAGATAGTCAGTCGGATGGAAATTATCCGCTTCTTTACATATGACATTGGATAGTAGAGTGCGATCAGAGTGAACACTGAGAGATTAATCACCGAGATATCAAAATAAGAGCACTCATATTCTCTGCATATTTAGATGTGATAATCCGCTTATATGTTATCTTGTTCTTAAGTGAAGTCACAACAGACTTCCTTATATCACTTGACATATAGATATATACGGATGGATATCACTCATCCCATATCCCATTCCATATTTTTTTTCTCAGAGTCGGACATGGATAGTGCTAGATACTCATTTACCTCTTCCATACTTGCTACGTGAGCCTTCGGTCAGTTGGTAGAACAAAAATTATCCACTCCATTTGCACCCCTACCTAATGGGAAACATGTGATTGATGCTCCATCTATACAAGTACCTAATGGTATTGTAGCCGAACTGTTGGCCACTTTTTGATGTCTTTTCATCCAATAGATGAACCTCATTAGAAGGTATTTATCCTATCTCTCATTGGCCTGAAGACTAGTGGTGGCCAATGGGTCAGGCCTTAGCGTGCCGGCCTGTAGCCCAGCACTGTAGGCCCGGCTCAAGCACGGCATGGCCTGTTTAGGTTGTGGGCTGTGCCTATCGTGCCTGGGCCAAGGGGCGACACGGCATGGCCCGATAACGGTCGCGGGTTGGGTCGGTACGGCACGACTGGTAACGGGCGTAAACAGGTTGTGCCGGCACGGCCCAGTCAAAAATAGCTGTTTTTTGGTTATTTTTTTAACTGTTGGGAGGTAAAAAAATATAAAAAAATAGAAAATTTTCAAAATATATCGAATATTTTCCTATAAATTGGGGCCATTCGGTCTCCATTCTGCATACCTCAAACCTCATTCTCATCTTTCTATTTAGCTGTGAAAAATCTGGTAGTGTTTGCGCAAATTTGTAAAATTAGTGAGAAATTCGTGCAAAATTAAAAAATTCAAAGAATTTTTGGAGAGCTGCAGAAGAGGTAATAGTGCTTCCTTATTTTAATTTTTTGCTATTATTTGTTGATTTAATAGTAAGTTAATTATACTTTACTATTTGAATTTGCAGTTGTTCAAAGGAGAACTACGATTTCCATCTCTCTAAATTCAGCCTCACAACGGAGGATATGCAATCATTTCAAGAAGAGTATCCATTCGCGGAAGGTCCACATTCACAACAAACTGTAGAGCCAGAAGAAGCGATATAGGGTCCAATCGATCCATCTTCTGCTAGCTCAACGAGTGTATCCACAACTCAAAGCACGGGTGCAAAAAGAACAAAAGCTACTACATCAGGAGTCTAGAAATATTTCGACAAGAAGTTCAAGATCGACGATGATGGAAATTCGGTGAGGTATGCTGTTTGTAAAATTTATGGTAATGAATTATCTGCAAAATCTTTAGGTGGGATGGGTCACCTGCAACGACACATTGCAAGGTGCAAAAGAAGGCAAGGGATACAAATACGCAAGACATAGCTACAATATAACCCCGACGGCTTAGTATATACTTGGGAGTACAACCCAGAGGTAGCCTAGGAATCCCTGTGCAGATTAATTGCTTCTTAATATTACCTTTAAATTTTAGTGAGTCTGATGCTTTTTAAAAAAATATTAGGATTGCACATAACCCTCGATTTTGTGTTGTATCTAGGCAAACCACAACTAAAGATTTAATTAAATATTATGACAACTATCATAAAAATTTGAAAGAAATATTTCATACTTGTACATTCTCTGTTGCTTTGACATCAGACATATGGAGTGGTAGGGTTAGGGAGGATTATATTAGTGTTGTTGCTCATTATGTTAATGATGACTGAGTAATAAAAAAATTATAGAATTTAAATTAATTAATATTTCACATACTGCTGAAAATATTGTAGAATGCATTATTAAAGTTGTAGAAGATTTTGACCTTATTTATAAGATTTTTTCTATAACTTTAGATAACGCAGCTGCAAATACTAAGGCTATGAAAATTCTTACTCTTTTGTTTAATACTTATACGCAATCTTTCTTACTGTATCAACATTGTGCTTGTCATATTATTAATCTTATGGTTAAATCTAGTTTAAAAAGATTAAATGCTTGTATTGATTCTTTAAGGGATGCAATTTCATATATTAATCATTCTAACCAACGAATAACCGCATATAAGAGCTTTTGCATAGCAATGAACGTTCATCCTAGAAAATTTGGCTTAGTCATGTCTGTTAGATGGAACACTACTTACCTTATGCTTAAACATATATTATCATATAAGAGCACATTATCTGTCTTCCTTCACACCCAAGTTCATCAATCTCATAACTCATCTAGTAGAACCCAAGTTAGAGACCCCGAACTTACTGATGATGATTGGGTTGTTGGTAAAAATTATTTTTTAGAACTTTTTTATAAAGCTACACTTTGTTTTTTAGAGTATACTACCCTACCTTTTCTCTAATTGTTCATAATATTCTTGAAATTGCCACTCACCTAAATGTTTCAAAAATGATCCTATACTACAGGATGCTGTAGTTGCTATGAAAACAAAGTTTTTAAAATATTAGAAAGAAATTCCTATTTTATATGCATTCATTTTTATTTTGGATCGTAGGACCAAACTCCAAGGATTTACAAATGTATTACAACTTTTAAGTGATGCTACTGGTTTATATTATAGAGTAGTTAAGAATAAATTATATGAGGTATACAAGAAATACGAAAATAAGTTTGAGTCCGTGCATTTGGAAAGACCCTAGATAGTCCCTAGCACCTCTATAGGGACTATGCAATAGTGCAAGATTTTTGGTTCTTCTTGTAGAGATTCTCAAGGTTCTTATGTAGATACACATCAATCAGGAGGAGCAAGACGGCAAAGCACCGGAGACCTATCAAGCTATCTTAACAGTGATAGCGTCAACTTCGAGTAAGAGTTAAACATCCTCTCATGGTGGCAAAACCAGAAAGTAACATATCTAGTGCTATCCATATTAACACGGTATGTGTTGGCTGTTCCTGTCTCTACGGTCCCCTTAGAGTCAACTTTCAATCTATCAGGAAGAATAATCGAGGAGTGACGAACAAGTCAGTCCAACGAGATGATCGAAATCCTTCTGACTGTTAAAGACTAGAAACAATCTGAATCAAGACTTCAACATACTGCAGAGAATAGAGACTTAGAAGAATCTTTTGAGAATTTGTATCTAGATAGTGTTAGAATGATCTCAGCCGATTAGCCCAACGGATAATCGGGCCTTGATCGCATACGATCGGGCGCGCCATTAACCATCGGTGATGGGCCCCGTCGTGACTGCGCAATAAATAGAGGGGGGGCCGACGGCTCGTTGCACAAGGTTTGCCTGAGCCGCAATCCCCACCCGACAAAACCCTAACCGATCTAGAGGGGGCGTAGTCAGCGACAGAAAGCTTCATCGCCGTCATCGTCGTCGGATCTACGCCGTCCCACCGCCCTCCGATTCCCCGACCGTCGCTGCCCGTGCACAGACTACACCAACGAACCAGCGATGGCCGGCTTTTCCTCCAATGCTTCCGACGGTTAGTACTGCCCCTACCTCTATCTCTCTCTCCCTCAGATCTAGACTCTTAGGCGCAATAGAAAGGAGATTCTCAACAATGGTATCAGAGCCTTGATGGATCCCGAGCCAGATGATATAAATCCCCAAATCAAGAACAAATAAAAAAAAGGGGTTTGGGGAGGAGCTCACCGTTCGGGCGCCGCTGCCGTCGTCGGCGTGCCGATATGCCGCAGCCGCGCTCTGCCGCTCAGCGCTCGGGGGCGCCGCCGTGCGCCGCTGCTCGCCGTTGGCCTTGCGCGCCCATGCGGCGCGCGCTGCACCTCGCGAGCCGCGCTCGGGCCGCCGCTGGCCAGCCCCCTGCGCTGCCATTGGCCCGGCAGGCGCGCCCCGCGCAAGCGCGCGCACCTCCCTGCGCGCTGGCTGCCCGCCTTGCCGCAGGCTGCCGCGCTCCGGAGCCGCCGCTCTGCCCTGCCGCAGTCGCTCCTTTGCACGGGGGCGCACGCCAGCGCGGGTCTCCGCCGCCAGCGAGGCAGGCACAAATGGGGGCTAGGGTTAGGGTTTTTTTGGAGGTGTGTTTTTTGTTCTGGCGAAAATCCCTCCAGGCCGTCCGATAAGAATCAACGGGCATGATGATTGCCAGTGGGGCTGATGGGCCGATGAGCCCATGGGCCGGCCGCGTGCGCGCGCAAGTTTGGCTGTGGACGGGATGCGCAGAGCAGGCCAAATGGCCATTTTGAACAGTAATTCCAAAATGGATTTTTATTGTTTTTCAGAAGCATTTTTGAGTGAATTTGAATGCAATTTGAATCAAATTTCTGGAAATTTTTGCACCAATGTGTTATTTTTTTCCAGAGATTAGATTAGTACAGTAATAATGCTTCTGGAATGAATTTTTTTAAGATAATGGTATATTTTCCGCTGTAAAAGTTAAATGGTGATTACTCTTTAAATTAAATTCGAACTAATGGGAGAATTTAATTTTTGAGCATTGTTGTGAATTATGATATTGTTATTTTCTGACCGACGTTGATAATAACAGTATTATAATTTAATTGATGATTTTATGCATTATTTCTATTTCTGCCCAACGGTGATGTAGATTTAATGTATAGATAAAATTGTATGTCGTATTTTGACCAAAGTTGGAAATAACATCAGGGATATCCCGGTTCTCAAAGGAGATAACTACGGTGAATGGAACAAAAAGATTGACCTGGCCTTCATTTTGGCTGAGGTGGACTGGGTAGTCACCACACCATGTCCCACAGAGCCTGTGGCACCGGTGAGAGATGACAATGAGGCGTCTTTCGCTGGCGCACTGACAGAGGGACTATGCTCCCATAAAAATATCATATGATCTTGATCATAAAAAGTGGGTCACTGCCAACAAGAAATGTTTGGCTGTGATAAAGAACACGATTGAACCTGCAATTGTAGGCTCAATCGCAGAGTGTGTTTCTTGTCACGAGTACCTTGAGAAAATAAAGAGTCAATTTACTGGCTCTTTAAAGACTTATGCTACACAGCTGATTAAGCAGCTTGTGACAGAAAGGTACTCTGGTGGTGGCAGTGGCATAAGAGAGCACATACTAAGGATGAGCAACTTGGCATCCAAGCTCAAACCAATGGATTTGGCTCTCAAGAATGAGTTCCTTATTCATTTGGTTTTTGCTTACTTGCCGAAAGAGTTTGACACCTTTGTTGTCAACTACAACATGCAGCCCGAGAAATGGGACTTAGAAAAGTGCATAGCTATGTGTGTGCAAGAGGAGGAAAGAATTAAATCCTCACATGGTGGTTCCATCAACTATGTGAAGGACTATAAGAAAAAGAACTTTAATCATTCCTCCTCAAAGACAGGAAAGCCTCAGCAACAGAATTTCACAGTGGAGAAAGATCAGTGCCTTCATTGCAAGAAAAAGGGACATTACAAGAAAGATTGTCCCGATTTCTTGAAAATGATTATGTCAAAGAAAGGTGAGGACATCATTACGTTTATAAATGAGTCTCTGTATGTACAATATTCAAAATCTACTTGGTGGATTGATTCAGGTGCAACTGTTCATGTTGCCAATAATTTGCAGGGATTCCGTTTGACGAGGAATATGTAAAGAAAAGAAAGATACGTTAAAGTCGCAAATGGAGTCTAAGCTGAAGTTGAAGCCGTTGGCGATCTGTCATTAGAGCTAGCTGATGGCTTCACTCTTTTACTTAGAGATGTTCTTTATGTTCCCTCTTTACAGAGAAATTTGATTAGTGTTTCATGTTTGGACAATGATGGTTATGATTGTCATTTTGGAAATGGCAAGTGTGAAATAATGTTTAATAAAGAATGTGTTAGTCTTGCCATCTTACAAAATGAGCTTTATTTGTTATCATTATGTGATGATGTGAATGTCGTATGCGATAATGAAAACGTCGCGTGCGAGAAAGTAAATGAATCCTCGTCTACGAATGTAAACAGGAAACGAAAGAGAACTCTACATGCGTCGTCGAAATTATGGCACTGCCGTTTAGGCCATATTTCGAGGGGGAGAATAGAAAGACTAGTTAAGAATGATATTCTTCCTCCATTAGAGTTCTCAGACTTAGAACAATGCAGAGAATGCATTAAAGGAAAATATGTAAAGAAAATTAAGAAAGACGCCAAAAGAAGCACAGGAGTTCTACAAATTATTCACACAGATATTTGTGGTCCTTTTCCTGTGAAAAGTGTGGATGGATATGACTCATTCATAACATTCATGGATGATTATTCCCGTTATGGATATATTTATCCAATCAAAGAAAGAAATGAAGCCTTGGATAAATTCAAGATATTTACGGCTGAAGTTGAAAACCAACACGATTTAAAGATTAAGATAGTCCGATCTGATCGTGGGGGGAGTACTACGGTCGACATACCCCATATGGACAAGTTCCTGGACCTTTTGCAAGGTTTTTACAGGAAAATGGCATAGTGGCCCAGTATTCTACACCGGGCAAACCTCAGCAAAATGGAGTCACTGAAAGACGCAACCGTACCCTGATGGATATGGTGCGAAGCATGATGAGCTATTCCACACTGCCATTGAGTTTATGGATGGAGGCGTTAAAAACCGCCATTCATATTCTCAACAGAGTACCTGGTAAGTCGGTGCCCAAAACACCGTACGAGTTGTGGACAGGAAGAGTTCCCTCACTACACCACTTACGTGTGTGGGGGAGTCCTGCTGAGGCTAAAGTATTTAACCCAAACCTTGGGAAGCTTGATCCCAAAACAGTAAGCTATCATTTCATTGGCTATCCTGAAAAGTCAAAAGGTTTTCGTTTCTACTGTCCAGACAGATATACAAAGTTTGTAGAAATGAGACACGCTGTCTTCTTAGAGGATGAAATGATGAGGGGAAGCATGGTAACTCGAGGGATTGACCTTGAAGAAAAGCGGGCGTATGCGCCCACTCCGATGATTCAAGAGCTATTTTTCGCAGTGCCTGCTGTCGCTGCACCGACGGTGCAAGACACCGTGGTGCCAGCACCTGTTATTGTTCCTCCTGTGGCAACAATGAATGAGAATGAGGAACCTGTTCTTCAGGATCCTACAGAACCCATTGCCACAGATGAGGGGGAGCAACAGCAGCCTCAAACAGAAGATGTACCAAATGTAGAGGCCCCGAGGAGGTCTCAAAGAGTAAGAAGATCAGGTATTTCTGATGATTATCAGATTTATCATACAGAGGAATTTCAAATGGAGGATGATCCCACTTCATTTGAAGAAGCCATGAGAAGCGAAAATTCTTCAAAATGGCTTGAGGTCATGGAAGAGGAAATGAGGTCCATGAAGGCTAATAAAGTCTGGGACTTGGAAATTATTCCTAAAGGAGCCAAAACAGTAGGCTGTAAATAGGTCTACAAGACAAAACTTGACTCCCAAGGGAATATAGAAAGATACAAAGTGCGACTTGTGGCAAAAGGCTTTACGCAAAGAGAAGGGATTGATTACAATGAGACCTTTTCTCCAGTCTCATGCAAAGACTCCTTCAGAATCATAATGGCATTAGTAGCACATTATGATTTAGAATTACATCAGATGGATGTAAAGACGGTATTTCTTAATGGGGATTTGGAGGAAAATATTTACATGGCACAACCGAAAGGTTTTGTCGTGGAAGGAAATGAAAGAATGGGATGCCGACTAAAGAAATCGATTTATGGGTTAAAGCAAGCTTCAAGACAGTGGTATTTGAAGTTTGACAGTACAATAAGAAAATTTGGGTTTAAAGAGAATGTAGAGGACAACTGTGTTTATGCAAAGTTTAAAGATGGGAAGTTTATCTTCCTAATCCTGTATGTGGATGATATCCTACTAGCTTGTAGTGATGTCAGTCTGCTACTGGAGACAAAGAAGTTTTTGTCCTCAAACTTTGATATGAAAGATCTTGGTGAAGCTTCATTCGTTCTAGGAATTGAAATTCACCGGGATAGAAACAAAGGGACATTGGGACTATCACAAAAGGCATATATAGATAAAGTCTTAAAGAAATTTGGTATGCATAAATGTAGTCCTTCACCTGCACCTATAGTCAAGGGCGACAGATATGGGGATTTTCAATGCCCGGGAACCGATCGAGCTCGATCAAATGAAATCGGTTCCATATGCTTGGTGTCGGAAGCTTGCGGTATGCTCAAGTGTGTACGCATACGACTTAGCGTTTGTTACCGGGTTACTTGGCGATTCGAGCAATCTCGGAATAGAGCATTGAAATTGGTAAAGAAAGTCTTGCGTTATTTGCAAGGAACAAAAGGCCTCATGATGACATACGTAAGATCGATTTACTCCATATAGTGGGGTATCTGATTTCGATTATGCGGAGATGATAGAAAGTCGACATCCGGATATGTATTCACTCTCGCTGGAGGAGCTATATCGTGGAAAAGCTCAAAGCAAACCGTCACTATATCGTCCACAATGTATGCCGAGTTTGTAGCATGTTATGAGGCTACGGGGCATGTGAACTGGCTTAAGAAGTTCATAGCCGGTTTAAAAGTGGTTGACGACATCAATAGACCACTTAAGTTGTACTGCGATAATGAACCCGCAGTAATGTATGCCCACAACAATAAGTCAAGTGGTGCTGCCAAACACATTGATATAAAGTACTATGTTGTGAAAGACAAAGTTCGGGATCAAATTATAAGTCTTGAGCATATAAGTACCGCAAAAATGTTAGCGGATCCGCTTACTAAAGGCTTACCACCTAACGTGTTCAGAGAACATGTAGCCGGCATGGGTTTAAGGGAAAGCCTATGATTTCTGGACTAAAAGATGGCCCAAAAGATTAAAGTAACAATTTCAGAACAAGAGAAGTGTATTGTAGCTGTTGAATCTATCGGCGATTGACCGTGACGATGAGACATGTTCTATGCACTAATCTGTGATGGAATAAGTAAAGTCAAAAGTAATTAAAAATAAAGTATAGATTGAGATCAAGGGGGGAATGTTAGAATGATCTCAGCCGATTAGCCCAACGGCTAATCGGGCCTTGATCGGGGGCGCTCAGCCCAACCACTGGCTGATGGGCCCCCGTCGCGCTGCGCAATAAATAGAGGGGGGGCCGACGGCTCGTTGCACAAGGTTCGCCTGAGCCGCAATCCCCACCTGACAAAACCCTAACCGATCTAGAGGGGGCGCAGTCAGCGACGGGAAGCTTCATCGCCGTCATCGTCGCCGGATCTACGCCGTCCCACCGCCCTTCGATTCCCCGACCGTCGCTGCCCATGCACAGACTACACCAACGAACCAGCGATGGCCGGCTCTTCCTCCAATGCTTTCGACGGTTAGTACTGCCCCTACCTCTATCTCTCTCTCCCTCAGATATAGACTCTTAGGCGCAATAGAAAGGAGATTCTCAACAGATAGCAATGAATAAGATTTCCAATATTTTTCTTTAAATGT
The DNA here is from genome assembly GCA_036346265.1 of Melocanna baccifera. NCBI lineage: Eukaryota > Viridiplantae > Streptophyta > Magnoliopsida > Poales > Poaceae > Melocanna > Melocanna baccifera. The sequence continues at coordinate 17,364,576 of CM070695.1, forward strand.
AGTGACTAGTGAGCTTTATAAGCTGTACTCTTTTTTCTTTATCAAGGTTTTCTCAAGTTGAGTTTTAACCTCATCAGATGGCAGTGGCTACTGTAGTAGTAGCTTTCTCAACTTTTTAGCTGCATGGCATGTGTTTGTTCTTTCATATTTACAGTGCGCGAAGTGCCACTTGGGGATTCACTTCACCGTTGGGAAGGATTTGCATGTTTTATTTTTCTTGTTCGATTTTTCTCTGGTTTTAGAGTGATGTACGTGTGTGTGGCATTTACCAAACATTGTTGTGAAATGATTTTGTATTGTTTTTAGTCTGAAATATAAGTAATACAATACTCTGAAGTCATCTTTCGCTTTCGTTGAGTTCGCTGGTGATAACTCTTAAGACTTGCGACCCATATCCTCGATTTCTTAAGACGAAAAAAAGGATCCTGATTCCTCCTGACCATCTTTAACTTCACTATCTCTTTTATTTAACAAATCTGATGTCAATACCTCGGGTACGGCATACAATTATTTATCGTATTTGTCTCTTTCGGATCACAAAACCAAAATAGCACTCTGCTGGCAAGATAGGAGTAAAAGAAAGACTACAGCTAGTGCCCATTAGTTTGTTCTAACATGACCTAAATGAAGGACAGAGTGACAAAGTCACATGGCACTCAACCTTATATATTTTACAAGGAAAAAATGAGTGGTTCTCAAATAAGAGAAAAACTACTCATAATATAGTTCTTGTTAGAGATATATTCTATATCCATGTGTAGTTACCTTATGTTACACCTGTACGTGTTGTATTAGGTATCCTCATATCTGTACGTGTATATATATTGGCCCTTTGGCCTCATGATGAATACAAGTGCTATTCATAACATGGTATCAGAGCCAAGTCTAGGGTTTCATCGTGCCTAGCGTTCTGTTCCTCCGCAGTTGTCCATCGACGGCCTCTTCCCGCGCCGTCTCTACCGCACTTATCCACCGACGACCTCTTCCCGCGCTGTCTCTTTCGGATCCGGTCGGATCGATTGCCGCTTCGCCGATCAATCTTCCGAGCCGGCCCTCCCGTCGTCGCCGACCTCTGTCTGTGCCGGATCCGGATCCGGCTGCCCTCCCGTCATCGTCGACTTCTGGTTGCACCCCTCTTCGTGGGTCGCCTGGGCCGGTCGCCGCACCAAAGCTGCTGGGATCTCCGTCGAACGCCGGCAGGTGTCGGATCTACGTCGAACGCCGGCGGGTGGTTTCTCCGCCAACTACGGCCTGCTGCCGCGCCAGGCCGCGCCGACTGAGGAGCCGCCCGCCCGCCGGAGCAGCGGCCTACTACCGCGCCATCTGGGGAGCTGCGCCACCTCGGGAGCAGCCTGCGGCAGCCTGACCGCTCGGGTGGGCCGGCCTCTCCGGCGCCGCTTGCTCCCGCTTGCTCCGCTGCTGCGCCAGGCCGTGCCGCCTGAGGAGCCGCCCGCCGCCTGGGGAGAGCCACCGAGGAGATCTTGCCGCCTCTTGGGCTGAGCCAAAGCCCATTAAAACGGTTGGCCCCCCTTTTTTGTGTGAAGTTCGGCCGTTTGGCCTTTTAAACAGGCCTTTTATTCCAAAAAAAAAGAAAAAAAAAGAAAAAAAAGAAAAAAAAGAAAGAAAAAGAAAGATGTCTTCTTTTGCAGGCTCAGTTTCTGTTCCTCGTTGCCCGGTTATCTTCGATGGTCTCAACTATCGAGATTGGTTTCAACATATGCGTCTTCACATGCGGGGTCAGCGTCTTTGGGAGTATCTTACCGGCGACTTGCCCTGTCCGCCTTGCCCTACTCCACCTGTTGCACCTGCCTTCCCGAAGGATGCTTCTGAAGAAACTCGTACAAAGACAACTGAGGTTTTTGAGGCTGCCATGAAGACTTTCCAGTCTCAGATTGCTGCTCACAGGACATGGATTGATGAAGATGCTCGTGCTTTGGCTATTCTGGTTAACAGTATGGAGGTGCATCTCACCAGTGATATTATTGGTCTGACTTCCGCCAGCGATGTGGGCACATCTGCGCACCGCCACGAGCCATCCGGTGATTCTCGTACCTTTTGTCAGCAGCGTCAGAGCGATCACTTCAGCAGGGAGATGCTACTGTGGACGAGTTCTACGCTCAGCTATCTGCAATATGGCGCCAGATTGACTCGTTAGGGCCAGATGTTTGTCGCATCTGTCAGTGCTGTCAGCGTCAGCAATCTCACCTGGAGCTTCGTCGCATCTACGACTTCTTGACATGCCTTGATCCGAGTTTGAGCGCACTCGTGCTCACCATCGCTCGTCACCCACGAGTGACTCTGTTGGAGGCTCTCACAGCTGTTCGTACTGAGGAGATTCGCCTTCGTGGTGCGGGTCTCCTGTCATCATCGTCGTTTCCTTCGGTTTTAGCGGCTTCTTCAGCTTCTACTCCTGCTACGTCACCTGTTACTTCTTCACCGGCTATATCTTCACGATGAATCTTTGTTGGTAGGAGACCCCATTGTACTTATTGCAACAAGGATGGACATTTGGAGCAGTTTTGCTACAAGAAGAAGAAGGATTTTCGTCGTGATACTCGTCCTCCGAGAAGCACTCGAGGCTCCCCCTCTCAGCGAAGTCCTGGTACCTCGACACTCGGCCAGTTTTACAATTACTAGGTCGTATGGTTGCTTTCGTAAATCGTCTGCATCGCTGGCTACTCATTTCTTCGGGTGAGAGACCACCCTCTACCCCTTCTTCAGGTACATCACCTTGGATTCTTGATTCTGGAGCTTCTTTTCATATGACATTTGATTCCACCACTCTTACTTCTATTAGCCCTCTAGTTGCTCCCATCTCTGCTCGCATGCCAGATGGTTCCTCTCTTTCTGTCACAGGACGAGGCACTCTTTCTAATTCATCTTTTCTTGTTCCTGATGTTTCGCATGTCCCAAAACTAACTATGCAGCTCATATCTGCCGGCCAACTTACTGATCATGGTTGTCGTGTTATTCTCGATTCTGATTCTTGTTGTATTCAGGATCGCCGCACGGGACTCGGTTGGTATCGGCCCTCGCCGCCGTGATTCCCAACGGCTCTGGGAGCTTGACTGGCTTCGACTTCCTTCCGCTGCCCCTGCCAGTCTAGTCGCCTCCACCACTGCCTTCGCATCTGCTGCAGCCTCCACCACATCTTTTGCTCAGTGGCATCATCGTTTGGGACATCTTTGTGGATCACGTATGTCTTCATTACTTCGTCGTGGTCTTTTAGGGTCTGTGTCTGGTGATGCCTCTCTCCATTGTCAGGGTTGTAAGCTTGGCAAACAGCTTCAACTTCCCTATTCTTCTAGCGAGTCAGTATCTAAGTGTCCTTTTGATCTTGTTCATGCTGATGTATGGGGACCAGCTCCTTTTATCTCAAAAAGAGATCATCGATATTATATCATTTTTATTGATGATTTTTCTCGGTATACGTGGATATATTTTATGTCATCTCGTAGTGATGTTTTATCCATCTATAAGACTTTTGCCACCATGGTCCGTACTCAGTTTGACTCTTCTATTCGCGTTTTTCGTGCTGACTCTGCTGGAGAGTATTTATCGGGTGCTCTTCGTGCTTTTCTTGCTGAGCGGGCACTCTCCCCCAATTTTCCTGTCCTGGTGCTCATGCTCAAAATGGTGTGGCCGAACGCAAGCATCGCCATCTTCTTGAGACAGCTCGTGCTCTTATGCTTGCTTCTAATGTTCCACCACATTTCTGGGCTGAGGCTGTTTCCACTGCCACTTTTTTGGTTAACATTCAGCCCTCCTCTGCTCTTCAAGGTGGGATTCCAGTCGAACGTCTATGTGGGCAGACTCCTGATTATTTCAGTCTTCGCCTTTTTGGGTGTGTGTGCTATGTTCTTCTTGCACCGCGTGAGCGCACCAAGTTGACAGCTCAGTCTGTTGAGTGTGTTTTTCTGGGCTACAGTGCTGAGCACAAAGGATATCGCTGTTGGGACCCTGTTGGCCGACGGATGCGGATTTCTCGAGACGTTACTTTTGATGAGTCTCGTCCTTTCTATCCACACCCTTCTTCCTCCACTTCAGCATCTATTGTCGAGCCACTATCTTTCCTAACTTTTCCTTCCACTCCCATAGTTGCCACAAAATCACCACAATCTTTGGTCTCTCCGGTGCCTCTTTCCCAGTTGACACCCTCTTCACCAACATCATCCTCTCCTAAGGATAGTCCTGATATTGTTCCTTCTTATCCTCTCTACTATACCCGTCGTCCGCGGGTTCAGGATTCTTCTGATATGCCCTCTTCTTCTGATGAGCCATCCTCTTCGGCCTCTCCTCGCTATGCTCTTCGCGATCGCCAGTCTATTCGGCCTCCTGCGCGTTTTGGTTTTGCTGCTACTGCTCTTGCCGAACCGACTTCTTATAAGGATGCTGTTCTTCATCAGGAGTGGCAGCATGCGATGGCAGAGGAGATTGCTGCCCTTGAGCGTACTGGCACGTGGGATCTTGTTCCTCTTCCTCCACGTGTCACTCCTATCACATGCAAGTGGGTCTATAAGGTTAAGACCCGCTCTGACGGTTCTCTTGAGCGCTACATGGCTCGTCTTGTGGCACGCGGTTTTCAGCAGGAGTATGGTCGTGACTATGATGAGACTTTTGCTCCTGTCGCTCACATGACCACTGTTCGCACTCTTCTTGCTGTGGCCTCTGTTCGCCAGTGGTCCATCTCTCAGTTGGACGTTAAGAATGCTTTTCTTAATGGCGAGTTACGTGAGGAGGTCTACATGCGGCCGCCCCCTGGTTATTCTGTTCCTGAGGGTCTGGTTTGTCGTCTTCGCCGTTCTCTCTATGGTCTCAAGCAAGCTCCTCGAGCTTGGTTTGATCGTTTCTCCTCTGTTGTCACTGCAGCTGGTTTCTCTACTAGTGCTCATGATCATGCTCTTTTTATTCACATATCGCCTCGTGGTCGGACGCTTCTCCTTTTATACGTTGATGATATGATCATTACTGGCGATGATTCTCAGTATATCACTTTTATTAAGGAGCGTCTTCATGAGCAGTTTCTTATGTCTGATCTGGGTCCACTTCGCTACTTTCTTAGGATTGAAGTTATCTCTACCCCTGAGGGTTTCTATTTATCCCAAGAAAAGTATATTCAGGATCTTTTTGAGCGCGCATCTCTTACTGATCAGCGCACAGCTGAGACTCCTATGGAGCTTAATGTTCATCTTTGTTTTACTGATGGTGAACCTCTTCCTGATCCTACTCGCTATCGTCACCTTGTTGGGAGCCTTGTCTATCTTGGTGTTACCCGTCCTGACATTTCGTATCCTGTGCATATCTTGAGTCGGTTTGTTTCGCTCCCACACAGTCCACTACAGTCATCTCCTTCGTGTTCTACGATACCTTCGTGGAACTATCTATCGTCGTCTCTTTTTCCCTCGCTCCAGCTCTCTTCAGCTCCAGGCATATTCTGATGCCACTTGGGCTAGTGATCCTTCTGATCGCCGGTCTCTTTCTGCCTACTGTGTTTTTCTTGGTGGTTCTCTCATTGCTTGGAAGACTAAGAAGCAGACAGCAGTTTCTCGTTCGAGTGCTGAGGCTGAGTTGCGAGCGATGGCATTGTTGACTGCGGAGGTTACTTGGCTACGGTGGTTACTTGAGGATTTTGGTGTTTCTGTTACTGCACCGACTCCTCTTTTGTCAGACAGTACAGGTGCTATTAGCATTGCTAAAGATCCAGTGAAGCATGAGTTTACAAAGCATATTGGTGTTGATGCTTCATACATGCGGACACAGGTACAGGATCAGGTTGTTACTCTTCAGTACGTGCCTTCCGAGATTCAGTTGGCCGACTTCTTCACAAAGGCATAGACTAGAGCTCAGCACAGCTTTCACCTCTCCAAACTTAATGTTGTTGCTCCACCATAAGTTTGAGGGGGGTGTTAGAGATATATTCTATATCCATGTGTAGTTACCTTATGTTACACCTGTACGTGTTGTATTAGGTATCCTCATATCTGTACGTGTATATATACTAGCCCTTTGGCCTCATGATGAATACAAGTGCTATTCATAACAGTTCTAACATTGGATTTTAGTACGGAAGTTCAATGCTTATGAGTTTTCCTTTTCTTTTGATACCCAAAAAGTTTTTACTTTCCCCCTTTTTAACTTTCTTTCCAGATAAAACTCATCTCATTTCTTTTGTGTGTTGACAACTAAAAGAGAAGCAATAATTAATTTTTATCCAAACATTGTTTGGATGCGTGGTCCCAAGTTCGTTGCGCAATTCTGAGCTTGGATGATTTGACTAAGCAGGAGAGATCTCTTCGGTAGCCTGAGTAGTTTTTTAGTAGTAGTAGTAGTTCACAATTTTTTAGTCTGCATCAATTAAATAACGAAACACTGCATCTAGGCGACGGAGGATCGATGTGGAAGCAGACATTTTCACATTACCAAACCCAAAAGAGAAAAAGAAGCTAAAAAGAAAAGTGACAAAGCTTACAAAGCAGCAAAAGAGAACAAAAAGAGACACATGATTGTTAATGTAATTGACAATCAAGGACATGCCCTATGATTAATCTTCAAGGGGTTGCTAGGTTATATATACTAAACAATCTGCTCTGCAATTTGTTGTATGTTTGGCATCTACTTACTTTGAAGTTTATTTTAACTTGGCTCATCCACTGACCACTGCTCTGCTTTCCATGGCAAGTATGAAAGGGTAAATATCTCGTGAAAACTGGCCAAGTATGAAAAATCAGTGGAAATCAGGAGTGTAAGTTTTCAAGATTTCTCAGAAAATTACTAGATATAGGGGAAATCATATTATGTATCTCTGCAAAATTTTGTGATCAAACTCAAATTACATTTGCGAGGTATAAAAAAACTCTTAGTGAACCGAGTGATTAATTAGGAGAGAGCTTGCCTAGGACAACTTAAGGAAAATTTCTCATGAGGTTAAAGACCAGTTTAGATTCCTCCCAAACTTGTACGAAATGAAAAGTTTCGTATAAAATCCTTTTGAAGCAATAATGGTATAATCGAAACTCCATTAGGAGGCAAACTTTGGATGCCATGTAAACCAGCAGGAACCCAAATGTTCTCAATCACATACTAGTTCCAAAGGTGTCCAATGTGTCTCAAGATTGAATGTCGGGTTGTTTTGAGTTACATTGTTGTATTTTGTGATCCGAACCTGGCCAAGTCCGATCATTGCTGATCTTTTCAACCACTTGAAGAATTCGATCAGGAAGTAATATGAACTGATCAGAGGTTATTGTTAGAATCATCTTTGTGTTCGTGATGGACTCTGTATTGACCTATCAGACGTGGTGCTTTAAGGTGCGTACGCTAATTGGAGTGAGACATGGCTACTCGAGTCATTTTTCGACTACAACTTATCACTGTTATCTTCAGAGACTTTGTTTCATTGCCAACTATGACTTTATTTCTTTTTTCATTAGAGACTCTGATCCCTAACCTATATAATACCCCTGTAGTCGCACTGTTGATACACACCGAAGTTTTTCGTGTTTGTAACTTTTTCTCATATAGTAATTTCATCAATTATGTATCTGTAGTTTTTCACTCAAAAGAGTTTTTCACGTTAAATCTGTCTCGTATTCTTGATTGTTTCATGCTTTGCCTTGTTGATTTCATAACAAGTAGTAACCGATCCTAACATGCATATTCTTACAGAATAATATGTGCAATCTCACAACAGGGAAGAAGTCAGATTCCACCCGAAAAGGAAAACAAAAAGGAAGTAATGATGAAAAGTCCTGTGACCTGCGCATGCGTACGTGAAACTTTCAGAGACGGCTACGCAAAAGCTAAGAGGATATCAACAAGAAAATAATCCCCAAGGTTGTCATGGCATGCATCATGTAAAATCTTTAAAGTGGTGAGAACCTTTTTTTTAATCATTGTAGTACAACTCTGAAACCAATCCATGTGGATGAACCTGAATTGGTGGGAATTAAAGGGCCTTTTGGGCAATCATATGACAAGATTGCTGGAAAATACATTGTTTCATTCAGGAATGAAGGGTGCTTTGTCCAGTGGACAAGTGGAAAATTGAGGTTCAATCAAGCAAAGACGACAGTGAGAAGACACCAACATACATTGGAGGCTGCCATCTCAGATTGTCCTTTTGATCGAGTAGATGAGCTAATTAAGTAAAGCCACCAATTGGAAGATAATTTGGCCCAACGGTTCCATGTGCTCATTTGACCCAGCTGCTTGTGTTTATCTTGGGGAGATTGGATCAAAGGAGCACTTGCATTTTCTTTTCAAGAACTACAAATTCTCGCCTGTACTTTTAATTTTGGCAAACTTCATAACTTGCTACAACTCGTTGCTTACTCAGAGGCAGTTTCTCGCTCAAGTACTGCTCAACCAAAGGCAGGCATAGACAAGCAGACACCTAAGATGAACACCTCCATTAATTTGCTTACTCAGAGGTGCGCTTGATTTTCCCAAGCTGGTGACAAGGAATCACGGGACTGAACATGTGCGAGTGGTTGGCCACACCATCAAGAACCCCCTTTTTCTGCCTCATCATGGCCTCATGGGATGTGAGATATCACAAACCCAAAACCACCACAAATTGATCGCACTCTGATCGACCGATTCAGCTGCAATTGCAGGCGCACGCTACAGATCAATCTCAGGGAAATCCAGGTGAAAAGAAAGGCCTGTATGCATCCTCTTTTCGCAGCCCGATCCTTTTCATGCACCTTTGCAGATAGGTTCGAGAAAACTTTAATTTTTCCAGGAAGATGCGAAGGAGATTGCAGTCTTGTCGGCTTCGTAGCTCGAGCAAATGGCTGCTCAACCAGCGCGAGTGACTGCGCATGATAGGTTAGAGAGGCTTAGGTCCTGATTGTTTCGTTTTTTTTTTTTTGGTTTTAGCTTCTAGTTTTAGCTTATTTTTACTATTCATTATCCTATCCACTAACTTAGCTACAGTAAAATTTCAGTCAGCTACAGTGAAATTTCAGTCAAAAGTTAGAAATTACCGCTAAACCGATCACCTTAGGTTTAATTTGCAACGCGTTGCACTGTTAGGTGATGAGAAACCGACGCGTCCAGGCACAGGTTTTGGCATCGATGGCGAGTGATTTGATGGCATTGCCAGGACTTCGTGTAGGGTTTGGGTTTCAGCATTCATCGAACTCTTGGCTCTTTTTTGTTGAGGAAAGCGTGTCAAGTTAGCTTGTAGATGCTAGCTTGTTTACTTCGTGGACTGTTAGAAATCGACAAGACGAATAATAAAGATAATCAAGAATAAGGGACACAGATTTCAACGTGAAAAACCTCACAGAAAAAAAACCACAAACTCACAGTCGGTGATGATCATTATATAAGGAGAATTACAAAATACAGAGGATTTACAATGAATCGTCAACTCATCCTGTGCAGCCTACGTAGGGTATATATAGAGATACAAAATAACTCGGAGTCGTAGAAAGAAACTTATCTGAAAAGGTGACCTAATCCGTACCAGCCCTTTGCTATCACAAACTGCCCTCCATCAATATTATCAGAATTCGGATCACATAAATAAAAAATCTCTACCTTGAGATGAGTTCCCTCTTGTAGCAAATAAATAATTATAAAGAAGTCCTCCAACACACAAAAAAATAATCTTGGGCCGAAAAGTCTCTAGGACTAAACTGTGACACCAAGTCTAAGTAAAACTCAAACTTAGTAGTTGAAACTGACTTTATCATCATGTCAGTTGGATTATCATAAGCGCTTATCTTGCAAACCTTAACATTACCTTAAGCAATAACACCTTGTATATAGTTATATATCATATTAATATGCTTTATTCTCTTATGAAATATCTTATCCTTTGTAAGGCAGATAGTACTTTAACTATCATAAAATATAGTAATGCAAGATGTACCTCCATAGAGCTCAGTGTACAAATCACTCATGCAAACAACTTCTTTACAAGTTTTAGAAATAGCCATATATTCTGCTTCCGTAGTAGATAAAGCAATAGTAGCTTACAAACTTGCCTTCCAACTAATAACACAACCTCCAATAGTGAATATATATTCTGTAAATGACTTTTTTTTTATCTAAATCACTAGTAAAATCCGATTCCACATAACCAATAAGTTCATCTCTAGTTTTTTCAAATTGCAAACAAGCATTAGAAGTACCACACAAGTATACAAAAATCCACTGAACTGCTTTCTAATGCTCTTTTCTAGTATTAGCCATGTATCTACTAACAACACTTAATGCATGAGATAAATCAGGACAGGAACATACCATAATATACATAAGTGAGCCAATTGTACTATCATATGGAACTCTAAACATGTACTTAATTTCATCATTTGACAGTGGACATGACGCTGAAGAAAGTCTGAAATATGCAGCTAATGGAGTGCACCTCGTCGGAAACTTTCACCTCCAATAGCTAGATACTGATGTGTACAACCCATTTTGGCCCTAAGCCAATCACACCGACCCCTCCCTCATTGTCAGTGAGCTCACCAAGGAGCTTTGCCATGAGCTCCTCTATTGCTCTATTTAGTCTCACTGGCCAATGGGCACCACACATTTGATAAGTAATTAAGTTAGTAATTTAGTTAACTGTTAAGTATGTAATTACTATTAGTATAACATATAGGCACTGCGTGTTTAGCAAACCAAATCAACTCTAGTTTAAACTTGTGAGTCACTAACATGTGGACCCCACACACTTAAAACCACTGTGTAGAGTCATAGACCAAGGCCATGGAACATTGTCTCTGATACGTAGGCCCCATTCTCTATAGCCCACTACATGGACTGAGTCCATGTGGACTGTGACCCCACCTGCTAGTCTCTCCTATTTTTTTGAGTTAAAATAATTAGAAAGGAAACTAAAACTAGTTGGACCCCCACCTATCGGTCACTGAATATTTTTCTTAAGAAAAATAATTGAAAAAGGAAAAGAAAAGCATGATTGACCCAAGCTATTAGAAATTTCTAAATTTTTAGAATTTCGTCTCAATTCAAACTTTAAAAGACCATTACTTCTTCATTTCAAATCCAAATCTAATAATTTTTGTTTCTAAATTCAAATTCTTTCCAACAACACCAAAATCTTTTAGAGTTCATTGGAATTTTTATTTGAATTTTATGTGAATGTTATGTCTGAATGTGGGTAATTACGCGTTTATAGACTTTGATGCTTTGACCATTTTGTCGCTGACGGACAAGAGCCTACGCTATCCACGCTGACCAAGGTAAGTTCTTATAATTGATCACGTTGAACCTAACTTTTAAATGCAAATATTTTACTTTTAAATACAAATGTATGCTTATTATTGTTATTTACCTAAATGGTATATTAAAACTTGATTGCCTAGTTGAACTATGCAATTGATATCTATTATTTTCCTTTCTTGAATGTTGATATTCCCCTGCCATGTCATCCTAAGATACTTATAAAAATAATAACTCTACTATTGATTAAATCTTACAAGAATATGATTGTACTTAGAAATGGTTTAGTAGTAAAATGAAATACAACACAAATATTGCTAACTGCAACTTGAAAAGATGATAACGAGATGATAATATGGGTTACCAATAAAATAAAATAATATTTTCTAAAATGGTGGTGATTCGTGCGAGTAATTTGTAGGAGATTGGTGTGGGGATTGTACTTATTATTAGATTGATCATGCAAGAATTGTACATGTCATTTTTTGATTGGCTGTGCTGGGGTTGCATGTATCATTTTTTTTAATAGTTGTTCAGGGATTGCATGAGCTATAAGTTTAGTTTGTTGGTTGGTCTTGTCTAGGATTGCATGAGCTATAAATTTGTTGGTTGATCTTGTCTGAATGATTGAATCTTGTGCTCCTCTTTTCTACATTCGAATTATCCAACCATAAGTTCTCTGGGATAGCATTTGTTTACTAATTTGCGTACTTTTGGTGTGAAACGTATGTTGTAGAAGGGTGTGGACTAGTTGGTGCGCGAGTTGAGGTCGCGGTGGGCACGGCAAGCCGCGGGCGACGCTTCCTCTTGGCTTAGGCCCCGCTCGTTTCAGCTTTTTTTCAGCTTCAGCTTCTAGCTTCAATTTTTTTTTCACTATTCAGTAATTCGTTTTTTCTAATTTTTTTTAGATTTTTTAGATTTTTGTATTTTTCTTTTTTTCCCGTGTTTCTTTGCATTGTCCGTGATGGGCTAACAAATTTTTTCTATTTTTACATTTTTTTAAATTTAATTATACCCAAAAAGCCAAATCAGTTACAGTAAAAAAAACTAACTACAGTGAAATTTCAACCAAAAATCATCGCTAAAACAATCACCCCCTCACCATGGGTTCGGTGGCTGAAGCTGCCGCAGGTAGGTATGAATAGCGGACGGGAAGAGAGAGTCGTCGGACAATCTGGGATGTTGCCGAACGACGAGAATGTCGCGCACCGTATAGTCTCGGCGGCCACAGACTTCTCAGATGCCATGGCTTCATTGCTCTCTCTCTCTCTCTCTAGCGGCCGCTCACTTCGCCGCCGCCTGCCGATTGCGGGATGGGAAGAGTCGAGGGCAGCAGACGAAGTGAATTGATTCAGCTAAGTCGGGGACGATCTGAATGGGTTGGAAGATTGGGCTGGACTGGTCGTGGGCTGGCTGAAAGAACAGGGAGTCGAGCTGGGCTGGCTGCCAAGAAGCGGGGCGCATGCGAGGGCGAGCGAAAGGGGGGGTGAATATGGGTCACAGAGATTTAATCCGGCGGGCAGATTATTTCAAGGTGACGTGGCTAACTCACAAGCAAGATAATTAGTATTAACGGTAGCTAGCGGGATTACTTGTTTAGTATTATTATATAGGCTTCTCTAGCTATTGGTCTGCTGCACTTTGATAGTCATTATTTGGGAAAGTAAGGCTTTGTCAAGTAATAATCCGCAAGCCGATGATGTTACCAAAGTGGTGACGGCATGGGGCGTCACAACATAGCAGAGACTAAGGTCATGTTCAAAATAGTTTCTAAAAGTTATTTTTTTTATAATAAATAGTTTTTTTATAGTATGTAACTTTTAAACGGAGTACTTTTTTGAGACGAGGTTTACTAATTAATTATAGTAAACACTACAGCGACTTTATTTATATTGGTTAAAATCACACACGAGCGTTTCTCTATAAGTTATTATTATTCATAAATAAAACCAAAAATCAATATAAAAGGACCTGAGAGACATACATGGTCTTGTAGAAACAGGTGAGCAAGCAACACCACAGGCCACAGGCCCAATTCAACAACCCAACCACTTTGCGCAAGCAACACCCAGTCCACAGGCCCAATTCAATAACCCTAACCACTTACGTTAACACACGATACGTTAACCGAGTTTGATCGGTTTGTAATCCAAAACAAGCCGACTATCTGTTTTTTTCTTTACTTTTTTACAAAAAAAAAGATCTCCAGGGCGTATCATATACTTTCACGCCTTAACCTTACGAGTCACGACATACGTTTCATCCTCTTTCCCCCCTTCTATTGGTGTCTAAAAAAAGATTGTCATGCGTTTTGGGTGATGCGACGTCCTTTACTGCCATTTTTTTGAGCTGCTAAAACAATAGGATCTGTCTACACGGGATAATAGCCGGGTGTTACTATACCAACGTATGGTCTAGTTATAGTAGTATTTTCCAGTGATGGGTGAATTTTTTTTAAGCTGTGGGTTATGTTTTTTGACTTATGATTTATAATTTTTGGTTATTCGTACGAGAGATTATGGAGTGATTGATGCTCGTATGTAATTTTGACTGGTATATATGAAATTAGTATAATATAAACTACAATTTCAATTTATCTTTAGACCACACCTTAAAGAACACATTATTTTCAAAAAAGTTACTATAGTTACAATGAAAAACGCAAAAAACAGAAGCAGAAACGAATCTAGCCCAGATGTTTTTACGAAGTTGCAGAGAATATTTACTTGTCTTGCTTGCTTATGTTTGTTCATAAAGAAATGCGTGCCAACATCAAGAGACATTTGTCTTCTTTAATGATTGGTGTAAATTTGTTCAAAGCAAAGCAAACTAACGCCTCGCTCAAGTTGGTTTTTGCCATCGTAAGCGTTGGGCGGTTGCGACGATTTTACTGTAGTACGCACTGTGCGCGCTACAGTAAAATTTTTTTTTTTCATTTTTTTCCGTATTTCTTTGCATCGTCTGCTCTAGATTAACGTGTCGTTTTTATTTTTATATTTTTTAAATTTAATTATACTTAATAAACCAACTCAGCTACAGTATTTTTTCAACCAACTACAGTGCTTTTTTTCAGCAAAACTCAAAAGTCATCGCTATTCTGAACACCCCCTAAATGAGTGCTGTTTCTTAAACCAAGGGAAACGGGCAAAGATAATCTCACATAGGAGAATCAGAGATATCTCAGTCACATGGAAATGACCAACTCAGATGCTCTCTGTTTAAATCTGAGACAGCACAAGCAGTGCATTTCTGTCTCTACATAGTACTAGACCAGCCCACTCCCTATAAGAAAAAAAATCACCTCTCTCCTCTCCTCTTATCCATTGCCATCTCTTCGTTGCCCATATCTTTGATCCAGAAAATGACTAATGGATGGTTACTATAGTACCCGAGCATATATATGGCTGTGCAAAGGGTAAAGGCAGGGAGAGGGAGAGAAATCAAGACCCAGCCTTACATATTCCCCAAAACTCTTCTGCAAACTCCACTTGCAGGCTAGCAGAGGCTGTCAGGAGCTCAGGATCCACCAACCTCCTTTGGTCCCTCACTCACCCAGGTCTCTCAGCCTCAGGCCAACCTTTCCTGCTCCCCATTTGAGCTATTGACCACTCGAGCAGTTGCCCTTGGGCATTAGCCATTTGGCAGTTTGGGCTTTTCTGTGTGGGTGGTGTGCCATCCCTTTGTATTCCTGCTTCCATCCCCATCATTGCAGCCTTTTTCTCCTCTTCTTTGCCATGTTGTTGCTTTAAAGCTGTTGGGGGGAGGGCAGAAAGATGGGCTGTGTTCTTGAGGTGGATGTGGATGGTGAAGAGGTCTTCTTTGTTGACAAGGTGACTGCTGCCTCTTCTTGCTCCAATTCTTGCAGTTCTTGCTTCTTCCAAGGTCTCTTAATTTGCTGTGGTGCTCCTCCTCCTCCTCCTTCGATGATGATGATGATGTTTTTGTTGTTGTTGTTTCCTTTCCAAGGTTAGCAGCTTGCGGTCTGCAGTCTAGTGCCTCTCTTTTGGCCTTACTGTTGTTTAGCTGCTGGTTTCTAGTGTGTAGCGAGGTCTCGGGGAAGAGTGAAGCTTGCCATATCCTGGTGGAATTGTGCCTGTTTTATTTCTTAGCCTTCGTTGTTTTCCCTGTCCAAATCGTTTTCAGGCAGTCCCCAAAGTTTTGGCATTTACCTTGTGATCTCTTTTCCCATTTTGGTCTCTTCCATTCTTTGCTTTTGGACCTTCTGCTGTTTTCCTCTTGATCTCTAGCCCGTCGCAGGTTTATTGGGGCGGGTGCAGCTTGTCACATCCAGGTGGTTCCATCCCCATCTCGAATTTCTAGTTCTTGTTCTTTCTACTATGGAGCTTGATTTACTTTCTTGGCCTAAAACCTTTGCATTGTCTGTCCTTTCGCATCTTGCTCTTGCTGTAAATTTGCTCTTGATCTCTAGCCTGTCTTTGTGGGACAAGTCCTACTATAGCTTGTCACACTCCAATGGAATTGAATCACCTGACTTCCAGTCCTTATTATTCACTTCTGCTATTCTACTTTTACATCGTTTCTGTCTGTATGGTTCAGGTTAATCCCGTCTCTTCCCCCTCTGACTCTGAAGTTTTTTTTTACTGTCAGTCCAAAGGAAGACGTCGTGATCTTCCATTTAATCGGAGTGTGGTGGGATCCATTCCGTTCCAGAGTGTTGAGCTGCACGGTAATGTCTGGTCCTTCTCCTCACCCTTCTTTAATGGCGCGAGTGTACTGCTCCTCCTGCCGCCCGTGGAGTTTCTTGCACCTGATCGTTTCGTTCACCTCCCCTTGAGAGAGTCTGCAGCGAGTAAATGCCTCTTGTGCTTGCGCTTTCACTTCATTCCATTCCTCCCTGCTAGCGTTTGTTAATGGCCTAATAGCAACAGCTCAGCTTCTTCGCCTTCCTCCATGCCAAGCTTTAATGGTGTTTGGTGGCTACAATGGCAGCTACTAGCTTTTCCTCATTAAAAGCTTAAATTGTTCTCTGGGAAAAAGACCTGATCTTTCCTTTGGTATTCGCATTAATTTGGCATCTTGCGAGTGGGTTTAGTGACTTAATGGCCTTTACCTGTGTGATACTTCGATGCGATGACATGTTTGAACTACTGATACTTCGATGCGATGACATGTTTGAACTACTAAATTGTTCTTTGCGTTCTTGGATACAATTCGCAGGACGTTCTTGCGCCGTTCTGTAATAGGATCAATAATTTGTTCGGTGAGCGGTCGGTCGGAGCTGCGGCGTCAGCAGGGCGGCCTCCCAGGGTAGTGCTGCACGGCTTCCCCGGCGGCGCCGAGGCGTTCGAGCTCGTCGGGAGATTCTGTTACACCGGCGGCGCTACAACGGTGACCGTGGCCAACGCCTGCACGCTGCGGTGCGCGGCTCAGTTCATGGACATGTCGGCGGCGCCCACCGCCCCGAGCCTGGTCAAGATGACGGAGAAGGCCCTCGAGGAGATGCCGCACTGGCCGTGGCAGAGCCTGGTGGATGCCATCAAGCAGTGCCATCGCCTGTTCCCGCTCGCCGAGTCCACCGGCGTGTTCGACAGGGTCGTGGGCGCGCTGTTGTCCCAGATCGCCTTCCCGGGGGACGCCACCCCGACGAGCTCCTCGCCGGAGAGCTCGGCATTCCGGTTCTCGTGCGACACCAAGAGCAGCAGCCTCAGCATGCGGTGCACCAGCCGCACCTGGTGGTTCGAGGACCTCGTCACCCTCAGCCCCGGCATGGTGGAGCGCGTCTCCAAGGCGCTCCTGGCCAAGGGAACCGACCACGGCATCGTCTCCCACTACCTCTTCTACTACCTCAAGTGCCGCATCGCCGGCGCGAACGCCGAGGATAAGAAGGCGATGCTCGAGGCGGCGATCGCCGTCATGGCCGACCTCGACTGGAGCTCGGTTTCCTGCAAGGGCCTCTTCGGCATCCTGAGGATCTCCTCCCCTCTGAAGCTAGCCGACACCTTCCAGGACAGGCTCCTCGCCATGATAGGCCGCAAGCTCGACCACGCGACACTGGACAACCTGCTCGTCCCGGCGCCGTCCGGGACGAGCAGCTTGTACGACGTGAGCCTGGTGCTCAGTTTCTTGGGGGCCTTCCTCCACGTCAGCGGCGCGCGCGAGGAGCCAGCGAGGCTGAAGAAGGTGGGGAGGCTCATGGACCTGTACCTGGCCGAGGTCGCCCCGGACCCGTCGCTGCGCCCGGCCAGGTTCGTCGAGCTGGCCACCGCGCTGCCCACTGCCGCGAGGGATTGCCACGACGCGCTGTACCGCGCCATCGATGTCTACTTCCAGGTACATTCTCTTCAGAATTCTCAGGTCTTGGTGCCTCGATACTGTTCTTGTCCTGTCAGAATTTTTACAGTGCTTCACATTAATTGCAAGAGTGTTAGTACCTCCTCTGAATCCTATGTATGCATCATAGAGTTCAGGACACGACTTCTGAATGTTCTCTGAAGTCTGAACCAATTGATTTGTCTGAAAAAAATAAATCTTGTCCTTGATGCTAAAGATTTTTGGCATTTGTGCTACTGCCAATATGCAAGACAATCTGTTGGCAGTTTGTTGGTTGCTGAAACATATGAATGTTATATTGTTACTACTAACATTTATGAAGTTCTTGACAATTGCTCAAGCTGAAACAATTTTGATCATGGTTGCAGGTTCAAGCTCGCCTGGCGGACGACGAGAAGATGAAGATCTGCAAGGGCATCAACTACGAGAAGCTCTCGCCGGAGTGCTGCAAGCACCTCGCGAGGAACGCCAACTTCCCGACGAGGGCGGCCGTGCACGCGCTGGCGTCGCAGCACACCGTGCTCAAGAGCCTTATCCGCGACTCGGGCCAGCTGAAGCCGGTGTCCCCTCCGGCCATGGGGAAGTACCGCCACATCTACGATGAGGACAACCGCGGCGTCGACGACGACGACAACAACCGCCAGGTGATCCTATACGCCAGGAGGCTCGACCTATCGCCGGAGAACCAGGACCTCAAGTCGCTACTCGACGGGATGCACTGGCGGGTGATGGAGCTGGAGAAGGTGTGCAGCCGGATGAAGACACAGATGACCAAGATGAAGGCCTCCAGGAGAGGCGGCAGCCGCACTGCTAGATCACTCCCCAGGATGTGTTCTTGATTTCACCCTTCCATAACACTGTGCCATAGTGATTGTACATAGGGCTAGAAGCAACTGCAGGTTTCAGACGTCCTGCATTGTCCTGCCTTTTTCTTTCTTCATTTTTGTCAATCTTCTCATGTGTATCAGTTCGTGGTGATTGCAAAGAGGAGCTAGTCCGAGTGGTCCTTCAACCTGATGCGAATGGAGATGTCTGAGGAATTTGTTCTTGTTGTTACGACTTGTGAATAGATTTAACTATCAATCTGTTCAGAATATGCAAGGTGTCAAGTACAACTGCTTAATTTTTATACTGGTCATGCTATGACCTTGTCGTGCAAGATTAGTTTTTTTTTTTGAGGTTACAGAAGACCTCGATACATCGAACGGATTAAACAAATCCTCTAAGAGAGATGGCATGCATGCTTGTTAACCCTGAAGACGTGCGGCGTAAAGCATGATCAAGCAAAGGAACATGATATCATGGCAGCCAAGGTCAGGGGAACAGTTGACTTGTCAACCGTAAATTAACCCGGTTAAATGCTGTTACAGTGTTTAGAAAGCAAGGACAGCTCTGACAGGCTGACATGGTTTAGTGGCAAAGATCAAGGGCTTTGGCATTTGAGTCCCTTTTCAGGCCGGAACTGGACCTTTTTCCCCTTATATTTATAGTTTTTAGCTGTATTTTTTAATATGATAATAAAACTAGAACTTGGATCTTTTTTTTACTTTAATTTATAGTTTTTGGTTATATTTTTGAAATGATAATAGATAACAGAGATACTGACACAGATAACATATACAATTTTAATCTTAAAAAACTATTTAAATAATCTATTTTAAAAATTATCATATTTATTTTGATTTTCAAAGAAAGTGAAAGGTTCCACTCAAAAGAACATGGCGCTTTTCATCGTAAGCTTTGTGGATGCTCTTTGAGAGACTAAAACAAGATTTAAAGGACGAGTGTGCAGTGTCTAACCTCCCACGTGCGGATCTAGTCATGCTTCCAATTTCATCAGGATAATCTTCGCCCAGCCAGTTCACTGTTCATAGATTCTAGCTAATCCTGTGCTTGGATGCCTGACAGAACTTTTCGTTCACTTTTTGTTGGAACCGACTAAAATCAAGTGTCGATTTTGCAGCCTAGGGCTTGTCTTACTTCATATATGATCTTCACATCAAAGAGGGGCTCAAATACCATCTACAAGAAGTTGAGTTTGGCAATTGGAGCTAGCTCTAAGTAAAAGTTGTATCAAACTAGCAGAATTACCTTGCAACTGCGTGGCTAGAGTAGTACTAAAATATATTTAAATTTAAAAGTAACTAATATTTATGATTAAAAATATAGTTTTATTTTTTTACAACTGTAGTACTTTAAATATATATCTCATTAATCTGCACCATTATAACATGGGTCTGCCAAAATAAATGATGTTGATCTTTCTCCTTTTTCTCTAATTAATGTTAGAATTTCCAGTCTATTAGAGCAAGTATGGAAGCTTTCTTTAATATCATTTTACTACTATGATGAAATAACATAAGACACATTTGTAATGTTATGAAAGTATATTGAGATAAATGTACTCACACCGTTTTTATTTGGGCACTCTTAATGCTTAGAGATATTTTATTGATCAAAATTAATATAGCATTGCTACGTACACACATTTTAGGACGGCTTCTTTTCATTCAGGGGAACACTTGCGCGCTGTTTCTTCTCTCGAGCTTTTCTCTATTTCTTCAATTCTTTCAGCTTGAGTTGTTGTGTGTATCAGCGTACCTGCAAAAAAAATAAAATCCTCTTTTGATGTCATCACTTAATCTGAACATCAGGTTAATTCTGACTCTAATTTGCATGGCTTACGGGTCACTTTAAGTACATATCTCTATACAGTATAGGATATGTTTTTTAGGCTATAGTTTATTAGTCCAATAAATAATAAGTACTGAAAAAAAATCAAAAGTCAAAAACCGTAGAAAAGAATAAACAGGATCATAGTTAACAAAGAGATTTAGAGGCATGGCAGCGTCCTATTGGATTAATGGACCGGATCACAAGTCTTGTTTTTTCCTTTCCTCTCATAAATTGCAAAGCGTGGGCAAAGGCAGGGGGTGATAATGGGTGGGTTTTTTTGAACTATGATTTTTAAATTCTAATTATTTACGAAAGAGATTATGAAGAGAAAGACAATTATA
The DNA here is from genome assembly GCA_036346265.1 of Melocanna baccifera. NCBI lineage: Eukaryota > Viridiplantae > Streptophyta > Magnoliopsida > Poales > Poaceae > Melocanna > Melocanna baccifera. Next base: position 17,385,083 of record CM070695.1, read on the forward strand.
TGTGATTTTAACTGATATAACTAAAATCGATACATACTACAATCAATTAGTAGATATCATCTTTAAAGATATATCATTTAAAAGGTAGTTATTGTAACAAAAATGAAAAGATAAGACGTAAGCTAAAATGAACCCACCTATCATCTTGCTTGCCGTAGCTCATTGAGTCATTGCACTAATATACGAAGGTCATCTTTTTTTTTTCTTCTTTCCCGTAAGTTACATCGGGTAGTTTTGTTCGGACTTTCTTTTTCCTTTTTTTTTTCAGGGGATCGGTTCATATTCGTTTGATATGTGCATATTTGATAATTGTACAAGGTCAGGTTTCCTTTCGGGTAGAAAAGGATCTCACCGTTATAATCAGTGTAGGCCATGAAAAAGGACATTTAGGATTATTTCCTTTTATTTAAGGGTTATTGTGGGATTTTATAGCCTCACTTGTTTTTAGATATATAGATAAGTTTTCATATAATAATCTACACATGTGACCTGGCTTAGCGCTCGATTGCGATGTGGAAATATTTTCTGATTCTTACGAAAAGTGAACTGTTTCTGTGAGATTCTAGCATTTCCTATAAAACTGCTGTGTTCCGAACGGGCCATAGTCTTAGCTAGTGAGATATGGCATGGTTTTAAATAAACTTTTATTTGTCCTGAGCATAATTTTTCATGCGTACCATTGGCCATAGCATGAGCATAAGTATTTATACGAACGTATCGAATACTGATAAACTATTTTAAAAGACTGTTTTGATAAATCACTTTAAAATACTGATGATAAAATTATTCTATTTATTTATTTAAAAAAATCTTTAAGCTATAAGCAAAGCTGGAAAAAAAAGGTATGAATCTACTCATTTCTTCTTCCTGCACCTGACAGATCATCTTGAGGTTGGATACGCAGAGTGGCAGGATCAAAGATGCTCATCACCTAGCCATGACAAACCTCCTTTTCCCTACAATCTACAGAGGTATCAGCACACCAGTCACTCACTACGGTCAAAAAGGCTGCTGGTCTTTACAAAACACCCCTGCATGGACCGCTTCCACCATGGACCACCGACAGCTCCACGCCGCCTCACACACCTGCAGACCACCAGAGCTGCCACGACTCCTTCATGCACCGCATATGGGAGGCGCGACGTTGATGGCCCCCCCACACACTGGCAGCACTCCATGGACCATGGACCTTTTCATGCTCCGCATGCACGCACGAGACGTGGCTAAGCGAATCTTTACATTAGCTTCCAAATTCCGGGACCACGTAAATTGTAAATCTTTGGGATTAGCCGCGCACTCATTATGTTTTTTTGGATTAGACTGCTGCCACAATTCGTCAGGCGCAGTTGATTTTGCTCCGTGCGTGTCGCTAATCTTGTCGATTTAGTTAAATCAATCGCTTAATTTCACCGCTCCTTGCTCTTTTTTCTTTGTATAGGGTGAGTTTTTTTTTTGTTATGGTTTTGGATTTTGATTTATGATTTTTAAATTCTAATTATTCGTGAGAGACAGTATGCAGAGAAAAATAGTTACATATGATTTTGATCAATATAACTGAATTTAGTATAATATCTACTATAATATACTTATAGACTCTGTTTTAAAAAGATACATCGTTTAAAAACTAGTTGAAGTGATTAATCAAAACCAAAACAAAAACAACTAGCCATAATCACGTACCCATGCACAAGTGATGAGCTCTCATGCGGCCGATCCGATGAGCTAGAACAACACATGGAGAGAATCCAACAGCAGACCAGAATCACACTCCTCGCTTTGCTAGGTAAGCTAGTGGCTGTATCACTCGTACAATCAATGAGTGAGCCACTCACTCATTTTTAAATTTAGTATTTTACCTTTTCAAAATTAATATAGAACTATTATAATAATCTCTTCCTTTGTATATTAGTGTCCTTCAGTCATTCATTGTCTTTTTCATTATACACCGACGGTTCCTCAGAGTCACTGTTCATTGGACTTTCACACACTAGTATCTATTGGATCAGAGATGTTAGAACCAGACTCTGATACTATTTGTTGGATCGTAAGGGTCTTCTTACCCTCAAAAGTTAGCTAATAAGGTGAATGACTCTTTCACTTTTAAGTTAGATCTCTTACACTTCTACAACTAATATGAGACTATTACAATAAAAATATATATACACTATTACAACAAAAAAATATATGAATATGGCCCATGCAAAACTAACTAACCTGCTATCATCAATACACAACACTACTCAGACACATAGTGCGTACCGCAATACATACACGGGATGCCATTACGATTAATTAGATCGAGCAGCTAGCAGCCATCGGACGAATCAAGCATCCTCATTACCCGCCGCCCGCAACGGTCGTACCAGATCGACTGCTAATAATCAAGGCGATGGTTTGCTCCTCAAATACTACCAGCAGTAGCTTCGAGTTGATGTTAAGAAGGATTACACTCTTGAGACGGTGTAGGACCAAGAGACGAGACAATTAGAAGGGGTGAATATGAGATAACACGGTTAAAATCTTTTCTTCAAAAAAGAAAGTAAACATTTTCTCTCCAATAGCTATTAGAATGTACGACGATCAAGGAACAATCACCCATAAGAAAATATACAAGAAAAAAGAGCCAAACAAACCTCAACAGGTTCTGGTCTGACATCCAATTAGAGAGTGGTCTGACCAATACTTGATTCATGATCTGACCTCTTGGCGGTCTAACCGCTACTTGGTTGGTGGTCTAATCTCTAGTTAGTTGACGATTTGACATCTCCTCAAGAATAGAACAGATTTTCAGCATTATTTCAAATCTAAGAATTGGTGTAACTTTTGATCTACAACTTCAGATAGCTTGAAACTTAAACCAAAGCTAGATCATGACCTAAGAATCTATCACAACCAAAGATCATAAAAGAACTTAAGAAAGTTGAGATCTTTTGACTCTAGAAGCACTACAGCACTAAAACCACAAATTAACCTAACTCCCAAATCAAGATTCAAAATCACTTGAAGTTTGATATGCACCTTCTATAAGATGTTACAAACTATTTCAACCAATGATCAAGAAAATCATTGCCAAAGTTCTAATATTTTTTTGTTTAAATTAAAGTTGCACCAAAATCGAGCAAAAAGATAAACCAAAACACTAGATCACTTTAGATGTGTTCTCACATATCATAACAAACTAGATCAAAGTATGAATTCAAACCAAAATGACCACAAAACTAAAATTAGGCAACAACAAGGACTTGCAAATCATATGTGTCTAGATGGATTAGATATAGTTTCTAAAAGACATCTTCATCACGTACATGTCCCTAGCATAAAGCAAGATCAAGAGTGGAAGGAGAAGCACAACAAAACCAAGCTAAATCAAGATTTCATCACTTGAGCACATGAGAAAAATACTTGAACGAATTTTGATCTCTATTGATATTTAGAAATGAATGTTTATAGCCACTTTGTAACCATACACAAAGCCTAAGGACGACAAAAGATTCAATCACAAAAGTCTGTCACATCTCTCATAAGGTTCTCTTTAAGAACCGTGAAATACCCCGTGTTCTTTATTTAGCTAATAAGTGTGATTAGTAGTAATTACGTAGGTTAATTAGTTTAAGCGATTAGCGCACTAAAGTATATTAGTGGGAAGGGTCGCCGTAATGCGAGTAAATACGACGAAGGTACACAAGAGTACAAGAGATCTAAACCCTGAATAGAAATTTCTCTTTATTAAAAACTTAATTACATTTGAGGGAAGGCATTACAAGCAGGGATCATCTCATACATCTACACATACACTAATACACTGTCACAAGAATACACTATAGTTCACAGTTTGCATTTCATACATTAGATTTGCCGTCGAGCCACACTCTTTTTCAATTGAGAGCAGTCAATAGTCTAGATACCAAAAGAGACTGAACAAAAGAACAGACGTCCAAAAATGAGTAAAAAGAAAAGAAAGTGTCGTCAGTCTCGGGCGGGGTATTCCGTTCATGGAGATACCTGACCATCCGGGAGCCAGTCGGCACCTCTCACAACCATAGGGTTCATCATTCGGTGAAAAACAAACCTGTTTTGCACTGTAAGCACTGTAGCGAAAGCAAACCCAACATGTGTCAAAAGCCAACAAATCTTTCGGCCCCAAATAGAACCTCCCCCACGATGCCCAGTGACCAGCATCACCTCCCCGAAGTAACACTGCCGGGCACAGTAGTAAAAGGCAACAAAACCAAGCCAATTCACCCATTCAGACGGAGCAGCCCCAGAACAACCCCCAGAGTTCAGTCACGAGCCAACAAAAGGAAAGCAACCAGCACCTTTTCTTCCTCCCCATTCTCAAACCACAAAACCAACCATCATCCAGCCCCACCAACCATCACAATCCACCCTAGCATCGGCCAACCGAAGTCAAGCCAGGAGCAAGACCGCAGGACCACAAGGCATCGGCAAGGGAGACCACAGCGGGGACCATTGGCAAGCTAGCAGTTAGGACAGCGACCACAAGCACCAACATTAGCACCACATCAGCCGAGACCATCCCATCATTTATCCAGAAAAGGTAGCCCATAAACCCTCACCCATACTAGCATTTTCAGTAGAACATCGCACCCAGCTAGTAAATCCACAGTGTAGTATAGCATCACCAGCATCCCATAAAACTGGCACAACTTTTTAACCGTTAGTAAGGAAGTGTAGAGAAGAGAGTTACCATAGTCGAAGGTCGGCGGCGGCACGCCGCTAGTAGCTAGCACGCGCCCTCAAGAGCCACTGCGCACCCCCGGCATGCGAGCGGCTTCGAGCTCCGCCGTGCCGAGCCACAGCAGCGTACCTTTAGGCCAACCTCTGCAATTATACCACAACCAAAATCAATCAGGGCAAGATTATTTAGTAACCAAAGGTTGGTAAGGGGGAAGAGGAGCCACCGAGCTGAGAGGGGCTAGATCCAAGCCGTAGGCCACGGATCTAGCAACTGAAGGCGGCGCAAGTCATCGGACCCGAAGGGAGCAGCGCGGCCACCTGGAGCAGTCGGTGCACACGAGGAAGGGGACGGATCCGGGCCCTAGGCCTCGGATCTGCTAGTAGAGCAGCGCTGCAGCCATGCCGCGCTAGGGGCAGCGGCACGGGGCGCCGTGGGCCGGCAAAGTCAGTGAAGAGAGAGGGAGAGAGATGCGGGAAGAGAAGCGGCATCATAGACGAGAGAGAGGGAGTGAGGAAGAGAGATGAGTGGGAGAGCAGCGGTATAGGTGGGAGAGAAATGAGGGGGAGAGCGGCGGCGCATGCGTGAGGGAGAAGTGGAGGCGGCGGAGAAAGAGAGAGAGGGGTAGAGAAGGAGAGGCGACGGCGCAGGCGGTAGAGAGAAGGGAAGGAGAGGCGGCAGTGTAGGCGCACAAGAGAGAGAGAGAGAGAGGGGTAGAGAAGGAGAGGCGGCGGTGTAGGCGGTAGAGAAGAGGGGGAGTGCGGCGGTATAGATGAGAAGGAGCGGCGGCGCAAGGAAGAAGTGAGGAGGGGAACCGGGCGCAGGAAATAGAGAAGAAGGGGGCCGGGGTAGGGGTTTGGGCCGAAGGCCGGCCGAGCCAGGGAGAGTAGATAGAAGTAGAATAAAAAGAAAAAAGGGATTAGAAAATAAGAAGAGAAAAGAAAGGGGAGGAAATCATTCGCAAAGCCCGCGTTTAAAACTTTTAGCCGGGTAAGAATTGTTGTAGGTTTTATTAAACTCATTCGAGGCATTAACTTGAATTTATTTTGCATCCGATTTAGTAGTTTAAGCACGTTAAACTTTAAATTAGCATCAGTTTAACCGGTTGGTTTCGGAGCAACCTATTTATACTAGTTCAACCCTTCAAAATCTGATAGCCACCAAACTCCCAAAACCTAGAAGCCCCATGACGTTGTTATCACATTTATTAGTTCAGTTCATTCTTCGTCGAAGTCATAAGTTAAATTAGTAGCATATTATTATTGCAGAGGGCATTCCGAGCTCATAGAGGAAAGAATACCTGGGTAGTGCGGAGACTCAGGATCCTTTGTTAAACTCAGGCAAGCAGTCCATTGACCAACTTTTCGAATATTTTTCAATACCCAAGTATTTTAATATTAATTTAATATCACTTTGCATAGCAAGGAAAAAGCTTTAAATCAGGAGTAATTGAGAAAGAAAGAAGCACCGGTGACTGATGGAGCAGTCGATCGTGTAGATTAATAAAAAGGTGGGCAGATGTTGCCTGGGCAGGTAACAGAAGGGCAGGTTAGGAACCTCTGCATAAGTTATCATATAAGTAATTACAAACTTCATCTGTATGAACGGACCGTATCAAACATGTCAGCCAACATTTCGTCCATAGACAGACGGACAGAGTTAGTAGTACTATCGATGTTATTATATTCTCCACAATGGTAAGTATTAATTAGGGGAGATGAACCTAGGGTTGGCTATTCTCCCAGCATGGGGGATCCAAACCACGTAACCCAAGACTGGTTTGTTATCAGCAGTGGTTACGCGGCTCGCAATAACCCGAGACTGATTCGTTATCAGCAGTGGGGTACGCGAGGGCGATATATTACGCAGTGGAGTGTTGGGCGATGGGTTGAAGACTACCCCAACCAACAATTATGTCGTTTTGATGGGTCTAGGTGAGGGCGGCATGCTGCCCCAGGCTGCTGATTGCGAATAACTGGGTGGAGATATAATATACGGAGATGGTTACAAAAATTTTGTTTTCTGATCTGGGCACCGCATCTTAGAAAATGCGGAAATCCATGTGCCATTAGGATCAGAATGATGTTGGGTAAAGTGATACAAGCTTGCGCAATGCTGTCAAAATCATGAATTCATGCCTGTCTCTGGGAAAGGAGATTACGGGAACCCATGTAAGTTCTTAGTTGTTCATACAAATGTTCAGTAGCTTTTAAATTAATAAAAATCAAAATTTTTCGCAACCAAAAACCTTATTTTATCTATGAGCATAAAAGTGGCATTGAGCATAAGAGTAAAGGAACAGAGAAAGACTAGACAGAGGCATGTGATGCATATTTGTTATATGAGCTTGCTGAGTACTCCGTACTCACCCTTGCTATTATTTCTTTTGTTAGAGGATAGCCAGTATACTGCTACCGAGGGGGATGAGACCAGATAGAAGGAGCCCTACTCCCCTGGAGAGGGCGTTGGTTTTGAGGAGGAGCCGTATGGGGGTTGCCTCTCATACTATGATTGGGAGGACTAGAGTCGTAGGAGCAATCAGGGCTCCACGCCTTTGGTATTGGCCCTACTAGTATTTTGTATTTTGGACACTCTTCTCTTGTATAATTAGATTGCTGTCGGACTTTTGTATTAGAGTTGTAATAGCCTAACTAATCATGCTGTATGGAACTCTAGCCCTGCGTGGCAATGTAAATGTATGTATTGTATTATCTCTAATTATTGTTTTGCGCATTACTCTGATGGGTTTATTACTCATTAAGCGATGTTCTATCGGCTAAAACGAGTAATAATCTGTTGACTAGCATAATTATCCGTGGTAATTGTGCGGGTCGTTTCAAACCATAACTCTCATCTCAAAAGTTTGGACTAAACTCTTCTAAAATTTTTCCTAAGTCACCTCTCTTCCTTCTTATATATGGAGGATCACAAAGAAAATCCTAACCAATACCTCTTGTCAGGTTTTAACCACTCTTACATGGGCTAACCTGTTGATCCAACACCATATCGAGTTTTACACTTACACATGCACACTTTTCAAATCGCACACACCTATTAACCCGTTAATAAATCAACATTTGATCCACTTAGCATTTTCAACACATTCATAACCTAAACTACTAAGGCCACACCACGGTTTCGTACACCATCACTTTTTCGTTATTAGATAATTTACCAAAATGTCCCCCTATCACATTCCACGAAGTTTCTCGTTTCCTTCGCCATGAAGCAACTCCATGCTTCGTCTTAAAATCCATTGGCTCTAATGACTTGCTGTCAAGCCTCTCTGCATCTAGATCCCACCGAATTATCCTCGCTTGCAAACAGACCTAAGTCACTTGATGTACCACATGCCTTTCCTCATATCATGACGGCATCCGGCTTCCTTGATCATTCTAGATCTCAGTTCCTCCCTAAGCTTAGTCCTGATCCACCTTGCTGTTGCCCGTCATATTCACCATCAGTAGCTCAAGCTCCAGTTCGCCATCATCCTAGTTTGTAACCACTCCGCGAGCCTCGGTCCTATTTCAGCTACTCCCTAGTTGTCTGGACCTCGGCTCCTCCTAAGTGTAGTCCTGATCCCTTGACCTCTTTGGATTTAAGCTCTCTAGCTTAGTCCCCATCTCATCCACCTCACCATGACGTAGTTGCAGAGTCCTACAACTAAGAACAATAAGCAAACCATTACATAATATCACACAAAACAGAAAATCATCAATTGACACAATTAACCCATATAATGCACTATGCAAAATATATGCACCTAAACTAATCAGACTTAGAACCTCAGTGCACACAAGCAACTGCATCCATGTTGTACCCACACTTGTAGGATAAGGATAACCGACTAGAGCAGGGGTGAATAGGATGTTATAAAAATTTTGCCTTTTAAAATAAACTATAACAAGTGATCACTAGGCACAAATACCAATTGATTTTAACCTACTCAATTTTAGTAATCCTAATGCACCACAAGAAATTATGATTGCAATTTAAACTACAAGCACAAGAATATATGACAATTGCAAAGCTATAACTGTAAGCACTAAAAGAAGGTAAGAAATAACCACAAGTAGACACTCGATATTTTTTCCATGGTATCGAAAACTTTTCGGTCTTCACTAGTCCACGTTGAGGAAAGCCCAAGCGCTCTTGGAACGGCTCCATGAATTAAGCCTCAACTCCTCGATCACTATTGGTTGCTCTTGCTCCTCTCCGGAGATGGTGAGCACCAAGCCACTCACAATCTTGCTCGGGCCTCTTCATGAGCTTTTTGAAGAGATCACTTCGCAATCAACCACCCAGCCGTCTCGGGCCCGGCAAGCACCAAGAGTAAAAGATCACGCTTCGCTTGACGGCTATCAAGTGTCAAGGATCAATCTAAAAGATTATGCACTTGACTTGGGCTCAAAACACCTCAAATGAATGCACTCAATGAAAAGATGTGTGAAATGAATGCTCAAGGCTCAAAGATGTTCAATACAAGTTCAGCACAGGTCCTTGAGCTGGTTGGGGGGTATCTATACCCTCACCAACCAAAACTAATCGTTACAAAAAATAATTCTGAAAAATCAGGAAAATCAGAACTACCAGCGTGCAAAGTGCGGTACTACCGCAATGTACTGTAGCACACAGTAACGACTATGTCAGAGTGTCAGAACTAGCTGTTGAAAAAATAATGTGGCACTATCACCGTTGTAAGTGCGGTACTACCGCACTGTGGTAGTTCCACCGTATAATATCTGGTACTTCTGATTTTGCGGCACTTAAGTCTCAGCGGGGGGTGCTCTCTGAAAAAACATACCGCTGAATTTTTTCGGTACTTTCGAAGATCAGTAGTTTCGATTTCTAGCGCGGTACTACCCCATACGGTAGTTCCACCGTGTAAATCACGGTACTAATGATTTCCGAAAGCCCAAGTCTCAACTGGATTGCTCTCTGAAAAAATGTACCGCTGAAAAATCCGGTACTACCAGGTTTCGGTTGTTTCACAGTTTATATGGCGGTACTACTGGACTCCGCTAGTTCCGCATGTTTAACGCCGATACTTCCGATTTTTCTGAGAAAGCACAGTTGGTTTTTAAACTTAATTTTATGTGCATGCATGACCCTAGATTGATCCAAGTGGCACAAGAATATGCTATCAAGCAACTTTTTATGATCCCTCTTAATAGTACGGCGACTATCTTATAATCCGGTCTTCCAACCTTTCTCCTAAGACTAGTAAAATATGAAAAAGGGATCATATATTTCTTGTACCTTTACTTTTGATCCGTCTTGATTTTCTCTTCATCCTTTCGCATGCAACTTGCTTTTGTTATTTGCGCACTTATGAGACTTAGCCTATGCAATACTCAACGAACTTATTAGTCCTATATTCATAAATCGTCATTAATTACCAAAACTAATTTTTAGGGGTCTAGATGCTTTCAACACTCAACCAACTAAGCTCAAACCAACTCACACTCCAAACATCTATGGTATGTTTGACCGCCAACCATAGGCCAGTCAGATCGCTGGCACCTCGACCGATTTGACCGCTAACCTAAAGCCGGTCTGACCGTCAACCAAAGGCTGATCTGACCGCTGCCTCCTATAGCTGGTTTGACCACCAGCTCTAAGCCAGTTAGACCGCTCCTAGTAGGTCTGACTGCGGCCCCAATGCTGGTCAGATCGCTCGTTGGCAACATAAAGCAACAGGAAAATTGCAAACTCTTAAAAAAACCAAATTCAAACTCTGCAAACTCTATGAACCAAAAGTCAATTTCTTATCACATCCATAGGGTAATCTCCACATGATATCATAATCTCCCTTTTGATGCGTATATTGACAAACACAAAAAAGCAAGAAATTGAGTTTAGTTTTTTGAAAAGAAATGCAAGAAGTTGCAAAAGCCACATATAGTCCATTTGAAAGAGAAAGAAGAGTTCATGATTATGTTGGCAATGTGTGGAATGGAGCAACACCAAGAAAGAACAATTATTCCACAAAAGCTCTAAATCATATCTAAAACCTCACAAAAGCTCATTCTTACTAATGGTTCAAAGAAAAGAGCAATTACTCACTATGGCTATTTTCATAGCAATAAAAAGAAACAAAAATACAAAAGAGGGCAAATGATATGCAATGAAACTCCTCCTCACTCAAATATCTCATTTTGACATTTTTAATATCCTATTAAGCAAGTTTTGCAACTATACCACTTATACTTGCAACTTATACTACTTATACCACAAAAATACATGCTTTCCCTTTATGCAATTTTCACCCTCAATGTCTTTTCCTCAAACATTCTCCCCTTTTTAGCAATATAGCCCCCCCCCCTCAAAATGTGCATGACACCACTTAGAGCAAAAGAAGCATAACAGAGAGCATGCATGCATGTATGAAGTTTTACATAAAGAGTTTTGAAAATTATCCAAAGTGAGATTCAAATTAAAAGGATACCACTAAAGGTCGTAGAATGCATAGAAAGCTATCTTGATCTTGATGAGCCATATATAATTAATTTAGGCAAGATAGCATAATTAAAAATATTCAAATTAATTTCGAGATAAACAAGTCTTTAAAATTGACAAGTTTATCTAAATGTATCAAAAATATGAGCTAAGCCTGTTAAGAAGGCCAAATGGAACCAAAAAAACTAAAATTGAATCAATTAGAGTGCTAGAAATTTTATATTGAATCATTTTGTGTAAGCACTTGAAATTAAGTATAGTTAGTACATTTAGCATTTTTAAAAACACATTTTGGTCTTATCTTAGTAAAGCAAATTCTAGACTAGGAGCCATTCACAACTCCTAAGCTTAAACCATTTCATAATTTTTTTGTTTTCTTTATTTTAATTTATCATGTGCTGGATCTCAAGCCTTATATCGACCATCCCTAGCAGTGAGCTTAAAAGTATGGTCTTGATCATTCAAAACCTTCTCGAGTTCATACCTAGTGCAATAACAAGCTATCTCATGAGAAAGAATCGGTGAAATTACATTTTTGTACATAAAAGAGATCTTTTTTAGTTTATTGTCTAGTTCAAGAACAATGATCTACTCCCATTTCTGTAAGCAATACCCACTCATAGCCGCAAAAACCTAGGAGAAGTAAACTTATACTTTAACAAAGAACTAGTATAGTTCAATCTAAAGATCAATTTATATTCTAGATTCAAAAGAGTATTTTTGATATGGTATATATCGTAAAATGATTACTAGAGAACAAACTAATAAAAAAATCTATACTTGCAAACCTAAAAGATACCAATTGCAATAATTGATACCATTTGTGAATTTTAGTTCAAGTTGGCAATTAAGCTGCGTGGTAAAGATTCAATCATATATACAAAAACATATCAAAGCTAGCTAACTAGGCATAAGATGGTAGTGAGCAATATCAAATTAGAATTACATCACAATTGAGTAATAATCAAAGCTCTCATCTAAATGCCATGTATGCATGATGAGGAAGAAAGCAAGACAATAAAACTTCCCTAATTACAAGAAGAATACTAAATGCAAGATACAACTTGTAGAAGTAAAAAGATCAAGCTCTCCATAAACACAAACTGTAAGAGAAAATAACTAAAGGCATTTGCAAGGGAATAAATAGCTCAAAAGATCCAATCTGACAAAAGTCACTCCGTAAATTCTCTCCTCACAACGACTGATTAGAATGGCTAAAGGAAGAGAGAGCTATGCTCTATACTCCACATGGTCTCTAGGAGAACTCATAGCTAAGGGGCAAATATAAAACGCTAGAAATCCCCACTACTAGACACAAGTGACTAAACAAGCAAGGTTGACCTAGACTGGAGGAAAGCACAACATAAAAAACCCAAAATGTGGCTAAGAGGGACTCATGCAGAAAGTGATTCTATCTTTACCAATCCTCCAACTACAAAACTCCAAATGATACGAAATGAACTATCATGGGCAAACATAAAGCACAAAAAATAAAACTTGCATCACACCGCTTGATGGTGAGATGTAGTCGAAAGATAAAGACTAAGCATGATGTATTCCAAGAGTGATAGTCATCACTGGATGTTGGAATAAGGAAGATGAAGACCTAGAAGATCCAGAACCAGGGAGTCTGCCCCAAGTCGGTCAGATCACCATCATGTGGCTAGTCTGGCTGCTGGGGATCGGTCTAACCGCCAAGTTAGTGGCAGTCTAACCGCTCCCCTGGTCCTAGATAGCAATGTTGCAAACTTTATTCTCCGCTCTCTCATGTAAAGTCTACATCACATAAAAGAAGTTGTTTGTTTCTCGAAACTAGGTTAGTGAAGAATGACATACAAAACCACTCTCAAGACACATGACAAGCAACAGTGCTATAATCCAAGATGAGAGATAGGTAATGAAAATTCAGTACTCACATAAGCATAAACAAACAATTTTAAGCATAAACACGAAAGAACATAACATGTCAATGAGCAAAACATGAATACTACACACTAGAGAGATAAAAACAAGTTCTCTATATATATATATATATATATATATATATCCACAGTAGGCATTGAAGCAAATGAGCAACGAAACACATAGCATGATAAACATATAATCAAAGAAAACACATGCAAGAAATTCTATAGCAAAGCTCATCTATCCATAATTAACTATATTACTTATATTACTAACACCATGTAAGCATAAAATATATCAATAAACAAAACATGCTTAAATTATATTAATATGGATCAAGAGTAAGGTATGCTAACATAGAAATCTAATGTATACATGATACCTAGAGCAAGATATCACAAAAGCATGGTGGAGGATATAACAAAATAACACAAGCTCGTGATGAAAAGCTAAACTCAAGCATACATGAAAATCATGATTAAAATTACAGCCTATGCACATATGAGCATGATATAAAATATTGCAAGAGACATGCTCATGAGAATAAAACTCATATATCCATTAAACATGAACAACTAGCTAGCTCAAGAATATACAAGCAAAATACACATAAAGGCATGACAAGAACGTAACATGAGCAATACATGCCAACATGGTACAAGAGAGCACATGGATAAGCACAACATGCTAATTATAATTAAACATGAATATAAGGGCATAAAAGTATAGGATAGCTAACAAAGTAGATGAAAATGCCAAATGTGAAAGTACATGTCTCTTGGAGGCCATTAAAGGGCATGAAAATCCATCAAGTATTCCAATCACACAATGAAGCAAAAGACTAAAACCCATCAATCCATATTCTCCATCTCACGTCCCTGGTACCTACAAATAGGAAGAACTAGTTGTCCAATTTTTGGATCCTGAAGAGTTAGTGAGCAAATACTTAGGAATCTAAAGCTTGGATACACCACCATTAGAAGCAATTGCATTCTTATATTAGTTAGCATGATACATTGGATAGTTCATGCAAAAAGATCTATTCTTGGAGGCACGCCATGACTAGACAACTAGATGAGGAGAATGAGTGTCATCTTTAGGAAAGCAGCAAATGCCTTACTTAAAAGCACCAAGATAAGAACCAATAAGAGCATCAAAAGAACTCATAAGTCCTCCTTGTTGTGGGTGCACACCTTGATGGGAAAGACGAGGTCCACCACTTGAGAAATGGTGAAAATGTTTCTTTGGGACAACACGTGGACCAAGACCAAAATTATGAGAACCAAGTCCCACACGCCATTCAACACCACTAGAAGAGGTGTCACGGAAGGCATCAACAAAGCGGGTCTCATGTTAGGGTTTCTCTATTTGGCTAAAACCACGTATATAATGCGGAAGCTTAACTCAAATTGGTTTAACGCAAATATCACCTAAATTAATAGGTTCACCTAAGTGCACCAACAATTTAAGTCTATATCAAAGACTTGTAATCCTAAGAAGACAATCAATCAATTTAATTCTATAAAAAAATTTGAATGTAGATTGAGCATAAGAGAACAAACCACAATTGACACACGATATTTTATCATGGTGTTCGGAGACTTGTCGGTCTCTCCTAGTCCACGTTGAGGTAAGTTTAAACAAATTAGACTGGCTCTACGAATTAAGCCTTCCACCTTAAATTCACTAGTGGTAGCTTTTTCCTGCTCTGAGTGGGTGAGTTTCAAACTTCACACTTCGTCGGGTTTTCTCATAAGCTTCTTTGAGAAGATCATCACACATGACACCTCCAACATCATCTAGGAGTCGACAAACTTCAAGAGTAATAACTCAAGCCCCTTGCTTGACTCTCACCACGTGCAATAAATGCACAAACTTAAGTGAATACTAAATCCACCTTTAGATGCAACATATGCAATCTAGATCCTTCCTCCTTACTCACAAGGTGTAACACATACACAATTGAGAAGCGGACCTCACAATAGCTCAAAGGAATAAAATAGAGTTAAGCAACATCTTCTCCAACAGGCCACAAGGGGAATTTATACCCCACATAAGAAAACTAGCTGTTAGAGTCAAAATCCTAAAAAATAGGATTTCCAGAAGTACCACAACCTTACAACCGGTACTTTCGCTCCCCTTCACAACGGTTAGAAAACTAGCCGTTATCAGCTAAATCCAAAAGTTCCTCTGTTCATTTTTTGGTACTTCCGATCATCGAAACTACCATACCACACATGTGAAGCTACCATTTTCCTAGGTAGGAGAAGACTAGCACACAGATGTCTCTCTAAAAAAACATACCGCGGATAAATCCAAAACTTTCGGGGTTCGGTAGTACCGCGCAACACATACCTGTACTTCCGCACGCTGCTTCAGACCGCTCACACCGAGCTGGTACTTTCAACAATCGGTAGTACCGCACAACACATATCGGTAGTTCTAATTTTCGGAAGTACCACAAAATACACAGCGGTAGTTTCGATTATCCTGAAATATACAGATACTTCAATAGATTTTGCAAAACATATTTGAAAACTATAGTATCATGTACACAAGGATCATATATGATTCCCAACAAGTTGCAAAACACAGTTGCACACATTTGAAACTATGACATAAAGAATTGGTACATAGACTTAATACATGTGCAAAATAGATTTGTAAATCTAAGTCATATGCTACAAGAATTATATATGAGCTTCAACCATTTATAAAACATATTTGCAAATATAAGCCTCATACTACAAAGAATAAGAAACATGGACTTTAAACACTTGCAAAATATATTCGTAATGTATAGTCCCATCTTACAAGGATCCAACATCCGAGTTTCAGCTATTTGCAAAATACATTCGTAAATATAAGCATCATACCATAAAGAGTTAGAGTAAGTGGGGTTGAGCTATCAATACATGATGAGACTCAAACTACTAGACATAACTCTTTGTAATAGTACGGTAACCTATACTAGCAATCTGGTCTTCCAACCAAACACCAAGACCAGTAAAAGACTAGGAACACATTCTTAGCCCTAACCAGTCATAACTTTGTCTTGAGCATCTTCTTGAAGCTTGATGACACACATCATCAATTCATATTCGGGTCTTGCCTTCATATGGACCAACTCATGATGCATCTTTTTAAGCCCCATCCATACAAGATGGGTCTTGTCTTTACTTGATAATCAACTCATAATCATCTTCTCTTGGACATGCATTAACTCATGATGCATCCTTCACTTGATGGCCTTCAACTCAGGAAGCTATATTCTATCTCGCATCTTGACTTAATGATCTTCAACACATAAAGTCATCCCAAGGTATCTTCTCTTGTGGAACCTAATCTATTCATCCAACTCATGAAAACTGTTATCCCATAAATCAATTGCCATCAATTACTAAAACTTCACCATTAACACATAATGGAGGAACTAGATCTACAATATTTTCTTTTGGGTAATTCATGATAATCTCAACAAATAATGAGATAGATATTGGTTTGTGAGTATACACTATATACACAACAATTGTATGCTCTAAAATAAGTTTTGTTAAGCAGTTAAGGGTATGTTCTTTTCGGTTTCTAGAAGCGGCTTTTAGCTTTTGCTACAGTACCCAACTTTTAAACGTAGTATTTTTTTTAAGACAGAGTCTACAAGTTAATTGTAGTACACATTAAAAGCCTAACATCTGTACAATCCAAAATCGCAAACGATTATCTCTCTGTCCGTAATCTGCTAGAAGCCACAGCCATATCAAACAGACCCTAACTCATTTGAATGTGTGTGTTTATATTTGAAATTAATTGCTAGTAAAGCTTACTCATTTGGTTGTCATTAATCATTTAACCATTAACTCATAATTGAGAAACTAGATAACAACCCAATTATGAGTATATATGAATTGCACTAGCTATATATATACTTATATATATATATATATACTTAAGAGTTATGTTTTAAAGTAAAGATTCTTAATATGTAGAAAGAGAAATATGGCTTAATATTAATGAAACTATAAAGCATAAAGTGAACTCTTCTTAAATATATTCATACAAGAATATAGTGGAAAACATATACATATATTTATCTTAGATTTTTGGTGGAGTTTAATCTATATTTTGGATTCAAGAAATACACTAAGGTATAAGAATGTAATGTTAAATGCATACCTCCGTGATTTTCACTTTTTCATCCAAATGAGACTAAACCATATCATAATCAACAAACATGTTAGTCTCATAGTGCATAAGTCATTTATCACATCCAAATGAGAATAGATAATATCATATTTAATAAACAAGCTAGTCTCACAATTGTGTTTATCATTATCACCAAAATCAACTTAATGGAGTTTGAACTTACAAAAGCAATAGTCTGCATGATGCCTATCCTTCCTACAATATGAGTAATGGTACAAAGGTCTATTAGGAGACATGGTCTGGGAGGACAAAGCACCATTTTTTCTTAAAAAAGAAGTCCCTTGGGATAAGTATGGATTCCTCGTGTTGGCACTAGGTCCACACATACCATGAGATAGGCGATGTATGTTTCTAAAAGCTCGACGATGGACTCAACTCTTGTTTTTGACACGACAAAAGTAAAACTCAACAATATGTTCATCTTTCCTACAAAAGGTGCAATGATACTTCTCTTTGAGAGAAGTAGTAACATGTGAAAAAGAAGAAGCCTTGTCTTTGGATGTCCCTTGAGCAACACCGAAAGAGCTACAAGAAGCATCAAGAGCCAAGCAAAAGCTATCCAAAGCAATAGCACAAGTGCCAATATCAAGTGACTCAAGAGAAGTACGAGAAGAATCCAAATCTGGTGAGAAACACAACACTTTATCCAAAGACTCAACTTTCTCTCAAAGCAATGCAAGATCTGCAGGAGATCAATGATGCTTTCTTAGTCTACATGCAATACAAAGCATTAACTTTATTTACTAAGCTAACATAAATCTTGTAAGAGACTAAATCATATTTAAATATTTATCACAATTAAAGCATATGCTACAAGGACTAGACTTAAGTTCATTGATATTAGCCCTCATATTATCTAATTACTTAAGATGAGTGGAATGAGTCAATTTTAACTTATCAATTTCAGCAAGCATGCTAACATAAGAATCACAATCATTTCTAGTGATGAGCCTAAGATTGTCTATCTCTAATCTAACACAATCAAGTTCATGACGTAAGGTAACACAAGAATCACATGGCATAGAATTATTTAATCTAGGCAATTCATTTTCAGATTTCAAGCATTCAAAAGTTCTTAATTTATCATTATCCACAAGCAATGACTCACAAGGCAAAGGATATTTCAACTTAGCAATTTCATCAAGCAATTCACTCTTCTTCATCTTTAGAATACCCACAAATTGCCAAGAGTATTAATTCTTGTATTTTGAGTTTCTCCTTGCTCACCTTGAGTTGAAGATCATCCTTAGAAAGCTTCTCGCGATCATCCTCCATGGCCATCAAGTTCCTTCTCCTCCTTAGATTCATGCTTTCTTAACATGCCCTATATATATGTACATACCTATTTGTGCAGTTACTTGAGGACTAGTCTAGTCAGATGAGCCTATTTGTTCGTTCGCACATAGTGCATATGTCTATGTTCCTATTTAGATCAAGCATTCATCATCGTTGTACTGCATGAACCTTTTCATGCTCTGCATGCATGAGACATGGTGAAGTGAATATGAGGGACCACGTGAGAAGGTTCAGGTATTTTGGTAGTTTGCCAAATACCAAAATCTTCTTTGGATCAAAATCGTGGCACTTGAACGGTGTTTGGAAAAAATGATTTATGTTTGAAAAAATGATTTAGGTCAAGGAGATGTTAAGAAGATCAAGTGGATCAAAGGCTAAAGACTTAGGGTGGTTTAGACTCATGTGCTTTGAAAAATATGCATGAGTGAAGTGTGAGTGTAAAACTCATGTTATATGGGGTTAATGGGTTTCACTAATTATGCTAGTAGATAGTATCTATTAGAGTTAGATATGGACTGGTTGTTTCATCTATTTAGTAGGTTGGAGATGAAGGCTTCTGGCTAACCATTCCAAGCATTCTTGAGTTAGGGTTAGGATTTGAGAGAGAATAGTGAGTGTTGTGGTGTGCTTTCTTTTCCTTCTCATGGAGTAGTCAAACTTTCATCCACAAGTAGCAATATAATCAAATATGTTCATCTCTCGTTAATTCTTCTTGTCTTGGTTGATTTGCTCTTGTTCTTGTTGGTTCTTTACTTCTTTTCTCCCCTTCTTGATCTCGCTGGTGCCAAGGACGTGTATATGATAGAGATGACTTAGCTAGATTAAATCACATCTATCTAGGCACTTTGGTTTGAAAGTTCTCAAAGTTGCCTGGTTCTTGCATGATTTGGAGCCCTTCTTGAGAAACCTTGGTTTGAGCATTTTGGCTTTTATTCATCGGTTGGTTTTCCTTGTTGTGACATATGGAAACACATCTAGAGCCATGTTGGCTATTCTTAACCCATGAGCAAGTTGTTTCTCAATATCTTGAGTTTTGGTCGGGTTTGGTGCAACCTTGTATGTTTTGAGAAAAGGTTGGGACTTTGACCAAGATTCTTATAATTCTTAGATGGAATAGGTTCCTTAGACCCTCAGCAAAGTATATGCTAAATTTGATCTCATTTGATCATAGATTTTGAAGTTTACATCAAAATTGGTTTGGACTAGGGTTGATTTTTCTGTTATAGGAACCTAGCCCCGGTCAGACCACCGGCTTAAAGCCAGTCAGACCATAGCCTTGTAGCCAATTTATGGCTGGTCAGATCAGCCAGGTGCAGAGCTTTGTATCTTTGTTGTTTCAGGTTGTTGTTTGGCTGTAGGCTATGAAATCTAATCCTCTTAGTTCTCTAGCTTTGAAGTGAAAGATTTCCTATACTTGCAGAAAAATTATAGCTTTCGATTTAGGTTTTTTTTTTGTTGCTATTTTCATGTGTAGACCACAATATTTCTTACAAGTACTGCTTCAACGATGATTCGCACCAATTCACATACCTTGACCAAGTTGATTCCAGTTTGTAAATAACTTCATGTTGTTTCCAATTATTCTACATACTTATGTTCATTCAACGTATTATAATTCTAGTTTTAAAGACTTAGTTAATACCTACTTGTTATGTCTATATTTGACATTATTCATCTAAATACCTTGTCACCATAGAATAAAACTCTAGTTAGTACACTAGTATTTGCTGAAAAACTTTGTAGACATTCTTAAACATACTTAGAAATAATCCTAAGTTTGGGATAACATTTCATATAAAATGATCATTATTAAAATATATTATTGACTTTGGTGAGCCAAGAAGGTGCATAAAATATTTTTAAAATTTAAAAATATAGTTTAGATTTAGGCAAATAGTTAGGTGGCGGGTGCTCGGTGGCACATGGGGTATGTGAAAAGTTTGTCTAAGTCAAGTAAAGAGAGCTATATGAGCTACTGCTACAAAGCCATATTACACTACCACAAGTCTGATATGAAACAGACCTAGCTAACTAATTTGCTGGTCCCAACTCGAGTCTCGCTATAGGTTGAATGTCGATATAGTGTAGGTCACAAGAAGTCTCACACGGCACAAGAGGGGGCTCAATTTAGTAGATTTTTTATTGGGATGAAACCTTAGCAGGGGTGTGACCAAGTTGATGGCTTTGTATTGTAAAGGTCTTACCGTGATCTCTCTGCCATATACCCAAGAAAGTGTGCTAATCGTGTGGCAATGTCTGTGTTTAGGTTAGTGTGGGGATGGACGAACACTAATGATATTATTTGATTAAAATATTGTGTTTTACTTATTATATTAAATTCAGCAATTTACATCTACTTATTATATTTCCTTCAATTTGCTTTACTCATAAATAGCCCTATTATGCTTTCACTTGTTATCCTTACATTAATATTGTATTTTCTTTGTAACTTGTAAAGTATATTTTGTGCTTACCCATGCTTAATTCTATTGCTCAGAGGATGACTACTTTGACATTGGTGAGGACCTTGATGAGTAAGCCGCGTCCTACAGTCGTTTGCCTGTGGGCAGACTGGATGAGCTTCTTTCGCTTTGCTTTTTCTTCCACTGCTTATATTTAAATTTGGCCTATGAGCCGTTGATGTAAGCTTTGGCCATCAGGCCCATATTTTGATAATTAATGAATGTCAGTATGGTGATATTTATCTTTGTTATCCACTGTGTGCACTAGCTGATTCTAGACTAGTGCAATTTACACAAAGGATCCAGAGGTGTTGCTTCCAGGTCTAACACCTCCAATACTGAGACATTGATGTTTTTGCTTCTGCCATGTAGGTCTGTCAAGCGAAGAAAGAGGACATGTGGCTTATTGACTCCAGGTATTCTTGACTTATAACTGGAGATTCTCGTTGGTTCTCCTCCCTTACTTGGCATCCAGCGATGAGGCGATAATGTTTGGGGATGTTTCTATCGGGACTATGATGGCTAAGCGCTCTATACACGTCAATGATCAGTTCATGCGCAAGGTTGTGAGTTTGGTAAGTAAGCTGAGGTATAACCTGCTTTCTATTTTCCAGCTTTTAGATGAGTGTCTAGAGGTGAGTGCAGGATTCTAGATTTCTCTTATGAGTTGTGTTTAGGATTTCTAGGTTGGAGAAAATCTTTAGTGATGATTTTAGTTTCTCTCCTAGTTCTAACCCTAGGTAATGTGGAATCGTAGGCTTGATCATATAGACTTCAATTACTTGACTAGAGTCAGTAACATGGATCTTATTAGAGCTTTGCCTAGGCTTAAGAGTTGCAAAGATCTAATTTGCTCACCCTGTAGACATGGTAACTGCTTCTCATTCATTTCTTACCATGGTGATGACCAACGCACCTAGACAGCTCTTGCACTTAGATACTGTTGGCTCTTCTAGAGTCCAGTCTGTAGGAGGAAAGTACTATGTGCTTATTATTGTAGATGACTCATCTATGTATTCTTGGTTGTATTTCCTTACTTCAAAGGATGAAACATTTGGTTGCTTTAGGGAGTTGGTCCTTAAATTAGCTGTTGATCTCCTAAGAGCTTTAAGAGTCATTAGGAGTGATAATAGCACTAAATTTAAGAACTCATCTTTTACCACTTTCTATACTAAGCGAGGTCTAGAGCATTAGTTCTCTTGTCCTAGAGTTCCCCAATAAAATGAAGTTGTAGAGAAAAAAATATGACTCTAGTAGAGATGACTCGGACTATGTTTGATGAGCATAGTACTCCTAGGAGGTTTTAAGCTAAGGCAATTTCCACCGTTTGCTACATATCTAATAGGGTGTTCTTGAGATCGTCCTTAGGCATGACTTTTTATGAGTTGAGATTCGGTCGTAGGCCTAGCGTTTCACATTTTAAGATATTTGGTTGCGAGTGTTTTATTCTCAAATATCACAACTTAGATAAATTTGAATCATGATCTTCTAACGGCATTTTTCTTGGACATCCTGCTCATACTCATGGCTATCATGTTTTAAATTTGGATACAAATAAAATCTTGGAGACTTATGAGCATTTTCTTCGATGATGGCCTAACTTGGAGGATGAAGATCAAATCCCTCCTCTGGTTGCTCTTAAGTTGGTTGGAGAGCCTGCTTCCAATACTTCAGCTTCAGTTAAGCAGCCTTCTCCCACTTTCACTTGCGATTCAAGTGGCTTTGCCCTACCTTCACAACCCATGAGGTAGAGGACACTTCTGCACTAGGATCACTGCTTCATATTCAGTGACGACATTCTCTGGAGCAGATGATTGGTGATCTCCATGAGTGAGTTACTCATTCCAGGTTTATCTCTCCAGATTTCTATGCTTATTTTTCTTTTATTGCATCCTTTGAGCCTCGAAATATCACCCATATTTTATCTGGTGCTTCTTGGGTCAATGCCATACATGAAGAGTTTGAGAACTTTGAAAGAAACAAAGTCTAGTTATTAGTTGAACCCCCTCATGGTCATAATGTCATTGAAACAAAATATGTATTAAAAAATAAGCAAAGTAGGCATGGGTTAGTGGTTTGCAACAAGGCTAGACTAGTAGTTCAGGGCTTCTCCTAGTTAAAGAGTTTAGACTTTGAGGAGACTTCTGCACCTGTTGCTAGATTATAAGCCATTCGTATTTTGCTAGCATTTGCCGTGTCTAAGGGCTTTAAGTTATTTGAAATGGACATCAAGACTGTATTTTTAAATGGTTTCATAGAAGAATATGTCTATGTCAAGTAGCAACCTAATTTTAAAAATTATGTTTTTAAACCATGTTTGTAATCTCTCTAAAGCCCTGTATAGATTGAAGAAAGCTCTTAAAGCTTGGTATGATAGGCTTAAGAGTGTTCTACTTACAAATGACTTTAAAATAGGAATGGTAGATAAAACTTTGTTCACTCTCAGGCATGGCAGTGGTTTCTTCCTTGTTTAGATTTATGTTGATGACATATTTTTTGGTGAGTCTTCTCATGCTTTTGTGTTTAGATTTTCAGATACAAGGAGAAAAGAATTCGAGATGCATATAATGGGTGTGTTAGTGATATGCCCTAGAGGCAACATGGAGATGTTGTATATATCACATACTATGTTTATGATACATTACTTTGTTCCTTGGAATAGACATCATCATTATTGATCAATGAGTATGTGACTTATTCATGAGACTCTTAAATACTAAGATGTTGCTATTTCTAAATGATCCCTGATCGTATATCATATGAGGAACAAATATGATTCAAAGACAAAGATCAGCATATGTATTGATTGATGATCATGTCTCATGGATCATGGTATGGTGATACCAAATCAATAATATGGACATATGTTAGTGAACATATGTTGGATAGACCTGCCATGAGACACTGCAGAGATTCCATGTGTCATCAGTTGGTCTCAAGTAGTGTTTATGTAGAGTCCTTAGACTTGAGGTCATCATGGTTCCCAACATGAGTAGTAGCTTATTTTGGGACTACTAAACACTACTCCGTAACTGGGTAGTCATAAAAGTAGTCTTCGGGTTTGCCATGAAACATGTAGTGGGATGTGAATGATCAAGATAGAATTTGCCCCTCCTTATGGGAGAGATATCTCTGGCCCTCGATGTAATGGATTATGAAAGTGCATGGCCATGCCAAGGTGATTGAGGAGTCAATCACGAGTTTATAATCCATCACGGAATCGAGAGAGTGATTGAGCTATTAAGAGGATGACACAGTCTCGCCTTGAGCTCAATCTATATCGTGAGGCAAAGGGATTCGTACATGAGAGAACATTACGAGTTAAGCCGATATGATCTTTACATATACTTTAGGGTTAATATGTCTTACTAGAGACCGCTATTAACATGGTAACGTAAAGGCGTTTCGGTCACGACCAAGTATCGTGAACCTCACGGTCGCACGCTTAACGGGTTGGAACACTAATTCGAATATGATTCGGATATGGGCTCAATTCGGATAGAGATCCGAATAGACTCCTATTGGGCCTCGGTCCACGAGGCCCACGTGAGGAGGTCTATATATGGAGGCGGGCGGAGGGATTCGTCCCCGTTAACAACTAGCAAAACCCTAGCCGCCACCTCCCGAGCCAAACCCTAGCGCTCACGAGTGCTAGTACACTCGCGATCGGCGTTCGCCCGGACGTGTGGATACCGGTGGAGGCGCTGCTCGTTGCGATCTTGATCGGCGTGCGTGGAGGAGACGATCTGTTCGGACGATCGGCTACTTCCACTACTACCTCGACGCGCGTGATTGGATCGGTTTCCAATTCATCTTCATTTGTCCGCGGCGTCTAAGTGGTAACGATTCATGATCCTTCCTTAGCATGATGTTCTTGGGTGCGCGGTAGAAAAGTTTTGTTTTACGCTTCCGTAGCCTCACGCGTATTTCATTAGTGGTATCAGAGCCATCTTGCTTAGTTTGCAATCTGGATCAGCGCATATGTTGATATGCGATAGTAGTAGATTGGATCTATTACGATCTAAATCGATAGCACGGGTTGATGAGATCAATCGGTCATAAGGGGTTGAAATAGGTATGAGTTGATAGCATCATAAGGCCAAAAAGATTAGTTCGTGCTCCTTCTTTGATGTACGCGCGACTTGCCCCTACGCTGGAATCACCATCGGGGCTAAGCTGCGCACAATCGATGGATCGAGCCAACGGATCGAGGTCTTGTGTTGTGGTCTCCTCAAGTATACCGATCGCGATGATCAATATGATTGATCTAATGAAAATTGAGACATTTTGAATGGCTCGGATTTGGGTTGATTTGATCGGCTCGATAAGATTTTCATAGCGATTTCATAGATACGATCTATGTAATTCTATGAGGTTTTCAGGGCGCTGCCCTGAAACCCGCGGGGGGCGGCTCCCCCCTCGACCCCTCGCCGTGACCGGTCGTGGGACCGCCGTGTATATCCCCCCTTGTATAGCGTCTTGGGTTCACATCGTTAGGTAGAATGCGATTCTACGTCTAACTTGTTTTTGCAGAGAATGATGTGAATAGTATGGCCCTATAGCTTATTTGAATGTATGAGATGTATGTGATGCATGTAACATTCGTTCATGGCCTGCGTGTCATGATTATTACAGCTATTGTTAGCTGTATATATTGTATTTAACGACCTGCGTGTCGACCTTAATGCTTGAATCTATCTTTGTAATCTTCAATTTCTAGCTATTATAGGTAGTAGCCTAGTTTTGAGGTTACAAGCTTTTAAGCATGGTGGCCTAAAGGAGTGATGTGGAGGATAGAGATCGTCTACACCTACTTGGAGATGGATATCACCATTTTTGGGCCATACTACTTCACAGTTAAATGTGTTTATCTATGATGTTATCTATCTTATTCTTATGTAATGATATATGTGATATGTTGCTTTGGTAGGATAGAATCCCTCTTAAAATTAGGTGTTAATGCCCTTCCATATGCTGCACCAAAAGATAATGATCACCGCATGGTAGGTCTACCAAAGTAGAGTGCCATCGGTTATCATCATCATTTGGGGTAGATGTCGGACATCTACATGCGGAAGTATTTGGTTTACTTAACAAGGTTATCAAAATAGTTTTGGACCTTGGGGCATAGATTGGGGCCGAGGCATACTGATGTCACCCAAAGTAGAGTCACATATGGATGTGATTAGCAAGGTGTTGCTTACCCATGTCACTAGTTTTCTAGCCGTGATGCCAAAGCTCACTAGGAATTAATGAAATGAGGATCTTTACCCACTATGTAACTTAGAGGGAGTTTTTGTTGCAAAACTCATAGTGGGAGTCTTTTGCTAAATAGTTTAATAAAAGATGAACATAAACATAGTGCTAAACTTTGCATATTCTTGTGTTGTAGATCATGTCAGCTAACGCCGCATCCAGTACTTTTAATTTGCGATCTGTTCTTGAGAAAGAAAAACTCAATGGAACAAACTTTTTGGATTGGTATCGCAACTTGAGAATTGTTCTCAAGCAAGAGCGCAAGGAGTATGTCCTTGAGTCTCCTTACCCCGAAGACTTGCTCGATAATGCTCTCAGTAGCTGCACGGAGAGCTTATGAGAAGCAAGCGAATGATTGCCTTGATGTGAGCTGTCTCATGCTTGCCACAATGTCCTCTCGAGCTTGAAGCAATATGAGAACACAGATGCCTACAATATCATTGTGGGGCTACGTGGTATGTTTGAGAACCAAGCAAGGGTGAGAGGTTCAATACTTCAAAGTCCTTATTTGCGTGCGAGCTTGCGAGAAGGAATCCGTCGACCCTCATGTCATTAAGATGATTGGCTACATTGAGAGTCGGAAAAACTTGGTTTTCCCTTAGCCAAGAGTTGGCTATCGATGTGATTCTCCAGTCGCTCCCCCCGAGCTTTGAGCCATTCATAATGAACTTTAACATGAACAATCTGGACAAGACCCTGGCTGAGTTGCATGGGATGCTAAAATCTGCCGAGGATAGCATTAAGAAAAGCAGCAATCATGTGATGATGATGCAGAAAAGCAAGGGCAATCCCTATGTCAAGAGAAGCGCGGTCAAAAGAAAGAAAGCTCCTGATGCGATCGCGAGCAGTTCTAAGGCCAAGAAAGACAAGAAGGGCGATGCTCATCCTGATGCAGATTGTTACTACTGTAAGCAATCAGGACATTGGAAAAGGAACTGCCCAAAGTACTTGGAGGATCTTGAGAAGAAGAAGGAAAGTATGACTTCCACTCCAGGTATAAATGTTATAGAAATCAATCTTGCTACTTCTTCCACTAATTCTTGGGTATTTGATGCCGGATCGGTTGCTCACATCTGCAAATCGTTGCAGGGGCTAATAAGAAGTAGAAGTTTGAGGAGGAGCGAAGTGGATCTTCGCGTTGGCAATGGAGCAAAAGTTGCTGCGGTAGCTGTTGACACCATGCCATTATCTTTACCTTCAGGACTAGTTTTGGAATTGAATAATTGTTATTGTGTTCCATCTCTTTCAAAGAACATTATTTCTGCTTCATGTTTGCAAGCAGAAGGTTATGACTTTAAATCTATGGACAATGGTTGTTCTCTTTATTTCAAAGATATGTTCTATTGTCATACTCCATTGGTGAATGGGTTATACGTTCTTACTCTTGAAGGGTCACCGGTCTATAACATTAATGCAAAGAGGCAACGTCCGAATGATTTGAATCCCACGTTTATTTGGCACTGTCGCTTAGGTCACATAAATGAGAAACGCATGCAGAAGCTCCATAGAGATGGTATTCGCACTCATTTGATTTTGAATCATTAGAGACATGCGAATCTTGTTTACTCGGCAAGATGACAAAGGCACCTTTCACGGTCAAGGTGAGCGGGCAAATGACTTATTGGCACTCGTACATACCGATGTATGTGGACCAATAAGCTTAACGACAGAGGTGGTTTTGAGTACTTCATAACTTTTATCGATGACTTTAGTAGATATGGGTATATCTACGATAAAGCATAAGTCGAATCCTTTGAAAAGTTCAAGGAATTCCAAAATGAAGTGCAAAATCATTTAGGCAAGACAATCAAGTTTCTACGATCGATCGTGGAGGCGAGTATTTGAGCCATGAGTTTGGCAATCATCTAAAGGATTGTGGAATTGTTCCACAATTGACTCGCCAGAACACCTCAATGGAATGGGGTATCGAGCGAGAAATCGCACCTTATTAGATATGGTGCGCTTCATGATGAGCCAAAGTGATCTTCCGTTGTCTTTTTGGGGTGCGCTCTTGAAACACGCGTTCACACTAAACAGGTTCCATCAAAATCGTAGAAAAGACACCATATGAGATGTGGACGGGACAACGTCCTAGCTTGTCTTTTCTTAAGATTTGGGGATGTGAGGCTTATGTAAAACGTTTACAATCTGATAAGCTCACTCCTAAATCGATAAATGCTTCTTTATCGGGTATCCTAAGGAAACAAAAGGATATTATTTTTATAATCAAGGAGAAGGCAAAGTGTTTGTCGCGGCATGGTGTCTTCTTAGAGAAAGAGTTTCTCTCAAGAAGGGATAGTGGGAGCACAGTGCATCTTGAAGAAATTCAAGAAACACTGATAACGTTTCAGCTCCTGAGAACCACAACAGGATGAACAAGCTGTTGAAGAATCATTGTGGACACACGAGAACCACGTAGGTCGAAAGGTCACGTCGTGCACCGAGAGGTACATGTTCTTGACTACTCAACAAAGGGACATTTTGTTGTTAGACAACGATGAGCCTAAGACCTATGAAGAAGCGATGGTGGGACGGACTACGAGAAATGGCTTGAAGCCATGAGATCTGAAATTGAATCCATGCACGATAATCAAGTTTGGAACTTGGTTGATCCACTGATGGTGTTAAAACCATTGAGTGCAAATGGGTTTTCAAGAAAAGATAGACATTGATGGAAATGTTCACATCTATAAAGCGCGATTGGTAGCCAAAGGTTTCAAACAAATTCAAGGTGTTGATTATGATGAAACTTTTCGCGCGTCGCAATGCTAAAGTCTATTCGGATCATTCTAGCGATTGCTGCATATTTCGACTATGAAATATGGCAAATGGATGTCAAAACAGCTTTCCTTAATGGAAATCGAGTGAGGATGTGTACATGACACAGCCCACGGGTTTTGTCGATTCGCAATCGATTGGAAAGATATGCAAGCTCCAAAGATCCATTTATGGATTAAGCGAGCATCTCGGAGTTGGAACATTCGTTTTGATGAAGTAATCAAAGGGTTTGATTTCATTAAGAACGAAGAAGAGCCTTGTGTTTACAAAAGGCTAGTGGGAGCGCACTCGTATTTACGGTCTTATATGTGGATGACATATTACCGATCGGAAATGACATTCCTTTCTTTCGAATCATTAAGTCTTCATTAAAAATAGTTTCTCTATGAAAGACTTAGAGAGGCAGCATATATTCAGGCATCAAGATCTATAGAGATAGATCAAAAGGCTAATTGGATTAAGCCAAGATACGTACATTGACAAGGTGTTGAAAAGGTTCAACATGCATGATTCCAAGAAAGGTTTTCTACCTATGTCACATGGTATAAATCTTAGCAAGAATCAGTGTCCTAGTACACCGATGAGCGGGATAAAATGAATGCGATTCCATATGCTTGGCTATTGGGTCCATTATGTATGCCATGCTTTGTACACGTCGGATGTTTCGTATGCTTTAAGTGCTACGAGTAGATACGATCGAGATCGGTGAAAGTCCTTTGGATTGCCGTAAAACATCTTGAAGTACTTGAGAAGAACTAAAGATGTGTTCCTTGTCTATGGAGGTGAGGAAGAGCTTGTTGTAAATGGTTACACCGATGCTAGCTTCCAAACTGACAAAGATGATTTTAGATCGCAATCTGGATTTGTGTTCTGCCTGAATGGCGGTGCGGTAAGCTGGAAGAGTTCCAAGCGCAGACGGTTGCTGATTCTACAATGAAGCCGAGTACATAGCGACTTCGAAGGCGCCAAAGAGGCTGTTTGGATCAAGAAATTTATTTCGAGCTTGGTGTGATGGCTAGTGCCTCCAGCCCAATGGACCTCTACTGTGACAATAGTGGGGCCATTGCACAAGCCAAGGAGCCTAGATCGCACCAGAAGTCCAAGCACATTTTACGGCGATTTCATCTCATCCGCGAGATAGTGGAGAGAGGCGATGTGAAGATATGCAAAGTACAAGCGGATTTGAACATTGCAGATCCGTTGACAAAGCCGCTTCCCACCAAAGCATGAGGCTCACACTAGGGCAATGGGTATTAGATATCTACATGGTTGACTCTAGTGCAAGTGGGAGCTCATTAGTGATATGCCCTAGAGGCAACATGGAGATGTTGTATATATCACATACTATGTTTATGATACATTACTTTGTTTCTTGGAATAGACATCATCATTATTGATCAATGAGTATGTGACTTATTCATGAGACTCTTAAATACTAAGATGTTGCTATTTCTAAATGATCCACGATCGTATATCATATGAGGAACAAATATGATTCAAAGACAAAGATCAGCATATGTATTGATTGATGATCATGTCTCATGGATCATGGTATGGTGATACCAAATCAATAATATGGACATATGTTAGTGAACATATGTTGGATAGACCTGCCATGAGACACTGCAGAGATTCCATGTGTCATCAGTTGGTCTCAAGTAGTGTTTATGTAGAGTCCTTAGACTTGAGGTCATCATGGTTCCCAACATGAGTAGTAGCTTATTTTGGGACTACTAAACACTACTCCGTGCTGGGTAGTCATAAAAGTAGTCTTCGGGTTTGCCATGAAACATGTAGTGGGATGTGAATGATCAAGATAGAATTTGCCCCTCCTTATGGGAGAGATATCTCTGGGCCCCTCGATGTAATGGATTATGAAAGTGCATGGCCATGCCAAGGTGATTGAGGAGTCAATCACGAGTTTATAATCCATCACGGAATCGAGAGAGTGATTGAGCTATTAAGAGGATGACACAGTCTCGCCTTGAGCTCAATCTATATCGTGAGGCAAAGGGATTCGTACATGAGAGAACATTACGAGTTAAGCCGATATGATCTTTACATATACTTTGGGGTTAATATGTCTTACTAGAGACCGTTATTAACATGGTAACGGAAAGGCGTTTCGGGTCACGACCAAGTATCGTGAACCTCTGTGGTCGCACGCTTAACGGGTTGGAACACTAATTCGAATATGATTCGGATATGGGCTCAATTCGGATAGAGATCCGAATAGACTCCTATTGGGCCTCGGTCCACGAGGCCCACGTGAGGAGGTCTATATATATGGAGGCGAGGGGCGGAGGATTAAATCACTGTTAACAACTAGCAAAACCCTAGCCGCCACCTCTCGAGCCAAACCCTAGCCGCTCACGAGTGCTAGTACACTCGCGATCGGCGTTCGGCCCGGACGTGTGGATACGGTGGAGGCGCTGCTCGTTGCGATCTTGATCGGCGTGCGTGGAGGAGAGCGATCTGTTCGGGACGATCGGCTACTTCCACTACTACCTCGGACGCGTGATTGGATCGGTTTCAATTCATCTTCCATTGTCTTTGCGGCGTCTAAGTGGTAACGATTCATGATCCTTTCTTAGCATGATGTTCTTGGGTGCGCGGTAGAAAAGTTTTGTTTTCTGCTTCCGTAGCCTACGCGTATTCCATTAGGGTGATCTGACGTTCTTTCTCAGCTTTCAAATCAAGCAATTGAAGAAATGTACCTTCATTAATCAAAGTAAATATACTAAGGACCTTATTCGGTGCTTCAACATGGGAACCAACAAGCCTATCACTACTCCTATGGCCACTTCTAGGGTTCTTGATCCTGATGAGGATGACGAGCTTGTGTATCAGAAGAAGTACCATAGCATGATCGGCTCCCTCCTCTACCTTACTTCTTCAAGGCTGGGTCTGTGAGCTCGATTTTAGGCTTTTCCTCGTCTCTCTTCGTCAAATAGCACATCACATATTAAGGTATCTATAAGCCACTCTTGACTTTGAACTCTGGTATTCTTCCACTTCCTTACTTTCTATTCAAGCATTCTCAAATACACTTTGCGGGGTGTAGGATAGATAAAAAGAGTATCTTAGACATTTATAACACCTTAGACACATCTCTTGTCTCATAGTCATCTAGGAAGCAATTTTTTGTTGGACAGTCCAATGCTAAGATGGAGTATGTAGCTGCTGCTAGTAGTTGCTCTCAGGTTCTCTGGATCTTATATACTCTACAGAACTATGGGTTAGCTTTGGGTAGTGTTCCACTCCTATGCGATAGCATTAGTGCCATTAATATAGCCAAAAAACCAGTATAGCATTCCAAGACCAAACACATAGACATTATATTATGTATCACTTCTTTAAAGATCATGTTGAGAAGGGTAATGTTGTCCTCCAGTTCATAGAGTTTGAGCACTAGGTTGCAGATATTTTCACCAAGGCACTCGATTATTCTCATTTTACTTTTTTGCGGGGTGAGTTAGGGGTTATTTATCCTTTTGACATGGTTTGAGAGAGAGTTTGGCTCTTTTGCATCCATTGTATCATCTTATATATTTAAATTTCAGCAACTTACATTATAAAATATAAATAGAGTTTTGACTATTATCCCTGTGTGATATCCTATGTTATTACTATGGGAGTTCAACTGGCATTAATGAAGTGCCTTAGAACCAATTGAAGAAGGAATATCATAAGTTTGATATGAGACCTGGAGAATATTTGAATGAGTATTTCTCGATGTTTCTCTTGCTTTTATAAGATTTTTAGCAACTTGCGTGCTGTTGGTGTAATTTTTTTTGAATCTAAAAATGCACGGCAAGTACTTAGAGCCTTGGACATGGCGGTTTGAAAAATGAAAAACACGTCCATCAATGACACCGCTGTTATGAGTGAGCTAACCTTGGATAAGTTTTATTCAAAGCTCAAGACTGATGAGA
Source organism: Melocanna baccifera (assembly GCA_036346265.1). Taxonomy (NCBI): domain Eukaryota; kingdom Viridiplantae; phylum Streptophyta; class Magnoliopsida; order Poales; family Poaceae; genus Melocanna; species Melocanna baccifera. Next base: position 17,418,073 of record CM070695.1, read on the forward strand.
TTGACTTGTTTTCTCACAAGAGCAAGTTATATTCAATGGCTCTTGTGACAAATCCAGCTAAAGGTCTTTTTTCTGGCTCAACTGAGTTTGCTCTTGTCCTACAGCTAAAGTTACCATTGTCGGTCCTACAGAATCTTTATACTAGCCTCCAAATTTCGGGACCATGTAAATCTTTGAAATCAGCCATGCACTATAGTGTTTTTTTTTTTTTGGAATACTGCTGTCACAATTCGGCAGGCGCAGATTTAGTCCCTAACATAAAACTTGTTGATTTTGCTCCGTGCGTGTCGCTAATCTTGTCAATTTAGTTAAATCAATCGCTTTTATTTTCACCACTCCTCGCTCTTTTTTCTTTTCATAATCACGTGCCCATGCACAAATGATCGAACTCTCTTGCTGCCGATCCGATGAGCTAGAACAACACTGGAGAGAATCCGATGGCAGACAAGAATCACACTCCTCTCTTTGCTAGCTGATCTACTGGCTGTTTCACTCGTACAATCAATCAATGATCTCTTCTTGTGCTTGCAAGGAAGAGGTTGCTGCGTGCAATTAATCATTCGTCCAAGGTACGCATAACATTAAGGGCATGCATAATGGATGCGTTATACGCCGTATAATACATATGGTCGGCATGGATATGGTTATTGCAAAACTAACCTACCTCCTATCATCAACACGCAGTACTCGTATATATAGTACGTAGCGCAATACGTACACGCATGGGATACCATTTCGATTAATTAGATCGAGCAGCTAGCAGCCAACGGACGAATCAAGCTTCATCATTACCCGCCGCCCGCAACGGTCGTACCAGATCGACTATCTAATAATCAAGGCGATAGTTTGCACCTCAAAAACTACTAGCAGAAGCATCGAGTTGATGTTAAGAAGGGATCATACCCAATCTCTTCGGATGGATACGGGCCTGTTCTTTGCGGCTTCTAAAAGCCGCTTTTGACTTTTGCTACATTAACTAACTTTTAAACGAAGTATTTTTTTAAGATGGAGTCTACAAGTTAATTGTAGTACACGTTAAAAAATTAATATCTGTATCATCAAAAATCACAAGCGAGTATCTCTCTTTCCGCAATCTCTATCGCAAACAGCCAAAAAGCTATCAGCCGCAGCCAAAAGCCATCAGCCGCAGCCGAAAAGAACAGGCCCATATTTTAGTTCAACTTCTCTCTCACATCGAAGAGACTGAGCCCTATCTGTTACCACCGGAAAATTCTTAACAGCAGTACCGCGTCCATACGGAGAATACTCTTTGACGGTGTATGTGAAGAGCTAGCTGATTTTCTAGCAAATCGATAAAGTCAACGATAGTTAAACCTGAACAAAAATCAATCCTTGGTGAAACATCGATGCGAAGTAATGACGAATAGGAACAAATCTTAAAACATGGATAGATGTAACTCACAGATTGATCAACACGTCGATGTGAAACAATATTAATCAAAATCAAATTATAAATGTAAGATCCTACTAGCTACAACATATTCATAAGTTACAAAAAAAAAGATGCAAAAATATAGTAAAGGATGATGTGTGTGTGTGTTTTTCCGTCAGCCGGTATAGAATATTTATAGTCTAAAATAGTCAACTTAATCTTGGATTATGCTTTAAGTCTCTCTCTTCATATCTGCTCAATATTTTCTTGGATAGAGTTCCTGTGCGCCTTCAAATATTCTTGTCTCTGATCTCCTATCGACATCTATCTTTTCTTAGTCGGTATCTTCGGGAGGTTTTTTAGAGTGGTCGATACTGGATTCTAATTTCTGAGAATTTTGATTTTTCTTTATAATTATATCAAATACTAAAAATATTTTTTTGACTATTTTACCTACCAAAACCCGTCAGCAATGGTATGTATCCAGAAGCAAGAGCACCTAGCCCTATTTTGGAATGCATGAAGTAGGCTGTTTTTTTGTGAGATTCATGAGTTCGTAACATACCCCCCCCCCCGGCGCTTGCTCTCTCTCTCTCTCTCTATTTGTGTGTGTACATGCCGATTTGTGCAGTTACTCGAGGACTAGTCTACTCAGCCGAGCCTATCTGTCCATTCGCACAGTAGTGCATGAGTGTGTGTTCCTGTTTAGATTAAGTACATCCAATTTTGGGGGCCAATTCATGCAGCATTCAAGACGCAGATTTTCTTTTCGCTCGGCCATAAATATGAACTTCTTGTAGTTCATTATCGCTCATCTCAATCGCGCATCGTAGAAACTCATTCTCACGGTCGTCGCAAAAAATTAAGAATGCGTAGCTCATTATTTTAAGAAGCCAGTGCAAAGCTCATTAAGGACGTGACAGTGCCGATTGCTTCTCCCGAAAGGCAGGTAGTTTTTTATCGCATGCTTTCGACGTTATTTCCGTGGTCCTAGTTAATTAGTGTTATTTAGTAGTCATAATTAATGTTGTTTGTATTACAAAATAAATAGGTCATAGTAATTTAGACATAGTTTTTACTATTTTGTAATTAATATAGTTTTTTTACCTATTTACGTGGCACCATTAGCGATCGACTGTTGGCAAGATGTGTATATATGCACGCATAGAACAGATAATAAGCGCACGATGGATTGATCGACACACACACGCACACATATCCTTAAAGGCGGGAGGATCCCCGGCCTCCTAAATCATCCACATTCTCTGTTTTGCAGAAAGGCCAACTAGGTTTCCCAAAGTCGCTAAAGGCAGGCAGATCCCTAGCCTCCTAGGGCGTCCACGTCCTCCTTTTTACAGAAACGCCCTTTGGTTTCTCGAAATCATGAGGACGACTCGGTCGAACGACAGCTGGGGGGTTAAACTTGCCTTGTTTGAATAAAAACCTCGTCGTTTCTCCAAATTACATTGAAATCTTACAGCCTTCTAGCCGTCCGATCGTGCCAAGGGCCAGATGCCACCATCCACACGCGCGCTCCAGCCACGTGCCCTAACTCCTCTCTCGATCCACCGCCTCCTCTCGTCGCTCCTTCTCCTCGGTCCAGCGCCACTTCGCCCCTCCCCTCCCTAGAGAAGACAGACCCATCAAGGAGGCACATAATCCCTCACACCTCGCTCCCAAGGAAAGAGGTTCGAGGGCTCCCATTAAGGCCTTTGCCCTCCAAGGCTATGTCTTCAGTCCTACTACAAGAGGTTACCACAACAACTCTACACCTCTTGTTGCCGCTACAGGCGTCAGGAAGATTATCATATGGTCATGCGTATACAATGCAACCAACGATTGATTATATGATATACAAATCAAAGAACTACTGTTATGCTAGAAAGGATAGTAGTATCCCTTGCTTATATTTATAAATTAGATATCTCTATGAAGGGTATTTTGGTCATTTGTACATACCAAAGAGCCTACAAATACCCTATGTATCCCTCATTTGTAGGAGAGCTATCTTAAGCTCTTATGAGCAATAAAGAAGCATGTTTAAACTGGTGAGCCCTTAGGGGCTTTGCTCTCCAGAGGTAACCCCTGTAGGCTCACCGATAGAAGTAGGGTGGTCCTCTCGGACCTCCAAACCTGTATAAATTCCTGTATCATTTTTACTCTCGTGGATGACAGTCTGTCAGACAACTAACGTTCACTTCCTCATTTGTGTTTGGGTTTCACACCAACAACATTGGTGTCATCCGTGGGGATTCTTAGCTAATCGATGAAAGGTTATAGCTCCTACTAAGAAATATTCCAAGTCCAATATGCTTCCTTTAGTTCTAGAGTGCAATGAGCTCATGAATGACCTGTCCACTCTCCGAAGGAGCCCTTGTTATGCACCCTCGTTAAAGATCAGGCCCATCCACCCCGGGATAGACAACGTCCTACATGCCCTAGGGCACCCGAACGCATCCTCCTCCTTTGCACTGGCTAACGCGGGGTCCAATTAAGGGTGGAAAGCTCAAGGCGCCCTCGCAGCCAGTGGGCTAAGGGTTCTAGGCCAACCATCACCCTCGGGACCCTTGACGTCGCTAACTGCAAGGCGATGAAGGCCAGCTACGAGGGCTACCCCCTAACGCGCTATTGTTAGAGAGCAATCCGGACTTACAAATCTTATTACTCTCATTTGGGTTCTCATTGGTAAATATTTTGAGAAGCATGTGTGAGTGTGTAAAACACGTATTAGTAAGGTTGATGAGTTTTCCAATCACTTAGCGGATCGAAACCCATTAAGTGGTGCTGGTTATATGTAGGAGGAGAGGAGAGAACTAGGGTTGATGTGGTGAGAGAGACATGTAGAGATTGTCTAAGTCTTGAGTTTTTTCTTCTCTTCCTCCCTATATGAGAAATCTTATGCATGTAAAAGTGGTGCTTTGTGATCACCTTGTAACCATTCATGTATTGGTAAATCACCTACTCTTATGATAATATATCAACTCTTTGATTCATTCTTCGTGTTTCAATTATTCTTTGTTTGGTTTTTCATGTTCTTGAGCAAGAAACTCGAAATCGTGTTCTAGGTAATTTTGTCTTGAATATTTGCCTAGTTTATCTTACTAGGACATATGAGAGTGATCTAAAAGGCCTTATATCTTAGATCGTCACAAGCAAGAACTAATTTAAAGCTTTAGGGTTTTGGGTGTTCTTGAGAACTTGATTTCCTTCGACTTAGTGAACCCGAATCCAATAACCTCTATGATTTTTGATTAGTTTAGGTTCCTATTGCCTTAAGTCTCATGCAAAATTTAGAAATGTTTATATGAGATTTGAGCAAACTCTTGGTATTTAAGTTTTGTCCCTAAGGTTTTTAGGTCTGGAATAGTGGACCGGTCAAGCCAGCCTTGGACCTGCAGTCAAATTGGCTTTGCAGGCTTTGCAGTCAGACCACCTTGTGGTCAGACCGGATTTTACTTTGCTTTGTGTAACTCTATTGGAATAATCTGAATTTGGTGACTCTCATAATTACTTGAATGAAGATTTGAAATACTATTAGGGTAAAAAGTTTGGAGAATCATTTGTCCCTCTGATAGTCGATATCGGTCTTACAGACATAGATAGGGTCGATGGGGCAGTATTGTCCAACACTCGAATCAAATTCCAAACACATACATGAATCCCAAAGCCCTTCTGTGAGTTTTGACCTAAGCAGAGCTCAGTGTTGGATTAATTGGGCTTGGTCCATTTAATTTAGCAATTAATCAAATGAAATTCCTAGGCCCACATGGAAAAGCTGTTTAGTCCCATATGGAGAGTTGAATGGGAGTTACACCACTTTAAAAGGTGGAACGTGGTAACCCCCTTGTGGAATTGGAAAGAGCCAACACACGCGTGCGCGCTCGCTCGCTCGCTCGCCTCGCCTCGCCACGCCACGCCACGCCGAGCCGTGCCGTGCGGTGCGGTGCGTGTGCGTGTGCGTGCGCGTGCACGCAGGCGTGTCGGGTGCGTGTGCGTTTTTCTTTATCTATTCGAAAATCGTAACGCATTGGTTGGCAGTAACGGTACAGTTACTAGTGAATTATGGCTGCGGTTACTTTCGAGTAATGGCTACAGTTACTAGTGACTAATGGCTGCAGTTACTCTGGCTCTTTGTTTTTGCTGTTACAAAAGGCTCTCTACTCCATACGGGATAAAAAGATAGTATTCTGGTTCTGTTTTGTGCTGTGCGAAGCAATCTCCGGTCCAGAACCTTGCGCGCAAAGGGTTCTAGGTGAGTAGGCCTCCGAAACTCTGTCCGTTTGTGTACCTGCACGGGTAGACGGGCAATCAAGTTTTTGGGGAGCGCATTGGCGCGACTGCTCAATCTGCGAAGTACGTCATCTACTTCCTCGTGGTGAACTGTTCGCGAGACTTCACGGCGAACATCTTCCTGCATCAGGCCTCGTCCTGCATCACGCCTCGATCGACTACATCGAATAGACCATCATGTCGACTGATGGTAACGGCGCCTCCGGTGTCACTGACACTGGCCCCGCCCGAGGGTATAACCTGAAAACTTCTCTGGTATATTTGTTTCTGTGTGCTATGAATATGTTAATAGGTGTTGCTATTAGCTTGTTCGTAAGCGAATATGAATATATCATTGTTGAATCACTCATGCTTTTGTATGTCATATTTTATATGCTGAATTTCTGGATTAAAATATGCCGAAAATTGACTAGATATTCAACAATCCAAAAACTTGATAGGTCTTTTTCGGTAGTTGGTTTTGCTGCGTCGCTTAAGCCGCACCCTCCGTTTGATGGTTCAAATTTTTAGAGATGGCGTGCACGTGCGATCCTGTGGTTTACTACCATGGAATGTTTTCATGTTGCGCAAGGCAAGCCCGCTGAGCCTCTATCTGCTGAGGACGAACGCAAGTTCAATGTAGCGGATAACTTGTTTCGAGGTGCACTTATTAACATACTGGCAGATAACATTGTGGATGTGTACATGCATTTGCCTACGGGCAAAGAGATGTGGAATGCACTTGAGGCCAAGTTCGGAGTTTCTGATGCTGGCAGTGAGCTGTATGTCATGGAGCAGTTCTATGACTACAAGATGGTCGATGACCGTTCTGTAGTAGAACAAGCTCATGAGATTCAGGCGCTGGCAAAGGAGCTTGAGAACAATAAGTGCGAGTTACCGGACAAGTTTGTGGCTGGCGGAATTATCGCCAAGTTACCACCTTCTTAGTCGGATTTTGCTACCTCTCTAAAACACAAGAGGCAGGAGTTCAGTGTTACTGATCTCGTTGGCTCTCTTGGTGTTGATGGGAAACGGATCGCATGCAGCTGTTCATGGTGTTGGTACGGTCGATCTGAAGTTTACTTCGGGAAAGACCGTGCAGCTGAAGAATGTGCAGCATGTCCCCTCCATAAAGAAGAATCTCGTCAGCGGATCTCTATTATGTAGAGATGGTTTTAGGCTTGCATTTGAGTCCAATAAATGTGTCGTGTTTAAGTATGGAACATTTGTTGGTAAAGGCTATGAGAGCGGAGGCTTGTTCCTTTTTTCTTTGATGGATTTCTATAATAAATTTGTGAACCATGTGTGCAACGATGATGATGAATCTAATGTTTGGCATTCACGACTTTGTCATGTTAATTTTGGGTGTATGACGCGCTTAGCTAATATGAGTTTAATCCCGAAATTCACTTTGGTCAAAGATTCTAAGTGCCATGCGTGTGTTCAATCGAAACAACCTCGCAAGCCTCACAAGGCAGCGAAAGAGGCGAGGAATTTGGCACCGTTAGAACTCATTCATTCCGATTTGTGCGAGATGAATGGCGTGTTGACTAAAGGTGGGAAGAAATACTTCATGATGCTTATAGATGATTGCACTAGATTTTGCTATGTGTACTTATTGAAAACAAAAGATGAAGCGTTAAATTACTTTAAGATCTATAAAGCTGAGGTAGAAAACCAACTTGAGAGAAAAATCAAGCGGGTAAGGTCTGATCGTGGGGGAGAGTATTTTTCGAATGAGTTTATTTTATTCTGCGAGGAACATGGAATTATTCATGAGAGGACGCCTCCCTATTCTCCCGAATCAAACGGGGTTGCCGAAAGAAAGAACCGCACTCTAACTGATTTAGTTAACGCTATGTTAGACACTGCGGGACTTTCTAAGGAATGGTGGGGTGAGGCTATATTGATCGCGTGTCATGTCCTGAATAGAGTTCCTACAAAGAATAAAGAAATAACATCATTCGAGGAATGGGAAAAGAAGAAATTGTCTCTCTCATACTTGCGCACCTGGGGATGTTTGGCCAAAGTTAACGTGCCAATTGTCAAGAAGCGCAAACTTGGACCAAAAACCGTAGATTGTGTATTTCTTGGTTATGCTATGCATAGTGTGGGTTATAGGTTCTTAATTATAAAAACTGGAGTACCTGACATGCGTGTTGGTACAATTATAGAGTCCAGAGACGCCACATTTTTTGAGAATGAATTTCCTATGAAATGTGATGTACCTAACTCATCTAGTCAAGAACCTATAATTTCCCTTGATTCTTTTGTGCCGATAGAACATGCTGAGGAAACGCCTATGGAAAATCCTGAGGAGGATAACAATGAGGTTACTCGAAAGAGTAAGAGACAGAGGATTGCAAAGTTCTTTGGTGATGATTTCATTGTATACCTCGTGGATGACACTCCAAGAACCATGGAAGAGGCATATTTTTCTCCTGACGCTGACTATTGGAAGGAAGCAGTACGGAGTGAGATGGACTCTATTATGTCTAATGGAACTTGGGAGGTCGTTGACTGTCCTTATGGGTGTAAACCTGTAGGATGTAAATGGATTTTCAAGAAAAAGCTTAGGCCTGATGGTACAATTGAAAAGTACAAGGCAAGGCTTGTGGCCAAGGGTTATACTCAGAAAGAAGGCGAGGACTTCTTTGATACTTATTCACCTGTTGCCCGATTGACCACAATTCGAGTACTACTTGCCCTGGCTGCCTCATATGGTCTGCTCGTTCATCAAATGGACGTTAAGACAGCTTTCCTAAATGGAGAGTTGAAGGAGGAGATTTATATGGATCAGCCAGACGGGTTTGTGGTAAAAGGTCAAGAAGGAAAAGTGTGCAAGTTGTTAAAGTCTTTCTATGGTCTAAAGCAAGCACCTAAGCAGTGGCATGAGAGGTTCGACAGAACTTTGACATCTGCTGGCTTTGTTGTGAATGAAGCCGACAGATGTGTGTACTATCGCTATGGTGGGGGAGAAGGAGTGATCTTGTGCTTGTATGTTGATGACATACTGATTTTTGGGACCAACCTCAATGTGTTGAGGAGGTTAAGGACTTTTTGTCCAAGAGTTTTGAGATGAAAGATTTGGGAGTGGCTGATGTGATTCTTAACATTAAGCTACTGAGAGGAGGTGATGGTGGGGTTACACTTGTGCAATCTCACTATGTAGAGAAGGTTTTGAGTCGCTTTGGTTATAGTGACTGCAAGCCTGTTTCTACTCCTTATGATCCTAGTGTGTTATTGAGGAAAAACCGAAGAATAACAAGAGATCAATTAAGATACTCCCAGATCATTGGTTCATTGATGTATTTAGCTAGTGCTACGAGACCTGACATCTCGTTTGCTGTGAGCAAGATAAGCCGATTTGTTTCAAATCCGGGAGATGATCATTGGCGTGCTCTTGAGAGAGTAATGCGCTATCTAAAAACAACCGTGAGTTATGGTATTCACTATGCTGGGTACCCAAAGGTACTGGAGGGCTACAGTGATTCAAACTGGATCTCTGATGCTGATGAGATAAAAGCCACGAGTGGATATGTGTTCACACTTGGAGGTGGTGCTGTTTCCTAGAAGTCTTGCAAGCAGACCATCTTAACGAGGTCAACCATGGAAGCAGAGCTCACAGCATTAGACACCGCAACTATTGAGGCTGAGTGGCTTCGCGAACTCCTTATGGATTTACCGGTGGTTGAAAAACCGATACCGGCTATCCTGATGAACTGTGATAATCAGACTGTAATTATCAAGGTGAACAGTTCTAAGGACAATATGAAGTCATCTAGGGATGTTAAAAGGCGGTTGAAGTCTGTCAGAAAGCTGAAAAACTCCGGAGTGATAGCGCTGGACTATGTCCAGACAGCTAAAAATCTGGCCGACCAATTTACAAAGGGTCTATCACGTAATGTGATAGATAGTGCATCGAGTGAGATGGGCCTGAGACCCACATGAGTCATACCACAGTGGTAACCTGTTCTACGTGATCGGAGATCCCGTGAAGTAGGATGGTGAAACAAGCTGTTAGTTGACTGGGAGGAGAGACTTTTACAGGGCTCATTTCTTCAATGATGCGCTTTTCTCCTATTCTGTATGGCAGGTTGATTTTTACCTCAATGTGATCCGAGTGGCTTATTTAGAGCAGAGATGTCGGCCTACAAGACATCTTAGAAGGAACACACCTATATGAGTTCGACTACTGGTCACAGTCTATGAGATTTGGGTGATCTCTAGATACTCATAAATAGGCATGGAGTATGACTTATATGCTCCAACTAGAGGGGATGCTTTAGGCAGCCTAGTACTAGTAAAGGAACTGGGTAAAGCTTGTTCGCACAAAACTGTCAATTCAAGGCATAGTCCATTGTTCAGTTGTGGATGAGTGTAACTCCTTTCCTAGGTGGATGTTCAACTTAACAGTCTCCATCGAAACACTGGTATATCAAACAACAGCAGAACTGAGAACATTTCTCGTGTGCGTTGAAATTTGGTGGGGATTGTTGGATTAATTGGGCTTGGTCCATTTAATTTAGCAATTAATCAAATGAAATTCCTAGGCCCACATGGAAAAGCTGTTTAGTCCCATATGGAGAGTTGAATGGGAGTTACACTACTTTAAAAGGTGGAATGTGGTAACCCCCTTGTGGAATTGGAAAGAGTCAATACACGCGCGCTCGCTCGCTCGCCTCGCCTCGCCTCGCCACGCCACGTCGAGCCGAGCCGTGCCGTGCGATGCGGTGCGTGTGCGTGTGCGTGTGCGTGCGCATGCGCGTGCACGCAGGCGTGTCGGGTGCGTGCGCGTTTTTCTTTATCTATTCGAAAATCGTAACGCATTGGCTAGCAGTAACGGTACAGTTACTAGTGAATTATGGCTGCGGTTACTTTCGAGTAATGGCTACAGTTACTAGTGACTAATGGCTGCAGTTACTCTGGCTCTTCGTTTTTGCTGTTACAAAAGGCTCTCCACTCCATACGGGATAAAAAGATAGTATTCTGGTTCTGTTTTGTGCTGTGCGAAGCAATCTCCGGTCCAGAACCTTGCGCGCAAAGGGTTCTGGGCGAGTAGGCCTCCGAAACTCTGTCCGTTTGTGTACCTGCACGGGTAGACGGGCAATCAAGTTTTTGGGGAGCGCATTGGCGCGAATGCTCAATCTGCGAAGTACGTCATCTACTTCCTAGTGGTGAACTGTTTGCGAGACTGCACGGCGAACATCTTCCTGCATCACGCCTCGTCCTGCATCACGCCTCGATCGACTACATCGAATAGACCATCATGTCGACTGATGGTAACGGCGCCTCCGGTGTCACCGACACTGGCCCCGCCCGAGGGTATAACCTGAAAACTTCTCTGGTATATTTGTTTCTGTGTGATATGAATATGTTAATAGGTGTTGCTATTAGCTTGTTCGTAAGCGAATATGAATATATCATTGTTGAATCACTCATACTTTTATATGTCATGTTTTATATGCTAAATTTTTGGATTAAAATATGTCGAAAATTAACTAGATATTCAACACTCAGTTGAGTCCTGAGCTTTGACCACATTAGTTTAGCATAGTTAAGCACACGGAACCACGCGCAAAAGGCATCCACGATCCTACGGAAATAATCGCTTAGATTGTACTCCTCGTTGGTTAATCACGACTTGCAAATCCGAGGAAAGTGCAGCTGCGTGCGTGCATGCATCGTGGAGGCGCTCGCGCGGCATGCATGAAACAAGTTGGCGACAACTCCACGCATGCATGCAGACCGCTGTAGCTAGCACAAGCTTGAGTAATTAACTTGTCGAGTTGGGTTTGTCTAAATTAGATAAGGATCAGAGAAATAAAACCAGCAATAGTACTGCTAGTAGTGCCTCAATTAAGAGCAAGATATTCCTTAGAACACACTCATGCTGCTATTTCTGGGGATGAGTACCACGCAAAGGTTTGCTGGTTAATTAATCAAGCCGGGCTAAGCTTGCACGACTTCCGTGATGTATTGGATCCTCCTAGCTTTATTTCTTTTTTTTGTATTCATTTGTATTATCTTTGATAAGGTAATCTATTTTTTATTTTTTTTATTTTTTAGATTTAGTTACGTTAAATAAATTATCATTAGTTACAGTATAAAATAAACTATAAACTAATTTATTTAAATCAAACTAAACGTCCTCTAAATCAGTACGTTTAGAACCAGCCAGTTAGCATGGAAGGTTCCCGTTTTAAATGCCAAAGCTACTGTGCGTGCGGATGCAGAGTGCATGGCTCCCAAGGAAACAGTTTCACCAAGAAAACATTGGATTACGCACATAACAGTGGCTACTCCAGTGACAGTGTTGTGCAAGGCCATGCTTATAGGAGGGCTAATCAAGGAGCCACAGCATCCTAGGGCAGGTGTAGCTAGTAGGGGCAGGTTTCGAAGGACCCAAGAAGAGACCAATATTGCCTGGGAAGGGAGCAAAATTAACCGCTTAACAAGACATTTTGTTGCCTGGGGTTCTGAAGCAGCAGCAGCAGAAAGGCACAACAAGCATGGGCACACAAGCAGCGGCAGAGTTGGTCCACGGAAGGAGCAGTAGCAGTGGCTTTGAGATTCTCATCACACTTGCAGGTGACGTAATCGCTGGCCTCCAAAGACGCAGCCAGTGGGATCCTTAGCTACGGTGTTTGTCGGAGTAAATTTTCCTTTAAGTCAGGTTAATGTACTAGGGTTTAAACTAATCCAAGGGGGGTAGATCTACAGATCTAAGCTATGTTTATCAGTACTTGCTGTCCTGCTTGTCGCACCGATGTGTCTGAACTGAAGCAAACGCAACACTTGGCCTCTTGTTTTGCTTTGCTCTCTTTATTTGAAAACGCATCAAATGGCGAGCATGCGTCAGAATCGTAGACGATGAGAACGGCTCAATTTTTGGACGCAGTTGCGCTTATGAGTTTGCAACTTGCGAGTCGCGGCAGATTCTGCTGTGAAGTGAAACAGCAGGAGCAGAGGATGCTAGTAACGAAACCGACTTTGTAAGGGGTGTTCGGAATAGCGATGATTTTTGATTTTTGTTAAAATTTCATTATAGCTAGCTGATTTGACTTATTAGACATAATTAAATGTAAAAAAATGTAAAAATAAAAGTGGCACGCTAATCTAGAGCGAACAATATAAAGGAATACGGGAAAAAAACAAAACTCAAAAATTTTAAAAAAACAAAAAAAATGATAAAACGCTACAATACCGAAAAACGTCCAACGCGACGCCAGCGTCCATCGTGACGCGGAAATGAGCGTGGCCTAAGTACGGGTAAAAATAATAAAGATAAAAAGAAAAAACAGTGCAAGCGCACAGGACCACGGGTCAATATGTAATAGACTGCAAATTGGGCCGAAAACCTCACAGGCTTCATGAGCCCTGTGTCATCTTACGTGGGCTGTCCGAGTTCCAGCCCAGGCCGCCAATGCTCTGCCCAAAGTCCCAGCCCGCAGGGCATCCAAAGGAGTAGTTGAGTGTGAACAAAATCTGTCCAAGTTTGCTACAGAAAAAAAATTCAGGTATCAAAACTCAATATTCAAAGCTGTAACAAATATAATACACAAACATTAGCATGAGATGTAGTTGTATAATGGGGAACAAACTGAAAGCAAGAGTTTATGCTCGGCATTCTTGCACTCGACACAATATCTTCTTGTCTCATGACAATAGGAATGAAAGACTACTACTCAACAGCAAAAATTTTTTAAGGTTGATTTGCAGTATCGTCATCACAAATGCATGCCCTAACCTTAATATTTTCAGATCATTGACCCAAGTTGAAAAACAATTACCACAGACATGCACAAGTATATTAGATAGAATGTAACGCACCCGTTCTTGGGAACAGGAGCGTCGAACGTCCCGCAACAGCCTAGGAGTTCTGTTGCGGACAAAGGTAACATCGAGCCTACTCACGACCATTTAAAAAGGATTAGTTTGACAAAAATAAGACCTAGTAGTCCGTTTTAACAAATGTATGGGCGTCTAAGCCCAAAATACAACTTACAATTAGAAAAACTGAAGATAACACCCACATGAACGCCTGAGTACGGTCGTAACCCTAACACGAACACTTGCAATGCGCTTGTTTCTTCTGGTATCTGAAGGGGTGGAGTTTATAGCAAGTTTGAGTACAACCAACCGTACTCAGCAAGTTACAATAGTAAATCCCTAATTTACTACATGCACGGAATTTCAAAGGAAGGGAGTATACTGGTTTTAATATTTTATGTGGATGCAGTTTCATTTGTAAACAGTTTAAAACAATAACTCCATTGTACTAATTAAGGAAATGGGGGCCTTAAACATTAGTTTCTTCACTGTACACATGTCAAAAATACCCAAAAACTACTTATGCCTTGATACTAGAATCACCCATCAAACACAGCTTCATTAACCAGAAGCACGGCGCAGTCGAATACAATTTAATTCACTCTGCAGAGTTGCTCAGCTTTATCCGCAAGGTTTCTCAATTACCAATGTCATACAATTGACGGGCCGTTGGGCTGCGGCCCACTCACGCGCGCGGGTGGCCGAAGAGGCCTGGGGACAGCACGCTCGACCCGGGCCGTCGGATCGTAACAGGGGTAGTCCGGATGATGCCACGACAGCCGAAACGGTTCGATTTTAAAGACTCGGTTCGGAAACCACTAGATCGGGAAAGGAGGGCAGGGATGGAGCCACGTCGTGTGCTACTGTTCATCTCCTTCCTCCGGTTGGCCATGGCGGCAAGAAAAACAGGGATAGCCTCCTTGCCGCGATTAGGAGTCGACGACGGTTCCCCGAGGCCGAGGCCGGTACCAAAAGGTTCCAGGGAGGGAGGTGATTCCGTTTTTAGGCTCGGAATGACGAGAGGGTTTGAAATGGCGGTCGCGCGGCGAGGATGAAAATGGTGGTGGAGGTGGCGGCTCGGAGGGGTCTAGGACATGCTCAGGCGAGAAGGGTTTCTGTTCCACCATCTATGGAGGGAGGAGATCACGGGGAAGGTACTGGACTAGCTTGGGGAAGCTCCAAATGAGTTGTCCACGGAGAAGGTGGCGGCGGCCAAAGGGGGTGCACATTGCGGGGCCAGCAGGCAAATGCTACTGCATAGATGAGTTGGGCATTGAGAATGGGGGGTTGTGGGGGTGCTGTGGGCGCAAGGAATTGGACTTTGATCGGGCGAGAAAGGAGATCAATCTTGGAGCTTACCGGGCTCAGGGAAGAGTGGTGGTGGAGCTAGGGGAGGGGAGAACTCAATCGGTTGCTTGGGGAGGAAGAGGGGAGTGGCAAGAGTTCACCCGAGGAAGTAATTGGGTTTTTATGCCCGAGGAAGGCAGAGGGAGCTTGCGGGGGTGCGCGATGCCGATGGTGCTCGTTGGGAAGGGGCGGGAAGGCAACACCGAGGAGAGTGGCGGTCATGCCGATGGGTTTACGGCATCTGCAGGAGTTGGCGGGGGGAGAGTGGACGGCGTAGGAATGTGCGGCATCGCATGAATGGGCGAAGGGGTGCGCCGATCGGCGGGGCTGTGCTGTGTCCGCTGGGCGGAAGGGAGAAGCGAAGCGGTTGGGCGCGGATGCGGAGGTGCAGGTGGGGCCATCAGCAGGTGCTGACGCAGGCGAAGAGATGGGGCAGGGCTACGGCGCGAGAGGGGCGGCCAAGTGGGCACAGCGCGGCCGATGGGTGAAGGGACAGAGCGTGGACGGAGGGAGGCGGGGATTGGCCGGGCGCCAACGAAGGGGAAAAGGCGGGAGGCCAAGGGGAGATTAGGGGAGGGTTTAAGAGGGAATTAGGGCAAACCAAAGATCAAAGAAGTAATCAAATTCATTTGAAAATGAGGTTGTTTCATAGAACTTCCGAAAGATTACCTCAGTCACAAATAATTCACAAAAAAATCTCAGCCTTGCAACTAAGAGATAAGCAATCTGAAAAATAGAGCAGTGAACAAATACAAGAAAAACATTCTTTACATGGCATCTCATGATATCCTTCCCCAAAAAAAATCCCCTTTTTTGACATGAACATGTACAAAGAAGTCTAGATAAAAAAATTTCTTTACACCCAATATGACCAAAGAAATCAATCGCAGCAAAATTTCAAAACTGAAAGTATAGCATTGTGTCAATATGGTACAATTTGAGAACTTTGACCTAAAATATAATTAGGTATAGTAAACTAATATGATTCAATTATGCAATATCTTTTGTTCAGCTATTAGCTCATATTTGGTTAAGTTGTCAAGAAAAATTAACATGTCAAGAAAAATTTATAATCTCTTCTTTAACTCTGAAAAAATATGAGAAAGCTCGCCCATAAACTAGATCATTTCAGCATATGAAATGGAATAATATTGTGAATGCTAGAGGAATGTAATCCAGTGTTGGCCATACAAATAGGCTACCTGAGTGACAACAAAATCAAGCTGCAGCATTTGGACAATGTAATGTAATGGTCACCTCAAGTTTTTCACTAGGCCATGATCTGCTATTTGTGGCAACCACCTCACGTCATGGCCATAACAATTTGATTTGATTCAATCACCTTCTCCTGTAGAAATGTTAAGTGTCACTTTTCTGAAGATCGTGTATCCATGGCATGATTTCTTTGCAATGAGCTGTTGAATCAATTGGAAGAACAATACTGTTGTGGGGCTGGCCCCCACTTACATCCATGCGGTCTGCTAGCCCAAGAGGCCTAGCATAATATGTATACTCTAATAGTAGTGTCTACAATTAGGGGTAGTATTGTAAAGGAGGCCTTACAACCATTGGATGAACAAAGGAAAGATGATTTTTTTTCATTTCACACAGAACATACTAGTCCCCTCATTTAGTGTTTAGTCAGTAGCAACAATAGTTGGTGTCATTCGTGGGGGACTGGACAAGAGAGTCACGAGCTTGAGACAATGGCGCCTAAGAAGGCGACGACGACAGCGAAGCACGACGGTGGCGGTCGCCTAGGCTAGAGTCACGATGAGCAAGCAGCCAGCGTCAGCACAAAGAGCTGGCCCGGACGTCAGCGTCGATGCGACTGTTGACATCAGCAACGAGGTCTGCGTCGGCGCCACCCTTGGCCACAACAACCACACAGGTGGCCAGATGGCCAACATGCACACCGCTGCCAGCACTTCAACGGGCTTGGAAGGTAGCACCAGAGTAGTCAGCGGTCTCAACGCTCAAGCGAGTCCCGTTGCCAACCGCAACTCCTACTGCTCTAACATGCTTAGCGGCTCCGGCGACCAAGCCGTTGCCGCTGTCCACCTCGCAGCGTATGCGCCCGTGCCGGCAGGGGCCGTGGGGCTGGTGACGGAGGGCACCCTGCTGGTGGCCCTTGGAGTGTTGCAGCAGGAGTTGACAGATCTCCGGAGCACCAAGCGGGAGATGCAAGAGGCTCGAAGCCAGTAAGTGCCTACGACAATGACCGTGGAGGTTGCCACCAAGAGGGTGGAGAGCCGCGAAGTCCCAACTGCCACCGACAGTGCGCTCCGGCAAGTAGATCGGGAGTCCCCCCTCTTCGTTGGCCTGCAACAGGCTGCCTGGCCGAAGGATTTCAAAATGTCCACGATCGACCCATATAAGGGTGATACGGATCCCCAAGAGTTTGTGCGCGTCTATGAGACCGCCATCGAAGCAGCGGGGGGTGATGACTCAACGAAGGCAAAGGGCCTGCTGCTTGCCTTCAGGGGATAGCGCTCTCCTGGTTTTTTACAATCAAGCCGAACTCCATGTGCTTGTGGGAGCAAATTCGGAACCGCATGTATAACAACTTCTAGGGAAACTACTCCAAGCAGGTAGACGCAAGCCAGCTCTTCACCATCAAGCAAAGGCCCACCAAGAAGCTCCATCAATACTTCAAGCGATTTGCCAAAATGCGCTTCTAAGTCAAAAATATAAATAAAACTACGATCATCAACGTGGCGATGTGAGGCCTTCGTCTGAGGCTATTGGCTGAGTACAACGCCCGCAAGTCTATAAAAATGATGGCCAAAAAAATTTGCCAAAAAAATCCACATAAAAGTATTCGACTGCACCATTTTCTTTTGCTTGGACTTCGTGCCTTTCTTTCTTTGTTTGTTTGCTTGCCGCGTTGTGCTCTCTGGGCTGCTGACTTTTGCTTCTTCTCTCTCGCTAAGCTGCAAGGGACAGCCGCTGCTGCCTTTTCACTTGCGCTGGCTTGCTGGAGTCACATCCGGATTGAGGCGACTGGACTGAAGATGCACGCCACCTTTCCTGATGTCTTGCACTAGAAAACAACTCGTCTGTTCCTTTTCAATGCTGCCAAAAACGATCATGCTCTGCTTGCCACGCGCAGAACGAGGCGATCGAAGAGACGCGACCGGACGATCGCTTCGGATCCAAGCGCATGAGAAGACCAGATAGACGTGCTCCTCGATTCGCTGCCGTTGGCCTCGGGTGCGCAACGCATGGACGAGTCGTGGATCTGCTGCCTCGCCTCAGGTGCGTTTCCTTTTTTTTTTCCCTAGCGGCGCTTGCTGTGTTGAACCGACGGGCGAAGATGACGTGGACCGAAAGCGACGCTCGGACCCTCGGGAACGAGGCGCTCGGATTCGGCGAAAATGCGGAGGAACGAAGACGCGATGGCCGCACTGCGGATGAAGTCGACTCAGCTTCAGAGATGTCGCGGATTCGGCGGTTGGGCGATGCAGTCGACTTGTAGAGATGACGCAATGGCTTTGGAATTCAACGAAGAAACACGCACGAATTTTTTTTTTTAAACCAATCTCCTGTCCTCTGCTTGATGCTGCTATGGCCGCCGCTGATACTCTCGGGTAGTGGTTTTGATCTTGAATATGTGTTCTAAATAATATATATAAAAATAAGAGGCAAGAGACATAACTTTTATAGAAAAAACTACGGACACTCGAAGGCAAATCACTATAATGAGGAGATATTACAATTAAACGCTTGCTATGGAGCACATCTATTTCTATGGACTACTGATGTATACATATATAGTACGAGGGAAAAGAGTTCTATAAGAAGAGAAAACCAAATTAGAGTCGGTTGCTAGATATTGACATCACGTCTGATACAACATGTACATACCTATCATACCATGTCTGGCATAAGACGATGAGATATCCTACACGGATATGATACGAATTCGGATTAATTTTAATAGTACTGTTTGGTCCTGTTCATTTCGATGTCCCTCTTATGTTTAGCTTCATATTAGGATGTTGTGCTATGCTAAATGCACCTCACCACTTGATTGTACTGCGTGTTGATGCAGAAATTGCAGGTTATGGGTTCAATGATAACATGGAAGATCCGTCTCTTTTTTTTTTTTTTTTTTTGTAGAGATGGGCTCCTACGGTAAATGAGGCAACACTAAATCTTCTATACTCTAGATTAGCTATGCATCAGTTTCGCTTGATAGTAGATTCTAGGGTAATGTTCATATTTGTTTCTTTGGTATTTCTGTATCTTGTATTGTGAAATTATTTCAGTTGAAACTATAACAAGATGTGCACTACACCAAGCTACACGGAACATTTTTTTGATTTCACATTTTGCTTTTTTACAAAAACTAATTCAGTGTTCTTAGTTTTAGTTCTTTCACTAAAACAATAACTGTACTTGCACAGTTGTGCTGAATTACTAAATATCTACTATTATCCAGTTAAGTTAATGGTTTGTATTTCTATTGTTAAAACGGACTTATTATTTGACTATCTCTCTGTGTATAGGTACCTTAGCGTATATTTCTTTTCGTAACTTCTGGAGGAGTCCTCCTGAGTACATGTAATGCAACTTACATGCCTATCGAATGCATGACTAGATGAACATGCAGTACCGCAATTATCATGTTTATAATTTATGAGACAAGTGTTAAAGAGCCCTAAACATTTTGGCATTATGTTATATTTGTTCAACATATTGTTAGCTGGACAATCACTGTGAAGAATAATAACTTTTCGTTGAGTTGCTTTGCTAATTAACCTCCTTTGTTTCATGTGAAGCAGCTTGAAAAAGGTCATCAATGTTAATTCAGCTGAGGTTGATTGGGAACGTTCCTTCTATTTGAATTTAATCACAAATCATACATTGTCACAGTTGCAATATGCAGGTATGTTTCTGCAACAGTTCTGCTGAGATATTACATGCTCGGTATATACTCTGAACAATTGGCATGCAATTATGTATTAGCTAAATATCCGTACATTGCTACGTATTTTAAAAAAATTTAGAACATGTTTATATGCATGTTCTAAAAAAATTTACCACCTGTGAGTTTTAGAACATATAGTATGATAAATTTATAAAATCCGTAACAACACACGGACATTCAGCTAGTTAACTTCTACTTCTAACTTCTGCTTGGATAAACCAAAAGATAATATAAACACCTAACTTCTTAAAGCGGTTTATTCACTCTTCGCACCTGTCTTACTCCGAACATAAGATAAGAGGTTATACAAGAATCACACACCCTAATCCTCTCGCGCGCACATCTCTCTTATTTTCCCTACTGCTCGTGCTCTCCTTCTAACACCGACTTCTTTCAGCCAATATATACATTTTTAGTCAAAATTCATTAGCAGTCAATTCGAACGCTCCCTTATTCGCTTGGCAATTAGCATACACAAGAACCTAAAGGCCCAAAGATTCCACCATCACCACACAAAATCCTTAAACCGCTCCATCAACACAATCTCAGAAGAAGTAATCCATGGTTTAAAATACGAAACAGTCCACGAACCAGCAAAAAATGGTGCAAAGATTCAGTCAATTTAGGAACAATACGATAGGTAGTAATCTCCTCCAGCAAGGAGTAAAATCACACCGCAGCCTCACAGGTCCAACACATAAGTACCAGCATTACATTTCAAACTAAAACATCCAAATTCACTTGATGGGTGCAATAAGCTACCTACTAAAAGATAATGGAGGAAACATTCCTGCTACTACAAAAAGCATATTATGGCATGATACTTAAACCTCCTGGACGTTCAAACCTGCAAAAAAAAAATTTACAATCAACCAGTGTGAACAATAGTAGGGAAATTTCAAACCG
Organism: Melocanna baccifera; assembly: GCA_036346265.1. Taxonomy (NCBI): domain Eukaryota; kingdom Viridiplantae; phylum Streptophyta; class Magnoliopsida; order Poales; family Poaceae; genus Melocanna; species Melocanna baccifera. Next base: position 17,438,754 of record CM070695.1, read on the forward strand.
CTCTCCATATGAACAGCATTACAGCAATGATAAGTGTAGTAAGCACAGAACATGAGAGAAGAGACCAGACATCATAATGACTAGATCTGATGTAAAACATGAATAAACTGAGGATGAACTATAAATAGTCTATAGTTTGATCATACATATGACATGTCATGTAACGTAGTAACTTTAACAGTTTATAAAAATAAATAGTAGCTATGATATTGGCAAGGTATGTAGGCATTATGCAGTCATAATATCTCTGGATATCACAACAAATATTGCAAATTAGAACAAAGATATTATTAGACCTGAGGATGTGTTATCCTATTTTATGCAGCAGTTCTGTAGTGACATGATAGGGAACCCAATAAGTTCCCTAATAACTGGTGGTGAATGGTCAGTGGTGACATTTGTGAGCCATAAAGGTGTGCATCCAATTGTATAGGAGGTTCCGGACTATCTAGAATTACCGATTGTTTGTAGCATAGAGTAGGATGTCTACGATTATCTCAGAATTACTGCTTGTCGGTATCATTGCACGGAATGTTTCGGAGTTCAGACTATCTGAATTTATAGGACACCCACCACTGCAGATAGCATTTCCGATTAACCAAAATTTCACAAGGCATACATTAGAGCAGGTACACAGGAATCCAAAGTATGGAAAATTTGTTTCAACCAGCATATGTATTATATACTCAAATCATGAAACAGGCAGGATATCGCATGCAACAGTAACATCCCAGTATACCTAATGAAGAACAGTGCCAAGAACTAGCGGGGGCATTTGCAAGCAACCAAGCGTCCCAGATCATCGAACTGGCCGGGATCTATATGAATGGCGCAAACAATCGGCGGGGAAGTACGGGAGTACGGACCTGGCGGGAGCGACTGCTTGAGCTTGTTGGCCTTGTCGGCGTCGAAGACGCAGAGGGTGTAGAGGTACCTGGAGCAGCGCACCTTGAACTTGACGGCGTCCCTGGTCCTCTTGATCCGCACCGACCGCGCGTCCTTCCGCCGCGCCGTCAGCAGGAAGTCCTTGATCTCGTGGATCTGCTTCGGCTGCGGGGCAAACAACACGAGCAAAGAACGAATCAATCACATCTCATCACGCATCCGCCGCTCGCGCCACCGTCAGGAACGAACCAACGAGCCATCCACGCAAGATATCTTGTGCGGTGGGAAGAAGAGGAGGAAGAAGAAAATCTCACCATGGTGCTAGCTTAGGGTGGACGAGGCTGGCTATGCAGATCCGATGAGAAGTGAGGATGCGGCGGCGGCGGAGAAGAGGAGAGGCGACAAGAACTAGAAGACCCTACTTACCTCGTCTGGGCCGTACCCTACTAACCACAGGGATCAGACCCATATCTTGATGGTCCAGCCCGGCGCCCCGATCGGCCCAAAGAAAGTTGATTGGATACTCTGTGACTGGTATGTGGGGCCTGTCCGTCAGTGAAGGAAGCATTAGTCTCTCACAAAGGCACTCGAAGAGTCGAATTTACCAAATAGTCAGTTTACTACTTTACCGCGGCGACAAATAGTCAGTTTACTACTTTACCGCGGCGAATATGCGTGTGCATCGTACATGGTCTTTTGTTGCTTCTGTTCTTCTACATAAGAAGAGATATGTCGTCTGATTACTAAGGGAGGTTCGGCTGATTACTAAGGAGGTTTATATTGATTTTTATCGAAATTTTTTTATTTTAACTGATATATAGTAACTGTTTGTAGAGAATCTTCTAGAAAGAAAACACTTGTATATAATTTTAATTGATATAAATAAAGTTACTGTAGAATCTATTACAATTAAATAGTAGAACTATCTTAAAAAGACATTTTATTTGAAAACTAAATACTACAAAAATATTATTTACGATAGAAAAATGACTTTTAAAAATTAAAACAAGTAGGACCTAAATAGTACTAACTACTACGAAAATAATAGGCACTCTACTGGTATAGTTTGTTACAGTCTTGGAGGCAGTCCTGCACACAGAATAATATCCTTATTAAGGTAATAAACCCGCTGAGTTAATATGAAGATTCATCCAACACATTTGATGATCCGAGCTTTGCAACCATTCATGCCTTTACATGGACTAAAGTTACTCCTAGTTTGTGTGTGGATACACGATAAGTAATAACAGCCAGCAGAAACTAATACCGGGGACCACCGAAAAATCTATTGTAGCAGCAAGCGAGAAGAAGAATTACTCATACAAAAAAAGTATCACTTGGGCTACAAAATTGGTTCTGTTCTAATTCTACTAAGCCAAGTAATCCAGCTCGAACCTGTCAGATAAGATCATCTGAAACTCTTGTTTCAGCTTCTTTGTATGCACTGTCAAATCCTGGCATCGATTTGTACTTTGAAGACATACAATTTCATAAAAAGCATAGCCAAAAGACACAGCCGGTTAAGGATGTTCTTGTGGCATATATTTCACGCCATATTCTTGTTATTCACCTTTCTTTGAATTTGATGGAGAAATAAGTAACACCTCTAGAAAAGACAAAACCATCAAGGATGTTTGAGGGTCGCCTCATCCCTCACTTCAAGGGAAGTGGCACAGGGGCTCTTATGAGGCCTTCACCAGGGAAGGCTACGTCTCTAGCTCTACTACAAGAAGTTACCATAACAACTTTACATCTCCCACGATCCCTGCAGGTGTGGGAGGATTATCATCAAGGGTGAAGCTATTTGAAGGGTGCATCCATCCCCAGTGGATTCCACAAGACGAATGAGCCCCGTCGGCCCGAGAACATACCCTAAGGTATGGGGGTCACTCACCGTACAGCCCTACATATACAGTGTGACTGGTTATATGATATACATATTAAAGAACTATAGTTACACCTAGAAAGGACAATAGTACCCTCGCCTGTACATATAGATTAGCTATCTCTATGAGGAGTATTTCATGTATTTGTATAGGTTCAAGAGTCTATAAATTTCACATGTATCCCTCACTTGTAACTTGAGCTCTTTTGAGCAATAAAAAGCATATTCAAACCGGTGAGCCCTCGGGGATCCATTCCTTGGAGGTAACCCCCTGTTGGCTCACCGACAGGAGTAGAGTGGTCCTCTCAAACCTACGAACTGATATAAATCCTGGTGTTATTTTTACTCTCATAGATGATGTCCTATTAGACGGCCGACGCATACCCCCTCACTTATTGTTGAGTTTCACACCTACAATAGAATTTATTCTTACTAAGAATGAGTATATATGTACTCATCAAGACTTTTGCAAATGCTATTATCTACATATAAGGCTATTCCATGGAAGGCTATATCTCTTGTTTGCACAAAGCCCAATTCCAGTTCAAATATGAATAATAGTAATTTTCAAATGATATTTGTAAACCCAGATATTTATAAAAAGGTAATAAGTATTCACAATCATAATAATTACATAAAAGTAGGTTCCAGTACCTACACTAGTAGGGTAGCACAAGCCGGTAGTGCACCATATGCCCCAATGTGTCCCAAAATAATTTTTCATAAATCCATTTTCTAAAACCAAAATCTAATTAAGTAATGTCCATGAATGGAGGCACAACTATTCAAAAAGATTAAGATCTCACTCTTCAGATGACGTACAACTTTATTCACATGATATAACAGCTTATTCATATCATATCAGACAATCAACATGATAGAGTGTGATGAAGTTGCTACAATGAGACCTTTACAATACTTAGTCCTAGGCTCCTAGCATCAACCTGCTCGATGAGCCTAGCCCTTATGACATGAATGTTCATTTATCCCTATCTAAGAGGAGCACACGATTGTATCGGCAAGACTTGCTATTGTTCGCAATAGCATGCAGTCGGATATGGATGTATGTTTACCACCATCCACACTCCATACATAACCTACATCCAGTTGACGGGTTTAATACTAAGATTTAGTAAATTATTCAGTCAAGTCCTCCCCATTAAGGAATACGAGGTTGTACGAAGTGTGCTCGGATCAACAATACTTGAATTTAGTCCTCAATCTACCCGAGCAAGACTACCGCAAACCCAAATTCCACCCTACTTACCACTATCCCAAGTCAAAATCATTTTGTTTCCATTTTTACCAACATAAGTTTCTAAGTCCAAAATATCATAAATATTTTCCAAAGTTTGCCATCCCTATTCTAGTATTTTCCAAAATTTAGTTTGTAAGCATGGCTAAGCTTTTGCTTGCTATACTATACTAAGTCCCACAAATTATTCCTAATAAGTGGGTAATTAATCCTAGGGTGACAATGACAGGGGTGTTCAATGTTAAGGAGGTTTTATCTCAACATTTAGCAATATATAAGTTCTATGCACAAATATAACAATTTTTATTTAAATTAAACATGCACAAATAATTTATAATGAAAACAAAATAGCATTTGAAAACTGGGATCAACATGATGAAAGGGAGCGTTTGCCTACTTGCTTGGTGAACACTTGTTACTGTTTTTGGAGATTGTCATATGTTCCTGGCGCGTCATTTTCTAAACGAGACAAAACCAAACAACACAAATAAATTCTAAAGAAATCCAAAAATCACAAAGTTGGTTCTGGAAGAAATATCTTGAATTTATAAAAATAGAAATAAAAGAAGCTCAATCAAAATTTGTACGAGGAAGAATGGGCGAAAGTTTTATTAGGAGAGAAAATCTGATGGTGAAGAGGAGGTTGTTTATTCTCGAGTACATGAAAAGAAAGCGAGAGGGGGACACTAGCCAGTTTGCTACGGCAAGTAGAGGGCCTGTTCAATGTGGCTGCGGCTTATGATTTTTAGCTGAAAATTTTGAATTTTCGCTATTCGCGATAGAGATTACGGAGAGAAATAGTTGCATACGATTTTGTCTAGTATAGATGATGAGTTTTTAATATGTACTATAATTAATTTATAGACTCTATCTTAAAAAATATTTTTAAAAACCGGATAGATCAGGCCCAGAGTACACGTCTCCGTGGAATATGCCAACTCATTTTACAGGCCAGCATGGTCAGAGCGCGTGGGCCGGGCTAAGCCGGGCTGACGCATGGTTTGGGCTGCGATGAATTCTGCGTGATGTCTCGTCTGAGATGAAACGGATAGCTTTGTACATCGTTCAATACATAAATGTAGCGTTCAGTCAACCTAAACCGTGAGCTTCCACATTACACCGACGATGAACATGAACAGAAGAGTACGTAGATTTCATGGATGATCACTCCAATATGGGGCCTATCCATACTCGTGCCACTCGAGATCTGTACATCACTTCAGACTACCTGAAGAAAAAGCAACGGTTCAGAAGCTGTGCTGAAAGAATCTTCTAGGTACAAAATCTATCAAAAACGTCGAATAGTACTGTGCGGACGGGTCGAGTGTATCGTATGTTTTTGTATAGGTAGCTGGTGTTGGTATGTATAACGTATACGAATTAATCCATGCCGTACTTCCGAGGCAACATGCGCAGTGGAGAGGTAGAGGTCTATGTTCTACTCCTGATGACTGCATAGTGGCAATCTTTTCTTGTGGACTATTGAGAGACTATGTACTAGGTCATACATATTTGTGACGAATAATTGATATTTTGAGTCAAATTTAAATTTTGCAATAATTTTAGAAAATTTAGATTTGCTAATAGTGTTCCCAGTCAAACCGACCTGTGAATGGCGGTCTGACCGGTAGTCTGGTGTGACTAAATTTTGGGTAGCGATTAGATCGTAGGGGCGGTATGACTGATTTCTAGTTGACAGTTGTTTTTTCTCTCTCTAAAGAGTGGATTTTGGAGTTGGTCGCATGCGGTCGGACCAACCATGGTAGGCGGTTAGATCGGGTGAGTTGACCGATATGACTGGCATTGAAAATGAGATCATGCCAGGTGACCGATAAGACCGGCCAGTGGTTGGTGGTTGGATTGAGGCGGTCCGACCAGCCTGGGAAGAGCTGTTAGACTGGTGGCTACGACTAGGGATCAGGGTTGAGTTGAGTTGAGTTTGTTTGATGTCAGTTCATGGCTTTGGAGCCATGAGGATTTGTGTTGTATTGCATCATACATGATTTGGCATGTAGCCATGAGGATTAGGGTGCATGTGGCTTGGAAGATGTAGCGGTCGACGGCAATAGACCGGGACTAGATAGGGTGCTAAGCTCCAAGTGGAAGACTATGTGGCTCAAGCGTGAGTACAGAGAAAACAAGGATCGTTGAGAGGCAAGTTGGTACATATGGTATGCCAAGTGACGAAGCTGATACACATAGAGACGGTTTGGAGAGGCCAAATGCATGAAGACGTAACAGTTAGTCATTGCACACTATGAGCTGTGTGTCAAAGCATAAGAAGATGATTTGAGTTGAAGATGAAGACGGCGTTAAAGGAAGGTATCCAGAAGATTCATCAAGAGTATTTTAGTAGTTAGCCAAATACCAAATTGATACTTTAATCAAAACCACAACGAGGAGAGGCGCAAAGGAGAAGTGATTTAGATAAAAAAAAAGATGGAATTGATAAGTGGATCAATCGCTAAAGAGTTAGCAAGCCGAGCCTTGTAAATGTTGAGATGTGTACCCTCGTTCACTCAAATAATCCAGAATTAAGAGTCGAATCGATGCGCTTCAGCAATGCACCAAGTCATGATGGTGATAGAGATAAAGAGGCCAAGCACTAGGTCATGAACCCCAGTTGGCTGCCTGTGGGTTTGTCTTGAGGGTCCCACTTGTGTGAAGTTTTCATTTTCGCTACTGCATTTTATTGATTTCAGCTTGATCGGCCTATGAGTAAGTTTACTATTATATTTATGCTTTCACATGATATATATTTTGATGTTCAGTACTAAATTTATGAGCACTATCTACTGATCCTGAAGTTTTGTCGAAATAGTAGATAAGTTCAGCAAACCAAATTCCTCCAAAGAAATTAACTTTTAGATATGAGCTTCATTATAATCTTGTTAAGAACTTGATATCATCTTGTTTTCTGGATGTACTTTGTTTAGTATTTTGTTTCTGCTTATTAGTAATTCTAAAAATTGCTTATTAATTAGCATAAATTTGTTGTCAAAATTTATAGTTACTAGTCAAGTGCCCGTGCATTGCAACGGATCTTAAATAATTGATAACGCAAATTCTAAAGTCTCAAACAAACTAATGAGTTTCCCTACATCCATTTTTTAATATAAAACTTTCCCTATATCTATGAGTTGATTGTTCATGGGACTCAAATTTTTCGCTATGAATCCGTCGTGGAAAAATAGTTAAAGCTTAAATTTTAAATAGCATAAAAATTCATGTTACAAGCAAGACAAATCATGCCATGAATCACATGCGTACACATATGCGTAGGTAATCCTATCCTTCATAGAAGACCCTCCAATACATATAAATATGTACACAAAACATGGCATGGCTAAAATTCAGTTAAAGTAAAATAATTCACTTGTTGATATGGAAAATATTTTAGGCTATTAAAGTAACTTGGCCCTACAATGACAGGGTATATGCAAGTTAAAAAGATTCTACGATGGATTATACCTCATCCAAGATCAATAACAGAGCGCATCAACTTATCAACATCCTTCACACTTCTGTGCATCAACTTATCAACATCCTTCACACTTCTGGAAATTGTGATGTTATCTTTGTTTGTTGGGCACTACTTTCCACTGTCCTCTTGGTGCTACTGACTTCGAATCTTCTATTTCCATCCAAGTGGGTCTGAATAGCAATCCAATATCCAAACATTGTTGGAACAATGTAAAAATTCTAAAACTTATTGCACATTATGTATATTTTGTCATCAGTAAGATATTCTAAACAAACAAGCCATGTGATCATATGAGTGACTACCTTTGGCTCAAGCATTTCATCCTAAGGTGAGATGCCAATTTCGTCTATTTAAAATTCTAGATTTACCAATGCGATTGTATCATCATTTATCAACTTATATTTTCTTTGCATAATGGCCTCATAGTTATTGGCACATTAGAGGTACCAATAGTTTTAGTCTCAACCAACCAAGACAAACAGACAATCAAAATCATCAATATATTGTAAACATGAATGTAAATGCACAAGCACCCTCCCACAGAAGAAGCTTCTGAACAGGTGTCAAGTCGCTCTTCCATCGTTCTAAGATGAAACTCCTGTAATCACTGCAAAGGCACAACTGAATTAGTCAATGAAAAGGGTGGTCACTCGTGAATTTTGTCATGATAATAGAATGCGTACATTGAATTCAGGAATCTGTGGAGCTTTCCTTGGGAGAGGAGGAAATGAAGGAGCTTCAGCAATCTAAATGCAGAAGCAAGTATGTTAGGCAAAACATCCAGCAGCTCTGCATCAACAATTACAAATCATATGAGTACTGTACAAACATCCACATGTCTCCTTTTGCTAGGCAAAACATCCAGCAGCTCTGCATCAACAATTACAAATCATATGAGTACTATACAAAAATCCTCGCAAACTACTAACTTTCCATACAAATCATGAATACTAAGAGTGGATGCATCAATGATAGAGCATGGTATTGAAGATACCTCTATTCCCTTTGATGCATTTTGGATCCTTCTTCTCCTTGGCAATCCCAAAAACATCAAAACAAAGGTCTGCCATGGATGTTGAAACCTACCATCAACACAATTAACAGTCAAAATGGGATGATACAAAGAACCAATCCAAACATGCGCATCTGTACACATACACACCCTCCAGACACACCTGTCACCTGCAAAGACGAGATGCAGGCACAAACAATGTGCATGGAAAGATGAGATGGTTCAAGTCTATTACCGCTGTAAATTCAGAGCTAGATGTACCACATAGGTCTATCAGCTTCAGTTTGTCAACTTTGAGCTGCAAGAAAAATGGGGAAAGCTTCAGTGCTACAAGAGGTAGGATCATTTGTACAACCGCAAAAGTGAAAATAAAGCATTATTACTGATTCTGCTAGCACCTTATGCCTCTTTGCACATAAATAGAATGCTGCTGCCGTAAACACCGGCCGACCAAAGTCAGTGCTTGCCCGGCGAGAAAGTGGCAATGCAGCCAAGAAACGCTCCTTGTACCTGAAATAGAAAAATCCTACCCTCAGTACAATTTTGAAGCATCAAATAGTTTACATCTCACAAATTGCTTGGCCATACAGCACTCTAATGGTCTTAATGATCTCAATTCAGTAACTGGTGTGACTATCACTTCTTTAGCAGTGGACTAATGTGCACATATCCAGGATTCCAGTACAACCAAAGAGTCAAGAGGAAGCAGACTTACAGTGCGAATCCCTTCTGCACGAAAAGGTATCAGCCTGACACAGCCAAACTGGATGCCCAACTCACGTACATCCAGAGTTGTCCTACACGAAATTTCGGTCTATTCATCAAATGTCGTTATTTGAAGGCATCAATTGGTGACATAAAAATGCAAAAAGGCTTCCTTCACACCAAGACCATTCTGCAGTGCATTGAACGATCTACTGTACGCCTTATCCGACATCCCACTCACCCGCAATGCCTCTGCCTGATCAAATATCACCTGAAACCTACGCAATGCACAGATAAAACAAGATGGGTCAAACGCGGTTCCCCACATGGGCAATTCGTCGAACACTTCACGAGCAAACCGAACTCATTTGGATGCAGCGATCTCAAGGCAGATGATTGCCTTGCACACCTCCCCCTGCGCACGCACCAACATCAGAGATACATACACACCAGACAGAGAGAAGAAAAGGGATAGTCCGAGTTGCTCACAATGCCGAGGACGGAGGAGTCGAAGGTGACGTCGCAGAGGCGTCGGAGCTCGGCAGCCTTGCGGACGACGGGGCGGTTCCCGGAGAGGCCGAGGCGGGCGGCGATCGCTGACGTGTCCATGGCCGCCGGTAGGTTGGTGGGGTTCGATGCGAGGGTGGGGAGGCGGTTTTGGCATCGGAGGAAGAAATACGCGCAGAGTGGGGGCGAGAGGAGGGGAGGAGGCGCGCGGGGAGAGGAGGAGGCGGCGCGCGGAGGTGGGGAGGCGGAGAGGAGGCGGCGGGCGGAGGTGGGGAGGCGGAGGGAGGGGAGGAGGCGGCGGCGCACGGAGGTGGAAGGCGGAGGGAGGGGAGGAGGCGGCGCGCGGGGTGGGGAGGCGGCGCGCGGAGGTGGGGAGGTGGAGGAGGCGGTGCGCGGGGTGGGGAGGAGGAGAGGAGGCGCCGCGCGGGGTGGGGAGAGGGGAGGGGGCGGCGCGCAGGAATAGGATGGGAGGGGAGGAGAGACGGTTCGGATTTAATCTATCAGATCGAATGGCTAAGAAACAAAGAAGGATGGACCATTCATCAACCATCAACTCCTTTTTTGTAAGTAGTAAAGAGATAAAGAGATTAGATGGAGGTTTCGGCAACTACCAACTTCTTCTTTTATAATAGTAAAGATTTTAAATTCTCAGCAAGATTGCTTATTTTATCGAAAACCCAGGGTCTGAAGTGCAAAATAGCCATCAGCTGATTTTCCTCCTTTCTTTTTCTTTTTTTGGGTTCCTTCTCCTTCTCTATCGGGCCGGAGAATCCAGCCCGTTTGCTCCACACGACTCGGTAGCCCATAGCCGGTGGCTAGGGTTAAAAACCTAGCCACCCGGCTCCTGCGCTTCAGGCAGCGGCGGTTGTTGTGGGCGGCCAGGCGTGGCAAGCGGCTGTGCGCAACGGGCGGCTAGGCGATGCGAGCAGCTAGGCGCGACGGAAGCAGTGGCGACCGAGCGCGTCGACGACTGCGAGCGTAGGTGAATGGCCAGGAGGCCGAATAGCTGCGGCCGGTGGCTTCAAGCGCTGGTAGCCGACCGGGGAACCAAGCTGCGACAGCCTTCAGTGGTCGAGTGGCGAGCGCTTTGGGCTCTGGGCACCGGACGGTCAAGGGCGGCGCGTCGGGCACTGCTATGGTGGTGGCCGGAAAGGCCAAGCGGTAGTCGGCCTCGGCTTCAGGCGCTGGCGCGGGCTTGGCGGCCTCAGCTTCTGGTGCGGGCGCCATGGCGGGCGGCGCGCATCAGGCGCAGTGGTGGCAGGCGCACACGGCGGGTACACGGCGCAGGCGCCAGTGATAGCTTCGGTGGAAGATCATCGGAGTTTAGCCACCAAGGTCGTCGGTTCCAGAGGTGCACGCATGCGGTTTCTAGCCGATCCTTTAATCTACCAGATTAGTGTATGATATGAACCGTAATCCCATCTAGAACCCTAATTAGCAAGTAATTAATCTTGAGTCGAGTAATTACTAGTAACAGATCGGTTCATGCTACGCGGAGGCTACACTCACAGGTAGTATAAGCGTTAGATTGAACATATGAAATTAATCTACTAATTTAGATTAAATTATGCATGCTACTCACGGTGCTTGTAGATCAAATTGATCTTGCGATTTATTGAGTGGTGAGATGAGGGTGCGATCTCGGCATCCGGACGTCCAGTCCTATCCGTGCTTGCGAAGTGCGACCTCCTCCTTCCTTCTTGATGCATTGCTTGCGTGTGTCGTGATCAACCGAAAAGACAGAGGACAAGGGATTAGTTCATCAAGCAATTAAAGTAAACAAAGGAAAAATGGAGTATATGTAATCTTGATTGTCGTTCGTAGCAAAGGCAGATCAATGGGACGGTGACAAATTTTGCCATGGTGGCGGCAGGGTCAAGCTATGTTAGATGAGATCCTTGTCGTGTGCGAATGCCTCTTTTTTCTCCTGGACAGATGGTCACATAGATGAATGCCACAATGCCGATTTGTTGATTGTATGTATACATGCATCGAATATAGATCAAATCAGCGATAAGTAATCATGGAAAAATAAAATTAATCTAATTTTCAATAAGAACAATATACCCGGATGAAAGAGTATTCGTGTTGATAACGTGTTAAGAAATTGATGGAGAATAGATGAACGGCAATGCAATCCACGCAATCAATCACATGAACATAATAGATCAATCATAGAAGACACCAATAGAAAGAGAACGCTATAGTAATCTTTATTAATTCTCATATCTCTAATCACATTACATGATACAATAATCTCTCTATTTATATACTAAATTTACCAAAAAATAATTTTAATATTTATTTACACTAGAATCTTCTAGATTTCTAACAAAAATCATGGTTGTTTGGACTTGGAATCGGTTGAGTGCACGGTTCTGACGTGCAGTCGATCTCGCGGAAGCATACTCGATTCTAGCTTGACATCGTACTCTTTGAAGGCCAGAACTCGTACGCCCGAAGCCCATCTGCGTGGCTTACGTCGAGCCAAACAAATAGCAAAGTGCTGCACCGATTTTCTTAATGCGGATGACATCATGCTGATGTCATTATATTATAGCTAGATCACTCTGTCTACTTCGCTCCGTATCTTCGTCGTCCAAACAAGAATTAGGCAAATAACATATCATTGAGATATTTAATATGGTGGCATCTAACACCGATTCGTCCTTCAATTACGCTGTTTGCTATTAACCTTGTCTTAGGGATTCACCTGTAAAATTGCTAAAGTTGGATGGCAACACTGTTAAGTCTAAGAAACCACTCATTTGGGTTTTTAAATCTAAGCTTCTGATTTATTTTACATTGTAGTGACTTTTTTTGCACTGTAACTGTTATTAGCTTTTTCGGTGTAACTAAAATTTTAAAATAGAAAATATTAAATCATTACAGACAATACAAAGTAATAAGAGAAAAAAACTACAAAAAGCTAAAAAAACAAAAAAAACTAAATTAAAAAGTAAAAAACCATAAGCAGAAACTCTTTGGAGCGGCACCTAAACTGAGACATGGTGTGCCGGGGGCGATTGGTGCCCACAGGATCGGATGGCGATCGGTGCCCGCCCAATGATGGCTCAAGCCAAGCCGTCAGCTAGGTAAATCGTAACGGCAATGTTGCTGAGCTCAGGCAATTGTGGGTTTGTGGAGTTGTGGTGGCCATCACCTGCAATACTAGAGGTGGGAAACGATAATGGATAATCTGTTTTATCTAATATTCGTATTCGAGAAAACGCAAATACGGTAAGTAAAATCCGTATTAAAAAAATGTTCGCATTCGTATTCGACAATATTCATATCCGTATTTAAGAATATTCGTATTAAAAAACATTCGTATTCGTATTTGAGACTATTCGATTTGTATTCTATCAGTTTTCTATGCATATCAGTACCGGTCTAAATCCTGGGCGGGGGCCGATTTCGGTTACTCGCCGGTAACTGAAAAAACCAAAAAAACTGGACAAATTTTAAGTGTTGAAATTTGAATTTGAAACTGGTAACCGGAAAACCGGTTGCGTACGATATTCGTAGGGGGATATTCGTATTCGACCGAATTAAGTACATATTCGACTTAAATTCGCATTTGTTATAATATTTGATTCGTATTCGAGAATATTCATATTCATATTTATTTTAAAAATATAAATTTATATTCATATTTGAGACTATTCTATGACATCCTATCCGTCTCCACGCCTATGCAGCACGACGTTCGGGTAATTCATTGGGCATGTTTCGCTAACGGCACGGCACGAACTAAACTACTTGTTGAGCAAATCTACAACACAATTTTCGCCGATCGCCCAACGCAGCGGTCTCCAGGCTATGTGCTATACTAGTAGAGACATAAACAGGATGGACTACTGCCCACCTCTCTCCTCGTCACTCCTGATGCCCATCATTCGCATATCATCTTCTTAACTAGTGGATGAATTTTCCGAGCAACAGGTCTTCGAATGGTAGATATTGAATCGATCATGCCCAAATCATCTCAAAATGGTAACACACAACAAGAGGCGTAAATCAAATTTAGTCAACACATAGAACAAGAGGTACACTGGACTGGAGTAAGCGTATACGAGTTCGTTGAGCTTCAATCACGAATAGAATCATAACCATTGACTATACTGTGCATGATCATTCACAACAATATCAGATGTATGCTTCACAGCTTTCTCAGTGAGCCAGGTATCGCTTAACTCTGACGAGCATTGTGTCTTGTTGTATATATATTTCGCCTTTCTGTCGTCACAGGTCAGTAAAATTGCAAGAAACAAGCCTCAGGACAGAATCTTGAAATGCTTTGTGAATCTTCACATAGTTTCTCCGAACCAGCACGTGAAGAATGACAAGTTATTCCCATCCTTTTAAGTGCAGGCGCCGTATTGAACAATAGCTTCACAAAATCAACTTCATCTTCAGCTCCTGTGATCTCTACTTCCTCAACAGCCTTCATCGAAATGTCCTGAGCTCTCCAGCTTGGTGGCTGATCACAGATGCAATTCGGTGAGCATGTATTTTGCACCTGAAATGAAAACATAATTAAGTATACTTGAAATGATAAGAACAGAACAGGAATGAAAGGCATAGGTGAAACTGATCAAAGTGCAGTGTAAAAGCTTCATCACGTGTTACACATAATACAACGAATAGTAAAAACAACCATTTTAATCACAGGGTAACTCTAACTAACTGCTTGTCTTTGTATAAAAGTAGAAAATGACAAAATACAATTGTTATTTTCAATGGTGACCCTAACTAACTCTGAACTTGACAACCTTAGAACAAACTTGGGAGACCTATTACAAGAACTAGCAACCAACAAATTTTAATCCAGTTCAGTCATTTAAAACAAATTCTTTTAGGTGTAAATCAAGATCACAATCATAAACCGACAATGCATAAAATATTTCTCACTTACTGAAACCACCAAGCTTGCCCATGCTTAGGCATGACAATGTTATTGATTATCATAAAGTGAAAAGTATTTGCACATGGCATGGAAATTTCAGCAAGTCGATTTTGAGGAATAGAAAATACTACTGTACCAAATCTCCCATTACATTTCTCACAGTTATATTACATAGAGGACAAAAGCTAAGAAATGCTCATAGAAAAATATATCTAATAAAAGTAGACATGACCTTCTTACAACTCCATCTAAATCGTATCAAGAGCTTCATTTATTTACGTTATGATGACAGCGCATGGCTTTCTCCTAGAAATTTTGACCTACAATATGTTGGTTGTGCTTAAGGTATGTATCTTCTGCTAGTCTAAACATAGAATGGAAATTAGTTATAGTCCTACAGCCAATGTACTTCCGGTTTGTCCATGCTGTTTCACACCAGCTGTATTTTCTGTATCGTGTCCCCCATCTTAATATCTTCAGGCTCACGAATTCATAAGACAATCATCATTCCTAGCCATAATTAATAGTGCATAACTGTAAATATAACTTCCCTTATTCAAGATTTATTGTAGCCACAGGATGTTGAAAATGTAAATTGTTCAAATCTACTTCACAAAAACAATAGTATATTGCAAAGGGTGTAATTACCTCCATACGCCCTATGAAATTTAAGTTCAGCTCTCTTATGCCAGTACACAACATAAGCAAAGGTAATACACTAGCTCCAAAAACATGTCCAGCTGTCCGTATCAATAAGGATAGCATCTTAATGTCAGGGAGGTTGGTTATGTCTTCCCTTGGGAGCAGCAAGCTATCTTCATCTTGCAAATTCATTGGAAGTCAACAAAGGTGAGATGCTACAACACGATGAGGGAAAAGAATTAAATATACATGAAAAGTGGAAAAACTACAGCAGCCTCTTAACTTTTAGACTTTTGCTTGCAAACTACATGAGGATCATTGCATATGTACACATGATCTAAGTCAATAACACAGGAAGCATATCCTATATATAATACCAATCATGCTGATTCTGAACTCTTATTTGATGCTTTCTTTCTCCAATTACTATTCTTTCACTTCTACACTATAGTCACTTGCAATCAAAACCTATCTTGCACTCTGACTTAGTCTAGTGACAATTGTAAATTGATATCATGCTATATCAAAGCACATTTTTCAAAGTGAGGATTCTGTGTTATTGACAATATTGCATAATTATGTCCAAGAGGAAGAAGAAACACTCACTGGCAGAATCAACAGGTCAAGTGTGAGATGATCAACTGCTGGAAAGTGCTTAAGAAATCTCACACAGTCCTGATCCAACTCAATTTCTGGCAGTTGCAGCCTATATGGAGCGATAGGAGGGGGGTGCAGCAGCAGCAGGCGCCGCATCTCACTGAGCGAGACTGAGCTTGGATCATAAGGTGCTGTCCACCGGAGCTCCTCCAACATCTCTTGCATATCATACAAGCAGTAAACCACGTTCAATGTTAGCAAATAAACTTGTTGTGTCAAGTCAGTTAGGATTTCTAATTAACGCCAGCAAGCACGTAAGTAGGGAGTTATGCATGGGACTGTTGATGTATACGTTACTGTTCATGTATACATGAACGGATACGCACGTTGCGGCAAACCTGGCACGTTCTCGCGAGGTGGGCACAACGTAACGTAAGAAGTAACTAGTAAGGTGCCCGTGCGTTGCAACGGAAAACCAAATAAAAGTGATGAGGAACAGGAATAAGATATAAGATGATGAAATATTCGTATTAGTTGCACACATACCATATCGACTATTCTTTTTCAGCATTATCACAGCTATTAGTAAAGTTCATTTCATTTTAGAATATCTGTTCCACAACCACTTATGACTTTTATTTCAAGTTCCACTGGCTCCATCTTCGGATAAGAAGCCATAATCTCGTATCATAGATCTTGTAGTATTCTAAATTATCTGTTTTAATACAACTATGGAACCCATCAAGTTCAGTATTGGATTGGTGCTGCCAGAGGGTACTCAGGAACAATAAAAAATCAGATTCAGCTTAGAAGAATACCCAAAGAATAAGCTATCAGATTCAAAAAGACACACACGGATGGTAATACCGGACGGAGTACTTGAGTGCGATGCGGGACGGTGTCCCCGCCGGCCGGACGAGTGCGAGCGCAAAGCGGCCAGGAGGCAGCGCGCGAAGGCCACAGTGGTGGCTCGCCGATGACGCGGCAAGACGCCTTGTATGCGCGGAAGGCGGCCTCCAGCACGGCGTGGTCGGACAACATTAAATTTTCATGTATGTCGATATGGACAATACAACAAAGTAAAAATTGACAGGAAACGGTTGGTAATTTTTCACAAAAAATGAATAACTCGAAATAATTGTGGTTTTAACCATTATCTATGCTACATGAATGAATACATACACTGATTTGAATGCAGTGTAGCACAATTTCAAAAGGGCCAGCAAGAAGCAAGCTGTTTTTTCTTCTGTAAGAATATGCTACTTGAGGATCAATAGAACCAACTAATTTTAAAAATAAATGGGCTAACATGGAAATTTTCAAAATATAATGAGGTACAATTTCAGCAAAAGAATCAAGGGTGCATCTGTCCATCATGTGAATGGTTTGGAGATACAAAATTGTTGAATTTCGGCCGTCCGATGCCCATCAACGATCCACCAATTCCCCCAATCCTTATGAACCAGATGATCTAGCTGTTTGCTCCCAACTTCCTGAGCTCTGCCGTCCAGCCTCTCTCCTATTTTATTTTTTTGAGACCAACCTTATCTTTCTCTTAGTCATCTTATTCAGTGTTAATCAAATTTAGCTTTGGCCTCACAAAAATGGTCTAAAACTGTCTCAAAAGAACACATAAACGGGATTATACATTCAATTAGGAAACTGCAGGATCATTGGCATGACCTCACATCAGCCAAATCAGCTAACTTAAATCAACTATTCAGCTCTCTACTGAGCATGCTACCAAGCAATCGTAGGCAACAACTGTCTTACAATCTAGTAAACGTGAACCTAGGAAACCCATATGGTTATGAGGCAAAGAAAATGAAAACTTGTACTACTATCCTGAGCATGCTACCAAGCAATCGAAGGCAACAACTATATTACAAAATAGGTATGACAACCACATGTAGCATATAGATTTGAAAAGGAAGCATAAGCAGTACCTTAGAAAAAAAACTCTATTGTTGTAACCAATTATACTTCCGTTAATGGTTTTCAAAGACCAAGCTGTAGGTACAGCTTCTTTCCTTTGTAACCAATTATTCTTTCTTTAATTCAATTAGCACTAACTGATCTTCCTCTCCTTAAACGATGCTCAAGCATTTGAATGTGCAGAACATTATGGCAATTTGCAAGTACCAAAGAGCAGCTTTATACATTGAAACTTCAATGTAACAACTATCTCTTGGGCTCCTCTGGAACCATCTGAAAGGCAGTAAGAAAGGCTAAAATTAAGTGACAACTGACTGGCAATAAACAAATTCTTCAATGAATCTACAGCAGAGGCAAGTGATTACCAAAAGAAAATTTTGTTGCCAAATCACAAGTTTAGCTAATGTCATTGACAGTGTCATGGAGCTCCTCCGTGGTCCAAGGCAAGCAGCACCTGTTCTTCGTGTGTGCAGCCATAGCACCAAAACACCTCAAACCGTCGAATGTCCTCATTGTCGAGTTTGTGATGCCTCCAAGCGGTCTCCAACTTCCATCACTTGTAAAGCCATCATGGGGCCTTTGGAGGAGGGGAGGAAGAGAGGAATAAGGGGATAAACACTGGGCCCAATCAAGAATGGTGATGGCGTCTGGAGAAGGCGGCCACAAACACATCCTCGGCTAGATCCAGAGATTGTGTCGGTGGCAGAGGGGCAACACCCAATTTGGCTTTCTTGAAGGATGGTAGTGGCGGAGGCTTCAACCAGTACAATCTAGGCATCGTTGAATCCCCAAACCTGAAAATATTTGGCAAAAAAATCAAGATTAGCATAACAACTCACCCTCTCATGAATATAACTCTTAATTCTGTAGAAATGTAAGGAGAGTTTGGGAGACCAGGCGCGGGTCGGGGGAGGCGGCGGCGGAGCGGAGGGGTGGGGGGAGGCGGCGCGCGGGGGGGAGGAGGAGGAGGAGGCGCGCGCGGGGTGGGAGGGAGGAGGAGGAGGCGCGCGGGGTGGGAGGGAGGAGGAGGCGGCGGCGCGGGTGGGAGGCCGCGTCGCGGGTGGGAGGGAGGGGGAGGAGGCGGCGGCGCGGGGTGGGGAGATGGAGGCGGCGGCGGCGGCGCGGGGGGGGGAGGAGGCGGCGCGCGCGGGTCGGAGGAAGGCTGGAGGCGGCGCGCGCGGGGTGGGAGGGAGGAGGAGGCCGCGTCGCGGTGGGAGGAGGGAGAAGGAGGCGGCGGGGTGGGGAGATGGAGGCGGCGGCGGCGGCGGGGGAGGAGGCGGCGGCGGAGCGGAGGGGTGGGGGAGGAGGCGGCGGCACGCGGGGTGGGAGGGAACGCTGGAGGCGACGGCGCGCGGGGTGGGAGGGAGGGGAGGAGTGGAGGCGACGATGCAGCACGGAGGGGAGGGGAGGGAGAAGGCGGCGCGTGGGGTGAGGTCGTGGGGAGAGGCGGCGCGCAGGAGTAGGGAGGGAGGTGGGGAGAGACGGTTTGGATTTAATCTGGTAATCAGATCGAATGGCTGAGAAGAGATAAGTGACGACGGACCAACCACCAATTGCTTCTTTTATAATAGTAAAGATATAGGGGCATAAAGATCGCCGTTGTAAATCATGCATGCATGTTTATTTGTTCTCGTATAAATACATCCAAGAAAACAGAAAAACTGCATTGTTGCGCAGCACCAAAAGACCATCGCGTTGAGTTCTTCCTATTCACGTTGAGTTCTTGCTCGTCGTTCTGACGATTGATCCTGATCGGATTTTCACAGGTGGTATCAGAGCACGTTTTCGTCTCTGGGATCGTCATCGAGCAATTGAAGCGGTGTTCATGCCACGGGGAGGTTCCAGATCGCCGCGGTGACGACGTTTGTGTTCCCCTCCGAGCTCTGGCGGCCGCGCATCGGGCAGTGGCGGGAGCAACAACGATCGCGGGCTGGTGATTCACCACGTGGTCAGGGAGCCTGGGAACACGTCGTGGCCACTCCTCACGCGTACGAATTACGCGGACTGGGAGGCACTGATGTGCGTAATGCTACAGGCGAGAGGCCTGTGGAACGCCATCAATGCCGGTGACGTGGAGTATACCGAGGACCGGATGGCCCCCGAAGCCATCTTCAAGGCGGTCCCGCCGTAGCTGGTGGGCAGCTTGGCCAAGAAGAGCAGCGCCAAGGCGGCGTGGGACGCCATCAAGACGATGTACGTCGGGGTCGATCGTGTGCGCAAGGCGAAGGCACACACCCTCCGACGGGAGTTCAACGCGCTCACGTTCCGCGACGGCGAGACGGTCAACCAATTCGCCATGTGCATCAACGGCAACACGAGCCAACTCGCAACCCTCGGCGACATCTACTCGGACGAGATTGTCGTTCGAAAATTCCTGCAAGCCCTCCCTGATCAATTCTCCTAGATCGCGATGTCCATCAATACATTACTTGATCTGGAGGATATCTCGGTGGAGGAATTGGTGGGATGCCTCAAGGCCGTAGAGGAACGTCTCGACGACAACAAGGGTCGGAACTCGACCGCTACTGGCAACTCGGGCGGCGGCAAGGAGATCGACGGCAAGCTGTACTTCACCGAGGAGGAGGTGCTTGCGCGCCTCACATCTCGGCTCCGTCTCGGTGCCGAGGGGTCGAAGGAACGTGGCAAGTCATCAAGCGGCTCTGGCAAGCAACGTGGTGGACGCGGTCGGGGTCATGAGCACGGCAAGGACGCGCGCTCACCGGGATCCGACAAGCTCGGCAAGGACGGCGAGATCGACGACAACACCTGCCGATACTGCGGAAAAGTGGGACATTAGGCCCGTGAGTGCCGCAAGAAGAAATGCGAGCAAGCGCACCTCGCTCAAGCCATGGAGAAGCCAACGCTGCTCATGGCTGTCGTTGCACCGATGCAGGAGATGGTGCATGGCTCGCACCGCATCGAGCACGTCTTCCTCAATGAGCAGAAGGTGGTCGCGGACCTCAACGACGGCACAGACCACAGGGAGATGAAGTGGTACCTCGACATGGGGGCGTCGAACCACATGACCGGTGACGTGACGGTGTTCGCCAATCTCGATCGCGGCATCATCAACACTATCAGGTTCGGAGATGCTCGGTGGTGGAGATCACCGGCCGAGGCACCGTGCTGTTCGAGTCGAAGCGCGGGGGACACAAAGCGTTCCAAGACATCTACCACATTCCCCGGCTTCAGAGCAATATTCTGAGTATCGGCCAGCTCGACAAGACTGGCTGCAAGATCAACATCGACGACGGCGTTCTTCGGATGTGGGATCGCCGCGGGGAGCTGCTTGCCAAGGTACATTGTTCCCCAAATCGACTGTACCTTCTACCGCTCACCCCTGCAAGACCTGTGTGCTTGGCCGCCAGCTACGACGACGACGAGTGGCGATGGCACGCGCGGTACGACCACCTCGGGTTCCAGGCCCTCCAAAAGCTGAGCTGTGGGGACATGGTCCGTGGTCTGCCACTGATCGAGCACATGGACCACCTGTGCGACGCATGCCTTGCCGGGAAGCAACGCCGAGCACCATTCCCACAAGCCACGCAGTACCGCGCCACCAAGCCTCTCGAGCTGATCCATGGCGATCTCTGCGGGGCGATCACACCGGCAACACCTGGCGGCAAATGCTACATCATGCTGGTCGTTGATGACATGTCGCGGTACATGTGGGCGGTCCTCCTCGCCAACAAATCGGACGCCGAGAACACGTTCAAGCGCCTGCGAGCTGGGGTCGAGAGCGAGTCTAGGCGCAGGATTAAGGCCTTCCGCACTGACCGTGGGGAGTTCATGTCGACGAGCTTCCTCGAGTACTACGCGGACCACGGCATCAAGCGCCATCTCACTGCGCCGTATAGCCCTCAGCAAAATGGCGTGGTGGAGAGGCAGAATCAAACGTGCTCGCCATGGCACGTAGCATGATGAAGGCAAAGAACGTACCTGCCTGGCTGTGGGGGGAGGCCGTCATCACAGCCATCTTCCTGCTGAACCGCACACCGATGAGGAGCTTGGTTGGCAGGACACCGTACGAGGCATGGTATGGTACCAAACCGGCAGTACACTTCTTGCGTGTCTTCGGCTGCGTGGCGCACGTCAAGGTCACTAAGCCGCACGCCGGGAAGGTCGACGATCGCAGCAGACGCATGGTGATGATTGGGTACGAAGCCGGCTCGAAGGCGTATCAAGTGCTTGACCCGACCACTGAGCGAGTGCATGTCACCCGCGATGTAGTGTTTGAGGAGGACGCGGCGTGGTACTGGAGCTCAACCGGCAACGGAGGCGACGTGCCGAACAACTACCGCCTGGGCACCTTCATCATGGAGGAGACATGGGCTGAACCCACGCCGGCGAGCACAGCGGCGGACGATCTGCTGGTAGGGTCGATGTCGCCAAACCCACCAGTGAGCTCGAGTGCTGCAGCAGCGGGCAATCCATTGGCGGGGTCATCCTCTCCAAACCCGCAGGGGAGCACATCTGCTGCAACGAGATCGCCGTCAACACCTTCACCAAATTCGGGCCCACCGTGTGTTGTTGACGGCCCTATGCCATGGCAGGGAGAGTTGCCGTCGAAGGACACCATCCCTGTTGAGTTCGTGTCACCCACGTCGGGGGCGCTGGGTGCACTTGATGCAGATGACGACGCAGAGGGGCTTCACTGATTCCGCCGCATCGACAATTTGCTGTACAACGACGATGGGTAGGCAGATCAAGCTGAACTCCTTCTCGTAATTGGCGACGAGCCGTCCACATACGCCAAAGTGGCTGGTCACAGGGAGTGGCGACAGGCGATGGCGGAGGAGCTGAAGGCAATCACTGATAACGGAACGTGGACGCTCACCGACGCACCGCTAGGCAAGAAACCCATCGGCCTTAAATGGGTGTTCAAGATTAAGCGCGACGCCGACGGGAACATCACTCGGCACAAGGACCGCCTCGTCGCGAAGGGCTATGCGCAGCGCGCCGGCGTAGACTTCGACGAGGTCTTTGCACCAGTGGTGCGATTGGAGTCCGTGCGATTCTTGCTAGCCATCGCTGCGCACCACGGGTGGGTGGTGCACCACCTCGACGTGAAGTCGGCGTTTCTGAACGGTGACCTGGTGGAGGAGGTTTTCGTCGAGCAGCCACCGGGGTTCGAGCTCCATGGCCAGGAGCGCAAGGTGTACAGGCTCCATAAGGTGCTATACGGGCTACCCCAGGCGCCAAGGGCGTGGAACGCCAAGTTGGACAGTGCACTGCTATCGCTTGGGTTTCGCTGCAGCACGGCGGAGCACGCCGTGTACGTCCGAGGAGACAACGACGCGCTGCTACTTGTCAGCGTTTACGTAGATGACCTTGTCGTGGTTGGCGCAAACCAGATGGAGGTCGACAAGTTCAAGTCGAAGATGAAGCGACTCTTCAACATGAGTGATCTCGGACCGCTCCACTACTACCTCGGTATTGAAGTACATCAGGGGGAACGGCGGATCATCATCTGCCAGAGCGCCTACGCCGACAAGATACTCGAGAAGGCAAGCATGACAGAATGTAACCCTTGCAACACGCCGATGGAGCCAAGGCTCAAAATAAGCAAAAAAGCTCAAATCCACCGGTGGACGCCACATTGTACAGGAGCATTGTCGGGAGTTTGCGCTATCTAGTGCACACTCACCCTGACATTGCTTTCGCCATCGGCTATGTGAGCCGGTTCATGGAGACTCCAACCACCGAGCACTGGAGTGTTGTGAAGCACCTGCTGCGGTACATCGCCGGAACGTGCACCTACGGCTGTGTCTACGGATGTGGCGACGGGGCGCTCGATCTGATCGGCTACAACGACTCTGATTTGGCTGGGGACAGCGATGACCAGAAGAGCACGTCAGGAGCTCTCTTCTTCCTTGGCCGAAGTCCTATAAGCTGGCAATCGCAGAAGCAATGAGTGGTGGCGCTATCCTCGTGTGAGGCGGAGTATATCGCTGCTGCCTCCGCCGTGTGTCAGGGGCTTTGGCTCTTGTGGCTACTTGCTAATCTGGTGAACACCAAGGTCGTCACGCCACTGCTCTACATCGACAACAAGTCCGCACTTGCTCTCGCCAAGAACCCGATTCTTCATGACTGAAGTAAGCATATTGACACCCGTTTCCACTTCATTCGTGATTGCATCAACGATGGCAAGCTGGAGACGGACTACATCATCACTAGTGATCAGTTGGCGGATTTGCTCACCAAGCCGCTCGCGCGCGAACGTTTCCAGGAACTGCGTGCACGGAGTGGCATCTTTAACCTCGAGTCGGCACAACAAGGTTAGGGGGAGTTTGTTAGCAAATAAACTTGTGTCAAGTCAGTTAGGATTTCTAATTAACGCAAGCAAGCACGTAAGTAGGGAGTTATGCATGGGATCGTTCATGTATACATTCATGTATACGTTACTGTTCACATATACATGAACGGATGCGGCAAACCTGGCATGTTCTCGCGAGGTGGGCACGACGTAACGTAAGAAGTAATATAGGGGCATAAAGATCGCCGTTGTAAATCATACATGCATGTTTATTTGTTCTCGTATAAATACATCCGAGAAAACAGAAAAGCTGCATTGTTGCGCAGCACCAAAAGACCATCGCGTTGAGTTCTTCCTGTTCGCGTTGAGTTCTTGCTCGTCGTTCTGACGATTGATCCTGATAGGATTTTCACATGCAACACCTTGAGCCCTGGCGTCACAACACTGAGCCGCTGCAACCAACGGAGCTCCAACAAATAAACGAACAAAAGAGACTTCGAGCTGAGCTCCAGGTCAACCAGTCCGCGGGTATTTCTGAAGTACAGTTGTTGCAAGGACGGGCACATGGTGTCGCCGAGGCTAAATTGGCCTTGAAACTGAAAGTTCTCCAGGCGCAGCACCCTAAGCGCGTCGAAGACGCCGGTACGTGGCAGGGTTAGGCCAAGAAATCCAAGGCGCAACAAAATCTTGGTGGCTTTCTTGAAGCAAGGCAGCTCAAAGCCTCAAACGCGCCTCTCTCCACCATCACCTCCTCGTGCAGCTCGTTGTTCAGTTCCTTCTCAGAAACATCACTCCTGTTGTGGAAGTAGAGCTCGCCAGAGAGGCGGAGGGCGGCGAGGCGGAGCCAGGAGGCGGTGGCGTCTGGCGCAGTGTCGACGGAGGAGTCGACGGTGAGGCTGTGGATGTAGGGGGCTGCGTTGGCGGCAAGGGCAGCGCAGACCGGCGCGGCGTCGGGGGAGTCGCATTCGATGGTGAGGTCGGGGATCTGGGCCCAGAGGCCGCGCCAGCGGTGGGAGAGGACGCTGGCGCGCGCGGCGGCGGCGGCGGAGTCCAGCTGGAGGAGGATGCTGACGAGGATTTCGTTGGGGAGGCCGCTCAAGCGGTGCCGTCTGCGTACGGGTATGGCGGCGCCGGGGAAGGCCTCGAGGGAGAGCTTGGTGCGCTTGGCCGCCGTCGCCGTCCATGGGAATGGGAGCTCGGGATTTGGGAGTTTCTTGGTTCTTGGGCGGGCTCAGGGGAGGAGAGAAACAGCGGAGGCGAACTCGCGACGAAAAAGTTGGAGAGATCGGGTGGGTCCGCGGGGGAAAAGCGGGTGGGGTCGAACCGTCCAAGTACTTCTGCCGGCACCAACGTGGTTTTGCTCCCATCCCAGCCGTTCAGTTCAAATCAACGGCAGGGTGTGTGGCCACATCGTCCATTTTTTTCCCTTCTGATGTCTACCGAAAATTTAACACTTCCAGCCTCGAGAAAATTTTCTGATTCTCGTGAAACTACTGTATTCTAAATAGAGCTTCAATTTTGAGTATTTGATTAAAATTATGCACATCTCATCAACTCCCATTTCCCTGTATAATATTGCCCCTCCATCTCTTATCAATCATAATTACTACTCATATTGTCAACTCCACCAGGTCAACTTGTGCCTACCGTCCAGTGATGTTGTCTTCCACTGTCCTTCTTCAAGCCTGCAGCAGATAATATCATACCTTATTTTTATTTATTTTGGCCCTATAAGTTAAGTTACCGTACTTATACCTCCCATGACACACTTTATCGTTATTTGTTGTGGCTTTTATTATCTTTTGTGTTTGTTTCTGTTATTCAGAATGTGTTTCAATAATATGAGTGATTTCAACAATTGTAATACACAATTTTTTATGCTAATATTTCAGTCATGAAATCATCCAAAATCACTCAAATCATTTGACAAGTATTGAAATCACTTAAATAAACACTAAAATCATCGAAACAAGTACAATCAACAATAAAGCCGCAAGAAATAGCACTAACATGCGTCACGGGGTATTTGCACGGTAACTTAGCTTATGGGAACAAAGTAAACAAAAATAGGGGAAACTAAAAAGACAGATGACTTATTGGGAGGTTTTTGTTATGGATTTTTTTCCTTTTTAAAAACTCAAACTAAGTTTCTAGGGCAAAGTGAAATTTACTCTTTACAATTAGTCAGTTAGAATATGTTGGGAAAATGTGCTATAGATGTATCTCGAAGTATTAGGATGACATAGATTTGAAAAAAAGAGAGAGAAGATCGCAACTGCATGTATTTAGGGCCTGTTTGGTACAGCTCCTGCTCCCAGCTTCTCAGTAGATTCTCAGGGAGCTGTACCAAACACCCCGATTCTCTAAATGGCTAGATTCTGCTTCTCGCGAGAAGCACTCTCTAAAATGAACTAGAGAGGAGAAGCAGCAATTTTGTGGATTCTCGTGGGGAGCTGTAGTCCTTAAAATAAATTTACCCATTGAAGTTCGGATTAATTACCCGCAAAATGCCACTCGTATAAAAACAACCCTCCCTCCCCGAGCGCGTCGCCCACCCCCCCCAACACCCGAGCGCGTCGCCCACCCCCCACACCCGAGCGCGTCGCCCCTCGCTTCCCGCCCGCACCGCGCGCGCGCCGCCTTCCTCCCCTCTCACGCCGCCCCGTCCCTCCTCCTCGCGCGCCGCCGCCGCCCCTCCCTCCCTCTCGGCCTCCCAGCGCGCCCCGTACCCTCCTCCTCGCGCGCGCCGACGCGCCTCCCTTCCCCTCCCGGCCGCCGCCCCGTCCCCTCCCCCCCCGCGCCCGGACGCGCGCCCGTCCCCTCCCTCCCGGCCGCGCGCGCCCGGTCCCCTCCGCCTCGGCGCCGCCGCGCGCCCCCTTCCCCTCCTCCCCCCCGGCGCCCGGACGCCGCCCCGTCCCCTCCCTCCCGGCGCGCCGCGCCCCGGTCCCTCCCGCCTCGGCGCGCCGCCGCTCGCCCCTTCCCCTCCTCCCGCGCGCCCGGACGCTGCCCCCGTCCCCTCCCTCCCGGCCGCCCGGACGCCGCCCCCGTCCCTCCCTCCCGGCCGCCCCGACGCCGCTCCCCCTTCCCTCCCTCCTCGGCCGCCCCGCGCCCCCTCTCCTCCTCCTCGGCCGAATTTGTGAGGTGAAGTTCAATGGAATTGATCTACTAGTTTTCTTTGTATTCTTTGTATGTTTGATGGTTGTATGCATGTATGCAATTTATTCCCTCCTGCTGAAGCAACATGGCAAGTATGAGTGAATGTATGATCATGTAGTTTATTCTTTGTATGCATGTTTGATGGTGGGGAGGAGAGTATAAGAAAGAGCAGCGAGCCTAGTTACATGTAGTTGTTTCCATAATGTTCTGGGTACAATAATTGGGCTCTATTTTTGTTTGGTTGATGATCTGTCTAATGTAACTTATGCCTGTTTCTTTCATGTTTCAGCTTAGCTATAATTGTCAGGGAACTTGTATAATTGTTGAGATGACCCTACATAGACATGCCTGATATCTTTGTAACTTGTATAATCTGCAATAGCATGGTTTTCATGTGGTAGCATTTGACTGCAATTGTTGATCATATCTAGGGCTGGGATGCTCCTATGGATGCGTTCAAATATAAGAACTGAATGCCAATAACTGTTGCTGTTTTTGTGCTTCATTATTCTTAGAGTTGAGACTTGTATTCTGACAATCATTTGTTAAAATTCCCTAAAAAAATCATTTGTTAAATTTTGATTAGATATATTGGTAGATCAGGGAAAACAACTCAAAATGTGATGGCTATATGTGATTTTGATATGCGCTTCACATACGCATCTATTGGTCAGCCAGGAGCAATGCATGATACTAGTGTGCTTTATCATGCATTGAATGTAGACAAAGATATCTTTCCGCATCCTCCACAGGGTAAGTTTTATCTTTCAAATTATTTGTGAATTTATTTATATTAATATTCATGCATTTGGTGTTAACAGTGATAATTTGTACCTTAATTTTTAGGAAAATATTATCTTGTCGATGCCGGTTATCCGAATAGGTAGGGTATCTAGCACCATACAAGGGACAAAGGTATCATATTCTGAATTTGAAGAGGTGATGCCCCAAGTGGTGAGAAAGAAAAATTTAACAAAGTACACTCAAGTGGTCGTAATATCATTGAGAGGACACTTGGTGTCCGGAAGATGAAATGGAGAATTCTTTTGAAGATGCCGAGCTTTCCTTTGTCCAAGCAAAAGATGATTGTTGCAGCTACTACGGGACTTCACAACTTCATACGTGATCATGCTTCGCGGACAAGCATTTTCGTAGGTTCGAGCGGAATCTAATTATGTGCCAACCATACCATCAAGATATGCAAAATATGCCATTTCTCGGGATGCATCGGATGTGTCAACATCACAATCGAGTGATAGGGCTATGGATAGGTTTCGTGATGACCTTGCAAAGGCAATTGATGAAAGTTGGTGAAATTTGCTATATGAACAGTGATATTTACTTGTAATAGTATGGACGAATGGATTGCTTTTTATAAAAAGATGGATGCATGAGTGTTTTGTTTTGTTGTCATTGCAGCGACAATATCATTTCATATCACATTTCAATCGACTTGGCTCTAATATTTGTAGATAAATTTCATGAATTTGTGTACACGTAGAAAGGAGTAAGAAAGAAAAAAACTTCAAGTGCTAAAACTAAGGGTAACATAGTCTTTTCCCCCCAAATCTTCTCTTTTGTGAATCTGGAGCCAACTCACTAGCCAAACACTTTTCAGAGGTAGCTCCAGATTCTCAGAGAAGTGGATTCTTTCAGAATCTGGAGCAGAAGCTGAAAAATGAGAATCTGGAGCTCTACCAAACAGGCCCTTAGTAGTGGAGACAGATGAACATCTAATGCAAACTATTCATTCTTTTTCTGAGCAAGCAGCCGAGCTAGAAACTGTTCTGTTCCTCTTTTTCTGATCTAGAAATTAGGCTCAGTCGCTCAGAAACGTGTAGTTGAGATTCCTAAATCCCCACCCTTTGGATTTTACAAAGCCTCCCTGCATAATTGGAATGCAAACTCTTCCCCAATTCTGTCGGAATTAATAGACACCTAAATTGAAAGGTAGATAATTCCGAGCTCAAAACCCTGGAATCGTGTGGAATTGAACCCTCCGCCTTCCCCATCTCTCCCCGAGTGGCGGCTACAGGTACGACCTCTACCCTCCTTTCTTCGTCCTCTCCGGTGGGCCCACATCGTCTCCGGCGGCCACACTAAGTTTTCAACCCCCTCCGCTCCACTCGCCGGCCACCCTCCACTTCATTCCTCCAGTAAAACCGGCTCTCCTGTCCTAACCCTACCCAGTGCCCCCTCCATCGCCACCCCCAATGGTAGCCACTGCGCCCACTCCGGCACCCCCTGCCCCCTTCTCCGGCTCCGGCCACCCCTTGCTACCTCCAACTTCCACACGGCCCCCTCCGTCTCCGGCTCACGCTGAACGCCCCTCCGCCAGTCCGCCTGCCCCGCGTGCCGGACGCGACTCTGCCTTGCCTTGCTCCTTTGACTGTGTTGTTCAGTCTTGGAATGATTGGGATGTTCCTATGTGCAGGGCGCAGTCCACAGGTGTCCCGTGGAAGAACTACGAAGCTAAACAGCTCCGTCCAAGGTATATGCAAGCTATCAGGTATGTAGCAACATCCTTGGAGCTTGTTGCTAGCTTGCTACTAGCTCAACTAATGCTGTTATAAACTTTTTTTTTATGATTGTCAAAGTGAATAAGATGCAGGCCTAACCGAAAGATCTAATGTACTTCCTTGTGCTTCTCTTATTTTAGAATAGTTGAGCTTGCGGTGCTATGGATGCAAGCAAGGGAAAGAAGAAATATAGGGGTTATCTTACTTGGACAGACGATATGGATCAGGCTCTTCTGGATGTTCTTGTCAAGCATCACAACAATGGCGACCATACGCCAAACGGATGGAAGCCACATGTATACACTGTGGCGGTGAGAAATGTGCGTGAGAAGTGCAATGTGGAGATCACAAAGGATCACGTGCTTTCGAGATGCAAGACGTTTGACAAGCATTGCAGTATTGTTAGCAGGATACTCGCTCATGCTGAATTTGGATGGGATCAGGAAAAGAACAGGCTCGTGATTCACAATGAGGATGCTTGGACGAGATACATAGAGGTGGGGTAAATGCATTCATTTTTGTTATTTCCTACTGCAATACATTCGACTAGCAGATTCAAATTTGATGATTATTTATTTATTTTGCAGAAAAATAAAGCAGCTGCTTGCTATAGAAATAAAGTTATTATGAACTGGGATGCAATAAGCCTGATATTCTCCAAAGATTATGCCGCAAGTGAAGATGATAGCACTGGTGCTGAGAATGCCCAAGAAATGGCACTGAAGGGTGCTGAAGATGTTCGCGAGCTTACTCAAAATTCACCTTCAACATCTGAACCTAGCAGTAAAGATCATTGTGGACAACCCGCATCGACTCAGCCAAACCAACAAGGCAGGAGGAAGAGGTTCAGAACAAATGATGCACTCTTTTGCATGTCCGGGGAAATCAATAACTCATTCCAAATATCTATCAAGTCAAATGAACCTCTAGAGGAACCAAAGAATGCATCTCCTAAGGAAATCTTTGCGGCACTTCAAGAGATACCCAACTTAGAACGTGAGGATTTGCTGAGAGCCTATTGTATTCTCACTAGCAATGATCGCAAAGTTGAGTCTCTAATGGCACTTCCAATGGACATGAGGAAGGATTGGTTGTTGATGGAAATTGGGAAGAAGTGAACTTCATTCAATTCCCTTCATTATTCCATATTTATCATTAGGCCTGTATTACTTGTTAGTATTGTTAAACATGCAAATTCGTTCCTTAGCTGTCAGCTCTTCAATTTACATTGTTATTCGTCTGTTCATTTTGTTCAAGACGTGTTATGGTCGGACACCACTATGTGCGACGGCGCCACGACCACACGGCCGCAGTGGACCAGCAAGGCCCAGGCGGGAGCGCAGCAACGGCCATTGTGCCGGATGTGCTACAGCCGGCTGCAGGCACCGGTTTGGAGTAGTTTTGGGACCTCTAATGCTTTCCAATTCAAATAGATTGCTTTCCTAGTTTGTTAGTAATAAATATGATATAGATATAGAGTTGGTTTCCTAATCAGTTAGATGTTCTATTTAGAATCGGATTGTTAGGCGATTGTCCCATATATGGGGGCTATTGGAATCTCTGCAGAAATTAAGAAACCAGAGTTTCCTCTTTTCTCTTCTTCCTCCTGTGCGTCACCAGATGCACAGCAAGACCTCGGTTGGCGCCTCCAAGCCACCGGCGTCTCTTCAAGCCCCGGCCTCCAATCATACACTCGTATAATCTTCATCGTTCCTACCTCGACCACAACAACATGGTATCAGAGCCCACCGTTGTCCTTGACATCATGTCCAGTGGCGGCGACAAGGTCAGCTCGACCGACAAGAAACTGGACTAGATCATTACGCAGCTAACTACTCTGATGAGTCGACTCGATCGACATGATACACGACTTGTGGCACTGGAGGGGGCGAGCAGTAGCAGCAAGGAGGCAGCCAAGCAGCCGCCGACATCGCCATTACCCCTACGAATGGCCCCGGTGACCGACACCAAACCCCCGCGGTTCCATCGCCTGGAATTCCCGGTATTCAATGGTGAGGGTGACCCTTTGCCGTGTCTCAATCGCCACAAGCAATTTTTTAGGGGACAGTGTATGCTCGAAGAAGAAAAGGTGCGGCTCGCATCGTATCATATGACCGATGCCGTGCAATAGTGGTATTATCGTGTTGAACGTGATAAAGGTACTCCTAAGTGGCGTCACTTTTCTGAGATGGTACACATGCGTTTTAGCCCATCTCTACATATAACCCTCTTGATGAACTCATGCATCTTCGTCAAACGGGATCCGTGGTCGACTACCAAGCACAGTTTTTGGCTCTGTATGATTTTACCTGTGAAGCTTCCTAATTTCCCGTGTCCCTGCTATATGTAACATTGCTATCGCCTTCAGCTAATCGGAGAAAATAAACACACTATGTTCTTAATTGCATGTGCATATATGTGTAGTATTTTCACTAAATGATAAGAAACCACCAACACTATGTTAGTTTTGAGGTATGAAAACTAGCATTCCGGTATTTTTTGTCTTGCCCTGCACACACTACAAAAATGTACGGTGCTCTTTGTATTGACTTCTAAAAACCGCTTTTCTAGTATTTAACTTTTAAACAGAATATCTTTTCAAGATGGGATCTACTAGTCGATTGTAGTAGATAACGGTAAGGCATTGAAACATACAGGTGGCTCTGAAGATACCTCATTAAAGCGATGATCTATCTCTGTGGTAATAGTATCAATGGCATCAAAGAAAGTATAGGCACGATAATGATGGTCTTAAGTAACTGTGATCCCCCTACCTTGATCGGCCCTATCTTGGAACACTTCATCCATATTTGACACTGAAATTTCATTTTCATCACAAAATGTTTTGACTTCTGCAAATAGTGGCTCCCAACCATAGCTCCTTAAGTTAGTCAAACATGTTTTTGACATCAACAAATAATGACATTGTCTGAACAATATTTTGATCTTTTCTTTGCAATACAAGAGATAACTTATTTATTATGTGAAGCACTTTTAACATCATCTTCAAAAAGAACACAAAGTTAAATGTCTCCATTACTAGTAAAGTGCCCGTGCGTTGCAACGAAAAACCAAATAAAAATGATGCATAATGTACATAGAAATAGAAATTATACATCAATAAAAGATTTGCCATAACTTTCTGATTAGCACAGATTTAGTAACATCTTGCGGGATTATAATATAGAAGAATTACTCACCTCCTGTACGCTATCGATTTCATTTTGAATCCTCCAATTCAAAGAATCTACAAGCTACATAAACAGATATATTTGTAACTAATTAAGCAACCAATAACTTCAGGAATTCTCTTTTCAGTATTGAACAAGATAATAACAAAGATTACCATTTTATGAGCCTTAGATATGTTCCACTCTCTGACCTTAAGGAAGCGTAGCAATGTTTCTTTAGGATAGCCCTGGTGAACATTTTGGAAAAAAAAGAGATGTTTAGAATTTTTCTTTGATTCAGGAGCCATTTTCACTTTACAAGTCACATATTAAGATGAATGGCCAAAGAATCACATTGCATCAAATACCATCCAAGCAAAGGAATTCAAAATTAGCAATCAAAACATTGATTTTAAAAGGTAGACAATTATGTGTAGATTGTATATAGACAATCATTGCATCACATATGGAGAACTACCGCTTCACCACACAGTTTTAGACAAATAGTTTACCTGTCAACTTTGTATCACAATGCATGCCCGCATGTTAACAGACACACTAATACTGAAACATTTATGTGCATACAGGCGACAGGAGGACTGATGCAAGATATATGATAATATGCTGCATTACCAATCATATAAGGCAATACTACACCAAATATAAAACTTTGACAATGACAGCCTATGATCAACTCACTATGTGTGCTTCATATGGCAGTTATGTTCCAAGTGGCCGACTAACCCCACAAGAAGCATCTATTACATCTACCCCCCCCCTATCCAAACAGGTCGTGCCCGTGCGTTACAACGGAAAAACAAATATCATGCAAATAGCATATCTCTAATGATTATAATCTATTCATTGGCAAACTCAGTAATAATGTGATACTAAAAAATCACGGTGAAGACTGAAGATATGCAAATTCTGGGGATTGAGGAATGAGAGCATGTCACAGCCCACATATCGGTGTGTTTTTTAGGAGGGGGTGGGAGACAGATGAACTTACCATTCAATAACTTCCTCTTTTAAGCTGCAGTGGGAGGTTGTGAAGAACTGAAGATAATAGATCAACACCAACTTATATTTTTAATAGTAGAGAAAACTAAACAATTTATTTCAGCTTTTGAACAACCTGAAATAAAAGGGAGAAAATTTTTATTTCAGCTCCTGTTTACTTGGGCAAAAACCTTATGAAATAGAAAACACCAATACCAAGCGTCAACTTGTCAACAAACATAGAGATGCAATGAATCAAAAATCCAAAAGTTAAACTATGGGTGAAAGAGAGTAAAGAAGAGAGAAGTGACAAATCAAAATGGTCTCCTGTAGACAAATCAGTCAAGGAGCAAATTAGTTTTCTTACCTCCTAAGCCTAAAAGCCAGACATCGGAACAAAAAAACTTACTGCAAAGTAATCAGTAGAATTGACTATTTAGGTGTAAGGTTAAGTCAGAAATTGCAAGATATCATTAATACAGATAAACTTTATGTAATAGCACGAAGCTCTGAGAGCCACAGTAGTGATCTGATCAAATAATTAACAACCGATTCAAACAACTGCTCCATAAATTTAAAGTTACTCAAACAACATGGCTTAAAATAATAGTTCTCTTTCCAACATTTGCAGCATAAAGCAACATTTTCCATAACATGTCAATTCTTTTAGTCTTACTAAAAAACATGGGATCAATAAATAAATTTGCCAATATGTGGTGAACTCGTTCGAAACTGCTCTGGTCGCTTTCAAATCTGCCTAATAGTGTGCTCAGCGTGCTTACAAATACTAAAATCTAGAGTACCTAGTTACTTCAAAAACAAAAGTAGTAATCAATAATTCATTTCCACTGGAACCACAAAAATAGAAAATCATACCAAACGCCAAACAGATAGCACTTGATCGCTCCGCTATGAAGCGTAACATGAGCAATTGGGCATTGCACGTAAGTCTTTGGAGTCATCAGTTTAAAAATCCAAGAGGAAGAGTCAGGATTAAGAGTCATCACATCAGAAGTGAGAGGTGGTTATCAGAAGCCAGTAGCATTAAACTGGAGTTAGGCAGGATGAAGTAGAGGTAGAGTCAGTAATGTATAGAAAATCCGCATCATAAAAAGTTCTTAGAGAAAAATGAGTAGGAATTGTCATATAATATTTCCTCTCATGCAAGTTAGAAGTTAAACTTAGTTTTTATTACTCGTTGCATTACAAAATGGGAGGACAAGAGATAAGGATGCTAATTTTGTACCTGCAAATCAGATAGTTGGTGCTGCCCAATACGAATCCGTACTACTCAATGCATTACAAAATGGGAGGACAAGAGACAAGTTGAGAAATTTTATACAAGCATTCTTTGACACGAATCCTTTGATACAAGCATTCGCTTGCAGGACGTACTTAAAGGCGTAAAGATTAGACCTTCCATTTTTCAATCTTCTAATAATTAACAAATGAGCACATCATCCATCTCTAAAGCGATCTACCACAAGAAGACAAATAATTCTTGATTTAGATCGATACCTTTAATGGTCATTCAGAACATTGTACAATAAGCCCACAATAACAATGGTGATGATGAAGCTGCCTCTAGTGTTCCTACTTCTCGTGCCGCCTTGTGCCAAACTATTACTTCTTGGTAGGCTTTGGTTTACTTTGTCATTGGTTGCTGAAGATGATGCAGTTGAAGCCCTCCTTGCCTTAACTTCACTGGAAAATAAGTGTTGGATGGTGTTCCAGAGTACTGTTTTGACAGTGTATGATCTCGAATTGTTGCAGAACAACAACAATTTAGTTAAGCCAGCCTGTGATGGTTCTTTACCAGCTATCTTATTTGTAGAAGTGCAAAGACATGAAGGTTGAGCTTTACCTAATTAATTGCTGGCATTTTGGACCGTTTTCAACACTTGGAAACACTTGGCCGCGGCATGTTTTAAGCATTTCATGCAGAAGTTGTTTAGTGAAAGGAGCAACAATGTTATGAGGTTCCAGAATTTTGCAAAATAGCGAAGAGAATGAGCAAACAGTCCCCACTTCTTATTTCCCTCCAACATTTGTTTTCCTAATTTAATTCCAAGAATGTGATGTTTGAATTCAGTATTTGATATATCTAAATAATTGGGGGGGGGGCAAAAATGCGACTATAGGCATAGCAATCATTAAGGTGAGATAAATACAGTTGTTTGAAATGATAAATTTGACTACTAAAAATCAAGTCTGTTCCAGCTAAAATGGAAGAAACTCCTAGCCTTTGGTCTTCTAGAATCACAAAACAAATTACTGCAAATATGATATACGTCACATCTAGATTAAAAATAAAGCTTCTTCTTTGAAGTAGTAGAGATAAAGCCTATCTGCAATCACCACCAATGCATGTTGCCGCTTGATTGAGAACCATTGTAATGCTCAGAAATTGCGTTGGAAATAGTTTAAACGCACGTCATGCATTCAAAAATGTTTAACATTAAAATATCTTTCAAGTTGAAACTAAAACTGGGGATCATTATTTGAAACGGGAAGAATTCTTATCAATAAAAAGCCATGCTTTATAGCCCATCGATTGATTCATAATCTGAAGTTCGAAACCTTCAAGAGAACACGATAAACTCACCTGTGAACCCTTCCTGAATTCTTGCGGTTCGCCAGATGGACTAATTTCGTGCGGAGAAGCCCTTGAGGGTGGTGGCGCGCTAGGTGTTCTTGGTGTGGCAACCAAAGACGATGCATAGCGCCGTCAGAATCGCACACTTCGTGCCTGTGCTGGCATAGAGAAGAAAGGGCATCAAGGGCCGTGGGGAGGTAGAGGAGGCTAGGGTTTCAGGGAGACGTACTGCCGTTCTAGCCGGTGATGAAGTTGACGCGGACACTGAGTTCGATTTGGAGGCTGGAGTGGCACATGAAGTTCTCCAGCTGGATCTGGCTGCGGCGCATGGGGAGGTGAGGAGGCGGCGAGGCGGCAGCATCTTGTCAGCGGCGGGTGGTGTGGCCGTCGCATCGAGGCGGTTACTTGACCACCTCCGCCCCCCTCGCGCCGCCGCCACCCCTGCGTCGCCGCATCATCCTTTCCAAACCACGGAGGTGGATGAGGCGCCGAGCGAGGAGGATGGAGTGGCGGCAATGGATGGGAGCGGCGAGCGTAGGGGGATAGGGCGACAACGGAGGCGGAGGATGCGGGGCAGCGGTGGAGGAGGAATCCGGCAGATGCGGTGGGGGCGACGGGGCGGAGGGGGAGGAGGCGGCGGCGGGGGGAGGAGGAGGAGGGGAGGCCGAGAGGGGGAGGGGGAGGAGGGGGCGGCGGGGAGGAACGAGGGGGTGGGGGAGAGGAGCGGTCCAGATTTTATTGCTCAGATCAAATGGCTGAGAAGAGATATAAGAAAGGACTCATCAACCACCAACTCTTTCTTTTAAAGTAGTAAAGATATGGCAACAAACCCGACGCCTTAAATGGATTACGCACATCTTCACACATAATGCCTAGCATAACTATCACTGCATCCCACATAATCTCAATACGGAGTAAGGTTGCATAATGAGAGTTCCATCTAGTGTTTTTAGGTCTGGCCAAGCTAATTTTTTATGCTTACCTCTTTTTGAAAAATCTCACCACTCTTCAACTTATCCAAAATATTTTGACGATGCTTGTCAAGCAATGCATCCTTCCTCTTGTAACATGTACTAATTGTTGTCACAATCAAAGTCATATACTCAAAGAAATCATTGGTAGAAGAACAACAGCTTATGACAACAACAACTACCAACTATACTGGTGAGCAAAGAATTGGACATAGAAAGTATATGTGTTCTCATCACGAATCAGTTTTTGAAGGCCATTGAACTCACCTCTCATATTTGAAGCTCCATTGTACCCTGCCATCGGAGTCTAGCAATAGGCAAACCATGTGCACTAAGCATCCCAACCAAAGCTCTCTTCAACACTTATAATGTTACCTCTATGTTGTTGCTCACAAATTTGAAGGACAAATAATACAATTAGTTGAGTAGGACAATGCAAATATTCAAAAAGCAATGATAGAACACAAAATCAATCACTATTCATGAACCTCACAATTATAGTCATTTGCTATTTGATTGATATATCACGAGATCCATCAATAAGAACAGAGAAAAGACAATGTCTAATCTCTTCTTTTTATCACTTTGGTGACCTCCTACGCACAACACAAGTTGCTTTTAATCTTTGGGCATGTCCACAAAATGCCTGACCTTGTCTTAGGAGAAAACTTGCGCAATATAAAGATGCAGTTGCACAAATTTCATATTTCATTTCTGCTTCCTTGCTATAAGACATAACCTTATATGACATGATAGACCTTTGATTCTTAAATTCATTCCATACTTTCCTTGTATTATTGTGAGCACTACTAACCCCACCAACATGATCAACATATAATTTGTATTAATTCTTCCAACTGTTATATACTATTTTGATGAATAAATCATAACCAAATTGTTTATGTAAAGGCTTGTGCTTAAAAAGGAAGCAATAGAAACAATAGGCCACATCTTTCTCCATACTATATTTCAACCAATCGTATTTCTTAAACCATGATTCACGAAAGGCCCTAAGGTTCTTTCCATATGTTTTGTGAGGATAATTACGGCCAATAGGTTGAGTACTTCAATAAATAAACCCTCATCACTTGATCTCTAATGTCGTGATAAAAAATCAAGTGGTATACGAAGTCTTAGATTAGCAATGATATGATCCGGGTTGAATTCCTTAATACCTTCATCCATTTATTATAGTTGTGCAGCTGCAACCTCTTGTTTTTGTGGTCATTATTGTGCAACATCTTCCTCTTGTTGGACTTGGAGTTGGATTTGATCCAATTGGACTTCAAGTTGAGATTGTGCATGTGCGGCCACCATCCCGCTTTTCATGGTGATTTTGCTTGAAACTTTGCTAAAATAGCTCTTCAAATCCATTTCTACCAAATCAAACAAGCAAGCAATGACAATATCACAATACATTTCAATAATCCATTTGATTTCTGCAACTTATAAGTAAGAGTAAAGACCAAATATTTATAATTTACTTAGGCACTTACTATTAGATTTGGAGCTTTTCGTCATTCTATTCATTTTGAATTTTGAATATTTATCACTTCCTGCGTGAGGCCTTTCTTATTTAGGAAAGAGCACCTGTAAAATAGTAGAGAAACCTTCGCTTACAATTCTACGAAGGATTAGTCATTGGGTGTTGCTTTTCTCACTCTTAGGAATCAGGATCCTCTTCAATCTTCATGGGACCGAGGATGTGGAAAAAAGAACTAAAGACTAAAATGCCACTACAATTTACAGAGCAAGGCTACTGCACACCATTGGTACTAACAGTAGGCCATAACATTCTACACACATCAAACTATGAATTTTTATCGTTCGTTTAGAATAGCTAGAAAAATTTCCTTCCACCGAAAATCGTTTGATCCAACAACTTTAACAACAACCATTGTGTAGTATGCATACCCCATTCATAGTAATCAAGGGATAATTCTTGCAATTACGTAATTCTTGCAATTGCTTGATATTTCCCCTTTGCTCCAACAACCCTAGCTCCCTTAATTTAACACAACAATTTCATCCCTAATCTATAAAACCCCAACCACCTCCACCACCTACTTCACCAACACACACAAAAAGCAAAC
Source organism: Melocanna baccifera (assembly GCA_036346265.1). Classification (NCBI taxonomy): domain Eukaryota; kingdom Viridiplantae; phylum Streptophyta; class Magnoliopsida; order Poales; family Poaceae; genus Melocanna; species Melocanna baccifera. The sequence continues at coordinate 17,478,330 of CM070695.1, forward strand.
CAAATTATAGAACAGAAGGGATAAGGAGCAAATAGGCAACAACCTCCGAACGCCCACTTGTGGGAGGTTGCGTTGGTGTGGAGGGACTTGGGGTGCATGCGTGCGCGATCGAAGTCCCCCGTCTCTAACACATATGCAAGAAGTATACCGCCACGCCCCTGGCTAGTGACCACTGCGCCATGCCACTAGGCTGCTACACGGCTCCCCCTGGCTAGTAGGCGCCTCGACGCCTCGCCCCATGGCCCCTTGGGCGCCAGCCAAACGCCCACGTCCAGTGCTCCCTTGGGTCTTGCCGCCTCTAGGGTTATGTTAGCGCACCTCTGTTGTCTGCTCACTTGGTGGTGACTCGAGTTGGATGCACAGTTCGCTCGCCTAGCCCGCATCTTCTACTCTCTTGAGCACTCGGTGTTGGGCCGAAGCTGATGGGTAACACGAGTGGATGACCGAAGTAGCGAAGCCCAATCCCATGAGTTGCATCAGTCTTCTATTGTGCCTATCGGCTTGCTGTCGCGGCGTTTAACCATTGCCTGCTCTAGCCTCTAGACTGGAGGAGGAGGGGAAGCGCCGGGGGGATGTCTGGCCAACGACGAAGATCGAGCGACCTCTCGAGCTCACCCGAAGGGTCGGTCCACCCTGTCTATCCAGCGATGATGTGAGAGGATGGTACTTTTGCTATTTCATACAACCAGGGGGCAATTTTGTCAAAGAGAATCAAAATAGAGGTAGTTATACGTAGTCACATATGGCTCTAGGCCCACCTAGCAGTCCCGTTTTCTATCGGCTACAAGTGGCACGTGCGCAAACCACATGGGCACCCAGTTTGCAGTGGAGCTGACGACATGATAAGATACCGCGAGTGCATTGGCTCATGCTCTGGCCCGGTTTGGCCGATGCGGTCAGTCCACAAAGTTGTACCTGATTTGTCTTCGTTGGGCTTAACTCAGAAGACTTGTCCAATTTAAAGCCCAATTTCTCTGAATATGCACGTTTTGGGCCTAGTTGGGCCGCTTGAGAGACATAGCCTTTGGTTAGGTTCTTGGGCCTCTCTCTCTCTCTGATATTGGGCCTGTTCTTTTAGCTACGGGTTATGATTTTTGGCTGAAATTTTTGAATTTTAGCTATTTGCGATAGAGATTACGGACAGAGAGATACTCGCTTGTGATTTTGGATGGCACAGATGTTGAGCTTTTAACGTGTACTATAATTAACTTGTATACTCCATCTTAAAAAAAATACTCCGTTTGAAAGTTAGGTACTGTAGCAAAAGCCAAAAGCCATTTTGAGAAACTAAAAAGAACAGGCCCATTTTCTTGAGATTTTGGATGTAGTGTGTAATGTAGGAGCCTCATGTAGCGTAGACACAAGTAATAAAAGCACAAGGATATATTCATATTAGCTACACTTGATATCTTTTAGTTATAGTTAATAACTTTTGGTTGAAAATAAATATTAATACCTAAAAGAAGTGGTTTTTAGAAGGAGGACACAAGCGGTGCAAAAAGTGAATGAGATATCCGTGCACGGAGCAAGGGAGTGGAGTGTGTGATGCGTCTGTGACCCCTGACTAATCTTCAGAGTGAGACAGAAGCGAGAGGAATGAGAAAGCCACTTCAGAAAGCCGAATGGTTATATTAACTTCTAACTTCTTTAAGTAGAAGCTAGAAGTAGAAGTTACCATAAACATGCCCTAACATTTAAATCAAGGAAGCAACACGTTGCCAAAAGAGAGAAAGAAGATGTAAGTTCTTGATAAGCAACAAATTGGGCATAATAAATACAGACGATGGAATACTCTGTGATCTATCTGTTCTAAAGCAATTTGAGATAAGCACGAACCAGGAGCAGGGGTGGAGTTGGGTCCCTGACAAGGTAGGCTAAAGCTCGGGGCGTAAAAAAAATACGTAGTGTATAGTGCAGGTATTCTCAGCCCAGTATTGCTAGAATTTAGCCCAGTAGCCTATGAAGAGGTATCAGCCGACAGTCGTTCAATCTAGATCCAGAGACCAAGGGTTACTCAAATGATCATCCAGTCCGAAGAGTCACGCTCTGCTAATCGTACGATGTACATCCAATAGCTGAAAGGTTATTATTGATGTTCAGACTGTCCGAAGAGATACGCTTTAGTGATGATCCGATCCAGATCTAATGACCGAAAGGGTAGCGATGTTCAGATAGTCCGAAGAGTCATGCTCTACTGATCATCCGATGTACATCGAATGGCAGAAAGGTTATTGATGATGTTCGGACCGTCCAAAGTGATACACTTTAGTGATGATCTGATTTAGATCTAACGGCCGAAAGGGTAGTGATGTTCGAATAGTCCGAAGAGTCCTCTCCTGTTGTTCGAACAATGCTGATTGAATGGTAGCGATGTTCGAACAGTTCGACCAGACCAATGCTTATAAGACTCTTTTGGGGAGACCCTAGTCTGGTTCTACCACTAGTGTTCCTAGCTGAGTAGCTGTCCCTCGACTCCCTATCGGCCTGCGGCGCCCTGCTCCCGACCAGGATCGGCCCGGCGCCCCCCTCCCAGCTTGTGTCGCCCTGCCTCCTAGCCAGCGCTGCCCTGACACCCACCTCCCGGCCGACGCCACCCGCCTCCTGGCAAGCTCCACCCCCTCTCGGCCTGCGCCTCCTGGCCAGCGCCGCCCCCTTCCCGGCCTACAGCACCCGGCCGCTTGCCTCCTAGGCTTCAGGTAAAGTTTTTGAAACCTTACAAATATGAGTATTTTAATAGGGAATGAGTTTAGACATGGGTTTAATGAAGATATTATCATCTTATTTTCGTTGTAGGGGTTATTAGTGAATACTAACAAAGTGAAGCGGACGAAGATATTGTCATCTTATTTTTCAATACATGCTCAATCCCATGATTCTCACCGATCTCTTGCAACTGCAGAAACACCAGAAACAGGAACTAGTAACACGCATAAAAACAATCCTCGTGTTGTACACAATCCAAATGATATTTTTGCTGATCTTGGGCTTCGAAAACCAATTGAGGATTTGGATGTGGATATCATAGATGCTACTAGAAGAGAGTATTTGTAAATGGGTCCATGCCAACCAATTGGTCATAAATTTTTACATAAAGAATATGAGAACCAGAGGAGGAGCTTTCAACAATCATGATTCGAAAGGTATAATTAGTTGGAATATAGTGTTGCTAAAGATGTAGCATTTTGTTTTTATTGTTTCCCCTATAAGCAGCCTAGAGCTGAGAACTTATGGTATTGAATCATTCACAAAGGTAGGGTTTGCTAAATGGAATAATGCAATTAAAAGTTTTGATGAATATGTTGGTAAAGTCTGTAGTTATCACAATATGATTGTGTAGTCTTTAAGGACCAGTTTGGTACATTTATTGCTGATGTGAGAGATGATCTAGATTTTGCAAATCGTATTGATATTGGAAAGTTTGATGTAAAGATGGTTGAGACTGATAGGTACATAGTTTTTCAATTGGTATATCGTTTTATTGAATTGGCTTTGATTTTGCCGGTGGCAACAACAACCATAGAAAGAGCGTTTTCGGCTATAAAGATTATTAAGACTGATTTACGGAATAAGATGAATGATGAGTGGATGAATCATACCATGGTATGCTATATTGAATGAGATATATTTGCAAACATCAATGATGATAAGATTTTGGAGTGTTTTCAAGAGATGAGGTCATGTAAGAAACAACTATCTCGTGGTAATGGTAAGTTAGCTTCTTATAAATGTAAACTTTGTGTTGTTCATATTTATTCATACACCTATTTGATTTACTCTCATATGTTGTTTTTACAGGTTCTGTTTTATGTCCAACTACCAATGAATAAATGATGGGATAGGATAGATAGCAAATCTTCGTGATTTAGGATCGGAATCTTCGCAAATGCAGAATTTAAAAAGCACTATTGAGAAAAAGGGTCGAAATTAATGAATGAATAATTGCCCTCTCATGCACCGTCCGAGCACTGACGTTCTCACCAAACAACAGAGCAAAATTCGCAAGAAACAACTCCGTAATTACTCTCTCCGAAAGGTCGATTCGATCCTTTCGACATCCTCACAGCAAATTAGTCATGGCAAGCGCTCTCAGGACGACCTCTCTCGCGGCCGCTCTCGTCGTCGCCGCCCTCCTCTTCACCACCCCGCAAACTCCAGGTAACAGACAACCCTTGCATGCACACACACACGAATGGATCTACATATGATTTATTCTGTTGCAATGCGCTTGTGATCGATCTTTGATTGTTACTAACAACGTAGCGTGGGCGACGGCGGAGGCGGAGGACATGGTGCCGGTGCCGCCGGCGGAGGGCGTGATGGTAGCTATCCCAGGCAGCGGCGGCGCGGGGACGCTGGCGGCGCCGGTGTGCCTGCAGTGCTGGTGCTGCTCCAAGTCCGACCCGAGCAAGTGCGAGGTCACCAGCTGCTGCTCCACCTTCAACTGCGACCCCGCCGGCATGTGCAACGTCGTGCAGCAGCAATGCGGCTGCAGCGGCTGCTAATCGATCGGCTGGACGGTCGTCGTCACCGGCTAGCCGTGCGTGAATGCATGCGTGGCAATTTTTTTTTACTTAGACCGATCTCTCTATTAGTAGAATCGTTCATGTGTACCGCTAAAAAGAAGAAGAAATAACGTTCCTGTGTACGGGGATGGTCAGAATTAAGTAATTAACGAGAAACTGTTGATAATGTGGCCCATTGGCAGCTCGATCCATCACAAGCTCTCTTTGCAAAGCTGGGCCTGTTTTTCCCTATCTTCCTGCCTAAGGGGTACTAAGGGCCCGTTTTTTTAGTTTTTAGTCGGTTTTTGTGTTGACTATTTCAGTAATCACTATATATTAAACTAATAAGGTACAACTCAAAGTCATAAGATGTATATTTATGTATCTGTGCATGTCAATATCACAATCTTGTAAGGAGAATATCTCTCTGTTGACAACGAGGTTGACAAAGTTACACTGCACTGGCAAACAAGAACAATTAATGCAAGTATTGAAGTTAACCGAACGAAAATTTACCTGCGCGTGCAACCAAGAAAAAAAGATCAGGAAACGAGGAAATGAATAAAATCTATTGAAGAAGGGATGAAGCGAACAAAAAAGAGACTTCAGACATGCATGGTTGCATGCACCAGTGGTTGGTTCATCTTGAGAACGAGAGCGAGGCACATAGATAAGAGCTCCGATCGAGTGCATGCAACCGCTCGGTTCAGGAGTAAAATTGAAACGAAAATTTGTCGAATTGAACAAAAATGATACTACTACATGCAAAATTGCGAAACTACAAGGGAAAATGATTTCTTTAAACATTTTTAGTTCATTCTTTCGTTCGAAATCTAAAATAATAGAACAGATCCTGCGGCGCTGTGGTTGAGAACGGCTACCAAGCACAGCTGGATTTGGCTACCGGTGGTGGATTGGTAGGGTCGGGCTGGCCGGGTCCAAGCACCGGTAGAAATGCCACGCTCCTATTACTTAAAGAGTACGTCCGCATATTTTCTGAATGTTCTTATTTATAAATATAAGACGTATTTTATATTTCAATACAAAATTAGTATATTGTTCTCTTTATATCCTAATAAATAAATAGCTTTATTTGATATTCTCTACATATATACATTGAATATAATACTTAGAGATAATAATTAAGGGTATTCTAGCTATTTTCATTATCTCTTTGATTTATGTGTCAAATGAAAAAATGTCTTATAAATTTAAATGAAGGGAGTATCTTTTTGGACAAATCTTCCTCATCTTTAGCAAATCATATGCTAGGAATACTTGCATCTAACCTTTGATTAACCCAAATAGTACCTATTCAACGTGTGATTTTGCAGCCCTGGCATTAGCATCTTAACAACTAGCTAAATGTTTATACTTTGCTACGGATAAAAAGAATATCTATCACCCCCACCACGCAAGTCGACGTCGTCGTGATCGGCCTATCTGGCCCACGCCCTCACCTGAGCTCGCTTCCGTACAGAACTACGTCTAGCATCCGTGCCCATTAGAGCTATGTTTTTTTCTTCTTAAAGAATTTTTACGGAGGTAGAATTTGTACTTTGTTAAATTATTTTTCCTATTTTTATTAGAGAATTTATAGGAAGGTGAAAGGACTGGAGAGGAGTGACATACCATCACCGCTTCACCGCCACCATTACCGCTATCTTTTCTTAAGTAGTAAAGATATATATAACAAGGAACTTGAGGCAACAAATTCCTCTAAAAAAGCGGCAAAACAAATATAAGCAATGAAATACAATACGCATGGTCAATTTGGGTAGGAATTATTAGGAAACCAGGATATGGCTCCCGTTTAAACGGATCCTCTCTCCATTTAAACGCGTACTTATCTCTAGTGGGCACCTCATCACCCCCTATAAATAGAGAGCTATATGGCTGATTTTGTACCCTATTGAATTGAAGCAATAAAGAAAGACCAGGAGTTCTCTCTACCTCTCTCTGTGTTCAATCTATTATTCCGTCTTTTGTGATTGATTCGTTCTTATTCTAAGCAGAGGAATCGCTCGGACTGGTCGCCAGCGAGGGTTTCTCAACAGGAATTACCTTAGCAGTATGCCCTTTTTCAACGCAGGAATGGAAGAAATTAAGTTAGCTGCATGCAACGAATGCAACCATTGAATAACATGTACGCGCATAAATACTCTCCTCGAAAGAAAGGCACTTCCCCCACTCGAAAGGAAACAAATGAAACTCCGAGCGCAACCGTCCTGCTCCTGCCATTTTTAGGCAAGGATCGATGAACACGAGACGTTTCCCACTCGCATCGTCTTCTCTCCACTCCCCCCCCCCCCCCCCAATATCTATCTATATATGGAGCTCAAGCACACCTACAGATCTCTATAACTCTACACAGCACACACAAGCTAGCATTCCTAGATTATCTCTTCGAACAAAGCGCAACCCTCCCAACCCCATCCAAGAAGGAAGCAATGGCCAATCTAGCGGTGATCGCCTCTCTAGCCATTACCCTCCTCTTCGCGGCCCTCCAAGTCCAAGGTAACATACATGGATCCCAGTGTATATCGCTTACGATCTCTACTGATTCATTGATTCTTGTTGTAAAAACGATAAAATGACATGCAACATTGATCCTTTTACTATGTTGCGGATGTAGGTACGACGGACGCTGCCGCCGGTGGTCACGGTAATGCTGCGGAGTACGTGCTGCTGGAGCCCAGGCCGGAGCAGCTGGTGTCGACGATCCCCGCCGGCGTGGCCGTGACGGAGGCGGCAAACACGACGAAGCCGGTGTGCGGGAACTGTCGGTGCTGCCTCAAAGTCAAGCCGGACGTCTGCTTGACAACGTGCTGCTTCGTCAAGACATGCAACGGGCCGTCCTGCACATCGCAGATGGTGTCCTGTGGCTGCAACAATTGTGACTGGTAACTAGATAGATAGCAAAAGTATGCGTCGATCTACAGAGAAAAGGAGAAAAATAAAGGGAATCAATGAATCCATCCGTTTAATGTGTTAATTAATCCTTGTGCTTGTGCACTCAAGCCGAAATTTTCCTTGCAATCTATTGGAGCATGGAGCTGAAGCTAGACGCACTAGTACAAAACAGGCTATACTGGACGGGTACATCACAGACGGTTCATACGGAACCATCTGTGTTTAAACTATCACAGACGGTTCATACTACCACCCGACTGTGATATTTTCACAGACGGTTATTAACACGAACCGTCTATGACAATCGAGACATCACAGACGGTTCGTGTTAATAACCGTCTGTGAAAGTTTACAGACGGTTATTAACATGAACCGTCTGTGATGTCTCAATTATCACAGATGGTTGGTATAACAAACCGTCTCTGATATTAATTATCACGGACGGTTCGTGTTAATAACCGTATGTGATAAGTCATAGACGGTTATTAACACGAACGATCTGTGATATTTGGTTTCATAGACCGTTTGTGGTTGGAACCGCCTGAGATAAATTGCACTATTAATTATTAATGGGTGTACTTGCTTGATGTCGACACAGATGTGTCTTCATTACGCTGCATCGGTGGAGCAAGGTGGCCGGTTTTAGGGAGTTCGGGGTGAAAACATATTGCCGTCTTCTTAGTGATTTAATCAGAGATTAGTACTCAATTACTTTTAATTATGCATGTATACATATTTTTGTAATGGAAGGCTAGAGATGATAACTTATATGCTATGTAGTAGCGGTAATAATTATTTTTGGCAACCATTTGTTACTTGTGTAGCTAGCGTAGATGGATCGAAACTGGATGTACATTGAGAACTGTGTGAGTGAAGAGTACATTATTGGCGTGTCTGCTTTTAGAAGAGCGGCCGCGCTAGATATGTTAAAGAAGGGAATGAAATATATATACTATCCATATATTGATTGTGATAATCTCAAGATGTTTAGCAACTCAGCGCAGATCGAACCTCACTTGATTCGAAGGAGTTTCAGAAAAGGGTACAAATGTTAGACCAGTCACAGTGAAGAGAAGAGTACACAATAATCTGGTAGTTATGACATAGTCGAGGGAGATAACGATATGCCAGTTGTGGACTGTGCTTTTGATCATGAGGATAGATCGCAGGATGATAATCTGGATCAGATGTTACGTGATGCAGAAGGGAACTATAATGAGAGAGAGTTTAGTAAATTCGAGAGCTTGATGGAGGACTCGGAGAAACCTTTGTTCTTGGACTGCAAGCCGCAATACACGAGGTTGTCATCAGTTCTAGAACTACTAAAATTGAAGGCAAGCAATGGTTGGTCCGACAAGAGTTTCACGGCATTGTTAGGTCTCCTAGCGGACATGCTTCTAAAGGAAAATGTGTTGCCAAGAACCACCTACCAAACCAAGAAGATTCTTTGTTCATTAGGAATGGAAGTAGAAAGAATACATGTATGTCTGAATGATTGTATCATGTACCGTAAAGAGTATGCTAGCTTAAATGTTTGTCCGGTGTGCAAAGCATCCCGATACAAGCGTAAAAATGACTCTGATGATGGAAAGAGCATCGAGGTGAAGCAAGGACCTCCTGCTAAGGTGTTGTGGTATCTTCCTATAATCCTCCGTTTGAAGCATTTATTTGCAAACAGTAAGGATGCAAGATTGATGCGTTGGCACTAGGAGCAGCGTAAGAAAGACGGAATGATAAGACATGTTGCTGATTCTGCCCAGTGGAAGAACATGGATAGGAGGTTTGTAGATTTCGGTGTGGAACCGAGAAATATAAGATTTGGGTTGAGTACACATATGCTATTTAATGACTTATTACTCCTAGTGACAACGGGTGGATTTCGACGAAAGTACATATATTCTTGACTAACTCGTCGAAATTCGTGCAACACTCTCCGGGTTCTTAGTATCACAGTGTATAAACAAGGCTGAAGAGTTCTACCCCGGCAATGGTGATAATTAGATGTTGAAACATTGGATTCAATTATACAAATCACTCAGTTGTGCTTAATCAAACAATTCAATTTGTCATAACAGTGTAACGATTTTCATTCTATATATGTATGTGATCTGCTGGCTGTTTGTTACATTCGTAATTCACTTTGAGTTGCAATTAACTTATCTGTGTAACTTTGAGTTGCAATGTATGTGATTCATTTGTCAGATCTGTGTAATCTGCAATGTATGTGATTCTATATATGTTGTAATCTTCTTACTTACTTTCAGAGGGCATTGCTAGCATATCCTGAGGTTAGCGAAAAAACGGCAAATAAAACTGCTGTTACAATTGCTATCACAGACGATTCGTTGTTGAAAACCGTCTGTGATATGAACATATCACAGACGGTTCTTGTTACTAACCGTCTGTGATATACACAATATTACAGATAGTTTGTAACAAAAATCGTCTATGATATTGTGTGTATCACAGACGGTCTTTATTTTTAACCGTATGTGATAGTCTATTATCACAGACGATTTTTTTATAACAAACCGTCTGTGAAAGTTGACTATCACAGACAGTTTTTCGAAAAAAACCGTCTGTAATGTAAGTTATCACAGACGGCTTCTAAGCCGAAGCCGTCTGTGATAACCACCTATTATCACTGACACATAAAAACAGATGGTTCGAAAAACCGTCTGTGATGACGATTCCAAATCGTCTGTGATAGGCCTGTCTGTAGCAGTGACGCATTTTAGTCCTGATTGAAACGCAAGAACTTTACATGAATTTTAAATAAATTTACCAAAAACACTGTTAACTTTCACATAAATTATACAAATTCATGCTTTCAAACATTGCCTATCTGAATTGTTGAATGGCAATGGCAATGGCTAAATCGTGGAAGCTTTCAATGTCACCGGTACATGGGGCTCACATATCAGATACAGCCTCCACCACTTGCTCTCTCCGTCTCCTCTTGCGCCACCATGCCCATCTCCCCCCACCTTCCTCCCCCACTACTGTCACCGCCACCGCCAAACTCCCCCAAGTTGCTCCCCCTCTTCCTCCTCCGCCCTCACAAGCTGCTACGACTTCTCTACCTCTCCTCCCACTCCATCATTGCATCCCTCATGTCGCTGTCCCCATCGGCCTCCTTGTCGGCCCCCGAGTGCCGCTTGGTGGCGTCCTACTCCATCATTCCCACACACTAGTGGCACGGGTTTCTCCAGGGCCTCACCGCCAGCGACGTGTCCCTGCCGCTCGCCTTCGTGCTACTCCACTTTCTCCACTGCCAAGGTCGGATCGACCCTTCAGGCAAGCTTGACGACCACCTGAGCTCCATCACTAGTCGGACCCCCCAGTGGCCCTTCCTCCTCCAGTCCAGAGGCCAGAGCAGGCAGTGGTTGAATGATGACCGACAGGCATAGTAGAAGATAGATGCAACACATGGGATTGGGCTTTGCCACTTCAGTCGTCCACTCATGCGGCCCATCAGCTTCAACCCAACACCGTGTACCTGAGAGAGTAAAACATATTGGCTAGGCGAGCAAATCATGCAGCCAACTAAGTTGAGCTTGAGCCGAGTTCGAGTGAGCCTAGCCTCCCAAGCTCGAGCTCGGTAGAAGCTTGAGTCGAGCTCGAGCGAGCCTGAGTTAGGGTCCGAGCTTGGAGCTCGGCTTAAATAAACTTAATAAAAGTTAAAATAATTTAATATACACTAATTTTCAATAATAATAAAAACTCAAGCTCGAGCTCGACTCGAGTAAGCTCGATAACACTAAAAAATAATTCAACATATACTAATTTTTAACAATAGAAAATCTCGAGCTTGAGCTTGGTTTGAGTAAGCTCGAAAGAGTTAGTATGTATCTAAGATTGTTAGACAAACTCAAGGCCCGTGAGATATTTGAGCTCAGCTCATTGAAGCTTGCGAGCTCGGCTCATTTGAAACTCAAGTTGAACTCAAATCGAGCTTAGAGCGAACCAAGCTCGAACAACTCATGAGCTTCAAGCTTTTTTGACAGCCCTAACCAGGGAAGCATGGCTAGGGGTACAGTGGTATACTTATTGCAGATGTGCTACAGACGGGGTACTTCGACTGCGCTCGTGTGCACCCAAAGTTCCTCTACACCAACACAACCTCCCACAAGTGGGAGTTCGGAGGTTGGTGCCCGTCTGCTCCTTATCCCTTACATTTTGTAATTTGGTTTGCTTTTTCTATGCGTTGGTGAAGTAGGTGGTGGCGGTGGTTGGGGTCTTACAGATTAGGGATGAAATTGTTGTGTTAAATTAAGGGAGCTAGGGTTGTTGGAGCAAAAGGAAATATTAGGTAATTGCAAGAAGTATCCTTCGATTACTGTGAATGGGGTATGCATACTTCACAATGGATGTTGTTAATGTTGTTGGATCAAGTGATTTTCGGTGGAAGGAAATTTTATCTAACTATTCTAAACGAACGATACAAATTCATAGTTTGATGTGTATAGAATGTTCTGGCCTGCTGTTAGTACCAATGATGTGTAGTAGCCTTGCTCTATAGATTGTAGTGGCCTTTTAGTCTTTAGTTCTTTTTTCCACATCCTCGATCCCATGAAGATTGAAGAGGATCCTGATTCCTGAGAGTGAGAAATGTAACACCCAATGACTAATCCTGTGTGGAATTGTAAGTAAAGGGTTTCTTTGCTATTTCTACAGGTGCTTTTTCTTGAATAAGAAAGGCGTCATGCAGGAAGTGATAAATATTCAAAATTCAAAATGAATAGAATGACGAAAAAGCTCTAGATATAATAGTAAGTGTCTGAGTAAGTGATAAATATTTGGTCTTCGCTCTTACTTATAAGTTGTAGAAATCAAATGGATTATTGAAACATATTGTGATATTGTCATTTACTTGCTTGTTTGATTGGGTAGAAATAGATTTGAAGAGCTATTTTAGCAAAGTTTCAAGCAAAAGCACCATGAAAAGCGGAACGGCGGCCACACATGCACAATATCAACTTGAGGTCCAATTGGACCAAGTTCAACTCCATGTCCAACAAGAGGAAGAGGTTGCACAACAATGACTACATAAACAAGAGGCTGCAACTGCACAACTACAATAAATGGATGAAGGTATTAAGGAATTCAACTTGGATCACATAATTGATGATTTAGAACTTCGTATACCACTTGATGATTTTTATCCTGACATTAGAGATCAAATGAGGAGGGATTATTTGTTGAAGGACTCTACTCCAACATATTGGCCATAATTATCCTTACAAAACATATGGAATGGACCTTAGTGCCTTCATGAATAATGGTTTAAGAAATACAATTGGTTATAATATAGTGTGAAAAAAATACAGCCTATTGCTTCCTTTTTAAGTACGAGCCTTTATATGAACAATTTGGTCATGATGTCTTCACCAAATTAAGATATAACAATTGGAAGAATCAATACAAATCATATGCTGGTCATGTTGGTAGGGATAGTAGTGTTCACAATTGTTGTGGTTATGTATCAAACAGTAAAAGAAGGAGTTTACCAGGAGGCCATGGAAGGACTGCCCGTAACCTTACACACCTTGGAGATAGCAATAGAGTCTATGGTAGTGTCTTGGAAGTTCGTAATGTCTAACCTTTTGCTAAAAAAAAGAGTGTTTTGCCTTTTTTTTCATGGTGCACTCAGGCGTGTACTTATAGCCATGAGGGATTATTTACACAAATATCCCTATCAATTCCCACCTTTATAGGGGTACATATGTCCTTTCTCCTGCTTAGAGTTACATAAATACCCCTATCTAACCCAACTCATCTAAGAGCATATACACTGTTTCCTTGGCCTTGTCGGCTTCCATGGAGCTATCGGTCCACTGTAGGATCTAGAATAACCGACTAGAGGGCGAGCACCACGCCACTCACAATTTTGCTCGGGTCTCTTCACAAGTTTCTTGAAGACATCACCTCGCGATCAACCTTTAAACGGTCTAGGTGCCGGCAAGCACCAAGAGTAAAAGATCACGCTTCGCTTGACGGCGCTCAAATGCCAAGGATCAGTCTAGAAAATATATGCACTTGAAAATGGCTCACAACACCTCAAATGAATGTACAAGAGAGAAAGAGGTGTAAAATATATGCTCAAGGCTCAAAGATGTTCAATACTAACTCAACAGTCTATCCTTGAGTTAGTGGGGTGTATTTATACCATCACCAACCAAAACTAGCCGTTGCAAAAATTTAATCTGAAAATTCAGGGAAATCGGAACTACCAACGTTCTAAGTGCGGCTCTACCGCAGTTCATTGTAGCACACAGTAACAGCTATGTGAAAGCGTAAGAACTAGCCGTTGAAAAAGTAGTACGGTACTACCGCCATTATAAGTGCGGTACTACCGCACTACGGTAGTTTCGTATATTGGTGCGGTATTACCGCACCGCAGTTATTCCACTGTGCAATATCTGGTATTTTCGATTTTTGCCAGGTTAAGTTTTTCAAGGGGTACTTTCTGGAAAAAAACATACCACTGGAATAGCCCGGTACTTCCGAACATCGATAGTTTCGCTGATCGGTGCGGTACTACCGTACTGCGGGAGTTTCACCGTGTTATATCCGGTACTACCGATTTCGGTAAGCCCAAGTCCCAGCAAGGGTGCTCTCTGAAAAAATATACCACTTAAAATCAGGTACTACCATGCTCCGGTAGTTCCGCAATTTACATGGCGGTACTACCGGACTCCGGTAGTTTCGTTGTTAATACAGCGGTACTTCCGATTTCTGAGAAAGAGCACAGTTTATTTTTAAACTTAATTTCACGTGCATGCATGATCCTAAATTGATCCAAATGGCACAAGAACATGCTATCAAACTACTTTCAATGATCCCTCTTAATAGTATGGTGACTATCCTATAATCTAGTCTTCCAACCTTTCTCCTAAGACTAATAAAAATTAAAAAGAGATCATATATTTCATGTACCTATTTTTGATCCATCTTGTTGTCCATTTCGCATGCAACTTACTTTCATCCTTTGCGCACCAATGAGACTTAGCCTATTGTCGAGACCCGAATATGCAAATTCGGACTCTCTGTATAAACTGCACTATTTCAGAAACACACTAGTGCACACAGTCAAATATAGATGTAACCATAACTATATACACGCTAAAATAAAGAAAAACCTCAAATATCGATAAATATCCAAAGTACAACCTTATGACCAAACTTACAATATCACTAGCCCGAAGGGCTTAAGGTCTAGTAGCGGAAAGAACAAAATAAGCGTAGTAGCCATTCGACATGTCCACAGGCAATCGACTAGGGAGCGAAGTCCTAATCCGTGAAGTCACTGAAGTATTCTCCTTCTGGTACCTCCTGCTGGTAATACTCTTTCTCCTCAACCGAGCAATATAGGTATAAAATCGTGAGTACATTGGTACTCAGCAAGTCATTTGTAACAAATGCATGCAATATAATATGCAAGGCTTACCAATGTAGGGCTGAAAGGTTAATTTGCATAAAATGACAATTCAAGATAAATATGATAAGTAGATTGAAAGTGAATTTTAATGAAAAATAATAATAAATAATCAGTGGAATTAAAATAAACCATTTGTGAACCTTCCATCCACAAGCTATACCAATAGTGAACTATTCGTTCACTTTCCAACCATAAACCACAAGTTTAAATGAAATCACTACCCCTCGTGTGAAATCACCGAGCATTATCCATAACCAAGGACGCGGCTATTCGAATAGTTTTACACTCTGCAGAAGTTGCATAACTGTACCCACACGATGTGATTAACCTCGATCCCGCCCGCTAGGGTTTCGCATCACACCCCCTTGCGCTACATGGAAATAAGCAACTATGTTCATCAGAATGGCGAGATTAAAGTTAAAATATCCCAAATTAATCAGCCAGGTCTATCCCATGTTATACATGTGATTTGTACGATAAAATTTAGATCAATGGCGCACAAAGTTAAGTTCTTAAATCTACCTAGACGAGACTTCCACATCCCTTGAAGTTATTCCACACTTCCCCTTTACTACACGATCATTCGCCCGAGTGAAAAACCAAGTTTGTACAACCACGCCAATGATACACCAACGTCATGGTACAACTTTTAATAATTATAGCACCAACCACGGTAACATATTTTATTAAGTCAAGTTAAGGTTACGACTTGCCTTGGTTTGTCTCAGCGAGGTACTCAGGATCTTTTGGCGTCGCTCCTGATCCTCCGAAATCGAGATCTAACGAGAGAGAAAACGACTGAAATAACAAAAATAAATTAAATGAAATTCAAATGAACTCCAAAAACCATGAAACTAGAACTAACAGATAGAGCTCAATTTTAGATGAATTTAGAAAAATGAATGTGGTCAATCGGAGCTAGGACGGAGGAGAACGGCCTCTCGAAAAATTAAATCTACTGAAAATGCTGGAAATTCGAAAAAGTTAATGTGCTGTAGACTCGGTGCATGGAAAGGGGGGTTTACGGTACACTCGGTCCACGGAACAGTGCACGGGGGCGACACTGACGCAGCGGGTTAGGGCTGAGTGGCGGCCTCCAGTGCTAACACGTGGCACGGCTGACGTGGCGTGCTGACGTGGCACTGGGAGGCGATCTTTTTTGACGTGGCGCTGATGTGGCATTGCCACATGGCAGTAGGGCTGATGTGTCACCGACACATGGCTGCTGACGTGGTCTTAGAGCTGACGTGGCAGGACACGTGGGTAGGCTGACGTGTCACGACTCGGGTGCGGCGGCAGCAGCTAGATCCGACAGCGGGAAAGGAGACGCGTGGCGCGATCTGTGCCAAGGATCCGGATTTGAGACAACGGTCGCGATGCGAGGCTTGGTTCATCAGATCTTCGACGCGTGGTAGGGCACGCTGTGCGAAGCAACGCGTGAACGGATTCGGGCGCGGCGACCGAGGCGGGCGCGATGTGGCGCAGTGCGGTGCGCGGACCGAGGGACGGGGTGCGGACCAAGGGTGGCTCGCGGCTGGGTGCAGCGACGCGCAGGCGATGCAGGCGCGGAGGGGGTCCGGTGGCGGCGGAGGGGGTCCAGCGGCGGCAGAGGGGTTCGTGTCCGGCGATGGGTGTGCGGGGTTTGTCTCCGGTGATGGCGGGGAGGAGGCGGGACAGCGGCGGTGCTTACCGGTGAGGAAGACAGTGACGACGACGACGGCTCCGATGGCGCACGGCGGGAAGTGGCAGTGGCGTAGCAAGGCGGGGCGTGAGCGGGGGCGTGGGCTGGGCCGAGGGGGAGGCGACGAGCGGGCGTGGCGAGGGCCGACACGTGGCAGGGGGTGGGCCGAGGGGATTCGGCCCACGGGGGTTTTAGGGATTTTCCCGCTTTTCTTTTTCCAGAAATTCAAACAAAAGGAAAACAGTTCTCGAAAATAGCAAATAAATCACAAAAATTCACCAAAAATATTAGAAAATTCCTTGAGACCTGAGGAACTCGAATAAAATATTTTTATCTCATGTTAAATTTTATTTTAATTATATTAAATTATTTTAATTTCCAAAAAATTATTTTAAGCTTTATTAATTCCAGATAATTCCAATTTTTTTAAATTTAGGACTTTAAATACTTTAGAAAAACGTGATGTTACACCTATGCAATCTTCAACACATATGTTAGTCCCATATTCATAAATCGTCATTAATTACCAAAACCAAAATTTTGAGGCCTAGATGCTTTCACCTACCTTGCTAGCACCGCGGGTCGTTTGGGTCAAGGTGGGGGCCACTCCCTTAACAACAATGATGCAAGGAAATCATGCGACGAATTTAAGAATTATAGGCCAAATGTGTCACATAAGGTTATATCTTATATCAAGAAAGCAGAAGTGAAATATGAAATTTGTGTGACTACATCTTTAGATTGTGCATGTTTTCTCCTAATGCAAGGTCAGGCATTTCGTGGACATGATGAATCTTCTTGTTCCTTAAACAAAGGCAATTTTCTAGTGATGATTGATTGATACAAAGAAAAGAAGAGGAAAATGAAGCTTGCATTTGATGAGCTATGTCGTGCGAATGCCTAGATGGCTTGCCCAAAGATTCAAAAGCAACTTGCAGAATATTGTGCACGACATGCACAGATCTTCAGAGTTACTTGTATGTCTTTCTTGTTCAAGAGACTCCTTCTCAAAGTTCAATATGGATAATATGCTCGACTTGCGAAGATCTATGATGAAGATTTCTCCATTTCTAATCGTGCAGCTATAAATGACCAACTTGAAAACTTCATTCTTCATGTGCAAAGAATTAATGATTTTATTACTTGTCATGATTTTGAAAATCTGGCCGTGAAGATGGTTGAAATTAAAAGGCAAATTGTATTTCATTGATCTACCACCTCATTGAGGTAGTATTCCTATTACCGATGGCAACAATATCGATTGAAAAAAGCCTTCTCGGCTATGAATATTGTCAAGACCGATTTACGTAATAAGATGTCTGATGATTGGCTTAATGACTTGATGGTGTGTTATATCAAGCAAGAGATATTCAAAGGACTTGATTGTGAAAAAAATCAAGAAACAATTTTAAGACATGAAATCTCAAAAAATGAAAATGCCTCGTTCTCCTAAATGTACTTAATTATTTAATGATATATCCTTTGTCTTTTCTTTTTATTACATCTTTTATGTTCTATTATCAAATTGTGACACTACTGATGCATCTATCTTTCACAATTAATATATTGCTTCTTCTACAGGTCATGTACAACTATGTACTAAGCTTCAATAGTGAGTTATTTTTCAATGTCCTATCCTTATCTACACATATTTGCATACGAATTGTAGTTGTTACTTTTATTTTGTATCATACACTCTTATTAGTGTGATTGCAATGTAGTTTGATTATGGATTATTTTGCTTTTGGGTAATACTGTCTACTTCATGCTTGCGAGTACGCTCTAGCCACATTTTATTCCTAGGTGCCATAGTGCCATAGTGCTCTCGGATAGCCGAAGGATGTGGGCACTACGACAACACAAAATGAGCGTGGTATGAGCGGGAGGCAGCGTAGCAACAACCTACCACGGCTTGAAAGATTGACAACAAACTTGGCGCAGGGTGAAATGCCACCTTCCATGCTCTGTGTCCGCTGGATTCAATTTGATGTGCTCTTGGCCTGCTAGATGATGCTTGTCGTGCTTCCCATCTGCTGCAAGTTTCCTTTGGTTCTACAAGGTGATACGGGGTCGCCCGATCTTCTCGACGTAGAATGGATACTCACGCAAGTCTTGATAAATCATAATAATCCTCCAATGCCAGTGTAAGGGACAAACACTCTTTAATCCGTCAAAACACGCTTACGTTGATTTTGCCGACCACCAAGCGAAGATCTATCGTGTAATCAATTCTCAGCGGAAAGGTTGAACGATCTTTATTTAAGAACACTCCTAATTCTCTATGAAATTTCGGCAGCAATGTGAACTCAAACAAACTTTAGTAGATTGACTTTTCTCAAAGGTGGTCTGAGCCTTAAAGGCTATGAATACAAGGCTTATATAGCCACTTGGGACTTCCATATGGTCCCTAAATCGAGTACAACTCAATCTTATATTGTTTTAGACTCGAACTCTCACAAAAAGGAAACTAAATTTTATATCTGTCATATTGTTTCTATCATAGCGGTTGATTCAGGACGAATTTGAAGATGGTACAAGATCCATTGCGTAGCTCTTGAAATACGCTTTTCAATGAGTACAAGAATGCTCGAATCAGACTCTGTTTGTGAAAGTTATTGCCGTTTTAGTAACTACCTATTAGGCTATCCCGAACCGAATCCGAATTGAGTTCTGAGTTGAATCCGAGTTTAAATTCAGTTGGGCTTGTGGGAGGTCCAAGTTGAGCTTGAAAATATTATCCAAAACTTGTATTTTAATTCATTGGGTTCTCCCCTATTGCTCTCCCACCACATGGGCTTTCTTCCTCCTATTCACATGGGCCTTTCTCTTATGTGCTCCAACCAGTCACATCATCTTTGTTCTTATTAGCTCTATCTGCACGAGTTTTGTTCCTTCATATCTTTGACACCTAATTTGGTTATTCTCTTCCTTGTGTCCCTCCATTGCTTCAGCCCTGGCCCCTAGCTCCTCTCTCCCAGTTTCAATATCTTCCATTTGACAAATCTGAAAATGCATCATGTGATAACATGAGATAGTATTATATCTTTATGAATAACAATATTAAATTTAGTTTGGAATGAGTTCACCTAGCCATATTTTATGTGGCTCAATAATTATTTCCAGTTAAATAATATATTTAACTGAAAAGTACAAGACACGTCCATGTCATGCCACGGCCTAGAAGTGCTACTTGTGCCAAGCATTGCTTGTCGTGGTGGTGGTACTGGAGATGCTAGTTTTGCAATTCTATACGTTTGGGGGCTGTTTTGTCAAAGCGGATCAAAAAGTGGCCAAATCAGCCAAAGGGTAGGTTCTTTTTGGCTACAACTTATATTTTTTGGCCCTAACATGAGTACTTGTCTGAACAAATCGTATGTTGATAAGTCGCTATTGGATAATTACCTTAGGGCCTTAGCGACCGACAAACTTGAACTTTGAGATCACGCACGCGAACACAAGTAAAACACAGATCGATCTTTGGCAACACGATACACCTGTGTCCTTTTTAGTTTTCTTATATAGAGAAGCAACATATGATTGTTATAGTACTTTTCTTTTTTACTACGGTTGCTATAGTACTTTGACTCTGACTGTTACAGTACTCGACTTCGACTGTTACTCGACTTACGACTACTACAGTGCTCGAACTCATGCACTAGTCGTAAGTTCTAGTGGTCGTAGAACGTACTCTGGTTGTGGACTCGACTAGATCCAAAGTACACGTGGTCATGGTTTTGATCAGACTTGAAGACAACCAGATTAACTCGACAATCTCCTCAAGCTTGTTGTCTTCCGTCGATGTTCCACACACCAATTTTCTCTCTTATCTCCATGAACTTCAATCTTCCAAGCGACTTGGTCAGGATATCAGTGAGTTGGTCTTTTGTGCAAACATGCTACACCTCTACCACCCCTGATTTCACACATTCACTTATGTAATGGAAATGGGTGTCGATGTGTTTGCTTCTCTCATGGTAGACTAGATTATTGCTCAACGCAATTGCAGATTAATTATCAATCTTCAGAGTTGCTTTCTCAACCTTCGTCTCTAGCATATTAGCCAACAATCGTCCCAACCATACCCCTTGACATGCTGCCGTACAAGCTGCAATGTACTCTGCTTCACATGAGGATAAAGCGACCACCTTCTACTTTTGTGAACACCAACTGATCGGGTTTGATCCAAGGAAAAAACGCCATGCCCAAAGTGCTCTTCAGTCATCAGTATCACCGGCTAGGTCACTATCAGAGTAATTGATTAGCCCCAAACCTTCTTCCTTCTTCTCGTAGATACACCTATAACTCAAAGTTCCTTTCACATACCTTAGTATCTGCTTTACAACAGCCATATGCTCCGTAGTAGGCTTCTTCATGTATTTTCTCACCATGCCAACCGAGAACGCTAAGTCCAGGCACGTGTATAGCAGATATCTTGAACTTCCGATTATGCTTTGGTACAAGGTCTTATCGATAGGAGGGTTTGTGCTGTCCTTATTCAATTTCAGGTGGGGTTCCATCAAAATTAGCGTTGGATTACA
The DNA here is from genome assembly GCA_036346265.1 of Melocanna baccifera. Lineage (NCBI taxonomy): Eukaryota > Viridiplantae > Streptophyta > Magnoliopsida > Poales > Poaceae > Melocanna > Melocanna baccifera. The sequence goes on from CM070695.1 coordinate 17,499,405, forward strand.
ATCCTTCATACCGCATTTGTCCAACACCTTTGTTGCATATGCAAACAAGTTGAGAGTGATCTTCTCAGAGTCTAACGAACTTCAATACCCAAGTAATAGCTGAGTAACCTGAGGTTGCTCATGCTAAAAAATTTCTTCATCTGGTTTTTGAAGCTATTAACTTCCTCTTTAATGCTGATCAAATCATCCACATAAACTCCAACCAACAAACTCACTTTTCCTTAGCTTCATTTGTACACCACATGCTCTAACGGGTATCTTCAAAATTGAGTGCCACTAAGGACTTGTCTAGCTTTCAATTCCAAGATATTTGGGCTTGACACAGACCATATAGTGCTTTGTGCAATCTTAACACCTTGTGTTCTTCTCTTTTGTACTCAAAACCTGAAGGTTGCACAACGTAAGCTTCTTCTTCTAAGTCACCATTAAGGAAGGCTGATTTCATATCCATATGATGAACCTCCTATCCTTCATGCATCGTGATCGAAATGAGCAGACACACTATCTCTAACCTCGCAACAGGGGCAAAAACCTCATCAAAATAAATGCCTTGTCGTTGAATGTACCCCTTTGCAACTAGCCTCACCTTGTACTTCTTGATCATGTCTTGAGTGTCCATCTTTAACTTAGACACCCACTTCAAACCGATGTTCCAATCTTTTGGATAGAGGATATCTCCTCCTCCATAGCTCTTCTCCACTCCAGCTCTGCCTTGGCTTCTTCAAAGTTCATGGGCTCCTTCTTTCCAAGTAAGCAGAACCCTAAATCTTCCAACTCTATCAGGGATGTGGCATCATAGAGACTTTTAATGTCACACTCCTGTCATGGTCCTTCTGATGAACTCTCATCAAGCTCCATCCTTAGCGGAGCTCCTGGTGAGACCGGTATTCTAGCGTCGCTACAGGAGTACGTGGTGTAGATGAGTAGGGCATCCTCGATCCTGTGCTCGTCCTAGTCATGGTCATGTTTGGAGTTTCTACTTTGTGGTCATGCCCTCCGACTACACCCTTCATGGTTGGAGAGTCGAACGTCTCTATGTGATCGTCAGGACCTTTGACTGCGTCATGGTCGGGTCCTCCGACTACACCCTCCGTGGCGGTGTGTCGGATGCATCCACATAATCGTCAGGACCTGCATCAGTGTCAAAAAAGTAATATATCATGAAGATGTCTCCAATCTGTCGTACCTCTACTGAGAGATCTCTGTTCCACTCCCACCTCTTCTCCTTCTCAAACATTGCTTCACGAGTCACCACAACTTGTCGTGTCGCCAGTTCAAACATCTGATAACCTTTTGTCTTTGGATCATACCCATTGAGCACCATTTGCTTGCTTCAATCTGCTAGCTTGGGGAGGTATGGCGTGGTCGTCTTCACATGTGCAACGCACTTGAAAGTGCAGAGGTGTCCAACACTTGGCTTACAATTGTAGTAGGCTTCGTAAAGAGTCCTGCTGATGATTCTCTTCATTGGTGCTTGACTTAGGAGATAAAAGACAGTCGATATCGCTTCTTCTCAAAATTAACTTGGGACTGCCACGATCTTCATCAAACTCCTCGCCATGCCAATCACCATCTAGTTCCTCCTTTTGACCATACTGTTCTGTTGGGGAGAATAAGGTGCTGTCAGATAACACCTAATTCCCAACAGCTCACAGTAATCCATGAACTCGCTTGAGGTAAACTCGCTATCGCAGTCGGTACACAAAGCTTTCAGCCTTACATTAGTCTCCATCTAGGCTGCAACCTTGATCCTTTTAAATGCTTCATCTTTGCTTTGAAGTAAATCCAGCCACATAAACCTTGTAAATTAATCCACCAACAACAGGAAGTAACGGTTTTCTCCATTTGTGGTTGGAGTGATTGGCCCGCACAACTCACTGTGCCACAGCTCGAGGGGAACCTTTATCCTGAAATAAAAAGAAACAAAATTGATCAACACATATATGTCTAGTAGCAGTTGTATCAATCCACCAATCAATCAATGGACTTACCATAAAGGCCTGAGGTACATACCCTTCTAAACTGGGGCTAGCTAGTGCGATTTTCACTTCAGCCTTACGACACTTGTACTGATGTAACATCAAAAAACTTTGCCCTTTATTTAATTGGATTTTCCTGGATTTTAAAAATCCCTTTTTCTAAAAGTTAAAATCAAGCAAAGAGAGTAAGTAATTAAAAATCAATTGTGCAATTATGGTAAAAACAAGTTAAAATTATTTTATTTGGGTTCCTTGTATTTTTCTGAATTTATAGGAATTTTTGGGATTTATTTGGATTTTTCTGCTATTTTTTAGCTTTTATTTGAATTTCTAAGCTTTTCTAAAAATCAAAAACGAAAACAAAAAACTTAACCCTTCCCGCCTCCCCCCTCGGGTGACACGTGGATGGCCCAGATCAGCCCACGTCGTTGCCCAAGTTCATCCCGCCACTTGCCCCCCTTTCTTTCTCCGACCGACACGTGGATGGCCAGACACTGGCCACGTCTCGCCCGAGCTAATCTCAGCTGCTCGCTACAACTTACTGCTTCACCCCTCGGTTGACAGCCCCGATCTTCCCTTATGCCACGCGGCGATGATCCTGCCATTCGTCCCATTCATTCTCTTCCTCTCGCTGACGCGCAAGCCCCACCTGTCGGGATCATCTTCCCCACGTGCGCACCACCTTCCTTCTTCTCCCATCTTTCCTTTTCTGGCGACGTAGCCCTCCCCGTCGAATCCAGTCTCTTCTCTCCGAGATTTCTGCAGAAATTGAAACCCCATGCGACATGGAAACGGATCCCTGAGGTCACGCGACCCCTTTCCTTCTCTAACCCCTCCTTTCCTTTCTCCTCACCGATCAGATTTCCGCCACCGCGATCTCCAGTGAGCAATTCCTCCCCCTGTGTTCCCTCCTCGACCCTATTTAAACCCTCCCCGAACACCGCAACACATCACCCCAACTCCCTCTGCGCTCCATTTGCTCTCCCCGCGCCTGAGAAACCCTCTCACCGTAGCTCCCTCTCTCCAAACCGCCGCCGCACTCCGGCAAGCAATCACCGCTCTACAGAGCATCCCCGTGCCACACCACCGCCTCCATTAGCTGCCCAGCACCTCGGCGAAGCTCGACGACTGCACCATTGACCAAGAGCATCACCGGAACCTGGTCGCTGCCGGAGCCTGAGGACCGCCACCAACTTTTCTCGTTGCTAACGATCTTCTGGCCATTTTTGGTAATGTTAACGTACACCATCAGAACCCTCATGCTCTGCTCTTTCGTTTACACCCATTGCCAACCACCGTCGTGGACCACATCGTTGGCGAACCCTTGGTTCCTGTGGGCCGCTCACCGCCGGCGTGCCACCTTAGATGGCACGGCCGATGTGGCCACCAGATGGCTCCCAGTGGCACGACACCTCGACGAATCCCACCGCGTAAGCGCCACGCCGCAGTCCCTCTGCCTAGTCAGACCACACGCCCACGTGGCTGCCACATGTGATGCCATCTCAACACACTCGACCCACCTGGCATGCCACGTCAGCACCCCGAGCCCTTCTGTGCCATGTCAGTGCCACATGTCGCCACCTGGCATACCACGTTAGCAAACCGGCCGAGTCAGCTGCCACACAGGTGCCGCGTCACCCCACTCACCACCTCAGCCCCCCTTTGGTCCATGGACCTAGTCCACGGTAGACTGGGCCCACCGATCAGTCTCAGTCAACCCAGGGCTGACGTTAACATTAAAATCAGCACAAAGCTCAAATTTGAGTTTTGTTTATTGCTTTCAGATATAGGGTTACACAAGATATAATCTTGGCTTTCTTGCTGATATGGTCTATACTCTTCACTAATTGAATATGACAAAAAAATTCAAACTTTGAGCTCTAAATAACAATTTACTAATATGTCAATCTTAATATCAGACTAACAATAGTTTATACTTTCGGCCAACAGAAAGGCAAAGCAAGGTGAAGACATCACTTCAATTAGCCAACTAACTTGATAAAGTCCCAGTGTAAACAATCACAGTTTTAGCAAGTTCAGCAACAAGCCGAATTGGCTGACAAAAGAAGTATATAACATGAAGTGCTAGAAGTCATAGAACAATCTATCTAACCACTTTCAAAGTAACTGACTGTAGGGCTGAGAATCAAATGATAGCAATAGCAATACTTTAGAGCTCAAGTTTGAATAATTCCATTTCAATATATGACCATTATCATCATCATCAAGCTATCAAACTGAACCCACATTATCTCTTTGTAAATTTCAATCAGAGACATATAGCAATCACTCACAGAATGGATATATGAAACAAAGTGCAAAGAGTAAGCAGCTGAAATACTCATGACACCGGTGACACTCGATGTCACCGAGAAGCAATCGGACAAGGCAAGGCATACACGCAGTGCTATCTAGAAAACCAAGTGACTTGCTATGCAGCACAAGGAGACGAGGTAGATGGAGATACAATGCCACACTTCAAACCACGGGTCACCGAAGTAGGAAGTTGAGGGTTGGGAAAGATGCCGCACAAGATCGACGGATGCTTCGGCCAAGAGCACCCAAGAACTCACAGATCAAGCCTTGGTTCTCTTTCTTCCACTCGGTACAAATCCAACTGAACCAACCTTCTAGAGGAAATCCCTAAAACTCCCTCACTGCCAGATCTAAAAGAAATGGCACAAGAAAACCACACGGGAAACACCCAGAGAAGGGGATTTGGACTGCACAGCTGCCAGTGTCGGGGAAGAGCTCAGCGAAGCAGCTGCCCCAACCTCAAATCGAGACCTAGCCAAGAGGAATAGGAGATCGAGAAGGAGGAAGAGGACTCACTGCAATTGGTGCCAAAGGAGGAGAGGGGAGGTCGCCTTTATAGGGAAGCAAAGAGGCGGCTGATGGGTGCTACCAACGGTCGGTGCCGAGGCGCTCGGGCAGGCAGGTGGCGCCTTCGGCGTCGCCGCCTTCTCCGTGTGACCTAGCCGCCCAGGCGAAGCGGTCAAGCCAAACGGTCACCCCACAGGCGCACGCGAGAGATATGGCCTTCGGCCTTATCTCCTCCTCCGACCCACTGACAGGTAGGGCCACCTCTCCCTCTTTCTTTTCTTTTTTTCTTTTTCAAATTGGCAAAATACCCAATTGCCCTCAGGAATCCAACAGAAACAACATACAAGACTCTGTATCCAATGTGTCATCCCACATTGAGAGTCCTAAATGAACTCTGAATTCTAGTTACATGTGGACTCTGATTCCTGACCTTTCACGATTGCTACAATACTTTTCTTTTCAACTACAACTATTACTCGACTTACGACTACTACAATGCTTGAACTCACGACTGGTCGTAAGCTGTAGTGGTTGTAGGACATATTTTGGTCGTGGACTTGACTAGACCTGAAGTACATGTGGTCATAGTTTCGACCAGACCTGAAGACAACTAGATTAACTCAACAATCGTTTAAAAAAGACTATTCTGAAAACCGTTTCGAAACGGCAACGAAGAAACCGTTTTATTTATTTATTGAAGAGAAACCATAAACTAAAAAGAACTCATCCAAACTCTCATCTGATCTTCCGCTTATACTTACGCTTTACAGTTCCCAATGTATATGTTCTAAAACAACCTGAACACTGACTTCACAACAAATCATCGAGCTTAGGCGGCAACCATGTCAGGTAATCAATCAATCCTCGTCTAATTAGCTAGCGAGATCGAATGGGGATGAATGATCATCTCCGGCCGCACGCAAACGCACGAGCTGAGGTCGGAATCATGTATGCATACTACGCTACGCCTGGCAGAAAATACCTCGAAACTAGTAGACCTGAATGATCGGGAGGAATGGCCCAGCTTTGCCTGTCGCCCTGTCCCCAGTAGAGGCTGGGTTTAGAGAAGCAATCGAGCTAGGGGTGAGAATAGATTGAATATAATCGAATAGTCTTAAGTATAAATATAAATTTATATTGTTAAAATAAAAATAAATTCGAACAATCTCAAATACAAATAAGAATCGAATACCGTACAAATACGAATTCGAATCGAATACGTATTAATTCAGTCAAATACGAATATCCTCCTACGAATATCGTAACAGGCCGGTTTTTCTAGTTACCGGTTCAAATTCAAAATTTGACATTTGAAATTTGGCCGGTTTTCCGGTTATTGGCCAATACGCATAGAAAACGAATAGAATAATCTCGAATATGAATACGAATGCTAATACGAACATTCTCAAATTCGAATATGAATGTAAATATTTTTTAATATGGATTTTGCTTACTATATTCGTATTTTTACAGATATAAATATCGAATAAAACAGATTATTATTACCGTTTCCCACCCCCTAAATCGAGCGAAGTAGGTTAAGCTCTGAATGCTTTTCCTGCAGAAATCGTACAACCGAAAATGGGTCCTAGGGTCCTAGATCGTTCTAGCTTCAAAAATACAATCGGATTGACATCGGAAAAAATTTCTATATCAATATTTCTGGGTATATATTGTCTAATCCAACCTAGCCCACCAAATAGCTAGTCTATACTACACAAAAGCTTTACATTCAAGGTTTTAAGTACGTAAAAGAAAATAAATTTATCTATAGACTCTATCTTAAAAAATAACAGACTATTTAATGGTGAGTTACTGTAGCAATAAAAATAAAAGCCTAAATATAATCCAAAAGAACTCAACCATTGTCTAATCCAACCTAGCCCACCAAATAGTTCATACTACATAAAAGCTTTACATCCGAGGTTCTTTGACGGCTCATTGAGTAATAATAAAGCGATAAAAAGCAACTCAGCACCCTACCACATAAAAAGCCTGCAAAGAATGTTCCGTGGAGCTAGTCAGCTAGCAAATAAAACCTCCCCCTCTCCCCCTTACGACATGAGCACACTAGCCATTACATTGCATCGTGAATGAGCAGCAGCAGAAGCAATTAACTGAAAACGCCAGTAACTGTTAGTGTCAGAGGCCCACTGCGTAAACAAATAACCAGAGGCAGCAGATTCAGTTCGAAACTTCGGTTTTAAAGAAACTTGGACTCGAACGAACGTGAGCTGCTGGCTGGAGAAGGAAAGAGATCTGTCTGCCCTGAACTACTGGGAAGAGACTAGGAGAGGCGAGCTGAAGGCCGAAGCTCCAACATGCCACGCAGCCCCCTACACACGACATGCATTAACTACCCTCGCCCCACATGTATTCTCCTTGGCTCACCAATGGCGACTCTTTCCCGTAAAAAAAAACATGGATGTTCTTACCCTACCAATGCAAGTTCGTATTATCTTCTTTTGCTGATAATTTTTTACTATAATTTATAGCTTTTAATTAAAAATAAATAGTGGTATCTAAAAGAGATGATTTTTTTAAAAAAAATAAAGAAACACTTACGTGTAACAAGAACGAGAGAAGTGAGGTAGGTGATGTTGAGTGTCTAATGGCGTCCAGGTTTCAGAATGACAGACTGATTTTGTAGTCTTGGCAGACGAAGCAAGTGTGGTGTTCCAGTAAAGGGCCCTTTCTAGCAACCATGGAACCAACTGACAACCCTTAGGAACCTGTCTGGAAAACAGTATTCCTACATTATAAAGAAACGATATAATTCGCGCAAGATTCATGAGGAATTCACGCTGCGAATGGTCCATAGCTGATAACGTGTGGTGTCGTGTCCTTCGCCAGATGGCCGGTTGCGCCCTGTTGTCCTTTACATCGAAAGGGAAGAGGATCCGTTCTACGGACGTAGGTATGTGTAATGTAGCCTATTGCGTACGTACGTACATACGTATGATCGGCCAAGACCGGCCGAGACGAGCTGTTCACGTGCACCCGGCTCCATGCACGCCTGAAACCTTGTAGTACGTACTTAGGTGTGACTAAACGTCTAAACGGCAGCCGTCTGTCCACTGCGTAGTTGGGAAAAGTTGAAGGATCCCGATGAAATTAACGGTCCTGTTTTTTTTTACGGTTGGTAGTGTTTTTTTTGTTATGGTTAATAATTTTTATCTATATATTTCATACAGTAGCAGATGATAGAGATATTAATACAGATGATATATATAACTTTGAACTCAAAAAACTGTTTGAAGAATCCTCTTCAAGGAATCATATCCTTTATTTGGACTTTGTGAGAAATTGAAAGTTAAAAGGAAAAAAGACCCGAAGAACAGTACCAACATTACAAGAAAACACCTGCACTTGACATGTCACACGTGGGTGAACGAATGCTGGCTCACAGGATCGATGACTAGCTCGGTCCGACTCCATTGGATCTTATCTATTTGGTAAGCTCAGAATTTGACAACATGTGGTTTTTTCCGATCTACTTGGATCCCCTCGAGTTACAAATTTGTACGAGAAATTTAGAGAGTGTGGCGCTGCATATGGCAAGCAGGTTAGGTTCTTTGGAAGTGCTTGCACTTGTTGCAAGTGTTGTAATATATATGCGGTGTAAGCATAAATATCGATATAATCCTAGCATAATTAAATAAACTCAGAAAAAATTAAGATGTATATAAATGATATAAATTGCATATAATTATTTGATTCCATCATATCATTTGTAATATAGTACATATTTAATAAAAGGAGTTAAAATACTTTTGGTTTGAACGTGTATGCTAATGTCAAAAGTATGGAATCAATTAATACTAGCAAAAAGCATAAGTTTTAATTGATTAATATTTAGTGCTCATGGTTACACAAAATTTGATCTTGGCCGTCCCGCTACTATGATCTTAAACTTTTTATCAATTGAATATGTCAAGAGAAGATCCAGGCGATTACAATCACGATTCTGTCGACTACGACCACGTGCTGTCTACTACAACCATGTTCAGTCGACTACGACCACGAGTGCTCGGAACTGACTACGACTACGAGTGCTCGGATCCGACTTCAACCACGAGTGCTCGGAACCGACTACGACCATGAGTGCTTGGAACCAATTACGACCAGAGTGGTTTTACTATTGCTATAGTGATTTTACGACTACTACAGTGATTCTACGACTGCTACAGTACCACTGCTATAGTGATTCTACGACTACGAGTAGTCGGCTACAACTTAGAGTACTCGGCTAGTCAGGAATCCACTTTAACACTTGAGAATCTCGGTAATTGACTGTTTAGACAATTGTGATTCAATTTCAGTTCAAGACCATTTTGATCACATAGCTAATTAATCCACAAAGCCTCTTTGCAATATTCGATTAATTAAATCATTGATATATGAAACAAATCACAAACTGCAAAGAGTCGACAATCAATATACTCAAAAAGTTGGTGATACTCGAAATCACCGAGAAGAAATCGGAGCAAGGCACGCCTCAAGGCGCTGTCCCAGAAAACCTAGCGCTCCTCTGTGCCACCGCGAGAGAAGAGCGTGGTAGTCGGAGATACAAAGCCCACTTTTGCCGATCGAAACTGTCCAAGCCAGCAAAGTCGAGGTGAAGGAAATGCCGCATAAGCACATGAGAAGCACCAGCCCAGTGCGCCTCGCCGAGCACCAGAGGTCACAGCTCACTACTGAGACCGGCGGTCACCAGTGAAGAATTGACCTCAACGACCGAATCCAAGGGCAAAATCCAAAGTTAAATCAAAAGAGAGGAGTGAAAGAATTGGGGTTTCGATTTTCTCTATGTATCCGTGTCCTTTTCTCGAAGGAGAAAACCTCCTTATATATAGCCGAGTGTGAAATCAAAGATCTGAGCGATCGCCGCCAATGACTAGAGTCGAACGTGTCGCCAGTGCCCATCTCCTTCCCTCATATCGAATCAACCAAGAGAAGCGGAGCTCGGGTAGGAGACGAAGTCTCCTCCTCATCCCTTCGCTTGGCTTACCAACAGGTGGGCCCCTCATTCCTTCAATTTGGAAAATTATCGAAATACCCTCGAATTTACAACAATCCTCATCAATTTCTCAAATTGATAAGAGATACTCAAAGTCTTATTCAATATACAACTGTTCGACAATGGGTACCTTACGGGTTTGAACCCAAAGTCTAGTAACAACTACTATGACTCTGCATAGACAAAGGAGGACTTTGCCTTGATCCAATGCTTTGGTGTGAGAACTTTCACCCTAGTCACACTTTGTAGCAGCTTGCCTTTTTTCTCTCGGGTTGGGATGTTACGGTCATGTCTTCATATCTTACTCATAAGTACTTTAAGAAAGTATACCCCTAACTTTCTTTGATCGCGACCTCACAATCGTACAGGGAATACTGTAGAACAATTCCCAAAGTCATATAGATATCGAATTCATTAAGAACCATTGCTCAACCTTCCATACAGATAGAGCGCTGCAGCTAATGGGATCCTTTAGATGTGCTCTCTAATCTCACACAGTTTGTTGTCCTAAAGTCTAGTTCACAGGATCTCCGACCTTCTAAAATAGGTTACCACCAATACGAGCCTTTACACGGGTATAAGCTCCATTCCCTTAGACGCTGCAAGGATGGCTTTCCGTGCCGATCCTTTAGTGAAAAGATCTACCAAGTTCCTTTCAGACTGAATGTATTCTACAGAAATAACACCTGTCTCTTTGGCATATGCCTAAACGACTTAAGTCGTTGCTTTATATATTTTGAGGACTTCATATTGTTCTTCCTACTCTTTGTCTTAACCAGAACGGTTTGGTTATCGTAGTAGGTCAAAACAGTTGGAATTTACTTTTCCATAACAGGTAGGTCAAAAAGGAGTTCTCTAATCCATTCTGCCTCTACAGCCGCAGAATTAAGTGCTGCTAACTAGCCTCTATGGTGGACCGTGTAAGGATAATCTGTTTGGAAGACCTCCATGAAACAGCCCCACCTGCTAGAGTGAACACAAAGCCACTCGTAGCCTTCATGTCATCCGAGTCACTGATCCAGTTAGAATCAATGAATCCCTCTAAAACCGTCGGATGACCACAATAGTGTATTCCCAAATTTGATGTCCCTTTTAGGTATCTAAGTACTATTTCTAGTGCTATCCAATGATCATCTCTTGGATTGGACGTATAACGACTCAATCTGTTTACATCATACGAGATGTCTAGCCTCGTTGCACTAGTTAGATACATCAAGAATCCAATAATTTGTGAATACTTAAGCTGATCTTTCCCGTGCCTAGTGTTTTTATGGAGCTTAGCATTTGGATCATAGGGTGCGGCTGCTGGATTACAGTTCATGAATCCGAATCTGGTTAGGACCTTATCCACATAATGGAATTGTGAAAGAGTAATCCCATTCTCACCCTTTATAAGCTTGATGTTTAAAATAACATCTGCTTCACCTAGATCTTTCATGTCAAAGTTCTGGGAGAGAAAAGACTTTGTTTTATTGATTACATCCATGTTAATCCCAAAAAGCAATATGTCATCTACGTATAAACATAGAACGACACCTTCACTCCCATTAAACCGATAGTAGATACATTTATCGGCTTCATTCACACAAAAGCCAACCGATGTCATTGTACTATTGAATTTCTCGTGCCACTGCTTGGGAGCTTGCTTTAGGTCATACAAGGATTTAATCAATCGACATATTTTCTTCTCTTGCCCTTCAACCACAAAACTATCAGGTTGTTGTATATAAATCTCCTCATCCAACTCTCCATTTAGAAAAGCGGTCTTTACATTCATTTGATGTACTTGGAGTTTGTATATGGCAGTTAGTGCCAAGAGCACTCGTATGGTAGGTAAACGAGCTACAGGAGAGTATATGTCAAAATAGTCTTCTCCTTTCTTCTATGTGAAATCTTTAGCCACAAAGCGGGCCTTGTACTTTTTAATAGTACCATCAGGTCTACGCTTTCTCTTAAAGATCCATTTTCAGCCCACTAGCTTGCATCCAGGTGGAAGATCTGTAATCTCTCAGGTTCCATTAGCTATGATGGAATTTGTCTCTCTATTGACTGTCTCCTTCCAGTAATCCATATCTGGTGATACGTATGCCTCTAAAAGGGTTCGTGGTTCATCATCCACGACATAGGTGACATAGTGATCGCCTAGTGACTTTTTAGTTCTATGCCTCTTACTCTTCAACTCCAACTCTGGAGTGGTGTTGTTCACACTAGGAAGAATAGAGTAGTCATCTGGTCTAGTATGGCTAATGACCTCAGTTGGTCTCATAGGGAACACATGTTCAAAGAAGAACGCATCATGAGACTCCATCACTATGTTTATAGTGATGTCACTCACCTCGGATTTTACTACTAAGAATCTATAAGCCGTACTATTTGTAGCATACCGTAGAAAGACACAATCAACGGTTTTTGGATCAAACTTGCTTTTCTTCGGTAATAGCACATGTACCTTTGCAAAGCATCCCCATGTCTGAAAAATAACAAGTTAGGTTTTCTCCCCTTCTATTCTTCATAGGGTGTCTTCTCCTGATTGCGAAGTGGAACCCTATTCAGAATATAGTTAGTTGTGATAACTACTTCACCCCACCAACAGTTCGGCATACCTGAACTCTAGAGCATGGCGTTAACCAAGTCAAAAAAAGTTCGGTTCTTTCTTGCGACTATTCCGTTTGATCGGGGTGAGTATGGTGGAGTAATATCATGAATTATTCCACTTTCTTCACAGAATTGGGAGAATTCATTTGAGAGGAATTCGCCGTCTCGATCCGACCTTAACCATTTGATCTTCTTTTCTAGCTGATTTTTAACTTCGGCTTTATAAATTTCAAAATATTTAGGTGCTTCATCTTTCAACTAAAGTAGGTAAATGTAGCAATACTTAGTCGCATCATTTATGAGAGTCAGAAAATAACGTTTGCCACCTTTAGTTAATATTTCCTTTATCTCGCAAAGATCAGAATGGATTAGTTCAAGTGGAGAAGTGCTCTACCCGTCAACACTATGAAACGGTTTTTGGAGTTACTTTGCTTGTACACATACTTCACACTTTGAACCCTTCTCATAATTATAGCTTGGAATTAAACTCATTTTGCTTAACCGCATAATAGCTTTAAAGTTAACATGACACAAACGTGACTGCCAAATATCATAGATTTTATTGCAATGAAAAATATTGTAAATGGTTACATTATTGGAATCAATAATGGATAAGCGGAACATGCCTCGACTATCATAGCCTTTGCCCATAAAATTTCTAAATTTGGTCAATACAACCTTATGGACTCAAACATAAGCTTTATTCCTTACCTATACAGCATGACCCGCTGCGAAGGTTGCAAGTCAATGCATGCACATACAGTACGTCTTTAAGGATTAGTGTTTTACCCGAGGTAAGCTTCAGGAAAACATGTCCAATCCCACGTGCTGTCGCAGTGGCTCTGTTCCCTATTAGGATGGATATACCACCTTCATCATGAAATGAAGAAAAACATAATTGATCAGCACATATATGTCTAGTAAAACATGTATCAATCTACCAATCAATTGATGGACTTGCCATAAAGGCCTAAGATACGTACTCTTCCGAACTGGAACTAGCCAGTGCAACATTTAATTCAGTCTTGCGGCTCTTGTGCTGACCAGGAGAGGGACATCTGCCTTTTCAATTGCGGCAATAGTTGGCCTTGTGCCTAACGTCCCCGCAAACAAAGCAGACAACGTCCTTCTTTTTCTTCTTTATTTTCTTTGGTTGGAGCTTGACTTGGGGCTAATTCTTGAATTTTGGTTTCCTAGAGATTCCAGAACTCTTGACCTGAACCTGATGAGCTTGGACGTGAGCCTTTTTTGCACTGTTACCGGCTCTAGCAAGCTCTTCGATATTAATAGTTGTTGACAGCTCATTGAGAGTCAAGCGCTCCTTCATATACTGACAAGCGGTCATGAAGTCATGCCACGAGGGCGGTAACTTAGCCAGGATAACGTTCACTTGGAACTTCTCTGGTAGGATATATTCGTACTGACTTAAGTCACATACGTGGAGTTGTAGCTCATGGAGCTGCTCCATCACCGACCGTCCTTCAACCATCTTGTAGTTCAAGTAGTTGGTAGTCACAAATGACTCATTCCCGTTATCCCCTTCGGAATACTTCTCTTCAAGTTCATCCCAGAGTTACTTGGCGTTTGTGAAGTTAACATAGACGTCGAACAGCCGGTTGGATAAGATGGCTAACAAACGGGCTAAGACTGAATTGTTCGCATCCTCCCACTGCATCACTTCAGCGGTTTTCAATGAGAACACCGAAGGATTTGAAATAACTCAAAACAATTTGAGATCAGTCAGCCAGAGTTTGTCTTAGCCTGCCAGCGTTTAAAGTTGGCACCGTCAGACACCTCTAGCTTAATGACATCTGAAGAGGAAACCATTTTTTGAATACTAGATTTTCTGGATTGTTGTAATATATGCAGTATAAGCATAAATATCGATATAATCCCAGCATAATTAAATAAAATCAAAGAAAATACCAAGATGTATACAAATGATATAAGTTGTATATAATCATTTGATTCAATCATATCATTTGTAATATAGCACATATTCAATAAAAGGAGCAAGAATACTTTTGGTTTGAATATGTATGCCAATGTAAAGAGTATGGAATCAATTAAGACTAGAAAAAAGCACAAGTTTTAAATGATTAATTTTTAGTGCTCTCGGTTATACAAGATTTGATCTTGGTCGTCCCGCTATTATGGTCTTAAACTATTCATCAATTGAATATGTCAAGAGAAGGTTCAGTCGATTACGTTCACGATTCTATCGACTACGACCACGTGTTGGCTATTATGACCACGTTCAGACCACAAGTGCTCGAAACCGACTACAACTACGAGTGCTCGAATCCGACTTCGACCACAAGTGCTTGGAATCGACTACGACCACAGTGGTTTTATTACTGCTATAGTGATTTTACGACTGCTACAGTGATTCTATGACTGCGAGTAGTTGGCTACGACTTTGAACAGTCGACCACAACTTCGAGCAGTCAGCTACGACTTCGAGCACTCAGCTAGTCGGGAATCCACTTTTACACTTGGGAATCTCAGTAATCGACTGCTTAGACAATTGTGATTCAATTTAAGTTCAAGACCATTTTCATCATAGAGCTAGTTAATCCATAAAGTCTCTTTAAAATATTCGATCAATTAAATCATTGATATATGAAACAAATCACTAACTGCAAAGAGTCGACAATCAATATACTCACAAAGTTGGTTATACTCGAAATCACCGAGAAGAACTCGGAGCCAGGCACGCCTCAAGGCGCTGTCCCAGAAAACCTAGAGCTCCTCTGTGCCACCACGAGAGAAGAGCGTGGTAGTCGGAGATACAAAGCCCACTTTTGCCGATCAGAACTGTCCAAGCCAACAAAGTCGAGGTGAAGGGAACGCCGCACAAGCACAAGAGAAGCATCGGCCCAGTGCGCCTCACCGAGCACTAGAGGTCACAGCTCACTACTGAGACCGGCAGTCACCAGTGAAGAACCGATCTTAAAGATCGAATCCAAGGATAAAACCCAAAGTTAAATTGAAAGAGAGTAGTGAAAGAATTGGGCCTTCGATTTTCTCTTTGTATCTCTGTCCTTTTCTTGAAGGAGGAGACCTCCTTATATATAGCCGAGAGAAGGATGTGAAATCGAAGATTTGAGCAATCGCCGCCAACGGCCGGAGTTGAACGCGTCGCCA
Organism: Melocanna baccifera; assembly: GCA_036346265.1. Taxonomy (NCBI): domain Eukaryota; kingdom Viridiplantae; phylum Streptophyta; class Magnoliopsida; order Poales; family Poaceae; genus Melocanna; species Melocanna baccifera. The sequence continues at coordinate 17,514,969 of CM070695.1, forward strand.
ACACCCATCTCCTCCCCTCATATCGGATCAACCGAGAGAAGCAAAGCTCAGGTAGGAGACGAAATCTCCTCTCCATCCCTTCTCTTGGCTCACCAACAGGTGGGCCCCTCATTCCTTCAATTTGAAAAATTACCAAAATACCCTCGAATTTACAACAGTAAATGGTGGAAATGAGGTTCTGGCCGTGTAACTGTTTCAGAATCCAACTTGATGGCGGCATTTCTCGTGCACAAGAGCCGTTTGGTGGACATATACACATGAGTGATCTGGGCCATCTATCTTGATATATGCGGCCAAGATGCAGCATCCCTCCCACCAGATGTAACATCCTGGTTAGTGGGCTCTTTTAGCAACCCTAATGGGCCTTAACATAGGGTTAAGATGCTATTAAAAGAAGCCCCTTTCTCATCTAGCCGCTGCATCTCTCATCCTTCCTCCTAGGTCTTTCTCTCTCTCTCTCTCTCTCGGCGTGAGTACGAGCGTGTGCACGAGGGAGGCCGGCGAGCGGCGGCGGATGCAGCGGAGCGTGCGGCCGAGCACAGGGTAAGAGGGAAATAATAGCATGTGTGATGGACTGAAAACTGTTAGATTGCAGAGAGAAATAGCCAAGAATTAAAAATAATGTCGGCCTGGTAGTAGGCAACATCAAGGAAACAACTTTTCTTATATTATATCGCCGTCGTTAAGGCTGTAGCTTGTAGCAGGTTGTAAGAGAACGAGGGGTTCGTGCTCGGGTAGAAAGTCAACTTTTGAAGCAAATATGTTTGAGCTCATAACTTCGAATAGGAATGAAATAGATGCTTCAAATGAGCTGGTTTGATCAAATGCACATTTGCAGGATGGGTCCCCTCGTCCAGAGCAGCAAGGATGGCCTTCCTGGTCTTCAGAACAGTGTAAGTTATGGCAAGATGCGGTGTTAAGTATAACACAGTAGGAGATTGATGATCGCAAAGCCTGTACTTTTGTCCACGACATGCAGCCTTTAGCCCCCTTTTCATGGCAGGAGCTGTTTACTCCTACGGGCATGTCCTTCGTCCAAATAACTCCAGTACTACCCATAGCTTTCGAGACAAGCGTGCTTGCTGAACTGTTGCTAATTAACCACCTCTTGGGACTGTTACTGATGTGCAAATTTTACAGGAACTCTCACCAGATTTTTAGAAAAAGAAAAGGATGTAATATCTCCGTATCTCTGAACAAAGCGCTCTGTTTCGAACGGGGCCTGGAACACGCATCGTATGCCCCATGCCCAAGCGCGTGCACACACGCAGACAAAACAAAAGAGAAACAGCATCGTCCTAGTTCTTGGATCGTGATACATGCTCACCTTTGGCTTCACGTATCACATGAAACCTTAGCATTAACTCCGAAAAGGGCAAAAGGTACCCTGCCTTTGCCCAGAAATCTGCCTGGGCACGGACAAGTTCTTTCTTGAACTTTAGCGTCAGAAACCGACGCAGAAGCACGCGGTTAGACAGCAAAATTTCAGGCTTTAAGATAGAACGGGAGGAGGAGAACGAGGCGGCGAACAGACATCGAAAACGGACACACACTGCGCAGAGCTCCTGCACCAGGCAACCCCCCCCCCCCCCCCCCAACAAAAATGACAGTGATCGGCTCATAGCGATGTCATGATAAGACCATGTTTAGAACTGTTTTCTATAAAATTTCTGCAGAATTTCTATATTTGAAATCGGGCCTGGGAAAATCACAGTGGATTGTTTACATGCGTGACGTTAATGCTGCGGCGAATTGTGCAATCTTTACTAGTTCCACCCAGTGCAGTCTGTCAGCGATGGCTTGGGTTGTCGATTTTGCCGTTGCCTGGCATTTGCCTGTTGACAGGTTCCGGGCTGTTACGGCTCCGACATGAAACGCCAAAAACAAAGGGCTCCGCCAGCAACAATGCCAATGCCATACCACCCCAGCTAATACACCATTTGTTGTGCTGGCTCATGGAGCAGGTGGGGCCAGCTGGGGATTGAGAGTTGGACGAAAATGCCCCTGCACAGAAACACTAGCAGGGGCTCTGTTGTGCTGTTGCCCTTGTATTATTGTCAATTATATTTGTTGATTTCTCTCCCAAGAAATCGCTTGCCTTTTCTAGGATTGTAAACTGTTTGCTCTTTTCAAAAACTTCAGAAAAACTTCTCTGATGTAAAACTCAAATTTTTGTCAGGTATGCCAGCGGCAGCATGCATAATAGGCTGATGAATGTTGGTTTGTTTGCTAGCTTTATAAACTACATGGAACTTAGTGTTCAAAATGTATGATTATGCAGTAGCTACCATTCACATTATAGATAGTTTCAGATATTTATAGTAGTTTGAAAATCGAAAATATACTGTACTTTGTTTTTTCTTGTGGGGGAAGACAAAAAATAATCTTTCTTAGAGGCAGGAACAATAATATTGAACTTTTTTTTGCGAGAATAATAATTGGAAGTGATGAAATGTCGAAATGAAATCCAGCAAGTGGTTCAACTTTAAGTTCATTCAGGATCCATCACAATAGAGGGTCGGTTGCTTCTTTAGTGTTTACTGGCTAAGGATGTAGTTTGTAACTTTGTGAACAATTTCACAGATACGAAAATGACATGTACATACACTTCAGGTGATACGACAGTAACCGTAGCAAAGGAAATGTACCAAGTTGTGCATCTTTCTATGATGTATAATCTATTCCTAGTCTTGTAAGTTAAACATCTGTTGCAATCCCATTATTAGATGCAACAAAGCCCTGATCACAGGAGATTTTGCTAATCTTTTGGCACAAAATAAGCTTCCAAAGCAAAAAAGAGGTAATATTACATTAACCTTTTGGTCACCATCAAAATATAAAGAATCATTGCAATTTTTTCAGAGAATTATTCCAAGCCGGTATATTTTAGTGTGTAGAAATAACACCTTACCAGAACTCTCATTCAACTCAGTTATCCTTGAAACCTACTACTAATAAGAACCTTAGTAGTTACTAATAATACGTACCCAGCTATCAACGGCGGATCTATGTTTTAAGTTTGTCCTATAGTTGAAACCAATATACTAATAGTCATAAATCCAAACACAACGTAAAAGAATCGTGTAGACAAAACAGAATAAAAGACAAACCTATCCAAACGTGACGCATCGTCATGCACATCAGTTCGTTCAATAAACGGGTGGAATATATTCGAAAAAGAAAAATTATTCCTAACCATCAATCCAACGCACAAGCTTTATTTGTTTTGGAATACTTATTTTCATAGTCAACAGCGTATTCATTCGCATCTGGTGATTCCTTTTTTGTTATTCCACGCAATTGTGTGTGAGCTATGATTCTCTAGTTTGTCATATAGTTGAAGCTGACAGACTATTGATCCTAGAATGCAAGCAACAACGTAAAAGAGTCGCGCAGACAACATAGGATGAAAGACGAACCAACGCGAGCATCATGCACGTCAAACGCAGCGATTCATTCAAGAATCAAGTGAACTACACGCGTAACCTGTTCGACAGCGTAACGCTCAAAGCAGAGACCTATGACTAACTGTTGATTTAGCACGATTTTTTTTTGAAAATTTAAATTTTCTTGGTTAGCACTACGATGTAATTAGAGAAAACCCATAGCCATAAATTGTGAAAAGGAAAGAAGAGCCCTCCTAACTAATTTCTTAACAAATTTTCCAACAGGTGAGCAAAGGGCAAAACTGACAATTCCAACCCCCAAAAAACAAACCCTGACAAAAATCTGCCAAAAGAAAGGCATTGTTTACCTCCGGTTTGTTTATTTTCCCTATTTCTCCCACAGTTTTCAAATCCCCCCTTCCTTAAAACCTCCTCCTCGCCGTCCTCCCCTTCGCCTCGCCCCCACTCCTCCCATCCTCCTCGCCGCTGCCGCCCCTCCCATGGCCAAGCTCCGGCCTTTACCCTCCCTGCTCGCCCTCCTACCCCTCTTGTGCCTCCTCCTGCTCGCCGCCCGGGCGCCGCTCGCGCTCGGGCGCGCCGCGCCAACGAAGGTCGGGGCCAGCGCCGACACGATACACGAGCTGCTGCGGACGCACGGCCTCCCCGGCGGGCTGCTCCCTCGCGGCGTCGAGTCGTACACCCTGGACGAGGCGAACGGGCTTCTGGAGGCGCGGCTGTCGGCGCCGTGCTACGCCAAGTACGACGACGGCGACCTGGCCTACTTCGACACTGTGGTGCGCGGCAACCTCAGCTTCGGCGCGCTCCGCGGCGTGGAGGGGCTCGCGCAGGAGGAGCTCTTCGTGTGGCTCCCCGTGAAGGGCATCGTCGTCGCCGACCCGGGCTCCGGCGTCATCCTGTTCGACATCGGGTACGCGCACAAGAGGCTCTCGAGGTCGCTCTTCGAGGAGCCGCCGTACTGCAAGCCGTCGGCCGCTGCCGGGGTGGGCGCCGCCGATGCCACCAGTTGGAAGGACTGGCAAGGTGAGATTTTCTTTTCTCTGAGATGCTTCAAGGTGTCAGATTCGTTCATGCCATGGCTTCTTGATTTGTTAGGACCCTCTCCCTCTCTTGGTTGGTAGGTAGGTAGTTCGTCTTCTTGCTTGGTGTTCAACTGTTCATACGTCTAATCAGTGGAATTCTGCAATGAAGATTCCATTCGGGTGTGGGTTTTGGTCGAATTCGCCATGCCCATTGTTGGCAAAAGCACAGGATCGCACACCCGATCACTCAACACCCAATCTCTCCTCTGAGCTTCGTACTGCTTCCCCAATTCGCTGATTCGATTCCGAATCGGTGAGACATCTCATCCCTATCGATGAGATGCAGTTTCAAACGCTGGATTCTGAGAGCTGACTAGAATAAGAAGAAAAAAAGTGATCTTGATGCAAAAAATTTCGTTTCTTCGATTTCGATTGCGCAATCGTCTTGGATCAGTGGACGAGTAGGCCGTTCTTTAGTTGATTCGGAGAGGCGGTCCTGGAAAGTTGGAAAATTTTATGGTTTCTTGGAGTTGGAAGCCTGTGGAGGAGTAATTCTTGGAGGGGGTGGGTGATTAATGGCTTCAGTTACAGCTGAATTTTGGGGGCATTAACTCCGCAGGAAACTTGTTCATCTGGTGTTTGGGAAATCAAAGCCGTGATTTTTGCACTGGAATTCTGAGCCCTCTAGGGACATTGATTGCCAAACATAGTCTATTAACTCTGACAACTGCGAAATTGAAAAACAAAACTTCCTTTGATATGGTGGATTAGAGCTCATGAGTAAGCGACGTTGGCGCAATTGACCGGATCCAGTGTCGGTGGATTCAGGCGCAAGTGCCCGTGTTTATGTTCTTGGTCAAGATCAAATCCGGTCACGTAGATAAAAGAGGTTTAAATTTGGAGGTTAATTAGATTCTAAATTTTATGACTGTTTTAAGGGCAGGCAAGTTGCAGTGTAGTATTGTAAGTGGCAAGAAGACGAAGAAGAGTAAGCATTAGATGCTTGCACACCTAGTCTTATTTGCTTTTGAAGCAAAATTTTTTTGCCCTGGTGCAGGCTCCAGTCTATCTATCTATCTTCTTTAGGAATCAAATCGCACGCCAATTTTTTTTCCCTTAAACCTTTTCTCGTTTGCTGCTGCCAGGGTTGTTGCTTTTCGATGTGCCTCTCCTTCGCGGATCGCCCTCTTTCCATGTTAGAATGTGTGCCTTATCACCTGTCCTTCTCTGGCTTGTTGCTCGTGCTGTCTTTTCTCACCTTCTTTCCTGCTGCTTCCATTGGGTTGTGGAAGGGGAAAGCTGATGCAACTACACTGCAAGAACACACATCTCCATAGCTAGGAAAGGGTGAAACCAAGGATGTTGTCAAGAGCACGCTTTGTTTCCCCAGTGGCTAAACTTCACATGATTGATGTGAACCATAAACAGTACTACAAACCCTCCAGAAGAAGAAATAAAGAACTCTTTTTCGCTCCCTTACTTTCCATTTCTTGAGCCAGCAGTGAGCCAGTGACGGTAGTTTCTCTCTGCACAGTGTTTTATACTTTAATTACTGCTGAAGCCTTCAGCCAATGGCTGCAACTAGAACAATAAAATGGGGTCTAAAAAAGCTGCTTGTTTTCCTGTGGATTTTGCAGGTTTTGCCGGCCTGAGGTTGAGGAGAGAGGTAGGAGAAGGGCACCAGGACGAGAGGTGAGGAGTGAGAAGACAATGTGAGAGAGAGAGAGAAGAACAAGACAATGCTGAGCCAGTTTTCCCCTTGTGTAAAATCCTGTGGTGAGAGTGCTTCAACAACTGCTACTGCCTGCAGAGGTTGGATTGGAATGTATCTACTTAAGGGAGATGTGGGTACTTCTGCTCTTTTTTCTTTCTTTCTTTTGCCTCTCCTTTCTCTTGTTCATGCACCTGTGTGATGTTAAGTTTGTCAGTGATGTGTTACAAGCAAGAAAAGAACAAGGAAAAAGTGGGCTGAGAAGCCAATTGGGGCTGGTTTTTGAGACCCTTCAAGGGAATTTTCTCTGGTTGGGTTGAGTTGGTGGCGTGTGTGCCAGCTCAGCAGGGAGTGAGCTGGGCACAGCACACATGCTTGCTTCCCTGCACTGCATGTGAGCGTGTTGGCTGGTGGTTGAGTGCTCCTTGTGCTCCTCCTCCTGCCTAGGTTGATGAGTACATACAATCATACAATACATGGTACTACAATTATTCAACCAGGTTTGGTCATAGGACTAGTGTATATAATATAACAAGATGTAGTTCCTTCCATTCCATGTCTCAGTTATGTGTATCTTTCTATCAATCTGCGAGCCTCCGGCCAACGAGAAACCAGCTACCATGCGTATGGAATTGACATGATAAGGGGACGGATGGATGGAAAGAGACGTGGATTTTGTTTTATGTCTCCTGTCTCCTCTTCATGTCTTCGCTGTTCTTTTCGCTTTAATATGCGTCGCTTGATCGCATCATCGCAGGAGGGAAAATATCTCGCCCATGTTCATATGGGTGCCGATAAAATTTAATCGAAAAGCGATCACGTGAATCCCCTCTTTGACAAATTACGCACTTGCAACTGTTGTTTATGTTTCAGTTTCGTCAGATCTCTCTTTCGGTGCTTTATTACTACCCGGACCGTAGCGCCATCGAAAGCGAGTGGTCTCGTTTTGGATTCGGGCTCAGGTGCTGCTGGACTTTCTGTTGCTACGTCCGCTGGTGCTCGGTTAAAAAGCGGTGCTAACTGTAAAGGTCTCTCCGTCTCTGAGAAAAATCAAGGGTTGGAGAAAACTAACGTTGGATTACACATGCACTTCTGATATGGCGTAGAGAAGTATATGCTAGAAACAAAGTTCGACATTTGGGTAGTCGCCGACGAACCGCCTTGCCATCATCCGCAATCGGCGGTAACCACTATCCAACGCCTCCTGAGCGTTTAAGGGGACGTTTGTATTGGCTACTTATGATTTTTAGCTGTAACTCATGATTTTTAATTAAAAATAAATAATAATACTTTAAAAAAGTGATTTTTTAGAAAGAAAGAATGAGTAGTAGAAAAAATAAGGAAGGGATATGTGCACGTAACAGGAACAAAAGTAGTGAGATGCATGATGCACCCATGACCCTCTACCATATCCCCAGAACGAGATGGTAGTGAGAGGAGTGAAGAAACCGCTTCCAGGAGCGAAATATTCGTGTTAGCTTTTAGTTTTTCTAAACAGAAACCAATACGAACATGACCTAAATCGACTCTTGTCAAAGTAGCTACGCTGTTGGAGCTTAGTCTCGTATAAAAGAGCCAAATTCTTATCGATGTAGGCTAGGTTTGGCAGCGCTTATTGTTTTTGGTTTTTGTATTTTGTTACAGTAATTAACTTTCAAACGGTACATTTTTTAAGGTGGTATCTACAAATCGATTGTAATAGACATTGTACTGACTTCAGCTGTATCGATCAAAATCACATGCAACTCTCTCTCTCTCTCTTCGTAATCTCTCTCATAAACTGTTGGAATTCAAAAATTATAAACCAACCAAAAAAAACCCCACCCATAATAAGCAGGGATAACCGCTAAGCACTAGCCTGGTTTCCCCAAGTAGGAGGGCAATTCAGCACTAGCCTGGTTTCCCCAGAGAGGAGGGCAATCCAGCACCATTCGTCGCCTCTCCGGGTCCTCCGCATTTCCGCTGGAGAGGTTCGCCGCATTTCCGATTTGCAGAGGTTGTAGACAACGCTTGGATGCTAAGCCCCTCCTCCACCGTTTTTAATATGGTTTTCTAATGGCATGCGTATAGACGCACTAAATAATTCTGTCCGGCGCTGGCGGCGCAGCGCATGATACTAGGGGCCCTGGACCGAACCAGCCTGAGGCAGTCCTTGAAAACGCCCTCCTCCCAACGTAGGAATGCCAAAAAGAGAACGGAACGAAATGGTTCTGTTTGCGGGCGCCGGGGCTCGTGCAGCGAATACAACACGGCTTTATGGCAGAGCCTGGTTGGTTTGGTGACCCAAGCAAAATATTATGCAAAGGTTACTTAGGCCCAGTTAAACAGTGATGACTCCTGAGTCCTACCTTTCTACTAAGCTCAAAACCATTTGAGACACATTAGCTTCTTATCACGACTTTTTCTCCTTTTTTTTCCCTTTTTTTCCCTTCTGATTGGTTTGGTGACCTAAGCAAGAATTATGTAGAGCTTATTTACGCCATATTTCAAATAGTGATAACTTCTAAATTTTAGCTTTTAAAAACTAAAAACTGTTTTAAACACGTTAACTTTTTAATATGATTTTTTTCCCTTTTTTCTTCTTGAATTATCCACGAAGATATAACAATATTTTTATTTCTCTTATATTTCCTTTATTTTTTTAATTAAATATTTCGAAAAATAACCGCAATAATATTATTTTGATCAAAAACCACACCAATTTAGAACATACCATTAGTGATGCAAACCAGAAAGACAAGGCAGCCGAGAAAGCAGTGGAGGCGAGAACCATCATGGCATCACAACGCACAGACGAGACCAAAGGGAAAAGACACAAAAAAAAGCCTCGACGTCCCAGATCTCGCGCAACCACCAGATCAGAACAAAAACCAATGCCTGTACTTCGGCCCATCCCACCACTACCCACCCTGAGTCGCTCCGGCACATTATAACAAACCTGGACGGCACCCGAACGGTGGCATATTCCCGCCGCTGCTGGCTGAAGATGCACCAGCCATAAGCGACAGGGCATACTTTTCCACGTGAAACGCATTTCACCAACAGTCTCACAAGCGCATTTCAACGACAGTCTCTCACGACTGTTAGTTCAAGTAAGGAGTGCGACAAGGTAGCTATATACAATTTTACAATAAACAGTTACAAAGTTCACATCCATGTTTACAGGCAAGAGTGGTAATACTATCTGCGATATGGAAGTTCAGTCTCACAAAGTGCTCTCTCTAGCTCGGCATTACAAACAAAGCACGGTTATTCAGAAAGGGTAGTGCAGAGGTGGGTGGGCCTCAGAATCTCAGAAGTTTGGCCCTTGCTGGAAGAACTCAAGGTCTGGGTGAGTGCCCCCATCCGGATGCCTCGAGCGCCTGCATGAAAAGAGAAATCATTAGGTCGACATCACCATTTGATCAGAGGATCAGACAGCGATCCCCCAGTGAAATGGAAGTGCTGGCAAGAATTGACAGTTTCAAGTTTCAACTGGATGTCAGGCACTGTCTTCGACCCCGTTCCAAATAGCGATGGCTTCTGGCAGAAACCAGAAGCCATTTGGAACGCGTTGGTTTTTTAACGTAGTTTTTTTTTCTCTTTTATTTCTTCTTTCCTTTGTATTATCCGTGAAGATATAACGATATTTTTTTATTTTTCCTATTTTTTGATCATTTTTTAATTGAATACCTCAGAAAAAATTAACAGCCACTACAGTGTCATTTTAGCCAAAAACCAAAAGTCACAACACTTTGCAACAAGGCCTTAAAGCCCTCCATTGAGGCTGTGGGGAAATATGGAATTATGTACGACATAACTAATCTAATGTTTCACAGGATGTAGGACAGCAATTAGCACTACAAAAATGAAACATCTAAAGAATGGTTCAATTCATTAGTTTAAAAGTACCGAGTACAATAGTAGGCCATCTTGGAACTTGTAGATTGCTAAGAATAATTGGGTCTCAAAACAATGCTAAGAACAATTAATTTACCTCACAAAGCGAGATGGTTCAAAACCTGGAACATCAGGCGGGCCAATTGGATCATAACGACCACCAGGTGGAACACTCCTATTTTCATATATTCGATTCAGTTTATAACTGAATAAAGAGGACATCATAAAAGGAATATTGAAATGACAAATTTACGGAAGGAGAAACTGGACATACCCAGGACCACCAAAGGGGGCAGGAAAGGGATTAGAAGGAAAGAAGCGTGGATCATTTGGACCTGTTGTGTCAAACAAGTAGTCAGACTGTGTACAGATAAACGTATAGAGAGATACTGGAAAGTATCCAATGGGCAAAATATTACCAACGTGCATACTGCCACCCCTCCCAACACCACTGCAAACAAAAACATGTACAATTAACTTTATATGTGAAGACACTAATTTATCCATGTTTCAGATGAACTTTTATGATTGGAGACAAACCTATGGGGGTAGAATCCTGCACCAGGAGCAGGGAAGGCATCATCATGGCCAAGTGGTGCTATTGGAGGATAAACTAGGCTGTGCCACAATTAATAAAATGAAAATATTCAATATTCTATAACCATGTATATAATAACTAATTAGCTATTATGTGACAATTCTAATTACTATAACTTGAATAAATATTTATTTACCCTTTAGTAGTATGACTATTAAATGCATATTACACACTTTATACATGTGCTTAGTGCTATCGATAGCATTCGCTATTATATTGGTATAATATGTACTGATGAGTTACTAAATGCATCCAAAAGTTTCACCAATAATCACTCCACGGTTCCTACTTCTGTTGTGTTGACTTTCAACATACATCATGAGAACTCTTTTACTCCCAAGTTAATTTAATATTTTCTATAAATCAAGATGATAAAAATAAGCTGTAAATACGTAGTAACCATATTAATTCATACAGCACAGTATATAGATGTTCCAAGTTGCAGCAAAAGAAGATGGTCACAGAATATAGCAATGTTGTAAAAAAACAGATGCAATAATTCCATATGGACAGAAACATAAGAACATGCATGCTCCCGTAACTGAACAAGGCCTGTCCATATCAGGAACACAGAACCCAATCAGATTTCATCCCATGAGATCTGGGAGGCAGGGATCAAGTTCAGCTTGTAACAATGGCAGTTTAGGAAAAGGCCAGAGTACAGATGTTCACTGGTGGGTAGGCTTTGGTAGGTTGGTGCAATGCTGAACTGGTGAACCTTGCTCTATATAAGTGAATGTAGAATTCTTTAGTTATTTGCCTTTAAATTTGCAGGCTAAAGTTCCATCTGAGTGTCACAAAATTGACCAGAGAAAAAAAGGAATATAGAACATCAATTAGCAACAGGATCCTTAAATCATTCTGCATTACAATATATTAGAGCATAGACACAGTGCAAAGAATTAAGACAATATTGGAAATAATCCCATACACACATATGTCTTAACCAGCACTACCAACCTCCAGGTAAGTTAATATATTGCTTCAAAATTCACCAAAAATAAATTAAAAAATAATGTGGCTAGCTGTTTATACTGATTTTGCAACTTCAGAACAAATCATGATTCTGGTGGTCAGTACATCAAACCTATTCTGAACGGGTTAAGAGCAGAAGGACTAATTGCACTCTTCTTTTCTGTTGAGATACCCTACTGTGTTTAGAAATCCAACATACCTCAAGAAATCAATTAAATTGTACAGCATCAGGGGGGAATCGATCCAAAATTCAACGACGACTTACAAAAAGGTATACAGAGGAGCGATCATCCCCACTTTGTCGAGTAGCAAGGAGAAAAACAATAAAAAATGTTCATACACGAAAGAAAAGGGGAAATGCAAATTCATGAGGTCATACCCTGAAGGTTCAATACTTCTCATCCTTGCATTGTCAGAGCTGGAAGAGAAGAGAAGTGACATATGTTAGAGAAATACTAGCGACTGAGGCCAGTTACAACACATAATTAAAAGGTTTTCTTATTTGAGAAAAGCTTCAGCCTTCAATGTTATATTTCATAGGCAAATTCTGAAGCTATCAGACGTCAAAAGGTTTAGGAGAATCTTCACAGTAGAACTTTACTTCCAACAATTAATTGTATGTGATTTCACCAGTATCAAGTTAAACAAAAGACAAAAACATTGTAGAGAGTGATAACCTAGAACTTGTCTCAGTTTTCTGATGTTTAGCATCAAAGATTGAAGCTAGGAGGGTATCACCAAAATGCAGCACAGCAATTACCTGTGCATTGATGAACTGCTTTCAACATGAGGTTTCTTCTCAGCATCAGCATCCTTGCCATCCAATTTACACAGTACACTTGAGTTTAGGGTCTCGATGAAGCCTGTAAAATTCTTGTACATATCCCCGTAATTCTTGGGCATGTCTTCAGAGAAGAAATCCTTCACACTATATACGAGGAACCAAAATCAAAACACAAAACAACAAACTGGAAGGTTCACATGAGGAAGGAACAGTTTAACAAAACAGGAATGCCAAAGAATCAACAAAACAACCACACCAAAATATTTCCACAATGATAATCGATAATAACATTAGATTACACTGTTGACTGCCCTGGATCCATCTTAACAAAGAAATTGGAAATTATGTCAGAAATACACATTGCATTGTATCCAATGCCCTTGCACAAAATAACCCTAGCCCAACAGAACAAATTCTATACTCAGGTTCTTGAAGCAATCCAAGTCATCATGTAACCATAAGTAGCTAAATCAACTGTTGGTTACTCAAGAGCGAACACAGATGGTAACAGGCGCACAATTCACACAGTTTGACATAGCAAACAAACTAAGTTAGTTCAGCTGAATGTTACATGATTCATACTGTTCCGCTTATAGCAAATAGTTTATGTAATGATCGTTAGCACAAATAAAGCTGCTTAATACAGGAAAGCGTCTTTTTACTAGAAATTTTTGTTAATTACTACATAAGGCCTATGATTACAAACCATACTTTCTGGTTAACACAAGTATCATTATATGGATTAACAATTAACACCAATTTGTATTCTAGTGCTGCTACTGTTCATTAGATATTGTGTTGTGAAAGCAAATTAATCCTTCTGAAACCAAACAATGGTTCAAAACGAAGTACGAAGTCGCAAGATTAAAACATACTTGATCTGGACATGGTAAGGTTCCTTCTCTTGTGCCTCAACATCCACGCAATCAATGGTAAGGAAGTCACCAATCACAAGGCATTTCATTAAAATGTGTTTCTTCTTGCCCTTCTCCTCCTTGACATATAGAAAGGCATAGCAGTTGTCCATGCTGTTCCACCCATCAATCCCCACCTCCTCATTGCCTAAAATTAAGCACAAGACAATCATCACTTGGACAAATCAAAACTAAAAATTAGTTGTCACAGTTCAGAACTTTGTTTAAAGCCTTAGTCATGTTTCTCTTTGATCTCACAACAAAAATTCTTTAAAAATGATTGAGAACTAGAATCACACAAAATTTCAAGACACAAGATTTCAAATCAACTACACAGTCATAAACTAACAAAATATTCACTTCATCATAGAAATTTTCCACTTAGTGGCCCGCCAAGCTGCTATACCAGAAAACTGCATGAATAATCCAGACATAAAAGTCTGAAACCTAAGATTTATTGCAGGAATTTACGCAACCCAACAAATTACAGATTATTGGATTTCATTCACACTTGCAGATTACTAATTCAGAAATAAATTTTTCACTCAAGTGTGTGTGGATTAAATTAACTGCCGTAATTTGTGATGAATGCATATAAACGCACAAACCACTTGGAGACCCATTTGATCACATAATTTTTCAATGACCACAAGAGTGCGCAAACCCTAAGGTATAGGGAAGAGACCATGGTTCTAAAACTAGGTCTACTCACCCGAGTACTCGCCCGAGTACTGGGACTAGGTCCCCTCACCGAGTACGAGTAGACAAAAACGAGTAGCTAACCGGTTTAACAGGAATAACAGGGCGAATACTCGAAGTAATCGGCTAATAGGCCGTGTACTCACCGAGTGGCCAGTCCAAGGAACTGAAGCATTGGAATTTGTCCATGGGCATTTTGTAGAGCTTATAAATTAAGTCATGATTTGGAATTCGTTTTAGTAAATGTTTTCATGGTATGATGGTATTAGTAGATCATTTAGATTTTAGACCGCTCTTAACAGTTTTTGACTTCTCTATTTGTTCTTGGAACATTGGTTTATTGTTGGCTAGCTTTGGCTTGTATAGAGTCTATTTTGAATGCAGGAGGCAGAAGGTTGACTAGGGTCATGCTACCAGATCACTGCAAAAGCTATTGAACTCAGAGGAACTAGCCCAAGTTTTGTTTGTAAAATATAGTGCTGTCATATCCTATCAAAAATAGATTCAAGATTATTATTTGCCTAGTATGTGGCAAATGGCAACTATATAAACCTCAATACTGGCTGGCTGGCTGCATCTCAGTAGGTCCAACAATAGCATCAAATGTTGCTTTGATTTCATATAAATATACATATATAATTCCGTTATTAAAATAGAAAAACCTGTTACAAGGCCGAGTACAAGGCCGGTTACCGTATAATCACTACAAGGTGAGGTGACTGAGCGAGTACCGGTTACCGAGTTTTAGAACCTTGGAAGAGACCTATACAATCCAATAGAGGTGGTTTGATTCGCAAAGTAAATCAAGCTCTAAGCAGCATAATGGCTACAGATTCAGAGCCTTACACCATAAACACCTAAATCTAAACGAAGTATAACTTCTACATCCACCCACATGTATTCCAAACCAAAAAACTTCAGCCTAAAAGCCATGTAAATGTGTGAACCGTAAGCTTGACGGCAAAACCGAACCAGTAAACGACGGCCATGATCGCATCAGAAACCACATAAGGAACCCTAGGGCCTCCTAAGGCTAGAGAAGGACGACGGCGAAGCGCACCTGAGGGCGGGGGGTCAGTGAGCGCGTCGGGCCCGACGGCGCATAGGGAGTAGCCGTCGGCGAGGAAGGCGGCGTTGGCGGCGAAAGCGACGCCGTCGTGGGCGCCGCGGAAGGCGGGCCGCGCCGCCTTCACGACAGCCATCGCCGCGGCGTCGGCCACCATCGCGCGCGGCGAGAAGGCGACAGGCAAGGTCCGAGGCGTCGATCGTGGATGGAGGCGACGACGCGGTGGTCGGGGTTTGGTTTTGGGGGAGTTTCTGGAGACGTAGCGCACGCAGCTGGCTTTACCTGGAAGGAAGTGGAAGGAAGGAAGGCGGTTTCTGCTTGTGGGCCGCCTTTTGCTGCGTAGGAAAGAAAAAATCACGCGCTTTCCATTTGTTGGGCTTAGTGCTGTCAAATAGACGGTCCCGGGCCGGTATAGTATGGGCTCAGTGTCGGTACAATCCATTTAGGTATGGTTAATAAATAGATCGTGTTATATCGGTTTATGTGCTGAGGATCGGGTCCAAGTACGGCCTGTGGTCATGCCGTGCCGGGCACGGCTCGTTTACCTTGGAAAATTTCAAAAAAATACCGAAAATGTAGAAAATAGAGGAAAATTGTAGAAAATTGCAAACAAAATTATAAATAATTATAAAAAATATAGACATTATTAATCATTAAGATAATTATTATCAATGATATAATGAGCTTTATTACCTTGTTAAGTGACATTACATGGTTGCCTCGTTAAAAATTTTACCAAGTAAAAACTTAACTTGAGAAACCTTGGTAAAGAAAAAAGAGTTCAGCCTATAAAGCTCACTAGTGAGTATATCTGAAGAAAAATATTAAAAATCCTATTCATTGGTATCTAAATACAAATTATCGAAAAATTCTTCTAAGTCTGTATTTTGGGCAGTATGTTGGAGTCTTGTTTCAACTGTTCCCAGTCTTTAACGATCAGAAAGATTTCGACTATCTCGTTGGAGAGACTTATTCGTCGCTCCTCAATTATTCTTCCAGATAGACTGAAGGCTGACTCCGAGGAGACCGTAGAGACCGGAACAGTCAATACATCCCATGCTAATATGGATAGCACTTGATATGTTACTTTCTGGTTTTGCCACCAGGAGAGGATGTTCAACTCTTTTTCAAAGCTGACGCTGTCACTGTTGAGATAGCTTGATAGATCTTCGATGCTTTGTCGTCTTGCTCCTCCAGACTATTGTGTACCTTCATGAGAACTACGAGAAGAAGAACCAAATATCTTGCCCTATTGCATTGTCCCCACAGAGGTGCTAGGGATTACCTGGAGTCTTTCCAAACACACAGACCTAAATTTATTTTTCTATTTATTGTATACCTCATGTAATTTATCGTCAACTACTCTATAGTATGTACAGTAATCTAAACCAGTAGTATTACTTAAAAGTTGTAGTACATTTGAAAATCCTTGGAGTTTAGCCCTAGGATCCAAAATAAAGGCAAATGCATATAAAATAGGAATTTTCCTCTAATATTTTAAAAACTTAGTTTTCATAGTAACTACGACTTCTCAAAGTAAGTATCATTTTCAAAAACTTTTAGATGAGTGACAATTTCAAGAATATTATGAACAATTAGGGAAGATGTTGGATAGTATACTCTAGAAAGACAAAGTGTAGCCTTATGAAAAAGTTCTAAAAAAGAAAATATTTTTTCATAAACAATCCAATCGTTCTCAGTAAGTTTGGGGTCTCTAACTTGGGTTCTACTGGAGAAGCTACGAGATTGATGAACTTATGTGTGAAGGAAAACAGATAATGTACTCTTATATGGCAATATATGTTTAAGCATAAGGTAAGTAGAGTTCTATCTAACAGGCATGTCTAAACTAAATTTTCTAGGGCGAACATTTATTGCTACACAAAAACTCTTATATGCGGCTATTCTTTCGTTAGAACAATTAATAAATAAAATTGCATCCATAAAAGAATCAATACAAGTATTTAATCTTTTTAAACCACATTTAACAATAAGATTAATAATATGACAAGCACAACGTTGATGCAATAAGAAAGATTATGCATAAGTATTAAACAAAGGAGTAAGAATTTTCATAGCCTTACTGTTTGCAGCTGCATTATCTATAGTTATAGAAAAAATCTTATCCATGAGGCCAAAATCTTCTACAACTTTAATAATGCATTCTGCAATATTTTCAGCAGTATGTGAAAACATTAATTAATTTAAATCCTATAATTATTTTTTTCGTTACCCAATCATCATTACCATAATGAGCAACAACACTAATATAATCCTACTTAGCTCTACCACTCCATATGTCTAATGTCAAAGCAATAGAGAATGTACAATTGTTAAACATTTCTTTCAATTTTTCACGACAGTTGTTATAATATTTAATTAAATCTCTAATTGTGGTTTCCCTACATACAACACTAAATTGAGGGTTATGAACAGTCCTAATATATTTTTGAAATGCAAAAGACTCACCAAAAATTAAAGATAAATCTTAAGAAATAATTAATCTACAAAGGGATTTACGGGCTACATCCGAGTTGTACACCCAATTACGTACCGAGCCGTCAGGATTATATTGCAGTTGTGTTTGGCGCAGTTGTATTCCCTACCTTCTTTTGTAGCTTGCAGCGTGCCGTTGCAGGTGACCCGTCCCACCTGTAGATTTTGCAGATAATTCATTATCATAAATTTTACAAACAGCATACCTCACCGAATGTTCTTCTTCATCGGTCCAGACCTTCCTGTCGAAAACATTACAGCCTCCTGACGTAGTAGCTCTTGATCTTTTTAAACACGTGCTGTGGGTTGTCGATGCACTCGTTGAACCAGCAGAACATGGATCGATTGGACCCTGCACCGCCGGACCAACCGCTTCTTCTGCCTCTACATTTTGTTCTAGAGGTGGACCTTCCGCAGATGGATATCCTCCTTGAAAGGATTGCATATCTTCTGCCGTGGGGCCGAATTTGAAGAGTTGAAAATCATAGTTCTCCTTTGAATTAACTGTAAATTGAAATGGTAATTAAGTAATTAACATACTATTTAATTAAAAAATAATATAAAAATTGAAATAAGACAATACTATTACCCTTTCTGCAGCTCTCCAAAAATTCCTTGAAGTTTTTTGAATTTTGATAATTTTTCACAAATTTCTCATAAATTTTGCCAAAATTTCACAAGCACTTCAGAATTGTTCACAGCTAAATAGAGAGATGAGAGTGAGATTTGAGGTGTAAAAATGGAGGCTGGATGCACCTCTATTTATAGGAAAATTTTCATATTTTCTTCGAATTATTTGCTTTTTTTTGAATTTTTTTACACCCCAATAGTCGAAAAACGACTATATTTTGTCGGGCCGTGCAGGGCCGTGTCGTGCCAGCATGGCCCGTTTACGCCTGTTACCGTGCCTCCCGTGCCGTGCCATGCCAGCCTCCTGGCCCAGGCACGGCCTGTTTGGCCGACGGGCCGTGCCGTGCTCGGGTCGGGCCTATAGTAGCATGATGCGGCCTGGCCCGCGTGGGCACGGCCCACCTGGCAACCTCTAGTTGGGCTGGCCCATGAATAGAACCACGGCAAAAAAAACGGCCTCTCTGCTTGTTAGTTGTTACCTAGTGAAAAAATGCCTGTGAAAATTGCCACTAGCAATTAGGATTAGGACAAGTCAGTGGCATTTGGAACCGCAGAACTGACGGTGTTCTTTCCTACCTACGTGAGTTCGATCTCCTAAGATTGATACGTTGTGCCATATTTAGCCCTGCTTCAACGAGCTTTTTGTTTCTTAATTTCCCCTGCTTCAGCGAGCTTTTTTGTTTCTTAATTTTGTACTTTTTGGTTTTTTGTACTTTTTTAGGCTTTTTTTGTTTTTTCTTATTCCTTTTTATTGTCTATGATGATATAATTTTTTTATTTTTTAAAATTTTAATTACATAGAAAAAACTAACAGCACTTATAGTGCATTTTCAACGGCTACGTATAAAAAAGCCAGAAGTCTGGGCTTATAAACCCTTTGGAGAACCACCTTTAACTTCGTAGTGTCTTTTCAGCAATATAATAGTTCAACATTAGTAATGAACATGTTCCCACATACTATGGTAAATGGTAACAGATTAGGCTCTGTTCGTATTGGTTTATGCTTATAAACCCTTTGGAGCACCACCTTTAACTTCATGGTGTCTTTTCAGCAATATAATAGTTCAGCATTAGTAATGAACATGTTCCCACATACTGTGGTAAGTGGTAACAGATTAGGCTCTGCTCGTATTGGTTTCTGCTTAGAAAAGTCAAAAGCTAATATGAACACTTGGCTTCTCGAAGCGGTAATACAAACACTCGGCTTCTCGAAGCGGATTCTCCACTCTTCTCGTTACCGTCTGGCTCTAGAAATAAGACAGGGGTCATAGGTGCATCACCCACCCCCACTCCTCTCACTTCCGTCACGCACACGCATCTCTCCTCACTTGTTACATCGCTCGCCCCCTTCTTTTAAAAACCAATTCTTTTAGCTATTATTATTCATTTTCAACCAAAAGCTATAAGTTACAGCCAAAAACTATTAGCAAAAGTCAATACGGACGCCCCCTAATAAGTGGTGAGTGGTGATTTGCATGTTTCATTCTGAAGTCATGAAAAGAACCTTCCGACTGTTGGAAGAAACGTATTCGTATTCTTTTCTATCTCTAGTTTCCTTGTACAATTAGTTAGAGATAGAAACTTATCTTAGAAACTGCGATGGTATCATATCTCTGATATGTCTGTTGTAAGTTTCCTGATTTTGTCATCACTATTTCCCATCTAGCAAAGTTCAGATGCTAATATAAACCGGTGCTGCGCCTCTGCTCTAGTTGTGCAAGTCCAAAATCAATCCTCTAATGTGCTTTTACATGGTATCAGAGCCACCTCTTCTTTCCACATTATGTCTCTCCAATCTACTCAATCTTCCAGCACCTCTGCTAGCTCCGGCTCAATGAGCTCTACCTCCAAGCTCCTTCCGACGCCATCCTTTAGCCTCCTGATCAACTACAAATTGACTAGGGATAACTACCTCCTCTATAAGGCACAAATCATGCCCTCTTCGAGGGCAACAGTTTCTCGGTTTCGCTAATGGCTTGGTTGTTGCTCCAGTGAAATTGATCATACAGACCATCAACGAAGGGGTGATGCAAGTTGAAAATCCTAATACAGTATGGCTTCAGAAGGACTAGATTGTTCTTAGCACTCTCCTATCATCCTGTTTAGAAAGTGTTTAGCCAAGTCTTGCTTCTAACAAGCGTTGCTGAAGTATGGAGTGCATTGGAACGAATGTTCTCATCGCTATTCCAAGCAAGAATCATGCAAGTTCATATGCAACATGCATATACACACAAGAAGGAATTGTCTACCGCTGAATACTTCACCAAGATGAAGGCATTGGCAGATAACATGGCATCGACTGGACATCTACTGCAAGATGTGGAACTCGTCTCTTACATTCTTGCTGGACTAGACTCAAACTACAATCCTTTGGTCTTCTCCATAACCACAAGGACCGATCTAGTTAGCCTAAATGATCTATATGCCCATCTCTTGGTGTTTGAGATGAGGCTAAATCTTCAGAACTCCATGGTGCACTTCTCCAACTCCTCTGTAAACTCGGCGCACTTCTCCAACTCCTCTATAAACTCAGTGCCTCGAGGAAACAAGGGGGTGGCGGAGGGCGCAACCATGGTCATGATGGAGGCTAATAGTATGGAGATGCATCCAAAAGGTAGAACAGGGACGTCAAAAGAGGAACTAGTCGGCCAACCTGCCAAGTATGCTACAAGGTTGGACACGTCGCAATGAAGTGCTACCATCACTTTGATCATTCGTATCAAGCGGACGACAACACCAACAGGATGGCGGTAGTAGTATCATGTGGCATTGACACAAATTGGTATAGTAATTCAGGATCTACATATCACATTACAAGTGATCTTCCCATGCACAAAAGGTACAATGGCCATGATCAAGTACAAACAACAAATGGCATAGGTATGAGCATTAGTCATATTGATCATCTACTATTCATACCCCAAATAAAAATTTACATTTCAACAATGTTTCCACATTCCAAAAGCTACTAAGAATCTTCTTTCAGTTCACTGTCAGAATCTTCTTTTAGTTCATCGTCTTGTGTCTGATACTGATGCCTTCGTTGAGTTTCACCCTAACTATTTTTTGATACAGGATCAGGCAATGAAGAAAATTTTTCTTCAAGGTAGAATCGAGGGTGGTCTATACCCCTTGTTCCAAATCATTCTTCTTCGGGAAAGCACATGTTCATGGTGTCTAAACCTACTCCCGAGAGATGGCATAGTCGTTTAGGGGCATCCATCCTTCTCCATAGTTTAGAAAGTTCTTAGTTCGAATAGTCTATCTTGATCTAGTTTATCAAATAATGTGTCGGTCTATGATGCGTGTCAACAGGCCAAAAGTCACCAACTTTCATATTCTCGCTCAAATAGTATTTCTTCTACTCATTGGAGCTTATATTTTCTAATGTATGGGGGCCTGCTCCCACCTCAGTTGGAGGATACAAATATTATTTGAGTTTTATCGATGATTTTAGTAAATTCACATGGATTTATCTCTTGAAAACTAGAGTAGAAGTCTTTGAAATCTTATGCGCTTCCAACAGCATGTTGAATGGCTCCTTGATAAAAAATTGTTCGCATGCAAATAGACTAGGGAGGTGAATATCAAAGATTGAATACCTTTTTCAAAAAATTGGTATTACTCATCAAGTCTCTTGTCCTCACACACATCAATAGAATGGGTCAGTCGAGCGAAAACATCACCACATTGTTGAGATCGGTTTGGCTCTTCTTACTCATTCCTCCATGCCTCTCAAATTCTGGGATGAAGCATTTCTTACAGCTAATTTTCTTATTAATCAATTGCCTAGCAAAGTCATTCACTCTTTCAGTCCAATAGAACACTACTAGGGAGAAACCAGATTATTCCTTCTTAAAGGTTTTTGGTTGTACGTGTTGGCCAAATTTGAGACCATACAATGATCACAAACTCTAGCTTTGCTCCAAAAAAGGTGCTTTCCTTGGCTATAGCTCTCTTCACAAAGGGTATAAGTGCCTCTATATTTCTATTGGCCGTGTCTACATCTTTAGGGATGTAGTGTTCGATGAGGATGTTTTTCCTTTTGCTAGTCTTAGCCCTTCTGTTGGACGACGGCTTTCTGTTGAGCAACTCCTATTCCCATCCTTGCCTTTTATTGTTCATCTGAATTCTGATCAAGGGGGTGATAGTGATGATCTTTTGTTTATCCTAATGCTACTAATGTTGTTTTGTCTAGTGATGTTTAGGATTTTCTATAGATATTGTACCAGTTGTTGTCCTAGATCACATCGTAGCCTCTCTTGTGAACGGTCATGCCATTGTCGACAACAGTAGTTAGCCTGTGCTCCCAGATCATGTCGAGGTCTCTCCTATGAACGGTCATGCCATTGCCAGAAGCAGTAGTTAGCTTATGTTGTTTCTTGCAACAGAAGCGACAGAAGAACTGGAAGCAATGTCTAGAAGTGATACTAGTGATGTTGCTTGTACTGACGCTGCTAGTACTGGTGGTGTGACTTCTGTTGTTCCCATGGTGTAGGGACCATCTCAGCCAAGAACACGACTACAAAACAATGTTACGAAGCCCAAGGAGTTTACTGATGCAACTATATGTTATGTGTATATGTGTTCAATTCAAGAACCCACATTGGTCCAGGCAGCTTTAAATGATCCAAATTGGAGGAAGGCAATGGATGAGGAGTATTCGGCACTATTGAAGAATAGAACTTGACACTTGGTCCCATCATAGCAAGGGTAGAGTATAATTGACTCCAAGTGGGTGTATAAAATCAAGAGAAGAGCTGGCGGCAACATTGACAGGTATGAAGCTCGACTAGTAGCAAAAGGTTTCAAACAGAGGTATGGGATTGATTATGAGGACACGTTTAGTCCTATAGTTAAATCAACTACTATTCATCTTGTTCTATCAATTGTTGTGTCAAGAGGTTGGAATCTACGACAACTTGATGTGCAGAACATGTTTCTTTATGGTGTTCTTGAAGAGGAAGTGTTCTTAAGGCAACCACCAGGCTACGAAGATGGACATTATCCACATTATGTTTGCAAGTTGGATAAAGCATTGTATGGGCAAAAACAAGTGCCAAGGGAGTGGTACTCAAGACTCAGTTCAAAACTCTGGGAATTTGGATTCACTCCATCTCAAGCCGCCACATCATTATTCATCTATAATAAAAGTTGTACAATTGTATTCATCCTCATTTATGTAGATGATATTATAGTTACTGGCTCGTCAAGCACTATCATTTCATAATTTCTTCAAGATTTACAAAAAGACTTTGCTTCGAAAGATTTGGGTGAACTGCACTCCTTGGGAATTGATGTGAATAGAGTAGTTGATGAGATCATTCTTTCACAATCCAAGTATGTGATAGATGTGCTAGGCCAAGTTGGAATGCAGAATATAAGCCAACTGCAACTCCAATGAGTAATTCGGAAAAAATGTCCTTTGTTGGTGGAGAAGCTCTAAGTATAGAAGATGCTATAAGGTATCACAGTGTGGTTAGAGCTTTACGGTATCTCACATTAACTCGCCCAAATATTTCATATTCATTAAACAAAGTATGCCATTACTTACATGCTCCGACGACACAACATTGGTCAGCCATAAAAAGAATGCTGAGATATCTAAAGAGCACTGTCACATTCGACTTGAGAATCAATAAATCAACATCAACACTTGTAAGTGCCTTTTCCGATGTAGATGGGGCAGGTTGTCCAAATGATCGAAGGTCCACAGGAGGCTTTGCAGTATTCTTCAGTTCAAACCTTATTTCATGGAGTTCATGAAAGCAAGCTACAGTTTTGAGATTATGCACTGAAGCTAAATACAAGGCCTTAGCAAATGCAACTGCAGAAATTATCTGGATACAATCACTATTGGGTGAGCTTGGAATCTATCAAGCAAGAACTGCTTGTTTGTGGTGTGACAATCTTGGCGCTACATATTTATCCGCTAATCCTATTTTCTATACAAGAACCAAGCATATAGAGGTTGATTATCACTTTGTTCGAGAAAGAGTTGCACGAAAGGCATTGGACATTCAGTTTATACTCTTTGGTGACCAAGTTGCAGATGGATTCACAAAAGCACTCCCGACGTGTCGGCTTGATGAGTTTTGGTGCAATCTCAACTTTGATCAGTTGTGATTGAGGGGGTTGTTGGAAGAAACATATTCGTATTGTAGTTGATTTCTTCTCTATCTCTAGTTTCCTAGTACAGTTAGTTAGAGATAGAAACGTATCTCAGAGATTGCGTTGGTATCACATCTTTGATCTATCTATTGTAAGTTTCCTGATTTTGTCAGCACTGTTTTCTATCCGGCACAGGGAAAATGCTACCGGTTTTAAAATTTTACCACCCTCACCGGTATGGTGTGAAAAATTTTGAATTTTTTTAGAAAAACTATAGATACTTGTGGAGATAAACTAGATGTTTATATATACACGAAATAGAGATAAAAATGAAGTTAAAATATGATGTATTTTCGTATTCAAATGAACTTTATTTGAAATGTGGGTCCCACAACCGAAATCCTCCGAAGAAGTTGACCTACCGGCCCTCACCGATACGGCCGGTTTTCGTCGGTAACCATCGAAATTTTGGCGAAATTGTTTTCCCTGATCTGGCAAAGTTCAGATAAGATCAGATGCTAATATAAACCGGTGCTGCGGCTCTGTTCTGGTTGCGCAAGTCCAAAATCAATCTACCGGTGCTGCGGCTCTGTTCTGGTTGCGCAAGTCCAAAATCAATCTTCTCCGGTGTGCTTTTACTCAGACTTCAGTAATCTTGAGTAACGCTAACTAAAAGGCTAATGTTGAATGATGTAAGGCAGAACCCTGCATTTTGAGATCTCTAGCTAGTACAGGTTTGTGGCAACTAAAAGAGTGATCCGAGTGAAACAGACCAAACGTACTAGTGTTTGATGGAATCCCTCGTTACCAGACAGCAGCACTAGGTAGTTAAGTTGGTTAAAGTCGATGCAAGGAACCGTGCAAGAATTATTATTGCACATGCTGAAATGAAGCTGGAGAGATCAGAGATGTGCAGTACTTCATACAAGTACTGAAATTAACTTCGATGCCACCTTTTCTTCCTACTGATGTTTAGGTGCTACCTGCATAATGGGGAAAAGTTAGATAATAACAGATAGAAATATGTTTTTCCTCCAACAAAAAGAACTTATAAGAGAGTTGGTATGGTGCAATTCATTTGGCTAATTAAGGTTTATGGCTTTCTAGTGCGTAGCTCACACTTTCGCAGAGCAGATAACAGATCACATGCCTGCATTAACTTCCAGATCAAAAGCAACCGATCTTTTAGGCTCTAGGATAGCAACTCATCACCGTCCAACATCAAGCACAGCCTTAGAAATACAAAATCCAAATAATATGCAGCCAATCTGGATAATATGAACTCAGGATGCATCATTCATGCGTTCAGTCCAAGAACAAAATGGTTTCAGAGAGAAAATTTTATGAAAAGGATTTCAGCATGCATAGCACATTTGGACCTGCAAGACAGGAGAGGAATCACCTATTTCATCACCAGTAACTTCTTTACATGTTACAACAAATCTATGTGGGTTACACTTGTTTTCCATACCCTCACTATAAAAAGAGAAAAAGGTTTCAGATGTGATATAACTAGGAAAGAAAAAAAATCAAGATTTTGGCTCAGCGATCTTCCTCCTCGTGATGCGAATGTAGCAGAAGACCGCGGCGAAGATCGCCGCGGCAAAGCCTGCTAGAATGATCTTGCCTCCGGCGAACGTTTTGTCGAAGGGGCTGTGGTGTTGGTGGTGAGATCTCAGTGGTGATCCTGCAGACCTGGACTCCAGAAGGGAATGCACATGTAGATGAGAAGCAGCAGCATAAGGAGCATCTGCAGTGATCATCGGCGTGGCGCTTGCGCTGCCGTCGAAGACGGGGAACGGCCGCGCCATGACGGCGGTCATGGCAAGCTGACTAGACACCAAGCAGAAGACGAGAAAGCGAGGCATCTTCAGATAAGGGAGAGCTCAAGAGAATGGTCTGTGCAGGGGAACAAGCTAGCTGTGCAAGAGCTCTCACAAGTGGTGGACTGGTATTGATGTGCTGAGAAGGCAATGGCTAGGAGGGCTCTTATATAGGAGCTGGCCTTGGCTTGTGTGGTTCTCCAGTTCAGTTTGCTCACTTGCTCAATGATCAAGGGGATTAAATAAAGATCTCCATGCATGCACCCACTCTTTATGGATCTTGATTTTCAGTGAATTGTCAGCCTCATGGCTGGTGGCTCTAAAAATAATTGAGAGGGTGGTGGCTCCTAGGAATCAATGGGGTCAGTAGAGAGGTGGATGTGGGGATGAGGCTGTGAGCAAGTGACACCTGGATTGAGTATCTCTGAGTGTTATGGAAGTAGTAGAAACTCCAGAAATTCAGCAACCAGCAGTCAGCTACAATGGTGTCCAGGGAGGTAGCCTTGGAAAGAGTAGCCTTGTGTTCTGTCCAACAGTTTGACAAGGAGCTTCTGGATTTGGGGGCAGGTTCTTGGAAGGTGAAATGAAACTCAGCTCGCAAACCTTGAGATGGTTGAGATATTTTACAAACAAGGACTAGCTGTAGCATGAGGAAGGGGGAAAATGTCTTGGTCTCAGTGGCTAGAGTATTTCTTGATTGTATAGAAAAGTAAAGTAAACCCTAAGGATGCAAAACGTTGTTCAGAATCTTTGAAAATGTGTGTTGCGTGTTTCACTTAACCCTGATGCCTGATGGTTGGTTGGGGAACATCTTTAAAGTTGATTTTTGGTGTTAAAGGTATTTAGGTCATTTCCTATTATCTAGGGTTTAGGTCTTTATATGTCTATGTACTATATATAGCTTTATGGGCTGCTATTGCAATCTTTACTATTACTAGTAAGGTGCCCGTGCGTTGCAACGAAAAACCAAATAAAAGTGATGCATACTATCAAATATGATCTCAAACTGAATAATAAATATCAACTTTATCTTACGTCATCATGTATCAAAAGAAACATACATGTTCATACTCGTAAATAAATCAAGCATCATATTAGTGAAGCATGATACAACAAGCACCATATAAAACAATATGTACAGAAATGATAGTAAGCAATATTTTTTTTATAGTATTCTTAATACATATGATATGGATAACAATATGATAAAGAAGAATATGTGCACTGAAGATCACATCTAACCTTCTTAAGGAATATGAAATTCTAAATGCACCTAGCAAATAACCTGAAATATTCATCGAGTGGATATCAAATATATAATATTTTTTAAAAAAGAGATGAAAGCAATAACTCTTTTATAAAGTATCCATGAACATAAAGTGGTATTGGTGGAACAGGACAAATATTAAACATAGCTTTCAGATACTAAACAGACAATTAGATAAAGTTCAGATAAAACTATAAATGTAGGTAACCAATTATGGAAACTAAAGAGTACCCAGAAAAAACATACCAATTGACTTGACTGGTCGGACACCAGCTCTTCTTTCCTCCTCTTCTTTCTTTTTCAGAACTTTAATGAACATAGAGTAAATATATTAATGAGCAAATCCATGAATTATTATTCGTCAAAGCAACAACAGAGACTTTTGTAGAACCAAGGATAATGTAGAATTATATAACAGGACCTTGATGAAACAAAACTTAAGTAAAGAAGATATCATGCCATATTGGTGACATATGCTGATATGAATAATATCATCTCCTACAGTGCAGCTAGAATAAAAGCTTCACAAATGCAAAAGGTGTGTGGTACATAAGTAATATACTGTGATAATTAGTTTTCAAAAGATACATAGAAAGTTAAGACCTAATAAAACGCCGCTACAAGGTCTGAAACGTACCCAAAGACAAAGTCTAGTTTTTCCCTTCCACCATTTGTAGCGATCAGATGCATATCATCCCTTGCAAGGACACCCATAGAGGAGCTTTGATCTGCATATTCAATCCCATAGTCGCATTGCTTGCAAGTCTCGCAGTAGTTCTGGATGCCTTGCAACTCTTGACATAACATATCTCTGGGAGGGACTATCTTTTCTTTTGCCGGCTTATATAAAGGATGAGGTCCCTGCGATTATGGCGCATATTCGTTGGAGAGCAGTACAATAAACTTGGAAAGAATAATGAGGCTAAGCACAATACACAAATTAATAAACAGAGATATCCATATTAGTTTATTATTAATAAGATATCCATATCACTGATGTAGAGATCCTTGCATAGTTTAGGTAAGGGTTATCTAGATACATGCCACTGCAAAGTTCCCAGTTTTGAGACATGGAATTAGAATGGAAATTGCTTATGTTTGATTGCATACTTTGGCACAGTTTGTGCATGGTGCGTCACACTGGATCCATGTCAAGTCGCTTCCAGTATCAATATCAAGAAAATAAGGTCTTGGTGGATTGCCAACAAAGATAGATGTGTAATACTGCATGCAATTGTTGTAAGATAATATTAGCCTTAACAGGACAAGAATGGCATACGAGTACTCCTTTATTGTCTACCAAAGACACATTAATATAAACGATAGCCATTTTTTTATGGATATAGAATAGCCAATCGGAATATAAAGATTAGTTTGTTAAAGAGGCCAGCCTTAACTAAAAATGTTGGACATTCAGATCTTAATAACAGTATAAAAGGTATTCCAGCTTTGATGAATTCTCATTACATCCTACCATAGTACAACTAAACTAAGACTCTTTGAGTTCTTGACGTATCTAAGAAACAAAAAGGCTTGGAATTTAGCAAAAGCCAAACATCTAAGCCTGTTTTTAGTACTTACTAAATCTAAACCCACTATACAGAGGATCATCACATCATCTAAAGCCAGTTATGTCATATAAAAATTCAAAGTGATCTAAAAGAAAGTTGGTTGTGGTAGTGTTTTATGGCATGTGGCACAGAAATCCTCCAGCAGGTAGAGAGGGACGCGTCTATCGGCGTACATCAGGAAGAATTTCTGCAGGTAGTTAATGTCCCGTGTGGGGAGGAGGAGGTGGTGGTGTGTGGGGAAAATGCAAACCAACTTTTCCATTAGAAAACGCACACAAACCTCTGTCGAGAGCATCAAATCACCCAAATCGTAGAAATCAGAAATGAAATAGCATACCTTCATCGTCGGACACCACCATGCGTCCATCGGCACGGATCAGGCGGGTTGAGAGAGCTCCGGGAAGTCAGGGTAGTCGAAGTCGTCGGCCTGCATGTTGAACTCGAGGAAGGTGTAGGCGTCGCCGACAATGGAGGCGGAGGGGTCGGGCTGCAAGGCCATCTGTTCGAGGTTGGTGGCCGCGGCCATGGCCTAGGAGGGCGGCTGCGTCACCATCCCCATCGGGCTGGGAGAGCTCTGGGAAGTTGGCGTAGTCAAAGTCGCTGCCTTACAGTTGATTCATGCGAATGGAAGGGGAATTGCACGAACCGCGTCAATCCAACTCAGGATTCTGAGCTCTCCGCGCGAGGGGAGGAGTGGCGACGGAAGGGAGGTGGCGACGATGCAAATTAGGGGTTCAGGAGGCCGTACCGGATTCACGACAGCCGAGCACACGCTGTTTCCGGGGCGAGAAGGCGACGAGGACAAGTGGAAGAGGCAATCAGCCCTGGAGACGAGGTCTCGGCAGCGGCAGGGGGCCCGATGCTGGGGTTGGAGGGGCACGGTGCTGGAGAGCGGGCCTACGCAGGGGAGCGGCCACCGATCGTTTCCATAGATCTAGGGCTTCCCTGCCCGACCCCGACCATAATCGCCGCCGTGACTCCAAGCCCTCCGATGGACGGGGACACACGGGGCTTACGGTGGTCGCGGCCCGCACCGCGGCCTAGGGAGGAGGCGGTTCGGGGAGGAGGATGCGGCGGCGCAGGGGTGGCGGAGGGTGGGGAGGAGGGGAGGCGGCAGCGGTGCGGGGTGAGGAGGAGGAGGCGGCTGCGGGGTGGGGGAGGCGGCGGTGGAGCGGGGGGGGGGAGGAGGAGGCGGCGGCGGCGCGGAGGAGGAGGCGACGGAGGAGCGGAGGGGTGGGGGGAGGAGGAGGCGGCGCGCGGGGTGGGAGGGAGGGGAGGAGGCAGCGGCAGCGTGGGGTCGGAGGAGGAGGAGGCGGCGCGTGGGGTGGGGAGGAGGCGGAGCGGAGTGGGAAGGAGGAAGGAGCGCGCGCTGGGTGGGCGAGAGGAGGCGGCGCTTGGGATGGGATGGGATAAACGGTTCAGATTTAATCTCGTAATTAGATCGAATAGCAGAAAAGAGAGGAGTGACGACGGACCAACCACCAATTGCTTCTTTTATAATAGTAAAGATAAAAGAAGGAGTTGGTGGTTGCCGAAGCCTCCTTTTGATTTTAGCCATTCGATCTGATAAATAAAATCCGAACCGTCCACCCCTCTCCCTCCTCCGCCGCCCTCGCCTCCTCCCCTCCCTCCGCCCTCATCGCCTCCGCAAATCCATTCCCACTCCCTCCGTCCCTCACGCCTCCCACCCGCCGGCCGCCTCTGCCCCGATCTGCCGCTCGTGGCCCTCCTCGCCCCCGCCGCGGCGCCTCGCCCTCCTCCCCTCCCACTGCGCGCTCGCCTCGGCCTCCTCTCTCTCCCACCCGCCGGCCGCCTCCACCCAGATTCGTCGCTCGCGGCCCCTCCTCGCCCCCCCCGCCGTCGGTCGCCTCCGCCCCTCCTCTCCTCCCACTCGCCGCTCGCCTCCGGCCCTCCTCTCCTCCCACCAACCGGCCGCCTCCGCCCAGATCCGCCGCTCGCAGCCCCTCCTCTCCGCCCACCGGTCGCCGCCCCATCCACCTCCCCACTGCCCCCAGAAGGCCCCTCTCCAGCTACCCCTCCTCCCGCATCACGCCGGAGTCCTCTGCGCCTTCCTCACAACCGCCGACCCCGCCGATCTCTGCCTCTCTGTCGCCATCGCTGCCCTGCCCTCCCCGACTCAAGGCGACCACGCCGACCTTCGGCTCTCTCTCGCCACCGCCACTCCTGCCCTCCCCGACTCATCGCTCCCGTGCCGCCCGACTCCTCTTCTCCCTCCTCCCAACCCGGTGTGTGGCTTCCCGAGCGGAGCAGCTCTCCGACCATCTCCCGCATCCTCAAGGACTTCGACGCCATCGCACGCACCAACCCCAGTGCTTCCTCTCCCCTTCCGATTGCTGCCTCAAGTGAAGTCTAGGGTTTCGGACTTGGGCGCGACACCCCCTTACAATGCTACTGTCACGCAAGCCTAGGAGGAGAGAGCTAGGGAAGAAGAAGCTAGAAGCTTCGGATTGATGCCTCGCGTCGGCTTATCGGGGTCACTGAGCTCTCGCTGGAGGAGGTGAACATGTACATCGAGCTCCCCAGGCGTGCCACCAAGCTCTTCCATCTGCGCCATCGGTAGCCGGCCACATCGAGGTCGGCATCCGTGGCAATCCGTCCTACCTCAACGTCAGTCGGTGGTTTCCACTCTCTTCCAATTCGATTCCACTCGAGCTCATGCTAAAAGGTTGATATTTTCTTGGGTTTTGTTTGTGTGTTTAGGGGATTTGATTTTTTGGGTTGTTTTGCAGCATAACCTGACGCACCCCGTGAAGGCCGATTCCTCGTTCTGGACGATAGGTATGGTTCGGTTCTCTCACCCCCTGCAATTATTGGTCTTAGAATTGTTCCATTTTATGCGAGTGGTGTGGAATTTCTGTGGAATACTGTGGCCTAGACTATGGACTAATTTATATGTATATCTCTTTGTGGTGTCAATGCGTTGTCTGATTATGTGTAATCTGTAGATTATATGTTGGTAGCTTGGCTTGTTTGACTTTTTGGAGAGATACATTTTTCTGTACTCATAGCAGCATTGCTTTATTGTTTGATTCATAGATTCATCTCTGGGATTTCTGACATCGTATGTGTGTTCTTGAAATTGTTGTGTGCAGTTTTATTCATCTGTAGTAACTGTTTGCCTTTAAGGTTGTCAAATTCATGTGGTGCTTTACTAATTTAGTGTAGTGGGTAGTTGATGACTGCAAGTGCTCTTACTTTGGGTAATACAGATCCGATCACTTTGTCTTTGAGTTTGCTTTGCTGCCAACTATTGGGTATCAATGGTCATTTCGCTTTTTATTCGGGTTAGCGCAGAACTAGAAATCGGAAGTAGCTTATTTGTGCAACCCTTCAATGAGCTTTACGGATTTCGTTTGCTCTTTGCGCCAACCTATGGGCATAGGAAAACATTATTTTCTCCAAGTCAATTTATAGAATATCCGAATGTGGGGAAGGCATGCTAGATTTGAGAGTCAAGGCACTCCTATGAAATGGCCACTAATTTGTGAGTTGGTCATAGTATAAGATTGATTGATTTGATTCATAAGGATATGCTAGCAAGGACGAGCAGTCGCTCATACAAGTTGTAGCATTTGGGAGATTTCTATATTCTGACATTTATGTCATTAGCGCCTTTTGCTGTATAATTTTTAACATGGACAATGGATTTTGCTGCAGACAAGGGGAAAACATGGTCATCTCCAATACAAGGCCAAGGTAGCTTATTATCTGCGGACCAAGAACAAAAGCGGCTTATGCTTGCAAAGGTTTCAAGAAGAGGTATAGCCAATTTGTTGTATAGTTCCCTTGTGATTCTTTGTGCATTCCTTTTCTTTGTACTCATCACGCTTCATACGGAACATATTAGTTTGAACAGTTATTTTCTCGATTATGCATGCCTATTTGTAGTATGTGATATGAAGCGAGACTGATGTCAATTAGATCATAGTTGGTATGATCATGCTAAGTCGACACAAACAATGATCGAAAGAACTCATTTGACAAGCTTTGCTTTGTTATTCGAATTACATCCTATGTGAAACCATATTAATGTGTCACTTTCAAGATAACTATGGTGCATATATGAGGTGATTAAGTCGAGTAGGATAATCGATTATCCAAATATCACCCAACATGTAGCAATGTTGTTCAGGGTCTTGGAATTCGGACCCTAACCAGTTTTGCTAGGAACAGGTCCAAAACCAAAGCCAGGTAGGTCTTTAGGATGCATGATTCACTTGGCAATAGAGAGTTTGAACCAAAAATGGTTACTAGCAGGTAACCAGCTGAAGTTGGACGATGCTTGGCCGAGTTTAGAGTTTAACTCTTGAGAATAGGAATATGTTTTTTTAATCTCTAATGTTGTGTATACTGAATACCGATTCCTCATCTCTTCCCTACCTAATGTAATAGTAAGGTTCTGCAGGGGCAAGATGTTGCTTTTGAGCCTGCAAAACTTCTGTGGCTGATCCAGAGGGACTTCCTCCGTAAGTTGCTTCTTGTATTACATAGGGCCATTTTTGTTTGGATAATGAAATTTATCTTTTGGCATGTATCAAATATGAGATGATAGGATTACCTACACATATGTGTACGCATGTGATTCATGGCATGATTTGTCTTGCTTGTAACATGAATTTTTATGCTATTTAAAATTTAAACTTTAACTATTTTTCCACGACGGATTCATAGCGAAAAATTTGAGTCCCATGAACAATTAACTCATAGATGTAGGGAAAGTTTTATATTAAAAAATGGATGTAGGGAAACTCATATTAGTTTGTTTGAGACTTTAGAATTTGCGTTATCAATTATTTAAGATCCGTTGCAACGCACGGGCACTTAACTAGTATACTCTATATTTTCACATTTCCATTCTTCCTCACTTTGTAACATGGTATCATAGCTTTGGTTCCAAAGCTAGCTCACCTTCGGTGTTCCGCTGCTGCCCTCGGGATGGTGCTCTCTACTCCCGGGGCGGCCACTCCCTAGGCCGACGCACTCGCCGATGCCTTCTTCCGATCGCTGCCTTAGATCCGACCACCGCCACTTCCTGGCCACGTGGATCCCCGCCGCTTGACCGAATCCGAACGCCTCTGGCCTCCTTCACGCTCCGCGTCGTTGGCCCACTCCAGATCTGGCCACCGCTGTCCCATGTCGTCTGACGGATCTAGGCAGATCCGGCTGCGCCCGTCTCAGGTGGCCACCTCTTTCGGCCGTTGCTCGACTCCACCGCACCACCGCCTAGACACGCTCGCGCCAGCGCGCCTACACCGGGCCATCTCTACTTCAGATCCTCACTGCCGCCAACCCACCGATGACTCATGTGCCTACCTTCGCCGGATCTGGCTCCCTACATGCCGGATCCGCTGCCTCTCAGCCGCCGCACTTGCGTCAAGGCCATCCTCGCCCACGCTGACGCCTACGCCTGCCTTAACTGACACCTCTGCGTTGTGGCCATTCGCGCGCAACGGAGAAGCCGAAGGTGATGGCCGCCACCACCAGGTGGCCTCCTGGCCCCCGCCAAGCCCAGATCCGGTCGTCTCTAGGCCAGATCCAACCGCCTTTGGCTCTTCCTGCCTCAGATCCAACCGCCTCCACGCCGGATCCTGCCGCCACTCACCCCTCTTGTCCTCTCCTTTCGGCCACTGCCGCTCCCAGTTTTGGGGAGTCGCCTCCTCTGCCACTGAGGATCTAGGCTCGGGCCTCCGGATCCGGCCGCTGCTCCACACCCGCACCGCCGCCTCTTGGCGGCCGTGCTGCATCCGCGGTCCACCCTTTGGCTGCTGCCTCCCGATCACCTACACCCGCGCGGTCTTCTAGCGCCCTTGGCTTTGCTGGTGCTCATGTCCGGCTACCCCAATCGGTCCCTCTGCTCCCGGCTCACCTTCCAATGGAGAGAGAGGGAGGAAGAGAGGACGAAGGAGGGGGATGAATTGAGATATTTTGTTTGTGTGGGTTGGTAGTGGAGCCAAGGACATGTGCTAGATTCCACAGCCTTTGAGTCTTTCTTTTTAAGCTTCCGTTACGTTCATCTAAGTCCGTAGCATCTCTCTATTAGTTCATCAAAATCATGTAAATCCATAAAATCCTTGTCAGTCTACCGACTGCTTTGCTAGCCAAGGTCTATTCTCTTGGATGGGTATGGCCCTCTCCTTCTTTTCGTATAGCTGCAGCTGCTGCTCTTCTCTTTGAGCTGCTGCAGATCGAAAAAGTCTTTATGATGTCGCTGCTTCTCTTTGAGCAGCATCCCCGAGCTTTTAAGGCCACCGCGCTTTTTCTGCACCGCGCCTCCGTTGTGCTTCTTGTGCACTACGCTGCTGCCGTCTTGAGCTTTGATCTGTGCCGTTATGCTTCTATCTCTCTCTTTGGCTTGATTTGACAGATCTCTCTACTTATGTCACCTTCCACATCCTTTTCGTCGTGTTACCGCGGTCGATTTTGCTCCCACCTATCTCTACCTTCTTGGCCCCTGCACTTTATGCTTTATGAGCTATTGCACGATTTCGAATAGGAGACGATCTTTCTAACACAATTTTCGAAGAGCTGTAGCTATGATGACGAAGACACGGATTTTGGATTTTTTCTATGCTAGTGTCAACCCTTTCAAATGTAATGCTATTGTATATACCTTGTATTTGAGGGGGGTGTTAAGGATATTTAGGTCATTTCCTATCACCTAGAGTTTAGGTTCTTTATATATCCATGTACTATATATAGCCCTATGGGCTGCTATTGCAATATACTCTATATTTTCACATTTCTATTCTTCCTCACTTTGAAACATTTGGAACAAGTGAAAGTACATCAAATGTATTTTAGAAGGTTACTTTCCATGCTGTGCTTATAAACACACAACAAAACAGCAAATGAAATATGGCATAATTGGAAATGCAGACTAAAAAAAGTTTCTTGATTGAAAGAAGGATGAAACTTGCTTCAAATTTTCTTCGTTACTGAAAAAGGAATGATGGAGCAAGAGCAACTGCAGGAGTTTCTTAACAAGAAAATATACCAAGGAAACACCAAATAATGGTTGCAAAGGAACAAAATTACTGAATTATCTGTGTTCTATAGTAGTCAGGCTGTGCAGTTAACCTGTGACCATGTGATTAGCTAAGATGCTCCCATTGTTTATTCTAGCTTAATGCCACTACATGTGTAGAGGAATCACCAGACAGAGCTTAAACAAACTCTCGTTTTTAATATGCCGTTCAGAATATATCGCGCTCGTGTCATACAGGAAGCAAACAATGGAGGTACAGCCCCAGCTAGTAGATAGCAGGTGCTGAGCTGCTCTGGGACACTACTGTTGAATTAGTTGCCTCATTTGGTCTCAAAGATGCCATTGTGCTTGTTCTAGTAAACATAGGATAGGAGGTAGAAACTTCTGAGTTCTGGCTGACTGCTGTGCCTGGGGACTGCAAATCAAAACAAGCGCAAATACTCTACTCTTCTTGAGGTATACGTTAGAAGTGGGAAAATTCAGTTGCAAAGAAGTTTTGCAGTCCAATTCCTGTTTTTTCAGTGCAATGTCAGATTATGACATTTCAGAGGACTCCATGCATGTAACTATATGCATCTTCTTCTGTTTGAAACTGGTTTACAGAGTCAGTTGTTAAATCCAACTGACACAGTAACTAGTCAAGTTTCAGTAGTAACCAGAGGTGGGTACTAATCCAGGATTAACTACAGCCAGATGACTCATTTACCTAATACCTGCACAGGAGCAAATGTACTAAATAAGGGATAAAAGGGCACCGAACAAGTCAGAAATTGGAATTTGATAATTTGTTCCTGAAAGAAAACATCAAGGAGAAGATAATCCGAAGTCTGAACCACGCATGTGGTGCAGGTTTTTGGCAGTCTAGCTGTTCCCTTTCTAAGATTCAAGCAAGAATCTAAGGAGTGCCCCCCTTCTAGATTAATTGAAAGGAATTAAGGTCAAGATCAGTACATGCCAGAGTTAGCTGTAAGCAGCCGGCCAACACGAATGCATGGGCCATGATATAAAAAACATTAAGACACCATCTCAGAAACAAAAAGAATCATTAAGACAGGATCAACCAGCACGGATGAAGCTTCTTCCCCCGTTCATGGCAACCAACCCCCTCGTGCAACCAAAACTGCAGAGATCTTCAGACGCATCGTCTGGTTGTGTATATGCACCAAATATTCCGATTGTTTTCTGAACCACTGGACAGCAGAGAACAGTGAACGTGAGCTGTCCTTCGTTTCAGGATCAACGAATGATTTCTGACATTATTAACCTGCCAAATCATACGACAAAAATTGGCGTATTGAGGGCAGATGGCGAGGTGATCCGGCTTCTGTTAAGATCTCCATTAGAAGCAGATCTTCTTAAATACTGCATCCTGTTGTTGTTATCATTATGGTTGATGCTGTTGTTTGTCTTAGATTAACCGTGTTATATGATTGTATCTTGGTGGTCCAAGAGATTCATTGATGTTGCTGACTCAGGAGTAAGTAGCAAGAGGAACTGAACCTAGCCCAGTTGGTGGGAAGTTTGGGTGTACACCCCACAACCCAGGTTTGAGTCCTCATTCAACTCGAATTTAGGTTTCTATTTGTTTTCTTAATGAAAAGATATCTAGTTCCTCCTAAGTATTCTAAAAATAAGAGAGTTAGTAGCAAGTTGGGGTGTGTGTTGACAACTTGACAATGAGCTAGAATGCAGTGTGCTCAATATCAATTACATTTGACGCAGTGGATGTACTTTCACCGTACTCCTATCAGGCCGCTGCTGTGAATCATGTGCTCAACTTGTCACTGGTAGTCATAGCTAACGTCTACTGCTGTTTGAAGATCAGTAAGAATCTCACTATCTCAGTAGATCAGTAAGAATCTCACTATCTCAGTGATTGTGACAAGTTTCCATTAAAACTCCGTTGCCTTAATGAGTTGATGTTTATATTTTTAAAGAAAATCGCGGAAGTATAGGACCTGTTCTTTGCAGCTTCTAAAAGTTGCTTTTGGCTTTTGCTACAGTAACTAACTTTTAAACGGAGTATTTTTTTAAGATGGAGTTTACAAGTTAATTGTAGTACACATTAAAAAACTAATATCTGTACCATTAAAAATCGCAAGCGAGTATCTCTCTTTCTGCAATCTCTGTCGCAAATAGCCAAAAAACCATCAGCCGCTGCCAAAAGCCATCAGCCACAGCAAAAAAGAACAGGCCTATATGCTTGCTTGTAAGAAGTGATACTTGTCAGGAACATGTGGGTATTTAACAGTTTTTTTCACCACCACTTGAACTAGGCTTTGAACCTAGGCCAATCACTTCAAACTCCCAAATCCCAAGTCCTCGCCTGTAACATCCCAAATTCTAGGGAATTTAAAAATAAGTAAAATTTAAAACTTTTGCTTACATCTTATTTCCTTGACTTTTGACTGGAGTTTCTTTGGAAAAATAACTTGTAACTACAAATTTTGGAAAGAAATGTACATTGGATGGAATTCAATTTCAATTCAAACTCAATATGAAAAGATAATCCATAAAGTGGCACAGGAGAATTTACAGTGTAAATCAATTTAAAAATTAAAAATAAGTTCATGGCACTGTATGTTGCATGTTGCATAAAAGCAAAGAACTTCTAGAATTTTTGAGAAAAATGAAAGGCAGATAAAATCATGAAACAATTACACAAGCATATCCACTATATCATGAGCTACACAAAAAATTTCATAAATTTTGGAGCTCGTTTCCTATGTTTAAAAATTCATCAAATCTCTCAGCCGAGCAAAGCCGCTTTCTTGACTTATCCATTCCGCCTTCTCTGTTGTGAAGGCGTATTTTTGAACTTTATGCCTTCTCTCTATACGTTAAGATCCTGTCACTAATGAGTGTGACCGGACCCCATCCATCAGGACATCTCCCTTCGCTCGCTGACGTGCTGGGCCCAACTGTAGTCATCTTCTTCCACCTCTCGCGCCAGCTCCGCTATGGTAGCGACGCCTCCAGATTTTGATGCCTTCACCCTTGGTTTCCCGCTCTACTACCTATGCTGAGCTGTTGCCTCAACGTGATGCATCCCTACACTTGTCTTCTTCTACGTGTCATGCTCTGGGTGAAGGAACTCGAGCCGCTTCTTCCCGTTGCGCTCGCAAGAACTCATGAGCCATCCTCGGCCGTATCATGCCTACAAAGCCTCCCTGACCACGCCATCATCTTCTTTGTCTCGCCCTCATCTCATTTTCATGAAAAGCCAAGCTTTCCCTTCCTCATCTTGCCTAGAACATGCCGTCGCCACCAGCACTGGTGAGCGTACTCTGCCGTGCCCCACCATGGCCCTAGCCTTTCCGGTGTGCTTTTCCCTCTACACTCATGTCATTATGCACTGACTGGTCCCTAGTACTAACCTCTTCACTTAATTGAAATTCCATCCAATAGAGCCCCAGATCCGTGTCATCTTCTCTAACTCCAACCACCGTCATCATCTCCATCGATTAAAGCTATCCGATGAGCTAGAAACTTGGCCATGGTCATTCTTAGCACCCTCGCACCTTCCTAAACCCACTCCCCCTTGCTTTCAGTTGAGCTTTGCTGTAGAAGGTTGTCGCCATGCACACCGCCATCGTCGCCACCGTCACAGCTCGTCGTTGACTGGCCGCCTTCAACCTTCCCCATCATTGCCATCCCTACTGACGTGACCAAGGCAACCTGCTGAAGCTTTTGCACCACACACTTCAGCCCAAAGTGAAGTTGTTGCTACCATCGTTGACACTTTGCTCAGCACCACTGCTCTGCTCTACCACTGGCCAGCTCCGATGAGCTCCAGGTCTCAATGCCACCACCTGAAGAACCTCCTTAGTCCTCTCTCTCTCTCTCTGTTTGTGAGGTCGCCTGTGCCCCTCTGCCGCTCCCTCACCACCAGCGACCCAAGCAACGAGCTTCGCCAAGGGACACTATTTACTCCCACTCTCTCTCTCTCTCTTTGTTAGAAAGCATATTTTGAAGATTACACCTTCGATGTCATCACTTTTATTATTTTTCAGAATTTATAAACCGAATAAAATTCAAATGGCTACAACTTTTGCATATAAAACTCTAAATTAAGTGATTTTTGCCTCTAATTTTTTTTCTAAAATCATGCTCTATCTAAATATACAAAAATATTTACATTTGGTCTCTGTTTGAATTTATTTAGCTCTTATTTATATTCGTTTGGATTTTATTAAATAGGTACTGTTGCGCTGGAAACCTACAAAAGCACTTCCGATCAATTCTTTGAGCAACTCCCTTTGTCCATGTTGATCCTAATATTTTAATTATTGTATATGTTGTAGGGGTGGCCCTCACCTAAACCCAGCCAGCCTGTTGAGAAGGTTATAAACCATGTAAATGACGTAGCTTGCCCTCGAAGGGAGGCTCGGTATAAGGTTACGATGGTAAAGACTCTCCTTACGAGGGAACGCATATATATTACGACCAGCCCTTGGGAAAGACCCAAGAGGACATTTGCTCACCTAACTTTCCACTACCATACACCTCTCTCTCTGTTTGGTCTGTAGCTACAACAATATATTATTTACAAAATCTATTTTGCATGTGTGTATCTTTCATTAAAGTCGCTATATTGTGAGAACGGTAGCTATATCCACTTGTATGTATTAAACCTCCTTGCAAATTTATATCTCTTACTGTTGTTTCCTATAGGATATGATGTAGACAGTACCTAATGTCATTTTGGGTATAATACATTCATGAATGAGGTCTAGATGCTTAGCCACACACGAGTTTTCACTAAGTTTGGTTATTCAGAAAAATTTGCGTATGGACACGAGTGATTTCAAAATATTGGACCAGAGGAGGAAACTCAGTTAATTTGGTATAAGATAAAATGAAAAATCTAGATTTAGACATAGGTGAGTTATATATGAACTGATGAATGTGAGAAAGTATCTCATGTGTAGATAGAGGGAGATTCTCGCTTAGATCAATTAAGGAACAAACGCTATTGCTGCACATCAAGTAACCGTATAACCACATATGCTAGATGGGCTCTGACTTTAATTGACTATTTTTATCTAGGACTAGCCTTACATTTTGGTAACCCAAAGTAGTGGGGGCATTCCAGGAGAGTTTGATCATAGGGATTCCCTTCACTAAGGTATTAGAACCAAAGCTTACTAATACAATGATGAATGCTCACTTGAAGAAAGGACACGCCTAACTAAGGGTTTCTCATTCATTGGGCTGGTGCAAAGTTAAGACTAGATGATGTAAAGGCTATATATGATAATCAGTTTCGTCATAAGCCCATGGAAGCGTGTAGCTGCCGACAGTATATTTGATTATCTTATGCAGGTATAGTTGTATAACCTTTTGGGTGTTAAAACTATTTAAATAGCAGTGCTCGCGGTCATAAGCATACTTAGGTGTAGCCACAATGGTATAGCTTTTATTTTTATAAAACTGTTTCGTTGGAAATGATGGGATGTCATGTACGTGTCACGTGTGCCATGCCTATGGTAGAGATTTGTTCGATAATTTGCAGCCAAGGAGGCCAGTGAATCGCTGTGATTTACTGTTATTAAAGTTATATAAATATTATTTCATTAATGTCAATTACTCTTTAAATTCCATTGCAAATTACTATTTATCGATATTACAAATAAAAATTGCTTTATGTTGAAAATAAAATGTAGCGTAGAGTCTTATTCATTGTTAGCTTTGCATCTATATATATGTTGTGATACACTACAAGTTTTACTAAGTACATAAGGTACTCAATCTTGTTTAAATTATTGTTTAGAGAATAAGGAAGAAGTCACGCCTGATGATACGTATATTGCTCCTGGTACCGGGGAATACAACGATTGGTCTTTCTAGGGTCTAATCATATTCGGTTGCCTGTGAGCTGTGATGTCATACTACTAGACTCCTTTGGTTTATTTACTTGTATTCTACTGTGATTTATTCTTGATACTTATATTTATTTAGTCGGTCAACCTTATATTGTAAACTTATTATGCACCGCTTATATATTTGCCCCTTGTTATAAATTAATTATATGCAATGTATATGAATATAATCTCAATGTTGTGATTGTATGTACTAGCCACTGATCATGCGACTAGTACGGAACACATACAAGAATTTTCGGGTATTCAACGCTCAGAGTCCCCGCATCACCGCCAAGAACACATCCTGGCTAGCAAAACCAGTCAGTGATTGGACAATAATCAGGTCGGTTGGGAACAATGATTGAGGGCAACATGAAGAATAACGGATCAGAATTCTGGAGCATAATTAGCAGAGAATGAAGAGAGTACAACTGAACAAAACCTAGAGATAGACCCATATTTGTAAGTTGTAACACAAATTCTGAAGAACCAAATAAAGTCTATGCACTATTGGTAAATTTACTAGTAGTACACATAGCTACCTTGTCTGCTTTCTCATTTTAATACGAACACTTTCTTGGGCCAGTGTTGTGCTAGCCTGTTTTAATCCATTTGCTTCACTTTATTCTCTAGCCTCAATTCATTCAGAGCCCACTTGACCATAACCAGAAGTTCATGACCAGGAAAACGGATACGTTCATGTTCATCAAAAGTAGGTTTCTAAAGTGGTTAGGGACGGAACAACATGAAAGTGTGCAGTGTCCTATTCGAACAACTTAATCATACAAGTGGACCCAACAAAAGAACATTGTTGATGTTACTTTTTCGAAAATCCTGGATTACAAGGACACAAAATGGCAGTTGTTGAGGTGAATAAATGGCCTGATATTTTAAGAGATTGCCTGAACAATAGAATTTGTGTAACCATAGGCACAACTAATCTGGCCAACAGAACAATCTTTTTGTTTCTGTTCTGCCCATGTATTGCTTCCTCTCTGCAGCATGACCATCCATAATTCCTCTGTATATCACCTTTTTTTTTCTCGAACCCGCAGGAGAACTGCACATCATTATATTAAGAAGAAGAAGATAATTACAAAATGAGTCTAGAGGACTCAACAACCCCTAAGGGAAGGGGATACAGAAAAAGGTATCAATGCCAAATCCTACGGAGCCCTTTGGCTCCTGCCATACACCACACACTGGCCTCCTCTCTAATGTCCCGCATGATAGTATTATGGTTAGGCGAAGCTCCCTCAAAGATACAACCGTTTCTATGTTTCCAAATCCACCAGACCACCAAGATAACCAAAGAGTTGAAACCCTTACGAATAACCTTGGGAACCCTTTGCAACGCTTGACGCCACCATTCTGTAAAAATGTAATCATCCAAACCGGGAGCTAGGTGCCGCAGACCAATCAGAGATAACACTGAAACCCACACACTCCTTGTAAACACATATGTAGTGAGCAAGTGCTGCACAGTCTCCTCCTCCTGATCACATAATGGGCACTGCTCTGGGTGATCTAGACCGCGACGGGCCAAACGATCAGCTGTCCAGCAACGATTTAAAGAGGCCAACCACACAAAGAATTTGCATCGAGGAGGAGCCCAGGTTTTCCATATTGCCTTCCACGGCTCAAACTCCACAGATCCCTCTAAAAAACGACGGTAGGCTGATTTTGTTGAGAATTCACCAGAGGGAGATGGTGTCCAAATATGCTGATCCTCCACTCCAGGAGTGAGTACAAACCCGATTAGGAGGTCCCAAAGTTGGAGATACTGTAATAGAGCCTCACTTGGCATGCTGCCTCTAATGTCACGAATCCAAGTCCCATCAGCTAAAGCCTCCTGTACTGTTCTGCGATTAGCAATTCTTTTTGGCACTTGTAAACAGAGAGCAGGTGCAAGGGCAATTAAGAATTTTCCATGCAGCCATTTGTCACTCCAAAAAAGTGTTCTTTTGCCATCCCCAACAATGGAAGAGATTGATACGAAGAACAAAGCCAAAGAATGTGGATGCACTTGAATATCGAAGCCAGCCTAAGGTCGATCAGGCTGAGTCTTTTTAAGCCATAACCACCTCATTCGCAAGGCCCATCCGAGCACCTCTTGATCAAGAATTCCCAGGCCTCCTAGCTCAAATGACCTCTTGACCCGGTCCCAAGCCACGAGACAATGGCCTCCAAGGACATCTTTGCGACCTTTCCAAAGAAAAGCTCTCCTTATCTTATCAATTGCTTTGATAACCCACTTAGGAAGGTCTAATGCTATGAGCTGATAGATGGGTATAGCCGAAAGTACTGCACGAATGAGGGTGGCCCTCCCAGCCGGGTGCATCATGGCTGCCTTCCAACCTCGTAGCTTAGCAGCAATCTTGTCAATTATTGCAAAGAAATCAGCCTTAGAAAGTGGTTTGATAGCCAAAAGGAAGCCCGAGATACTTGTAAGGGAACTCTTGCACCTTGCACGGAAAGGTGGCTTGCACAACTTCAATATCTTGGCCGTGGCATTGGATCGGGCTCACAGAGCATTTAGAGATGTTAGTGACCAACCCAGAGGCTTCACCAAAGATCCGTAGAATTTCCCTAATCAATGCCAAATCATCCAAGTAAGGTCTTACGAAGAGGATTACATCGTCAGCATATAGAGAGACTCGCTGACTGGACCCTTGCGAGAGGAGGGGCTGCAACACTCCAATGTCACTTGCTCTATTGATCAGAGCATTAAGCACGTCCATGACTATGATGAAAAGCATTGGAGATAGAGGGTCTCCTTGCCTCAGCCCTCGCTGATGCTGAATCAGATCTCCTAGCACCCCATTTACCAAAACTCAAGTTGTGGAAGATCTCAACAGCTTAGATAAAATATTACACCAAACTGGACCAAAGCCCAAATATCTCAAAACCTGGAGCAGGAAGGGCCAAGACACCGAATCAAAAGCCTTTGAAATGTCCAATTTGAGAAGGATTCTTGATTCGTTCTGTCTGTGCAGCAGCTTGGCTGTTTGCTGCACCACAATAAAATTATCATGTATGCATCTTCCTTTAACAAAAGCACTTTGGTTGGGGGACACCAAATC
The DNA here is from genome assembly GCA_036346265.1 of Melocanna baccifera. Classification (NCBI taxonomy): domain Eukaryota; kingdom Viridiplantae; phylum Streptophyta; class Magnoliopsida; order Poales; family Poaceae; genus Melocanna; species Melocanna baccifera. Next base: position 17,559,872 of record CM070695.1, read on the forward strand.
CTTGAGCTTGGGAGCCAACCTGTTGGCTAATAGTTTAGTGACAATCTTAGCAAAGCTGTGCACTAGGCTTATAAGACGATAATCCTTGATTTCCACAGCATCGGGTGTCTTTGGCAGCAATGTGATGTAGGCTGAATTGAGAAGAGACAACTTGCTGACATCTCCCTGCAAGATTCGGTTTAGGGCTGATAAGAGATCCTCTTTAATTATATTCCAATAGGATTTATAAAAACATCCGGTATAGCCATCTGGGCCAGGCGCCTTATCTGAAGGGAGAGACTTAACTGTTGCCCAAACCTCCTCCTCCAAGAAACCTAGATCAAGAATGGATAGATCAATAGGCTCTTTATAAAAGGACTCCAGATTGAGGGTGCATTCTCTATGGGCTGCCGTGCCAAGAAGGTTAGAGTAGAAATTCTAAGCTGCTTCCTGTTTCTCTTCTTGACTAGTAACAATGCTATCTCCCACTTTAATCTTGGCCATGAAGTTCTTTCTCTTTCTGTACCGAGCCTGCTGATGGAAGAAGGCTGTGTTTGCATCCCCATCTTTTATCCAACTTAATCTAGAGCGTAAACGAGCAATCGTACGCTTAAGCGAAGCAAGCCCAAGTGCATGCCACTTCAATTGCCGACGGAACCAATCTTCTTCCCTGGACAATAAGCGGGTATCTTGTGCAATTTCCAGGCGATGAACGATTTCCTTTGCATATTGCAATTGAATCTTGACATTACCTATTTTCTTTTGGCTCCAAGATTGCAGATCGCGTGCAAGACGGCCCAACTTTATGGAGAAGAGCTGCAGTGGACAGGAGGCTACAACTGGCTTATGCCAGGAACTCTCCACTTCCTGCAAGAAGCCATCAAGTTTGGGCCAGAAACTTTCAAAGTGAAAATGGCGCTTCCCTTGCACATTGTCCCTCAAACCGAGAATTAGCGGGCAGTGATCTGAAATCATTGAGGCCGAGCTCTGAAGAATGCAATCAGGGAACAATTGTTCCCAATCAGTGGACATGAAAACCCGATCAAGCCTAACCAAAGTAGGCACCTCCCGCTCATTTGACCAAGTGAATTTACGACCAAGCAATGAGATTTCATGCAGCTCCATATCATCCAAAAAATGACGGAAACGACCCATCATTGCTCTATTAATATTAGTGTTGTTCTTGTCTTCAGCCATATAGATGAGATTGAAATCCCCTCCGATAGCCCACGGCCCATGGCAGTCTTGCCGAATATCTCGTAACTCTTGCAAAAATTGGACTTTACTGCCATCAGATTGAGGACCATAAACTCCCGTAAACCACCATGCAGGCCCATCCTGAGATTCAAACTTAACCGAGACCGAATAGGAATCAACCCGAGATGAGAGAGCATGCCAAGTATTGCCCTTCCAAGCCAAGAGCACCCCTCCTCTTGTTCTATCTGCCGGGAGTACCACAAATTGATCAAACTCAATACCGAGCATAGAAGCAACCATACGACCTGAGATGGATTCTTTTTTCGTTTCCTGCAAGCAGACCATGACTGGCCTGATGGAGCTGACCAGATTTCTGACACTATCACGCCTTGCTTTTCGGTTGAGGCCTCTCACATTCCAAATTAATATATTAGGAGTCATTGGTCGAGAGTTGCTGGGCGACCAAAGGATCCTTTCGCAATCAACAAACAGCAAGAGGTTCCCCTGGCAAAGGTGGCTGCCAGCCAAACAATGCTGCAAGCGCCACAATATGTCCCTGTGAAAGGGGCTTGTCAAATAAGCGACTGTAACTTTCCAATTGTTGCTCTCCTATGGCTTCCTGACCCTCTACCAAACCTAGCTGAAGCATGAGCTGCTTTTGAGTTCGAAGAACTGGAGGCGATAAGGCCCCGGATTTGGTCGCCAGTCTGTTGCTTCGGCGAAGCACAAAGTCAGGAGGGAGCTGCTGCTTGGAACGCCGTTTTTGAACGACAGGAGGAGGGAGCAGACCCTCTGTGGCTTGCTTGACCTCGTCGAGGAAAGCCTTGGCCGGGGTAGACAATACTTGGCTGGGCACTTGCTGCTGAATATGGCGCCGGCGACGCCTGCTAAAGACCTTCGAGAGTACCTGAGAGCCTGCACTAGACCCTTGCACCAATCCGGTGGCCGACCGGGAAGCAAACTCCTACGTCCTAGCCAGGGTCGAACAGGCCTCACCAGCAGGTGTTGGGACCGGATCTGTCGAGATGGGCCAGGGACTCGCGCCAAATTCCGGCCCAGCAACCGAAGGTCCAGAGTCCCGAGCCCGCTCGCACGAAGCAGCACCAAGCGTCGGGTCCGGCACGAACGCGAGCGAGACCCAGAGCACACGCTGTCCGGGTCGACCGCAACCGAATAAGAGCCGGTGCACCCGCTGTCTACCGCACCGACAGAGTCAGGCTCGGGAGAGGGGCACGGGGAGGCTTCCTCTACGCCAGTTCCCAAGGGCGATGGGGCGGAGGTGCCGGTTCCCAACATCAAAAGGGGCAGGTGCACCTCGGACAGAGCAGCAACAGAAGAGCGCGGGGCTGCCTCCATCCCCGGCTGGAGATCTTCCCCAACCAGGCGGATCCCAGCGACGGGTTGAGGGGGCGCCACGTGGTCAGTGCCGTGACCAACAAGCGATCTAGTGGGCCCCAGGCGATCCTTGACAGGGACGCGACCTGTCTGGGGAACTCCGGCGCTCCTCCTCGTCGGCGTTCTGCCACGAGAGCGCGGCAGAGGACCGGAGGATCCAGGCTGTCGCAGCTTGACCGCGGCGAGGCCAAAGACGGTCGCGACCTGGCCTATGATGGCCACCGTCTGGTCGAAGGAGGAGACGGAGAGCGCAAGCTGAAGTGACTCCCCTGCTTCATCGACAGCCAACCCGGAACCAACTCCCCGATTTTCCGATGGGCGCCGGAGCCGCCCTCCCGAGCCGGCACCGCCAGCCGTCGCCGGAGGCGAGGGCGGGGATGATTCCACAACCGGGGATATGCGCCGCCACACCGAGATGCGTCCCTGAGACGGGGGAGCTCCAGTGCAGACAAAGGAATGATGGCCCACACCCATGCAACGAAAGCATCGCACCTGGCGGCGACAATTCGCAGCGCGATGCGATGTGAAAAAACAGTTGAAGCATTTCCCGCGGAGGTCTGCCAGGACCGGACGTCTAGCGCCACAAGATGGATGACGCGGTCTTCCCCGGGAACGGCGGCGACCAACCACCATTTGCCACCCTTCCTCGACCGGTCCACGAAGGGGCTCTGCGCGAGCAGTAGGGATGCAATCCGGACGTGCACGCTGGCTGACCGCAGGCTGAGGACAAGCAGGCTGGCGGACCGCAAGCTGTCGATCCGGCACCGCTGGCACCACGTCGGCCGACCAGGGAGAAGCCAGCACCACATCGCGGAAGGAGGGGAGCGAAGCAAGTCTGGATGCAACAGGGGAGTCGGGGGAAGACGCCTCCTTCTAGCGCTCTAGCTTCGAACGTCCTACTGCGGGGGAGCGGTATCTCTGAGCCATTGCTGTCGTGAAGATTTACACGGGAGCAACAATAAGGTTTCTAGGCAACGCACATTTGCGCGACCGCTTACTACACTGCGTCATCTACGTCCTGCACTGCATCGAGCCTACGCTGCTTCCTGTTCTTCATCAAGCCCAACAGTAAGTCGTTCGCGTGTTCAATCGACTTTGATACTATAATTTCTTTTTGTTTTCTTTTCTGATGTACAATGAGTAGCCTGTTATTAGTTATATGTTTTGCATCACTAGTTTATTATATTTGTCTTGTAGTAAAACTTAATATTAAAATATTGCCTATATTTTCAACAATCCAGAAATCTTATTGTGAACTTTGTTGCAATACAGAAATGATTAGTGTTTCTGATGCGATGAAACCTGAGAGGATTTCTGATCAGAACTTTCGTAGATGGCACACTAGAGTCAAGTTTTGGCTCATGTCTTTGGGGCTGTGGTAGGTTATCCACCCACAGTATCCATTTACAGTTGAGTAATTCATGCAATTTGATAATGCAAATAACACTACTCTGGGTTGCATTCTGACTATTCTGGTAGACCAGCTCTATGATATATACATGGAATACAAGTCCGCCACAGAATTGTGAAATGCCCTAGAGCACAAATATGTAGTCTCAACAAAATTTGACTGAGAAGTAACAACCTTAGCTATTTTTAGTTCAGCTAATATACTAGCATTCTTCACCTTAAGTAAATGAAGCTTAGAAACCATACTATCATGCGAGATTGTTAATTTCTCTATATCTCCAAGTAAGGAAGCACACACATCGCAATCGTCACGGGAAAAAGCAGATCTAACTGAAGTAAGCTCCCGTGACAAACTTTCTACCTCCTTTTCTAATTCACCACACCTAATCCTAGACCTAGCATAAAACTTCCCTAGCTTAAGAAAATCATTATTGAGCTGGTCGTAGGATGGACATACCTCATCGAAATCGCTGTAGAGATTGTCATCGCTGATGCTGTTCTGATTAGCCATGAAGCACATGCCGGTGAAGTCGTCGCTGTCCTTAGAGTTTGCTTGCGGATCATCCTCGCCATCGTTGTCGCTCCAACCCTCCATGTCGCTGAAGTCAAAGTTGTCGAAGCCAGTGAGGACACGGTGGAAGAGTTTTTTTGCTTTACCAAGGTTGCGGTACTTCTTGTCCGTGTCCGTAGTCGTTCTTGCTCATACCGCCGTAGTTGTTCTTGCCCTTCTCCAGTTTAGGGTAATTTGCTCGAATGTGGTTGGGGCCACCACACTCGAAGCAGATCACCGGGCCTCCTCTCTTCCTCTCTATAACCCTCTTGTATGCATGGGAGAACTTTCTAGTTAAGAGGGCTAGCTTACTTTCTGAAAACTGCTTGAATTGATCATCACTCATCTCACACAAAACAACTAGAGAGAAACCAGAAACACCATCAAAAGATGCTCCAGAAGCGGGACCGATGACCAAAGCCATTAACTGCGACTTCGTTTTACGAGAGATGATGTTGATCTCATGAGTCTTGAGGCGTGAGTACAACACATCAAGAGTGAAGGTTGACAATTAGTCATGTCCTTAATGGTGGTCACCTTCATCTTCCAAACTCTGAGATCTAAGGCAGAAATCATCTAGCGAGCATTATCTGTGTCTGAGTATGTAAGACCAACAGTTTGGAGGTTGCTCATAATCTTGTGAAATATGCCAAAGCACTCATCCAAGGACTCACTAGCAAACATCTCGAATTTGTTGTATTCTCGCTTGTACTGGTCCTGTCGGACAGTCTTGATCTGGGTGATGCCCTCATGGTATGCATCGAGGGTCACCCAGATGTCAAACGCAACAAGAGATGAGAGATACGATCAAACTCACTCCGGCTAATACCTTGAATGATGATGTTCCTTACTTTAGCATTTGTCTCAACATCTAGCATATTATAGCCGTGATGTCATCATTGACAGGAACAACAAATCTGGTTTTAATTTTCTTCCAAATCGCATAGCTTTGAGTCTGAATGTAAGACTCCATCATACTCATCCAAAAGGGATAGTCAACCCCATCGAAAATAGGAGGCTTGGTAGAATACTTGTCTACTGCCATGGCTAATAAGACCGGTTAAGATCTATGAGAAAACCTAACCTGGTTCTGATACCAATTGAAAGACCGAATATGGCAACAGAGGGAGGGTGAATGATGTCAACTCTGATTTTCCCTAAATATTCAAGATTCTATACTCAGACACCTACAGAGGTGTAAAACATAGAATCTCCAGTTAAAAATAAATCAAATTGGTCCAAATCAACAAAACTTCAAACCTAACCCTTTCCGGCGGTCAGACCGGCATCCAAATAGTGGTTTGACCACCTCGGACGGTTTGACTGGCCTTATAATGGTAGTCTGACCACTGCTACAGTAAAACCAGGGCAATAAATAGTATTTTTAGCCCAATTTTAAATCCGAAAATTAAGAGAACTTTTGATCCGTAGATCCAAATGATATAAAATTTTGCATAGATCTTCTCTAGGTTATTGTAAACCTATTCCAATAAACGATCATGAAAATCATAGCCAAAGATGGGACTTTTTTCAGTTTGTTGGAATGTTGCACTAAAATCGAGCCGAAACCCCGAACTGTGGAAACAACTTGCTCATGGGTAGATGGTGGCCGAGATGACTCTAGATGTATTTTTACATGTTACGACAAGCTAGAACACCGAGAATCACTACCCAAAAACTCTTAAAACAAGAAGTCACTTGATAAGACCAAAATCAAGCAAAATCAGATTTTCTCGTGAATCTTGCTATCAAAGTGCCTAGATGGATGGAGATGAATTCCTGAGGATTATCTTCACCTCTTACACGTTCTAGGTACAACAAGATCACAAGAAGAGAAAGAAAAGATCAAAACTAAGCAAATCAATCAAAACGCAACCTAGACAAAGAGATCATTAAATATTGATGTATTACCACTTGAAGAGAGAGGTTTTACATCCACTCTATCTTAGAGGACAGAGAGTACACCATATACTCAAAATCCTAACCCTAAAACATCAAAACACAAGAGTGGTGGGTTGGATGGTTCTCAACATGTCTCCATCCCAACCCCGTTTTATAGATGGGCTAGCCAGCCCCATTTATCTCTTAGTGGATACTATCTACTTAACACAATGGGAAAAATCTGTTAACCTCACGCACACGGGTTTTAACTCACACATATCAATTATGCACGCTTTTCAGAGCGTGTAAGCCTGAATCCATTAAGTCCTTTGCCTTGACCCGCCTCGATCCAATCAGCTCTACTTTGACCTAAACCGCTCTCCAACGCATCGCCCACGCGCCATGGTTTTGATCTAAGGTGATTTCCGGTATTTTGACCAAACTACCAAAATACCCTTCGTTGATCCGATCATCACCATCCATTACAAGCAATCGCTATGCTCGCCACGTGTAGGTGCACCACTAGCTCGTCACGCATCGACAAGTCTCTCCTGTGCTAGTTTCATCGAACCATGGCTCACTTGGACCGTCCAAACCTCATGGTGCAATCCCATCGTTCGAACTCGCCTTCAACATTTTCCGTCTTTCTCGTGCTATGCTTAAGCTCACCATCTCACCCGGTATCTTCGATCATTCTGGGCCTCAACTCCTCCATGAGTCTAGCCCCGATTCTTGCCACTGACCACAGTTGATTCTAAACGATCCTGCACATACAAAGACAAAGAAATCATTTCCAGACACAAATTATTCATAACTTGATCTACGTTAGCTGAAACATGCATCATGCAATCTTAATGTAATGAACCAGGTCACACCAACTCAATCTATGACTCAAATATGAAAATCCTCAATTTCTATCAAAAATCATTCCAAAAAGCGATCTTTGCAAAATTAAATAACCATTCTACAAATATTGCAATGGTTTTCACAACATTAAACGGGATTTCTCACATGGTCCTTTATTCAGAGATCTTGCTGAATCATTTGTGCAGTACACAATATGCCTGTACCTTTCTTCCTTTTGAGAATTACCATGACCCTGCCTGAATGCACACAGTACAGTACACTAACCCAGCCACACCTCCACTGCCAGCATCACATCTCAGTTACCAAATTGCAAGAAAAAAAACGCACTGTAGAGAGTCCCTTCCAATCAAAGCACACGCTACTCTTACTGCAAATACTATCGCTGCAGCATCTTGCAGCTACTGTAGCAGAAAGGAAAAAGCTTCAGAGATCTTGCTGTACTATCATTTGTGCGCGTCACCATATGCTTGATATCTTCATGACCCTACCATGATCAATATATTCACTCCTTGTTCTCGAAAAAAAAATCTTCATTTCTTTTCTGAATTCCCATGACCCTTCCTGAATCCTGAATGCAGAATGACCCGACCACACCTGAAACTTCACCTCTCTCTTCAGTTACCGAATGGCAAAGCCAAGGACTAAGGCGAGAACTGTACTATCACTCATTCACTCTCAGTGTCAGAGAGTCAACAGCACAACCAACCGGGCAACCCATCAGGCGCATGCCGCTGGAACCAACTCCCTCCCCCACAGAAACGAGGAGGGAGAAGAGGAGAGAACTGAAAGGAAAGGAGCATCTCACTTGCGCTCAAGCCCTTCCTTTGCGTTGCCTTTTCTCATGAGATTCCTTAGCCTCCCCATCCTTTATAAGCCACTGCAAGTGCAAACCCATAAGGCACAGGAGAGAGAGAGAGAGAGAGAGAGAGAGAGAGAGAGAGAGAGAGAGAGCGATTTTAGGCACTGGGCGAGTGAGTCTGCACTGAACGTCTTCTCGTTCGGTGGGAGACCGGGAGCTAGGCAGACATTTCTTCCCTTTCCTTGCAGCAGCTGGCAGCAATGCCGCGCCGTCCGAGGGCACGCGGCGGCGAGGTGAAGGTGGAGGACTTCGTCGAGTCGGTGCTCAACTTCAGCGGCGGAGGCGAGGAGAGCGACGGGAGGCAGAAGCCGGTGGCAGCGGAGGGGACCACGGAGTACAAGTCCAAGAACCTGGAGGCCGAGAGGAGGAGGAGGGGCAGGCTCAACAACAACATCCTGGCGCTCAGGGCCGTCGTGCCCAAGATCACCAAGGTAATGCGTGCTTCCCACCCATCAGTGAATCAGTGATACACTGATCATATCATACAACTAATAATTAGACAGGAAATTGTTTCTATTTTCCTGACATGTCTTGTCTCATGTATTTGAGCACACACAAGGGAAAAAATTGTCTTAACTGCATGTTTCTTCTTGGAAGAAAATTCAGTTATCATTCCTGATATGTTCCAATGGTTAATTTGTCTGGTGTTTGCAGATGAGCAAGGAGTCCACCCTGTCGGACGCGATCGATCACATCAAGAAGCTCCAGAACGAAGTTCTTGAACTGCAGCGCGAGCTCGCCGACTCACCCGGTGAAGCTTGGGAGAAGCAAGGCAGCGCGTCGTGTTCTGAATCCTTCGCCCCCACCGAGAACATCCATTACCAGGTAGTAGCTGCCGCTATGAAGTGTGAATACTGCCAGTACCAGAGTAGTTCAAGGGGTTGAAGGAGAGTTTAAGATCAACCATTGTGCATCTCTGGGACTTAAAATTCAGATCAAGCAATGCCGCATTCCGTAAAATATGATCGCCCAACCTTATGGCAATTTACCGCCATACTGATTTACTACTTTTACTATTTTGATGGCCACTGGCAAATGCTTAAAATTATCTAACTTACTTTGTTCGAATAGACTCCTAAACATAGCTAAACAATTAAAGGTGAACAGTCCCAACTTTATTTGGTCTAATAGACTAGCCATGGCATTTTTTTTCGAGAAAATCCGTGTAATTTCAATCTGTGAAAGTTTCACAAAACGAACATAGTTTTAAAAAGCACAAAACCAGAAAAGTATCGGACACTGATTCATCGCTGATTTTCCGCCAAAGTTTAGCTCTGATACCCTGCTGATTAATTCCTCAGAGACTCACCGAGCTGCACATGTCCACAGGGTCAGGTGGAGTTGATACCTCTGGGGTCATGCAAGTACAACCTCAAGATCTTTTGGACAAAAAATGCCGGCCTCTTCACCAAGGTGCTGGAAGCACTCTGCAGCTACAATGTGCAAGTGCTCAGCCTGAACACCATCACCTTCTATGGCTATGCAGAGAGTTTCTTCTCCATAGAGGTAAAGTATTTATTCGCAAAAGTTTTGGCTACAGCACAAGGTTGCAGATTTTACTGAGCTGTTAAGCCTGTTCTTGTTAATCTTCTGATAAGGTGGCTACTTCTCTTTCTCTCCCTATGTAGGTGAAAGGTGAGCAGGATGTTGTGCTGGTGGAGCTGAGGAACATCCTGTCCAGTATTGTGGAGGTCCCAAGCATTTGAGACTCTTGAGAACAATAGCTCACAGAAACTCATATTAGGGAACATATGTGCTTCTGTGAAAATATCTTCTCTTTTTTGTTGAGAAAGAACTCTAGTACTCTAGTGTGGCAAAATCTTTGTTTAGGGAGCATACAAAGATACATGTCAATTTGACAAAAACTGACGGGAAAAAAGACTCAATTTTGTGTTGAAGTTGAACACAGAGGCGCAATGAACTTGTGAGTTGTGAACCTATTCATAATTCAATATCATCTTTTTTTTAGTTGCTTTTAGCTTCTTTACGAATGCTCTACGTGATAGTGTGATACCAATTCATGCATACAGCAATTGAACATACCAGATGTGACTGCATGGAGCCAGTCACCCAGTGACAGCACGAGTTCGCCTGAATGCGCTCCTGAAAATTGTAACGCGTGCAAGGATCGGATGCAGGTCATCCTCCAACTGAATGCCTTACTAGCTGAATGATTCAGGACCAAATCCTTCAGAACATGCTTGGATTTCAATGGAAGCAGAGACTCATGTTCTCGTGTACAAAGGGCAAAGAGCCACCGCAAGATTTCGATCGAACGCAGTACTTTCAGAGTTTCAGGCGAAAAAGAAAGAAGGAAAACAACACCGGCACCTTGCGGAAACGCGGAGAGGCCGCCTCCCGCACAGCCCGTCGACGCAGGTACGCCGACCAAGGATCCTGCTCCAACTGCCGCGACAGCAGGTGGCGCCTCCTTGGCGGCCGGCGGCGGAGTTGCTCCACGGCGACAAGGGGAGGGAGAAGAAGTTACCGGTACTTTAAGATTCGCGCGACAGGAGGCAGAGGCAGACAGGTGCCACGTGGCCACGTATGTAAACTCGGCGGACTCATCTCTAATTTCCCCCGTCTCTCTCAGATCTCCTCCCGTCTTCCCCATCGTTTCGAACCTCCCGATCCCTCCACTCGCCCATCGCACCAGGTGAGCAGCACAACGATCTCCCTCCCGATTCCGCTCGCCCCTCCTCGTTCGAATCCCTCGGCGGCGTCGATTCCTCTTCGATCCGTGCGGTTTTTCGCGGGATTTTATTGTTTTGGGGGGCTTCAATCGGATCTACGAGCGGAGAAAGGAGGCGCTTGATCTGATCCGGGGTGTGGATGGTTTGGTTTTGCAGGTGGGTGACGGGGCGGTGTTTGACCTGCTGCGATGGATCGCGCCGAGCTCACCACCGAGCAGGTCAGTGATTGGGATTTTTTTTTATTTGCCTGCCCGACAAATTTAGTTGTGCTGTGCTGAACCCTGTTCCGGTGTTGATGCTTGCTAGTTTCTGCGTGTCAGCGTGTTGTCATTACGATTTGTTCGGTGTGTGCTTTGCGATTACACAGTGCAAACGACCGTGGGATCGGAGTAAAAGTAGATGCTGTTGTAATGGTGTTTGGAAGTGAGCAGACTTTTCACTATCGATTCTTTTGTGTAATTGAGCGGAGCGAAGGATCGCAGGATTAATGTAAAAGTATGTTCTGCTGTAATGGATTTAGGAAGTAGATAAGTTTCTTTCACCTCCTTGGATGCTTTTGTTGCAACTTAGGCTGACATTTTACGGTGGTCCTGTCCTAATGATACTCTAAACACGGTGAATTGATTGAGTTCTGTCCAAACTGCACCTATCATGGTGGGCATCTTTTTAGTTAGAAGGAAAAAAATGGTATTGCTCTTTCTCTATGGGTGAGGAACAATCTAGGACAGAATCAACTATCATTGTGTTGAAGGGATGGATTCCTAAACTGCAGGGATAATGAAGTATTATATGAGTCCATGCTAACATTTTACGTGAATCTGTCCTTCTTCAGTGGAGATTGAAACAGATATGCCTGCTTGTTATGGATGCCACCTTTGCTTGTGTTTGTATGACAATAACACAAAGTTTAACTTTGATGGGACAGAGTAGTAAACAACAAATGGGGGAATGGCGGACCTTTGCATAGAATAGTATCATTATGGCTTATTTTTTTGTTGGGCAACATCTCCCTGTTTCCTTGTTCCAAGATGAATCTTGGCTCTAGGAAACAATAAACCTGTTGATACACTTTCTGTCATGGATATACATCATGTGGTTTGTAATATTTTAGTATTAGGTACTGAACTTCTGATACTATCAATTTTTGTTGATCAAGCTAATGCGAAAGGTATAATTTTCTAGCATTGCCATAATACTTGTCAGGTGCCCATTGTTAGCTATTAGCTAAGGTTGTTTTTTCTTGAAAGCTTTGCAAGTATCACAGACCTTTGAGTAATTGAGTTGCATTACATTAAGGGAAAAGTTTACGTTGTATTTATGATCTTGATTCTGCTTTTGTATTTCAAGGTTCTCAAGCGGGACATTCCATGGGAGTCATATATGTCAACTAAGCTGATTTCTTCGACATGCCTTCAGCTTTTACGGCGTTATGACCACAAACCAGAAAGTCAGAGAGGTCCTTTGCTTGATGAGGTGAGTGGCTTTACCATGCTAAATCATTTGTGTGGGTAAAAGAGCTTAAACACCATCGCCAGATCACAATAGTTTTCCTATTCTTACTCTCCAATGAATTTTCATATTTCTGTTACGGATTTGGGTTCCAGACACTGCTTTTAGCTTACATGTCATGAGATGATAGGATTCAGTCTGTTAGACAAATGTTCAACACGTAAGAGGTTCGCTTTTAAACAGAATTTAGTTGTATTTTTTCTCCTTCCAAAGAATCTACTGTCTATAATGCCTTCTATTTTTGGTTCAACTGATTTTTGCCAATTTGTCCACTACTGTTTGTCTAAATCCATAAATTTGTATTTCCAAATAGTTTTGTAATATGATGGCTCCGTGCAAATTCTATGCTTACAGGATGGGCCATCCTATGTTCGAGTTTTTCTGAATATCTTGCGGAATATTTCCAAGGAAGAGACTGTGGAATATGTGCTTGCCCTCATTGATGAAATGCTTGCAGGTGGGCAACTACCCAGCCATTTCGTTAAAGTCAGCCAATTATTAGGGTTAAATAATTGCCTTTGTTTTCAGCTAATCCTAAACAAGCAGCACTGTTCTATGACAAATCTCTTTCTGGTGAAGACATTTACGAGCCTTTCCTAAGTTAAGTACTCAAGATTTGCTTAATTCTTCTATTATGTGTTTTTGTCATCTCAAAATCTGCACATCTCATTCACTCTACAAAACTACAAATAGACTAACCTAGGCTGCATCAGGTTTCTTGTGCATTCCTTCCTTTTGGAAAGGCATTTGGTGGATGACAAATCCAGGGCACCTTCTATACCTCTTCGTCTGTCTGGTTTGAGGAATGCCTTCATGCTAGGATGAGTACATCCATCTTGGATTGGACAGAGAAATTCAACAAATTTTGTGAAGTGGAACAGGGTCATACAACAGATCTTGTGTTATGACCCCATTCCACAAATCCTAGTAATTTCTACCACTTGTGGAATGAATTGAGGGGGGTCAATCCATTCCACTAACCAAACAAAACTTTGTAGGATCAGATGGTTGCATTCCACTAACCAAGCAAAATCATATTGGATTGGATGATTCTAGGATAAGGTTATGCCTCAAACCAAAGGGGCCTTTAGTTGACCTCACCATGGTTGTCACGGCAGACTTGGCAACAACAGTGTCTGTTGGGCACCAGGATACCATAGCGTCCAGGCAGGCGCCATGGTGTCGTTCAGGTGTGGTACGATGAGCATAATGAATGCATATTTCAGATTTAGGCAAAGCAGAGACAAAGTAGTGAAGCACAACAAAAGCAAAAGGGAAGGCGGAGGTGGCAGCAAACCTTCTGGCCCTGACGTCGTTGATTACGTACTTGAGGAGCTGCATCATCGCACCACGGCGGAGGAGGCCAGAGTGCGCTAGGTCGCTTAGCTGCGCGGTGAACAACGTGGGTGAGGTGGTGCCGTTGTCGGAGACCATGGCACGGAACCTTCCTCCATGTCGCGTTGACGCCATTGACGTTGACGCCACGTAGATCAACGATCTGGACGACCGGCTTGAGGTTGATATTTGGAAGTAGAGGAAGTGCGGATACGGATCGACTCCTTGGTTGCTGGCGGAGGGAGTGGAGGGAGGGAAGCTCGCTGGAGGGATCGCGGCGGCGCCGGCAGAGGGAGTGGTGGGGCAGCGGCGGAGGCTAGGGTTCCACCCGGGTTGCCTTCTATTCACTCGCTCACTGTAGTGAGAGTGAGTCTCCACTCTCCAGTACCACTTCGCTTCACTTAATACCGCTTGGGCGCTCGGTCTCTCCTCAGTCCTCACCTCACACTCACCTAGCAAGGCGGTCACCTATGCCTTGGCAACGCCGTGGATGACCAGACCTCCTGGGCACTCGCCTAGCTTGCCCAGGCACGGCAGACCTCCATTGCGTCCTCCCTGCACCGCCGCGACACCTAGGTGACGCCATGTCGATGACTAGGTGACGCCGTGACATCCATGGACCTCACTGTCATTATCAACATTTGACATATGGTGGCAGTTTAGTTGCTTCGATAAACCCATCCCATGTGGTGCCATCCAAGATGGTGTGACTTGATAATTGGTCTGCCAATTCCTCTCAAGATCTCACACTTTCCCCCTTTAGACTTCATATCATCTAGGATCCCAGCATCCAATCATTGGACCAACTTGGATATTAGGACATCCCATCAACCAAACGCTTGATCTTGCACCATCCAAAGTCCCAACTGGGATGAGCTGATCCCATAGTTCATATGCTACTGTTTTTGCCAGTTCTTTTTTCCCTCTATTAGTTTGTTCTCTGGCTGTCATATTTAGCTTACAAAATTACCATTTTCAGATTGCTCTGGAAAGGCAACTGGTTCGTACAAGAAAAAGTTTGTAATATATTGACCCTTCTAATAAGGTATGTTCTATTAATATTCAAATGATTATTACGTGGTATTGCCTGTTCTAGACAATCTAACTTTATTATGATTATAGTGCGCGGCCTAAGCTTCTAAATGGCATGGTTCGAAATGGAGAGGCTTCAAATTCAAAGAGCAAGCTTACATCAACTCATGATGTGTTGAGAGGTTTGGTTGATTGGCTATGTTCTCAGGTCAGAACTGGCGAAACGGTCTAGTTTATTATTGCTTTGCATATATTGTGCTATGAAACTAGTGTTCAGGAGTTCTAAACTTTTGAGTTATGGTGTGTTTTGCAGCTGAGCAATCCTACCCACCCAAACTGTTCTGTTCCTACTGCTATCCATTGCCTTGCCACTTCGCTAAGAGAGCCATATGTTAGAACTTTATTTGTTCAGGCAGATGGTGTAAAACAGCTCATTCCTTTAATATCTCCAGCTTCCACACAAAAGTCAATTCAGGTGATTGCTGAGGCCCTTAATCATATAAAATGGTAATAAGCAAATTGTTTTATGTCAAGAGCCTAAGTTGAACTTTCTGTGCTCAAATTTGTCACGCTTTCCTTGTTAAATTTTTTGGATGCATGCATGTCCCCAAGCCACTTTTTGAGCACCAATGAGCTGATTTGATTTACAGGGCAATTATCTTTGCGGAGATATGTCTCATTTATCAAGATTTTAGGCAGTCCAATTATACATAACAAGCATAACTGTTTCCTCTTCTGTAATTTGTGAACTAATTTGCTAATCTTCTGTTTACCCCTTGTGTCTTGTGCAGCTCCTCTATGAAACTTGCCTCTGCATCTGGCTCTTATCCTTTTATGATGCAGCAGTTGATTACTTGTCCACTACAAGGGTTATGCCAAGACTCGTAGAGGTTGTCAAAGGTTCTACTAAAGAGAAGGTGAGCTTTGAAGTTCTCTTGGAATGTTATGTTAGCACATTTATTTCATATAAAAAATTTCAACATAATGATGCCTTTTTCCTAATTTTTTAAGGTTGTCAGAGTTGTTGTCATGTCCTTCCGTAATTTGCTGGCAAAGGGTGCATTTGCTGCCCAAATGATTGATCTTGGATTGCCACAGATAGTACAGAATTTGAAAGCTCAAGCATGGACTGATGAGGTGAGGAGCTTACCAACCTTTTGATTTTTACGCATTCCATAGAAAGTGTGCATGAAACCGTTATATGCGAAACATTGTTTAAGCAATTTTTTTTAGGGAATTGCTAAAAGGCAGGTATATGCTTTCTTAAAAATGAACCATCTGAAATAGTACCCTTTTATGGGTTCAGTAAAGTAAAAAAATGATACGTTTTTAATTTTCCTCAAAATTTCAGCATCAATCTTGACTTTGTTACTTTGAACTGTAAACTGCATTATGAGACCCTTGTTTGTCTCTTTTCGTATTTGCTGAACTTTTGCTTGGTCTGGTCCCCAACTCCCCATGCCAACCTTAGTAACTGAATGGAGCAACTTGCTTGTTAGGTGTTCACACTACAAAGAGTTGCTGAGACATTGCAAAACACACACGTTTCCATTGTCTGTAGTATGGTATGATAAAGGTGCCTTGATTGCAGCATCAGAGATTTTATTGTCTACAATAAATTTGTGTGAAACTTGAGAAACCAATGCAAGTAAATTTTTTTGTGGAACTATCTAATTTATGTATTCATTTGAGCTTGTCTTGTAACCTCTTTTGAACTGAGGACATTTTGCTATTACCTGTGCACCCAGGATTTGTTAGATGCACTGAATCAACTAGAAGTAGGGCTCAAAGACAACCTTAAGAAGTTGAGTTCATTTGAGAAGTACAAACAGCAAGTTCTTCTTGGCCATCTTGACTGGTCTCCAATGCACAAAGACCCAAGTTTCTGGCGGGAGAATATTAACAACTTTGAAGAAAATGATTTCCAGGTATGCTCTATCCTTTCTTGAATGAAAAATATACAAATGAACATCTTGTGGGACTGCCAGTAAATCTTCAGGAGGTTTTTCATGCTTGCTTCCTTTGCATTTCAGGAGCTAAGTGCTTATCTAATCTAAAGTGAACAACAAAAACAGTCCAATTTAAATTTGGTCCAGTTCTCCACTGGTATTTTTCGATGCATCTGTGCAGTTCCAGTGAAGCATGTTAAAACACTATTGTACCAAACACCCTGGATAGCATATACTCATACACTTCTGGTTCTAGTGCCCTTCCATACGGTTAATTAAATGTATGAACTTTTTGTCTGCTATGCATAGACAAAGTTGATATACAGATTACAGACAGTATTTGCCTCCAGCCCAGTTGCGTTTATAACACCCAATAGCATGCTGTTATTGACTGTTCACAGTTAGCACCAACCAAGCTTTGCGTAATATTTGTTCAATGAAATGTAGTCTATTTTCTCTGTAATTGTTTTGGAGTGACACCTTTAAAATTTTGCAGATTCTACGTGTCCTTATGACAATTATCGACACATCAACCGACACCACTGCTCTTGCGGTTGCCTGCTACGACGTCTCACAGTTCCTTCAGTACCACTCTTCCGGCCGCATAGTGGTGGCAGACCTCAAGGCGAAGGACCGAGTCATGAAGCTCATGAACCACGAGAATGCCGAAGTGAGAAAGAATGCGCTGCTCTGTGTGCAGAGGCTCTTCCTTGGTGCCAAGTATGCCAGTTTCCTGCAGTCTTAAAAGACCAAGGAGTTTTTGTATTTAGAGTCCTGAGAACCCCTGGCTATTTTTCAGAATAGCGAAACAATGATTGAGAAATTAAGACCTGGAAAATTCTTGTCCAGTATATCGTGTTGCTATTTGATTTCCGGAACCGATGTATAATAAATAATCAGCTATTCCTTGCTCCATGTAATAAAGTGTCCATGCGCTTGATTCTTCCTTTGAGCATTGTTATTGTCCGAGGAAAGAAACACAATTTATGTAAATTGTTTTCTTTTTTTTTCTGGGAACTGATTGTTGCATCCTCTTGCTTGACCTGCTAATTTCGCTCTGTTCAGTTTTACCAGCAACTACTCTTTCAGTTTTTCTTGTGATTTACCGTTCTTTAATTTTTATGGGAAAGAAAATTGAATTTGTGATCATGCAATGTGGGAAAGAGACATTCCAGATTTCCAGCAAAAGCATGTCAACGCAAGATTGAGCAAAAATTGCAGAACTGTTCATGTATATGGCCTTATAGTGACTTTTTTCTTAATTTTAGCCCCTTAGTACCTGTTTTTACAAAAATGGCCTTCTCCCAAGCTCAAAAGGTATGGTAAGCGATACGTGTCACCTGCCGTGCCGTTGCAGCTTGGGCGGAGGCCAAGCGAGCGAGAGGGTGAGCTGGTGTGGCAGGTAGGCATTGCCGAGTCAAGGTAGCTCGGCAGCAGCCTGCTGAGCCACCCTTGCTAGCAGGTTGCTACCGAACTGCCTAGGCTCGGTAGGTGGGTGCATGGGCGCACAACGTAGCGGATAGGCTCGCGTGAGAGGGAATCCGATTCCTCACAGGCAATGGTGGCGCATGGTAGAGTCGTGTTAATGACATGACGCGACCCTAAACCCTAGATTTGTTTTATTTGTGCATTAATTACACTGTGTTTGTGTGTGTGCACCCAAAATGCGACCCGCGATCGCATTGTTGTCGAGCGAGAGAGAGCACAGTCAAGAGGAAGGAAAGAAAAGAGAGATTTCCCGCCAAGCGAGAGTACAGGGAGATAGCGCGACTGTGATTTAGCATCCTTCGCAGTTGGAAGTATTGTAGAGCTAGTGATTATCTTCAGAAAAATGTATGCTTAATTCGCATGCGAGCAACACGCTTAATATATTGTTAGCGTTTCATTAGTATAACTGTGGTCTTGTAATGTGGAATGTGCTAGGTAGCTATATTTAGTTGACAGATGTGTTTTTGTAAGTAGCCATGTTTATTTATTATAAATAACTACAAAAATGTAGGTTAGAAAATAGCTAAAATATTTTTTACATATGCACAAGTTCACCGTGGTGGTTATCGACTACTTCTCCAAATGGATCGAGGTCAAGCTGCTAGTTAAGATACCTCTGTGACAATCTAGAAGTTTGTGTGAAAGAATGTTGTATGCTGGTTTGGCGTGCCAAGGGAGGTAACCATCGATAACATGACTCAATTTGATGTGGCCTCCTTTCGCAAGTTCTGTGTGGGGGTCTGTGCATCAATTTCTGCTTCGCATCAGTCACTAACCCAAAGGCCAATGGCATAGTGGAGAGGTCCAATGGCATCATCATGTCTAGGCTCCGAACTTGCCTCTTCGATCTCTCGAAAGGTTGCTAGGTGGACGAGTTTCTGAGCATACTCTGGTCAATGCACACTTCGCTCAGTCAGGATACAGGTTTTACCTTGTTCAAACTGCTGTACAGTGATGAGACCGTCACACTAGAGGAAGTCAAGCTTGGGTCCCTCCAGGCCACGACGGCCCCAGATGACAACACCTATTGGGTCTCACTGGAGTCGGCCGATGCTATCTACCAAGGAGAAACCCTCAACATTGACAGATACTAGGCGGCGATGGACAAGACGTACAACAAGGCTATCCTACTGTGGTCCATCCAAGTTGGCGACCTCATCCTCAAGGAAAAGGCCAACTCGGAGCTTGATGGGAAGCTGAGCTCCAAGTGGGAAGGACCATATGAAGTCATCCACATGACCTGTTCGGGGTCGTTCTAGCTACAATCACTCGACGAAATCGGGCTCAAACACAATTGGAATGCGAACAACCTTCATAAGTTCTACATGTAGCTATCAGGCCTATTATGACACCCCCATCACATATTTTTTATATTGGGCCTATTATGGCGCCCCCTGATTATCTTTGCTTGTACTAGGCCTATTATGACATCCCTCGCTCCTTTAAATACATACACGTCTATTGCATTCTCGTGGGATATATCTGCATTCCAGTGAACTACGTGTAAAGTCGATGACCACTCACCCTCTGCGGTCGAGTCTTCATCGCCTTACACTCGCCCTCTAGGGTCGGGTCGATGAGCACTCACCCTCTGGGGTCAAGTCTTCACCACCTTACACCTGCCCTCTGGGGTTGGGTTGATAACCACTCACCCTTCGAAGTTGAGTCTTCATTGCCTTACACCCGCCCTCCAGGGTTGGATCGACAACCACTCACTCTCCAAGGTCAAGTCTTCACCGCCTTAAACCCACCCTCTGGGGTCGGGTCAATGACCACTCACCCTCCAGGGTCGGGCCTCTTGTGATTTTCATCCTAAGCACCAAGTTTTTTCTAATAGGAGACGACGATGTTCTCGCCTCCCTAAGTGAGTAGCCACTCACGAGCTACATACCTAGTGCCAAGTTTTTTTTCAATGAGAGATAGTAATGTCCTCATCTCCCCAAGCGGATAGTTGCTCATGAGATTCGTTCCAAGTGCCAAGTTTTTCCGATAGGAAACGACGACATTCTTGCCCCAAGCAAATATCCACTTGTGATTTTCATCCCGAGCACCAAGTTTTTTTCGATGGGAGACGGTGACGATCTCGCCCCCAAGTGAATAGCCACTCACGAGTGTCGTCCTAAGTGCCAAGTTTTTTCTGATGGGAGATGGCGACGTTCTTGCCCCCTCCCAAGCTAATAGCTGCTCGCGAGTTTTGTCTCGAGCGCCAAGTTTTTTTCTAATGGGAGACGGTGATGTTCTCGTCCCCCAAGTGAAAGAGCCACTTGTGAACTTTATCATAGGTGCAAAGTTTTTTCAATGGGAGTTGGTGAGTAGCCACTCGTGAGCTTCATCACAGGGGCCAAGTTTTTCTGATGGGAGACGGCGATGTTCTTACCTTCCCAAACGAAGCAACCACTCATGAGCTTCATCATGAGCATCAAGTTTTTTCTGATGGGAGACAGTGACATTCTTACCTCCCCAAGCGAAGCAGCCGCTAGTGAGTTTTGTCATAAGTGCCAAGTTTTTTCGATGGAAGACGACAACATTATCGCCTTCCTAAGTGAAGCAGCCTCTCATGAGCTTCGTCATGAGTGCCAAGTTTTTTTTGATGAAATATAGCGATGCTCTCATCTCCCTAAGCAAATAGCCGCTCATGAGCTTCGTCATGAGTGCCAAGTTTTTTCAATAGGAGACGGGGTAGCAGGATACCCCTAGTAAAGAGCAACAAGTGAGCTTTATTCAAATTTTAGGCAAGTAATAACGGTGCAAGCCTTATGAAAGGAACAAGGGCAGCTATGCCCCCTTTACACTCTTGCCAAGAAAAGCCAAGTGATCGCAGGATGAACTTCAGGTATCCCAACCTCACGCCACACTGATTAGCGCATGAGCCAGCATCACTCCTACGCGAAGATGAGTCCCGACATGGAGCACAAAGAGTCTATCCCTGGACATTTTGCACGGTGGCACTGAGCATCACAGCTAGGCCTCAACCCAAACCATTCACTCCTGCTCAACAAGCTTGCGAGTCAACTCGATGATCATCTCACATGCCACATCTAGGTACCACTGTGTGACAGCCATGGTACCCTCTTATTCTCCATTAGGATATTGTTCTACATAAAGGATAGCTTGCGCATGGATACCCTTTTCACATAAAATGATGAGCTTTTAAAAAGTATTCTTGACATCGGTAAGTCAAGAAAGTCTTTGAAATATTTCAAAACAAAATATAAAACTTAGTTTAGACTTGAGCTAATAGATAGGTGGTGGGTGCGGGCATGTATTATTGTTCGATGACATAATGTTGATTGTCAGGCATAAGAGCTATGTGGTTTGAGACTAATTCAAGTTAAGGACCAGTCTGTAAGCTTCTGGTACAAAGTCCAATGGTACTACCACAAGGCTTTTATGGGGACGATCCTGGATGATAAATTTGCTGTTCTCAATATGAGTCTCGCTACAGGTTGAATATGAGTATAGTGTAGGCCATGAGAAGTCTCACATAGCATAAGAGGGGGTCTTGATCTGGTAGATTCCTTATTAGGGAAAAATCTTAGTGAATACATGGCCGGATTGATGGCTTTGTATTGTAAAGACCTTATCATGATCTCCAAGCTGCACACCAAAAGAAGTGTGCTTATCCGATGGCAATATGGGATGATCATGTCTTGCAAGTAAAGCTGTACAACCTCTCCAGAGTGTATAAACTATTCTAAATAGCTGTGCTCATAGTCATGGATAAGCTGAGTAAAATTTTTCATGGATTAGACTTTGTTTTCAAAATAGTCTGTAAAATGCATATGAATGGATGGAATCCATAAGAGATCTTTTGGAAAAAATGGTCTGGATGGGATGCCCGTGATTAGGTTAGTGTGGGGGATGGACCTGCACTAACGATATTAATTTTATTCACAATACTGTCTTAACTTACAGTATTAAATTCCATATTTTCAATCTATTTACTATATTTCTTTAAATTCTGCTTTACGCTCAAACTAATGTTATATGCCTTCCTTTGTTGTCTTTATCATTATATTGTATTTTTCTATGTGACTTGTGGAGTATAAGTTTTTACTCACCCTTACTTTATCATCTCAGAAGAGGACGACTTTGACTACGGTGAGGATCTAGCCGAGTAGACCGTGTCTTACTATCGTTTGCCTGTGGGTAGACTCAGTGGATTTTTTCTGCATCAATGTTTTCCTTTTGTTACTACTATTTAATTTTGGCCTATGAAGCGTGGATGTAAATTTTGATCTTCAGGTCCATATTTAGTTAATGAATTAATGTTATTATGGTTGATATTTATCTTTATTGTTTACTGTGCGCACTAGCTGATCCTGAACTAGTGCGATTTACATAAAGGATCTAGGAGTCATTGCTTCAGGGTCCGACAGGCACTCTAACTCTAGGCGGCGGGCAACGGCTAAGAAAAGGCAACGAAGGCAGTCATAGCCGCAAGGGGAGGGGGCCAGCGGTGAGTACCTAGGGCTGCTACTATTGCTCTGGCTCGGAGTTGTTGGAGGAAAAATCAACGAGCTTTTGCTTCTTGGGAGGAGGCGGTGTTGGCTAGGAGGCAGCGTTGGCGTTGGCCCTTCCCACTGGTAAGCTATAGTTCTGGGCTGGGGCACGGCAGAGTGGGCAGAAGTCATAGCGGCTGTAGTTGAGGTGCTGGCAGGACTTGCAATTCCAGTCTCCTGACTTCCTCTGGATGTTCATTCATATCTAGTCTCTTAGTACAAGGTGGTACAAGGCTTGCGACCGTTGGGATTTGGCGACGTCGAGGTGGCCTTCAACAACCACATATGGAGGATCCACCAAGTCTATGAGGTACCCAATTACACCATCAAGTGAAGTAATTCTTATTTCGCCTCTCGGGATAGAAGCTGGTTGTTCGTGCATTTGTTGGCCTTTGTTTTGTGGCTGCGGTGGTGTTGCGGTACAGGAAGGAGACTGAGCTATGGGGGAGAGTCAAGGACTGCAGCATGTGCTTGAGAAATTAGCACAACTTCTCATAGAGAAGACGGGTAGGACATCGTCCTCAAGCAGTGCAATTGTTCCTCATGCTAAAATGGTGCAAAAAAATAGAATTGATGCCAAATGATATTAAGTTGGAGGGTGTGAGAAATTATTTGAGTTAATCATGGAGGGCATTGTTGGTCTTGAGGACAAAAGGACTGGAGAGTTTTGTCAAAGGAGAATCAACAGAGCCGACGGACAAGACGGTTGTAGAATGACGAACTTGAAGTGCTACCAAATCACTGGTGGTGGTGGTGTGGCTGTTGAGTTCGATGTCTCCAACTATTGCTGCAACTATCGAAATCATCTCAAATGCAGCTGAGGTATGAAAAACTTTGTCAAAACTGTACTCAGGAAAAAGGAATGTAATGCTGATGGTTGAGACACGGGAGAGAGTTAGTGATCTGAGACAGCGGGAGAGCTCTGTGATGGAGTATGTTGCTGAGCTACAATGATTGTGGGCTGATCTAGATCACTACGATCCTCTTGAGTTACCTCATGCAGACTACATATCCACTGTTAAGAAGTGGATTGAATGCAAATGAGTGATTGAATTTCTAAAAAGGCTAAATTCAAGATTTGATAGAAGGCAAGCTACTATTTTTCACTAACCTACTCTTCCTATACTAGAGGAAGTAATTGTTGCTATTGCACAAGAAGAGATTAGATTAAAGGAGATGACAACCACAACAGTGCCAGTTACTCGTCCTATTTTTTCAGTAATTGAAATAAGAGATTATTTTAATTATGGTGAGACGGGTCACCTAAGTCGTACCTATCCCCATCCCCGCAAGCCTAATTGGGGTAAAGATCAAGTCTATGTTAATGATAGATAGAAAGATGTGGAAGCAACAGAGACATGAGTCACTACATGGTGAAATTTGCAATGATTGAAGAAGAGTCACCTGAACGTGTGGAGGTCTCAGTTGCAGAGCTAGACGAGTTGAGGCAGCTAAAGAAGAAAGTTAAAAATTTAGAAAGCAAAGATGAAAGTATTGCGATTGTATCCAACGCTTTCGCTAATCTGGCTCACTCCAATTCAGGTAAATGGATTATAGATTTAGGTGCATCAACACATGTTACGGGTATGTTAGATGAATTTAAATCATATACTCTACTCTCATCCATAAACATGAAAACTATCCAAACGACTGATGGAACATCCCAACCCATTAAAGGTGTTGGTGTTGTCCAATGCAGTCCTTCTATTACACTATCATTAGTTTTACATGCTCCCTCCTTTCCAATCAATTTGATCTCAGTAAGTTCATTGATTGATCATTTGGATTACCGGGTTATATTTGATCGAAAAACTTGTCTTGTTTAGGAGAGATAGAATAGCAAAAAAACTTGGGACTGGCATCAGGAGTAATGGGTGGTGGTACTTTGATCCAAGGGGAGAAGATGCTGGGCTATGCACTACTTTGGTGGCAACATCAAGTGAAGAGGAGGTTAGGGTGATGCTTATGCATTGTCATCTAGGCCATATGTTTTTTTGAAACTATGAGTAAAGTATTTTCTGATGTAATAAACAAAATAGATAGGAGTAAGCTAATGTGTGATGTATGTGAGTTTGAAAAGCACATCATATCCTCACATGTGAATAAGGGACTTCGCAATGTGTCTCCCTTCGTACTTGTGCAATTTGATGTATGGACATCACTTGTTGTCTCTATTAGTGATATGAAATATTTTGTTATCTTTATTGATTGCCACACTCATGTAACTTGGATTTATCTTATGAGAGACAAAATAGAGGTGCTCAAGTATTTTCAAGATTTCTATACGTATGTCAAGAATCAATTCAATACCCATGTCCAGATTATAAGAACAAATAATGGAACAGAGTATGTGCATAAGGAGTTTGATACTTTCGTATCAACTGAAGGAATTTTACATCAAACCTCTTGTCCAGATATACCCCCTCAGAATGGAGTGGCTAAAAGAAAAAATCGTTATCTCTTGGAGGTAGCTCGGTCACTCATGTATACTATGAATGTGCCTAAATTTCTTTGGAGTAAAGCAGTTATGACCGCAACATATCTCATTAATCGTATGCCATCAAGAGTACTTGGAATGAAGACTCCGTGTGAGACGTTAAAAGAGAAGAATGAGTTCATTGTCTCTCTAAAGGTATTTTGGATGCACATGCTTCGTTCGAGATCACAGACCCTCGGTGGAAAAGCTAGATCCTTAGGCTATTAAATATATCTTCCTGGGATACTTTTCTGGACAAAAGGGATATAAGTGTTGGAGTCCCTCCGAACGATACACATTTGTGAGTATGAATGTGACTTTTAGGGAGTCAGAGCCCTTCTTTAGAGAGAGAATATATTTGAGTTCTCTGTTTGACCTGAATTCTCCTAGAATAGGTGATGCTAGTCAAGAGGGGGAGCTTGAAGCTTCAAACATTGAGAAAGGTGAACAACCGAGGGTTGTGGTTGGTTTAATTCCATACTCTATGGGGGGAGATAGGTGGAGAAGGGTAAATAAGGAAGAAAATTTAAGGATGTATATGAGGAGGTAGCAACAGGTTCTGACGGCTGTTGAGAGTACCAATGATAGATGGAGAAGAGTAAATGATGAAAAAAATCTAAGAGTATATTCAAGAAGGTAGCAACAGGTTCCGACGACTGTTGAAGGTGCTGACCTATCTAATGATGAGCCATGCACTACAAATGATTCCATGGATCTGCCTATTGCCTTGAGGAAGGAACCATGAGCTGGGACAAGGAAATCTCCTTTAAGGTATGGTTTCGAGCATGATGTAGCGAACTATGTGTCATATGAATCTCTGTCACCGGAGTACAAAGCCTTTATTACTTTACTATAGTCTATGGTAGTCCCAACTGATTGGAGAGCCGTGAAACAAGATCCCAAGTGGCGCAAGGCTATGTTGGAGGAATTGGCAGCTCTAGAAAAGAATAATACTTGAGAGCTTGTACCTCTCCTAATGGGAAAGAATGTGGTTAATTGTAAGTGGGTCTACACAGTGAAGTAAGACCCAAGTGGAAAGATTGAAAGATATAAGGCTAGGGTAGTTACAAAGGGTTAGAGTCAAACCTATGGACTTGACTACGATGATACCTTTACACTGATGGCAAAAATTAGTACAGTGAGAACGTTGATATCCTGTGCAGTAGATCATAATTGGCGTTTATATCAACTTGATGTGAAGAATGTCTTCTTACATGGTGATCTTCAAGAAGAGGTTTATATGGAATTCCACCTAGCTGTAATACATCTGAGACTACGAGGAAAGTTTATAGATTGAGAAAGTTATTGTAAAGGCTTAAACAACCTCTGAGAGCATGATTTGATCGATTTCATTATGCTATGTGTAATATGGGCTACAGGTAGTGTAACGGGGATTACACTATGTTCTATCATCACTCAGGGGATCACACAATCCTTGCGGTATATATAGATGACATCATCATTATAGGAGATGATGCTGTCAAAATATCGCAACTAAAGTAGAGATTGAGCAAGAAATTTCATGTTAAGGATCTAGGCCAACTGAGGTACTTCCTAGGCATTGAGATTGCGAGGTCCCACAACGGGATAGTTCTCTCACATAGGAAGTATGTATTGGATCTTCTCAGTGAAACAGGAATGCTTGGATGCCGAGCTGCTATGACTCTAATTGATCAAGACTATAAACTATGTGCTCAGTTAGGAGATCCAGTTGACAAGGAGAGCTACAAGAGGCTTGTTGGTTGTCTTATTTACTTGTGTCACACAAGACCCGATATTTCTTATGCAGTGAGTATTATCAGCCGCTATTTGGATGATCATATGAGTATACATCTAGAAGCAACTCATTAAATCCTATGATATATAAAGAGAAATCCTAAAAAAAGGTCTATGGTTTAAAAGAAATGATCACATGGATGTTGATGGCTATGTGATGCTGATTCGGCCAATTGCCTTGATGATAGTAGATCAACATCAGGGTATTATGTCTTTGTTGGGGGGGGGGGGATTTGGTAGAGGAGTAAGAAGCAATCGGTGGTCAACAGTCGAGACAAAATATAGATTCATGGCAATATGCTTATGTGAAGTATTGTGGTTGAGAAGCCTTCTATCATAGTTGAGGTTACTAACAGGTGAACCGTTAAAGCTTTGGTGTGATAATAAGTCAGTAATCAACATTACAAATAATCCAATTCAACATGATTGAACAAAATATATAGAGATAGATATGTTCTTCATCAAAGAGAGACTTGATGAGGGTACCTTAAAATTCAGTTATGTAACCTCTGGAGAACAAATAGCTGATTGTCTAACAAAGAGATTGGGAACTAAGAAGTGTTTGTCGATATATGATAAGATAGGGATGATAGATATCTATGGTCCATCTTAAGAAGGGGTGTTGAGTGGTGTTGAGTATGTGGGCTTTAGGCTGACATATATGACCCATATCATAAGCATATAAATAGTATATTGAACACTCAGTAAAAGAACAACACACACAAATTTCTATATTTCACTCCACAAATTTCAATATAGCCGACCCTACAACCCAATACGTGCTATCGGCCCGCATGCTTACGAGAGAAAAAATTATCACACTATTCACAAGACACATACATCTAAGCAGAAGCCCACACATCATCCAAGCAGCAACGAGCCAACGACATGCGCGTGGACGTGGCGTCACCGGCCTTCGACGATGGTGACGGTGACGTCGTTGACGGTGCGGGTGGACGACCACTCGCCGTCGGTGGAGGTGGAGCCCCGGTCGCTGCAGTAGCCTGGGTGCCTCGGCTGCGGGATCACCGCGCTCAGGTTACCCAGCATCAGGAACACCGTCGCCATGTGCGGGCGCTCCTCCGGCCGCTCCTGCACGCACAGCAGCCCGACCTGCACGCACCGCAGCACCTCCGAGCTCCTGTACGCACCGCCACCGGCCACCGCCTCGTCGAGCAGCGCCAGCCCGTTGCCCTCCCTCCACAGCCTCCATGCCTGCCCGTCGGTCGATTGGTTTCCCTCGTGTTAATTTACATTGCTGTTCTTTGCAAATCAATAACATGAGAATGAAATATCGAGTTCTGAGCACTTGCGTGGCCGAGGAGGCTCGTCTGCTCGCCGCCGCTATACATTCCCCGGTTCTTCCTGCCGCTGACGATCTCGAGGACCAGCACGCCGAAGCTGAACACGTCGGACTTCACCGAGAAGACGCCGTCCATCGCGTACTCCGGGGACATGTACCCACTGCGCATGCATCAGTTGCCATTGTTATCACAAGTTAGCTAACTGAAGTTAAATCCAGAGTTTGTTGCAGGGAATTAACGAGGAAAGTTATCGGTGTGCATGCTTACTATGTTCCGACAACTTTTCTGGTGTACGAGTCGGTGTCGTCGCCGAAGATCCTCGCCACACCGAAGTCCGAGATCTTGGGGTTCATGCCCTTGTCAAGGAGGATGTTGCCGGCCTTGAGATCCCTGTGGATCACCTTGAACCTGGAGTCCTGGTGGAGGTACAGAAGACCCCGTGCAATGCCGAGTATGATGTCGAACCGTTTGGACCAATTCAGTTGTGCAGCTCGAGTCTTATCTGCTCGAGGACAGATTTAAATCTGTAAATTCAGCGCAACAACACATGGATAATGGCGGGCAGATAAACAGGTTTGAGTTAATGTACCAAAGATGAAGTTGTCCAGGCTCTTGTTTTCCATGTACTCGTACACCAAAATCCTCTCCTCTCCATGGATGCAGCAACCTAAAAGCCTGACGAGGTTCACATGCTGGAGTTTCGCAATGAGCATGACCTCGTTCTTGAACTCGTCCAGGCCCTGCATCGAGTATTTCGACAGTCGCTTTACTGCCACCGCCTGCCCTCCTTCTAGTTCACCCTGATTTGTTTCAGGGAAATTGATCTCAGTTTCTCACGTCAAATCGATGTGTGAAATGTATACTATTGGTTGCACATTTGGCGTAATTTGTTTACCTTGTAGACCGCACCAAAACCGCCTTCTCCAAGCTTAGCCGATGTCGCAAAATTGTCAGTGGAGAAAGCTATCGTGCCGATGTCAAAGAGAGTGACGTTTAGTTCTCTGCTCTGACCGGATTCGTCTTCCATGTTCCTGTCTTGGACCGGTGTAAGAGGGTTACTGGAGTCAAATGAGGTAAGTCTTTGCGTGCTATGAAACCTCCCTGGATTTGCAAAAGGTGAAAGTTTCGTCCATAGATTAGCACATGGATTTGCAGAACTATCTATTTCTCCTGTCAGAAATGAGAGACTTGGCGCACCTTTGTTTCTGAAAAACTTGATCCAAATGAAGAATCCACCAAACCCCAAAAGAAGACAGAACAAGCTTAAGACAACAGCAAGTATTATGTTTTTCCTGCTGGAATCGCCTCCACCGGAAGCTGTCAGCGTCACTTTGGAAAGGTTAGTAAATCGTATTAATTGTGCTAGATGAAATTTGTGATGCATGCCTGCATCAACAACTAGAAGACTGACTGAAGATTTTGCTTTGAAAGCAAGAAACCCCTTGACTGTATACTAGTTTCTTTCATGACCATTGCTGATTTCTTAGTACTGGCAATGTTTCATGAGGACTAAGAATAATTTTTTGAGGACTGAGTACTGGCAATATGTTAATTTTATTCTGTTTGATTAATCTCAAAAGAAAAAAATCTTCTGTTTGCATATGAAATACAGGAGTACATTGTGGTGATTCATGGTTTTTGAACTCCTACCCATATGGCCATTCGAGCATTCCCCTTTTGCATTATACATTCATGCAGTAAACTTACATCATATTTTAGGATTTTTTTAGAACACTATTTTAGGGGAAAAAATAAGTGCATGTTTTGCTATCTATTAAATTATGTCCCTTTTCATTCATGGTTCGCTCAAGCTACACTAGCTTGCACAGCACTGAAAGGTTCGTGCAGCCAAACCTGATTAACAGCAAACATAAATCATGAAAGGGAAAATCTATGAAAGATCCGGACCTAAAATGAAATTGACAAGGGGCCAGTGTCACTCTTAGGTACTTGTCCATGAAAGCAACAACTGCCAATCAAAAGTTAGACGTGCTTGATTTAGGTAGAGGACTAATCACTTCAGGCTAAAGAACCATTTCTGATCAGCAATTCAGCAGATAGCAGCCATAAGACTGATTTTTTTTTCTACAGAGAGACTAAGGGTCTTGGGCAATCCAAGTAATTAATTCCTTTTCCATAATAATCCAAGCAGCTAATTCTTGAAAATTCCAACCAGGACTAAAAGGATTAAATGATTGTATTCTCTAGAAGATTGCAGATTCTTTACACTATTTTGCTACAATTAATTAGCCCATTCAATTTCAACCATCTAGACCTGACAGAACCTCTCCGAAGTCTCAACTTTACGTCTGACATCAAATCAAATGTGCCTAAAAATTACCTTAATCCGATCAACATTTTTAAAAGTTAAATCTATGTTGCAACTGAAGTAAGTTGATTGCATGATATTAAACAGATGAAAGGAGAGGAGATCCATACGCAAATCAGATGCCGCGAGACGGATAAACAGATTCTCCCCACCGTAAGTAAACTGTCTGATGTCTATCAGCGCTGAGCTCCAAATGATGCAACCACTCTCACCTCCCTTGATGTTAGAAGCAGAATAGGCCAAGCAAGAACAGTTCGCCAGGCACCTCTGCCTGCACTGGTCAAGGCTGATGCTCGCATCCACCGTCGCGTTCGTCGTGTCCGGCAGCTTGACGCCGCGCAGCGGCAAGAACCCGTCCCCGGTGCAGTTCAGCCGCGTCCTGCGCACGCACCCCGCGGAGCTGTCTCTCAGCGCCCAGTCCTTCGGCGAGGCCGGCGTGAACCCGGTGACGCAGCTGCACGTCGGCGAGGCGCTCGCGTCGCAGACACCGTAGGCGCCGCACTGCGCGTAGTGGTCGCACTGGTCCCTCGGCAGCGACCAGTAGAGGTTCCATCCCTGCGGGAGCCACACGTAGCGCTGCAAGCTCGACTGGTTCAGCACGAACCTCGAGAGGACGGTGCTGTCGTCCACCAGGACGAATGTGTAGTAGACGGCAGTCCGGTTGGCCGTGAACTCGAACCGAAAGTTGCTGTTGTTGGGCTCCATCTCCGGCTCGCCGCTGAACTGCAGGCCGTTCCACGGCCCGTTCCTGTACACCGGCACCGTGTCGTTGTACCATATGAACCCCTCCGGCACGCCGCGGAGGTCGATCTTGAACGTGTAGTCGCCTAACGACGGGTCGCTGGGGCTCTTCCACGTCGTCAGGAACCGGTCGAGCCCGGTGGTCAGGTCCCATCCAAACTTCATGCCCGGGAGCAGAGTGTCGGATGGGTAGTCGAAGCTCTGCCACAGAACACCACCGGCGTCTTGAAGCACGAAGTTGCCACTGTCTAGGAGCTGGGCTGCTGGATTGGTACCGCTGACGTTCGGCGGCGCCGACGACCAGAACACGCGTCCAGACTGGTCGGCGAGTACCAGACCGCCGGTGCCGCTTATAGCCAAGCTCCCGGTGGCGCCGGTGATCGGAGCTTGCCGGTTGGCGACCCAGACGACGGTAGGAGGAGTGATACCCTTGTACCAGATGCCCAAGAACCTCGCCGTCGAGCTCGGCGGGCTGAAGAACCCAAGCTCGAATACCCCACCAGCTGAAACAAGTGTCTGGCCATCGGCGAGGGAAGAGTTGGCAGGGATAGAATCAGCTGCCGAGGCAGGGGAAAAGAAAAGGAGCAGGGGAAGAAGAGCTAATGGCCGCATGCCGGCAGCCATGGCCCTCACGACCTTGTGGCACCTGAAAGCACCACGCACTCAGCAGTCATCACCCCGCCCCAACTAACAATCATGTGCTAGATTTTTACTTGTGCAAATTGAACACGTACTGGTGTTGGTGGCTTTTGAGATCGATATGCGGTGGCTCTTCGGTCTTACCTAGTTGGTGGTGATGTACTGATCTATGTCGATGGCCTTCGAGATGTGCAGTGTTCGTCTCGCTCAGATGATTCGATTGGGAGTAGCAGACCAGAAAATGCATGCATGCTTCTTTGTTTCTCTCCCGATAGCGACCTCCATGCACGCGGGCAGCGTCTCCTTTGTTGACCCAGTGAGAGACTTGAGAAGATAATGCATTTTTCTAGTGCTAGTGGTCGGCATCACGCCATGACCCGTTTCTGCTAAATCGGTGGGACCTACAAACGAGCCTACCCACACTACTCCCCTGTGTAGCCGAGTTTGGGTCCGTTTAAGGCCGTTTTTAAAAGTTGTTTTTAATTTTTTTTTGCTATAGTATCTAACTTTTAAATGAAATATTTTTTATAGTGAGATCTATAAGTTAATTATAATACATGTTAAAAGCTAAATATCTGTACCATCCAAAATCGCAAATAAGTATCTCTCTTTCTGTAATCTCTGTTACAAACAGCTAAAATTCAAAAATTTCAACCAAAAACCATAAGTCACAGCAAAAAAGGACAGGGTCTTTATGAATTCTTATAAACAATCTTATAAACAAACAAATAAGATCTTTTCGTTGCAATTTTAAAATGATTTATGATAATTTTTTAAAAGCGGTTTATCATTCGATACGTTAATACAAGTATTTGTGTTAGAATCAAAAATCATAACTCATAAAACATAACCAAAAATAATTCACTCTAAATCTAGAAGAAACCTGCCGTAAGCCCATGAAATGAGCAAAGTAGCCGAGATATCCTAGGTTAGTATCGACCAGATGAAAAGGGAGATATATCTTTTCTCTAGAAGAAACCTTATTATATGTTTAATGCAGTAGGGCTTATTTACAGTTTTGTATCATTCAGGCCTCTTTGATTTGGAGGAAAAACAAAGGAAAATCGTAGGGTCTGAGTTCCTATGGATTCAGTTACCGTAGCACCGTTAGATTCATAGGAACATGAGAGACCATGTGAAGGTAACCCCGGTTATGTGATGAGTAATTGACACGTGCCCTATAAAGTCTGAGTTTGTTCCGGGTATTTTTATGCTAATTATTGATGTGGATATTTAATTATATCATTTTGTGCGGTGCTATGTAATGTGTTTTCTTGTCGGTGATGACTGCAGGATTTTGAGACGGAGTCGTGGCGAGACACGGGTGACCGGACTAGGCACAGGCGGTGCTGAGATCAGAACGGTCGGGATGTGTCGAAGACAGCGAGGACTCGAAATGGCTGCGAGGCGTTCGAGGCAAGAAACGAGGAAGCTTCCAGGAAGGTGCAGGAGGGGTATTTTGGTAAATGCACAACGCTGCACAAAAGGAAGCGGATTGGGTTGAGAAAGAATAGGCTAAGTGGATTTTATTTGGAAATGATCCATTAGTAGAGAGTGTTGTGACCTAATGGGTAAAATTGTATGTAAACCTATTAGTGGAGAGTTGGTGTGACCTAATGGGTAAAGTAGACTTGTAAACCCATTAGTGGAGGCTATAAATAGAGGTGCTCTCTAGGTGGAGAAGTGCACTTGAGAGAGAGAGAAAAAGAAATGGGTATGAGTATTAGGGTTTCCTAATGCTTGTGCTCTTGGGAGAGAAATTTTGTATGCAAGATTTAGGGTTTTATTCTCTCCTTGTGTGTGTTCTTGGATGAGACATGGAAGAGTAGATGTAAACATTCATATATTATAATCATTCATCGCTCTTCGTCTCAATATGAAGTTCTTGTGTTTTATGGATTTATTTACAATTCTTTATTCTCGCATTTCGTAATTGCTTCGTTGTTATCTTAATTAATGTTCTTGTTTTAGTTGCTATATATATTTGCTTTGAATGGGGATTCATCTCAAAGCGCTTTGGCTAGTTCGTCCCGAAAGCAAAGTTTTAGCTTCATCTCATTAGTTTTCTTGCTACTCTATGATGGGAGGTGGCCTCAAGATCAATTGATCAAATTCATCCCAAGAGTAGATTTACTAATTTATGTCTTGGTTTGTGTTATTTGAGTTCTAGTCTTGATCAAGTTCTTATGAGGAGCAGCCAACATATATTGTTCTAAAGGTTCAGTTTCCTGCTATCTTGTCTATTTATTTTTCTTTCTATAGTTCTTGAAGCCTGGCAGCAAGTAGAACTTGTATTCTCTGTCCTTGGTCGGTTTTCTGGAGCAGCACATATTTTAGGACAGCAGCCAGCAAGCATCTGTCCAGTGACCAGTTCGGGTGGGATGCTATGCTGCATGTTCTCACTGCATGTTCTCAGTTTTTGTTGTCTCAGTTTTTTTGCACATGCAGTGGACAGTGGTCGGTCAGAACGTTGTTTGTAATTTGCATCTTGTAGCTTCGGTTCAGTTTTCTAGCAGCAGTGTATATGCAGATTTTTAGTCCAGTTGTGCTTTCCTTTTTGCTGTGTTCGGTCCTCTGAGGGTACTGCCGAACTGCTACTTTTCAGATAGCTGCTGCCGAACTGCTCCTCTGTTGGTTTTCTACAGTCTGCAGTGCTACTGCTCTGTTCAGGCAGTCTGCAATGACTACTATTTTGCTTATCAGTTTTCGGTTTTAAGTAGTCATTGGGTAGTCAACTGCTTCTTTCTGTTCGGCTACTACTTCAGATTGTTCTTTTGTGTCTCAGTGAATAGCCTGTCCCTCTGCCAAAATTTATTTTCCTCTCTTTTTGGTTTTAGTGCTAATTGATTATCTTAGAAACGCACAGCAAACATCAACTTGCAGTTTTGGTTTGTTAGTGCATTTTTATTTTTTCTTTTGCGGATTTTCAACCATTTTGCATGCGATCCATACGGTATTATTTTCAGCTGAAAGTTTTACTGGTTAATCTCTGATTTATGCTGAATTTTTTAGTATTACATGCGTTCCAATCTTTTCTTCTTTTGCATGCAGTCCAAAATTAATTTTCTATGAGTTGCTTTATTCTGCTTCCTATTAAAAAAAATCAGTGTACGAATTTTCAGGGACGAATTTATTGTAGAACGATATTCACCCCCCTCTGTCGCCATTTCGGTCCTACACAACAAGCAAAGGAAAACATATGGAAATTTTCTTTGCGTACGGTCTCAAAGGAAGAACACGGGAAAACTAACATCCACCGAGAGCTCTTTTTTTTTGTTCCTACATGTAGGATCGAGGCAAAACATGTTACCTGTATCACTGAAAGCAAATGAGGTTACTATTCACTTCAAAATTCATGTATTCTTCCACTCAGGGGCAGAATTAGGCCCATGGCAAGGTGAGCTCTAGCCCGGAGCGTGAGAAAACATGCAGTATATAGCCCAGGTATTTTAAAATCAGCCCGGGTACTATTTCTAGTATTTAGCCCGGGCAGCCCACGTCCCGCCAGGCCTCAGCCCATAACGCGCTCGTCGCTCGCACTTTCGCTCGGCCGTGCGCTCCCCCCTCGCTCGTCAATTCGCCAGATCCGCGCCCCCCCCGCCCCCCAGATCCGTGCCCCCCTCGTTTTCCCCCCGCCGCCCTCATCCCCTTCGCTTCCCCCCTCCCGCAGATCCGCGCCTCGCCTTCGCTCTCCCCCCGCTGCCCTCCTCCCCACCGCTCCCCCGGCCCCCTTCCTCCCCGTCCCTCCTCAGTCCTCCCCCTCCCCCCGCCGTCGCCTCCTCCCCCTCCCCGCCGCCGCCCCCATCCCCCCTCCCCCGTCCCCCCGGCCCCCTTCCTCCCCGTCCCTCCTCAGTCCTCCCCCTTCCCGCCGCCCTCCTCCCCTCCCCCCCGTCGCCTCCTCCCCCCGCCGCCGCCCGCCCCTCCCCCCCCCCCCCCGCCCCGCCGCCCCCTCCTCCCCTCCCCTCGGCCTCCCCTCTCCCCGCGGCCCCGCCGCCCCCTCCTCCCCCCCTCCCCGCCGCCTCCCCTCGCGCCGCCGCCCCTCCTCCCCCTCCCCTCGCCGCCCCCCTCCGGCCTCCCCCGGCCCCGCCGTCCTCCTTCCTCCCCAGATCTAGATGTGGCATGGTCGATGAAATTTTTGCATTCCCAGATGATTGTTGCTGAAGTTTCTCTATTTTCCTCTTAGGTAGTTCCTCGCTAAAACTTGGGGCTTGTGTGCAGCGGATCAAAACATCAATGATGCTCCTGCTTCTAGTTTACTTCGTGTCTTGAACTATGTAATGCATATCTGCAATTTCAGTCCTAATGTGGTTATTGACTAATTATTTGAATGTTATTATGTTAGCAAATACAGAGACCTAGTGCAACATATTTTTCAATTGGCCCGATTCATTTAGTTTTTCGCTAGATGGTTATCGAGAATTTGTCTAGCCAAGCTTTTGAGTGCAGTTACTCGGTTCCAAGTCAGGCCAGGCTGGTGTCATAGCGAGTGTTCAAGGGTTTGTTCTGATTTCTGAATAAGTTTACCAAAACAAAGAGTTTGCTATGAGTAATGGCTTAAATGAACTGTAAGGGAACAAATTTTGCTTGATGATGCGCCATCTTGCTTGTGATTGATGTTGTTGTTGATCATGCGCCCTTTTGTTGGTGTTGATGTTGATGTTGCATTATCATGATGATGGTGGCCAACTGGCCATGAATCAAGTGATTGCTGAAGACAGGGAGGAGGGAGGCGGGCCCCGCTGAATATATGTGCACTGGCTGAAGATGAAAGTCTGTGTTTATTTCAGTGTCTTGATGGTT
This sequence comes from Melocanna baccifera, assembly GCA_036346265.1. Taxonomy (NCBI): domain Eukaryota; kingdom Viridiplantae; phylum Streptophyta; class Magnoliopsida; order Poales; family Poaceae; genus Melocanna; species Melocanna baccifera. The sequence continues at coordinate 17,596,583 of CM070695.1, forward strand.
CAAAAGATTCTGCAATTTCTTTGATTGACCAAGAAGGTTACTTGAAGGTAGCACTTGTAGCTACTCAGATATTGATTTCTTTCTTATTCTTGTTGACCTGTCTATTTTCTTTATTTCTGTCATTTTGTTGATCTGAAGACCATGCATGCAGGGTTCTGTCCAGAGAAAATCTTCTACAGCAATAGCATTACGGTTCAGTAAGTTACAGAAAGTTCATATTCAAGATGATGTTGGGCATGATTTTGGTGAGGGCAGTAGGTAAGCTCTAAAACCACGTAGCCATTGGAGGTGCACCATGGTTCTTGCTTGTCTTAGTGGCCATTTTATATAGTAAAGGTTGGAATGATGTAGAGAACCAGCGCCGGTGTCGCCCCCTCCCGCTCGGCTCCTGCCTGCAGCCTGCTGGTCTGCAGTCTATGGTGCGTCGGCGGTCGGTCGCCTCCCAGACTCCCAGTCTCCCGAGCCCCACTGCCGCAGGCTACCAGGTACTCAAATTGTATCTCTATTATGTTACATTTTTTATATTTTGTTATCATGCTATGTTTTTCTTATTATGTTTTATATTTATTTGTTTAGTAATGAACTCAAGTTTCATATTAGTAATGCAATTAGCCAATTATGAGATACTTTTGTTATATCGTGGTATGTGTACAAATTAGCATTAGTTTGAGGTTATTAGAGTTCAGCCCGGGGCGTAGCCAAATCCTGGTTCCGCCACTGCTTCCACTCCCCATGTTCCAAACGCCTAATTATACAAAAATCTTGTGTTTTTAATCCTCTATTTTACGCATATATTTTTATTCTATTTCTATTTTTTTCTATTCGTGTGTTTTGAGAATGGTGCGAATCAAAATCATAGAGGCATCATCAACTAATTGTAATTAGCAACAACAGTACGTTTGTCCAAAAGATCTCAATTTTGGATTTTTGTGTGATCTCCTTGTAGCAGTCTCTGAAAAGATGCAATGGAAGAGAGGAAGACTGATTAGCTGATCCCAAAAGGAAAAGGAAAAAAAAAAAAAGAGAACACACATTCGGCAACCCAACAACTTGCCCTCACCTCGGCACGCCCCAGGGGCCTGGCGGGCACGGCCCGTACGTCGCGGGAGTCGAAGCGGCACGCGCGGCGGTGTTCGTGTCGCCCAGGTACGTAGCAGTTTCCGTGGCGCCCGCCGAGCTCGCTTTAGTGCGGCCGCAGCCCGTGCAGCCGTACGCACCCAGGACTCCCAAGTGAACTGAGACGGTGAACGAGGCATCGATTGGCTTTTGCTGGGTTGTTTGTGATTGAGGCCCCGCTAGTTTCAGCTTTTTTTCAGCTTCAGTTTCTAATTTTAGTTTTTTTTTACTATTCAGTAATTTGTCTTTTTCTGAATTTTTTTAGATTTTTTGAGCTTTTTTGCATTTATCTTTTTTTCCCGTGTTCCTTTGCATTGTCCGTAATATGCTAACATATTTTTTCTATTTTTACATTTTTTTAAATTTAATTATGCCCAAAAAGCTAAATCAGCTACAGTAAAAAAAAGCTAGCTACAGTAAAATTTCAGCTAAAAGGTAGAAGCCATCGCTAAAACGATCACCCCCTGAGTCTTATGGTTTCTAGTCATATTTTAGTAGTATAATAAATAGCGATTGCTAAGAGAATCTAAAAGATATTAAAAAGTAAAAAAAATAGGACAGTTATTTAGGTTATATTAGCATCCCTATAAGGGTTGCAACATCCAAAACAATTCATGTAACAAATAAAGATTAATAACCGCAACAAAAGTATATTTTGATCTAAAAAGAGGGGAATCACAAATCTATCAATAAAAAGTTTACTTGCAAAATATAGATCTCATTCCCGTATAAATATGGCAAGATGTACTGCACAAAATTTCGAAGCAAAACAAATTTACTTTACCGCAACTATCACAACATTTTTGGGAATATTTATGCAACAAATGGAGATAACACTTGCTCAAAATCACAAACTTATGCAATAAAACATCAAATGGTCTAGAGAAAACACACAACAAAATACTAGAATACCTACAATAAAGTCATCTCAATTGTGCAACATCGAAAAAATAGAAGGCAACATCGCAACAATCCCTCCTGCTGCAATATCAACACAATGCAACAAACAAATTATTTTTTGGTAACAATCAAGTAAATATGCTGGAACAAATTTCTAAACATGCAAAAATAACTCACCAGAGAAAGAAAAAGGCAACAGTGGCAGCATGGCTTATAGTAGAAGTAGAAAGTGACCTGTCGGAGCCATTAGCCACCAAACCAATGCCTCATCATTGATAGGCAACGGATTTGACATGGGTGAGGCTGACCCACATCATCTCTTCACAGATCTACCGTTGTTCTTCTGATGATGGTGGCACCACCGCACCAGGATAGGGTAAGAGTAATGCAAAACTGCACAATGGCTCCACAATAGCGTAGTTAGCTAGATATCTCCGGCATAGCTAGGTGGAGCTCGACAGAGTTTGTGGTATAGATGTCTTACGCTCGGCTGTGAATTTGGAGAAGCCGTGGGATGGGAGTAAAGTGACAGACAACTAGGAAGTGAAGCATTAGATGCGGTCAGTTGTGAGTTGTTGTGAAATTTGGTAGGATAAAGGCTCAGTTCTTTTTATACCTATGCTTAGGATTTGTCTTCTATTTCTACAGTAACTTACCGTTAAACGGTGTATTTTTTAAGGTGAAGCCTACAGGTAAATTATAATACAAACTATACTGAATTCAGCTGTATTGATCAAAATTACATACAACTATTTTTCTTTAAATACTGTCTCTTACAACCAAATCAGAATTATAAAATCACACCTATAAAACATATAAGTCTCGGTAATAAAGAATCACGGTGTGGGGGGAGGGGGTGGCACTGAGAACATTGGATTAGTTATGCAATGGTGGATGGACCGTCCGGACACATAAGGTCCCATCGGACGTCAGGCTGATAGCATTACTGTTATTTCCGCATCCCACGGCTCCACTACTCCAGCCTGCATTCAGAGCAACACTCAAGCGTGACTCTTCACCGTTTATTTGATCCACTGAAATGCGATCAATGACAGGCCACAGGTGCCACTCATTTTTTTCTGCGTTGCGTTGCATTGACCGGCCCACGTACGCCCCACTACAGGCACCGCGTGCGTCATCCTCCGTCTCCTTTGTTGAGTCGAGTCACGCAGCAGCATTGCATGACTGCAACACCCATTCGTGTATCCTCCTAGCATTAGCTACTTCGATCACGCTCCACCGTTAAACATGCACAACCTTGGTCCGAAAACATCAAATGGTCTATCTTACCAATTGTGAAAAAAAGGCTAAGTTTCTCAAAAAAAATTTAGGAGAAATATAGGATGATGTTTGTTACTATCTGGTTACAAAATATTTTTAATGAGAGATTATAAAGAAATACTACTAGTCCTAGATTGCTACTTCTTGCCTTTATAATCTATTATCCGATCCATAGATCTTACTTGATTCTTCAAAATCTGTCTCTATTTCTCTCTTGTTGTTCGTGTTGTCTCTCTTGAGTTTTCCTCTGTGTCTTCTCTCATCAAACCTTAAATACAGTCGAAGGGGTGTCACTTATCCACATAAGCAGACGGCTTGTTGATTCATTCCATCCAGTCGAGCAAGCGGTTGTTGTTAACGAAAGAAACCTGGTTATTGTTAGTAGAAGAGAATTATGCGGTAACCATAAGACGGATGTAGTCAGAGACGTAGGGCCGAGTCGTCATATAGTTAGAAGATAGATAAAGCACATACTTTATCCGTCGCAAAGGAAGGATGGACTAGAGATGGACCCATATACCAATTTGTGAGGTCTCTAAGTGGCAGCCAGTCGGAAGACTATTCAGTAACCCTCTGACCAAATATTCTCGGGCAATGGTCTTTAAAAGTTTACAATCATATTGGTCTAAGGTTTTAATTGAATATTCTCGGGCAATGGCCTCGCTTATGCGCTGGTGTACTGCTATCCCGTTGCTGGCCGCACCCATGAGGTCATGCCCGAGAAGAAGCTCGCGGTCGAGTGCACCGGCGAGGGCGTGGTGTTTGTCGAGGCTGATGCGGACGTCTCTCTGTCCGACTTCGGTGACGTGCTCTGCCCTCCCATCCCGTGCTACAGGAGCTTCTCTGTGAGCCCGACAGCAACAGCGCCGTCGTTGTGTCACGGGGCATGCCTGCACCAACCGTGGCGCCGGTGTGGGCGAGGGAGCTGCTCATGGCGCGCTCGCCACCGGAAGTCACCCACCGGCACCCAGAGTACAACGAGACGGCGGCTGGTGGGAACCACGATGTGCTTGGCCGTGAGCCGCTCGTGCAACGGCCAGGCGTTCTACTTCGGGCCAAAGAAGATGTCAGCCCAGCGCGAATCGGTCGCCCCAGCCGGCGTACGACGCCGAAGACGAGGTCACTACTACAGAAAGCCTAATACTAGACGTCAAATCACAGACGGTTTCACAAAACCATCTGTGACCGATATTAACTCAGACGGTTTTTATTTGGACACCGCTCGTGTTGATGGCGCCGGAGAAAACGAATATCACTGCATCGTTCTTACCAATGAACCGCTCGTGATATTTTTATTCTGCACGGTTCATTGTTAAGAACCGCTCGTGATAATTGGGACTATCACAGACGGTTTTTAAACAAAACCCGCTGCGATAGTCAATATCGCTGACGGTTTTGTAGTAAAACTGTCGTGATATCACAAACGGTTTTACTACAAAATCGCTCGTGATAATTGACTATCACGCATGTGTTTTGTTTAAAACCGTCTGTGATAATGCTGCTATGTATTTATTACGCCGCTCAGACCGCATCTGTCTTCATTTCGATCCAGATCTAGCCGGTGCTGCAGCTGGAGGCGACAAGGCTTTCAGGCCATTTTTTGGTGGAAGGATACTTATTTGGCAGGAGATTTATTGAGTTCGTGTGAATGCCCTAGATATGGTTAGTAATGAAATTTGTTTTTCGTTGCATATCAAAATAAGTTTGATTTAGCTAGCTAATTAATTTTCGGTGAACTGTTATATATATACTTTGAAGATCTAGCTAATTTAGATGTAGCTAGCTAGCCTCAATGCATGTGGTATATATGTAGTAATAATTAATTAAATTAATTTTAATACTAAGTTGTTTTATATATATGTGCATAATATAGGATCAAGTGGATGTATACCGCAAACCGTGTGAGTGAAGAGTACATTAATGGCGTGTCTGCTTACAAGAGCCGCGAGGAGGATATGTTGAATAAGGGGTGGAATATATGTATTGTCCATGCAATCGATTGCGAGAATTTAAAGATGTTTAAGAATCGAGAGCAGATTGAAGCGCACTTGATTCGGAGAGGTTTCAAAAGGGGGTATACGTGTTGGACTAGTCATGGCGAAGTCAATGATATGCCGCCGGATGACATCGCCGGTGAAGTCAATGACATGCTGCCGGATGATGATTGTGGTAATTCGGATTCGGATAGGTCGCACGATGACAACTGGATCGATGCTTCGTGATGTAGAAGAGAACTATGATGAGAGAGAGTATATTAAATTCGAGGCTTGATGGAGGACTCAGAGAAACCTTTGTTCACGTGCCGCAGTCAAAGTACACGGTTGTCGGTGTGCTTGAACTGTTGAAATTGAAGGCAAGCAACGGTTGGTCCGACAAGAGTTTCACGGCGCTGCTAGGTCTTTTAGCGGACATGCTTCCGGAGGGAAATGAGTTGCCTAAAACCACGTATAAAGCCAAGAAGGTTCTTTGTCCATTGGGAATGGAAGTAGAAAGAATACATGCATGTCCGAATGACTGTATCCTCTACCGTAAAGAGTATGCAAACATGCATGTCTGTCCGGTGTGCAACGCATCCCGATACAAACGTAACAATCAATCAGATGATGCTGGCAAGGGAACAGAGGTGAAGAGAGGACCTCCTGGAAAGGTGGCATGGTATCTTCCTATAATTCCCCGTTTGAAACGGTTATTTACGAATCCAAAGGAGGCAAAACTGCTGCGATGGCACTCGGAGGAGCGCAAGAAGGATGGAATGCTGAGACACCTTACTGATTCCACCCAGTGGAGAAACATCGATACGTGCTTTGTAGAATTCGGTGCAGAACCGAAGAATATAAGGTTTGGATTGAGTACAGATGGAATGAATCCTTTCAGTAGCATGAGCAGCCGACGTAGCACTTGGCCTGTGACTCTTTGCATCTATAACCTTCCTCCTTGGTTGTGTATGAAACGAAAGTATATTTTGCTGTCGATACTTATCCAAGGGCCAAATCAACCTGGGAATGATATTGATGTATACCTAGCGCCGTTGGTTGAAGATCTAAAAGTACTGTGGGACGAAGGGGTACAGGTATGGGATGCATACAAACGAGAGAACTTCACTTTGCGCTCCTTATTGTTCTGCACCATAAATGATTATCCTGCTCTTGCTAACCTGTCGGGCCAGAGTACAAAAGGTGCCAAAGCTTGTACTCACTGCTTAGATGGTACTGAGAGTGTGTGGCTGAAACACTCACGCAAAACCGTGTACATGCATCACCGCCGATTCCTTCGGAGGGCTCACCCATACCGCAAGATGAAGAAACAATTTGACGGAGAGAAGGAGGACGGTTCAGCTCCAAGGCATTTAAGCGGAAAAGAGTTTTATAATATGGTTAATGATTTAGATGTTGTCCTCGGAAAGGGACGTAAATTGAGGGGTCGTGAGAAGAACATCTGAAGAAGAGATCTATATTTTGGGACTTACCTTATTGGGAGTACCTAGATGTTCGACACTGCATCGACGTCATGCACGTAGAAAAGAATGTGTGTGACAGCTTGATTGGTCTCTTACTGAACATTCGTGATAAAACAAAGGACGGTGTCAACGCACGGCTTGACTTGGCTGATATGGACATCAAGCGTGAGTTAGCACCGAGAACAACAGATAACGGACGAACGTACCTTCCCCCTGCGTGTTACACTCTGTCCAAGGCCGAGAAAACAGAACTGTGCCTATGCTTGCATGGTGTCAAAGTTCCGTCTGGTTACTCCGGCAATGTGAAGAAACTTGTTTCGATGCAAGATTTGAAGTTAAATGGAATGAAGTCTCATGATTGTCATGTGCTGATGACACAGATGCTCCCTATTGCAATTCGGAATATTTTGCCGATCAAAGTCCGAGAGACAATCATGAGGCTATGTTATTTCTTTAACACAATTGCTCAGAAGGTCATCGATCCCGAAGAACTAGATGCTCTGCAGGACGAGGTGGTGATGACTCTATGTCATCTTGAGATGTATTTTCCTCCTTCATTTTTTGATATCATGGTCCATCTTATTGTTCACGTTGTGTGGGAGATAAAAATGTGTGGGCCCGTATTCCTATATAGCATGTACCCGTTTGAGAGGTTCATGGGAATTCTCAAATCCTATGTACGGAATCGATCTCGGCCGGAGGGCAGTATTGTCGAAGGTTATGCAAGCGAAGATGTCATTGAGTTTTGTGTCGATTATATGGCTCAGATTTAACCGATAGGTGTTCCTCAATCTCGCCATGAGGGGAGGCTCAAGGGTATCGGAACTATAGGAAGAAAAGCAATCACTCTAGATATGGACGCGTATGCGCAAGCCCATTTCACGGTCTTGCAACATATGACTGAAGTGGCCCCTTATGTCGACCAGCACAAGGATGTGCTTCGGCAACAGAATCCGGAGCGACCGAATGTTTGGATCATGAGACAACACAACAGTCGGTTTAACCAATGGTTGAAGGAGCAAATCGCTAGGAGTTCGTCAAGTGAGATGCTGACATGGTTGGCAAAAGGGCCAACATTTACAGTTGTGACATGGCAAGGATATGACATAAATGGGTACACATTCTACACACAGGCTCAGGATGTACAGAGCACTAACCAGAACAGCGGTGTCCGCATAGATGCATTCAGTACAGATGGGGTGAGAAACTCGTACTATGGGTTCATAAAAGAGATTTGGGAGCTCGACTACGTAGTTTTCAAGATCCTCTTATTTCGCTATCGTTGGGTGCATCTCCCACAGGTGAAGGTTGACAAGTACGGTGTTACTACCGTGGACCTCCAACGTGTCGGGTACAAAGACGAACCATTCGTACTCGCCAACCAAGTTCTTCAAGTTTTCTATGTAACCGACCCGGCAAATAAGAAGCGCCATGTAGTTCTTCATGGAAAAAGGAGAATTATCGGAGTAGAGAATGTAGTAGACGAGGAAGAATACAATCAATTTGACGAGTTACCTCCTTTTGGAAATGGCATAAGGGTCGACGACGAACAACGTGTGAAACTAGTTACGCATTTAATTGATCATCATGAAGGGTTAATTTTTAAAGGAAATAAGCAAGTGGACTGAGAATGGCGACATATATGTGGGCATTTGCATTAATGTATATAACAATGCACGTGTGTGATATATTAGTGAATTTGCGTTTATGTATAAGTGAAAATGTGTGATATATGCATTTATGTATATGTGAATTTTGAGAATGAGTCATACAAATGTATCTCTATGTTCATTGGGCTGTTGTAAAGAAATATACTGGGTTGTTGTAAAGAAATAACTACAGCTGGGCAAAGGCTTACTGAGTGCTGGTTGGTGCAGTTATTAACTACAGCCGGGCAAAGGCTTATTACAGACGGTTGTAAGTTTAAGACCGTCTGTGATTACTATTACAGACGGTTCTAAACTCGTAACCGCTCGTGATACTAAATAACACTGACGGTTCTAAACTCGTAACCCCGCTAGGGTTTTGCGCGTCTGCGCCGATTATTATCACAGACTTAGTCGCAAATCTCCCGATCCCCCGAGCCCGTCGCCGCCGCCGTCCCCCAAGCCCGTCGCCGGCCGCCTCCGGTCCCCGAGCCCGTCACCGTCCCTGGAGCCGGTCGCCCTCCTCCTCCTGCGGGCCCGTCGCCGGCCGCCTCCGTCCCCCCGAGCCCTTCGCCGGTCGCCTCCGGTCCCCGAGCCCGTCACTGTCCCCGGAGCCGGTCGCCCTCCTCCTCCTTCGGGCCCGTCGCCGGCCGCCTCCATCCCCCAGAGCCCGACGCCGGCCGCCTCCGTCGAGCCCCCGAGCCCGTCGCCGTCCCCGGAGCCGGTCGCCCTCCTCCTCCTTCTGTTAGTTTCTTTTCTTTTACTTTCTTTTATTGTGCATTTGCATATGTATATGTATATATATATGTTGCTTGTTAAATCTTACTTGTATATGCATATGCTTAAGATCTTATTGTTTTTAAATCTTACTGTTATGCATATGTATATATATATATATATATATATATATATATATATATGTTGCTTGTTAAATCTTACTTGTATATGTATATGCTTAAGATCTTATTGTTGTTAAATCTTACTGTTATGCATATGTATATATATATATATATATATGTATGTATATATATATATCTGTTGCTTATTAAATCTTACTTGTATATGCATATGCTTAAGATCTTATTGTTGTTAAATCTTACTGTTATACATATGTATATATATATGTCTGTTGCTTGTTAAATCTTACTTGTATATGCATATGCTTAAGATCTTATTGTTGTTAAATCTTACTGTTATGCATATGTATATATATATCTGTTGCTTGTTAAATCTTACTTGTATATGCATATGCTTAAGATCTTATTGTTGTTAAATCTTACTGTTTTGCATATGCATATGTACATGTATATATATGTTGCTTGTTAAATCTTACATATATTGGAATTAAATTTAAGTATGTACTTATACCGCACTATTTACGTATATATGAGAAGGCCAACATGCCATCCGCGCATTCTTCAACATCATCGCCGGAAGCGTCCGCTCCAAAATCAACACGCAAAGCAAGAGGACTATCGAAAAAACCCGAGGGCCGATTTACCATCACAGAGGTCGATAGATCTGGGACCCCTCTCCTTCCAAACAAAGCAGCAAGGGCATTTCGAAGTACGATCGGAATAGTTGCACGAGAACGAATTGAGATCACAATCGATTCGTGGAAGAGAGTGAGTGAGACTCAGAAACGTGAGCTGCTGACAGAGATTTTAGCATCGTTCGAGATCCCAGAAGAACACCACGACTCCGTGCAACGACATGCGTTGGCAGCGGCGTGCAAAGTATGGAAGAACTTCAAGAGCGTGCTTGTCAAGGACTATGTGCAAAAGGATCTAACGCCCTTTCACAAGTATCCATTCCTGGAACCACACTGGGACGAGTTTAAGGCGATGAAGACGACCGAAGCTTTCAGAAGTGCAAGCGCGGCGCACAAGGCCCTCCAGGCAAAAAACACACATCCTCACAGACTCGGCACAGCTGGGTATGCGGGTAAAATCCCGCAGTGGAGGCAGGAGGACGAACAGGTAATCCTGCGGAACACCGCCCCGCCATTTGCCACGATCCCGGATGAGCGCGCTCGAAATTGGATTAGAGCGAGGTCATCTACCATGTCGACGGGGGATATCTCCTTCCGGAACCCTGCAGACCAGGAAGTGTCCCAACGCCTGGTAAGATATCGAACTACGAAACTTGTAATTACTCCACTACTTCCTTGAAAACTAAATAACATGTCGGTCTCTTGCAGGATGCACTGAGTGTCGAATCTGCCCAGGGATCATTCCAGTTAATTAGGGAGAAAGATATACTCTCCGCAGCACTGGGAAACAAGGAGCACCCGGGTCGTACGAGAGGCCTTGGGTTTTATATTCCTTGGAATCAAGGTTTCTCAGATAACCCCGAATTGTATCGGAGTAGGAAGAGAAACAAAGCCGAGCGTGACGCACGTCTACGAGAGGAGATCAAGGCATCTCTTAGAGAGGAACTTGCTGATTACGTCAGAGATGCGGTGCGAAGACAAACAGAAGAAAATCAGCAAGCCGCCGCCGCTCCTATGCTAGCCAGCCCCCCAACCGTCGGAGTAGCTGCGCGTCCAATCCTACGACGGAATGCGAGGGCAGATTTCCTGTGGACGACATCTTGCAAGCTACGAAGTGCAAGCTCTAATTGAGATATGCCTCCGTTGCCTTGTGCGCTGCTTGGGGCCTGGCATATCCGTCCGGTGAAGGGGCCTTGGTGCATCGTGCACCTTTAGCTCCAGGCTTCGAAAAAGTGTGTGTGGATGGTGTGCATGTCAATTTCGATGTCGTCCCGCTATCAAAGCCCCCCAACGACGAGATCACGACTCTAGGGCAAGCCATTGGAACCTTCATCTAGTGGCCCAAAAGTGACATCTGCCTGGAGGCTTCTTCACCGGTAGCAGGTTCCCAAGGGCAAGACGAACCAGAGTGACTTGCACTAGTGCTATCTCCACAAGGTCTACCTCCACCACCGCTACCTGTACCGGTGATGAGTCCACGAGAGCTATTCCCAGTGCAACAACTTCCACCGGTGGTACCTTTACAGTCGACCTACAGCCGAGGCAGTAAGGGCAAAGCAAAGAAGACCGATGATAATATCCCGTACCTGCCATTGGCCCGCAAATTCGTGCTTGGCGAGCCGATGGTCGACCCAGTGAAGTGCCTCCCATCCCTATCGGTGAGTTGCAGGACATTACACGATTGGTATATGAAACAATCCAATAAGCCAGAGAAAGAACGGTGCACAGGTATCACTGTCAAATTCACGCATCATCATTTCCAGCACGAATTTCAAGATGGTGTCTTCGTGGTGACCTTCGATGATTTATTTGATCTTTTCACGCCAACGCCTCGACGCCTCACTCGCTCGATTTGGACATCGTAAGTGTGTACAATCACAGTCTCTGTTCATGTCGTACCGATAAATGTCATCTATAATTTGTTGCTTTCGTGTGTATATATATAGACACATGGTGACTGAAGTTAGAAAATCCACATGATCGGTTGATTTCTTGGACCCACACTTGGTCGCCGGTTATACCATCAACGAGAATGCTGAGGTCGTCGAGAGGTACATTACAGCATCACTGCTGGCTTACCGCGAGAAGGAATATGTACTGATGCCCTACAATCAGGAGTTTCATTGGATTTTAATAGTAATTATACCAAAATAGAACAAGGTAATATACCTTGATTCCCTAAGTAAGAATAAAACCGACTACACAGTTGTCGGCCAACTCATCGATAGGTAAGTACATTTTCTCCATACATAATTATATTTGTACTCTTTCTTTCCTTCCGAATGACTAAGATCAACTTTTTCGAATCACGTAGGGCGTTCGCAACGTACGTTAAAATGGCACAGCTCCCCACGCAACGGGCCAAACCCCTGACACATCATCGAAACTTTAAGGTATTCGCTACTACATATTAATTAATCCTATGCAACAGTTGGTAGTATTAATGCCTCTTGAATTAACACATTCTATCTTTTGCAGTGCCACTAGCAGCAGCCGGGCAACACGTGTGGATTCTACGTTTGCCACCATATGAGACTACTCCTCGATTCCTCGAGAATTACCAATCCCAATAACAAGGTTTGTCAATATTCCCATAATTACTTCATACTTGTCAAGTTATATTATATACGCACATTGATATTCCTATCGACAGGCTGCTTCCATCTCGAAAACTGCATTGCAACAGCTCGACTTTGAAGGAATTCTAGGACAGTGCGCTTACTTTTTGGTGGCTAAAGTCCTACAACCAACTGGAGAGTTCTACAACCCACAATGATTTTTTTATTGCTTTTATCACTCCGGAATCGAGGTCTCGCAAAAGAAATAGATCCATAATCAACGACTTGTCAGGCTGCACAAGCAATACTTGGATGGCAATCATGCACCATCCAAGTAATGCTTATGCAGCCTGACAAGTTTGTTGATTATGGATCTGTTTCTTTCGCGAGACCTCAATTCCGGAGTGACAGAGCAATAAAAAATGCAATGTTACCATCTAAGTGCAAATGCAATGTAGATCTTTTGCAATTGTGTATTGTTAATGGATATTTTACTTCATTTCAATTAATTGATTTGCGAAATGGATGTTTTATGTATGTGAAATGAATTGGATGTTATATGTATGTGAAATGAATTGAGATATGAATTGGATGTTATATGTTTCTGAAATGAATTGAGATATGAATTGGATGTTATATGTTTCTGAAATGAATTGAGATGTGAATTGTCTGTATGTGTACATGTTGATCTGCTTGTTTCAGAGGGCATGGCTAGCATTTCCTGAGACTAGCCAATAAATAGAAATAGATCTAGGGGTAGGAAAGAATATCACAGACGGTTGTTTCTTACAAACCATCTGTGATAGTAGCATCACAGATGGTTTGTAAGAAACAACTGTCTGTGATATTGATATATCACAGACGGTTTGTAACTACAAACTGTCTGTGATACTGATATATCACGGACGGTTTGTGATTACAAACCGTCTGTGATATTTATAAATCACAGACGGTTGTGTCTTACAAACCGTCTGTGATGCTAGATATCACAGACGGTTTGTAGTTACAAACCGTCTATGATATATACTCCACAGACGGTTTGAAAACCGTCTGTGATAACCTTCGATTATCATTGACCCATAAAGTCAGACGGTTCAGAAAACCGTCTGTGATGATGTTTTTGAACCGTCTGTGATAATGATTTCTGTAGTAGTGGGTGCGTGTCATGTTCGTGGTGAACGCTCGCGGGCGAAGCCCGCCGCTGCCTGTGGGGTTCTACGGCAACGCGTCCAATTTCGCGGTGGCATCGTGCGCGGCCGGGCACCTCCGGGAGAGCCCGCTAGGAGACGTGCTTATGATGATCACCGAGGCGAAGGCCATGGCGATGTCGGATGGCTACATGCAGTCGGTGGCCAGCCTGATGGTGGAACGCGGGCGGCCACGGCTCGGGCGCGCGGCGCGGACGTATCTCGTGTCTGATATGACGCCGGCTGAGTCTGAGAGCGTGGACTTCGGGTGGGTGGAGGATGTGTATGGCGGGCCGGCGGCGGTGATCCTGGCTACGTTTCACTTGAAGGTGAAGAATGGGAAAGGGGAGGAGGGGATCGTTGTGCCGATGTGCTTGCCGTCGGCGGCCATGGAAAGGCTCGAGTTGGAGGTGCACACGAGGCTGAAATTCGAGGTACCTGCATGTTACTCTGTGTAATCGGGGAAGAGTAAAATGTAGCACATCTCAAATTGATTTCTTGTCAACTACTACCTCCGATCAAAAAAGTTGTTGTTTTAACTTTTTCAAAGACAGCGAGATACCATTTTGACCAATAAATATTTATAAAAGCGTAATGGTATATTCAAACTACATACTTTATATAAACTACGTATATCGAAACTACATATTTTATATAATGTATTCAGTTATAACTAATAAGGTTTGACTACATGCTTTAATTCTAGAACATTTTCCTTTTCTAACTGAAGGGAGTAAATACTCAATTATGTGTTTTTAGTATAGCAGGCTTTCATACGTAAAATAATGTGTCATTTTATGGTGGATGTCGGCAAAAGTGTCCCATGGGAGTTACTAATATTGACGGTTTTGCCGATCATCATGCGCCAGATAATTTTCAAAAGTATATTGCATTTTTTTACCCTTCATATATATATGCTTGGAGATATGGTTTCCGAATAAAAAGAGATAATATATTTTATGTAACTAGAGAATGGTCGATTCCACAAACTGCTATTAGCGAAGGGCCTAACTACTGTATACCATTTGGTTCAATCAAATTTCTATTATATGCCATTACCATCGTTAGGGTACATTTACGCATGAAAAATGACGATTTTGCCCTTAGATCAAATTTGTCCATATGATAAAATTTAAATATAGAAACAATTGGCTTAGCCAAAATTCTAAATTTTTTTGGTGGATCATTGGGACAGTGTACAACTCAAATATATAATTCATGAACTGAATCTTCCATTTATTCTATTTTTGAAATTTAAATCCAAATTTGCCTATTTGAGCTATTTTTAAACTAGGGCAAATTCACTGTATCAAAATGAAAAATCATATTTTTCAAGATCTATGGACATCTTAGGAGCAAGTGAGAATTTTTTTTTCAGAATTTTTAGACCTCAATTAGTCTGTGTTTATAAATAGTAGCTATTATTAGCATTTAAATTAAAAATCAGAAATTTTTCTTTGACGTGCACTCCACCCGTCCGCCTTGGGATTAGCATTGACGGGGTTCAAGACAAGACAAGGCACCCCAACGAAACGAGGCCTACAAGTCGTACGCACTCCGTTTCCCACCCCTCGGATGGACATTGACGAAGCCGGCCGCCAGTCCAAGAGTGCAAGTTCGGGGGACGTTCTGCTATGTATTAAGGTGAACACAAGACTTGTTGCCGGGGCGTAGCCTGTGGTCTGCGCAAATCTCGTTTGGACTCTGTTGAGTACGCGTGGAGCCTTTGGTCTCCGCGCATCCTATTCATACACCGCGGAGTGCACGCGGAGCCTCTGGTCGTGTCTCAAATGTACTCCACGGAGTGCATGCGGAGCCTCTGGTCTCCGCCCGTCTCAAATATACTCCGTGGAGTGCGCGCGGAGCCCGTGGTCTCCGCGCGTCTTAGATATACTCCGCGAAGTGCGTGTGGAGCCCATGTTCTCTGCGCGTCTTAGATATATTCCGCGAAGTACGCACGGAACCTCTAGTCTCCGCACACCTCAAATATACTCCGCGAAGTGCGCGCGGAGCCCGTGATCTCCGCGCGTCTTAGATATACTCCGTGGAGTGTGCACGGAGCTTCTGGTCTCCGCACGCTTCAAATATACTCCACGAAGTGCACGTGGAGCCCATGGTCTCTGCGCTTCTTAGATATACTTCGCGGAGTGCGCGCGGAGCCTCTGGTCTCCTCGTGTCTTAGATATACTCCGCGGAGTGCGTGCGGGGCCTGTGGTATCCGCGCATCTTAGATATCCTCTGCGGAGTGCACGTGGAGCCCATGATTTGCGTGCCTTAGTTATCGCTTGGGACGACCAAGTTCCCAGCGCTTTGTACTCTGCAGAGTATACCGAGTGCGCAAGGCAGCACCACGTGATTTTGGCCTGGGACGACTATGTTCTCAGCGCTTTATACTCTGCAGAGTACGCCGAGCGCACAAGGCAGTACTGCGCGATTTTGGCCCAGGACGACTATGTTCCCAGTGTTTTATACTCCGTAGAGTACGCCGGGTGCACAAGGCAGCACCGCGCAATTTTGGCCTGGGACTACTATGTTCCCGACGTTTTATACTCTGCAGAATACGCCAGGCGCACAAGGTAGCACCGCATGATTTTGGCCCGGGACGACTATGTTCCCGGTGCTTTATACTCTGCAAAGTACGCTGGGCACACAGGGCAACATCACGTGATTTTGGCCCGAGACGACTATGTTCTTGGTGCTTTATACTCTGCAGAGTACATTGGGCGCACAAGGCAGCACCACATGATTTTTATACATATATATGCATATGCTCTGTAGAGTGATGGCCATCAACAAGATGCATGTGAACATAATGCAATATTGACATGTACCCACTTGCGTGGGGAGGCCTTTACAGGTACATCCGCTGGGTATAATGGTCATGAATTTTCAACGTATAATACCATCTCAGCTGATCTGTATTCCACGTATGGTTGAGAGCATGGCCTTCGAGTGTGGATAGGCTATATGCCCCTTGGCGGAGTCTATCGATCACGATGTATGGGCCTTTCCACTTGGAGTCAAGCTTTCTGACTGTAGCAGCATGCAGTGCCTTGTGCAAGACCAGGTCACCTACTTGGAAGCTCCGCTGGCGAACGAGTTTGTTGTATGAACATATACTTCGAGATATGTTCCACCGCGCTTGCTCGGACACCATCGAGAAGATCAAGGGAGATTGCTCGCTCAGCAGGTGGCACCGAACCAATGACTCACCTGGATCCCACTTGAATCTCTTCTGGAGTGATCGCCTCATCGCCAAAGAGGAGCTTAAATGGTGTGAACCCTGTGGGGCGTATTGCCGTTGTGCGAATGGACCAAAGCACACTCAGCAGCTACTGCGGCCAAGTGCCTTTTGGGAGGCCCACAAGGCACCTCTTAACCCCTACCAAGATGGTGCCATTGGCATGCTCCACAGCCTCGTTGGATTGTGGGTGTCCTATAGAGGCGTAGTAAAGCTTGATACCCATCTGCTGGTAGAATGCCTTGAAGGCCTCCGAAACGACAAATGATGCTTTGCCATAAAAGGCGTTGTACCATGACCGAAGTGACCTTCGATAGGGCAGATGCCTCTGTCTACTTGGAGAGTATTTGTAGGCAACTACAACGAACCGTAGGTCTCTGGGGGGCCTGGGGTAGTAGCCCGACAATGTCAATCCCCCACCGGGCGAGCGGCCAGACCGGCGAGATGGGGTGCAGCTCGCTTGGTGATTTGTGGCCCATCCATGCCATCCACTAACAGCTCTGGCACTTTTAAACAATATCGTATGCGTCCGTTGTTGCAGTTGGCCAGTAGAAATCTTGCATAAATGCTTTGCCAACAAAGGTCCTTGGAGCAATATGAGAGCCACAATGGCCAGCGTGAATGTCAGCGAGGAGTTGTTGGTCTTCGGAACGCGAGAGGATCGGAGGAGCAAGGCACAGACCGCACGCTTGTAGAGTATGCCCTCAATCATCTGACAAGTCCGTGCCATTTGCTGCAGCCATTTGAGTTGGAGGGGATCGTCAGGTTCACGCGTCCCCTGCAAGAACACGGAGATTGGCTCCTGCCAATCATCAGCGGGCATAATCTGGTGAACAAGGTCGGCAGCGCACTTGCTCTACTGGATGGTCAGGATGGTGAGGATTTCAAAGAACGTACCCATCTAACTTCGCAGGCTCGCCACCGTGGCGAGAGTGTCGGTATCCTCATTATCCGCCCTCGGAATGGCGTTGACCATAAAGCCCAGAAAATGATGTTCCCTAGCTCGAACTGCTACCAGGTACTTAGTGAGGTCATCGCAGTTTACTTCATAGGACTTGTCAATGTGCCCTGCCAGCAACCGCGAGTCAGTATGCGCTAGGATCCCGCAGGCCCCAAGGGCCTTGAACTTGCCGAGGCCAAAGAGGAGGGCCTCATACTCTGCCACATTGTTCGTCGTGGGGAACTCCAAGCGCACCAAATAGGAAAGACAGTGGCCCTCCGATGTTGTGATGACCGTGTCAACACATTCCCCCAAAGCGCTATAAGCTCCATCAGTGTGGAGCATCCATACCAGCTCCGCAGGCTACAAGGTCTGAAGTTGGGCTAGCGGCGTCCACTTCACGATGAAGTCCGCAAGGATTTGTGACTTGATCGCCGTGCGAGAAACATAGGTCAGGGAGAAGGGCGCCAGCTCAGCCGCCCACTTGCCAATGCATCCGGTAGCTTCCTTGCTTTGCAGCACCTCCGCCAAAGGGAACGACAAAGGCACCGTGATGGAATGCACGAGGAAGTAATGCCGCAATTTGCGCGAAGCCATCATAAGCGCGTAGGCTAGCTTCTCTAGCTCGGTGTATCGTGTTTTGGCTCCTTGGAGGGCCTCCGACACAAAGTATACTGGGCGTTGAGCGATGCCTTCCTCCCAAACAAGGATCGCACTAACTGATGCCAAGGCCGCCGCCACATATAGTAACAGCGGATTTGCCGGCGGCGGAGAGACCAAGGTAGGGAGCTCGGCTAGGTGCATCTTGAGTTCGCTGAAGGTTGCATTGCATTCGTCATTCCATTGGAAGCGGTCACACCCACGTAGCGTCTTGAAGAACGGAAGCCCGCACTCAGCCGATCTAGACAGGAAACAGCTGAGGGCAGCGAGGTGGCTTGCGAGTCTTTGGACCTCTCTTGTTGTTTTAGGCGGCTCCATGGAGAGGATCGCATCAATCTTCTCTGGATTCGCCTGAATCTCTCTGCCACACACTAAGAAGCTAAGGAGTTTGCCGGCTCGTACCCCAAAGGCGCACTTTTCCAGGTTGAGTTTGACGCCGGCCCACCGCAAGATGGCGAGGGTCTCTTGAAGGTCTTTGGCATGGAATTCGGCTTGTCTGCTCTTGACTACCACATCATCAACATACTCCTCGACATTTCTGCCCAACTGGTCGGTGAGGACAAGTGTTACGAGTCGAGTGAAGGTAGCCCCCGTATTTTTCAAGCCAAATGGCATGCGGGTAAAGCAATACGTGCCCTCTGAGATTATAAAGCTCATCTTAGCCTCGTCCTCAACAGCCATGAGAATTTGATGGTAACCAGAGTAGGCGTCCAAGAAGATCATTTGCTGACAACCCATCATGGCATCGACCAATTGGTCAATTCGTAGAAGTGGGTAGTTGTTCTTTAGGCACGTTTTGTTGAGTTGGTGAAGTCGACGCACATACGCCATTGGCCTTCTTCACCAATACCGGGTTGGCTATCCACTCTGGGTGGCGGATTTCACGAATGACTACAAAGCACAATAGCTTCGCGGTCACAGCCTTAGCGGCTTGTTGACGCTCAAGCGACATACGTCTGAGTTTCTGCTTAACTAGCTTAGCATTAGGGCGAACTACGAGGTGGTGTTCGATGATGGATCGATCTACCTCGGTAATATCGTCCGGCGACCACGCAAAGACATCGATGTTGGCGCGGAGGACTTGGAGAAGCTCTCGCTCCACTGCCGCGTCTAGTTCTTCGCCTAGGGACACTTGTCGGGGAGTCTTCGAGTCGTCCAAGGGGACCCTCTTGATCTCACCATCAGGTTTAGGCTTGGGCTCCACCCCAGAGCCGAGGGTGACACAAATGTAGGCACGGCAAAGGTCTCGTTGACCACGTGTACCTTGCGAGGAAGCCCTCGGGCACCCAGCTCTATCTGGCGAGCGAGGTCTTGATCCCCGTACACGGTGATGATCCCGCGCGGACCCGGAAGCTTCATACACAAGAAATTATGGTGCATAACTGCCCCAAAAGCATTAAGTGTAGGACGGCCAAGGATAGCATTATAAGGGTATGGGAGGTCAACAACGTCGAAAGTAATCTCATCACTCCTCTCCTGGTCACCCTGCCCGAAGGACACTTAGAGCTGAATCTGTCCCACGGCGTGGAGGGGCTGACCACTAAGAGTGGGACCCCAGGAGGCTGTAGCCGACTTCGGGGAAGACCCATCTGGTCGAAGGCTCTAGCGAACACAATGTCCGCGGAGCTTCCACCATCAACCAAGATGCGCCTGACATCGCACCCCGTGATGGTAGCTCATACCACGAGAGGGTCCTAATGCGGGAAGTCAATGCCCTCGGCATCAGCTGCGGTGAATGTGATGTCACTATGCGCCCAAGCCGGGGGCACCTGCGCAGGGTATGCGGCGACATGATGGAGTCGACAGGTATAAGCCTTCCTCTGTCTCTCAAATGAGAATTCCACGCTGACCCCCCGGTAATGACATTGATAACCCGACGCTGCGTGCTCTCCGATGCTTCTATGCGAAGGTTAGCAGGAGCAGGAGGAAGTAATTGGCCCTCTGGAGGTTGTACGTGCGCTACCACCTGCGCCTGTACTTCAAGATCCTTATCCCTGATGACGCTTTCTCGAAGCGCCACGACCGAGGGGCAATTCCAGGTGAGATGGCCACCACGCCCATGCGCCTCACACCATAGCCCTTGCAGCTGCTGACCATAGAATTGCTGGCCACGAAGTCCGCGATCGCTATCTCAGCCTGGACCTCTCCCACGGCCCTGACCTCGTCGGCCTCGGCCCCGACCAGCAGGGGCGTTATCACTGCCACCGCTGCCTCCACTGTCGATGTCAAAGACGTACTTCCGTTGGCCTTTATGCTGCCTGCAACCAGAACCCTCCGTCGCGTCCGGGACTCGCTTGGGATAGGGGGCGTCTCCTTGGCAAAGCTGAGCATCCTCCTCCGCTCTTGCATATTCTTCCATCTTGTCGAAGAGTTTGACCACTGTTTTGATGGGCTTGCGACATTGTACTCAGCCAGTGGCCCCAGTCAAAGGCGTCGTATCACTACATTGATAATTGTGATTTCATTCACATCTTTAACTTGACAACATATCTTAGCAAACCGCTTGAAATATTAGCGGAGCTTTTCTGCAGGTCTCTGCCTAATAGCGAAGAGTTGGCTTGTATCAACTCGCTCGGTGTAGTTTCCCTGAAAGTTGTTGTACATACAACTCCAGATTTGCTCCCACGAGTACACTGAATTTGGCTCGATGGTGAAGAACCAGAAGAGCGCTATCCCCTGAAAGACGAGTGGTAGGCCCTACGCCTTTGTAGAGTTGTCGCCTCCCGCTACCTCGATGGCGGTTTCGTAAAAGCACACAAACTCTCGGGGGTCCGCATCACCTTTGTATGGTTCGATCGTAGGCATCTTGAAATCATCTGGCCAGGTGGCTTGCTGCAAGTCAGCGGAGAGGGGGGACTCCAAATCTACATGCCGAATACTCCTTGGTTGGCAGGCGGGGCTTTGCAGTTCTCCGCTCTTTCAGTGGTGGCCTCCCCGATCGCCGCCGGAGGTGTCAGATGACTTCGTGCCTCTTGTAACTCCCGCATGGCACCTCGGAGGTCCGTCAACTCCTGCTGCAATGCCCCAAGTGCTGTCAGCAGCGCGCCCTCCGCCCCTTGTCCCACAATTCCCCCCGACCCAGGGGTGTAAGCTACGAGATGACTAGGTGCACTGACCTGGCAATCGGCTGTGCCAACTTGCTGGCCGGTGCCAAGAAGCACGTTGGAGTGGTGAGCGTCACGGTTGATGATGGGGTTCGGCCGAGCGTCCAGACCACCATCTACCCCAGAGCTCCCTCTAGGGGCAACCGATGTGCTGGCGACGGTAGCGGCCTGACCACCTGCGGGACCTATGGGGTCGACACGATTAGGAGCGACGTCGGTACGAACCTCACTATCGACAGCCGCCTTGACGCTGACATCTAGACCAGCCCCTCGTGCCGACGTCGGTCGTCCACTCGTCGTGGCCCTAGCCTGAGCAACCGTCGCCACCGTACTTCGCTTTCTCTTTGACTCTTTGTTGCCGCCTTAGGTGCCATCGTCTTGAGATCGTGGCCCTCAGGTTGATTCCCCACGGACGGCGCCAACTGTTGTGGCTACCGACCAAATAGTAAAACGAGGAAATTGGTAGAATCTGTGTGAATGAGAGATGTCTTGCCCTCGGTATCACCCCAGGAGACCTTTTGTATAACTGTAAGGCTCTTTTTACAACACTATCCCTGGTTACAGGTATTGCCTTAGAACATACTTGCCCTTTACATATTTAGCTAGATCTCTCGGGCTTACAGACTCTTTTGCATCCCTACAACACCACGCATGCCCTGTACACATGGTACTAGGCCTCTTAGGCTTGCAGGTCGAATGGACTTAGATGAAGGCGATGCCCACAACAATTTCGGTCCGTCCAAATGCCGGCTATATGTACAGCTAGCCCTTTCGATCTCTGCCTGCCTACCTCCCTTGCAGCATGGTTACGGTGAGGCCGCACGCGGAGTAGGCCTCATCCTGCTCCCTGAACCTGTCCCTGTCCGAGGACGTGCACTGCATCGTGAAAGTCGGAGGCCGCGGCATCGGCAGGGCGGAGCTGTCGCTGCCCAGCGTCAGCACGACGTACGAGATGTCCGGCCGGTCGCACGCGTGGTCCTGCACGCACAGCATCGCCATGTGGATGCACCGCAGCGCCTCGCGCGCCGAGCACGACCCCCGGATCGACGGGTCGATCAGCTGCTCGCCCTTGTCCGCGTTCCACAGCTGCCACGCCTGCGCATTCGCGATCACCGCGCGAGATCAAAACAAGTTAGCATCTGTTCAGAGATGAACAAATGTTCGGTGAGGAGCTAGTGCGTGCTTACATAGCCAACAATGTTCAGTGAGCACTCCATGTGGTGGAAGCTGCTGTTCTTCTGGCCGGAGATGATCTCCAGGATCAGAATGCCGAAGCTGTACACGTCGGACCTCACAGAGAATAAGCCTTCCATTGCGTACTCCGGCGACATGTACCCTCTGACGACACAACGAAACAAATTTTCAGTAACCAGCGCATTGGCACTCCTATTTAAGTCGTTCCAGTAAAGCGCTTACAGCGTGCCGACGACGCGGTTCGTGTTGACCTGGTTCTGATCACCACCAAAGATCCTCGCCATGCCGAAATCCGAAATCTTGGGGTTCATGTCATGGTCCAGGAGGATGTTGCTGGCCTTAAGATCACGGTGCACGACGCGGAGCCTGGAGTCCCTGTGAAGGTAAAGAAGCCCTCGAGCGATCCCTTCGATGATGTGGAACCTCGTCTTCCAGTCCAGCAGCCCTCGCCTCGCCGGATCTGACGACCGACCAGCACCAGTCTCGTTGTCAGAGTCGTCTTTGCATGTTGCAAGAGACTGTACTATAATCAGGTAGACCTGATGGAAAGGAGCGTACCGAAGAGGAAGGCGTCCAAGCTTTTGTTGGGCATGTACTCGTACACCAACATCTTCTCTTCCCCCTGAATGCAGCACCCGAGCAGCCGGACAAGATTGCGGTGTTGCAGCTTCGCGATCAGTATGACCTCGTTCTTGAACTCCTCCCGCCCCTGGCCTGAGCTCCGGGACAGCCTCTTCACCGCAACCTCTTCGCCCCGGGGGAGTATCCCCTGCAATTGAATCAGGCGAGCATCGTTAATTCTGTAAATCGGTACATTGTAGCATGTATGGTAGTAGATTGTGCTATCTTGCTGTACTACCTTGTAGACATGGCCGAACCCTCCCTCCCCAAGCGTGTTGGAGTCGCTGAAGTTGCCGGTGGCCGTTGCTAAGGTCTCGAAGGCGAACAGCGGCAGCTCGCAGCTGCTGCCGTCCTCTGCTTCCTCAATATCAGGTTGTTTTGGCTCTGAGAAATCCTGCTTTGCGTCCCTGCCAGAATGCAACGATGAGAGCTTTGTCTTTTCTTCCCTACCAACAATGCCAAGTCTCTCTGCACAAGATGAACCAAACTTGTCATACCCTGTGGTCTCGAGATGAGAATAACTGCTTGTAAATCGTTAAAATCGTTTATATGGCGAGTTCAGTGTTGCTTTAGAAATGAACTGCTCACTCACCTTTGATTCTTCTTCTGCATTTCCACAGGAGAAGGCCGCCTGCTACCAATGCAACCATCACGACGATGGCTAAGATAACTACTACTGTTATCCATCGCCTCCGTTTGGAGCCTGTTTCTGGGCAGGTAAAAAAAAAAAGAAACAGTAAAAAATATCAGCCATGTGCAATTGTCAGGCAAGAAAATTTTCTACAGTAACAAATAAACAGTACTACCTATGAATCTACCCTGTCACAACAGAAGAAAACTTCAAGAATTGATCAAAGTTTCAAAGATTTGGTCCCTGCAAACTGTGCATGTGGTCTGCCAAAACCACACATGTATTCAGATCAAGTAATATAAAAATCACAATATATGGTCAGACATGTTGACCTACATGGTTAAAACATGATTTGTTTCACATGTTCCCTGTGTGGTACTGCTAATCACAATGAGTCATGCTAGCGTACCATATACCATTAAAAAGGATTCTAATAGTGTATACCAGTTTCACTAGGTTTCATCAAAGTTTTATGAATTTCATAAGGTTTCAGAGAGTATCGAACATGCCTTATGAAATTTAGTCAATTTAGACATAAAACTTCCTGAAACTTTATAAAACATAGATATAAAACCTTATAAAACTTAATCAGCCTAGACATGAAACCTCTTACTTAAAACTTTATGAAACTTAATGAAACACTATAGAACTTAGTTATGAAATCTTCTGAAATTTTATAAAACTTTCAAAATTGAAACTTAAAGCTTCACAAACTAAAGCTTTAAGCTTCAAAAGTAAGTTTCAACAAAAATTAAGTTTTAGAATAGATTTCAATAAGGATTGCAAAAACTCCAGTGAATTTTCAGCCAACTAACAGGATACCTCGTGGCCGTCCAATCTAAACTCTTGAATGCACCACATCTATTCTACACCATGTCACTTCACTTCCTTGTTTCTAAATTCAGAGTCCCAACGAGACTTTTCATGGAGCTCCCCTTACCCTCCCCCAATCTCGATCCCTCCTTCCTGCTCTCTCTCTCCACGTTGAGCACCGACGGCAGATTCGTCGTAGGTGGTGGCGGATCTAACACTGAGCCACCTCAATTCGGTCCCTATCATGGCAATGAGCGTGTGCATGGACTGGCAGCCGTGGGGCGCGTGAGAACATGTGTGGTGGCGAGCCCGAGTTATTTTGGTGGTGGCACGCGAGCTAACACGATAGTGTCCACAAGCAGGCGCCCTCAGACTGGCCATTGCACCTAGGAGTGTGTGCACATGGAGGTGCTTTCTCTTGGTTAGATTTGATGATGATTTGATTTTAGATTGGTTGGCATGCGTGAATAGTTTGCCAAGGAGAGAGAGAGAGAATGCCTAGATTGTTAGTTTGGGACGAAAGGGGAGGTGCAAAGGTGGCGGCATGCTGTGGAGGCGTGGAGACAATGGTTCTGAAATCTCCCTTGAAACTACTTGATTTTTTGTTGAAATTTGTTGGACTTTTTGCAATCCTTATTGAAATCTATTCCAAAACTTACATTTTGTTGAAACTTAAAGTTTTAGTTTGTGAAGCTTTAAGTTTCAAGTTTGAAAGTTTCATGATGTTTCATAAAGTTTTAGGAAGTTTTATGACTAAGTGTTATGAAGTTTCATGAGATTTTATAACTAAGTTTCATCGTATTTCATTAAATTTCATAAAGTTTGAAGAGGATTCATATCTAAATTGACTAAGTTTTATAATATTTTATGTCTAAGTTTTAAGGTGTTTTATAAGGCTTTATAAAGTAGGAGGCTTCACGTCTAAGTTGACTAAATTTTTATGAAGCACGTTCGAAACTCTTTGAAATCTTGTGAAACTCATGAAACTTAAATAAAATCCAGTGAAACTTGTATATACCATTAGAATCTTTTTTAACGGTATACCGTACGCTAGCATGACTCATCACAGTATACTATTGGTGAACCTATCCACCCCACGGATACCGGCTTCATCCAAAAGCTAAGATAAAGAATAAACCACGTTAGTTCTTTTTCATGAAGCCGTCAGATAGCATTGTTTTCCCCCCATCTCAAATATTCTAGTTTATGGAAAAATTTAAAGATATGTCGTTGTTGGAACAATCTTTAAGCTAAATAAAAGATTGACATGTATTGTTCTGTTCTCATAGGTCAGCATCTGGAACAAACGGCTTGCATATGTTCAGAAATCAGAATCAGAAAGTTTCATTTGCAGGCCTTCGAATATGCAGACCTTTCTAGCTGTCTCAATGCGTTATCAACAATGACAGCTGAGAAAGCATTAGAAATGGGCGTGACCGGAGCATCTGGAAGGCTTATCATCCACAGATTCAGCAAAGATGATTGCGACTATTTATTCAGGGGAAAAAAAAAGGGATATGCTTTGAGTTTTCTAGGGGTGAAATGCTTCACTAGTTTTCCCCCCACCCTTCACAATCACTGTTCACTGGTCCAAATTGGCAACCATCTTCTACTCGTCTATCCTGGTGATTTTAATTCGGTGGACTGCCAAAAAGACCCCAAAAACTTCACATGCATTTACACTGGAACGGATTGCTGCTACCTTTTCTATTTCCATTTCAGTTTAACAATATCCCAAAGATTCCATTGTTTTGTTCCTTTTCTAATTCTTCCACACGGCTAGAATCGTATTCCTCGTCGATAAAGAACATAATGTCATGTTTTCTTGACATTCAGTGGTTTGGCTGTTTGGCATGTAGCCCAGTCAATCATGTCTTAGAACAACCAAACAAAGAATTTTGCCTTTTCAGTAAGCATTTAGCAATATTTCCTGAAGAGCCAAGAAATTTCCTGACAAAAATTTTGTAGCCCTATTCAGAAGTTCTAAGTTCATAAATCATAACCTGAACTAACCAAGAAAAAAAGCATATGTGTTTCTTACCTAATACAGAAGGTGGCACCTTGATGTACAGGTCATGGCCCTCTCCTTGTGGGAACTGGTAGATGTCCACCAACTCCTGCCACCAGGTCAAGCAGCTGGTGTCGGCGCTGTAACTGTACGCGCCACACGAGCAGTTGGCTAAGCACGACTGCCTGCACGCGTCCGCGTCGCCCACCGTCGTCCCCCAGGCGGCGAAGTCCGGCAGCTTCACTCCTGGGAGAAGAGCGAACACGTCGCCGCCGCCGCCGCTTATGTTCCTCTCGCTGCAGGTCAGTGGGGTGCTCCTCACACAACCCTGCTTCCAGTTCCGATTGGCATATTCTTCTTCAGATTTCGGCTTAAAACCTGCAAATTTATATGATTCAGACATATATGAATTGTCATTGCATGCAGGATCGAATTATGCATGTCATGTACGATCATGATTAAGCAAGCAAGCCAAGAAAAAGTAATATATATATATATGAGATTAAATCGGGTCAATGCAATTTGCAAAGCCATTGCTTCGGTTCGTGGGGAGTTTGACCTTTCAAGCAGGTGCAGACGGCCTGGCCATTGTCGTCGGCGGCGCACTCGGCGTTGGGCCCGCACATGTTGTACGCCTGGCAGGCGATCGTCGGCTGCGACCAGACGACTTCCCACTCGCCGGTGTCGTCGAGGAGCATGTAGCACGTCTCAGTGCCGTTGGGCTGGAGCACGAACCTGAACAGCGAGGTGTTGTACGCGTTGAACGTGTAGGACATGACCCCGTTGCTCCCCGGCGCGTCGCCGGAGAGCTTGAAGCCGTACACGTAGAGCGACCTCCACGGGACACCGGCGAAGCTGGAGCCCGTCCACTGCCCCGACCTCCAGTACGTGGTGTTCTCGCCGCCCTTGCTCTCCCATATGTAGAGCTGCGCCGAGCCGAGCGGGTCGAGCCCGAGCGTGAAGTTGCCGGTGGCCGGGTCGCCGGGGCTCCTCCAAGACGTGAACAGCGTCCGGTTGACAGCCCCGTTCCTCTGGTCGAGCGTGATGCTCATCCCGGGGATGAAGGTGTCCGCCGGGTGGTCGAAGCTCTGCCACACCGTCTGCCCGCCGCCGCCGGCCAGCACGAGGTTTCCCGTGTCGAGGATCCTCAGCGTGAAGTTTCCCAGCGGCGACGACGTGTTCGTCCGCCACATGACGCGCTCCCCCTCCAGCACCTGCAGCTCGCCGGAGCCCGTCACGGTGGCGGAGTACGCCGAGGCCGCGCTCACCGGCGCGTCGCGGTTGGCCACCCACGGCACGGTCTGCTCCGCGGCGTTCGCGTACTGGACCCCGAGGTACCGCCGCGCCGGGTCGCCGCCGCGCGGCGTGATGAAGGTGAGCAGGAAGGTGCCGTTCGCCGACAAGAGCATGGCGTTGCCGGCCAGCGACTGCCCCTGCGACAGAGTGTCGGTCGCGTCGACTTGGACGTGCACGTAGAGGAAGACGAGCAAGGCGAGCGCAGCAGCAGTGGTGGCATGAGCCATTAATGGCGCCCGGTTTCGAGCTTCTTAGCTTGTGTTTGAGAGGAGAAGAGTGAGTTTCTACTGGCTAGAGAGCTGCTGCTTTTGCGGATGTATGAGCGCGAGCGCGAGAGCCGCGTGGGCAAAGCAATTAAGCCGCATGGTTTTGAATCGGAGTTTGATCACAGGATTCGCTGGTTAATTAGCTAACTGGTCGTGTTATTTTGGCGTAGTGCGGCTATATTTAAAGCGGTATGGAAAGGAAGGAGCAGCGAAGCTCGGCGTTCACATTGTCGAAGACGTAAGGCTGCACGAGCGACAAACTAGCATTTGACCGTTTCATAAAAAAACAAAAACAAAATAGCATTTGAAATACTGCTAGGAGTTAACAAACGATGGCGAAATGATTGCTCAGCAAGAAGAACTCTCGACTATTCCTGTCGCGATGTTTAATAATCCGATTTACACGTAATTGATTCGCGGTTAATGGTCCAACAAATCAATTCAGTTGCTCTCGTCAATCTAGTAAATATTTTGGGTTGCTTGTGTAGTATTTGATAGTGCTTGTGAGAACCAGTATTTTCTAATCTTTTTTAATTAAGAAATTAAGACTAATAGAAATTAATTAGAAATTGATTAAAATAATTGTGCAAGGAATTTCTTAGACCAAATAAATAAAGACTTTCCATAGAACAAACCTAATTAAAAATTACAAGTCACCTTGCATAATTCAAATTTTCGAATACCAATTCCTCTCGACATGATTCTAATCAACACAGGTCAACTAAAATAGTCATACTGCATTTACAATAATAATTTCATTAATCAAGTACTAATTAAAATTGTTCCTCGAATCAAATAAAAATATGAACAGTCCATATTACATTAATACAACAGTTCAAATTACATTATTTTACATCTCAAATTACATCCAATAACTATAATTCTCGATCTCCAACAATTACAGTTCAAATTACATCAAAGTACAAACCTTGATGTCAACCAAGGTTATCGTCTCCACAATATAAATAACTACGTTACAATTTTAATTACATCAATATTGCTAAACTAGAACAACCAGCATTGTTAATTGTGAAGAAAACCAGTAGCAGTAGACCAAAAAAGACCGAACAAAATAAATAAATGAAAGTCAATTTGCTGTCAAAACCTGTCCAGTTTTTAGAATATCGAACCTTAGCACTCACCGAGATATCATGACCATCCGGACTCGACCAGCACATCTCACTTAAGTAGGTTTCATCACTTGGCGAAAAACCAAGCTAACACCCCCTTATTTTTCACCGACCCAATACCACAACCACCCTATGGACCGGTGGTCTATGAGGGGTACCCAAAGATTTAC
Organism: Melocanna baccifera; assembly: GCA_036346265.1. Classification (NCBI taxonomy): domain Eukaryota; kingdom Viridiplantae; phylum Streptophyta; class Magnoliopsida; order Poales; family Poaceae; genus Melocanna; species Melocanna baccifera. The sequence continues at coordinate 17,626,294 of CM070695.1, forward strand.
CCCACTACAGTAACAACAAAGAGAGCTATGGATAAAGCCATTTCACCCCCACAAACCCCTAGTCAATGAGGGGCTCCTCATTTTTACCAAACCAACAAAGAGATGAGAGGAGCCAAAGGATAAGGCCAAGAAACCAATCAAATGAAGAGAGAAGCAAAGGGATAAAACCAAGCCACAACAGAGAGAGTCAGCACTCCCTCTCCTTCTTAAGCAAACCAATAGAGAGAAGTCAGACCATTCTTAGGGCCTGTTCTTTTTGGCTGCAGCTGATGGCTTTTGACTGCGGCTGATGGCTTTTTGACTGTTTGCGACAGAGATTGCAGAAAGAGAGATACTCGCTTGCAATTTTTGATGGTACAGATATTAGTTTTTTAACGTGTACTACAATTAACTTGTAGACCCCATCTTAAAAAAATACTCCGTTTAAAAATTAGTTACTATAGCAAAAGCCAAAAGCGACTTTTAGAAGTTGCAAAAGAACAGGACCTTACTCTCCATTCCATTTCCCTGCCCTGCTCATCCCATTTTCAACAGAAACCAAGTAAACACACAGAGAGCCGAAACAATAGGCAACCACAGAGAAGGAGCATAGAGGGAGCCAAAAGGAGGAAGAGCCTAAAGGAGTTGGGGAAGACTAAAGGAGTGAGGACCACGACCGTGATGATCTAGAACCGCCCAGACCAAGCTAAGGTTGACAAGGACCAGAGGGGGAGAGCGTCATTGCCACCACTGCCATCATCGTAACCTTTTCATTTTCAAATCGACCAAGCCAAGTAGGTCACCCTTGCTTATCCATTCTTGTCCATCACAACACAGCACAACACCAAGCCTCCACGGCCAAGTATAGTAGCGATAATAAGTAGGAGGAGGAGTATGCCATGGGTGAGACCACTGCAGCGACAGCGTGCCACCGTTGGAAAACCACACGCACCCAATAAACACCGCACACCCCAATGTGTGGGAAGCCTCGAGCCCTGCCTTAGAAAGCCAAAGTAGCAAAGCCATCACCACCTTCACCCATTCTATGCAAAAACCAACTAAAATCATAAAATGGAACGAGCTCAAATCATGAACAAAAATTAACAGAGGGGGAAACAATTTTTAGTAAGGGGGAGCTTGATTCCCAATGTCTGACAACAGATCCAGAGGGGCCTAGGCCAGGTCCGGCCTGAAGCGGGCTAAGGTGGCCAGAGGAGCAAAGGAGGAGTTGGCTGGGCACAGGAGCTGACTGGGAGTAGGAACTGGGCATAAGAAAAGGAGGCAGGTCCGAGAGCGCAAGAGGCTGAGCTAGCGCTATGTATTGAGCGGCGGTAGGGGGAGGGCCAGGGAGCCAAAGGAAGGGGAGCTGGCGCCACCAAGGCCAAAGAGAAGAGGGAGTCGATGGGTGCGGATTCTCTGACTTAAGTTACGGTGACTTTACCGTTCATCTCTGGATGGACGGTTCAGATTAAAAGGTACATTTAATCTGGACCATCCATCCAGAGATGGACGGTAAAGTCACCGTAACTTAAGTCAGAGAATCCCGAGCGGGAGTCGACTGGACAGGGAAGAGGAGAGAAACAAGGAAGAAATGGAGAGAGAGAAAGGGATGGCCCCAAGGCCATATGGCCAAATAGGAAAATGAGGAGAATGAGCATGTAATACTAGTATTTGCATACTGTCATCCAGATCACGCCATTGCATGTTTAAATATCCAGTTAATTTTGGTTATTTATATTTAAATTGCAGAACTCATTAATAATTATTCATGATTATTAAAATAAATTAATCATTGTTAGTAGACTAAATATTATGCGGTGATTTAAATAGCAATTAAGTTTTAAAAATCTAAAATCGGCTAAATTAATTTTAAGGATCGCACGGGAATGGAATAAAGAGAAAACTGGATAAAGAAGGGGGAAACTATCATGCACCCTGATATAGATAGAAATGATCCCAGATTTATTTAAAAGGGAAAATTTATCATATACCCTCTTCATAGATAAAAATCTAGGATATACCCTCCTACACATCCAAATTCATCATATACCCTCCTCCAATCTATTTGCTTTACAAAACACCCTCTTTGCCTCCTCCAAATGACGAGACTACCCCTCCTCCTCCTCTCGCCATTTATAGGAGGAGGGGTAGTCTCGTCATTTAGATGTGTAGAAGGGTATATGATGAATTTGGATGTGTAGAAGGGTATATCCTAGATTTTTATCTATAGGGAGGGTATATGATGAATTTTTTCTATTTAAAAAGATAGATAAACGTGTGCTCACCTGTGCAAAGTCAAACAGGCATAACTGCTTGCGTAAAATTAGCCATTAATAATTATTCATGATTATTAAAATAAATTAAGCATCGTTAGTAGACTAAATATTATGCAGTGATTTAAATAGCAATTAAGTTTTAAAAATCTAAAATCAACTAAATTATTTTTAGGGATCGCACGGGAATGGAGCAAAGAGAAAAATGGAGAAATAAGGGGAAAATGGGTAGGCCAGAATCCACTGTTAACTAACATGCACCCTGATATAAATAGAAGTGATCCCAGATTTATTTAAAAAGATAGATAAACATGCGCTCACTGTACAAAATCAAACAGGCATAACTGCATGTGTAAAATAAGATAGAAATATTTTTTACAAATATATGTATGCGTATATCTACTTAATCATGATTGAGCGAAAAATTACAAAAACAATAAACAAAATATCAATTATAGCCCTTAGATAAGCCACATAACTCCACATTAGTAAACTAACGTCAAGCAACAAGTATATGATATAATTGAATTAATTTACTACAATCGATTTAATTGGTCAAGGCATCACCATAGGAGCACATCGGCATGTCATATTTTATTGTAATTTTGTAAATTAAGTCATAGCCTATGTACTAAATGCAGGTGATGATCTGAGTCACAGAAAGGACTGCACTCGATCTTACCTGAATCTAAACTATTATTAAATTCCAGGCAAACTTTCCTTTGATCACTCTAACTAGTTATATCAATTAAAATAAAATTACTTTTATAATACATATTATTATCTATTGCATTAAAATGCTTTTCTTAAAAGAATGCAAATAAATGAAGAAATAAAATAGATAAGATGAGAAAAAAAGAAAAAAAAGAAGAGATGAAAGAAAATACGGCGTCGCATCTAAGAAAATACAGATGATCCAGTTGTAAAGAGCTCAAAGTATCTACGGGTAAAGTGATACAAGCCTGCACAGTGCTGATCAAATTATGAATTCATACCTGTCTACTGGATTAGAGGCTACGGAGACCTACTGGAGGATCTTTCTCTTCATCTGGATGACTAGCATTATTTCAAATATTAAAACTTGCAAATTCCACTTAATTTGAAAATCTATTTTATGAAGAAAGGATGAGATAGAAAATATGATAATAAGAAAGAGATGAGTCATACAACACATTTATTGTTATTAATTCTTGTTGAGTACATTAGTACTCATCGTTGCTATTAATTCTTTTGTTAGATCCCTATCTGGCTGGGGACTACCTTAGGTTGGACGTGGGGTATTCAGGCCTAGAGGATGCTGCATGGGACGAGGTGAGCATATTGAGGACCTTGATGAGCTGGATGCCTTACTCGAAGGTTAGGACGAGTAGGTTGCCTTTAGTGCTTCGTCTCCAAGAGTTATGATATTTAAATAATTGTATCGGATATTTGTATAATTAGAGTCTACCAAATAACTTCTGTAAAAGTTCTGTAAATTAGAAAGTTATGTACTAAAGGCTTTAGCTTTGTGTAGCAAAGTATTGTAATAAGAAAGTACTGTCTTTAATTATTGTTCTGCTGCAATACTCTGATAAGCTTATTATTTAGTAAAACGATATTATACCGAACAAACAAATAATAATTCATTACTTAGTGTTATTAATCCTTGGTAATGACACGGGCGTCACTCTGATGGAGCTGACCATTGCCACCAAAGGTGATCTATTGAGCCTCTGGCGCTGCATTGCGATGCAATCTGTGTTAGATCCAAGGTGAGTGGATTGGTGTTGTGGTGCATCAACCTGGCATCCACTATTTATGTTTCTTCTATGAACGTAATGCACTAGTTTTTTTGCTCATTTCAGCTTTAATTTCTGACTTGTAATTTACTATTTTTAAATTTTATTTTTTTCTGACTTTTTAAGTTTTTTGGCTTTTCTTTTTTTTCGTATTCGTTTGTATTATTCGTGATAGACTAATCGTTTTTTTTCTTTTTTAAAATTTTTAAATTTTAATTACGTTAAATAAGCTATCATCAACTACAATAAAAAAATAAGTTATCTACATTATAAAATAAACTATAAACCAGATTATTTAAACCGAACTTCGGTACACCCGTTTTCCAGATGCTATACTGTATATACTAACCGACGTATCTGACAACAGGCCAAACAACCCACTATAGACCGCTAGACACTGGCGATTACAGTCGTGGGTTCCAAACCCCCATTTTCCTTCTTAAAAATAAATATCATAAGGTATATTGAGAGAAGATAAGACCTCAACTTACAAGAATCTGTGTATATCTATCATATACTATTATAAAATGATATTAAAAGGAGCCTCCACATTCGCCGATAGAAATTGTTGATGCTATTTAGAGAGAGAAAAAAGAAGGAAGAACACAGTTTATTTCGGTAGATTTAGATTACAATGCCGTAGATTAGTAGTATAAGTATACACTCTAGCTGTTTCAACCGTATAAGAAATACAGCTATACATATATGTATTATAGTATTTAACCACGCAAGTAGATTAATAGTATAGGTATACATTCTAGCTGTTTCAACTGCATAAGAAATACAGCTATAAATATGAGTATTATAGTATTTAACCACGCAAGACTGGCCGGTGAATCTCTACAGCCCAAAATTTTTCTATTTTAGCCCTATTTTTGAAAAATATTCACATTTAGACCCCTGATAGTTTTAATTCCGTATTTGGACCCAGAGGTCGGCGCCGTGCCCCACGGCGCCGAGGTAAAACGTCTCGGTGCCGTGGTCCATGGCGCCGAGGTCGCATGCCCGCTCCAGCGTGCCGGCCTGCGTGGTGCCGAGGTGGTAGCCACCTCGGCGCCGTGGGTCGTGGCGCCGACCTCGGCGCCGTGGATCTTGGCGCCGAGCTCGGCGCCGTGGGTCGCGGCGCCGAGCTCTGGGACAGAGCAAAAAGTCGGAACCCCCTCCTCCCCCTGACCTCCGCAGTCCTCCCCCTCGCTCTCTCCCCGCCGCCCTCCTCCTTCTCCCCAGCCTCCTACCTCCTCCCCTCCCCCCGCCTCCCCCTCCCCCGGCGCCCCTCCCCGCCGCCTCCTCCCCTCTCCCCGCCCCCTCCTCGGCTCCTCCTCTCCCGGCCCCGCCGCCCTCCTCCCTCTCCCGCAGGCCCCTGCTCTCCTGGCCCCGCCGCCCCTCCCCCTCGGGGATATTCGGCGGCGCGTAAATTCCAGGACGGGGGAGGTGAGATCACGGATAGGCACAAATTGGGGCACCGTAGCTTCAGGGGCTCTCGTTGATTTATCGGTAAGAAATATGGCGTCATTTATTGTGTACATTAGTTACTTTCTTGTAAACATTGCATTTACTTTTTTTTTGTTTTCCAAGTCATGCTGATTTCCTTCGTTGATATTGTAATACGTGATCTCTCCACCATTCTTATGTTATCATTCAATGGTTAAACATGCTAGAAATTTATATTTTGGAATGTTATTGCAAAGCTTGGTCTTTCCACTACCTTGTGTGGTGTGTGTTATCTTCTTTCATTGAAGCTATAATGCTTTTTATACCAGAACAACTGCCTTTTGTATTACAGAGATGGCCAGAAGAGGAAGCTATATTCCGCCTCAGTATATTCCTTTATTTGGTTGCATGCTAGGATACATATAAAAAAATAAACGTGAAAATGTACCTAACTGCCTAGTTAAATATATTTGCTTTACTGTCATCAGATTTATCATATTGTGGCGGTCACTTGATGTTTTTTGTAGTACGTAGTTTACTAGGACTCTAGGAGTGAGTGCATGCTTTAGAGAGAAATTTGATCTCAGTTATTACTAATGAGAATAATCTTCCTTTTAATTTGTTGAGGATTGAGGTCGTTTGCGATCAGTTAGCGGGGGCTTGGGGATTTGATGATTGGTAGATGGTTCCCTGGGTGACAAGTTTCTTGGTGAGGCATTGTGGATAATGTTACTGATTAAACTATGCTAACTTCATTAATTTTGGATAAATTAGGTAACTTACTATTGCCAACCATAACTTCTCAATGGTGGACAACTGTTTCATAGTATGGTTTTGTTACTGATAGTATTTGAACATGTTACTGATGGTATTTCAACATGTTTTCTGTATGAACTAGATGGACAACCTAGTCACCCTATATCATGGAGGCAGTGTGACAAGTGATGATTATGAAAATGTTCGATTTGTTGAAATGCAAAGTGTGCCTCTGATATTCAGTGATAGGCCGTCGTTTAGTGAGTTGGTTGCTAGGGCCTGGGAGGAGCTACATTGTCATGCAAACGAGGAGAGCATCACAGTTGAGGGGTTACTTCACTTCTGTTCGAAAGACACAATTCTAAGGCAGTTGATCTTAATTGGTTATGAGGATCAGTGGGACAAATATGTCAAATTGGTTATGAGGAATGAGTTCCAATGTTTGGACCTTGTTGTGCGGAACGTGTCCATTGATCGCACCCCTCATGGTTATTCACCGGAACTAGGTGATCAGGCACCCTTTGACCGTTCGTTACCGGACCTTGCGGTGGATGTGGAAGAAGTGCCTGAGGTGCCCGATGCTCTATCTGCCCCGAACGAGATTCAGATTTCTCAACCAGTTCGAGTTGAATGTATCGTGGCGGTCCCTCAGGATCATCCCAGTAAGTGTCGAGCAACACTTTAGCCTTTCCCGTCATTCCATTGTTTTGTCTCAATCCCATCGTTTTCGTGCTTATGATGCAGGAGACATTCCTGATAATGTGGGTGTTCCTCCCGTTGCTTCATCTGGCAACGTTGAAAAAGTCTGTAGGGACTCCAACAGTGTGGATGTTCAAATTGTGGATGATCTGGAGCCTTACCTCCTCCATCTGTGGATGTGGTGTCGTCTACCAGTTGGTCGTCCCACGGTTTTGCCTCCTCGTCCATGGTTCGCAGAGGTTCCTCTTCGTCGACGTCCGACATTTGCATATCTTTGGGACCAGGTCTCAGTTCCCTACGCCAGGACGAAGCGGGCATACCTAGAGTACACGAACGAGCTAGATGCGCTCACGGCTTCCAATGTAAGTTAATTCCATTTGGTATCGTGATTTTCATTTGTTAGTATAGTACCTTACAAGTTAATTGTTGCTATGCAGGTTAAATGGGAGCCGTACGTCGAGCAAGAGGTGGAGGCCATTCAGTTCAGCGCACTGTGCAACATAGACGAGGCCCTCTACAGGATGAGGTGCCCCCTAATCTGTTTCTATCCTGTTGAGTATCACTTGCCACATAGAGTTGCACGCCAGTTTGGTATGAGGCAGCTGTGGCCAGTAGCGTCGTTCTCCACGTCTGTGGCCTTGCACAAGTAAGTGCCATGCAATTTCAATTCTAACATTGGATTCCAATTGCACAGAGTTTCCACTAATTTTACCTATTGGTTTACGTGACATGCAGATTTCATCGTCAGCGACAGAAGAAGGTCACAGACTTCGAGCAGCACCACCACGTGTACGTTCAGGAGTGGGGACACTTTCAGGACCACGTGGATGACAACGACGAGCCGCACAGCAACGAGCACTTCCGGCGGTACCAAGTTTGGTACCAGGCTGCGACGTGGAGCAAGCTTAAGGGACAATGGACTCAAGATGACTATGCCGACATTGAGTCCTTCGGCGACGAAGACACGCCCTCCGACCAGTCTACTCGACTTGGGACGCAGGTGGAGACGGCACCGATCCTAGACCGAGTGGTAATGTTCAATCTCATTGCTTATATTTCAATAGACATAAATACCACTACATATAGCCAAATATCCATTCTTTTGCTTGTTTGCAGGGCAACACCCTGAAGCAGTCCGTACAGGACATAGAGAGTTTGTCTAGGACAGTCGGCGACGTCAGGACGCGTAGCTTCCTAGAGGTAAGCTTCGACAAAGCCACTCACAAAATTAGTGACCTATATTCTTCGTATCTTGTTGGTTAACAAAATGTTGGACGACAGAGGCTAGCAGGTCGGCTACGCCGTGCGGCTGGTCGTTGTGATTGCAGGACAGGCGCGGCGAGGGACGTACACGTGCCTCCGACCAGATTTGTAGACCCGACGCGGCAAGGGTCCACAGTACAGAGCTCGTCCCCCATGAGGAGCGACACTTTCCCAGCCCAGGGCGGTCACGACGACGACGAGGACGAGGTGGAGCAGACTTACGATGAGATAGGCCCGTCTCAGCTCGTAGACGCTCCTGTGACTCAGCCTCTACCACGCAGACGCCGCCGCGAGCCTAGCCGTTACACTCCAGGCAGCGACGCACTTGGTAAGGGTAAGGCTAGGAGGCAATGACGGAGACTAGCCGTTTCACTTGTATGGACTGTTATAACGTTATGGACTATTTGTACTTTGTTTGTATGTACTGAGATGGGTTTTGTAATGAGCTACTTGTTGTATATATGTGTATATGTTATATTCATGTGTTATTTGTGTTTAGAGTGGCTTCAAAAATAGAGAGAACTTGCCGAAAATTTCTGACTTCCACGATATAAATAGTTCACGTGACAGGAAGAAGGATGCAGCGGAGCCATCTTCAGGGCGCGACAAAAAGGGGAAACAACCACGCTACACCCAGTAGACAAGTTGTAATAGACCCAGTCCGCACGAGAGGTCGTACGAGCAGTTGGGTCGGTTAGTCGGATATCATGCTATATGCTATGCATGTAATAAAAATGTACGCGCCATGTTCGTCCCAACTTTATAAGCTTATTATCTCGGCTTTTCGCATGCAATAGCCGGGAAAGAATCTACTTACTACTAACGGCAGGTTCATTCTCTCAGAGTTTGAGCACATTATGCTTCTTAATAGATTCCAATTGGAGTAGACCTTTTAAATTCTGTACTATCTGTGGCAATCCAAGATCAATCATTTGGGCAGCAAATGCACCCTTTGCCAGCAAATTACGGAAGGACATGACAACAACTCTGACAACCTTAAAAAAATTAGGAAAAAGGCATCATTATGTTGAAAATTTTTATATGAAATAAATGTGCTAACATAACATTCCAAGAGAACTTCAAAGCTCACCTTCTCTTTAGTAGAACCTTTGACAACCTCTACGAGTCTTGGCATAACCCTTGTAGTGGACATGTAATAAACTGCTGCGTCATAAAAGGATAAAAGACAGATGCTGAGGCAAGTTTCATAGAGGAGCTGCACAAGACACAAGGGGTAAACAGAAGATTAGCAAATTAGTTCACAAATTACAGAAGAGGAAACATTTATGCTTGTTATGTATGTATAATTGGACTGCCTAAAATCTTGATAAATGAGACATATCTCTGCAAAGATAATTGCCCTGTAAACAGTAGCATATGAACTATGGGATCAGCTCATCCCAGTTGGGACTTGGGATGGTGCAAGATTTTTGCTCTGTCCCAGAGCTCGGCGCCGCGACCCATGGCGCCGAGGTCAGCGCCACCTCGGCGCCACGCAGGCCGGCACGCTGGAGCGGGCATGCGACCTCGGCGCCATGGACCACGGCGCCGAGACGTCTTACCTCGATGCCGTGTCCCACGGCGCCGACCTCTGGGTCCAAATACGGAATTAAAACTGCCAGAGGTCTAAATGTGAATATTTTTCAAAAAAAGGGCTAAAATAGAAAAATTACGGCTCTACAGCTGTGGTACGGGCAGTCTATCCCTGGACCGCGGTAAGTCGAAAATACAGGAGGGACCCTTTGTAAATCACCAAGCTATGGCTGCCACAGTACAGCACGAGGCTACTGTTTAGAGACGTCACGAATCGCTGACCAAAGAAAGCACCGTGTTTTTTTTCCTCAGCGACGACGACAGCAGGCGCAGTCGAAACTAGTGCAGATGATACTCGGAAGAGTAAGTAACCAACGATTTCCACGAACCAACCAAACCAGGCCGGGCGACGGTCGCTCACTGGTTGAGCCGTGCGTGGCGACAGCGACCATGTCGGTACCTACGAAGACCACTGTTTAAGCAGTGCGGATCTCAATATTTTGATCGTCCGCCATGATCTTCGGATCCTCCGCTGATGATGTTTCCCGTTCCGTTGTTAGTGTGGATATCGAAAAGCCACCTTCGTTACCTGTCATAGGTGAAGGTGCTGTCTTATTAGGGGGTGATCGTTTTAGCGATGGCTTTCGGCTTTTAGCTGAAGTTTCACTGTAGCTGGCTTTTTTTTACTGTAGCTAAGTTAGTGGATAGTGTAGTGAATAGTGAAAAAAAACTGAAACTAGAAGCTGAAACCGAAAAAAGCTAACTTGAGCGGGGCCTTAGTGTGTTGCTATCATGGGACAAGGGAGCGCGCACTCCCTCGTCCTTGTTATGGTGGTCTCAGTGGTGGTACTCTTCCGCTTTGCAGTTAACGTGGTCTGTTTTGGTACCATCACATCTGAACATTTCTTTCTCGGCTCGTCGCTTCTATGTCAGTCCTCACAGACGGCACCGATTATTGTGGTTACAGACTAAACAGTGAATAAATGGCTACGAAAAAGCCACAAAGGGGTTACCTGGAGCCTTACAAACCTATCTAGATTTGTTTGATCAAGAAAAATCTCTCTCATGATGCCTTAAGACACATATTTATAGTTATGATAAGACTTATTACATAAATATTCATATCTAGGTCTATAATTATAGGGGTAATATCGTCTTTTTCCTTACGACAGCTCTTTGTGGCCTCACAATTATTGAGACTTCTAGTACAATGTGCTGATTAGGCCAAGATAAAGGCTACTCTCCTGGTACAATGAACTGACTGGGTCAAGGTAGGAGCCACACTCCTAACATCTATATACTATTATAAAATGATATTAAAAGGACCTTATTTTGGTAGATTTAGATAACAATGCTGTAGATTAATCAGTATAAGAATATGTTCTAATTGTTTCAACTGTATAAGAAATACAGCTATAAATACATGTATTATAGTATTTAACCGTGCACGTGCAAGACCGGTGAGTCTCTACGGCTATGGAACGAGCAGCGTATCCCCGACCGCGGGAGTCAAAGACACAGGAGGAACCCTTTGTAAATCACCAAGCTACAGCTGCCACAGAACAGCCTGGCACTACCGTTTGGAGACGTCACGAATCGCTGACCCCAAAAAACACCGTGTTTTTTTTTTCACTCGGCGACGACAGCGCGAGCAGTCGAAACCAGTGTATCTGACACTCGGAAGAGTCAGAGCAACCAACGATTCAACGAACCAACCCAGGCCCAGCGACGGTCGCCCAGGAAAAACACGAGCGCACGTGCTCCCGTTTGGAACCACCACCCGGCCGACGGGTCAGCGAAGCAGCGTTCGCTCGGCTGCAATGCAACCGCGACGCGCCGGTCTCTGCTCGCGCGTGGGAAAAGGCACCGGGGCAACGCGCAGAGACGAAAATCCAAACAAATGGGAAAGTTTCTTAGCGTGGACTCTTCAGTAGACTTCGCAAGTCTAAAATTGCATATCATCAGTAGTATAATAAAGTTGAGGGACTCTCCGGTCGAAGGGCATACCTACGTGTCCTTCTTCGTAAAAAAGTCTCTCGAGTTTTCGTAATTACGTATAGACCTCTGATTCTTACAAAAAAGTTCATGATTTTTTACGAAAAAACCCCTTCACTTTTTTGTTGGATAGCGCCATGTGGTTTCTCGTAATTACGTACAAGCCCTTGGTTCTTTAGAAAAGGTCATCGGTTCTTTTTCAAAGAATCCTCCGCTCTTCTTTTATTGCGAATAGACCTTCGATTTTTTCGAAAAAACCCTCCGCTTTCTTTTTGCTGTGAAATTTCGTCTCTTTTGTTTCGGTCCACACAGTGGCTGACGCGACATGGCGCCGTGTCTATGTGACTAATGTCATCAATATTCATCTCTCTGTACATTATCGTATTAAAAAAACACAGGAAAAAACCAAGTACAGCCAAAAAGCATCTACCGGAGCGAACTAAAAGAACATGGCCGATGTCCGTTGGTTTTGTCCGACGTGGTCAACGCACAAAGCAACCCATCCGCTGACCGAGGCTGGAAGCTGCTTCCTGCAAGTGCCAAGTGGCCGCTGGAGTCGCCAATGGCGCGTAGCCTGGCCCACTCGCTGACACGTTAGGGACGACCACGACTCGCTCCGCCCGTTTAACAGGCAGCGTTAACCGACACAGAACCTCGAATCTAGAAGGGGGACAAAACTGCTGTGTTCAAGGCGAACCTCACGTTCGATTCTGTTTAGATAGGGGGATATATTCAGGTTATATATGCAACCGAAACAGATAACAAATTTACCAAGTGCCAATACGATGAGCCGTCACCGTCAAGTCTAGCTCGGACTCAGCTAAGTGGACTAGCTAAACTCCCATCATGACAATGAACTTTCCACTGTGAGTTGTATTCTGGAGAGCTTCGGAATGGTTCAGACGTCGCAATTCCCCTGCGAAGTTATGAGTTTTTGGCATACATTTCTTGTTCAACAGATGGGATGCTAAATTAAGTGAGGGGAGATTTTACTCTAGGAGACATTGTGTATTGTTCAGAGTGATGCTGTTGTAAAAATTCTTTTAACAAATCGCGGTAGAACTGCCAGAAAATTTTCACACATGGCAAGTAGTTTTGTAGAAAGTTATTTACTTACTAATCTACAACGTTGTATGGTTTTTATTTTTTTGTGATTATCATATGGTTAGCTTATGCACACTATGGGTTGACAAATTACAATGGTTACTATACTACAATCACCTCCACAGATTTCCTTTTGCAAAATTGAAGGCCACTTTACAGATGACATAAATGAATTTCCGTACAAATTGGCGTGATCAAACTCCCAAATTCCTAATCTACGCAAAACAACACCTTTGAAACATCAGAAAAATTAGGAAAAGAACACACAATGATGTCGTAATTTTCAGTATATTGTCCCTGCTATGCTATCTTCCATGCAATTGTGTCATTGACATAGTACCGATGGAGTGGCTCTTATCATTCTCACTGGATTTGCTCGTCTCAGTAGCACGGCCGTGGAGCATCAGGGTAGGCGGCCTCGGCATGGGAAGGTTGGCGCTGTCGCTGCTCAACATTAGGATGACTGCAGGGATGTCAGGACGGTCTTGGGCATGATCTTGCACACATAGCAATGCAATGTGGATGCATCTCAAGACTTGTCGAAGTGAGCACGCTGATCTTATCAATGGATCGATCAGTTCCGCAGCCTTGTCTTCATTCCATTGTCGCCATGCCTAAGAAATGGTTGTGAAGTCAAGCCATGAAGGAAGAAAACAAAATAATATGATAAGTGCGGGATACGGGGTAAGTGTGTGCTTACATATCCTGCTATGTTCAGCGAGTCCTGATGACCGTGAAAGCTGACAGCCCTCTTCCCCGTGATGATCTCTAAGATCAGAATTCCAAAGCTATAAACATCAGACTTGACTGAGAAAATGCCTTCCATCGCATATTCAGGAGACATGTAGCCACTACAAAAACAAAATCAACTTTAACATAACGCAGTGGTAATATTGTGGTTATTGTAAGGTCTATCTGAATTGCACATACAATGTGCCAACGACACGGTTCGTGTTGAATTGATTTTGATCCCCTCCAAACATCCTTGCCATTCCAAAATCTGATATCTTGGGGTTCATGTCTGTGTCTAGGAGAATGTTACTGGCCTTGAGATCACGGTGAACAATACGTAGCCTTGAGTCACGGTGGAGATACAGCAGCCCTCGAGCAATACCTTCAATGATATTAAACCGTGTCCTCCAGTCTAGGAGACCTTGCTTTTCAGGATCTATTCATCCACAGTAATCACGATTAGATCAGTACACTTGTTCATTCAGAGGAAGAAAGGAAATGCAGGGAAGTGATACGTACTAAAGAGGGATACATCTAGACTTTTGTTAGGCATGTACTCATACACCAAGATCTTCTCTTCTCCCTGTATGCAGCATCCTAGTAGTCTGACAAGATTGCGATGCTGCAACTTTGCAATCAGTATAACCTCATTCTTGAACTCCTCAAGGCCTTGACCTGAATTCCTACAAAGCCTCTTCACGGCTACTTCTTCCCCCCCAGGTAATTTTCCCTACAGTGATTCATGATATCAATTATTATGAAGCCAAGTGTAATACAAAGATTAGTTTGTCATTTATAATATGACACCTACCATATAGACAGGACCAAATCCTCCTGCACCAAGCTTGTTGGAGTCAGTGAAATTACAAGTAGCAGCTTTTACGCGGTCCAGGGAGTAAACTTTGAGTTCATGACTTTTTCCATCCTCTGTTTCATCATCAAAAGGAATCGACTGTGACATATCCAGCATAACATTACTCTGCTGAGATCGGGTAGATGAATGTCTTGACCTCCAACTTCTGTACACTGCATCTGCTCCAGAATGGTAGTTAATATTATGAGTGCCTCCCAAGAGTTCATTTTGAAACATGACTAATTACTATATCTGTTGGTTCACAACTACATCTTTTTTAGCAGAGTTTACGATAGCATGAGTGCATGATAGCAGAGTTCATAGTTTTTCTAATCACTGTAAGGCATGATTAATAATGGAACTAACTAGGACACTTAACCAGTATAACGACTAATAACCACAGCTTAAAAAAACTGGTCATTATACAAAAGATCTTTGGATGACAACAGAAAGGAGTGAGCTTTTACTACATGTCAATCAGTGAACAAAAATTCACAGAACATTACCTTTGATATTTCTGCCACGCTTCCACCACAAAAAGAAGCAAGCTATCAAAACCAATAGTACCACGGCAGACACCATTGTGACTATTTTCCAAATTGCGTGATGTGAGCCTGCTCATCAAGGGACAGCAGAACCCAACATAAACATCATAATTTACAGGGGAGGAAATACGGAAACATGCATATTTGGACTCTGTTCTTTAGATAATCGTCATCACTTACGCAACTCAGAAGCAGGAAGCTTGAGGTTTAGGGTATATCCCCAACTCTGAAACTGGTAGACGTCAATCAGTTCATTACCCCAGGTTAGACACCCCACTGCAGTCAGGTAAACATAGGCACCACATGAGCAGTTGTTCCGGCAGGCATTTATGCACCCAGCCTCATCATTCACAGTAGATACCCAATATGAGAAATCTGGCCACTTGATATTTGGGATAGGAAGAAATCCATCCGTAGTTTGGTTAAACTGACAATCCAAAGGTGGGTTCCTGACGCAACCTTGACTCCAATTTCCTACCTTCCACTGATCCAGCAACTTCGGCTGAAAACCTATTGAAGTAAATAAGAAAAATGGTAAAGTCACCATTCTAACTAGTATTTATTTTTGTAAATACGTATGAAAGAGTATTACGGTAAAAATTGTTAGAGATATTCCATATATATGTGTAATTTCCCAACTGTACAAGGGATTTTCTGCATAAGTGCATACCTGTACGTGTATATATATTGGCCCCATAACCTCATGATGAATACAAGCACTATTCATAACATGGTATCAGAGCCTAGGGTTTTTCATACCTAGGGCTTCGTGCTTCTCTCCACCTTCGCTGGATCCTCTCTCCATTGTAAGCCGGATCCTCTTCTCCGCTTCGCTGGATCCTCTCTCCGCCGGATCCTCTTCCTTCGTCTCCGCTTCGCTCGGATCGAGGCCGCCGCCGCCCGTTGCCGGTCGGATCCGCGCCGCTCGGAACCGCCGCCTGGTGCCGCCCGTCGCCGCTTCCTCTCGCCGCCACTACCCGCCGACTGGGAGCGCCGCGGGAGCGGCTTCGAGCCGCGCATGCTCGATCCACCGCCGCGCCGCTCGGAGCAGCTCGGTCACGCGCCGCTACCCGCCGACGGGGGGATCCGCGCCGATCGGAGCCGCCAGCACCGCGCCTGGGAGCAGCTCGGTCCCGCCGCCGCTACCCGCCGACGGGGGGATCCGCGCCGACCCGCGCTGATCCGCGCCGATCGGAGTCGCCGGCACCGCCGCTGGGAGCCACCGCCGCCGGTCGTGCGCCTCTCCCAGGCCGAAGCTCGCTGAGGTTTCGGCCTTTGGGCCTCCCCCCTCGTTTGGCCATTAGGCCTTTTTAACAGAGGGACTCATTAAAAAAAAGAAAAAAAAAGAAAAAAAGAAAAAAAAAGAAAGAAAGAAAAAAATGTCTTCTTCTACAGGATCAATCTCTATTCCTCGTTGCCCGGTGATTTTTGATGGTCTCAACTATCGGGATTGGTTTCAGCATATGCGTCTTCACATGCGTGGTCAGCGTCTTTGGGAGTTTCTTACTGGCGAGTTGCCTTATCCGTCTCGCCCTACTCCACTCTTGAGCTGCACTCGAAGGATGCTTCTGAAGACACTCGTACAAAGGCAACTGAGGCTTTTGAGGCTGCTATGGAGACTTTTCAGTCTGATTTTGCTACTCACAAGACATGGATTGATCAGGATGCTCGTGCTGCTGCTATTCTGGTTGCCAGCATGGAGGTGCATCTCATTGGTGATATTATTGGTCTGACTTCTGCTCAGGCAATGTGGGCACATCTGCGCACCCGCTACGAGCCATCTGGTGATTCTTTGTACCTTGCTGTTGTGCGTCAGGAGCATTCGCTACAGCAGAGAGATGCCACTGTGGATGAGTTCTATGCTCAGCTGTCCGCGATATGACGTCAGATTGACTCTTTAGGGCCAGATGTTTGTCACACCTGTCAGTGCTGTCAGCGTCAGCAGTCTCATCTGGAGCTTCGTCGCATCTACGACTTCTTGACACGTCTCCGTTCAGAGTTTGAGCAGACTCGTGCTCAGTTATTGGCTCGTCATCCTCGTGTGACTCTGTTGGAGGCCCTTACAGCTGTTCGTACTGAGGAGATCCGTCTTCGTGGTGCGGGTCTCCTATCATCGTCGTCGTCCCTTTCAGTTTTGGCGGCTTCTTCAGCTTCTACTCCTGCTGCGTCGCCTGTTACTTCTTCCCTGATTACGCCTTCACCAGTGAGAGCTGCTGTTGGTCGGGGACTCCACTGCACTTATTGCAACAAGGATGGACATGTGGAGCAGTTTTGCTACAAGAAGAAGAAGGATTTTCGTCGTGGTGTTCGTCCGCCGAAGGGCACTGGAGGTTCTTTTTCTCAGCGTAGTCCTGGTACCTCTGACACTCAGCAGTTTTTACAGTTGCTACGTCGCATGGTTGCTTCTGCATCGTCCGGTACTGCTGGTTCTGCTATTCAGTCTTCGGGTGAGAGACCATCTTCTACTCCTTCCTTAGGTACATCACCTTGGATTCTTGATTCTGAAGCTTTTTTTCATATGACATCTGATTCCACAACTCTTACTTCCGTTAGCCCTCTAGTTGCTCCTATCATTGTTCGGACAGCAGATGGTACATCTCTTTCTATCACAGGACAATGCACTCTTTTAAATTCATCTTTTCATGTTCCTGCTGTTTCCCATGTCCCAAAACTAACCATGCAGCTCATATCTGCTGGCCAGCTCACTGACCATGGTTGTCGTGTTATTCTCGATTCTGATTCTTGTTGTGTTCAGGACCGCCGACGGGACTCGGTTGGTATCGCCTCGCCGCCGTGATTCCCAACGACTGGGAGCTTGGTGGCCGACTTCCTTCCGCTGCCTCGCGGTCTGGTCACCTCCACCACTGCCTCCGCATCTGCTGCCGTCTCCACTGCCTCTTTTGCTCAGTGGCATCATCGTTTGGGACATCTTTGTGGTTCCCGTATGTCTTCTCTACTTCGTCGTGGCCTTTTAGGATCTGTGACTGGTGATGCCTCTCTCCATTGTAAGGGTTGTAAGCTTGGCAAACAGCTTCAACTCCCCTATCCTTCTAGCGAGTCAGTATCTCAGCGTCCTTTTGATCTTGTTCATTCTGATGTATGAGGACCAGCTCCTTTTGTCTCCAAAGGAGGTCATCGATATTATATTATTTTTATTGATGATTTTTCTCGGCATACCTGGATATATTTTATGTCATCTCGTAGTAATGTTTTATCCATCTATAAGACTTTTGCCACCATGGTCCGTACTCAGTTTGACTCTTCTATTCGCGTTTTTCGTGCTGATTCCGCTGGGGAGTACTTGTCTGGCGCTCTTCGTGCCTTTCTTGCTGAGCAGGGCACTCTTCCACAGTTTTCTTGTCCCGGTGCTCATGCTCAGAATGGTGTGGCCGAACGCAAGCATCGCCATCTTCTTGAGACAGCTCGTGCTCTTATGCTTGCTTCTAATGTTCCACCACATTTCTGGGCTGAGGCTATTTCTACTGCCACCTTTTTGATCAACATCCAGCCCTCGTCTGCTCTTCGAGGTGGGATTCCAGTCGAGCGCCTATGTGGCAACATACCTGATTATTCCAGTCTTCGCCTTTTTGGGTGTGTGTGCTATGTTCTTCTTACACCTCGTGAGCGCACCAAGCTGACTGCTTAGTCTGTTGAGTGTGTTTTTCTGGGATACAGTGCTGAGCACAAGGGTTATCGCTGTTGGGATCCTATTGGTCGACGAATGCGGATTTCTCGGGACGTTACTTTTGATGAGTCTCGTCCTTTCTATCCATGTCCTTCTTCCACTACTTCAGCCTCTATTGTCGAGCCACTTTCTTTTCTGACTTTTCCTTCCACTCCCATAGTTCCCGCTCCTTCACCACATCCTTTGGTCCCTCGGTGCCTTCTTCTGATGGGCCATCCTCTTCGGCATCTCCTCGCTATGCTCTTCGTGATCGCCAGTCTATTCGGCCTCCTACACGGTTTGGCTTTGCTGTCACTGCTCTTGCTGAACCGACCTCTTATTGTGATGCTGTTATTCATCAAGAGTGGCAGCATGCGATGGCAGAGGAGATTGCTGCCCTTGAGCGTACTGGCACGTGGGATCTTGTCCCCCTTCCTGCTCGTGTTACTCCTATCACATGCAAGTGGGTCTATAAGGTTAAGACCCGCTCTGATGGTTCTCTTGAGCGCTACAAGGCTCGTCTTGTGGTGCGCGGTTTTCAGCAGGAACATGGTCGTGACTATGATGAGACTTTTGCTCCGGTTGCTCACATGACCACTGTTCGCACTCTTCTTGCTGTAGCCTCTGTTCGCCAGTGGTCTATCTCCCAGTTGGATGTCAAGAATGCCTTTCTCAATGGCGAGTTGCGTGAGGAGGTCTACATGCGGCCACCCCCTGGGTATTCTGTCCCTGAGGGTATAGTTTGTCGTCTTCGCCGCTCTCTCTATGGCCTCAAGCAAGCTCCTCGAGCTTGGTTTGATCGTTTCTCTTCTGTTGTCACTGCAGCTGGTTTCTCTGCCAGTGCTCATGATCCTGCTCTTTTTATTCACACTTCGCCTCGTGGTCGGACGCTTCTCCTTTTATATGTTGATGATATGATCATTACTGGAGATGATTCTCAGTACATCACCTTTATTAAGGAGCGTCTTCATGAGCAGTTTCTTATGTCTGATCTGGGTCCACTTCGCTACTTTCCTGGGATTGAGGTTAGCTCTACCCCTTAGGGTTTCTATTTATCCCAAGAAAAGTATATTCAGGATCTTCTTGAGCGCGCGTCTCTTACTGATCAGCGCACAACTGAGACTCCGATAGAACTTAATGTTCATCTTTGTCTTACTGATGGTGAGCCTCTTCCTGATCCTACTCGCTATCGTCACCTTGTTGAGAGCCTTGTTTATCTTGGTGTTACTCGTCCAGACATTTCGTATCTTGTGCATATCTTGAGTCAGTTTGTTTCTGCTCCCACACAGCTCCACTACAGTCATCTCCTTCGTGTTCTACGATACCTTCGTGGAACTATCTGTCGTCGTCTCTTTTCCTCGCTCCGGCTCTTTCTGACTCGGGCATATTCTGATGCCACATGGGCTGGTGATCCCTCTGATCGCCGGTCTCTCTCTGCTTACTGTGTTTTTCTTGGTGGTTCTCTCATTACTTGGAAGACTAAGAAGCAGACAGCAGTTTCTCGTTCGAGTGCTGAGGCTGAATTGCGAGCGATAGCGTTGTTGACTGCGGAGGTCACTTGGCTACGGTGATTACTTGAGGATTTTGGTGTTTCTGTTTCTGCACCAACTTCTCTTTTATCTGACAGTACAGGTGCTATTAGCATTGCTAAAGATCCGGTGAAGCATGAGCTTACAAAGCATATTGGTGTTAATGCTTCATATATGCGGACACAGGTGCAGGATCAGGTTATTGCTCTTCAGTACGTGCCTTCCGAGTTTCAGTTAGCAGACTTCTTCACCAAGGCACAGACAAGAGCTCAGCATAGTTTTCACCTTTCCAAACTTAATGTTGTTGCTCCACCATAAGTTTGAGGGGGGTGTTAGAGATATTCCATATATATGTGTAATTTCCCAACTGTATAAGGGGTTTTCTGCATAAGTGCATACCTGTACGTGTATATATATTGGCCCCATGGCCTCATGACGAATACAAGCACTATTCATAACAAAAATCACCGAGACAGAATCCATGTATTCCTATTTCAGGGTCCTAATTGCAGTTTATTGTCAGTTGTTGTGAACAATAAGTCAATAAGCGAACAGAAAAGGAAGTGCACCCATTTAAGTAAGGAAAATGACACTTCCATGCTTCCAAAAACAAATTCATAGATTGTAAGCAAATACTTGCTCCGTCCAAATTTATAAGACGTATTTTTTGAATGATTTTGTCCATAAATATAAAGTATATTTTATGTTCCAATGCAAAATTAGTATGATGTTCCTTTTATATCCTTTATAAACATGCAACTTTACTTACTATTCTTTACATACATGTATGGAATATAGTGCTTAAAGATATTAGGGGTAACATAATTATTTTCACTATCTCCTTGATCTAAGTGCTAAGAGGAAAGACGCCTTATAAACTTGGACGGTGGAAGTAAGAGTTTGGGGGCCACTGCATCAAACCTATTTTAGTGTGAGTTCAACATTTTGCTCTGTAAAAAAAATCAAACTGTAAAGATTTTGGACCAAGACAAACCTTTAAGGCAGGTACATTTTGCCTTGCCATCCTGCACCACAGTACATTTTGCATTTGCACCACACGTGGCATAGTACTCGCACTCATTTGACGGTTGCATCCAGATATTTTTCCACTCCTGTGCAGACTCCTTAGCCATGTAACAGACGTCCGTGCCGTTTGGCATGACAACAAACCTCTGCAGAGATGCATTTGATGCGGTGTAAGTGAAGTACGACCCGAGGTTTTGATCATTTGCTTGTTTGAACCCATACAAGTACAGTGACCTCCACGGAATGCCTACAAAATTCTGCCCAGTCCATTGGCCCGACCTGTAAAGGATACAATTCAAGTTATGATATCTTGTGTTAAGCCATTCAATTATTCTGACAGTCTACATTCAAGTAGTTATACTGCCATTAATGCTATCAATTTACACGGGCCAAATCCCACTTCATTTCCCATCCTTGGTTTTGTGACACTTGGATTACTTATTTTCCCAGGTGACTTCTCTTCTATGGAAGCTACTGCATTTTCATTCTATCGTCAAGCTGATGAAACACATGAATAGTGGGAATTTGTAGAGAAGATATGATGCAATTTGGAAATGATCGGCTTTACTGGACCTCTTCATTGCCTGAGCCACCCATAGGAGACCTTTTGTGAATCACGCCCAACAGAAAGGAAGCATGGTTGTTAAGGAGACATACAGGTGCTATCAGAGTGTAAATGCAGGGTGCAATGGCACAAGGTGTAGGTGAGTGAACAGTGAAGGCACAATCCGGTCCAGCGACAAACCGACAAACACGCACCAGTACACCACTGAACCACCCATTCCACTTACTAATAAGCAAGCGCCACAAGCCCCTCGGTCTCGAGTTTTTTTCTGAAAAAAAAAAAATCCCTGCACTACATGTTGAGCTTCATGCACCAATAGTCTTACCCAAAAGCTCGAGTCACTAGGAAACATACGGAATACTACTCATTTTCAACAAAATCTTTAACCAAAAGCTGATACCCCATGTTAACAGCACTGTGCTAAGACTGTTGGACAAGCACAAGCACACCAAAGATAAGTTTTCTCTTTCAGAGATTTGTTCAAATGGCCCTCTAACATGTAAAATTTTCAAGCTTTTGAGCATTAAGGATTACTTAGGCAGATGCCATCCTAACCATGAAATGCAGAGCAAAACAGACAAATCTATCAATAAACAGAGTTTTGAAGTGCTGGAATGACCTACCATGACTGACTAGTGACTACTGATAGACTGCAAGTGGGAGGTAATGTTTTCCCACATGGCTAGTTTCCTACTTCTAAACTTGATCTTTTTGATGTACCTTCTCCAAACGTCCTCTAATGAAGTGAGAACGGTGTTTACATCACCTATGAAAAGGAGATGCCCATAATTTGCTATCCGGACTTGCTAAGCCGACAGCTGATGCTGCCTTGATGCAGACTGAAGCAACTAGGAAAGCACGAGATGCAAAAGCCAAAGCAAACTAAACCACCTGCCAAACAAAATTTTCGCTGAATTCGAACATTCTTTTTGACAAACTAAGCACACAGGTCATGGATTGCCCCAAGAATCACAAAATAGATTCGATACGTACACATACACCCCTACAAGGAAAGAAAAATCCTACCAGATTTCAGAAGTTCCCAAGTCAGATGGTGAAAGAACCGAACAACCAGCAGCTAACCACTAGCAGTACATTAACAACCCCTGATTGATCCAAGGCATAATTAATACCCAAATTAAAACTTGTTACTCCATAACATTCTTCTAGGCCCTACAGTCTTATACTAGTTCACTTATCAAGAAAATAAAAGCAAATGATACTACTCCAAAGTCCAAACAACTAAAAATGATACTACTCCAGAGTCCAAACAACTAAACAAATAGGCAAGATGTTAAGGAGCAGGGCATCAAGAAGCTGACCTCCAGATGGGAACATTGCCATCCCTCCAGATGTAGGCCTGGCTGTTGGGGTTGGCCGGGTCGAGCCCGAGCGCGTACCGCCCGGGCGAGGGGTCCGTCTCGCTGGACCACGACGTGAAGAGCATCCGTTCCGCGGGGCCCCTCCCCGGCACGTGGACGGCGATGCGCATCCCGGACAGAATGGTGTCGGCCGGGTGCCAGAAGCTGTCCCACAGCGTGCCGTCCTCGCCGAGCACCTCGAGGCTGCCAGAGTCGTGGATGATGGCCGAGTAGCCCCCGCGAGGCGCGGTCCCCGTGGACGTGTTCGAGGACCAGAGGAGGGGCGCGTCCTTCGTCACGCCGTCGAGGACGCGGAGCTCGCCGGTGGCGGTGAGCGTGAGCGACGGCGAGGTCGCGGTGGCCGGGGCCGCGCGGTTGGCGACCCAGACGACAGTCCTCGGCGAGATGCCGCGGTACCAGATGCCGAGGTAGAGGCGGGAGGGCAGCTTGGTGTCCGGCGCGAAGAAGCCCACCTCGAACACCCCCGAAGGCGAGGACACCAGCGTCGCCGCCTCGGTCAGCGACTTCCCCTGCTTCAGCGTGTCCGTCGCCGCCCCCGCCACCGCCAGCACACCGCAAAGGCAACCGAGGAGCAAGAAGACGAGAGGAGGAAAAGGCGCCATGGGTACACCGTACACATACACTCCTCCTGTGAGCACTGAGCACCACCTACCTCACTGGTGGGGGAGACTTGAGTGACTTTTATCGTGGCTTTGTTTAGTGCGGCGTGTCGCCGACAGCGCAAGTGGGAAGAGCATATTAATCAGCGCGGCTAAGCACGCAGCTTTGCTTCCGGGTTAGTGCTGATCACCCTCGTGCAGCGAAATGGAATTAGCGCGCGCTGTGCCTTTCGCCGAGCGCCACGCGTTAGCCCGGGTAGCAAGTGGCAGTTTAGAGCACAAAATTTTCGTATAAATCGGTCTAATGTCTATAGGAATCCGAAAAATTCTCGCATTTCGAACGGAGTCTTGCTGCCGTAATGGGTCGGCGAAACAGACGCACGACGATGCGAATCTTGTGCTGCGGTGCAACTACTACTACGCGAGAAACCGCGCACGTCACGCCATCGAATTTCCATAGCGTGCATGGCGTGACGGAGGCTCGCTGGCTGCGGTCGCGGCTTACCGCCCGTTTGGACCCGCCGCCTTGATGGCCACAACACACTTTTGTAGCTGTACCATGCACCGACATAAACCCAGCGTCTGTCCAGTCCAGGGAATGATCGCAGTGTGTGCCTGCACCTCTGGTGACTTGGAATGGAATATGGCTTTATCACGGAACAACAATGGATGGGTATAATTTTTGATTTATATTTTTTGAATTTTGGTTGTTTACGAGAGACAGTACTCAAAGATAATTACATGTAATTTTAACCAATATAATCGAATTCAGTACAGTATCTACTATAATTTAACTATAAACTCTATTTTAAAAAATACATTATTTAAAAGCTAATTACTATAACAGAAACCAGAAGGTGATAAGCCGAAGCAAAGAGCCGTTCTAAACCCAACGCGTGATTTGGTAGCGTAGGACTGGGTTGGAGGACTCCAGCAGCAGTCTCTTAGATTTTTTTTTTCTTTTGTCGGAAATATCTTCACTAGTTTGAGGCTTTGAGCAGACAGCTTCTTGTTTTCGTGGTGAGTAGGAGCACGCTCTCCGTGGTTAAAAGTGAACTGTGAATTTTTCCAGGCGCCGAATCAGATCAGACTCTGGTTTAATTCAGCAGGAAGATTCGTGCTTTGGTGCTGAACAGTAGAATTACTGTCTGGTTAAAAGTAGACTCCCGAATGTTCCAACGACGAGATCAAACTCGATCCGCGTAGTGAGCTCACAGATCATACCTACCCCGTAGCGTCAGATTCGCGTCATCGACAGAGACTACCAAAGCACTTGAAGAGAAGGGAAGACCCCAACCGAAAGAGCTCTGCTATTTGGTCCGTAATCGGTCCAAGAAATTGAAAACGACAACGATGACGATGACATTGCATCTCAATGACAAACCGAAATTCGTAATTAAGCCGCAACAATAGAAAGCCACATGGAGTGAAGAACAAGAGGCGTCCCACATAGCCTAATAAAAGGACCCATGCTGACGTGTGCCTAATGATAATTAGTCAATACACCGCGGGTGGGTGACATGAAGAATTCGCACAGGTGGTGAGTGGCGACCCAGACAGCGAGTGTCAATTATCTTGTCACAGAAAGTGCAGAGTTGAGCTGGAAAATGAACACAGAACATAGAAAAAGGATCTTAACATGAAAGCTAACGGCGAGTTGTTCGCCTAAATATTCACATAATTCCAATAAGATTATTCATTATTACCATTCGTTCGTGTAAAGGTTAGGATTAGATGAACCATACAGAATACAGACCAACAAATAGCCTACTACATAGTAATAACTAATAAGAAACCGTCCTATCATTACAGGTTACAAGCATAAAGGTCTAGAACTTCTTCCAGCTGGACATGATAGAATTTACTCACCGCTGCACAGGTATTTTTGTCATGGATTTAGTAGTATAGAAACTAATCCGTAAAGATATGTTTACTAGCTATTTTGTAACCAACACTTCAGATCTCAAAATATGCATGTGGCTTTCTGTAGCGTCTTCATATAATGATACAGGGATCCAAACCAACAAGCAATGAAAACATACATCGTGGAACATACCTCTAATATGAGTTGTCACTGCTTACGTACCGAAAAATTCCAAATCGGCCAACAAAGTAGTGCCAAATGCCAAAACAGATTTCAAGACTGAAATAAACAATCCAGTCCTGCCATCATGGTGGAAAACACTAAGTAATCCAGTAGCAAACCACACTAGATGAGTACTGTCTACATTTTCCATGTGCCAAAAAGGTAATCCAAATGAGAGAAGATTCCAGAGCCCAGTTTCCAAGTCCTAATTCAGAATAAATTATCCTTCTAACGCCACAGCTAACCAAGCCAGGGACCAGAGAGCATACAACTAACCTGGCTCTAGTACAGAAACATTTAGCTTTTTTCAAAAATAAGCACATTCAGAAAAATAAAGGAAGTTTCCTTGGGGACATTGACAATAAGCACGTCAAAAAATTAATGAAATCTACCACGAAGGTACTTTAAATTGAAACGGTGATGATTACTTGGTTCTCTAAGTAGTCAAACTGCAACTTTCATCAGAAACAGATAGTGCGATGTGGAGAAAGCACAAAGGTTCTGAAGCATAAATATTCACCAGGCAAGCAGTCGAGCAGTCGGATAAGCTACGTGAAAGAAGGCAACAGAAAATACAACAAAGTGAAAACACAGATAGCCAAGAACAGTAAAAGTCGAACATACAGCTAACGCCCTCAGTAGAAACCCCAGCTAGCACCCAGCCAACAGTTGACTGCTAGAACCTTTACATGCTGTGGAAGAAAAGGACAGAATTTAGAGACTGAACAGAAATAGAAGGAAATTAATTCAACAGGTGTATGGCAAACGAGATCTTTTGGAGGTTGTCAAATCAGATGCTAAGGCATTGTAAAATCCTGCTTAAACAGTGCAGTTCCCATAAAGTTCCAATTACCATCTATGGAACAACTAAAAATTAAAAACATGCTGGAGTCGGGCATTCTTGAGAAGCAATATCACACTGGAGAGATAGTCAGATGGGAGGAAAATTATAAAATCCAAAGGCGCTAAGGTCTTTCAGAAGTATCAAAGGCTGGGACCACTGGGCTCTTCAGCAACAATTTTAACCTTAAAAGAATATAACATTGTTCAGGCCCATCTGGGGTTCTCCAGTGTACTCAAGGAGCATGAAATAATCATGTGGCCCAGAGCAACTATTGATCACTTGGGAACAATCAATGTGGACACTTCATTTAAACTGGGCAAACACTTGTAGTTACATTACTACAACATACAAAGACACCACAGTTTTTATCATATTTAAGGTGATACTTAACAGTTAACAAATTACCGTATGTACTACACATACTAAAAATGTATAGCATTGGTGCCTTAACAAAAAGGTAGAATTTTTGAGCCCGGGTACAGGAATTACTCCTAAGAAAACATTTCATAGTTGTAAATTATCAGACAGCGACAATACAAACTAAATGGAGAAATGTAATTCTATGTTCACCTGGATCCAAGAGGACATCACAATGCATCGACCGGTCAAGTATCTGCAGAAATAACATCAATTCAAGATGTTAGCTTGATTTACTTCGAATCATTGACTGATACACGCAAATGATTTTCATAATTCAATCCATCACAAACATTGTTAATAAGGAAGGAAGCGAATTCAAGACCAATAAAACTCGAAGTATGGTGTTCAGTTTTCCATGTTGTAACGCATAAGCAAACTGATGCCAGACATTAATCTACAGTTTGCTAATAGCATAGATAATAAAATAGCCAAAAGAATATAAAATGTTAGCTTGAACCGTTACAATCAAAAGTTCAAAAGTGCATAAACTCCTTGATTCTCATCAGCAACAAGAATTTGTAGATATGTTCAACTAGTGCCATAAAGCTATTTAGGAGCATACATTCATGCAGTTATGCTACAGTATATAATGGCAGATAATGGACAGAGATCATACTTTACATTGAAGGTATAATGGATAAGGCCGAGTTGTCTCAGTATCTGTTTAATGATAATTCAATAATCACAAATACTAAATGACATGACACCATCGTTTCAATAAAAATAAACCACCCAAGAAAAGAACACAGGTTGAAGGATACCCATTGAATACTAACGTGAAACTGGGGTTAAACAGTCCAGATACAACCCATCAACTTTTAAGTATCCTTTTCCCAAACAGTGTCCTTGATGGCTTATGGCTTATGCCTTCTCCCTAACAAACAAACATGACGGCTTCTCCGCCGCCTTTTCAAAGCGGCTTATCGAGACAGCCTTTTCGAAATAGCTTATTGGTATTCGGTTCGTTTACACAAGCATTCGCGCTAAGGCTAAAAGCCATCAGCTGCAGCCACAATCCACAGCTGAAAAAGACACCCATAATCATGTCTAGGGTGGTTAAAATGAGTAGCAGCTGCAGCCTCTGTAGCACGGACACTTGTCTTTATCCGTGTCAGACACCGTGTCCGACATGGATACGACACGGACACGTATCGGCAGTGTGTTGGTTGTTTTTAAAATAAAATTTAATTTTGAAAAATCCCGATACGTGTCAGACACGGTGTGACCGCGTGTCCGACACAGCCCAGGACACGACCCAGCAACGGTGGCTAACCCTAAATCCCGACCACGGTGTCTTCCGCATCAGACCACGCCTCATCTCAGTGTGTCGCCTCCTCTCGTGTGCGTTGGCTCTAGACGTTGAAGCATCCCGTTGCGCCGTCGGATCCACACGTCGGAGCCTCCTCAGCCGCGTCGGCGCCTCCTGCAGCTCGCGCCACCGGATCCCCCCATTGCGCCGTCGGATCCAAATGTTGGAGCCTCCTCGGCCGCGCCGGCACCTCGTGCAGCTCACGTCGCCGGAGCTTCCTGTCGCGCCATCGGATCCAGACGCTAGAGCCTCCTCGGCCATGCCGGCACCTCCTGCAGCTCACACCGCCGGATCCCCCCGTCGCAACGCCAGAGCCTCCTTGGCGTCTCCCGTTGCTCCGCCAAAGGATCCTCCACTCGCTCTATCAGCTCTTCCCATCGTGCCGCCAGATCCTACAGCTCGCGCCGCCAGCTCCTGCCTCCTGCAGCTCACGCCGCCGAACCCTCCACTCGCACCGACGTCTCCTCCCGTCGCTCGAGCCGGTGGTAGCCGGTAAGAAATGAGCCCAAGCTCTATGATCCGACGGAGCGAGTGGAGTCATGTTTATATTGGTTGATTGAATTTAATTGATTGAATCGATAAAGCTCTATGATCCCCTTATATCCCGTAAATTATGAAACCATTTCATTTGTTTAAATTGTTGTGTTTCTCCTTTTTGCTATGATATGCAATGCATTAAGTGAGCATGTTTTTATCATTGTAGAAAAATGGAAACTGATAATTCTAGTGCTGCTAGAGAGGAGCAAAACACCAACAATAGGTTCAAGCCTCCATTGTGGAATCATGTTGATATTCTAGACAAAGGTGGTCAAGGGGGAGCAGTGTTCTAAAAATTAGGTCTAGGCGGCGCGGCCGTCTGCCATGATTCCGGCATAGTCCACGAGCTACGTGGCCTCCTTGGCTAGGTGGTCCAAGCTAGTCCAAGTTGGGTTTGGGCGGCCTAGGCAGAGCTCGGTGTGGCGGCCTAGGTGGGTGTCATGGTCTCCTAGGCGGGCACCTGAGGGAGAGAGAAGGGGATGGGCAGAGGCGGCGGAGGAGGAACCGACTGGTCATGGACGTGGAAGGCGGCAGCATGCAGCCTGGACAGGTTGATGGAGTCCTCCTGAAGGCAGTTGGGCCATATAGGCCGTATGGGCTTCATGGTTGTACCAGACCCACTTAAAGAGTAACCCTAGCACCAGACCAAGTCAAAGCAAACGTGAAGTAGCAGGCTAGCAGCAGCAGCTAGGCACAGCGGGCATAGAGACGGTCTGCTTGATCTACCACACCGTTGCCGGCTCCACAGCCTCCACGCCGAATCCACCTCACCCTTGGCCGAATCCACCCCACCGGCTGGATCCACCTTGATGTCAACCGGATCCACCTCGTCCTTGCCTCCAGTACCTTGGAGAGCGAGTTGCGCCGCTGCCACTTAGAGAGGGAGTTGCGCCATCGTGACCGAGGAAACTGCACCGTCGCCCTAACATCCTCCACCACCACCTCTGCTTGCCACCTCGCTGGTGCTGGTTGCTTTGCTTCAAGCCTTCCCACCACCTGAGGTGCTGCCGCTGCTTCCCCCTACCACCCTCGTCTCCCCTCCACTCCTCCCCTCCCTTGTTTGCAAGTCGACCGCCTAGGCGGCGCCTTGGAGGCCTAGGCGCTAGGCGTGGGTCTGCCGCCCGACTAGAGCCTGGTGCCCTAGTGAACACTGGGCTGCAGCTTATCTCCATTTCAGCTGAAACCAGTGCCAAGCAAGAGAGTTGATTTGGGGCATAAGCTGCAGCCCCATAAAAAGGAACCCGAAGTTGAGTTAGGGCAGCACCATACTTAGGGTGGGTTTACCTATTGGATAAGGGGAAGATGAATTTCTCTACTCACATCTTTGAATTTAATGATCGAGTCATCACAAAAGCCAAATCAACCATGCCGTGTTGTGGTCAGGGTCTGTGGGACTGACCACCTCCATCCCAACCTCCAGGCTGCACTCTGCACATGAGACTCATAGTCGTGCTAATACAGGAGACCAATGAAATAGATTGCTTGATCACCACAAGGCACAGACCCAGTCTCCATTGACAAGAGCAGGAATCTAGGGGAGAGGGCCATGTCTTGGTTCATTGCTAAGCAGGATATTAGAGGAGGCAAGGTTCCAAAATATTAGAAAATATTAGAAGAAGTTCGATACATGCAACTACATCGTTGTAACCACAGATTGGAAGAAGATAAGACAAGCAATACCAGTACAATAATAAGAATTCCCAGCAGAGAAGCCTTTTAGGTTTATTTACGCCCAATAAGCTGGACAAACAGGTTCTAATGCTCTAATAAATCTACCATTAAAAACTAATTAAACAAACAAGTTTCTTCGACATGATAACCAAAGAATTACAGAAATTTGTAACTATAAGCCCAAGCTAAATGTGTCCACCAAATGTCCAATCGTGTAAAGAACAAACATAAAGTACTAGTCGACAGACAACACCCTTTCCTAAGTTTCCTTCCATGCTGAGAATAAGATTAAACTTATAGAATTAGTTGCTTTCAGACATAAAAAACCTCATCAACAAGAAGCCAGAGCACATAATATGGGGATAGATAGCAACATGAAATGTTTCTTTGTACTTCACTGCCATGCTCATGTCTGAACAGCGCATCGTTATATGTAACACCTTGTGATTACGAAGAGCAACTCCCCAATGTCACGGGTTCAAATCAAAGAATAAATTAGTAAATTAGGATGAAGCCACACAACATGCAAGGATGACCATCCACAAGCATTAAAACAAAGCATACAGGTGCATTACAAGTCAGCATCCCTGCATTCGTTGAAGATATTTACCAAAGGAAGTGAAAGTAGCAAATAGAAGTGAATAACCAAAATTTCCGTCAACTCCCCAAAAGATCAATAAGGTGCCTGGGTAATAACAAAAAAGTTAAAACAATCCATGGTATATCTCTATGTCCTTGCATATAGGCAAATACAAAACACCAGCCATCAAATTGAGAACAAATAACTAACAAGCCCCATTGCCGTAGACCCTCGAGATGAGGTACCATGGGGCAGCCTAGCTGAATCTTTCCCTCATATACCATGTATCAGCTTGCTTCACCCAGCAGTACAAGTTCCGCAACTAATCCTATGTTACCCGAGTGAAGCACACCGTCTCCTAGGCACCTAGCTAAAAACTAACACTACTGAAGTGCAATCCACCTTTAGTGTAAATGCTATTCACCGCAACGTTTATAAATTATGTACTCAGTTTAGTATAACTGCTTAGCTAGATATAAAATATCCTATAGTTTGCAACTACTATTAATTGATTGTGATGCACAACATCTCGTTTTGAATTCAATCTGTGGTACACTTTGTATTAACTATTGAAAGCAGGCACTAACACATGTAGAGGCAATTACCCTTGTGCTCCTCAGTGGCATCATGGTACTCGCTCTCCTCCTCTGGCA
Organism: Melocanna baccifera; assembly: GCA_036346265.1. Classification (NCBI taxonomy): domain Eukaryota; kingdom Viridiplantae; phylum Streptophyta; class Magnoliopsida; order Poales; family Poaceae; genus Melocanna; species Melocanna baccifera. The sequence continues at coordinate 17,658,100 of CM070695.1, forward strand.
CAGGGTGCAGCACTTCCTCTGCACCCACCGCCGGCTCAGCCGCAGCATCGGCCTCCCCACCCTCTGCCACACCGCCATCAGGGAAACGCACCACCACCACGGGGCAAATACAGTGGTGAACGCAGTAATCGCTCACGCTCCCGAGTCTCCCTTTGCTGGTCCGCCGCGCGGCGCCGAACCCCTTGCTCCCAATGATCACCGAGCTAAGCCCCAGCCTCTCCACCTCGAGGCAGAGCCTCTCCTTCATGTCGTGATCCTTGACGATGTGGATCTTGTAGGGGATCTCGGAGTCCTTCAGTGGCTTGGCCAGGTCCTCGGCCTTGGAGGCGGTGAACGCGTCGAAGTCGTCCTCCATCTTGCGGGCGGCGGCCTCGGCGTCATCCTCGGCGGAGGGGGGGTCGCTAGGGTTAGGGTTGGCGGGGAGGGAGAGGTCGACGGAGCCCCAGTCGGCGCCGTAGAGGACGGAGGTGGGGCGTACGTGGAGGAGGATGACGGCGTCCCCGGGGCGGAGGTAGTTGAAGACGGCCCAGCGGACGGCGTAGGCGGACTCGTCGGAGAGGTCGACGGCGATGGCGATGCGGCGGTGGGAGGAGCCCGAGGGGGCGGCCGCGGCGGCGGCGGTGAAGAAGACGCCCGGGGACTCGGGCTGCAGGGAGGCCGGCGGAGGGGGCCGCGGGGTCGGCGCCTTTACCGGCGGCGGCGCCGCCGCCCGCGGCAGGTCAACGGAGGTGTTCGCCGGAGCCTGCATCGCGGGTCACGATCTCGTGAGGCTAGTGGAGAGCTTGCCTCGGTTGCTTTGGTGTAGTGGTTTAGTGGGGAGAGATATACTAGTCGGAGATAGCAAGGGGACGAAGCTACTGGAAGAAATGGAAGACTTGGAAGAAGCGAAGAACAGAAGGCGTCAAGCGGAAGTCGAAGTCGAAGTCGAAGGAGATAACACTACATGTCAGCGAGCGATGGCACGTCCGCCACGTCGGCAACAACACAAAACGGAGGATAAGGCATACTCTTTTTGACTTACTTCTATTTTTAATTTTTAATTTTTTTAAAAAAAATTAAAAGCTAAACATCAAAACCCAACAACCTCTTAAAATAGATTACCTAAATGACTTTCTAAGTCTAAAATTATGTGTATTATCTATATCAGCGTCTTCACTATTTTATCAAAAAACGTAGATAAAAATCATTAGCTGCAGCTCAAAATAACACTAGAGAACGGTTTGGAATGTATCCAACTTGCACTATTCACTACACATAAGTTTAGTTGCAAATATCCCAAAAGAAGGTTTGAAATTACAAATTTACCCATCCAGTTTTTCCTCATTTTTCTATCTTGATTTAGGTGGTGATCATTTTAGCTTCAGCTTCTATCTTCAGTTTTTTCACTATTTACTACACTATCCACTAACTCAGTTACAATAAAAATAACCAGTTATAGTAAAAAAAACCAAAAGACATCGCTAAAATAATCACCCCTTAACAAGAGGTAGAGTATGAGAGTAGTACTGTAGTACCAACCGTTGATGGTTCAATCTAATGGTAAGCACTAAACAACGGTGATAGGCCAATTTTTATATTTCATTTCTTCGATCAAAAAAATAATTGCTTGGTTATAAGCTAGTATTAGAGAACATGATTAGTGTTAGTGAAATATCTTGCCATTACGTGTGAATTTCACGTTATCTTGGTCACTAGCCTAGTCTTTGGCTCAACCTTTAGATCCAAACCAAACTTGCCTTGAACTGCAAGCCCGCCACTGTTTAATCGTGTCAGTACACACAATAATGATTAGAGGGCGCTTACTTTGGCTTAAATAAGCTGAGTTATGATTTATTTTACACTATAACTAGTTTATTTTTTTGCTGTAACTAATGGTTATTTATTTGATATAATTAAATTTAAAAAAATTTAAAAAAATAGGAAAAACAGTTTAACCCATTATGGACAATGCAAATAAATACGGAAAAAAGAAAAAAATAGAAAAAATAAAATTTAGAAATAGTGAACTAGAAGACGGAAACTGAAGCTAAAACAAGCGAAGCCTAAAATGGGCTAGTATTTCATAATTTATCTCTTTCCTTTCATGGTTTCATAAACAAGTAACTCTTGATTAACAAAAGATTGTGTAGCAATTTTCACTCTCGCTCATCTCTTACATACGATAATATACTTTTCCGGAGCACCAACCGCTCCCTCTTTTCTTCTTATTTCTCTTCCTCTCCTCTTATTTTCCCTTACTTCAATTACATGACTATTATGCCTTATAAAGACTAATTTCAAGACTAACACTTGGACTCCTAATTCTACTTAGATTCCTATTTCCTTTCTCTACTCCCATATGTATACTTTGTAAATACTAAACAAACTCTCTAAAAAATAAACCAAGCCTACTAAAACAAAATTAACTTTAACAATCACCCCTTAATCTTATTTCTCCGTCTTGATCACACCGATCTTCTCTGTTTTCTGCTTCTTCCTTTTACTTGCATTCCTGTGCACCGTTCCTTCCTAGGCCATCACTGCCCTACCGCCTGCACTTGAAACTTGTGCACTTTTCCCTCCTAAGAGCCTACCGCCCACACGAAGTTCTCTGTCCGCAACTGTATGCGTGCCACCTTCAATTTCATACGCACCTGCTCTAGCCTTAGGCCCGCCACCTTATGCACCTAAGCCGCTTTCCATGCGCACCCCTAAGCGTTTGAGCTGTTCTCCATGCGCACCCCCTGAGTGTGCACATGCTGCACTTGGGTCCCACCATCTTGACCTTCTACATGCCCTGTTTGGCTGCCTCCATCTACGCTCAATGAGTCTCATCCTTGGGTCCCGCCATCTCCTAACTCTTCCAAGCCGCTCTTTAGACAAACCTGCTTACAAGTTTTCAAAAAATTTTGTACAACCGATTTGAAAATCTTTTCACCTTCGTCAACAGATCATTGTTCTTGGTATATACATGCAAGAACTCATCCTGCAGCACCACTCTGCACCTTTTTTCTGCCATCTGTCCAAAACTAAGTATGTTGTTGCACAGACTTGGTATATAGTAAATCTCTATCAACAACTTTTTATCTCCGTTCTTGCATTACAACATCATCGTCCATTTGCCTCTTATCTCTACCATAGAGTCATCACCAAACTTGACTTTGCCCTAAACCATCTCGTCGAGCTCATGGAACATGGAGCGATCTCCCGTCATGTGATTGCTTACTCCATTATCCAAATACCACTGATCTGAGTGATCGTGGTTGCCTTTCTTCGTACGTAGTTTTGGAACTACGCTCTCCTCGTTTAGCATCACCATAACCGGTGCCTTTTCAACATATGATGAGAGAAGTAGTATTGATTTGCCATCTTCTTCTTCGTCTTGGGCGAGGTTTGCCTCCCCGTTCTTCTTTTTGCTTTGGCAATTTGAAGCATAATGCCCATACTCGTTGCAGTTGAAGCACTTTATGTGTCGTGACGCGTAGTGCCTGTATTCGCCACATTCAAAGCACTTGATATGTGACTTATCACAGGATCTGTCGCCACCGCCTTGTCAAGCGTTATCTCCACAGCCATCTTTGCCGCCACAACCACTCTAGCCACCTCGCCCGTGCCATCGCCCGCGACTGCTTGATGAGCCACCGCTCCATGTATCTCCTTTTATCAGTAACGCCTGCTGGTTATGAGACTGAAATCTCTGCTCGGTACGAGACTGAAACCCCTTCAGTAGCTCCTCGTGCGCATTGAGAGAGCCAGTGATCTCCTCGATGTTCTTTTTCTCCAAATCAGAGGAGTACATGAGCGTGGTGACGACAGACATGTACTTTTCTGGTAGCACGCGTAGGTACTTCTTCACTGCCACAGATTCCTCCATCTTGTCTCTAAGAGAAATCATCTGATTGTATAGCGAAGTCAACTTACCGGCAAACTCATCCACCGACTGGGTCTCCTATCTGGAGATTCTCGAACTCGCTCCGTAAATTCTAGAGCCACACCTTCTTCACACGATCAACTCTCTTGTGCACCTTCTGAAGCATCTCCCACGCCTCTCGTCCGTCTCCTTCCCGATGAGCTGAAGCATCATCGAGTCTGGCACCGCTTGGTAGATGATAGCCAAAGCCGCTTGATCCAGCTTGTCTTCCAGCTCCTTGTCCTTCCCCTTCGGATCGACTGCACCCTAGACTCCCTGGGTGCGCATGTTCGCATTCATCTTCATTGCCCACACCGGGTTACACCGGGTAATTGTCGGTTGTCAGGAGAGGGTACTGGAGAGAGATTAGCCCACCCTAAGCCTTCGTCTTCTCGCTCATATTATTCAGGCACCACCAAGATCAACAAGCTCTGATACCACTTGTAGCAATTTTAACTCTCGCTCATCTCTTGCATACGATGATATACTTTTTTGGAGCACCAACCGCTCGCTCTTTTCTTCTTATTCTCTTCCTCTCCTCTCGTTTTCTTTTGCCTCAATTACATGACTATTGTGTCTTATAAAGGCTAATTTCAAACCTAACACTCGGACTTCTAATTCTACTTGGATTCCTATTTTCTTTCTCTACTCCCATATGTATACTTTGTAAATACTAAACAAACTCTCCAAAAAATAAACCAAGTCTACTAAAACAAGATTAACTTTAACAGATTCTCTAAGCCTAGCACTCGGACTCTTAATCCTACTTGGATATAGCAAGTGAAGCATGCTTAGCAATAACCAATTCTCTAAGAATATAACTGATTTAGTGGCTTAGAGCACTGAACTTGACTTGAAATCAAAGTAAGGCCAACAGTATAAAACATGGCTAATCATTCCTATGTCCAATCAACTAAACTTTTTGTGTTGTTGGATGCATGATACTCAACCTCTATAGAAACACAACACATAGCATGTGAAATTTAGGCACTTTTTTCCTAATAATCCATCGTCTGCACATATTACTGATCAAGATAAAGTGCATTGAAATTATGGGGAGAGATAGTAAGGGATCTCTTAGAAGTAGAAGAAGTTTACCTTGATGAACTACAATCCTTTCATTTGGAGGAAACGGAATGAGAAGCCTGATGACAAAGGAAGCTATTAGGGTGAGGTCGTGTCGTTGTGAGAATTTGATAACTCCTCAAAGGCTCAAACAACCCAAGACAAGTTTGCTTGTTGCATCTCTCCACGGATAGGTACCTTCAGATTGTATATCGCTGTCATTGGCTCCACTCCACAACAACAGGGTTTAAAGAGTGTTTCAGGACCTGAGAGGCAGTCAATATACATGAAAGTAACCACAATATGACCGAAAACCTATGCAAATAGCTAAATCCATATAAATAGAGGTATAATCATTATTAGTTTATTGTCAATTGCACTGAAAAGAATGTAGAACCAAATCTAAATATATGAAATGTCTTTGGTCATAGTAGAAATATTTTTGAATGAACATACTATTAGAACCTCAGTTTTCTGCTAGTTGATTTCACTTAGACAAACAAGAATATTTCAATTGTATTGTAGCCTCAACATTGTCAACAAATATTCATGGCAAAAGAAGCTACAAAAATAGAAGCAGTAATTCATAGTAAGCATTGAACTATTACCGTACTGACAAATAAAAAAACGAATATCTCATCAATGAACTAATAGATAACTTTGTTTCAAGCATTGACAGTAGCACACACTACAAATTTAAGTAAACGAGAGATTCATAAGAACAATGTAAGTTGGTCAATCATGGTCATAGTAATCGCAATTTCGAGCGATGGGTATAGCTAAAAGGAAGCAACACTACTACAGAAATCATCATCATAGACGATTTTCTGAACCGTCAGAATTTATGGTCAGTGATAATCGAAGGTTATCACAGACGGTTTGTGAACCGTCTGTGATGAATACAATACAAACGGTTTGTAACTAGAACCGTCTGTGAAAAATACTATCACAGAAGATTCTAACCAAAAACCGTTTGTGATACTCACATATCACAGACAGTTCTATATATAGAATCGTTTATGATACTTTTCCATTACAGACGGTTCTATATATAGAACTATCTATGATGTTCTTAACAGATGGTTTATATTACAAAATCGTTTGTGACAGTGTTTGAAAACAAGCAAATATTGGCTAAAATTTTTTCTATTTTTAAATTAGCCTGAGAAAATATTAGTTATGTCGTTTGAAAACAAGCAAATACGACAACAAACATAGCAAGAATATTCTATTTATATTACAATCCACCATTACAATATCACAGGACTAAAATCCACCATTATAATAGCAGAGAATATAGTAGAGAACATTCGATTTTTATTACAAATCGAGCAACAGAGAAGAAAGAAAATATAAGAATCAGATATCCTAATGGAAGCTCGTCCTTGATGCAGCTCGGGTAGGCCTTCTTAGCGACCGCCTCAGTGTAAGCTCCTGGGCAGTCATAAACCCAACAAAGTAGCAACAATGGAGGATATGATGGAGACCTAAACCTCACAGAATCAAATCCTATAAGCAATAATAGAGGGAGGAAGCTTAAGACGCATTTGAAGGGAGGGGGCGGATGGGTTCAGGTGAGTATTTATAGAGGAGGGAGAGCTACAATCCATGATGTATGGGTTGGTCGGTTTCTAGTGGCTAGAATTGGGTTGAGGAGGATTGACGGGCCCAGTGGTCAGGGAACAAATTATCACAGACAGTTCTTGGTAAGAACCGTCTGTAATAGTATCACAGATGATTTGAACCACGAACCATCATGCAATTTTGAGCTATGGGTATAGGTAAAAGGAAGCAAGAATATCTCATATATCTTGATTCTTGAATTATCTACAGGAAACTATTGCATACAAAGTAGATAATCCCAGACATTATTGTCAATTGCATTAACTAAACAAAGACAATGAATTGTACACATATGAACATGAATCAGTCAATTCATCAAACACATGGCATGCATAAAACCCAACACGTAATAGAGAAAGCGTTAAGGTCGTCACAATCCCAATCAAGCTTTACACCGTCATCCTTTCCCTCTTGCGCTGTGAACTGGCCTTTTTAGATAGTCAAGACCATTTTGCCCCTAAATCACCTTCCACGAAACTTCATGTTTCTTTTGACTTAAAGCAGCCCTGTGTTTCAACTTCAACTTTGTGTTGCCCCAATGACTTACTACCAAGCCTCTTATGCATTTGAATCCCATCGAACCATTCTCGCTAGCAAGCTGGCCCAAGTCACTTGGTGTGCCACATGCCTTTCCTCTCATCGCGATGGTACCTGGACTTACCTGACCACATGAACTTCAGTTCCTACCTGAGCTTAGTCCTAGTCCCTTGTCGTTGCCTGTCATGTCCACCACTGATAGCTTTCACTCTGGTTTCTTATCTTCCTAGCTTGTAACCAGTCTGCTAGTCTCGGTCATCTTCCGGTAGAAAGCTTAGTTTTTGCGGTCAGGTCGTAAGTGGTCAGACCGATCCTGGGATGTTGGTTAGGCCTGGCCTGACTTGTTTATCAAGTTTTGTGCTCGACGGTCTGACCGCCATGGGGCGAGAAGTCAGACTAGTCAAGCGGGCAGTCTGATCACCATGAGGCAAGCAGTCAGACCGATACTGGGCAGTTTGATCAGCCGTGGCATGACGGTCTGACTAGTGTCTCAAGCGCAGACATGTTTGGGGTACCCTAGGCATCTCTGGGGTGTCAGAGAGGTTCTGGAGAGGTCAGATATATCTGGAGTACCCAAGATATGTCTGGAGTGTTGATGAAATTAGATATTGAGCTGGTTTGAGTGTGAGGATGGCATCGTGCCGGTGTTTGGTTGTGTTGTGTTGCATAATGCATTATTTTAACTAACGTGAGTCAAGTGTATAGAACTTGTGCTCAAGATGGCTACTTGGTCTTTGGATGTGCAGGTGACTTGAAAAACATTAGCGGTCAATGGTAAAGGACTGGGTCTAGATGGGAGAGCTGAGATCCGTGTGGTTGGGTAAATCCGGGTGAGACTACATGGCTCAGATCGGTCCCAAGTGGCAGTTAGACTAGCCTTCCAACCGTTGTAGTGCTTTCACTATAAATCTGATCTTCGTAGTTGCACATAGCTATTGAAATGAAAGTTTTGTAGTACCCAAGTAGGAAAATTTTGATACAATATTTCATCCCTCTCATTGCAGGCACGAATCCAATATTGTGGTGCAGCAAAGAGACAAGGGGTCATGTTATAGGTTTCTAGGGCGATCAACAGATCTAGGTTACGAGGTGGATCGGATGCCATTTGGGTGATGGTAGAGGAGTAAGGTGGTGTCGTGCCACCTTCAATGTTGGCGTGCACACATGATATACAAAACTAGCGCCCTATGGAGATGCAGATGCAACAGATGTCGTAGTAGTGATGGCATCGACGGTGACTACGTAGAAAGAATGGAAGGGAGGGAGTTGGGGTTTGGGTCGGAAAGATTGACCCAATTTTATTAGTTGGGAAAAATAGTAATACATAGATGGATAATCCCCTGGTACTAAAAAGGCCGTTGTGTGTGGTGTTAATTAGGGCACTTCCAATGATCCTACGTAAGTAATATCTATAGCATTAATTAGTTTGATAAGTAGGATTTACGTTGTGGTGAAGAGAAATTAAAGAAAAGAGAGATAGAAGCAGTGTCTCATGCACGATATTACTTGAGCATAAAATCCAACACTAAGGGGGGAAAGGAAGAGAGCTTGGTAAAAATTTATTATCCGGTTTTATTGATAGAAACCATTCACTAAATTTGTGATGTCTATAGCTATTTTTTTTATTATATTGAAAGTATATAAATAACACAACAATTGACAAGCGCATTGCGCGATCGATCGGCTGGACCGGACGTACATGCATTATTCATGGCTTGCACCGTTGCACGCGCCTCTTGATCCGCGAAGTAAAGCTTGCTGCCGCCCGCGGTTTGAGGACAAGACGAAATGAATACTACTAGTCCGATCCGTGTGCACGCAGCTGGCTGAAGCATCGATCCGCGTGGACCCGCCACGCTGCAGACACAGGGAGAGGAGAGGGCAATGGTCAAAAGTCGACGGCCAAAAAAATTCTTCGCCAGATCCAAGAACATCTCGAGATCTCCAGGCCTAATCTAGCTTCCTTCTCTAAATTATTCCCTCCGTTTTCGTTCTAGAATGCACGCAATAAACATATTAAAATTTTGAATGTATTTTGTATTTATTACATGAAAATGATACTAGTATATCTGCCATTAAAAGTACTTTCATAAGATAGAAAAAAGGGATCAAATGTGCGTTTTAAAGACCATGTCCAAGATGACAAGGTAAGGGAGGAGCAAGTGGTGGTACTCTGGTATTGCAAATCAGATGTTTGGTACAATTAAAATGAAGAATAATAAGCAGTGCACGTAATCTCTGGAAGGCGAAACTATGCTTATTGCATTTTTGTCTGTTCGTGTTGAATTTTGTAACTTGATTGTCTAGCACTGTAGCAGAAACAATTTGCATGCATAGTCACAACTGGAACAATTAGACCCCGTGAAAAAAAAGGAAAAGAACTTGTCCGTGCATATACGAAATTAAGCTAGGCACACTAACCCTTTAACGAAAGGCACATGTGATATATATATACACACACAAACAAACAACCGGTGGTATTAAATGCATCTCATTCGTTTTGAGAGTAAAAACATTTCACAGTAATCATAAAAAAGAAAAAATTCTAAAAATTCTCCATTAATAGAAAGAAAAAAAGAGAAGGATTTCTACCATGGTATAGATTAATCATATATAGATATTAGAGTTATATAACAAATATAATTATATTTTAATTTTAGGAAGTAAAGTTATATATTAAAGATAACTGTATCATAATATATGCAACCGTGCGAGTAAATCTGCTAGATCCTATCTAATAAGAAAGAATGAAAGAAGAAGAAAACAATGCATCGCTAGCTAGTCCAAATTGGAGCGGACTATGCAACTAGCTAGTTGTTGATGTCGTTGGTGCGTTTGCTGGGGGCGGACGGGGGTGGCCTCCCTCTGGGCTTCCTGTTGAGCAGCAGCTCTCCAAGTCCGAAGTACTTGGCCGCGAGCTCCTCCCTCCTCGACACGGCCGTTTCCGTTTCGGTCTTGAGAGCAATCTTCTTCATCAGCTCGGCCGCGACGCCGCCATTGTCGAGAGGCGGCCCAGCTGCTGCTGGTTGTCGCAGGTGCCTGCTGCAACTGGACTGCCGTGTGAAGACGGTCAGGAGGAGCAGCAGCAGCACGAGGAAGAGGAAGCGAGGGCGCAGCTTGTGTAGCAACAACAACGTTGCCATCGATTTGGATTCGACGCAAAGCAGAAGCAGCTTCTTCTAGCTAGCTAGGTTGTGTGAATGGATATATGGAGACGATCGAAATGGATGTGACTATATTGTGCGAGGAAGCTAGACCACAGAGGAATATATAGGCAAGTGCAATCGTCGTCAATCGAGGGAGGAAAAAAGGGAAGAGCTAGCGTGGAGGGCAAGTCAAGAGAGGGGGAATGTGAGGATGATGATGAGGAATTGACTAGACTTAGAATGGAGGGTATCCATCTGATCTGAGACGTGTGTGCATGCATTCAAGTTAGCGCGTCACCATACGCGCTGTTACTGTTAGTGATATGCCCTAGAGGCAACATGGAGATGTTGTATATATCACATACTATGTTTATGATACATTACTTTGTTCCTTGGAATAGACATCATCATTATTGATCAATGAGTATGTGACTTATTCATGAGACTCTTAAATACTAAGATGTTGCTATTTCTAAATGATCCCTGATCGTATATCATATGAGGAACAAATATGATTCAAAGACAAAGATCAGCATATGTATTGATTGATGATCATGTCTCATGGATCATGGTATGGTGATACCAAATCAATAATATGGACATGTGTTAGTGAACATATGTTGGATAGACCTGCCATGAGACACTGCAGAGATTCCATGTGTCATCGGTTGGTCTCAAGTAGTGTTTATGTAGAGTCCTTAGACTTGAGATCATCATGGTTCCCAACATGAGTAGTAGCTTATTTTGGGACTACTAAACACTACTCCGTGTGGCGGGTAGTCATAAAAGTAGTCTTCGGGTTTGCCATGAAACATGTAGTGGGATGTGAATGATCAAGATAGAATTTGCCCCTCCTTATGGGAGAGATATCTCTGGGCCTCGATGTAATGGATTATGAAAGTGCATGGCCATGCCAAGGTGATTGAGGAGTCAATCACGAGTTTATAATCCATCACGGAATCGAGAGAGTGATTGAGCTATTAAGAGGATGACACGAGTCTCGCCTTGAGCTCAATCTATATCGTGAGGCAAAGGATTCGTACATGAGAGAACATTACGAGTTCACCGATATGATCTTTACATATACTTTGAGGTTAATATGTCTTACTAGAGGCGCTATTAACGGGGTGACCGGAAGGCGTTTCGGGTCACGACCAAGTATACGTGAACCTCTGTGGTCGCACGCTTAACGGGTTGGAACAACGATTCGAATATGATTCGGATATGGGCTCAATTCGGATAAAGATCCGAATAGACTCCTAATGGGCCTTGGTCGCAAGGCCCACGTGAGGAGGTCTATATATATGGAGGCGAGGGGCGAGGGTTTCGTCCTGTTAACATCTAGCAAAACCCTAGCCGCCACCTCCCGAGCCAAACCCTAGCGCTCACGAGTGCTAGTACACTCGCGATCGGCGTTCCGGCCCGGGCGTGTGGATACGGTGGAGGCGCTGCTCGTTGCGATCTTGATCGGCGTGCGTGAGGAGAGCGATCTGTTCGGGACGATCGGCTACTTCCACTACTACCTCGGCGCGCGTGATTGGATCGGTTTCAATTCATCTTTCGCGCTGCTGCTGGCGTCTAAGTGGTAACGATCCATGATCCTTCTTAGCATGATGTTCTTGGGTGCGCGGTAGAAAAATTTTGTTTTACGCTTCCGTAGCCTCGCGTATTCCTTTAGTGGTATCGAGCCATCTTGCTTAGTTTGCAATCCGGATCAGCGCATATGTTGATATGCGATAGTAGTAGATTGGATCTATTACGATCTAAGTCGGTAGCACGGGTTGATGAGATCAATCGGTCATAAGGGGTTGAAATAGGTATGAGTTGATAGCATCATAAGGCCAAAAGATTAGTTCGTGCTCCTTCTTTGATGTACGCGCGACTTGCCCCTACATTTGGAATCACCATCGGGGCTAGCGCGCGCAATCGATAGATCGAGCCAACGGATCGAGGTCTTGTATTGTGGTCTCCTCAAGTATACCGATCGCGATGATCAATATGATTGATCTAATGAAAATTGAGACATTTTGAATGGCTCGGATTTGGGTTGATTTGATCGGCTCGATAAGATTTTCATAGCGATTTCATAGATGCGATCTATGTAATTGTGAGGTTTTGGCGCGCCCGAACCCGCGATGCGCTCCCCCTCGACCCCCACGGCCGGCCAGCGGGACCGCCGTGTGTATCCCCCCCTTGTATAGCGTCTTGGGTTCACATCGTTAGGTAGAATGCGGTTCTACGTCTAACTTGTTTTTGCAGAGAATGATGTGAATAGTATGGCCTCTGACTTATTTGAGTGTATGAGATGTATGTGATGCATGTAACATTCGTTCATGGCTGCGTGTCATGATTATTTCAGCTATTGTTAGCTGTATATGTTGTATTTAACGACCTGCGTGTCGACCTTAATGCTTGAATCTATCTTTGTAATCTTCAATTTCTAGCTATTATAGGTAGTAGCCTAGTTTTGAGATTACAAGCTTTTAAGCATGGTGGCCTAAAGAAGTGATGTGGAGGATGGAGATCGTCTACACCTACTTGGAGATGGATATCACCATTTTTGGGCCATACTACTTCACAGTTAAATGTGTTTATCTATGATGTTATCTATCTTATTCTTATGCAATGATATATGTGATATGTTGCTTTGGTAGGATAGAATCCTCTTAAAATTAGGTGTTAATGCCCTTCCATATGTTGCACCAAAGATAATGATCACCGCATGGTAGGTCTACCAAAGTAGAGTGCCATCGGTTATCATCATCATTTGGGGTAGATGTCGGACATCTACATGCGGAAGCATTTGGTTTACTTAACAAGGTTATCAAAATAGTTTTGGACCTTGGGGCATAGATTGGGGCCGAGGCATACGATGTCACCCAAAGTAGAGTCACATAGGGATGTGATTAGCAAAGTGTTGCTTACCCATGTCACTAGTTTTCTAGCCGTGATGCCAAAGCTCACTAGGAATTAGTGAAATGAGGATCTTTACCCACTATGTAACTTAGAGGAGTTTTGTTGAAAAACTCATAGTGGGAGTCTTTTGCTAAATAGTTTAATAAAAGATGAACATAAACATAGTGCTAAACTTTGCATATTCTTGTGTTGTAGATCATGTCATTAACGCCGCATCCAAGTACTTTTAATTTGCGATCTGTTCTTGAGAAAGAAAAACTCAATGGAACAAACTTTTTGGATTGGTATCGCAACTTGAGAATTGTTCTCAAGCAAGAGCGCAAGGAGTATGTCCTTGAGTCTCCTTACCCGAAGACTTGCTCGATAATGCTACTATGGCTGCACGGAGAGCTTATGAGAAGCATACGAATGATTGCCTTGATGTGAGTGTCTCATGCTTGCCACAATGTCCTCTGAGCTTGAAGCAATATGAGAACACAGATGCCTACAATATCATTGTGGGGCTACGTGGTATGTTTGAGAACCAAGCAAGGGTGAGAGGTTCAATACTTCAAAGTCCTTATTTGCGTGCGAGAGCTTGCGAGAAGGAATCCGTCGACCCTCATGTGATTAAGATGATTGGCTACATTGAGAGTCCGGAAAAGCTTGGTTTTCCTCTTAGCCAAGAGTTGGCTACGATGTGATTCTCGATCGCTCCCCGAGCTTTGAGCCATTCATAATGAACTTTCACATGAACAATCTGGACAAGACCACGGTGAGTTGCATGGGATGCTAAAATCTGCGAGGAAAGCATTAAGAAAAGCAGCAATCATGTGATGATGATGCGAGAAAGGCAAGGGCAAGCCCTATGTCAAGAGAATCGCGGTCAAAAGAAAGAAAGCTCTGATGCGATCGCGAGCAATTCTAAGGCCAAGAAAGACAAGAAGGGCGATGCTCATCCCGATGCGATTGTTACTCTGTAAGCAATCGGGACATTGGAAAAGGCGCCCAAAGTACTTGGAGGATCTTGAGAAGAAGAAGGAAGTATGACTTCCACTCCGGTATTAATGTTATAGAAATCAATCTTGCTACTTCTTCCACTAATTCTTGGGTATTTGATACCGGATCGGTTGCTCATATTTGCAAATCGTTGCAGGGGCTAATAAGAAGTAGAAGTTTGAGGAGGAGCGAAGTGGATCTTCGCGTTGGCAATGGAGCAAAAGTTGCTGCGGTAGCTGTTGGCACCATGCCATTGTCTTTACCTTCGAGATTAGTTTTGGAATTGAATAATTGTTATTGTGTTCCATCTCTTTCAAAGAACATTATTTACGCTTCATGTTTGCAAGCGAGAAGGTTATGACTTTAAATCTATGGACAATGGTTGTTCTCTTTATTTCAAAGATATGTTCTATTGTCATACTCCATTGGTGAATGGGTTATACGTTCTTACTCTTGAAGGGTCACGGTCTATAACATTAATGCAAAGAGGCAACGTCAGAATGATTTGAATCCACGTTTATTTGGCATCGCCGCTTAGGTCACATAAATGAGAAACATGCGAAGCTCCATAGAGATGGTATTCGCACTCATTTGATTTTGAATCATTAGAGACATGCGAATCTTGTTTACTTGGCAAGATGACAAAGGCACCTTTCACCGGTCAAGGTGAGCGGGCAAATGACTTATTGGCACTTGTACATACCGATGTATGTGGACCAATGAGCTTAACGACAGAGGTGGTTTTGATGCTTTATAACTTTTATCGATGACTTTAGTAGATATGGGTATATCTACGATGAAGCATAAGTCGAATCCTTTGAAAAGTTCAAAGAATTCCAAAATGAAGTGCAAAATCATTTAGGCAAGACAATCAAGTTTCTACGATCGATCGTGGAGGCGAGTATTTGAGCCATGAGTTTGGCAATCATCTAAAGGATTGTGGAATTGTTCCACAATTGACTCGCCAGAACACCTCAATGGAATGGGGTATCGACGGAGAAATCGCACCTTATTAGATATGGTGCGCTCCATGATGAGCCAAAGTGATCTTCCGTTGTCTTTTTGGGGTGCGCTCTTGAAACGGCCGCGTTCACACTAAGCGAGGTTCCATCAAAATCGATAGAAAAGACACCATATGAGATGTGGACGGGACAACGTCCTAGCTTGTCTTTTCTTAAGATTTGGGGATGTGAGGCTTATGTAAAACGTTTACAATCGATAAGCTCACTCCTAAATCGATAAATGCTTCTTTATCGGGTATCCTAAGGAAACAAAAGGATATTACTTTTATAATCAAGGAGAAGGCAAAGTGTTTGTCGCCTGGCATGGTGTCTTCTTAGAGAAAGAGTTTCTCTCAAGAAGGGATAGTGGGAGCACAGTGCAACTTGAAGAAATTCAAGAAACACACGATAACGTTTCAGCTCCTCTGAGAACCACAACGGGATGAACAAACTGTTGAAGAACTGTTGTGGACACACTAGCACCACGTGAGGTCGAAAGGTCACGACGTGCACCGAGAGGTACATGTTCTTGACTACTCAACAACGGGACATATTGTTGTTAGACAACGATGAGCCTAAGACCTATGAAGAAGCAATGGTGGGACCGGACTACGAGAAATGGCTTGAAGCCATGAGATCCAAATTGAATCCATGCACAGTAATCAAGTTTGGAACTTGGTTGATCCACCTGATGGTGTTAAAACCATTGAATGCAAATGGGTTTTCAAGAAAAAGATAGACATAGATGGAAATGTTCACATCTATAAAGCGCGATTGGTGGCCAAAGGTTTCAAACAAATTCAAGGTATTGATTATGATGAAACTTTTCGCCGTCGCAATGCTAAAGTCTATTCGGATCATTCTAGCGATTGCTGCATATTTCGACTATGAAATATGGCAAATGGATGTCAAAACAGCTTTCCTTAATGGAAATCGAGTGAGGATGTGTACATGACACAGCCCACGAGTTTTGTCGATCCAATCGATTGGAAAGATATGCAAGCTCCAAAGATCCATTTATGGATTAAAGCAGGCATCTCGGAGTTGGAACATTCGTTTTGATGAAGTAATCAAAGGGTTTGGTTTCATCAAGAACGAAGAAGAGCCTTGTGTTTACAAAAAGGCTAGTGGGAGCGCACTCGTATTTACGGTCTTATATGTGGATGACATATTACTCGATCGGAAATGACATTCCTTTGCTCGAATCATTAAGTCTTCATTAAAAATAGTTTCTCTATGAAAGACTTAGGAGAGGCAGCATATATTCAGGCATCAAGATCTATAGAGATAGATCAAAAGGCTAATTGGATTAAGCCAAGATACGTACATTGACAAGGTGTTGAAAAGGTTCAATATGCATGATTCCAAGAAAGGTTTTCTACCTATGTCACATGGTATAAATCTTAGCAAGAATCGTGTCCTAGTACACCGATGAGCGGGATAAAATGAATGCGATTCCATATGCTTGGCTATTGGGTCCATTATGTATGCCATGCTTTGTACACGCCCGGATGTTTCGTATGCTTTAAGTGCTACGAGTAGATACGATCGAGATCGGTGAAAGTCAGCTGGATTGCCGTAAAGAACATCTTGAAGTACTTGAGAAGAACTAAAGATGTGTTCCTTGTCTATGGAGGTGAGGAAGAGCTCGTTGTAAATGGTTACACCGATGCTAGCTTCCAAACCGACAAAGATGATTTTAGATCGCAATCTGGATTTGTGTTACTGCTGAATGGCGGTGCGGTAAGGTGGAAGAGTTCCAAGCGCGAGACGGTTGCTGATTCTACAATGAAGCCGAGTACATAGCGACAGAAGGCGCCAAAGAGGCTGTTTGGATCAAGAAATTTATTTCGAGCTTGGTGTGATGGCTAGTGCCTCCGGCCCAATGGACCTCTCTTGTGACAATAGTGGGGCCATTGCACAAGCCAAGGAGCCTAGATCGCACTGAAGTCCAAGCACATTTTACGGCGATTTCATCTCATCCGCGAGATAGTGGAGAGAGCGATGTGAAGATATGCAAAGTACAAGCGGTTTGAACATTGCAGATCCGTTGACAAAGCCGCTTCCCACCAAAGCATGAGGCTCACACTAGGGCAATGGGTATTAGATACCTACATGGTTGACTCTAGTGCAAGTGGGAGGCTGTTAGTGATATGCCTAGAGGCAACATGGAGATGTTGTATATATCACATACTATGTTTATGATACATTACTTTGTTCCTTGGAATAGACATCATCATTATTGATCAATGAGTATGTGACTTATTCATGAGACTCTTAAATACTAAGATGTTGCTATTTCTAAATGATCCCGATCGTATATCATATGAGGAACAAATATGATTCAAAGACAAAGATCGACATATGTATTGATTGATGATCATGTCTCATGGATCATGGTATGGTGATACCAAATCAATAATATGGACATGTGTTAGTGAACATATGTTGGATAGACTGCCATGAGACAACTGCAGAGATTCCATGTGTCATCGTTGGTCTCAAGTAGTGTTTATGTAGAGTCCTTAGACTTGAGATCATCATGGTTCCCAACATGAGTAGTAGCTTATTTTGGGACTACTAAACACTACTCCGTGGCGGGTAGTCATAAAAGTAGTCTTCGGGTTTGCCATGAAACATGTAGTGGGATGTGAATGATCAAGATAGAATTTGCCCCTCCTTATGGGAGAGATATCTCTGGGCCTCGATGTAATGGATTATGAAAGTGCATGGCCATGCCAAGGTGATTGAGGAGTCAATCACGAGTTTATAATCCATCACGGAATCGAGAGAGTGATTGAGCTATTAAGAGGATGACACGAGTCTCGCCTTGAGCTCAATCTATATCGTGAGGCAAAGGGATTCGTACATGAGAGAACATTACGAGTTCAGTGATATGATCTTTACATATACTTTGAGGTTAATATGTCTTACTAGAGGCGCTATTAATGTGGTGACCGGAAGGCGTTTCGGGTCACGACCAAGTATACGTGAACCTCTGTGGTCGCACGCTTAACGGGTTGGAACAACGATTCGAATATGATTCGGATATGGGCTCAATTCGGATAAAGATCGAATAGACTCCTAATGGGCCTTGGTCGCAAGGCCCACGTGAGGAGGTCTATATATATGGAGGCGAGGGTGAGGTTTCGTCCTGTTAACATCTAGCAAAACCTAGCCGCCACCTCCCGAGCCAAACCCTAGGCGCCACGAGTGCTAGTACACTCGCGATCGGCGTTCGACCCGGGCGTGTGGATACGGTGGAGGCGCCGCTCGTTGCGATCTTGATCGGCGTGCGTGGAGAGACGATCTGTTGGGACGATCGGCTACTTCCACTACTACCTCGGCGCGCGTGATTGGATCGGTTTCCAATTCATCTTCATTGCGCTGCGCGTCTAAGTGGTAACGATCCATGATCCTTCTTAGCATGATGTTCTTGGGTGCGCGGTAGAAAAATTTTGTTTTCTGCTTCCGTAGCCTACGCGTATTCCTTTAGTTACTAGCTAGCAACGACGCGTATTTTGCTTACGTATCTGAACCAGCTGAACCTACGGTGGTGTTTATTTTGACTTCAGCTTCTAATTTTAGTTTTTTTATTATTTACTAAACTATTCACTAATTCAGCTATAGTAATAAAAGCTAGCTACAGATAGTAGGACGTATTGGGACGCAGGATCTTTTGTCATAGGATTTAATGTTTTCGTAGGACCTCATTGGGACGCAGGATATTTTGTCAAATATTTCGTAGAATTTTCAGAAACAGTTATCATTTTCGTACCTCCCGAGTTGATTTGTAGAGCATCTAGCTAGCAAACTAAATTATTACTCCACCACAGTCAATATTAATTCCCGTGCTTATGCAGTTGTGCTTGTAAATTCCAGCCGGTTAATTTGTTCAGCTAATTAATATTGCACTACTGAATTTATCGAAAAAGACTTTTTTTTTTATTCTTGCTACTGAATTGTAAATTTGATGTATAGTACGCAATTAACTAGCTGACTGGAGCTTCATTCTTCCCGTTCCGGTCAAAGCTGACCGACTTTAGTTGATAGAGAGAGCTTACCTTGCGTATTTGCAAGTTCTATGCAACACATGCCAACCGAACCAGTTTCTTCCCCCTAATTTCCCGGCCGGGATGTGTACTGCTAGGCTACCCATCAACCACACTTTCTTTCTGGTGTGTGTACAGGTGTGTGTCAGGACTAATGAAAAAGTCAAGCTGTTTCCACCTCTCCACGCTGACTAATGTACAAGTGTGCGCAACGCAACCTCCCTATTAAATCAATATTCTAGGTACACTTTTGTTCCTACATGCGCCTATACTAAGAGCGTGCGCACCGTTGTCCAAATATGAAGAGTTAAAAAAATTTAGTCTCCGGAGCTATGCTATTGGAGGATGGGGAGGTAAGCTAAAAGTGCTTGGAACCGAAGCAAGTCTAGGATTTAAGGCTAGCACAATAAAAAAAAGAATTAGAAGAGAGTGAGAGAGAGAGAATAGGAAGAAAAAGAGTGGGTGGTGGGCCTCACGCCAAAGAAAATGTGAAGAGTTAAATACTAGAGTAAAAAAAAAGTAAAAGATAGAATGATATGATAAATTTAGCTTCTTTTCTTAGATTCCTATAATGCACATGCCCTAAATCAACTTTGATGTGCATGTCTGCATTTGTGGCTAGCTTGACCTTATTATCTGATAATTGCAGCTGCAGTGTAGCCTTTGTTCCTCAAGTCTTAGCTGATTTTTTTTTTTGAAGCGCTTAGCTTATTTAATTTTACCTCATATCTCGTTTTCTGTCACACGCACACAGCAGCGATTTCTCTCAAAGTACAAGCGTGTTAGTGCATGGATCAAGATTAGATAATTAATTCCAGAGTGTACAGAACAGTAAGCTACTTAGCTACCTGAAATCTCAGATCAGTGCTACTGCTACCGACGGTGTCCTCTGGATAGATGACATGACAGAAATACCCTGCAAGCGGGCACCGCGTCACCAATCTTGAATTCCGGCGTGACGGTGAATGCAACGCTAAGGCGCTTCTCTTCTTCTTTCCCAAGTGTTGAAGGTACGTGCAGCCACGCTCGCCATGTACTCCTCTGCGTACTTGCTCCCTCGCCTAGCATAGAACATTCTGACACTACTATGAGCGGCGGCGCAGTGCGCCCGGCCGGTCACCAACCTGCAGCGCCCACGCCGACGTCGCCATTGTCGCTAACGCCCGGTAGAACCTCGTCCTCGGATGCCCACCGCGCATCACAAACGTCCTCTGATCCAAATTCCTGAACATTGCGGACTCCATTTCTGATGACACGCTTGCTAAATTACTTTGACCGGCAAAATTTCGCGAAGCTGGAGCGTGGTCACGGCACCAGTTTATGAACCGGCAAATACTCAGGGGGCGCTCGTTTTAACGATGGCTTTTGGCTTTTGGTTGAAATTTCACTGTAGCTGATTTTTTTACTGTAGCTGATTTGATTTTTTGGGCATAATTAATTTTAAAAAATATAAAAATAGAAAAAACATGTTAACCCATTAGGGACAATACAAAGGAACACGGGAAAAAAAGAAAATACAAAAAAAACCTAAAATATCTAAAAAAATTCAGAAAAAGACGAAATACTAAATAGTGAAAAAAAGCAGAAGCTAGAAGCTGAAGCCGAAAAAAAGCCAAAACGAGTGGGGCCTCAAGCTGTCCGCCCAGCCAGCAAGAGAGAAAAGGCCCAGTTCCAAGATATATACCAGGTGAAGAGTGTTGTCATAATTACGGTATAAGCGCATACTTAACTTTAATTCCAATATAAACAATAATTACAAAGACAGGATGCAAATGGCATATGAATGAGTTAAGTAGCATGAGAATAAAGCAATCTCTTAAGTCATTATAATCCGAACATATATCCAATATAAACATCATGTAATGAATCATGAATAGTATGAGTATCAAATCTAGCATTTAGATTTAAGATTGATTATTATTGCTCTCAGATTGTAGAGTTACACAAGTTTAACTTGGCCGTCCCACTACAATAGCTTTATACTCTTCATCAATTAGATATATCAAAGAAGATTAAAACTTTGAGCTCTAAATCTCTAAATATAAATTCGGCTAGCACTACAGACAGACCAAGAACCACTAGATTTCACTAAAATTCAGCACAAATTGACGTAATACTCTACCAGAATGTAGACTCACAAATTTATCAAGTCATGCACAAGCTGAATTGAAAACATATATGAAAGCAGTATATGAACTGCAGTATTTAAAGGATGAACATGTACACCAAATGTATATCAGCAGAGCATACACAAATTGACAGAAGCAACAAGATTCAGAGCTCAGTTTTAATCATCTAATTTCAGCATAAAGCTATTAGCATCATCGATCAATCAGCCTACCAACACTTTGCATTTCTCAAGTATAAATTAAATCACAGAATGCGAAGTAATCAACAGAATAACTCACAGTGGTGGTGATATTCGAAATCACCAAGAAGAATCGATCTGTGGCAAAGCACGCACGGGCGTTGTCCCAGAAAACCAAACACCCTGCAGTGGTAGCAAGAGTAAAGGAAATAGGAGATACGATGCCGCACTTCTTCCTCAAGTCGTCGAGGTCGAAGTCAAGGATCAGAGAATGCCGCACAGGACAACTGAGCGATACTCACTTCGGCTGTTAGTCCAACCGATACTTCCCAAATCTGACACCCCTCAAACTCTCGGTGCAAGGCACAAAGAGAGAGGCACACAGGAGGGCTAATCGGATTTCAAGCACCCAGACTAGAATTAGACATCAAGAGAGAGGAGAGAGCTCACTTGTTCGGATGCCAAGAAAGGAGAAGGAGATGGCCTCTTATAGCCGAGCAGAGAGGGGTCGACAGGCTGCGGCCAACGGCCAGCGGCCAGCAGCCGAAGCTACCGGGCCAAGGCGCCTCCATCGCTGCCCCTTACCTGCAAGACCCGGTCACCACAGCTCAACGCGTTGCATCCGCTGAACAGCCCGAAGATCCCGCGCGCTGTGCGCAGCTGCGCAACTACCTAGACGACCCGTGCGTCGTGCGCCTCAGTAGAACAGCTCGAGTGCCCCGCGCGTCGTGCATCGCCACGGAGAAGCCCGAGCAGCGCGGTCGCCTGGGCCCGGATGCCTCAGCTCCCCCCGGGCTGAACTCACCAATGAAGAGATAAGGCCTCAGGCATCATTTATGGTGCAGAACAATAAGGAGCGCAAAGTGAAGTTCTCTCGTTTGTATGCATCCCATACTTGTACCTCTTCGTCCCACAGTACTTTTAGATCTTCAACCAACGGCGCTAGGTATACATCAATATCATTCCCAGGTTGCTTTGGCCCTTGGATAAGTATCGACAGCAAAATATACTTTCGTTTCATACACAACCAAGGAGAAAGGTTATAGATGCAAAGAGTCATAGGTCAAGTGCTATGTCGGCTGCTCATGCTACTGAATGGATTCATTCCATCTGTACTCAATCCAAACCTTATATTCCTCGGTTCTGCACCGAATTCTGCAAAGCACCTATCGATGTTTCTCCACTGGGTGGAATCAGCAAGGTGTCTCAGCATTCCATCCTTCTTGCGCTCCTCCGAGTGCCATCGCAGCAGTTTTACCTCCTTTGAATTCGCAAATAACCGCTTCAAACGGGGCATTATAGGAAGATACCATGCCACCTTTCCAAGAGGTCTTCTCTTCACCTCTGGTCCATTGCCATCATCATCTGATTGATTGTTACGTTTCTATCGGGATGCGTTGCATACCGGACAGACATGCATGTTTGCATACTCTTTACGGTAGAGGATACAGTCGTTCGGACATGCATGTATTCTTTCTACTTCTATTCCCAATGGACAAAGAACCTTCTTGGCTTTATACGTAGTTTTAGGCAACTCATTTCCCTCCGGAAGCATGTCCGCTAAAAGACCTAGCAGCGCCGTGAAACTCTTGTCGGACCAACCGTTGCTTGCCTTCAATTTCAACAGTTCAAGCACAGCTGACAATTTCGTGTACTTTGACCTGCATCACGTGAACAAAGGTTTCTCTGAGTCCTCCATCAAGTCTCGGAATTTAATATACTCTCTGTCATCATAGTTCTCTTCTACATCACGAAGCATCTGATCCAGATTGTTATCGTGCAGCCTATCCGAATCCGAATTACCACAATCATCATCCGGCAGCATATCATTGACTTCACCGGCGATGTCATCCGTGACATATCATTGACTTCGTCATGGTGGTCCAACACATATACCCCTTTTGAAACCCCTCCGAATGAAGTGCGCTTCAATCGCTCTCGATTCTTAAACATCTTTAAATTCGCGATCGATTGCATGGACAATATATATATTCCACCCCTTATTCAACATATCCTCCTCAGCGGCTCTTGTAAAAGCAGACACGCCATTAATGTACTCTTCACTCACACGGTTTGTGGTATACATCCAGCTTCGGTCCTATATATATTATGCACATATATATAAAACAACTTAGTATTAAAATTAATTTAATTAATTATTACTACATATATACCACATGCATTGAGGCTAGCTAGCTACATCTAAATTAGCTAGATCTTCAAAGTATATATATAATGATTCATAGAAAATTAATTAGCTAGCTAAATCAAACTTATTTTGATATGCAACCAAAAACAAATTTCATTACTAACCATATCTAGGGCATCCACACGAACTCAATGAATCTCCTGCCAAATAAGTATCCTTCCACCAAAAAATGGCCTGAAAGCCTTGCCGCCTCCAGCTGCAGCACCGGTCAGATCTGGATCGAAATGAAGATAGATGCGGTCTGAGCGGCGCAATAAATACATAGCAGCATTATCACAGACGGTTTTTAAACAAAATTCGTCTGTGATAGTCAATTATCACAGACGATTTTGTAGTAAAAACCGTCTGTGATAATTGACTATCACAGACGGGTTTTGTTTAAAAACCGTCTGTAATATTCTCAATTATCACAGACGGTTCTTAACAATGAACCGTCTGTAATAAGGAAATATCACAGACGGTTCATTGGTAAGAACGCTCTGTGATATTTGTTTTCTCCGACGTCATCAACACAGATGGTGTCCAAATAAAAACCGTCTATGTTAATATCGGTCACAGATGGTTTTGTCAAACCGTCTGTGATTTGGCGTCTAGTATTAGGCTTTTTGTAGTAGTGAGGGCTGCACACGGAGGTGGGTGAATTGCACGATCAAGTCACCCAATTTGCCAAACTTCTCTCTCAATTTTCATGACGACTTTGATTTTCAAATTATGATAGTTGTGCACCACCACAACCCACCCAAGATTGACTTCCCATAGTTTGATGGTGAGAGTCCTAGGTCTTGGTAGCTAAGGTGTGAGAATTACTTCCATGTATGCTCAGTGCACTTCATTTTAAAGATTAGTGCAGCCACAATGTATTTTATAGGGAATGTGATGCTTTGGTTATAGTCCTCTAGTGCTTATCTGCATTACCACACCTAGGAGTCTTTTGCTACCGCAGTTTGTGTGCATTTTGGTAGAGAGGAGTTCCAACAATAAGTTAGACAATTAAACCATCTTCACCACACTAGTTCGGTCATGGATTACGTTGAGAAGTTCAATGAAATTATGCACCATTTGCGAGCACATCTGTAAGATCGTCGATGGCAATCAGAGGAGGCGAATGATTGTAATCCACAACAAAAACTTTTTTCTCTAATCTACTATTTTATGATTGTCTAACCTGTCAACACAGCAACAAAATAGAAACAAAAAGATGGCAAAAGAAGAAAAGATTAAAAAATATTATTTCTTTCTCTCTCCTAGTATGTAGCTACAGAGTTTGTTACTATAGCTACAGTGTTTGTTACTGTAGCAAGTCAAAAATTTAGAGACGTCGCTTTTGATTGGTATTTATGCTGAATGTTCCCCCTTTTTTGCTGCCTGCTCATCTGTTGCATGGATGTGCGCATGAAGATGAGGACGCCCAAAGACACACGCAACTCCAACACATGCAGACCGAGGAAAGTATATGCCAGACGTTGTTGTGTGCTTCTGCTGTGGTGATGCACGAGGAACAATAGAACACCGCTTCCCTTTACTATCCAGTGTCGTGCAGATCAAAGCAAGCATGGCAGCAAATCAAGCTGGTGTCATAGTTTGTATTGTGGTGTCGCAATCTCGCCACCGCGTGGGAACTCTATCTGATGCCAATAATGAGACCTCACGTATTTTTTAATAGATCTAATTTTTACTGTAGGATCATGTTTGTGGTTACAAAGTGCCTTCCTGATACCCCTCAAATCCTAGCACAAAAATTGCATTTCTTCAACCTTAGAGTTAGCACCTAACCCCATATCTATTTATAGTTTAGGACCAAAACCATGATCTTATCTCTAAGATCATAAGTTCTTATCTAATTTCAATAAATAAAGAACTCAAAACCCTTATGTAATATGTGGTTTTCAACTTTTGTTATATGTCATAGACTTCGGACCGCACCTCTATAGTACCAACATGCATCATGATACGGGGTCGCCCGATCTTCTCGACGTAGGATTGGATACTCACGTGTAGCCTCTCGAATCGTAGCGATCCTCCGTTGCCAATGCAAGAACGAACGCTCTTTAATTCGCAAGATCACACGCGCCGAACTTCCACGACCACCAAGCGAAGTCCTATCGCGCTCCCAATTCCCAACGGAAAGGTTGAACGATCTCAAATTGCAAGAACTCTCAGATTTTCTATTGGATTTTTGGTTTGGATCTAAAGATCAAGAACATGTACAAAGTTTTTCCCCAAAACTTCTTTTCCCGTCACGTAGTGTATTCTCATTATTAGTCATGGCTCCCCGTCCGTGCGTGTACATGCGTATATATGTATGGCGGCGGCGTCCACGTACATAGATGCTAGGCTTAGGTTAAACACCAACCAAAATACAATTTGGGCTTCTAGTTTACATGGCCGAAGCCTCACTCGGCATGCAAGCCGGGACACCGTCTGGGCTGGACGTGGGCCGCACAGGTCTCCGGTTGGCGTGGGAGCTTTCAGCTTAATTTGAGTTTTCATAACCTTGTTTGCTTCCTTCTCATACATAGCATAGCACAAGGAGAGTAATCTTCAATATGTGTAGTCTCTCTCGGTTCCAAAATCTTTAACCCTAAGTACGCACAAAAAACTAGCATTAGGTAGTATATCGTTCTCATCAATAGAAAGATATGTTTTAAGAAACAAATTCACCTGTTTATTTAAAAGCTTGGCTCTTGCTCGAGTAATTGGGCCTTTTTGTGCTTCATGAATACTTGGAGAATGTAGAGAGGTAGACGACGTAGGGATGTCCTCATCATCCTCCCCCTCTTGGAAAGGAGTCGTCCTCGACTCTGTATCGTCTTGTCCAAAAAATGGTGACAAATCAGCAACATTAAAAGTAGTACTTACCCCATAATCGTCTCCTGGAAGTTCAATCTTGTAGGCATTATCATTGATCTTAGCAAGTACTTTAAAAGGACCATCACCACGGGGCATCAACTTTGATTTACGCTTCTCCGGAAAGCGTTCTTTGCGAAGATGTACCCATACTAAGTCACCTGGTTCAAACAACAATTTCTTTCTAGACTTGTTAGCCTTTGAAGCATAAGCACGTACCTTTTGTTCAATTACCTCTTTAGTCTTTTCATGGAGCTTTTTTACAAATTCAGCACGCTTTGAAGCCTCCATATTAGTACGTTCTTGTAATGGAAGTGGCATTAAATCAAGTGGCGTGATTGGTTTGAAACCATACACCACCTCAAATGGACACAGCTGTGTTGTAGAATGCACCGCCCTATTATATGCAAATTCAACATGCGGTAGACAATCTTCCCACTCCTTTAAGTTCTTTTTAATCATTGTCCGCAGCAGCATTGAGAGTGTACGGTTCACCACCTCCGTTTGTCCATCAGTTTGTGGGTGACAAGTTGTTGAAAAGAGCAGTTTTGTCCCAAGCTTAGCCCACAAAGTCTTCCAAAAGTAGCTCATAAACTTGACGTCACGATCTGACACAATGGTTCTTGGCATTCCATGCAATCTCACAATCTCCCTGAAAAACAAGTCAGCTACATGCGACGCATCGTCGCTCTTATGACAGGGAATAAAGTGTGCCATCTTAGAAAACCTATCCACAACAACAAAAACAGAGTCCCTTCCCCTCTTAGTCCTAGGTAATCCTAACACAAAATCCATGCTAATATCTTCCCAAGGTGCACTAGGAACTGGAAGTGGAGTATACAAACCATGTGGATTGAGTTTTGACTTCGCTTTATGGCATGTGATGCATCTTTGAACAAACCGCTCAACGTCTCGCCTCATCTTAGGCCAATAGAAGTGATCGGTCAACATCATGTACGTCTTCTCTCTTCCAAAATGTCCCATCAGTCCTCCTGCATGAGACTCCTGCAATAGTAGCAAACGCACGGAAGATTCTGGAACGCATAGCTTGTTCATGCGAAAGAGAAAACCATCATGAACATGAAACTTATCCCACCCTTTCCCATCTTTGCAATTAGAATATGGTACTGAAAATTCATGGTCGGAAGTATATAATTCTTTCAAACTTTCTAATCCAGGCACCTTTACTTCCAACTGAGTTAAAAGCACATTCTTTCTAGACAATGCATCAGCTACCACATTCTCTTTGCCTTTCTTGTATTTAATAATGTATGGAAAAGTTTCAATGAATTCAACCCACTTAGCATGTCTACGATTAAGATTAGCTTGGCCTTTCAAATATTTCAAAGCTTCATGATCAGAATGAATAACAAATTCTTTAGGCCAAAGATAATGTTGCCAAGTCTCTAAAACACGCACAAGAGCATATAATTCTTTATCATAAACAGGATAATTCAATTGTGCACCATGAAGTTTCTCACTAAAGTATGCAACAGGTTTTCTTTCTTGCATCAAAACACCACCAATACCTATTCCACTAGCATCACATTCAATCTCAAAGGTTTTAGTGAAATCAGGTAAAACAAGCAATGGTGCTTCAGTCAAATATTTCTTCAATTCAGCAAAAGCCTTTTCTTGTGATTCTCCCCATTCAAAAGCAACACCCTTTTTAGTTAATTCATTTAATGGGGCAGCAATAGTGCTAAAATCTTTCACAAATCGTCGATAAAAACTAGCAAGCCCATGGAAGCTACGAATTTGACTAACATTCACAGGAGTAGGCCAATTTCGAATAGCTTCAATTTTAGATTCATCCACTTCAATGCCATGAGCTGAAACAACATAGCCTAAGAACACCACTTTGTTTGTGCAAAAAGTACACTTCTCAATATTAGCATACAATTGTTCAGTTCTTAGCACTTCTAGCACTTGTCTAATGTGTTCAACATGTCCTTCCAATGAGCGACTATATATCAAAATGTCATCAAAATACACTACCACAAATTTTCCAATGAAGTGTCTCAAAACATGGTTCATTAATCGCATGAATGTACTAGGAGCATTAGATAAACCAAAAGGCATCACTAACCATTCATACAATCCAAATTTTGTTTTAAAAGCTGTTTTCCACTCATCACCATGTTTCATTCTAATTTGATGATATCCGCTACGCAAATCAATCTTAGAAAAGATAGTAGAGCCACTCAATTCATCAAGCATATCATCTAACCTAGGAATAGGATGACGATAACGAATGGTAATATTGTTGATAGCTCTACAGTCTACACACATTCTCCATGTACCATCTTTCTTAGGAACAAGAATGACAGGAACGGCACAAGGACTAAGACTTTCGCGTACGTACCCTTTTTCCATGAGTGCTTTCACTTGTCGCTGAATTTCCTTTGTCTCTTCCGGATTGGTGCGGTACGGCGGCCGGTTGGGAAGTGGAGCTCCCGGCACCAAATCAATTTGATGTTCAATTCCTCGTATGGGTGGTAGACCAGCGGGTACCTCCTCCGGAAAGACATCTTCATAAGCCTGTAACACTTGAGAAACCACACTAGGAAGAGATGTTAAGTCATTAGTGGAAAGCAAAACATCTTTATATAGTAACACCAAATGTTCCACAGTGGGCTCATCTCTCATCTCTCTCAAATCAGATTTAGTGGCTATCATGACTAACTTTTTCTCTCCCTCATCCTTTCTTTTTTCACTCAATTTTAGCTTGTGGCTCTCACTCACCTTCTGTGGAATCACACTCTGTTGCTCCTTCCCTTTCTCATTCTCCACTTTTACTTCAACCTTTTGCATGTTATCATATATAATTTGAGAAGGGGTTAATGGTCGTAGCACTATTTCTTTATTATTCCACATAAACTTGTATTGATTAGTTCTGCCATCATGAATTACAGAACGATCATATTGCCATGGTCTACCTAATAACAAATGACATACTTCCATCGACACAACATCACATTCTACAGTATCACGATAAGAACCAATCTGAAAGCTAACATCAACTGTATATCCAACATTCATTGAGCCATTATTGTTTAACCATTGAATTTGATATGGATGTGGGTGTTTCTTATATTTCAATCCAAGTTTAAAACAAAGCTCTTTGCTAGCTAAATTGTGGCAACTCCCACCATCAATAATAACTTTGCAACACTTACCATCCTTACTCACCTGAGCCCGTGTTTGGAAAAGATTGCAGCGTTGTTCATGATTTGATTTTGCTTGCACACTCAACACTGTCGGTGTACACACAAGTATAGGACCAGCCTCGGGGTCACAAACACCATCTCCATTCACCTCCTCTCCTTGTCTTTCCTCATATGTGTCACCAAATCTTCCACAATCAGCAAGGGCATCACCTTCCTCCTCGCTAGTAGAGTCATATTCACCATTTTCCAATAGCAACATAACCTTGTTATTTGGACAATCCTTTTGCATATGACCTCGTCCAAGACATTTAAAGCATTGGATGCCACTACTCCTTCCTGTAGAACCCACTGAAGATGAAGGCGAAGGTGCTGAACTCTTCTTAGCAGTTGGTGTTGTAGCATTCTTCCCGCTTGGTGCAACACGTGTACTAGGAGCAAAACTTCCACTAGATTGATTAGCTTTAAAAGAATTGAAATGGGATGTGGGTTTACCTCCTGTAGGTGCTGAACGGGGTATGTAGGATGATGTTCTTGTTGCTCTCATATCAAGTTGCACTTGTCTCTCAGCTTTGGTCGCTTGATGCACTAATTCCACCATGTTGTTGTAAGGCTGAAATTCAGTTATGCGCTTGATGGAAGGGTGCAAACCAGCAAGGAATCGCGCCATTGTTTGCTCTTCTTGCTCATATACATTAGCTCTAATCATAGCCATTTCCATCTCTTTATAGTACTCCTCCACCGTGAGAGTTCCTTGCTTCATTTGCTGCAATTTATCAAATAAATCTCGTTTATAATGTTTGGGAACAAACCTTGCTCTCATGTGGTACTTCATCTCTTCCCATGTAGTGATGGGAGGCTCGTCGTACTCTCTCCTTTGATTTTGAACTTGTTCCCACCATATGAGTGCATAATCAGTGAATTCAAGTCCCGCCATATGAATTTTCTTCTCTTCGGAGTAATTGTGTAGGCGAAACACTTTATCCACCTTGAGCTCCCAAGTGAGGTAATCTTCAGGATCATGTGTACCTGAAAATGTTGGCATAGTAAATTTGAGCTTACCAAACTTCTCCTCGTGTGGTCGACCATCGCCGTAGTGGTTACGGCGGCGGTAACCGTCGTCGTGGTGAAGAAAGTCGTCATCGTCGCGAGGTGCTCCCCCACCACGGCCTCCATGTCCATGGCCCCTCCCCGGACCATGGAAGCCGCCCCCTTCACCTCTCCTAGGTGGGGGTGGACGAATGGCATTGGCCACCACGCGGTCTCGCCTTTGTTGATCTTCTTGACCACCTCGGGCAGCGGCCACTCCCTCACCACGTGGAGGAAGGGCAGCCCCAAGATGAGCATTCCCTTCTTCTGGTTGTGCCCGAATTGCTCGCATAACGTCGTTCACAATGTTCCCACGCAACACATTCATCTGTTGATTGATCTCAATGCGAAGATCCTGTATATCTGCTTTAAGTTCAGTCCGAAGACCCTGCATATCTGTCTTGAATTGTTCTCCCATTGCAGTAGTGCCAGCTACAAATTCTTGTTGCAATGTACTTCTCATTGCCTGATGTTGAAAGCGAGTCACCGGGGCATTAAGATCAACTTCATGGTCCTCACCATAATTGTCTTCTCCACCTGACATGGTTAGATTGTGCAAAGAAAACACAAAGCAATAACAAATATATGGAGGATTAGTGTAAATCACTCAATCTCACTCTTCTTGCAGAAGTAAAGTTCTCACCTTTCCGAAGTGAATTAGGGCCAATAAGAACTTTCACTTGGTAGAAGCTTCAATGGCAACATGATGATCAAGCGAATATAAGAGTGTTCACAATTGCACAACAACGGTTATTTAGTGGAGCTTGGTATGGAAGTGTATATCCTAGCAATCTGAAATTCTTGATGTTGTAAAATTAAGTAATAATCCAAACTAGAATATTTTGCCTAGGTGCTGATCCAAAGGTTTAAGTGAAGTGTATGAACGCACACGCAAAGATCAATGTGACTTAATGCAAACAAAGGAATGAGCTAAATAGAGGCGATATGAAATTGAGGATTAAATAGCTCGTTTTGCACCAAGTACTAGGAGAGACGCTAGCCAATTGCAATAATATGAATATAAGGGCACAAGATTGCTCGAGAAAATAAATTACACAATCTGAATTTATAGACTAAGAACTCACCCAAATTCGGCCAATGTTTTTTTTTTGCTTTGCTTTTCTTTTCTCTTTCTTTCTTTTCTTTTTTTGCTCAAGAAGTAGCTTCCTTTTTTTAATCAACTTTTTTTTTTTTTCAAAGGCCGAACTGAGTTTAATTGTTCTTTTGATTTTGCACAGTCACGAGATATTGAAAGGTGTAAAATACTCAAAAGCAGCCCTTAATGCAATATTCAACGGCTAGTCTCAATTGATGAAAAAATATCAACCAGATTTTTGGCGCACTATAGCTCGGCGCGAACGGTATGAAATCCTGAAATTTAGTTCAGCAGAGCCGTGCAATGTAGCAATCCTGAAATTAAAAGTAGCAAGATCGTTCTGTAGCAAGCCGCGTGTTGCACTGTAGCAATCGCGTTTCATGTGGAGGTGTGATTAACTAACTGATTGCCGCTAGCGGATTCGCGGAAGGATGTAGCAACCGAGACTCTATAGCAATACGGCGATAAGAATTCAATTTGGCCAAACGCGATTGCAAGCAACGGATTTCAGCCGGCAAGTTTTGATTTTTTTTGACTTTATGTGGATACAACGAAAAAGCGACGCAAAGGAACACGATGATCAGCACCTAAACAAATTTCTAATGGATTAAAACCTAACAAAACTCACAAAAACAACAGATGCAAAAACTAGGGTTTGGATTTTTTTTTTTTTGGTTGATGGACTATGGAAAAAATAAATCAATCTAAAACAAGGGTAAGAATCCTACCGAGGAAACCACGCTCTGATACCAAGATGATACGGGGTCGCCCGATCTTCTCGACGTAGGATTGGATACTCACGTGTAGCCTCTCGAATCGTAGCGATCCTCCGTTGCCAATGCAAGAACGAACGCTCTTTAATTCGCAAGATCACACGCGCCGAACTTCCACGACCACCAAGCGAAGTCCTATCGCGCTCCCAATTCCCAACGGAAAGGTTGAACGATCTCAAATTGCAAGAACTCTCAGATTTTCTATTGGATTTTTGGTTTGGATCTAAAGATCAAGAACATGTACAAAGTTTTCCCCAAAACTTCTTTTCCCGTCACGTAGTGTATTCTCATTATCTAGTCATGGCTCCCGTCCGTGCGTGTACATGCGTATATATGTATGGCGGCGGCGTCCACGTACATAGATGCTAGGCTTAGGTTAAACACCAACCAAAATACAATTTGGGCTTCTAGTTTACATGGCCGAAGCCTCACTCGGCACGCAGGCCGGGACACCGTCTGGGCTGGACGTGGGCCGCACAGGTCTCCGGTTGGCGTGGGAGCTTTCAGCTTAATTTGAGTTTTCATAACCTTGTTTGCTTCCTTCTCATACATAGCATAGCACAAGGAGAGTAATCTTCAATATGTGTAGTCTCTCTCGGTTCCAAAATCTTTAACCCTAAGTACGCACAAAAAACTAGCATTAGGTAGTATATCGTTCTCATCAATAGAAAGATATGTTTTAAGAAACAAATTCACCTGTTTATTTAAAAGCTTGGCTCTTGCTCGAGTAATTGGGCCTTTTTGTGCTTCATGAATACTTGGAGAATGTAGAGAGGTAGACGACGTAGGGATGTCCTCATCACATCATCTATTTTTGATCTTCGCATGCCCCCAACTCGTGCATAACCATGTCCTCTAGCATCCTTGACCCTTTAGATTATGACTTCGCACCAAGCCATCTCTCAGTCCTTGCATGTAGACCACGATCACCTCCAAGTTACCAAAGCAACATCTTTTCTAGGTATAAGTTCTTTTTAACTTGACTAACATGAGTCCACACATGTCACATGTCTCAAATAACATTAATAAGTAGCATTGTCAATTATTCATTATCATAAATATTCTAGACCTAGTCACATGGTCTAACAGCATCACTCGTGGGATCCCATGTTTTATATTACGCAATTCATTGATGGGTTATGGAGTGATGTGCACTTTGTTGTGGTTTTACATCATTTTCTTGATTTAGATACAGTTGTCGTGTTGGCTTGTTTGAAGGAAGAAGTGCCGGAGGCATTGAGACGTGACCTACACTGATCGAAGCTCGCACCCAGAGCCCATGCAATGCCGCACATGCCACATGGCACTACCTCTACCGCTCCTGCCTATCAAGGCGATGCCAGAGGTGGGGGCTCGTGCAGAGGACCGAAGGGGCATTGAAGCAACAATGGGGGTTTCTGTGTGTAACAAATTGGCTGCTCTATGAGCTTATCACCGTGCTCACGACCTGTGTCATACTTGCGTTGAACGTTGGGGCTATGATCACAAGTGCAGCCCAACCATCCAGCTGCATGTGGTGGAGGAACTTTGAGAGTTGCTGCAATACAAGGATCCGTCTCCAGCACTGTCAGAAAATGGCGAGGGCTCAACAAGAGGCGACTTGATGTTGATATCCAAAGAGGCGACCAATGGATAAGAGGTGCCACACACTGTTCGATTGCAACAGCTCGTTCAAGGTTATGAGACGCTTATATTGGTGGACTCTGGAAGCTCCCATAGTTTCATGATCGAGGCATTTGTAGGCTGGTTGATAGGAGCACAAAGGCTGCTAAAATCGGTTCAAGTTCATATTACTGATAGAGGATTTTTCAGTTTCTCTAGAGAATTTTTGCAGTGCAAATGGGAGGTGCAAGGGAACGTGTTCTATACTAACCTCAAGGTGTTGCCCCTAGGGTGTTATGAAGTTACCACTGGCATGGATTGGTTAGAGTTGCACAGCCCTATGGTGATGTGTTGGCGTAAGAAGCATATGTCAATTTGGCATGAGGGAAGGAAGGTGCAGTTGCAAGGCATTCGACCGCGGTCATCTCAAGACTTCTGCTGTTGATCCAGCCATTGCCGAGCAATGAACCTCACTAAATGGGAGCCCCCAACCACTTGTTGACTGAGGCTTTGAAGGAGCAGCTACCCGTACTGGTTCTGTCTCTGCTCAAGGAATATGAACATATTTTTGAAGAGCCACAAGGGTTACTACCAAGGAGAGCGTTCGATCATGCAATACCATTGTTGCAAGGCCACAACCTGTCTACTTGCACCCATATCAATACAATCCTATGTAAAAGACAAAATTGAAAGGCAAGTGAAGGAAATGCTATCGCAAGGGGTCATTCAGCTGGCTAGTCCGTTTGCCTCTCTTGTCCTATTGGTGTTGAAGAAGGATAAATCCTAGTGTTTTTGCATGGAATACCAGCATCTAAATGCTATTACCATCAAGAACCGGTACCCGCTGCCTATCACTAATGAGCTTCTGGATGAATTAGCGGGCTCCCAGTGGTTCACTAGTTTGGACCTGCGTGCCAGGTATCATCAGATTAGAATACAGCCTAAGGATGAACACAAGGCTGCCTTCAAAATGCATCATGGGCACTTTGAGTTTAAGGTCATGTCCTATGGTTTGACAAGTGCTCTGGCTATCCTCTAAGGATTAATGAATACCATCCTAGACTCGTGCTGTGGAAGGGAGTCCTCGTCTTTATTGATGACATTCTAGTGTACAGTCGAACCTTGGAGGAGCATGTAAGTAAGCTGCAGCAGGTGTTCAACATCCTCACTCAACATCAATTGAAGATCAAGGAGACCAAGTGCTCGTTTGCCCAGTCTATCCTCACTTATTTGGGCCACATCATCAGTAAGGAAGGCGTAGTCACAGATAGTAAGAACATCAAAGCGATGGAGTCATGGCCGACACCGACAAATGTCATGGAAGTCCGGGGATTCTTGGGCCTTGCAGGATACTATCGCAAGTTTGTTTGCAATTTTGGCATAATTAGCAGACCTCTGACTGAGCTCCTGAAGACGAATATGGCATTTAGGTGGACGTTTGAGAAGGAAGCGGCGTTCCAAGCTCTCAAGAAGGCCTTAGTTACGGCTCCCATCTTGGCTCTTCCAGGCTTCAACAAGCCTTTTAAAATCGAGACAGACGCATCTGAAAAGGGTATTGGCACTGTTTTGATGCAGAGTGGTCACCCTATTGCCTATCTCAGCAAGGCTTTGATGCAGAGTGGTCACTGTTTTAAAATCTGGCCGCCATATCTAGCCCTTTCCCTGTGACGAACTTCACTAGCATGTACAATACGTATGCACTTGCTGCTCCAATCATATAAAGATGTGCCCGCCGTTACGCCACCAAGCCATCCATTTGATCCCGGTCAACTATCTCAAACACGCCAATAATGTGATTCATCAAGATTACCATAAATCACGATGAGGTACAAGACACATAGTGAATGGCCTTTGGATGCAGAATTCTTTGGGGGAAATTAAAGCCACATGATAGTGCAGAGGCTAGACCACAATGAATATCGACGTGATCGGGTAGATTGTCATTTTTAGGGGGGGTTTAGTTTTCCATTTTATTTCTCTTTGACCGTAAGTGCAGATCAAGGCAGACTACTAATTTTCTCGGGTGGAAGTAAATGTTTGTAAATTCGAATATTAAAAAAAGCTGAAAAATGTCCATGAACTTGAGTGCTTGTAAAGTTGAATACTTTAGAGGGCTTTTCCGAAATTTTTCATGAACTTAAGTGGTAGATGTTCCAGTCCACGGACCTAAAAACTGCCTCCCTCTGGTTCTGAATATAAAATATGCAATCGTGTTCCAAATAGAAGGTGTGAATGCCGATTTAATTATTTTTCTCCCTCTTACCGTCGTTTATCTTTCCAATATCTCCAATATTTCTGAGGGAGTGATCGGAATAACGATGGTTTTTAATTTTTGCTGAAAAAATATTGTAGCTGGCTGAAAAAACACTGTAGCTAAGTTAGTTTATTGAGTATAATTAAATATAAAAAAACCGAAAACAAAAAACGAAAAAAATATAAGTAAATTTTAAAAAAAACAAAAAAAATTTTCACTGTAACACGCACAGTGCGCGCTACAATGAACTCATTGCGATCGCCCACCGCTCAGCGTTGGCAAAAGCCAACCTGAGCGGGGCCTCGTTCCTAAGGCATTACCACCGTAGATAATATGGACATTTTCTTGTGCCAGTATGTCGGTTTTATAATCTCTCGTAAAGAGAAACATAGAGATCTAGTACAAGTCCAACTTGTCGTGGCACGTAATTCCTGATACGGAGCCCGTGGATCCACTGGGATTAGGGCCAAGAGGCGGCCGTGGCTTTCCGCAAGGTAGCTCCGCTGAAACCGGCCGGCCGGACGTAGCATCCATGAGCTCCGCCGACGCCGCTCCGCGAGCTCTGCCGAGGCATCCCAGCTCCGTCGTCGCTGCGGCGCGGCCCCAATTTAATTCCGTCATCGGAAAGTGGCATGCAATATTACGTCGTCCAACGAAAAACACGATCGAGGAGAAGAAAACACAGGAGCTGAGCCAAGCAGCGACACCGGGCGTCGTTTCACTACGAATGGACAAATTAACGGGACGAGTTCGTGGGTCACCATCGGTGTTAAAGCAGTACACCAGCGCGAGGCCCACAGAACGGGTACGACACTTGTCTATATCTATATGTTAAGTACAGTGTTCGCTGACTTAACTACTGTTCCTCTCGTCACAAAACACCATTTTGATCGATAATTTTTATTATAATATATTTATAAATCTAGTAACTGTCGTATCAGTATTCAGTACTGGAACCGAGCCGTTGAGCTCTCCTCTCTGCCAAGATTCCAACCATCTGTACGCTGCATTATCGGCTTACGAGCGAGCATGGTTACCTCCTAAATGGCCCTTCTCCTGGTTAGATCTCAACAGTATGACAGCTTTTTAGCGATAACGGATGATTTTTAGATAAAAATAAATAATAATAATTGAAAAAAGTAATTTTAAAAAGAAGGACGCGGGTGGTAGAGAAAGTGAGAGATATGTGTGTGCATGATGGAAGTAAGAGGAGTAGAGTGTGTGATGCATCCGTGACCCCTTGCTTTATCCCCTAAATGAGATGGTAGTAACAGGAGTGGAGAAATTACTTTGAGAAATCAGGTGTTCATATTGCCTTTTTAGCTTTTTTAAACAAAAGTTAGAAGCAGAAGCCAATACAAATAAGGCCTAGAGCATGTACAATAGTAGAAACGTCTGTTGTCTATATACTTTTCTATGTTACCTAAATATAAAATTAAAGACCACTTTCTAGGATAGATGACATCTTAAGGTTATAGATGACATCTTATGGTTGTCTCTATGAGGTCCCACAATCTTTTAATTATAACATTAAAAAAATTTATTATAGATAACAACTCGTATAATAATGTTTTATGTTATCTATATGGCCGTTTCTTTATGAAGAGGCAGCTACACTCTCTCCTGATACGAGGATGCCCGATATTCACAACGTAGAATCTCTCTTCAACGGTAAATATGTGGCTAACCTGAAACCCTATGGATTATGATGAATAGAAGCACACAATTGCCTGTCTCGATTACAGACTCTCATGTGTCCGAATTTAACTAACAACATGCTCTGTTTTCTTACCACACCAAGATAGACAACTTGTTGGCCTGTGAGGAACAACAAGAACACTAGTAACCGGTAATTTAGTGGAACGCTAACTAATCGGCTTCCCAACTCTCATGGGAGTGCACAACATAAACCAAAAAGCAAAAAATTGTTTTGACTCAAAATTAACGTTCGAGAATTACAAGGGACGGTGGCCAAGATTTTATACCCTCGTACAATCCTAGCTAGACTAAAAGAAGAAAAACAACTCGAATCTGATTCTAATTCTATCTTCCTAATTTAAATAACTCTTACCTAACTTAAAATAAAAGCAATAAGAAGTGGTTGACTGGTTGCCTTAATTTGTGTGCCCATGAGGTGGTTAGCCCACAAGGGTGGCACACAACTCCTTTGACAACAACTTAACTCTTATTGCGGCATAAGTATTCGTTTTTAGCCCGTTTGAAGCTTCGACATGTCATCACCTCAAAATTGAACCAAAACGAATACTAAAGTTTAAAACACCCTTAGTATATCTTTTATAGATATAAACTAGCCCATGGCACATGGAACTTGGCTAAAAACTCAAATGGACTCATAATTGAAGACTTGACACAATCAAGCTTCCGAAGCGTAATTTTCTCCAATCTTCAATTTAGAACTTGAAAACTTAATATCATCATCTTGGTGGCTTTTTTCACTGATATAAGTAAAGTATCATCGTTTCCTCCTTTTGAACCTTCTCTTGGTGCGCCGGCCTCCCTCATCTCTCATTTGGTAGCACCAAGTTTTGCTCACCTAATAACCTAAGAATACACAAAATGAAAGCATTAGGTAGTAAGCTGTCCTTAGAAGTGAAATCAAAGAAACTTAGCATCAGATTTACCTATTTAGTGAGTTCTCTTGCTCTAGCTCAAGTGATTGGTCTCTTGTATAATTGTTGTAAAGCTTCAGCTGTAGAACCAATCCTAGTCTTGTTATTGTCATTGTTGCTTGAATTTGATGATAGAGATGATGATGATGTAGATGAAACCTTCTTGATAGTAATGTCCTCATTATCCTCCCCCTCTTGAAAAAGAGTCGACCTCGACCTTACAGGGTTAGAAAGGAGACAAATCTGCGATGTTAAATATAGCACTAACACTGTAACCATCACTAGGTAGTTCTAACTTATAAGCAGTATCATTTATCCTTTCAAGCGCTTTGAATAGGCCATCTCCACGATTGATCAATTTAGACTTTTTTCTTAGAAAATCTATTTTTGTGAAGATGTACCAAACAAGATTACCTGTTCAAAAATCATTTATTTTTTTATTTTTATTAAATATTTCAGCAATGTAACCTACCTTTTTCTTTATTTCTTCCTTACTTTCAGATGGATGCATTTAACAAAATCAGCACGCTTAGAAGCATTAATATTAACTCTATTAATAAAAGCAATGATAATAAATCCAATGGTGTATGTGACTGAAAATCATAAACAATTTCAAATAGAGAGAGTTGAGTTGTAGAGTGTATTGCCCTATTATATGCAAACTCGATATGTGATAAACAATTTTTTCTTTCTTTCAAATTCTTCTTTATCATGGTTCGCAGCATCTTTCTAAGAGTATGATTCACCACTTCAGTTTGCCCATCAATTTGTAGATGACAAGTTGTGAAGAACAACAATTTCATGCCAATCTTAGACCACAATTCTTTCAAAAGTAGCTCATGAATTTGATGTCATGATCAGAAACAATAGTCTTCGGTATGCCATGCAAACACACTATCTCCCTAAAAAAATAAGTCAGCTATACACGACGCATCATCGCTCCTACGATAAGATATAAAATATGCCATTTTTAGAACCTATCTATAACAACAAACACCAACTCCCTCCTCCTTTTAGTTCGAGCCAATTTTAGAATAAAATCAATATTAATATCTTTCCAAAGAATTGTAGGAATCGGAAGAGTAGTATATAAACCATATTTATTTAGCTTCGATTTAACTTTATGATATGTCATACACTGCTGTACATACCATTCAATGTCACGTTTCATCTTCGGCTAGTAGAAATGATCGGCCGGCATGCTCAATGTCTTCTCGCACCTAAAATGTCCTATCAATTCTCCGCAATGCGATTCCCATACAAGAAACAAACGAACGGGCACAAAGTTTGTTAGCGCAAAATAAAAACCCATCATGAATATGAAATTTATCCCATCCTTCCCATGTGAACAGTGAGCAAAGGGTTCAGCGAAATCATAATCAGCAACATATAACTCTTTCAAATTCTCTAAACTAAGTACCTTAGTATCCAATTGATTTAAAAGAATGTTCTTTTGAGACAAAGCATCAGCAACAATATTATCTTTGCCCTTCTTATACTTAACAATATATGGAAAAGTTTCTACGAATTCCATCCACTTAGTATGTCTATGGTTCAACTTAAATTGACCTTTCAAGTACTTGAGAGATTCATGGTCAGAATGTATGACAAAAGTATTAGGCCATAAGTAATGTTGCCAAGCTTAAAAAATGCGTACCAATACATAGAGCTCCTTATCATAAACAGGATGATTCAGCTGAGCTACATTCAATTTTTCAGAAATAAAATAAGCAATTAGCTTTCCTTCCTGCATAAAAACACCACCAATATATATTCCACTAGCATCATATTCAATTTCGTAAGTTTTAGTGAAATCAGTAATCAGGTAGAGTAAGCAGTAGCACCTCTGTGAGCTTTGTTTTTAGAGTGTCAAAAGCTCCCTGTTGTGCCGTCCCCCCACATAAAAGGCGCTACCTTTTGCGTCAATTCATTTAATGGGGCAGCCATAGTTCTAAAATCTTTCACGAATCAACAATAAAAATTAGCAAGATCATAGAAATTACGCACTTGACTCACAATAATGAAAATAGGCCAATTCTTAATTCCATCAATTTGAGAGTCATCAACTTCAATTCCTTGTCCAAAAACAACAAACCCAAGAAAATACTATTTTATCAATGCAAAACATGCATCTAGCAAAGTTAGCAAATAGCTTCTCAGTTCTAACCACATCAAGCACTTATTTCAAATGATCTAAGTATTCAGCCATGGTTTTGCTATGTATCAGAACATAATCAAAGTAGACTACCACAAAGCGACCAATGAAAGCTCTTAAAACACATTCATCAAGTGCATGAAAGTACTGAGTGCATTAGTTAAACCAAAAGGTATGACTAATCACTCATATAATCCAAACTTTATTTTAAAAATAGTTTTTGATTCATCTGCTAGTTTCATGTGAATTTAGTGGTATCCACTTTTTAGATCAATTTTTGAGAAAACATGTGCTCCACTAAGCTTATCTAGCATATCATCAAGCATAGATATAGAATGACAATATCTAATAGTGATATTACTGATAGCACGATAATTAACACATATTCTCTATGTTTCATCTTTGTTAGGAACAAGAATAACATGAACAACACAAGGAGAAAGGCTTTCACGTACATACTATTTGTCTAAAAGCTTTTGCATTTATCACTATATTTTCTTAGTTTTAGTTGGATTAGTGCGGTACAGCAGTCAGTTCGGTAGCCAATTACCAGACATGAAGTCGATTTGGTGCTCAATCCCCTAAAGTGGTGGAAGTCCGTGTGGCGCCTCCCTAGGAAAAACATCATTGTATGCCTGCAACAACAACTGGACAGTACTAGGTAGAGTGTATAGATCATTAGTTGTAAGCATAATCTCAATGTCCTTATAAATAAGAACAAAATGCATAACACTAGGATCATTGTTCACCTCATTTAAATTTGTTTTCGTCGCAATGAGAACCTTTTCAGGGTTTACCTTTGCCTTACCTTAGTGAACAACAAGCTGTGATTTCTCCTGATGTTTCTATTCAACGGCTTGTATTTGAGAAGGAGTAAGCGGTAGTAAAATCTTGTTCTTACCTTCCCATTTGAAGCTATAAGTATTTGCTTGTCCATCATGTTGTACATTGTGATCAAACAACTGTGGACGGTCCAACAGTAAATAACATACCATCATAGGCACAACATTGCATAAAACGGCATCCTCATACTTGTTAACCTTGAAAGGAACTTCCACACGGTGCTAAATTTTAACTTTGCTTCTCTCACGAAACCATTGCATGAAACCATTGCACACAACATGGAACAGGATGTTTAAGCAAT
The DNA here is from genome assembly GCA_036346265.1 of Melocanna baccifera. Taxonomy (NCBI): domain Eukaryota; kingdom Viridiplantae; phylum Streptophyta; class Magnoliopsida; order Poales; family Poaceae; genus Melocanna; species Melocanna baccifera. The sequence continues at coordinate 17,700,581 of CM070695.1, forward strand.
TTCAGGTTAAGCTTTTCATACTTCTCAACACTAGCAAGGTTTTGACATGAGCCACTATCAATGATCATTTTGACATTAGTATCTTTCACTTCTGCTTTCTCCTCCCTTTGGGTATGTTCTCCTCACTAATGGGTATGATTCAGCTTTTAATTCTAAAAATGAACCTAGTCTATGTGATGTCAATAACACTAAAATGAATTTGATTCTGATGATCAATGTCCTGGTAAAGGTGAATTTGCTTTGGTTATAAAAGAAGGTAACCAATCTCAACATTGTAATTTCACACATCTCCCCTCCCTCTCTCCCTCTCCTCCCTCCAGTCGATGCCCCCTCCCTACTGCCTTCTCCTCCCACCCCTGCCGCCACTCCCTCCCTCTACTTCGGCCGCCGCCTTCTCCCCCACCCCGCTGCCTTCTCCTCCCAACCCCCCACCGCCAGATCTAGCTGAATCCAGCCTGCCAATGCCCAGTGGCTACCGAATCTGGCCCACTAATGCAAAGCCATGGCCGTGACACTCCTTCGCCTCCTTCCTCGCCACTGATGTTTCTCTCGCAGCCGTCGTCCTCCACCGTGGCCATCGGATCTGGCCCATCAATGCAAAGTTGTGGCCGTCGACGATGTACTGCCTCCTTCCTCGCCACCGACGTCGGTCGAATCCAACCCGCCAACGCCTGGTGGCCGTCGGATTTGGCCCGCTGATGCATAGCTGTGGCCTTGGACGTTTCTCCGCCTCCTTCCTCGCCACCGCCGGAGCTCTCACATCCGTCACTCTCCGCTATGGCCACCGTATTCAGCCCACCGATGCAAAGGGGTGGCCGTCGACGATGCTCTGCCTCCTTCCTCACCACCAATGCAAAGGCATGGTCCACAAAACGCGTTAAGGAACAACAAGGCCGCTCCAACAACAAAACGTGTTGTCGCTTCGGTCTCGGTTCACATGAACCGTTCGTCATGTTTAGAAATGATGACCTCTCTTCTCTCTCTCCTTGTTCTCTTACCTTCACCTAGATCTTGAAGATGTCCTTATCCATCCATATATTTTTTAGGATCTATTTAGAATAGAAAAAATATGATTTAAACAGGGCCTTACTTCTCCAGCCTAAAATTCTCGGGAATTAGCCGTAAACACGTGCCTTTTGGTCCAGGGTTATCAGTGCTTGTCGGCAGAAAACACGTGTATATTCCACACAACACAAAGGGTATGTTTGCTTTTGGCTTTTAAAAGCCGTTTTTGGCTTCTGCTACAGTACCTGACTTTCAATCGGAGTATTTTTTTAAGACGGGATCTACAAGTTAATTGTAGTACACGTTAAAAGACTAATATCTATACCATAAAAAATCGTAAGCGATAATCTCTTTTTTCGCAATCTCTATCGTAAACAGCCAAAAAGCCATCAGCCGCAGCCAAAAACCATCAGTCGCAGCAAAAAAAAAAATAGGCCCAAAAATACACGACACTTCGGCCTTGAAACGTGAAGGCTCATTATCTGACGCCACCACCTGGTCAACCGTCAGCGAAGGCCCAAATTACTAGCCCCCAGGCGGCTGCGAAGGCCCAAAAAGAGGCCCACCTCGCCCGATGGCCTTCTTACTTCGCAAATCGCACCCTGGCCGCTCGCCTGAGCCCTGGGTCTCGCCTCTCGCCGCCGTCGCCGTCTCTACCACTTGGTGTTGTTTCCTACTCCGCAGTTACATCACCGGCTAGCGCGCGATGAAGCCGCTTGCATCCAAGGTTTGGCTTTCGAAGCAATGTCTGTGTTCTTATTATTTCTAGGGCAGAGCAATTTTTTGGTGTTAATGTCGGTAGGTTAGAATGTTTGTTTTGCACCCTAGAATATGCTGGAACTTGGAAATTTTTGCTGTTCATTCCCCAACGTGAGGCTGACGCCCAGCCGAGTTGTTTTGATTTGTGGAGCCATCGTGACAAAATACGTTGCAATTCGCAAGTGGAGCTTGTCCAGGAGTCTTCTTTGTTGCTACACATAATTGGCTAATTGCATCGGTCATTGGTAGAGAGATGCACATTGGTAGCGGCTGTCTTACAATATAATCCAGTACTTTTAATTGCCTCACAAAATGGTTCATGGCGCATGGTTCATTCAGAAGCTGCTGCTGCTGCCGTCTTGCAACTTTTGGGTCGGCCACGCTACTGATCATTCAAGGATATTCTTGATTTGGGATTTTGAGTTGGGGATTTTTTTTGGAGAGGGTTGGGGAAATTATTCACATACTCGTACTGAGTTGCTGCAGCATGCATCTGCTTTCTTTTTGAAAAGTAGCATGCATCTGCTTTCTCTTGTTGACGTTTTAGACTTGAGAAATATCATTGTAAGTTAACAGTATATGTCTAATTCAATGAAGAAATTTCACTGATTCCTCGGAATATGATTGATGCTTTATTGAGAATAAATTTAAATCAAAATAACATGCTGATGAAATGGACTAGAAGAGTTTCTGACTTGCGCTGCTATCTGTTCACCTAGCTTAAATTGCGAACAAGTAGCATGCCCTTTGACACTAATTGGTACAATTAATAGCTACAATCATGTGACTACGAGTTGTTGACAGTTTTTTGGATTCGGTGCTGAATTACCATGCAGTATCTGCCAACAGCACAATTGTATGTTGGTATGTTGGTGTGCTCTAGCTGGATGGACAAAGTTCAGGTATTTGCTCAGGGTGTACGAAGTTTAAAGTTGCAGCTATGCTCTAAATCACTGAGAATCTGGAACATTACCATTTATCAGTTTAGGAACCATGTTGATTCATTAAAGCCAGAAGCCTTCCTTTAAGAAATTAACCTGGAAAGGAGAATGGATCCATATGACCTTATGCATTGGTCTTTTGCTAGACTTACTTTGTGTTGCTCGAAAAGATATCAGACTCTTAATGCACTGAGCTTTCACTTACAGTGTAGCTCTGTGTTGGATTAAAAAAAGTGTAGCTCTGTGAATTGCGTTTTATAGTTATATCGTTACTCTAATATATATAAGAAAAAATATAAGAAAAAAGGTAGCATTGGAAGGTAGCGTAGAGATGAGCATCAACTTAAGCGTGTATATTTAACACAGTAACCGCTTCCTTATTCAATATTCAATTATTCATTTAGAACCTGTTCTTCATTTTGCTCTGCTTAGGTGTACATTTATTATGCGTCGCTGGTTATTTCTTGATTAACTCACAGTAACAACCCTTAGGTAAAGAATGTTTTTTTTCTAATACTTCAGGAAATTTCAGCTTCTTTCTAACACTTCAGGAAATTTTCCTTGGATTATACTCTTTATATTATTTCCCTTGGATCATACTCTTTATAATTAGTCAGTTGGAGATGAAACCTGGCCCTCCATCTGTTGTTGAATAGATCTTGGAAGCGATGGCGTCTTGGAATCCTGGCCCTCCACAGGCCCCATGGATGGCTGATCCTCACTTCTGTCTCGATTGAGTGGGCCAGGCCGATCCTCACTTCTTAGGCCAGGTCGAGCCTCACTTCTGTCTCGATTGAGTGGGCCTCCAGTCGGGCGGCTAAACAGGCCTGACTAGTTGCGGTTGGTCTCCGACTAGTCGTCCGGCCTCCCGACTAGTCGCTCCAGTCGAGTCGGCCTCTCTAGTCGTCCATCCTGTACCGACTCCATGACTAGTCGTAGATTAGTCACCGATTAGTCGACGACTTAATAACATGGACGGATTGATCACTTTCGACGGCCGGGTGTACATGCCGCCTAGCTCGTCCTCTTTACCAGCTATTTTGACCGCAGCTCACATGGCTGGCCATGAAGGCATCCAAAAAACTCTGCAATGGTTGCAGACTGATTTCCATGTGCCTCATGCTCGGAAGGTGGTGCAAGAGTTTGTGCAGACTTGCCTCACATGCCAGCGTAATAAAATGGATCACTTGCACCCGACAGGTCTTCTTCAACCTTTGGAAGTACCCTCGCAGATCTGGGCGGATATTGCAATGGATTTTATTGATGGGATGTCCAAGGTGCACGGCAAGTTGGTGATTTTAATGGTGGTGGATCGGTTCTCTTATTCCGCTCGCCCATCCTTATCGGCTACTTCTGTGGCTCAGGTGTTCTTTAATGAGGTTGTGCATCTACATGGCTTGCCTTCTTCAATTGTTAGTGACAGAGATCCGGTCTTTACCAGCAATTTTTTGGGAAGATCTATTTCACTTGTCGGGGGTTCAGTTGAAGCGGAGCATGACATTTCATCCTCAATCCGATGGACAATCCGAGATTGTTAACAAAGTTATCGCCATGTGTTTGCATTGCATTACGGGTAATAGGCCCCATCAGTGGCTGCAATGGCTTCTGTGGGCAGAGTATTGCTATAACACGTTTTATCATTCGTCCCCTTCAAGTGATGCCATTTAAGGTTGTTTATGGCCGGGATCCCCCCTTTTTGCGCACTTATGATCCAAGTTGTGCTCGGGTGGCTGCCATTGATCACCTCTTGCTTGATCGAGATGAGCTTCTTGCCAACATTCGCGGTCACCTACTGCACGCACAACAGAAATACAAATCGGCTTATGACTCCAACCATCGAGAGCTGCACTTTAATGTGGGGCAATGGGTGTGGCTGCGCCTTCATCGCCGACCGGCTGCGTCTTTGGCCGTCCGCACTTACCACAAGTTGACACCGCGTTTTTATGGGCCATACAAAATTCGGGAGAAAATTGGTTCCATTGCGTACCGTCTTTAGTTGGCCAAGCAATGCTCGGAAACATGATGTGTTTCATGTTAGTCTCCTCAAAAAGTTTCAAGGTGATCCTCCAGTAGCACCTCCTCCGTTGTCACCTGAAGGACCATGTAAGAAGGTCCTATTTAATGTTGTAATGAACCATTGCAATATTTGTCGAGTGGTTATTTGATTTTGCAAAGATCGCTCTTTGGAAGTATTGTTTTGGCAGAAATTGAGGATTCTGTGTTTTGAGTCATGGGTTGAGTTAGGAGGAATTGAGTCTCTGCATTAAGATTGCATGAAGCATGTTTTGACTAACGTGGGTCAAGTTGTGAAGAACTTGTGCTCAGAAATAATTTCATTGTCTTTGGTTGTGCAGGGAGGCTTGGAGTCGCCATGGTTGACGGCGAGGATCGGGGCTACGCTCAGGGAGGTGCCGAGGCCCAGAACGGTCAAGGATGCCGGGAGAGATGGTGAGCTCAAGCATGGCACAAGAAAGACTGAAAATGTTGAAAGCGAGTTCGAACGGCGGGTTTGCACCATATGGCTTGGTCGGTCCAAGTGAGGCGTGGTCTGGTGGAACCGGAGCGGGAGAGACTTGCCGGTGCGTGGCAAGCCAATGGTGAACCTACATGTGGCAAGCATGGCGATTGCTTGCAATGAAAGATGAAGACCCGATCAAGAAAGGGTATTTTGGTAAGATTGGCCAAAATATCAGAATCCACCTTGGATCAAAACCGCGGCGCATGCGGGGCGTTTAGAGAGCGGTTTAGGTCAAAGGGATGTTGGTTTGATCAAGTTGGATCAAGCGAAAAAGGCTTAACGGATTTAGGCTTATACGCTTTGAAAAACGTGCATAAGTGACTTGTGTGAGTTAAACCCGTGTGGTTGGGGTTAACGGGTTTCCCCCATTGTGCTAAGTGGATTATATCTATTAGGGCTAGGGATGGCTGGTTGGGCCTCCTATATAAAGGATTGGGATGGAGACTTGTGTTGACCATCCAATCCATCTCTCATGTGCTCTCAAGTCTAGGGTTAGGGTTAGAGAGTTGAGTGCATTGTGTGCTCTTTGTTTTCCAAGGTGGAGCGGCTGTAAAACCCAACACAAGTAAGCAATACGTCAATCTTGATCATCTCGATGAATCTTCTCTATGTGGATTGATTTGCTTTTGTCATGGTTGGGTTGATCTCCTCCCGTTTTTCTTCTTGATCTTGTTGTGCCAAGGACGTAAAAGATATGGAGATTACTTGTGAGAATCTGTCTCATATCATCTAACACTTTTATAGCAAGTTTATCAAGAAACTCGATTTTGCATGTTTTAGGTCCCATTGTGTGATTTCTTGTTTTGAGGGTTTTTGATTGTTGTTTGCCCGTAGTCTAGCTTGCTGTGACATATGAGAACACATCTGGAGCCATCTTGGCCGTCATTTACTCACGAGCAAGTTGGATTCTCAAATTGGAGTTTTGGCTCGGTTTTGGTGCAACCTTCCAACAAACTGAAAAGGGCTCAACTTTGGACATATTTTTCATGATCGTTTGTTATTATAGGTTTACAATAACCTATTGAACATCCATACAAAATTTCATATCATTTGGATCTATGGATCAAAAGTTTTCTTGGTTTTTGGATTTGAAATCGGGCTAAAAACACTATTCATCGTCTGATTTTATTGTAGCAGCGGTCAGATCGCCGTTATAAGGCCGGTCAGACCGCCCTTTGAACGCCGATCAGACCGCCTGGAATGGTTTGGCTCCAAGTTTAGTTGATTTGGGTCAATTGGATTGATTTTTGGCTGGAGATTCTATGTTCTACACCTCTGTAGGTGTTTGAGTATAAAATCTTGAATACTTGGAGGAAAATCAGAGTTGACACCATTCACCCTCCCTCTGTTGCCATATTCGGTCCTACATCACCATTACATAATGGTCACATTTGTCTTCTGCTGGCGAAGGCCCTTGCGACCCGGCGTGCTCATGATCAGCGACAAGTTCTCATCCAATCGGCGGGCTTGCCGACGTCTGAAAATTCTTGGGATGACTTGGAGCACTTCAAGCGCAAATATCATCATTCCAGTTCGAGGCCGAGCTGTTTGCGAATGAGGGGAGAGATGTCATGTGGGGGCTCACGTACTTCAGGCGTAACCGGCAAGCGCGGGACCAGTTGGCACCAACTCCAATTGGGGATGACTCGGTGGCAACAGTGGCAATGGCTTGATGAGCTACAACGCAGAGGTTGGTCTGCTCCAGCAAGTGATTAGGAGCATTAGGAAAGAGTCTGCATTAGGATGGTTTTGGTATGTTTACATATTAGGAATCATGAGTCCAAGACCGGATAGATACCTTGTCCAGTTGAGTCTGTCTGTAATACTCTTAAATAGAAGCCTCTCAGCTGTTACGAGGGCAGGAAGAATCAATCTAATTATCTCCCCCGTGTGCTTCTCCTCCTATCCCCTGGTTCGGTGCCCTTCCTACCGCACCAACTCTACTGCCCCGGCAACTATCACGGCTTCCCTAGGTCGCCGGAAGGGCCCTGGCAGCCGACCTTCGGTCTCCCACGGTTATCATCTTCGCTCGTCGATCCGTGTCCGTGACAGAAGTTGCTCTGTTGATATGCTTAATTTGTATTATGTGCAAGCAGACAATAACATGGTGTTATCATAGCAACATAACATGCACATTCTTTTTCCTTGTGACTCAATGAGTTTTGTTCTGTGAAGCAAAATAGACTAAGAATAATGTAAGGAAAATCTACAGCCCCATGTGTTGTGGAGAACTCGTTATTTTATTTTGAGTAGAGTAGAATGTATCATAATAAAAAAGCGGGAAGTATAAATTTGTAAGTACAATGGCAGTCTTGCTTTTTATATTGACTATTACATTTTGCTGCAAGTTTGCAAAATTTTAACTACAGAACTACACAAAACCAGAGCATATTAGGTTCTACATATGTACAACTTCAGTCACCTATAGTACTCTTCAAGCATGTAAATGCCATGCCCTCATAATTTGCAGGATTCTCTGATTTATGAGCTTTGGAATTGTGAACCGCCTGAAGTAGCACTGTGTGTCTGAGATGTTGTACTGTTCTGCGTCTGGGAAGTCTGACTTGAAGACAGATCTGAGAAGAAATTTATGACATCAGGGCTTTCACCAAGAACTCTCAATGACCTTGGAAAGGGAGGCATGTTAACATCAAGGAATCCCTCTAGGATTTGGATAATCTGACCCGTTGTTGGTCTGGCACTTTCATCATCTTGGATGCACCAACAAGCAACCTTACAAGCTCTTGTGAGCTCATCAGCATTTCCATCTCCATTCAACCTGGGGTCCAACAAGGTCTGCACGTCCCCTTCATGGAGCTTGCTTGTAGCCAAGGTCGGGAAGAATGAGGACTTGCCTTCCTCTCCATGATCAGCATTCCTCCTGCCTGATATGAGTTCAAAGAGCATCATGCCATAGCTGAAGACATCTGCCTTCGCTGTTATTGGCACACCGCTGATCCATTCAGGTGCAAGGTAACCCCTTGTTCCTCTCATTGTCGTCAAAACACGGCTGAAGTCTCGGCCTAAGAGCTTTGCTAGACCAAAATCAGATACTTTTGGTACAAATGACTCGTCCAAGAGTATGTTCTCTGGTTTGACATCACAGTGTATGATGCAATCCCTACATTTTTCATGCAGGTAATTTAGGCCTCTTGCTGTTCCAAGTGCAATTTGATATCTAGTGGCCCAGCTCAATGCTGTTGTCTCACCAGGGAACAGCTGCAATTCCAGGGAGCCCTTTGGCATGAACTCATACACAAGCAGCCTCCTTGATCCTTCAGAGCAGAATCCAAGCAAGCGGACCAAATTGACGTGCTGGATTGTCCCAATGGTGCTTACCTCAGCACGGAATTGCTTCTCACCCTGGTGAAGCCCATCAAGTCTCTTCACAGCAATGACAGTGGAATCTGGGAGCTTACCTTTGAACACTGAGCCGAAGGCACCTCCCCCCAACTTCTCTGAGAAGTTGTTGGTGACATGCTGCAGATCGCTGTACCTGAAGGCAATCAGTGTTCCCCCAGTAGTCTTGGATATCCGAAGAGTCCTGTCTCGGCGGCATTTCTGAAATAAGATGAACAATACAATAGCAAGGATTATCAAAGCTGCAGCAACTCCGCCAACAACTGCACCAATGATCACCGTCTTGCTCTTTTTAGAGCCTGGCAGCTCAGACGCTGCAATCCTGAGGAAGAGTGTGCCTCCCCCATTTCCACTGTATTGTTCTTGGAGGTTAACCAGGTCTCCATGCCAAACAAAGCAGCCACCACTACTATTGTAAGTGTAAGCATTACAGGAGCAATTGCTCAGACAAGCCGCCTGACAGTCTTGAGAGCTCGTGGCCACTGCACTCTGAGCATTATCTGGTAGCCTCACACCTGCCATGGTATAGAACTTATCAGGCTGAGTCTGTGCAGAGCTCAAGTTGGTCTGGCACTGCAGTGGTACGTTCCTCTTGCACCCACCAGTGTAATCCTGGAGGTCCCAATCACGCTGAACCTTCTGACTGAACCCCTTGATGCAGGTGCAGAACGGCAGGGCATTGAGGTTGCAGCTGCCATATGACCCACAGAGCGCATACACCTCACACTGTGTCCGCGGCTGGGACCAGAACAGAATCCACTCCTGTGCGGACTCCACCCATGTCAACTGCTTGATCTGCCCATTCACGTCAATGATGAACCGTGAGATGACTGAGTTGTCCTTCATTGAGTATATGAAGTAGCTCTCGCTGCCATTGTTGACGAAATGGAAGTTGTAATTGTAACCGGTCGTCATCTCAGGCACAAGGCTAAATATATTGCCATTCCAAGGGCCACTGGTCCAGTAACTGATGGAATTGTTCCACTGGATGAAGTACTGCGTTGTGCCGTTTGGGTCCAGCTCCAGCGAGAACAACCCGGGGGACGGGTTCGCGTTGTTCTTCCATGCAACAAGTCTCTGGCTCACACCGGTGGTCTTGTTCAGCCCAAGCTTGCCCCCCGGAAGCCATGTGTTTGTCGGATGATCTATGCTTCGCCAATAAACCATCGATGAATTGGAGGCGTCTGTGAGGTCGAGGCTACCTTCGTCCGTGATGATGGCGACGGTGGAGTTGGAGGCTATGCTTACGTTGGTCGACCATAGCTGCCGGTTCTTGGATTGATCAAGGAGAACAAGGTTGCCATCACTGCCGATGGCCAAGGAGGCGGTGGTCGGGTCAGACACCGGCACGTAGCTGTTTGCCGTCCACACGGTCGTCACCAACCGTATGTTGCTGTACCATATGGCTATGTAGTAGTTGCTGGAGCTGGATGAGGTGGTGTTACCTTGTGGTGGGGAGTAGAAGCCCAAGGTGAACTTGTTGCCCTTGGACACAATCTTCTGCGTCCCGGACAACGGTGTGGTGGAGTTGATGGTGTCGACGGCTGTGCAGAGAAGGATTTGGCTGGAGAGGAGGAGGAGGAGGAAGAAGGGAGCCATGGATGGGAGCTTGGAGGAATAACCAGGGTTGCCTGGGTGGAAGAGGGAGCTTGGACTTTTGGAGTAATTGGGGGTGGTTGTTGGATACAGAGGATTAAGCTTGATGGACAACGAGGCTCCACTTCATGGACAAATGACAAAAGGAGCCTTCTTTGTTAGCAGCTAGTCAGCGACGTCCGTTGAAAGGTACATGCCCAACGTCTTTCTGGTGTTGAATGGTAGGTCATAGACCAATCAGCAGAAATGCAATCTTTTGATTAAAATTAAGACACAGGATGAAACAGTGGGATTTTTGTCTTGCTAAACAAACTTAGGAAATAAAGCTGTTGTACCTTTTTTAACGAAAATAGTGCTGTTCGTGTTAATTAATTTTGCTGCCTATTCTACAATTGAAGGTACCATATCCCCTTCTTTCTTTCTTTGTTATTATTTGATTTTCATTTATTCATATTTGTGAACAGAAATGCCAATATCCGCTTTGATGCTATCTGTTGCTGGAAAAAAAGAAATAAGAATGGTGTGAAGCCAGAAAAGTGGTTTGAAGCCAGAGAAGTGTTGTTGCGGCAGCAAAAGCTCCAGAGTTTAGAGTTGACTTGGACGAATTTAATGAGGCCGGTCGTTCGCACAAAGTTTTATTAGCACTTCTTGTCATCTTGCAAGTAGTATACTTTGATAAGGCTTCAGAATTATGGTGCTAATTATTTCAATCTTTGATCTGGACCAGATCATCTCCTTTTCAAGATTAAATCTTGAAGTTTGCTACTTTTCTTCTCTCATGGGGGCTTCTAGAATGGCTCGGGTGTGACATGTTGCCTCAAGATGATTAGCTGGTCACGATCAGTTTCTGCTCGACGTTTCTCGTGTTGCTCATTGTCATCGATAAATAAATGCAGCTTCTACTGAAGGTGTAAATGGCGTCTACTTACACGTCTCTTTTTTTTCTTTGTAGCCAACAGATATTTTAGTGGTAGGAATATACCTGTACCTTTATAATTGGAGCACGGAGACGGAGTAGCTGACCAGTCCACAATTCGAGGGCTAATCTGGTAATATAGAGCCCAAACTTGGGGCAATGGCTTGTTGGAGAAAAGGAACTAAATGGCCGAGTTTGACGATGAATGGACTAATCTCAATCATCCTTAATTCACCTCTGCTAAAGCATGCTTCCAGGGAGTGTTCTGTTTTGTTCAATGTTCATTCAGTCTAGAGCCATTCTGATCTGATATGGACCCAGCATTAAGTAGCATTGAAAGGAAACAGATGGATGGACACAAGAGTAAGGCGAAACACCTCACCTAAAATCCCCAGCAAGGGAAGGGGGGAGGAAGGAGGGTGCCTTGTCCTTTTGCAATCGGGCATTCATGTCTCTGCTGTGCCGGTGTCCATGTGCATTGCACAAAGGAAGTGACTTGAGAATTGCAAGATAGTGCATGTTTTCCCCAAGATACAGTGTTGATCTAGAATTCTGGATTCGCTTTGGCTCTGCTGTAGGGGACAAAATGGCCCAAGTTTTATTTGAGTTTGCTAAACTGGCTTCATATAGAGCATTAACTTCTGATCCAAAGGTTTATGGGTTTAGAACGTAGGATTTTTTTTTCAGATGAGAACGTAGGATTTTTACTACAGCATGAATCAAGGAAAATTGAGGGGACATGGTCTAGGAATTTTTATGAAGAACCATTGTCGTCGTATGTAGAGTTGAAGTTCAAATTTGTGAAAGAGTTAGATTTTCAGTCTGTTGTTTTAGCCCCTAACGGTCTGGCCGGCTTTGCCGAGTGAAGTTATAAGTTTATCTTATAGGCCTAGCTTATTCATCCTTCACGCAAGTGGGTCCCACCACGTCCGATGGACTCTGGGGTCGGTCCGTGGAACCACACCCAAGGTTGACCTGCGGACTTCGTCTTGGGTCGACCCCTGGACCTCGTTCGGGATTAGCCTTCGGACTTCGTCTTAGGTCGGGCCCCAAACCTCGTCCAAGGTTGACCTCCTGGACTTCATCAGGAGTGGACTCTGGATTTTGGCCAAGGTTGGTCTTTGGGCTTCGTCTTGGTTTCCTAGACCCTATCCGGGGTGAACTCCAAACCTCGTCTAGGGGTTGGTCCACGGACCTTGTCCGAAGTTTATTCCTCGATGTGTGTTGTCATGCCAAATGTGTCATGGGCTTGAGGTAGTGCGGGGACCCTCTGTCAACAGTAGCCCCTCGTCGAACCATGTGGTCATCAATTGCTTGCCTAGGCCAGCACACTGACTTGCAAAAAGGGTCAGCGCGTGGCCTCGGGTTAACGATTCTACTGGTAACCTGTGATGCATTCTGACAACATGTTAAAATATTTTAGTCCTTGCGTAAAGTCCAGACGATAAATCGTGCCTGCGCCTCCAAGTTGGGTTCCCTTGGTATTCATTGAAGGGTCGCTACTCCACTTGGCTAAGCTTAGGTTACATTGAGGAGGTCACCGTCGCACAGAAGAATGTGGGGTCGCGAACAACTATGGAGTCAAGCATGGGCCACCTAGATGATGAAGTTATGTGGAGGCGCGGAGCTAGGACTTAACTCAAAGAAGTACCTCGTGAAGTGAGTTCTCGACCCATGGCATTCGAGAGGCAAAGGTATGCACGAGAGTGCCAAGCTCGACTTGACTACTCATGGCCAACAAAGAACAACAAGATCCAGGGGTACAAAAGGTTGACCCATGTGAATATGGAACGGAGCTTCCCTGTTCCCGTGTCGGTGTCTCCCTCCATGTTCCCTCGATATGGACCGCTCGCGGTCCAGATCGAACGGTTCAGATCGAGGGAACACGGAGGGGGACACCGACACGGGAACAGGGAAGCCGTTTTCGTGAATATGTAGAAATAAGCGTCTAATTTGTTAGTTCAAGACGTACAGAGTCTTTGGGTAATCGGATCATTGTGTAAGCTTGTCGAGATGGGCATGGGTGTACCGCTAGTCCGAGGTGCAATGGAGCTTTAAGGCGTATGAGGTCGACTGGGGCATACACATTCCTATGCATGAGCTTGATTGGTGATGCTAAGTTGAATGACATATCGAGACATGATTGATCTATGCATGCCAACATACCAATGTGCTTGATGTCAGTGAGCGTACCCAGGACTTAGCTTGATGAGGCTTGACCCTCAAGGTAAGGGGATACACACTAAGCCACTGTCTGCTCAACCTATCGAGCCATGACGCTCGAAGCTTGGAAGTGTGCCACGTGCTCATCTTATGGAGGCGTGGCCTATGAAGCAAGGAGTGCCGACACGAAGCTATGCTTTGTCGAGGGATGGCCCTCGAGGCTAATCACACTACATCAAGGTAACGTATTGGCACTTATCAATGTAAAGTGATCAATCCAACAGGCACGCGATGTTGATAGATCAAGCTGAGCTTGGTCGAGGGAATGCGCTATATGTCAAAGTGATCATGCAGAGGCGAGGCCATTGTGGAGTGTTGCCCCTTTCCAGGTGAACTAACCCGACAACTAGGAGTACGCTAGGGTACGAAGTACTAGGGACTAATGAGTTGCCTATGAGATGAGAAGGCATGTATTGAAGCACCTACTAACCTACTCCCGAAGGAGTCACTGTGCACAAAGTGCAGGAAACTCAACTCGCCTTAAGTATGACCTCGCAAGGAGTTCTCGACTCACTGAGGGCTGACCTTTGAGGTGAGGAGATATGCATTCGAATGCAAGATGATTGATTCATCGAGGCTTGCGCGGTCGACTCATCGAGGCATTGACTGTGAGGCAAGAGTACTCAACAAGCTGGGGCGTGGCCCTTGACAGAAGAAAATGATTTGGTTACCATTTGGTTATCCGTAGAGCTGGAGAGAGCCTATGGTCGGGGTGACACAATCAAGGCAAAGTGAAATTTGGCTGAGGGAAAGCCATCAAGACTGATCGAATCACGTCGGGGTCAATCCATTGCTCCCAAGACACTCGAAAAACTTCATCGTCATGTTGGAAGGGTTGAGGCAGAGGGCATGACGCTGACCTTGTCTTTGGTGCAGTGTGAAACTAGTCTAGGGGCGGCATCCTAGAGAACAGGGAAGGCGATGACACCATAGCTAGGTCCACTATCCCTAGCCTGGACTCGTACCTGATACATGGCGGGGTTGAAGCAGAGGTGACACATGAGGCCGTCGCGGGTGGATCCCGTCGGGTCAAGCCCAAATAGCAGTGCCAGCAGTGGAGTCGATCTGAGCTGGGATGGTGGCTCACGGCGGATGTTGAACCCAGACAACGGTGTGCAATGTCAGAACTCATTTTTGCGTAAGGAATGATCTTGGCTCGGACACCGACCGACATGGCGTAGCATCGGGACACTTATGCTTTGCCTAGTGGCCGCCCGGTGTTCTTTGGCAAAAGTGCTAAGAGACTAAAGTTGCTTGTATTATTTACTAGGCTTATGTCATTGTAGCTTGCCTAATGTTGAAATGAATCTCCTCTGCTTCTTACTAGGGGTATTCTGTTATCCCGTCCCCCCATCGAAAAAAAACTTGCGCTCAAGGCGTAGCTCATGAGCGCCTAATCAGTCAGGGAGGCAAGAATGTCGCCGTCTCCTATTAGAAGACTTGGCGCTCGGGGAAAACTCGCGAGTGGCTGGTCCGATGGGGAGGTGAGAACGTCGCCATCTCTCCTAAAAAAATTGATGCTTGGGGCAAAGATCGCAAGCGGCTGGTCCGTTGGGGAGGCAAGCTCATGAGCGGCTAGTCCATCGGGGAGGTGAGAACGTCGTCGTCTCCTCTCAGAAAAAACTTAGTGCTCGGGGCAAAGCTTGTGAGCGGTAGGTCCATCGAGGAGCCGAGAACATCACCGTCTCCCATAAAAAAACTTAGCACTCAAGATGAAGCTCTCAAGCCGCTAATTGGTTAAGGAGTCAAGAACATCATCATTTCCATCAGAAAAACTTGATGCTTGGGGCAATGCTTGTTAGCGGTTGGTCCATCGGGGATGCGACAAAATTGTTGTCTCCCATTGAAAAAACTTAGCGCTTAGGGCGAAGCTCGTGAGTGGCTAATCTGTCAAGGAGGCAAAAATGTCACTATCTCCCATTGGAAGAAACTTGGTGCTTAGGGCGAAGCTCGCAAGTGGCTGGTCCATCGGGGAGGTGAGAACGTCGTTGTCTTCCATCGAAAAAACTTGGCGCTTGGGTTGAAGCTCACGAGCGGTGGGTATGTTGAGGCAAAAATATCATCATCTTTCATCGGAAAAAACTTGGCGCTCATGAATGATATGGCAATAACATCGTCGTGAAATATGGCAATGTGCCATAGATATTTTTGTTTGCACTAGACGGAAGTAGATTTTTTCACATCAATGATATCGGTTCAACAAACACCGCAAACATCCTCAAGTGGCCATCAATAAGAAAATTGCTGAAAGTAGTTGCAGATCGAAGAAATCACAACCATAGTTTCTTGTAGGGTTGTTCATACAATATATTCGGTAAAATATTATATTTTTATAATATAGTATTTAGAAACCAAATTTACCAAATAAAACATCGATTTAGTGTTGGCAAACGTCAAATTATTTCGGTTTGGTATTGGTAATATCATATTTTATCAAGTTAACGTGAATTGTTGAACCATACGTTGACTTTTAATTGAATGATATTTTATTATTCACTCAAAAATTCCTTTGCTGTTTGCATTCCTACGTTCGAAACATCCATTTCAAAAAAATTTATGTGTTTTCATTCTTTTGTTTTATATATGCATATCTTTTTCATTCCTATGTTTTTTTCTATTCATATGTTTTTTAATTCCGTGTTCCAAACTGATAGAGTAATTGAACACACATGAGTTTCTGTGATGAATATGTCAGTGTCACTTATGACGCTAATGGGTCGGGCTGGGCTGAGCTGAGCTGATAGGCCAGGAGCGTGGTGGTTGGGGTGTGCCTGTCGTCGACTATCCCGGCGCGAGCCACTTGATAAACGCTAAATCCATACACCCGAGCCTCATCACTGTCGTCCGTAAACCCACGAACGGCATGTGATGTCTCCAGTCTCCATGCACCAGCTCCCACCGGTCCTTGCGCTTGTCGTCGCACGGCTCTGACCTGCGAGATTGGAAGCCACGGTCAGGGAAAACACCACACTCCTATCTCCCCCAATCCCCTCTTCTCGTCGGTTTCCTCGGCTCCGGCGACGAGCGGCGGGATTCTCAGGTGATCGGTCTCTCGCCCTCCTCCTTCACCGTAAAAGCAGTGGGTTCTGGTTGGTTCTGCGGGGATTGGGAGTTAGGGTTTTGCGATCGTTTGGATCCGCTTATCTATGATCCTGATGCTGGTTCGGACATGCCCGGTGTTTAATTCCTTCCGTGTCGTAATCTAAGCCATCAAGCGAGTCGAATTTTGTGCATTGGATGCTGATTCGGGGTATGTGGCCGTGCGGCGTGTAAAGATATGGAGCAGAGGTTGGCGAAATCACTGAGTTTGCAATGTTATTTATGGGGAGAATTGGGCTTGCAATTCGACTTGTAGCCTAGTAGTGTCCACCTGAATTGACGGATGAGGTGGAGCTCTGAATCGGTAGGATTAGAAATGCCCTACTTCTCCCGCGATCCCCACACCCAACCCTCCCGACTCCTTCGGGTCACACCCCGTCCTTGGATGGTTGGTTGGCGAGCTTCATGACAGCGGCCGGGTTCCCTCCCTATTTCTTCCGTTGATGAGAATTATTGGCCATCATGTTTTGTTATGGAATGTATTTTGGGTTCTTGTATCCTGGCATAGGGTTGTCGTACAGTATTGTATGAACTTGCTTACATCAACAATTTATCCTTATGATATCCAAATTGATGCACTGGCATATTCTGGCTGAGTTTTATTATATTTGTACCCTGTAGTTTTTCAGAGATGCATTCACCCTCTTTTATGGCATCTGTGAAATCCTGATTATGGCAGACTTACACACATAATTTTTCTATTTTCTGCTTGTAGGGGCACAGGACAACAAAGTTGGTGAAAACAGGTTGTGCAAAAGGACAGGAAAGTGTGCGTTAGTTTGAATGGCTTCTTCAAAGCTTCAAGCCTTTTGGAACCATCCTGCTGGCCCCAAAACCAGTTAGTGACATCCCTATTTGCCTTAATTTTCCTGTGTCATTTCTGTCTTGGTTGTCACCTTTGCTTTGTTTATCATGCACACTGAACCTATATAATGATTCCCATAGACATCGGGATAGCTTGAGCATG
This sequence comes from Melocanna baccifera, assembly GCA_036346265.1. NCBI lineage: Eukaryota > Viridiplantae > Streptophyta > Magnoliopsida > Poales > Poaceae > Melocanna > Melocanna baccifera. The sequence continues at coordinate 17,717,965 of CM070695.1, forward strand.
TTCTTTTTAGACAATAGGATACTTCCCAGCTTTATTTAGAAATTGATTACCAGACCACATGATTTAGGGAGGAGGGAAATGCTGGGGATTCCATCTTACAGTTCAAAACAAACAGCATCAGAAAACAGGCAACTATGCTGCCTTGTCAACCACAAACCCATGTTGGAACAAGACTTACAGTTCAAAACAAACAGCATCAGAAAACAGGCAACTATGCTGCCTTGTCAACCACAAACCCATGTTGGAACAACCAACATCAAGACTAGGAGAAAACAAACCACCAGACAGCTGCTGTGTTTAATGCTTCAATTGTCTGATGACCCATTTCATTCTGGTAGGAACCGGTTCCACCTTCTCCTTCTCCCCGTCACGAAATAGGCATTGCCATTGCTTCATCGACGTAAATTTTTTTTACGATGCATCAGTTGGGTTAGCCAAGAACTTCTTCCTCAATTTCCACGTTGTTCCTGATTAGCCACAGTGGCCAGCAAACAACCCTCAGGCCAGATATTTTTAGCAAGTTTGAAACTTTAATTTACAACCCCCCTTTTGTAAATGCCCCTCAACAAAGTGCAATAATAAATAAGGAACGTCCTGACATGCCAAGGCATTTCTCATACAGGTCCAAACAAACCTAGCAATGAGGCACCTGGTTGGTTTCCCTTAGGCCTTAGCTCACCACAGAGCTGACAATGTTCATCCCTTGCCAATTGCACTTTTTTCAATTGCTCACCTGTCTGAATTTTTGTCCTGGTGAGCGTGCCATAAGAAAATATTTACTTTTTTTAATGAAAGCTTAGACTTCCAAGGATTTTGCATTCTTGTACTAGTACGGTAGTACCCCTTTAAATGTTAGGTGTTTATAACGTGATCTAGTGGTAAATACTGCAGTTTTCTCAAGCCCTGAAGAGATTACATCTTCTCCCTTGGAAAGTTGAATGTTTTCTGGCTTTTCCATCAGCTTTTTCCAACTTTGCACATGTTCTTGACATGCCTGAGCTGCATTCTTGGGTATTTGATATTGAACTTAGCGTTACACTAGTCTGTATTGTGGAAAATGTATTCTTGGTCAGTATTGTGAATCATGGACCAATTCAGATGGCTCATACTTAGCTGTTATTTGTACTACAATGTGATGGATATCTATTGGACAAGTTATCACTGTCACCTGAGAGGCTGAGACAATATCTGGCCTTCATTGCAGTTCATTTTTGGGCTCCAACATTTAAATGGGGTATCAGCATTGCTAACGTTGCCGACTTTGCTAAGCCACCTGAAAAGATATCCTATCCTCAGCAAGTTGGTATGTTTAAGTTATCCAGACAATTTTATGCTTGCATTTCAGACAACATGGCCATTATCTTACCATCTATTCTTGTGCTCTTCTCACATGCTTATTCTGTTGTATGGTGTGCAGCTGTTGCTTGCACTGGAATCATCTGGTCACGCTACAGCATGGTTATCACACCGGTAGGCCCTCGATTCTTGTCCATATGTACTACTATTTTTCATTATTATGCACTGAAACTTATAAGGTGATGGGTTATATTTTATCTGAAATGTACATTTTAAACTTTAACCAACCTTGCTGCAAAGATATTGGTTTAGTTGCATCAATCTTCTGATGTTGTATTTTTTTAACTACTCCCTGGATTGGACCGGTGATGCTCAGTTGCTTGTTGAATTTATGCTTTATACTCCTGAGCCTTTTCCTTTCACCTGTTGAGTACCCTGAACTCCTGATCTCAGAAAAGAAAAATCAGCTTTCTTGTTCTTAACAGGCAGTCAAAAACTTTTCGCCATATTGATTTCTTATATACCTTGATCTGAAACTTCCTGAGTTGTAATGAGCTGATATATCTGCAGTGAAATAACTTTGATCTTAATTCTGCATGCTTCCTTTTTTTATGTCGAAAGAGGTTTTTTAGCATGCAACGTTGTCATTCTGTGTTGTTTCCCATTTTGATTGTTGCTCATCTCGTTGCTTTGTAATGCTATAATGTTTCAGAAAAACTGGAATCTTTTCAGTGTTAATGTTGCAATGGCCGGTACAGGCTTGTATCAGCTTTCCCGTAAAATAAGGTTTGTTACGAAGCTTAGCCATGTTGCCCCATTTACTGTTTGATGTCTCACAGAGTGAGATGACATGGTTTGTGTTGATCTCTTTTGCAGGAAAGATTACTTTTCTGATGAGAAGGATGCTGCTGCATCACTGGAAGGATAATGACGACAGGCTGGAATAATCGATTGAGAACCCTACAGCCTTGGAGTCAGTCTCAATTTCAGTCTGGGCTGCAGTATGTCATTTAATCCAAGACAGGAAACCGTTGCTTTTTTCCATGTTTCTTCTGCACCCATGAGAGGAGCAATGTGAAAATTTTACCCAAAAAATCAAATAATCTTTTATGAATTTTGCGCAAAAGAAGTCATGCAGATACATCAAACGGTCTTTTTTTTTTAATGTTTTGCTGCTGTTCAGTCAAATCTGTATTTGGGAACTCGTGGCCAACTCTTGTAACCTACCGTCAAGGATCACGCTGTTTGCTATCTGAAGCTACTCCTTTGTTATGGACATAGATAAGCTACAGTTTGCCTTTGGAATGTAAGGCCCCCTGAATGCAGAGGAACATCTTGGTATTGGTGCAGTGGTGCAACTTAGGTCCTGTTCTAAGCAGCGATGACTTCTATTTTTTAGAAGCTAAAAAGTCATTTGGAACACGTTAGTTTCTTAACATGTATTTTTTTTTCTCTTTTTCGTTTGCATTATTTGTATGATATAATGGTGTTTTTTAAATATTTTTTAGGTTTCTTTTAATTGAATATCTTATAAAAATCTAACAACCGCCACGATGTTATTTTAGCTTAAAGCTACAGTCTTTGGAACATGGCCTCAATGGGCACGGTCTGTCGGTCATGTCAGTTGCTGTAGTGGTTGCAGACTCCACAGCGGCTGTTAGGAAATGCTTTTGCTTAAAAGAGTTCATGTTTCAGAGGTAGAAAATGTGCCAGGAACCATCTGGACCATATGCGTTTAGTTTCACGTTTGGATAACCGTGTTACTCGCGGGCCGCACGTTAATCTTTCTACGGTACGGGCGGGCATAATGTGTTTTCGGCCGGTAGTAGGCGAGTACGGTGTGATTTGTTTCAAAACAAACGCGGCTAGTTCTTCGCAGCTGTGTACATTGGTGACTGGTTTGGCACAAACGTTCAGCCATGTAGAGCGCAAAAGAGGTGCACAGAATAAAATCCTCCCTAGAGCACAAATACAAGTGATGTACAACCTTGTGTGCAGAGCAACAACTGGTGCGGAATTCCCCCCGGCAAGATAACCGGAAGCTAATTAAGCCCCCTGAACAAGAGGAAGGCACGATAAAAGTGAATTCACGGACCTTACGTTTTTGTTTCTTCTCAAGGTTGACGTTTAAGGCTCCGTTAAGTTAGCGATAGCTTCTAGTTTCTATTTTTTTTCATTATTCTTTAATTTCGATTTTTCTGTTTTTTAAGTTTTTTGTCTTTTCTTTTTTTTCTCGTATTCCTTTGCATTATTTGTAATGGATTAACTAAATTTTTTTTGATTTTTTAAATTTAATTACGCTAAATAAGTTATCTCATCTATAGTAAAAAAAAATAAGCTAATTTCCTTTGCATTGTTTGTAATGGGCTAACTAATTTTTTTGATTTTTTAAATTTAATTACGCCAAATAAGTTATCTCATCTATAGTAAAAAAATAAGTTAACTACAATAAAAAAATATAAGTCATCGCTATTCTAGACACCTCTTATTTTGAGTTAAAGCCAGTTTCTGGCTTCTGCTTTTTTTCACTATTCATAATTGTCTGTGATGGGCTAACATGTTTTTTCTATTTTTAAATTTTTTTATATTTAATTATGTCAAATAAACTAATTCAACTACAATAAAAAAAATAAACCAGATACAATAATAAAAAACTATAAACCATCGCTATTTCGAATACCCCTTAAATATGTATAGGACGTTGTCTGCGTTTCCTAAAGCTCCCGTGCGGTACAGGGGATGGGAAAAGGCCGCACCCGCGCGCAGGCTGGAAACTTTTCAGGGGGCATGGCACTGATTAATTAACATGAGGGTTAATAATAAGCCTTTCTACAAAGTGGCTGATTTACTTTTAACTAAATCTTGAATTAAATAGTGGTCGAATCTAGCAGAAGCTGAAAATAATTAACATGAGGGTTAATAATAAGCCTTTCTACAAAGTGGCTGATTTACTTTTAACTAAATCTTGAATTAAATAGTGGTCGAATCTAGCAGAAACTGAAAAGGCCATGGAAACTTTTAGAATGGTGCGCATAACTAGCCCTCCAAGAAGGAATTGAAATTTACTTTGAAAGACATGGTACTTGTGTTCTACTCCTACCATATTCATGAAAGATATTAATGACATGTACAATCACATTTAATCATTCAAATTTATTTACTTCACCTAAAGAAATATGAATTCATATTGAATTAAAGAAATCTATCCAATTACTTAGTTGTATTGCAATACTATATATATATATATATATATATATATATATATATTGCTTCATCGAACGAATACGAAATTAGTTGTATTAAAATAAATATGTATATACTTCATCGAATACGAATACAAATAATTTGGATAAAATAACATTTCGGATGGTAATATTTATATCATATTCACATTCATATTTTGTTATTATTTGCCCCAAGAGAAAACGCACACATCACAAATAAACAAAGAGAATACGGGAGAATTTTTGAATTTCTTTATTCTCTTATTTGCTCCCCCTTGATTAAACTGATTACAAGCATCTTAATATATAGCCTAACTAGCACATTTATTCAGACTTTAAGTAGGACTCGATTTCTACTTGAGTTACACACGGAGATAGACTCAACTTCGTCTTGAACTCAAAGTCAAGATTATTTGTAACAATCTCCCTCCTAATCTTGACTCTCTAAGTTACTTGAGTTTGCCTAAGTTTGGGTGGCGACGCATCTTCTCAACACTCCGGACTCATCTCATTATTTAGAGCACTGTTGATTCATCATCGTTGAGCGCTTCGGCAAGAGACGCTTTCCCCTTCATCAGCTTGTGACATTCTAATGCAAAGTGTCCATAATCATTACAATTATAACACCTCACTTTTGCCTTATTAAACCTCCTATTCTAATGGCCTCGGCCATTGGAAGTGTTCTTACTTTCACGCTTTGATGATCGGATCTCTCATTCGGCGCTGGATCAAAGGAATAAGTTCATGTACCATCCTAAATTTTACTTAGAAGTATGTTCAGCATCTTTTACTATAAAAACAGATATTTAAACCATCAAACTTTGCAATTTGGTTTAAATAACATCTTGATCGAATTTCGTATGGTGGTATTAACTACGTGGCATGGTGAGTGAATGGTTTTATCAAATAGAATGGCACACTAACCAGTTATGTCAATGACATGTACGGCCCACAAGGATTTTTTCCTTACCGAACTCCCAACCGCACGTTCATGACCACCGCCCCCTTGTAGTTCCCTCTCTCTATTTTAATTTTAGAGAGAATGCTCTGTAGGTTTCACCTGTTATTCAACTAAACTTAATCAGCGTGTCATCTTATATGGTAAATCCGTCTACTCATCGTGTCATGCAAGCAATACCACCATCCGAAACCTGATCATGGTGTTTTGAACTGGATTGTAGATTGCAAAGTTCAGGTTTCAAATGTCTGATCTTATAGTTCGGGGTGTTGAAAAGAATTTTAAGCAAAGTTTAATATGTTATATGGACTTTTTCCAAAACTAAATTGCACGAATCTTATGCCATTACGCGTAAACACATGTACACACTACACACGGCCCTAGTGGAATCAGTCATGTATTCATGTGACACAAGGCAAGAGCGTGCTAAACCCAAACCGAGTAGGGCCCGACCGAGGCCTGGATCAGCCGCGCTCGACAGTATAAAGCTCGAGACCGAGTCAGTCACGGAGTCAGTCAACCGCACAGGCGCCGCAACAGTCCTATACATACTGAATCATCTCACCCATCCACCCACGAAAGCCTCAGCGACTTACCAATCCGATCCAGATACACAGGCGTAGTATAGAAATGAAGTTTGTGTGCTTCGGCGGCGCTGCGGCCGTCGCCGATGATGCGGGCGACGACGAAACGGTGGTAGCTCGCCGGCGGAGTCGTCGCCTGGCGAGGTCGTTTCTGGGTAAGTTCTTATCCGGTAATAAGGGCAAGAAGAAGTCGTCGTCGTCGTCCGTGTTGGCTGAGGCGAAGAGATCGCCGGGCCGGCAGGCGGACATCGATGTCTACGACATGATTGTTGGAGCGGGGAAGCCGTCATCGGTGCCGTCCTCGTCGGCGCTGAGCTCCTCGGCGTCTCTGGACTCGGCCTGCACGTCGTCTTCCTGCTCGTCATCCCAGTCGTCCTCCTCGTCATCGTTCTTGGAAGCGGTGCCGTCGTCGGTGAAGCGGGCTGAGAAGAGGTCGCCCGCGGCGAGCGCAGCGGCGGTAGTGGTGTGCCTCGTGATGATGCTGCTCTGCGGCCGGGTCGGGGCCACGCTGCTCACCTCGACGGCGCTCTACTTTTTCCCGCGGCGGTGGCCGGCGAGGGCCAATGCGGGGAGCGCGGCGTCGACGGAGTACAGGGCGTCGGCGAGGGAGGAGACGATGAAGAAGAAGGTGGTTATGGTGGGGTTCTTGGTGGGGAACCGCAAGAAGTGATTCAATTTTGGGTGCTGGTAGCGTCTGGACGTATAATGGTAGTATTTCTAATGTATGCTTTGACATAAACATATTTAGATAATATGTACAATAATTTTAATCAATATATATAACAAAATATACAAATAACAACATAATGCCCGAGAAAAGAGGAAAGTATCATCTTCCCATCGAAATTGCATGAAACCATTAACTTAGATCTTAGCTACATTTTTAAAACAAATTCAAATATCCCAAACAAAAATTTTTTGATGTTACAAATTTACAATATTGCAATATATAAATATAATAGTAGCAATATTCGATAATAATTGATGCAATATTTTTTTTGCAAAGATGCAACAACCGAGATATATTTACAATAAATTGATTCATATCATGCAAACAATTGAATATGTAATAAATTTATAGTGAGTGGCAACATTAATTTCATGAACATGAAACATAATTCCCCCACTTCTGCAACAACCTATTACAATAAATACGATGCATCAATCTAGCAAACCTACTGTAACAAATAAATTCTTGTGCAACAAATTCATAATCCAACTGTAACAAAATTCCTTTCTGCTACAATATTTGTGAAGACACACTGCAATAAAATAAAATATCTCATGTAACAATTTGAGAAAGTTGTTGCAACAAATCCAAAAAAAAATACTTGCAACAAGCATAGCAAGGAGAGGATCGGGTATTCGGGTGTCGCTAACAAGCCAAGCTTAAAAGAGGATGAGGCTGCAGTGGCCCTAGTTTGGACGCCCTAGTTGATCGCGCCCAATAGTTGCAGATCCTAGCGTCATCATCTCTCTTTCAAATCTGGTATACTCCTGCTGCGGTAGCTACAAATCCAATGAGCCCTACTACTCCTTGGAGAGGGGCGACCTTCGATGAGCCCTGACTACGACAATAGGCTTCCCTCGAGCACGAATTGAACACTCTTGTAACGGTTTGGTCGAAGCTCACTGTAGCGATGCTTTTAGAAAGAGGAGGAGGAAGTCTCATGGAAGAGAGGCAGGACTTTGGCCGGTGAACCACCGGAGGAGGGGGGTGAGGAGTTGAGATACAGATGGATAGGTTGGAATATTTGGGTTGGAATATTTGGGAAGGAGATGTCAAAGGAGGAGAATGGATGGAGTGGTGTCCAGTGCTAGTAGGCTTAAGTTGCTAGCGTCCGATACCATCAGACATATAGTAGCTAACGAAGGCCGTAGTCAGCCGCAGCGATAGAGCACAACTGACCCGAGAAGAGCGTGCAATAGATGGGAATGTCGGGGGAGAGGAGCACCTGAGAGGAAGGGGTTGTTGGGGATAGGCCGCTGGCAACTTTGCTATCCTAATTTGCGGAGGTTGTGGCTATCCTGTGGAGGCAAAGCTCGAGATGGGGGGGTGGCGTTAGGGCTTATTGTTGGTGGAGGTGGAGCTCGGTAGATTCTCGTCGAGGATATAGGTGGTGATAATTGGATAAATAGATAGATAGATAGATAGATAAGATTGTGTGGCTGCGAATATAGTGCTCTTTCTGATGGGATATGAGTCAAGAAGTTACTGTAGTGGGCCGGCATCTAATTCGTCTGGACGCTTGAGTTGTATCAATTCCGTTCAATATTTTTTTGAACTTCGCGAGAAGTGGTTCGTGTTTTTCTCGTTCTTTTTTTCTTTTGAAGAGAAGCACAAGAGCTCTCTTCTCCTTTTTGTCCGAGATTTTGATGTAATTATAAATTGCGGACTACATGTAATCAAACTTTATAGCAAAAAAGTTATACAAAAATTGTTTAAATATTGAGAAAGGAAAGTGAGGCCAAAAAAACCAACGCGTGCGCATCCATTGCGGGCGCCAGCAAACTCAAGTCATGCGTTCATGCTGCAATCCATGCGTAGCTACTAGATAGTGGAGACGAAACTTTAGCCAGCTTTGCAATAATGCAAGCGTTTCTGTACTCGCGTACGAGTTAGCTTTTAGGGAGCTTACAAATGATTGGCGACCTCTTCGTATTCTTCGTGCTTCTCCTTTCGTGCATGCATGGCGAATGATAGCGATACATTGGCCAGTGAAAATAAAATAAAATACGGCAAGTGAAAATGATATCCACGCAAAATAAAGTACGGCAGGTGAACATGATATCCACGCAAATAAAATTGGGAAAATATCGCACGTTCTAGATATTAGTATAGTCGAGCAGTGGATTTTTTTAATACATTTTCGAACATCTTTAAAATAAGGATAGTTTTATTATTTCAGCGAATGCTGTGTTAGGTCTTTAGGGAGAATGAAGGGTCACCTGTTAGTACATTATATTAATTTCCTATTGAAAGAAATTGTTTTTTTTTTGGCGTGGTGTTGAACGAACCATTGGTGCATGCAGAAACAATCGACCCCTTCCCCCACCTTAGAATATGATACGAAGGTTTATTAATTTAACTAATCGAGTTCTTGTGTTAATGTGTCGCCCTAACTAGCGAAAAGGAATTAGTGATGTCATGTTGAGGCCGCCCTATTCTTTGCGGTTTCTAAAAGTGGCTTTTGATTTTTGCTACAGTAACTAACTTTTAAACGGAGTATTTTTTTTAAGATAGGGTCTACAAATTAATTGTAGTACACGCTAAAAAACTAATATCTGTATCATAAAAAATCGCAAGCGAGTATCTCTCTTTCCACAAATCTCTGCATAAGCACCAAAAAGCCATCACCACGACCAAAACCATCACCATGTGTAAAGAACAGACCCTGTGTAGTTTTTCATATCGCACTGTTCTATTTCGGCTACCAGATCGTGCTCTATGTATTTTTGCGGTTTTTGTTATTCGTAAATTGCCTGATCTTTTTCTAACTCTTCTCTCGATTTTTCTGGCCTTTGGACTAGCTTTGAGTATTTTGATTCTGTCTTTGATCCAATTGTTAAAAATATAGTTCAAACTTAAGAAAGCATAGTCATCTTACAAATATATATCCGTGTATTTTTGAGCTGAAAATGAGGGATACATGAACATGTTTAGCTCGAAATTTTGGTACTTCCACTTGTCACAAATATAGGTCTTAGTGGGATCCAGTCAAGCTTTTAAATTTTAATTATTAACATATGTTAAACTATGTAGATTGACTATATAAAAATAATATTATAAAATTTATCTTACAAAATAATATCATCATAAATAGTTTTAAATATTTTTGATAGTATATTATAATTAAAAATAGCCGAATTCTTGTGCTGGTGACTATGAAAAGTCAAAATGACTTGCATTATTGTGGGCGGAGGGGGTAATTGTTATTGCAAAAGTACACTCTATTCTTGCTAACATATGAGCTCCTTGAACTTCATTATTTCACTCAGATCCATACTCTGCCAAAAAAAAAAAAACCTATCATTGGTTTTCTCGAGAAAAAAATGTATGGCATTTTGATACATTAGAACGACGCAACCTGTCCAAATCAAGAAAGGATGTGAGTTCCGACCCAGGGGCCTAGAAAAAAATGTTAAAGATCTACCTGAGTCCTTGTTGATGGCCATGGGGTTTTGGAAAGTGATCATCGCCATTTGCAAAGTGGAAAAGATGCTTTATGGGCTAGTGATATATACCAAGAGGCCTATATAGCTTACTAGCCGTAGCTTCGTTACTAAGAAATGGAACAGGAGTTGGAGCCGTGTTAAACCCTAAAAGCCATGGGCCTCAGAGGATTAAACTAAGATGGCCTTTTTTCTGCTTTACCGCATTAGTATAGCATCCATTGTGATGCATAACTATATAATTAACTAAAAGCAGAATATACCTGAGCATGATTAACCTAACATGGTTTGGGCTCGTGGAATGCATGCGCAGGCTAAACATGGTTTGATTATACATGATTGTTTTTTACGTCGTAGCTAAACATGATTTTCACATGCTCAGAATTTTGCAGGTTAATCAGGCCAGACCTGTCTCGTGTGTGTTCTAAGCTAGGCATTTGCAGATGTAGCCTGATGCAAAATACTGGGCTGAACTAGGTCAATTTTGTTCAAGTAACATGATACAAAACAAATAACATGTTACCAGATCTGATTTTAGTTGCATTTCAACTAAAAACTTCAGAATCTGCACTTCAGGCTCAGTTTTGAGATGTATGAATTTTAGGGAATTATGGTGGAATTGGTGAATTGCTATTTTCTTGCAAAGTTTCAGTGTTCCAAACGAGCACTGTTCTCTAAAGTAATTTTTTTCCCGAAACTTACAGAAGTATATTTTCCACGATATAATTATTCGGATGTCCCGCTAATCGAAGAGAGGAAAAGCCAGGCTAAAATTAGGCTGATCATGACAAAGTAGGTAGGATGATTGATGGTTCACAGGAAAAAAAATAGGTGCCTCGGTGCCTCCAACAACTAAAGATATCAATCCGTGGACACACGCAAGCAACCACACGCAGACGCATTCAAGTGCGAGCAGCTAATGGTTTGCTAAAGGGTGAAACCTAGGGCAAAGCCACATGGATGAAAAAGGTAGAAAAAAAAAAAGGAAAACACCCTGCATTAGCCAGGAGGCAGCAGCCTTGTATTATTGCAACTTTGCAAGCTTTAGTAGACTTAAACTTTTTCAATGATTGTACTAATGCATCTACAAATCATATCTCAGTTCTCATGTAACACCCCGCCCTTTCTTTAAGTCTAGAGTGCTACCATCATTACATTATTTTTACCAATTTTTCTCAACTGCTAGTAATTTTAAGCACACATAATTTTATTTATATTGCAGTGATTGGATAAATATCATACCATTTTTGTTGGATTCCAGGGGCATTCCGGGAATTTCCCAACTAAGAAAAGAGAGAAAAAAATAAAGAGATAGCCCACCTGTTGGTGAGCCGGTGCGAAGGGATAAGGGGAGGAGACTTGTCTCCTCCCGTGTGGACTTCACTCACCAGATCCAATCTGAGGGGGTGGTGGCGGTTTCGACAGAGAGAGGGGCGCTTGCAGCCCTAGAGTCTCGGCTCCAGCGAACGGTCCGCGCCAGTCGCATCCACCTCCTCCTCCTCTCGGCTATATATGGAGGTCACCTTCTCCCATGAGTTGTATCGGAAAAGAGTGGGCTCTATCTCTTCCTCTCCTTTTCCTTTCCAATTGGGCTCTGGTTGTGGTTCTTAGAGCCTTTTCTTCAGTGGTGATTTGAGGCTTTGGTGCTCGGCGGCAAGAAGCACACGACCGGTGCTTCTTAAGTTCTTGTGCGACATCTCCTTCCCTCGGTTTTGACGGCTTGGTGATTCCCAAACGGCAAAAGTGGGCATTGTATCTCCGTAAACTACATTCCTCTCTCGCAGCAGCATAGAGGGGTGCTAGATTTTCTGGGTCAGCACCGATGAGTGTGCCTTGCTCAGTTCTTGTTGGTGATTTTGCTTTTGCCGGCTTGATTTGCTTCCCTCCTGGGCAGCCGCCTCCTACTGCACCCCTCCACCTCAAGCTCACCGACCGCGGCTCAATGCTGGCCAAGAGACCGGCACCGTGCTTCCTTCTTCGGGTGACCCGACTCGACCGCCACCGGCCAGCCAGGGTCCCCTCCCTATGCGTCCTCCGATGTCGCCTCCTCCCTTTCTAGCCTACTCACTTGGGCTCGCCGGTTGGGAACCCAACTTCTGCTTCCCCTTCGCAGCGACCCGGCTCAGCTGCCATCTGTTGGCCTTGATCCCTGCAGCACACACAAATGAGAATAGATAGACTCACACGCACAGCAAAATGGCCGGCCAGCGACCTCCTCTAGCTAGCCTGACGCCTCCTCCTCTCTATTTTGTTTGATAGAACCACACACAAAAAAACTCATACAGAGAAGACTGCTACATCTTTTATTCACTGGGCTCCATCTTAAATACACATAGCATGCTTAGCACTTAAACACCCATGCTAATGACTCACCATGCACGCGCACGCGCGATGTACCAGCTGAATCTGTCTGGGCTTTCCATCTAACACCTGATCCTAGGATGTGTTAGAGAATCGGTCCTTTAGATCTCCAACAAACTGCATGCAAACTAAAAAACTTCCTGGATTCTGCGCACGTTCACCTGATCCTAGAATCTTGGTTCAAGACCATTTCTTGCGCCACCACTCATGCAAAACTAAGTCAAGATTAAATCTAACACCATCGGCCAGCCAGGTTTCCCCCCTTGTCCGACACCGACGGTCTTCCTTGCCGGCCCACTGCATCTCCCTCCTCCTCAGGACGGTCCTTTCTTCTTCCCCATTTACTACTATGTACATTAATGCTTTTACATTTGTGTTACTCGTGAGTGCTTATCGGCTGGGGAAAGTCGTGGGTGCCATCTTGTCGGGACTTGGTAGGGGAGAGTGTATGCGCTGGGGAGCATGTTCTTCCCTCCAAGGGTGCTTATCATCCCCCTATGACTCACCGTCGAGAGTGCTACGAGGACCAACCGTGGCTTACTTGGTGGGATTGGGAGGGAAGTGGGCCTACCAGATGAGGGGTTGAGGGTGGCAAGGTTCGTGGACGATGACAACAATGGCCTCATTGTGGTTCGGTTGGGCCTTCTATTGCTGTCATGGTCGGCTGCGGTCCTTGCTTCTCTCCTCCGTCTTCCCCTACACCTCGTGCTCCTCTTCTCCCGGCTTCCTCTTTCTTACCTCCTTTCTGCATGGCTGTGGGGTGGTGGTGTTAGGCTTTGGCTTTACTCTTTGTCTTGGCTAGAGTATGGAGTGACAATATGGTTCTGGCTTCTGTCTACCTTGCTCTCGGTTGGAGATGTGAAATAGGGGAAATGCATGTGCACTATACATGCTGATAGACTTTGGCTTAAGAAGGAGCTTTGGGTGGCTTCTCCCTCTACTACCCTGTGCATTTCCAAATATGCCCCTTGAAAGCATCTAGGCCTCTAAAAATGATTTTGGTAATTAATGAATTTATGTGAATATGGGACTGACACGTTTAATGAGTTGTAAATGTTAAGTCCACATGTTGGTGACAAGATGCAAGCCAAAGGATGAATATGAAAACCCAAAATGGCTCAAGGCGAAGGTATACTTAGAATTTGATCCTTTTTCATTTTTACCGGTCTTAAGAAGAAAAGGTGAAAAACTGGATTATAGGGTAGATAATCGTACCATAAAGAGGGATTATGGCAAATAGCTTGATAGCAAATCTATGCGCCATTTTGATCAAATTAGAAACATGCATTCATCAAGAATCTGATTTAAAATCAAAACTGTGCTCTGTCTAGAAAAATGGTAGTACCGCAGTTTTCAATGCCGGAACTACCGGAGAGCGGTAGTTCCGCGCACAGAATCGATACTACCGGCGACCGGAAGCTCCAAATCCCAAGCGGACCTTTTTCTCTAGAGAGCTCCCTCCGGATGAAATCTGAGATTTTGCAGAACAGAAGTACTGGCAATTTCAATGCTGGAACTACCGCAGGGTGCGGTAGTTCCGCTATATTGAGCGGTACTTCCGGAGTCCGGAAGCTCCAGAGGCGGAGCGGAGCCTTTTTTCCAGAGAGTGCCAAATGTGGACTTTTGGGATTTTGGCTCAGGCGGTAGTATCGCGCCGACTTTGCGGAACTACCGCAAAGTGGTAGTACCCGAAGTTACAATGGTGGTAGTACCGTGCCGTCATTTCAACGGTCACTACAGAGGCTCTGACATAGCCGTTCCGTCGCATGAGAAGTCAAGCGGTAGTACCGACTTCATAACGGCGGTACTACGCTCGTCCTGTTTTTTTTTCGGGAATTTATTCCAAACGGCTAGTTTTGGTTGGGAGGGTATAAATACTTGTACTACTGTTCAAGGATGGTTGTGCATGACCCATTAAACATTTTCTTGAGCATAGAGCATTCACTCCATCCTTTGTTTTCTCTTGAGCATTCATTTTGAGGTGGTTGGGCAAATTTGGTGCATTGCATTCATTAGTTGATCTTTGGCACTAGCTTGCAAATCAAGTGAAGCCCAAGTATATTACTCTTGGTGTTTGCCGACACCTGGACGATTTGGAGGTGGTTGATCGGTGATCTTCTCAAAAGGAGGTTGTGAGAAGACCCGACATTCGTGTAAAGGTTGGAGCTCACCTACCCGGAGCGGGGAAGAGCTATCACTAGTGATCGAGGTGCTTCGGCTTAATTTGTGGAGCCGGTTCGATTCGTTCGGACTAACCTCAACGTGGACTAGTGGAATCCGGCAAGTTTCCGATCACCACAGTAAAAACATCGGTTGTGTGAAATTCTCTTTTACTTCCTTGTAACTTTTGTTTATCTACTTTGTTGTGATCACTTGCTTGTTCTAAAGCTAGAATTGACATTTACTTTACTAGAGTTGCTTAGGATTAATTGCTTTACATTATTGTTATTAAAATCGAGAAGAATTAGTCAAGTAGCCAAGAAAATTTAAAACCTCCTATTCACCCCCCTCTAGTCGGTATCCTTGATCTTACACCTCCTCCTACCCCTATTTCAATCTTGGATGGCTATATGCCTTAAGGACATTTTGGTCCAAAGGGGTGGGCTTACATTGATGTGGTTTTTCTACAAAGAGATAAGTCAGTAAAATTTGTGGACGTTGGCTAGACTTTTACACCGAATGATGAGTCCCACAAAACTCTTCTTTATTTCTTTTATTCTCCCTTAGATTGTTTCATTTCCTCGCTTTTCCTCTCTTTGCATTTTACTGGTATTACGACACCACTCAAAACGGTTTAAAGCTAGTTTTTGCTTCTGGATTCTGCTTTTTTTACTCTTCAATAATTTCGCCTTTTTCTAGGTTTTTAAAGATTTTTTGGATTTTTTTGCTTTTTCTTTTTTTATCCCGTATTCATTTGCATTGTCCGTGATATGTTAACATGTTTCTTTTATTTTTACATTTCTTTAAATTTAATTATGCTAAATAAGCTAACTCAGCTATAATAAAAAAATTAAATCAGTTACAGTAAAAAAATCATAAACTAACGTCAAATTGAGCACTTCCTACATCTCAGATTGGTTCTTCAGCAATTATACAAGCATTTGTTGCAGCTGAGCATAGAAAATTGATCCCCTAAGTGTTTTTATGCATGTAATGCAAATATGTAATAATTAATCTTTTGTGCACTGCATTTGACATAACAAATTATGTATTCTTGAAGAAAAGGAAAGGAAAAGGACGGTAACCAAGAGCAATGGAGGGTAAATTTTACAGGAAACAGCATCAGTCAGATAAGAACACCAGTGCAGAACATTCCATTTTATTCAGGTCAGTGTGTCATTGGAACTCTTAAGTTACATCAAGAGATATTTACACTTGGATTCAGACATAAGCTTTAAGCATCATGACATAATGTAGATGCCAGCCTTGAACCTAAATAAATCCAATACATTATAACAACTATCACTGAAGTTTACAACAACAGGCCAATTGCACCCATCATCCACATACGGTTGCTGCCAATCAAGTACTTCAGACTGGTTACAGCAAATAGGCAGAGAATTGCCGTACTGATGATTTCCTTGCAGGGCAATTCACCAAATTTTCTTTTCGAGAACACACCCACAAGAGGCCCACCATTTCTTTTTGGATTTGTGCAAAGGTTAAGGCGATATGCAATAGAACTGCTATAATTCCCTAGTCCTGCTCTGGTTGGGCTGAAGGGACGAGTGGCTCATGTTCATCAGCACCATTTGATGTTCTGTCCATGCCACACAACTCTGGAGATTTTATAGGCACAAATGAGGACTTGTGTAGAGCAGCGAAAGCCTTGTTCCCTTCACCGTTGCTCCCTAGACAAATGGTATCACCACGCCCATGCCAGACACCACACTGGACATTATTCATCTCCAAAGTTCTAGCCTCCTGCTCATTCAAATGCTAGTAACTGTGAGGTGAAAAGATCAATAACAAACAAACTTGGTGAACTGGGACTTCAAAGGGGTACACATGGATATAACCTGGCACAGCGTACAGCAAGGACAGATGAGATGGAGAACACAGTCATCTAGACTGCTATCAGTACCCTGTAAGCACAATAAAAGGTGAACAATCAGCTTGATCACAATAAAGACTTAGCCAATGAGATGACTGGCTTTTCTCCCAGCTTCATGTTTGGTAATTCCTGAATTAAAGTACATATACCAATATGTACTGAGAAGTTGACACATAGTTATCGCCACATACATATAACCTAACAAGAGTATGCCAAACTATCGATATTACCTCCAGGTTTCAGTTATTGTTCATTTGAGTAGAGCAAAATGATGTAGAAATATTCAGAGAAGTCCAAGTTGTGAATTAATTTGAGTTGTTACAATTTGTTACAGATGGTGTGATGCAGGAGAAGATAAGTGCCATAATCAACTGCATTAAGCACTACTACTAGGCTCTAGTGCACTAGCAACCTGTTTAAATACTTAATTTGAAAATGTTAATGTCAAGAAATACTTACCCGAATATTGAACTGCTTCCTGATTCTTCTTCGGAAGTAACCGGTATAGATTGCTATTAAGAGAACAGAGCCAAGTCCCATATATAAATATATGTGATGCCTTGTTACAGAAAAGGCAATCAGGCTGACCAGAACAGCCACTAACAAAATGAAGTAAACCATTCCCTGAAAAAATGTCATCTTGCCTCAGCAGGGTGAATAGGAGTAAACCAGCATAAGCTTATCAACAGAGCTCCATTCAAGGAAACTTATGGTAACTTTGGAATTGTCAAAATCAATTGGAACACAGAGCACAACGATGGTAGTATTTCAATGAAGACTCAGCAAGTGGGGAGAAAATAGAGAATATGCTCATAAAACAAACAGAGAAGTGCTTCTATGTTTACCCCTCTAACAAGAGTAACACTAATTTCAAAGTACATGAAGAGGTAAGTAACATCCATCTACCATTCATCGTACTTTAAAAATTACGTAAATCACTATTGAGAAAAGTATAGAAATACCCTCCAAAAAATATTTCTCTGCAGACATGGAGAATAAAACTGTCCAGTTTTAGGGAATAAGCGACCTCATCTTTAATAGATATAGAAGGGGCTACGTTGAAGAGGAATATAATCTCCTTTTTGCAATTTGTCTGAGAAGAAGAAACTGGAAATATAATTCAAGAGAAGCCTCTTTTCTACACCCGGGTGTAATTACACCCTATATCGTATTTCACAACGTAGAGAGTATCTTACGTAACAGAGAATATGTACGTATAGTATACAAGTATTTAAGATCATTTAGGTGGTATGAACAATTTTTTAGAAGTGGTATGTATATTTTTTTAAACATACTTCTTTTTATGTGCGTATATGAAGATATTTATAAAATACGCTAAAAATTATGAACTCCCTTACAATTTTTTCATATGGTTCACATTGGAGTATTTTATATTTAGTATATGAGTATACCTAAAGTGATAAAAGAGTATTTCAAGTTTATTTAGGTGGTATATTAGAGATGGGTGTAATTACACCCGAATGTAAAAAATATTTTCCTATATATATATATATATATATATATATTTAGTATATGAGTATACCTAAAGTGATAAAAGAGTATTTCAAGTTTATTTAGGTGGTATATTAGAGATGGGTGTAATTACACCGAATGTAAAAATATTTTCCTATGTATATATATATATATATATATATATATATATATAGGAAAATATTTTTACATTTGGTAATTACACCCATCTCTAATATACCACCTAAATATTTATATTTAGTATATGAGTATACCTAAAGTGATAAAAGAGTATTTCAAGTTTATTTAGGTGGTATATTAGAGATGGGTGTAATTACACCGAATGTAAAAATATTTTCCTATATATATATATATATATATATATATATATATATATATATATATATATATGTATGTATTTTATATTTAGTATATGAGTATACCTAAAGTGATAAAAGAGTATTTCAAGTTTATTTAGGTGGTATATTAGAGGTGGGTGTAATTACACTCGAATGTAAAAATATTTTCCTATATATATATATATATATATATATATATATATATATATATATATATATATATATATATATATATATATATATATATATATATGAGTATACCTAAAGTGATAAAAGAGTATTTCAAGTTTATTTAGGTGGTATATTAGAGGTGGGTGTAATTACACCCGAATGTAAAAAGTATTTTTCCTATATATATATATATATATATATATATATATATATATATATATAATGTTGAGTGAGACGGGAAATTGCTAGAACAGTTTTTATATAAGAAGCACCAACTGAGATAATATATTAAGTTGGTATTTCCAAAATAACCGAGTGGTTAAAATGAGTAAAATATACTAGTGATCTGTCGACAAGTCCAACATGCAGTCAGATTCCCTCCAACATATAATATAACTAGAGAACATTTTACTAGAACTTATCCTTTATGGGATGAATGACAAGCTTGAAATAGAAAAAAAAAAGGCAGGATGCTATTCAGGTTGACCAAGTCTAAGACATGCCACAGGAATACAGAATTATCTAAGAAAATGATGTTCACATTGCCAGGTCAAACACCTTATGCATCAGCCACTCCATTGTATAAGCATAAGGCTTAGGAAAAGACAACTTTGCTATATTTGTCTAAATAGCTAGCATGATAGCGGCTTGCATTTCAAGAATTTAGCAAGAGCAAATCTAATAAATTCATCCACCTCTCCGGCATGAAGAGGAAATAAGAAGAAATAGAGAACTAAAATATAAACCAAAATACAAAAAATACATTCAAAATACGACCAAAAAATCTCAACAATAATTGGCAGTACCTGGATGGTAAAATAAGCAAAAACACATACACATACTTAAAATGCTACCATCTTCATCTCTCCCTGACCACTATATTTGTAATAAGCTACTCAATGTAAAAAAAATCACCGATAAAAAAAAATGCATTCTATAATGGACTCAAAGCCTATTCCAAACAGAAGGTTTTCCTACTTCCTACCAACAGCAGCATCAAATAGCCTCATGCGGTTTTACATGCTTACCTACACAGCAATGTGGCTAAACTTTTTGCATAGAAAAATGACAAGCAGGAAATGGACGAAACATGCCGTATGCTGATGATAGGATTGTCTGTACCTGGAGGAAGCAAGTTCCGAGATTGACTCTCCGCATGTTCTTGCCAAACCTATAGCATGGACAACTGCAAAGATTTGCAAGGAAACAAATGCTTTAAAATGAAGATCAACAAAGTTTAATCACAGTTGAAAATTAAAACGTAGTATACAGAAGAAAATGGAATCTTTTGGCAAAGACACTCTAGAATAGAACCAAAGCGCCCCCGGCAGTGAGGGCAGCACTTTGGGGAGTGTTCCCTGGGTAACTTAAATCATCTCAAATATGTCGAACTTTCTTCCAAAAATGTGGCTAGGAGAATTTTCAAGAAGTGAAATTCAGAAGTCCTCACCAAATTCTGATGGATGTTCATTATTATTCAATTTAGCCAACCTAAAATCCGAGAGAAAAAATAAGACGAGCATGATTTTCTCATTTATCTCCATGAACCTTGCTAATCCGAATGAAGCTCTCACTAAATTAGAGAACAAGAATGGCATTTCAAGCAGTATTTCATCAGAGATGAAGTTTTCTCGACGAACTCCGCATTAAGACAGCCGCGTTTCTTCCCAAATTCGCACAAAATCACACTATCCGTATGGGGGGAAATCGCCTTAAACACTGAAATATCCTAAGCTTTCCCCTCGCAGCCAACAAAACCAGATCCTTCCAAACACGAATCCAACCAATACAGCTTCATGAAACGAGCAATAGTTAGTTCCACCTACCACGCGGCCTCGAGCGCGATTCGCCTGTCCCCCAAGCAATCCAGCACCACGTCCCCCTCCCACATCCTCTGCACGCCGCCCCCAACCCCTCCACCACCCTCCGCCGCCACCGCCGGCGTCGCCGCCGCGCAAGCGCCCTTCCTCCTCTCCGCCGCCAGCGCGACCGACGCGCACAGCATGTCGAAGTCCAGCACCACCATCGCTTCCTCCTCCCCCTCGCTCTCCCCCTCCTCCTTCTCCGGCCGGCTCCTCGCTGCCGTCGACGCCCCCTCCTCCAGCCCCGCCGCCGCCTCCTCCTCCGCCGCGGCCATTTAGCCTCTCTCTCTCTCTCTCTCTCTCTCTCTCTCTCTCTCTCAAGCTTTCTGTGTCGAATTGCGTTACTGGGTTCCGTATTGCGCCGGTTTTTTTAATCGGGAGAAAGGAGAGAGGGAAGCACTGTAGTTTGATCAGTAAATCCTGGGCCCCATTACTAAGCCTCCGTTTGTTTTAGCGTGATTTCTAACTTCTACTTTTATTTTACTATTTTTAATTTCGTCTTTTTTATTTTTTAGGATTTTTTATCTTTTTATTTTTTTCGTATTCCTTTACATTATCTGTGATGGACTAATTTATTTTTTTATTTTTAAATTTTTTAAATTTAAGTACGCTAAATAAGTCATCTCAGCTACAGTGAAAAATAAGCCGGCTAGTAAAAAAAGCCATAAATCATTGCTATTTTGAGCGCCCCTAAGGTTGTGCTTAGTTGGTTTGTTTTTTGAGAAATACTACAAAAACATGTATAGGCCTAAGCCATCGGATAGAAACCATTCTATGATCATGATTCATCCATTGTTCTTAATTGACATGAGCCTTATCTCAATATCCACCACTCCTTTGTTTTCTTCTGGTCTTTCTTTCATCACATCTCTCTATAAGCATTGCCCCTCTCTTCGCAGTGAGCTCGAAGCCACCACCAGAGACTAGATCCACTGCTCTCCTCCTCCCCGATCTCATGCCCGTGTAGCGGGCTAGTGCTAAGGCATGGAGAGTGGACACAGCTCCTCGAGAAAGTGGGGCCACAGTCGGGGGCACGCGACGACATGAGGAGCTAGCATGATTGTAGACGACATAGTTACGGTTGCGGTCATGCATGGAGGTTTAGTGGTCGCACGGGCGCACAGGTGAGCTACGGCATTGACACATGGGCCCGGTGGCGATGCGCATGATAGGGGTGCGCCAGTGCTGGAGCAAGTGTTTTGCCGCTACAAGCCGCGTGCAGCAGCGAGCCTGAGCAGGTGTGGCAGCAATGGTGCTGGAGCACACATGGTGACGACATGCTATTAGAGTGCGGTGGTGAGCCCAAGTTGGGGCGTCAATTGAATGGGCTAGGGGCACATGGATCCGGCAATGGTGCGGCGAACGACAATGAGAATAGCTATAGTCCCGGTCGGCGTGGCGTGTGAAGTGCAAAAGTGTACCACAGTGGGCGTCGTGGTGGTGGCCATGGAGGATGAGCCAGCATGGGGTCTCCGGCATTGCGAGTAGTGCGGTGCATGAAATTGAACTCTAAGTTTTATGAGGTTTCATAAAGTTTTATGAAATTTTATGAGGCTTTATGACTAAGTTTTATAGTGTTTCATTAAGTTTCAAGAGATTTCATATCTAAGTTAACTAAGATTTATAAAATTTTATGTCTAAATTTCATAGTATTTCATAAAATTTAAGAAAGTTTCATACCTAAATGGACTAACTTTTATAAAGTATATTCGAAACTCTATGAAACCTTGTAAAACCCGATGAAACTTGCTTATATTCTTAGAAAGTTAGAAACCTTTCTTACAGTATACCGTGCGCTAGCCCAGCTAAGAAAACTTGCCTACACCATTAGGCATGCATGAAACTTAACTAAGAAAATTTGAAATTTGCTCAAAACTTGAAACTAAGAACATGGAACTGGATAAAACTAGCATGAAACCTGCATGAAACCTTCCTTTTGCATTGGTTGATGGAACTTTCATGAAAAAATGATTTAAAACTTGAAAGTTGCTCAAAACTTGAAAATTCAAAACACCAAACTAGGACCGAGTTACCTTGAAACCTCCATCCACATCGATCAATGGAGCTTGCTCAAAACTTTAAACATGTAACTTGAACAAAACTAGCCTGAAATTTCCATCTTCATGGGCTAATTTGGAACTTAACTTCTCAAAACTTGAAGGAGGATGGCGTATAGAGGAGAGGAGGAAGGTGAGACTCTATGCATGTGCTCTAGTGGCGCAAAGTAATGGGAGCTGAACTCGACGAGGATGCATGGAAGAAGGCAATCATTAGGAGGCAGGCTTGTCTGATTATAAATGATCTAAGGGTCCGATTAGAAACGATCTTAAGGTCTCGAACCTATACCGTTGGGATGCTGGTGGGACGGTATGCTGTCCTCTAGCTGCATCCTTGTTTTTTGGCTTTTGACTTTTTTTATAGCTGGTAGCTTTTGGGGTAATCACTGTTCCCCTAGGCGACTGTCCAGCCCGCCTAGGCGCTATGCGACGCCCTCCCGCCTTGCCGATTTACTTGTCTAGGTGGCCACCTAGCTGGCCTAGGCGCGCTAGGCACCAGTCTGCCGCCCGACTAGCGACTAGCGTTTAAGGGAACGCTGGACGTAATTAAATTTAAAAAAATAAAATAAAAAATAGGTTATCGCATTACGGATAATGCAAAGGAGCACATTAAAAATAGAAAAATAAAAAAGGCAAAAAAAACTAAAAAAAATTAGAAAATGACAAAAATTAAAGAATAGTAAATTATAATAAAAAACACAGAAGCTGCAGTCGAAAGACTAAAATTTAGGGGGCG
This sequence comes from Melocanna baccifera, assembly GCA_036346265.1. Taxonomy (NCBI): domain Eukaryota; kingdom Viridiplantae; phylum Streptophyta; class Magnoliopsida; order Poales; family Poaceae; genus Melocanna; species Melocanna baccifera. Next base: position 17,741,270 of record CM070695.1, read on the forward strand.
TTCGGAATAGCGATGGCTTCTGGCTTTTGGTTGAAATTTTATTGTAGTTGGCTTATTTTTTACTGTAACTGAGTTGGCTTATCGAGCATAATTAAATTTTTAAAAAAGTTTTACTGACACTTCGCGCTAACCTCGACAACTAACCACCCCCGCAGACATGTGGGTCCAACAGAAAGGGCCGTGGCACGCGGTATGCTACGACGGGACCACGCGGCAGTGAATAAAGTTGGGAACACGTGAGTACCGGTAGGGACGGGGCCGCTTAATTATTGGTGGTTAAACCGGGTAATTAACCTGTGGGGTTGCTGCTAATAAGGACATGGGCAACACAGGGTTAAACTGGGCGCTTGGCGAAATGACTTAGACGGGTTTTTTAGGCTGTGATTTATGTCTGTTAAATTTAATTATTTGTAAGAAATAGTCATATACGATTTTAATCGATATAGTTGAAATCGATATATTATATACTACAATTGACTAGTAGACCTCGTTATAAAAGAACATACTATTTAAAAATTAGTTACTGTAACTTAATAAAAAACTATTAAGTCTGAGCCCTCTTGGACCCGCTCTTTCCTAGCCACCGGCAACACTACGGCACGCAAACGCGTTGGCTGTATTAGGAAACCAAGATAAGGATTCTCGTTTAAACGAGTCCTTATCCGTAGTGGACATCACACTCCCTCCTATAAATAGAGAGCAATATGGCTAATTCTGTACCCCATTGAATTGAAGCAATAAAGAAAGATCAGGAGTTCTCTCTATCTCTCTCTGCGTGTTCAATCTGTTATTCTGTCTTCTGTGGTTGATTCGTTCTTGTTCTAAGCAGAGGAATTGCTCGGACTGGTCGCCAGCGAGGGTTCCTCAACACGTTATCAGCACGGCTACGCTCTGGTGAACGAAGGTAATCATCGAAGCACAGATTGAATTTTCTAGATCGCTTTGAATTCATTTTTCTTCGCGTTCTAGATTGGTTTTTCTATGGCGCAAATCCGCCCTAATCTACCGCGAGCAGACCTGAAATCGCCGGCACAATGTCGATCGGTAGATTGCGAAACGGGGTAGATATTGATTGCACTGTAGAAAAAATAAAAATTTTGCATTGTTGTCTACGGTGCAAATTCACCCTAATTTACCGCGAGAAGACCCGAAGTCGCCGACACAATGTCGATCCGTAAAATACATGCAAGGGTGGATGTCGATTGCACTGTAGACTGATCTACCGCAAGCAGACTTGAAGTCACCGACGAAATCGTCGATCGGTAGATCACATACAAAATTGCATTACAGATTGAAAGTAAAACGGGAGAAGAGGCACTCGGGTACTGCATGGGCATACAACCGCCGCACGACCGACCACCACCGCGCCTGCATGAGCGCCGCCTCCCGCATGAGGCACGGCCGAACACCACGCCTTTGCATGCGGCTGCTGCCGCTGCCGGCCGCCATCGCCATAGCCTCGCTCCTCGTGACGGCCGTTGCGCCAGATCGCCCGGCCGGCTGCCTCGCGCCTCCTCGCCGCCCTCGTATGGGCCCCACCGGCAGCCGCAGCTCTGCGTGCGTGCCCCGAATGGCACTGCATGCCGGCCTCGCCAGCTCCTGCACGAGCCGTCGCACCCCGGTCTTCGCCCCGCAGCCTGACCTTGCAGGCCTGACGCCGCGATGCGCAGCCGCGCCACCCGGCTATTGCGCGCAAGTCCCCAATGCGTCGCCTGGCCGCTGCGCGCAAGCCCCCACCGTGCCGCCTGAAAGCGACCCTGGGCGCTGCGCGTAGGCCTCGCCGCGCCGCTGGCGCGCGGCGCCGCCATGCCGCTGCGCCGCCACGCCAGCCGCCGCTAGAGCCGCCCGCCCGCATGGTCGCGCCGCCGTCGCCACCGGGCCCAACTCGCCGGCTGCGGCCGCGCGCAAGCCGCCGCACCGCTAGCGCGGCCTCTAGGCGCTGCCGCCGCCTGCGCCGCTCCGCTGCTGCCGCCGCCGCCTCCCAAGTGCGCGCGCCATCGCCCGCATGGCGCCTCATGCTAGAGATGTAGCGGGCGGGGGGGGGGAAGCCTCGCGCCCGCCCGCCCCATGAACCCGCCCGCCCCCCGTTTAGCCTCGCGGGAGATTGCCCCATCCCCGATCCGACGGGTCTCATGGGATTAAAAAATTTAATTTATTGTTTAAAAATAAATTTGTGATTTTATTTATTAATTTATAATTACTTCAGCATATTATTTTTAAAAATATAGCTTCAAAATATATATTCTAACATATAAATTCAAGTTTTAGTCTAAATATACAAGAAAAGAATACAATCTCTTATATTAAAAATAATAATCTATTATTAAATATATATATATTTTTATTTTTTTATCGGGTCCCCGTGGGGCCCCGCGGGGCGAGGATGACCCCCGTCACCGCCCCGCTAGCTTCATGAGGCCCCGCCTGTTCCCCATGGGGATATTACCTGCCCCGCCCCACGGGATATTCCCGAGGCCCCATCCCGCGGGGGGAATTGCCACCCCTACCTCACGCCGCCAGCCGCCTCGCCCTGCACGGCTTGAGCCGCCGCTGCCATGCACTATTGGGGGTAGGGGAAACCCTACCCCATCCTTTGAGCTGCCCGAATAGGCCTACGGGCCAGCCGGGAGACAATGGGCCGTAAAAGAGCCAGCAACTTTGCAAAAAGGTCCTCCGAGATATTAAAAAATTACGCGAAAATTTTCTTAGAATTGAAATTTTGCGTAAAAACCCTCTGGAATTGCAGAATTCGCTGAAAATTCATATTCTAGCATAAAATGGCATCAGGAATTCAAATTTTGCATTATTTTCAGCATTTGAAGCTTATTTATTTCTGCCATTATTATTTTCTGTATTTTTCGCATTTATTTGCTGTTTTGGTTAATTGTAATTGTTTAAATTGCATTTAATCACTGAAATTAGCTATAAAATTATGGAAAATGCATAGAAAATTTTGAAACATTACGGGAACCCTCTGTACCATTTATATACCCACGGTAAATTATTCCATGCAAGTTTACCTGCAATAAACTTATTTGTTCTATTCATACACATATAGATGACTGGAATCACAAACCAGGAGTTCGAGGAGCTTGCCCAGCATGGCAAGAACTATCTGACGTGGGCATCTGATGTCGAGATAGTACTTGGAGCTAAGAAGCTCCGCGCGTCTATCGGGATTGGCAGACGACATGGCGCTAAACCCACACCTGAGGAGAATGATCAGGCATTTTATTTTCTCAGGCACCATCTTTACATTGCTCTCAAGAATGAGTATATGGCGGAGAAAAGCGCGTTAACACTCTGGACCGCGCTTAAGAAGTGGTTTGAGAGGGTCAAGTACACCATTCTTCCTCAGGCAGAGCAGGAGTGGATCGGACTGAGGTTTGCCGATTTCAAGACGGTCGAGGAGTACAATTCTGCCTTGCACAGGATTTGTACCAATCTTCAACTTTGTGGCAAGCAAATCACAGATGAGCAGAAGATTGAGAAGGCTCTGTCCACCTTTCACCCCAATGCTGTACAATCCGTCCGCAACTATCGTCAAGATGGCTACAAGGAGTACGCCGAATTGATTGATATGATGTAGGTTGCGGAGACTCAGGACGAACTTCTCCGCAAGAATTACGTCTCTCAGCCATTGGGGAGCTTCGCTGGCCGCGAGGCTAACGTCGGGAGCTACAAGGTGCGAAAGCCCTTGATGAAATGAAGGGGAAGAAGGGTAATGCCGTTGCCCAGAAAGGCAAGTCAGATGTTCTAAGTAACAAAAAGGCTAAGGAGAGTGGCAAAACCTATGGTCAGCAGAACCAAGGTTGCTACAAGTGTGGCAAGTGGGGACATTGGTCGCGGATCTGTAAAGCACCACGACATGTCATTGATGCCCACCAAGCCCAAAAGAAGAATGGCAAAGGGCAGCCTGAAGCTCACTTTGCAGCGGTTAAGGGGGAGCATCATGAGCCGCTGCCTGATTTAATGGAGGTTGAGTCCATTCCGGCAGCAACACCCCCTTCCGACTTAGAGGCAGCCACCTCCATAATTTCTCTCGAAGAAAACATCACTCCTGAAAAGATAGCCGAAGATGTCAATGACTTTCTAGTTGATTCCGTCTAATGCACAGAATGGATGGTACTTTAGTTTTATTTTCTCGTGACGGTTGGATGATTTTGGAATAATTCATTCATTTATTCAGTTTACAATGGCATGATATGTTCTAATATTTGTGTATTTTATTTATGTGTTGTACGTATTCTAATATATATTAATAAAATACCTTATATTAGAGCACGTGTGGCGCCATATGGAGGAAGTATGCCTTGCCGATAGTGGTACCATAAATACCATCTTAAGGGAGACTAAATATTTTCAGTCGATTCGTAAGAGCACTAGCAGCCTTACGACAATCGTCGGAAGCGATGCATGTATAATTGGTTCCGGAAGAGCCACAATTATACTTTCAATGGGCACAACTTTGGTTATTCAAGAAGCCTCATTGTACCCAGAATCGACTAGAAATCTTCTAAGTTTTAAAGATATTCGCGCCAATGGTTTCCACGTTAAAATTGAAGAAGAGTACGGTAAGGAATACCTACTCATCACGAAGCGCGAAGAGAATGGCAAACGGGTATTAGAAAAACTTTCTTCATTAGAAACTGGGCTATATTATACCAACATTAAGGCGCCTGCAGCGTACACTGTCCTGAAGACAGTATTTAGAACCTCTGAACTATTCTGTCTCTGGCATGACAGATTCGGCCACCCAGGTCTTAGGATGATGAAAAATATAATTAACAATTCTCACGGGCATAATATTACTGTGAAGAATTTTTCGAATCATGAAGATTTTGTGTGCCCTGCATGTGCCACCGGGAAATTAATCACTAGACTCTCCACTCTGAAAGTGAAGGATGAAGACTCTGCATTCCTGGAACGTATCCAGGGAGACATTTGCGGTCCTATTCAACCCATCTTAGGGCCATTTAGGTATTTCATGGTGCTCATTGATGCTTCTTCAAAGTGGTCATATGTGGGTTTATTATCCACAACAAATCATGCTTTCGCCAAATTGATCTCATAGATCCTTCGCATCAGAAATGTGTTCCCTGCTTATCGCATCAAGTCCATCAGAATGGACAATGCCGGTGAATTTACTTCAAAGGCGTTTGATGATTATTGCATGGCGATGAGGATTGCAGTTGAGCATTTTGTACCGCATGTCCATACCCAGAATGGTTTGGCAGAGGCATTGATCAAGATAATTAAATTTATTGCCCAACCCCTTTTGCAGAATTGTAACTTGCCAGCTACATGTTGGGGACACGCAGTCTTACATGCAGCAAATCTTATCAACTTTAGACCTTCGGCCTACAATATCCATTCACCTATGCAACTAACGCAAGGGTCACCACCGAAAATTTCTCATCTTAGGAGGTTTAGATGTAAGATTTATGTACCTATACCCCCTCCGCAGCGAACTGCAATGGGTCCTCTCCGTAAAACTGGGATATACATTGGTTATGAGACTGCATCCATAATTAGGTATTTGGAACCCATGTCGGGAGATTTGCGTACTGCCCGCTTCGCTGACTGCATTTTTGATAAGGATAATTTCCCGACATTAGAGGGAGGAAATCAACCCCTTGATGAAAAATGTAGGGAAATTATGTGGGAAGCCACGGGAATTCCTGCACATGACCCGCGTACTAGTGAAACTGAAAAAGAGGTCCAGAAGATCATCGACTTGCAATCATTAGCAAACCAACTGCCCAATTACTTTAGTGATTTGAAGAGCGTGACTAAGTCGCATGTGCCTGCACGCAATGCACCGGAGAGGGTTGAAATACCAAAGAAAATTGAAGGTATCCCTAATCCCATTCAAAGGCCTCAGAATAAAAGGACAAGAACTCCGGCTCCTCGAATCTCAAGTAACCGGGGACGCCCAGCGAAAAAGGATAAGAAGGATTTATCACAACCGATCACTGAAGTTCCCCAGAATGAGAAGGGGAGCCAGTTGAGACCTAACACAAGTATGACACCTGTTGAAAAGGACATATCGGATCTGAATATCCCCATCGGTATGGATGTGTGCGCACACATCGGAGCCGAACAAATAAAGAGACTTGTCACTGCAATTGAAAGAAGCGATGCGCAAGATGAAGCTCCAGAAGAAGCAACTCATGAAGAAATAGCTATAAATTATGTGCACACGGGAGAGTCTTTGAACAGGACAACAGCTAGTGTCGATATCTACTTCGCAAAGAAAATTGCCGCAATCATTGATCTTGATCCCGAGCCTGCATCGCTCGCTGAATGTAAAAAAAGATTAGATTGGAAAGATTGGAAGAAAGCAATAGCAACTGAATTGTTATCTCTAAACAAAAGAGAGGTGTTTGGGCCCGTATGCCGCACATCTCCCCATGTGCACTCTGTAGGGCACAAGTGGGTATTTGTTCGAAAGAGAAATGAAAGAAACGAAGTAGTGAGATACAAAGCAAGGCTGGTAGCACAAGGTTTCACTCAACGTCCTATAGTTGATTACGAAGAAACCTACTCCCCGGTCATGAGTGGAATTACCTTTAGATATTTGATCTCAATGACAGTGAACTTGAATTTAAAAATAAAATTGATGGATGTTGTGACTGCATACCTTTATGGTAACTTGGATTCGGAGATTTATATGAAAGTCCACGAAGGAATTTCTCTCCCGAACCAAGACAGAGCAAATAGAAATATGTACAGTGTGAAGCTTAGAAAGTCCCTGTATGGACTAAAGCAATCTGGCAGAATATGGTATAATCATTTAAGCGACTTTCTCTGCAAGAAAGGCTACACGAACAATGAAGACTGTCCTTGTGTATTTATACGACGATCCCAGAATGGATTCTGTATAATCTCAGTGTATGTAGATGATCTGAATATCATCGGGACAGTGGAAGATATAAAAGAAGCAAGCTCCTACTTGGAATTAGAGTTTGAAATGAAATATTTAGGCAAGACCAAGTTTTGCCTAGGACTGCAGCTTGAGCATGTCCCTGGAGGAATCTTGGTACATCAGTCGACCTACACCCAGAAGGTGCTAGAAAGATTCGGCTTTGAGAAAATATTCCCATCAAAAGTACCGATGATCGGGAGATCTTTACAACAAGAAAAAGATCCTTTTCGACCTAAGGAATAGGAGGAGGAAGTCCTGAGACCAGAATTCCCATACTTGAGTGCAGTTGGAGCACTCATGTACTTAGCAAACTGAACTAGACCAGATATTGCTTTTGCCGTGAACCTGTTAGGAAGGTATAGTGCAGAGCCCACCAAAAGGCATTAGCAGGGCATAAAGAACATCTTCCGATAGCTGCAAAGAAGTAAGGACCTTGGATTGTTCTACAGAAAGAATCAAAATCTGAACTTGATTGACTATGCAGATGCCGGGTACCTGTCTGACCCACATACCGCAAAGTCACAAACAGGCTATGTATTCCTGTGTGGTGGGCGCAATTTCACGAAATCGTCTAAGCAAAGCCTTGTAGCTACCTCGACGAACCACTCGAAATAATAGCATCTGTATGAAGCCGCATGTGAATGCGCAGCTACGCCGAATGGTTCACCACATCCAAAGATCATGTGGGATGAATATTGTGCAAACCCCCACAATTATCTATGAAGATAATGCCACTTGCGTTGCACAAGTACAAACGGGCTATGTGAAGAGTCATCTCACAAAGCATATCAATCTCAAGTTCTTCTATACTCATGAATTGCAAAAGATGGACGAGATTAAAGTACTGCATACTAAGTCTTGTGAAAATCTAGCAGATTTATTCACAAAGTCCCTCCCCGCATCTAACTTTAAAAGGTGCGTACGAGGGATTAGTATGATGAGACTTAGAGAAGTGCAGAATTCAGGGGGAGAATTTCCTCAAGCCCGTTAGTGAATCTTGATCCTGAAGATCAAGTACCCAAAGAATAAAAGTCCTGAAGACTGAATGAAGTTGGATGAATTGTACTCTTTTTACCTTGACGAGTTTTCCTGAAGTTTCTCGGTCAAGGTTTTTATTGAGGCAATTCGTGCATCACAGCATAACATGCATCATGTACTCTTCTCCAAATTTTTCCCACTGGGTTTTTTATGGAGTTTTAATGAAGTATGAGTATGTCGGATGAGTGCCCAAGGGGGGTATTAGGAAACCAAGATAAAGATTCTCGTTTAAACGGATCCTCTCCATTTAAACGAGTCTTTATCCGTAGTGGGTGTCTCACCCCTCCTATAAATAGAGAGCCATATGACTGATTTTGTACCCCATTGAATTAAAGCAATAAAGAAAGATCAGAAGTTCTCTCTATCTCTCTGTGTGTGTTCAATCTATTATTCTGTCTTCTGTGGTTGATTCGTTCTTGTTCTAAGTAGAGAAATTACTCAGACTGATCGCCAGCGAGGGTTCCTTAACAGGCTGCACTGCTTGAATAGCCGATGCTTGGAGCAGTTCGCACGTGCTGACAGTTTCTTCAGGAGAAGCGGCCGGGCCAGCGGTTGTGCTTGTGCATGGGATCGTTGGTGATAGTTGATTCGGTACCGCAGGTAACTAACTAGTTGGTTGGTGATTACTTGAGCCGGTAGCATCGGTGAGGAAGCTAGCTTGCTTCTGTTCTATAATGCCTGCTGTTTCTGTATGACTGATGTATATCTCCCTTTTTACTGGCCATGAAACTTGCACTCTGGTATCTACGATCCTGTGTACTGCTTATGTTGTGAACTTTTATGGCCTTTAATTAAGATGGTAGCTGGGCCCAGTGGCTGCCTGGCCTTTGTTCCGAAAGAAATGATGTGGATGGATTTCTGGTATCAGATGGTCGCCCGTTTGCCACGCACTCATCTCTTGTCTTTTGTGCTTCTCTCCATAAAGGTTCTGTTAATTTTGAGGCAATGGGGTCCAAGAGGGTATAAATTTTGAATAACGCTCAGGTTAAAGTTTATGCCACTAGGGAAAGCAAACGTCTGCAACGCAAATCACAATGGATGTACTCGTGATGCTATAAAAAAGAAAAGGAAGAAGTCCATGTTTAGTACCCATGGTACAGGGGCTTAATCGAAACAACTTGAAAATAGAGATACCAAACATGTAATTGTCAAACATCCGTTCTCTTCCCAATCAGTGCATTCACAATCCACCCAGAAAACCCAAAGAAACAAAAACATCTAAACCTTCCATGGGCCAAAACAATCAATTAATCAATACAGGGCCCACGTATTAGACCTAGTGTATACGTGTTCACAGCAAGAAGTGGACGACCTAGCTCCTACTGTTAACAAAATACACAAATGTTACATGAACTTACAAGCAGGAAAGTGGGCACTGGATATGATTTCCAGGTTGCAAGGCCGAGCATTGTTCCATTGGTCATATGTACCTTCGAAAAGTATCCAGAATTTTCGTTTGAATTTTGCATATCAGGTGCTCGGAGCTGAACTGGGTATCTTGAAATGCTTCTTTACATAATGCGATGCCTCTGAATCATTTCTGTGGCACAGGACCCTAAGCAGTGTTTTGGAGTCGGTCCCAAATTTGCTTTTGCCCCCTAGAGTAACTTCCCGTAGATCATCGATGAGCACACGGGTCTGGGAGAAACACGGAGAACAAGGACATTAGAAATGCCATCTAGTCATTTACAAATATATGGTCATAGCAAAGACTAAGTGGTGCCATAAATTATAGCATCCTTCGTCCCAAATCTCGACAACGTGTAATAAAGTGATAGCTTGTCTTAACTATATTGTTTGGTAGTCTGTCATGCAAATGCGGAAAATTCTCTACAGTTTAATTGTGACCAATTTGAGAAAATGAAAATAAGTTAAGTTCGCTTGAGTGGACATGAAGACAATGTTTGTTCCCAAAGGGCACTAAGCCTAATCACTGGTGATATGGTCGGTAGTTCGGTACAGGTCTAAGAACCGACGGTAGAACGCTCGTCCTCATCTAGCCACTGGCAGAACTCTTCCCTGATGTAGTAGAAAGGCTCTTAGGCCTGACTTTAGAAGGAGACTAAAGACTTGTTTAATTATTCATTGCTTCTCTCCAATGATTACACTATATATTCTTATACAGAGAGCTCTCCTAACAATTATGGATAAGATCAAGTTAAATCATAACCTTTCTAACTACTCCCTACGTCCCATAATATAAATCTAAATCCTACCATACGCACAGACCAAAAAGACATTAAATTTAAGAAAAAAAATATTATTAGACCATGCATACTCCTATTAAATAGTATACTACAACCACTCATTTTTTTCAACATTAAAGTAAGGGTATATAGTGAAAATATTGCAATAACTACATATTTGATCTACGCAATGGACTTATATTGTGGGACAATGCTTCCCAAGAATAAATTCTTATATTGCGGAACGGAGGGTGATGTGGCTCAGTTTTGTGGATGGTTTTCGGTGACTAGTCAGAGGTGGAAGGAGGTGCAGTTGTCAATCGGGATTAGAGCGAAAAGGGTAACGATAAGAGATGAGCTTGCCCTCAGGCGCCTAGTCGGGATTCTCTCTAGCCAGGGTTGAGGCTCTGAGTTGTCGGATTTGGAGAAGATTGGTTCTTATTTCTTATTCCCCAAAATAACAGCATATGTCCTGTATATAGGACATTACAACCGACTAACAATCCGACTCCATATCATATCTAGCCGATTATGTTAAGCAGATTTGGTAATCAACCAAATATCCAACTCCTACTTAATATGTATCCTAACTTTCCAAACTAATAGCCTCCTAAACAAGTAAAGTGCCTTATATCGAAACGTGGACTCTATCGTGTCACCGCTGCAAACTGTAGCCCGCCACGGTGTTGTCGCCGATGGCATGATGTCCAGCGCAGCATCTCCAGTCAGTTGCACAGCTGGCCGCCTGGATGATCTTCGCGTATATGGCATCCCCGATACGAGTCCACAATATTTCCCTTCTGCTGCTGAAACAACTCGTCTTCAAGCTGGAAATCTAGGTATTGTTCACGAAAATCATGAAGAACCTATGAAGTCTCCAACGGTGGGTAGTCCTTCCATTGAACCAACACTTCGCAACGATCTTGTCGAAGGCGAGCACGCTGAATCTTCAAAGGACATGGAATAGCACAGCCATGGTGAATTGCAGGTAACGGGGGAATATCAGCAGGAGGATCACCATGGTAAGGTTTAAGCACAACCACATGAAACACATTATGGATTTTAGCACACGCCGGCAACTGCAATCGATAAGCCATTGACCCAATGCACTCAAGACTCTGAAAGGACCATAAAATTTAGAAGCAGGTTTGGAAGTAACACCACCAGTGAGGGAAGACATTGGGGGATGATGTAGGCACAACCAGACTCACTGCCCTACCTCAAATTCCACAGCCTCATGCACACTATCATGGCGCTGCTTCATGATGGGATTGTGCTTGCAGTAGCCCCTCGCGAATGTCCACCAAAAACTGATCCCTATCAACCATCTGCTGTTCGACAGTAGCTACATGAGCAGTGCTCGGCTCGGTGGTCAACAATGGCAATGGATCACGCCCATATACAACGCGAAAAGGCGAAGTATGGAGGACTGTTTGATATGAAGAATTGTAGCAATATTCTGCCCATGGAAGCCATTGAACCCACTGTTTGGGCCGATCACCACCCAAACAGTTGAGATATATAGTGATGATGCGATTTACCACCTCAGACTGACCATCGGATTGTGGGTGGAAAGCCGAGCTGAGGTGTAGTCGCACACCTGCCGACCGAAAGAACTCCCTCCAAAAATTACTAGTGAAGATTGGATCTTAATCACTCACAATCGATGACAGCATCCCATGAAGGCGGACAACGTCATTAAAGAAAGCACGGGCAACAAAACTTGCCGTATAAGGATGCGACAAAGCGAGGAAGTGAGCATACTTGGACAAGCGATACACGACAGTGAGGACAACGGATTTGCCGTGAACCTTGGGAAACTCCCCCACAAAATCCAGCGAAATATCTGTCCAAATTGTTCTTGGAACCTCTAAGGCTGAAGTAGACTCAACGGATGAAGATGTTCAGTTTTGTTACGCTAGCATACGACGTAGCCTTTGACAAACTCATGGACAACCCGCGGCAGGCCAGGAACATGAAAATGAGCACAAATGTGATAAATAGTCTTTTGAACTCCTTCGTGGCTGGTACCATGATGCCGGTCACGAGTTGAGACAGAACAGGCGAATCAGGTGGTACAAAGACCCGACCTTTGTGCAATTTCAGACCATCGGCCACCTTTCAATTTGCATCCGCCGGATCAATCAGGAGGTGATCACGCCATGTAGTGAGCTCGGAAGACACTGAAATTTCCTGGTGTAACTGATCAAACCATGAAAACTGGGGGCTGGATAATGCATGTACAGCGGCACCATCCTCATCATGCCTAGACAAGGCGTCTGCTGCAGAGTTATGCCACCAGGACGATATTCCACCGCAAAGTCAAACCCGAATAACTTACCCAATGGTGTTGCGGAATCGTGGAAAGACGCTGATCCAAAAGGAATTTGAGACTATACTGATCGGTCCGAATAAAAAACGAACGCCCCTGATAAAGAACATTGCCAAAGCCTAAGCTAGATCCGTCACAATCCACCACAAATGGCTTTGAAAAATCTGGCAATTGCAACATTGGTGCAGATGTCAAAATCAATTTGAGGGCCTAGAATGCCTTAGCAGCTTCGGAAGACCACACAAATGCTTCCTTTTTGAGAAGCCAAGTGAGCGGAGATGCAATCGTACCATAATCCTTGATAAATTTTCGATAATACATTGTCAATCCTAGGAAGCCACGCAAGGCCCATATTGATGTCGACGTGGGCCACTCACGAACTGTTGTAACCTTCTCAGGGTCCATGGCAACGCCACTGGATGATATGATATGACCTAAATAGGCCATTGAGGACTCACCAAAGAAACACTTCGACTGTTTGAGGAACAATGAATGGAACTTGAGTACCTGAAAGACTACCCAAACATGTTGCAAATGATCCGACCAGGACGAACTATAGACGAGAATGTCGTCAAAGAAAACAAGGACGAAACGCCTGAGGAATGGCCGAAGGATCTCATTCATAAGAACCTGGAATGTTTTCGGGGCGTTAGTGAGACCAAATGACATCACCAAAAACTCAAAGTGCCCACCAAAGGATCTCATTCATAAGAGCCTGGAATGTGGCCGGGGCATTAGTGAGACCAAATGACATCACCAAAAACTCAAAATGCCCATGTTGTGTGCGAAAAGCCGTCTTGTCAATATCATCCAGATGCATGCGTACTTGGTGATAGCTACCGCGCAAATCAAGCTTAGTAAAGTAACATGCCCCTTGTAACTCATCCAAAAGCTCATCCACCACTGGTATCAAAAATTTATCTTTCACCGTATGTGCATTCAAGGCACAATAATCCACACAAAAATGCCGTATGTTGTCATGCTTCTTGACCAACAGAATCGGAGAGGAGAAAGCCGACATGCTGTGACGAATGATCCCTTGGGCCAGCATATCCGCACATTGGCGTTCAATCTCATCTTTGAGGAGATGAGGATAACAATATGGCCTAACGGCCACAGCTACTACCCGACAGAAGGTGAATCCAGTGGTCAGAGCGGCGTGCTGATGGAAGCCCACACGGGGACTCAAAGAGGACTGCAAATTCTTGTAACAAATCTTCCATTAGTTGTTGGCTGGCAATGCGAAGGATACTAGCAGTGTCTGTCATGGTGCCAATTCCATGCCAAGTGACCCGATGATCAATATGCCAAAAGGACATGGTGAGGAGTGCGAAGTCCCCAACGATTGGACCCAATGTGTGGAGCCATTGAACTCCGAGAACAATATCAAATCCGCCCAATGGAATCGCAAAACAATCCAACCAAAACTCATTGTCAATAAGCAAGGGCACCTGTGCACACAAGCCCGGACAAGAGACTCAGTCTCCATTGGCAACCGCCACTGTCATGCCTGGCCGTGGCTTGATGTTGAGGCCAAGATGACGTGCGGTCTCCATGTTGAGGAAATTGTGTGTAGACCCCGTGTTGACGAGTGCTAATAGGGGTTTGCCAACCACAACCACCTGTAGCTACATGGTCCTGCCAGCACAAACACCCATGAGAGCGTGCAAGGAGATTTCAACTGCTGAATCCTGCTCGGATTCATCATCCTCATCATCCATCTCGAGTAAGTATATACCCCTCATAGAACAGCGATGATTGGGGCCGAACTTCTTTGGACAATTGAAGCAAAGGCCCTTTGAACGCCGTTCTGCCATCTCAGCTGCTGAAAGTTGCTTCCAACGCGATTGCGGCTGTGTCGCAATAAGCGGTGATGCAGCTGTTGTTGGGGCCAATGACAATGCAGTACGGGCGAGATTGGGCTTGGGAACAGCAATGGAAACCATTGATCCACTGGTTACGCGAGCTGAAGGCGGCTCGGTGCCTTACTCTCAGCCGGCTCTCCCAAAAGACGTTGTTCGTATGCCCTTGCCAAACTCATGGCCATTTGCAAATTTCTAGGATTCTGCAGCTCTACATCAGTGCGTAGGGGCTTCATCAAACTAGCCGTGAACAACAGAACTTGTTGGCTTTGAGATAACGGCTCGACACGGCACAACAATGCCAAAAGTTGCCGTTGATACTTTTCCACAGACCTTGTTCGCCACAGTTGTGCCAATTCTCCCAAGGGGTTGCTCCGGATGGGTGGCCCGAAATGCATATTGACATAATTCGCAAAACGACTCCCAAGGTATAATGCCCTTATCACATTCCAGCTGGTAATACCACTATTCCGCTACACCTGTTAAGTGGTATACCGCCAACCAAACCTTTTCCTCTTCAAGGGTGCGTTGACCATAGAAAAATTGCTCACATCTATTTAGCCATCGCAGCGGATCATCATCACAGCTTAATGTCGGAAAAGTGAGCTTGTGAAAACGCGGAGTACTTCTTCTCTCATCCTCCTTAGTCTGGTCTATCACGAGACTTCTGCCTCTAGATTCCAACACGCTGGATGATCCTCCAATGCCTCCTTGTTGTAGTCGGTTGATGTCATCTCGGTCTCACCCCTACCGTTGCTTGATGTCGTTGATGTCCATCATAACAACAATCATCTTGCTGATATCCTCGATTGTCTTCGATTCCTCTATGAGAAGGGTGGTGGGTGTTGGCTCTGATACCAAGTTGATGTGGCTTAGTTTTGTGGATGGTTTTCGATGGCTGGTCAAAGGTGGAAGGAGGTGTTGTGGTGAATCGGGATTAGAGCGAAAAGGGTAACGATAAAAGATGAGCTCGCCCTCAGGCGCCTGGTCAGGATTCTCTCTAGCCAGGGTTGAGGCTCTGAGTCGCCGGATTTGGAGAAGATTGGTTCTTATTTCTTGTTCTCCAAAATAACAGCATACGTCCTGTATATAGGACATTACAACTGACTAACATTCTGACTCCATATCATATCTAGCCAATTCTGTTAAGATTTGGTAGTCAACCAAATATCCAACTCCTACTTAATATATATCCTAACTTTCCAAAGTAATAGCCTCCTAAATAAGCAAAGTGCCTTATACCGAAACCTAGACTCTATCGCGTCACCGCTGCAGACTGTAGCCTGTCATGGTGTTGTCGCCGATGGCGTGATGTCCAGCGCAGCATCTCCAATCGGTTGCACAGCTGGTCGCCTGGATGATATTCGTGTATAATGGTGTCCCCAATACGAGTCCACAATAGAGGGAATAATAGATAAGATACCAATTAAGTAATCTCTATCCTAGAAAGTTAATCAATTATTTAGGGAAATAGATAATCTTATTTAGGAAGATAATCCATTTCTAGTCCTAATGCTACATTACACGGATATTGTTCATATACACAATCCAGCGACCATAACAGTGGAGATAGACCATTGTGGATGGCGTACGTCTAGTACCTAGAGTTCCATGGCCTAGGTTCTATTCACTGATTCCTCCACAAGTTTCATGAGAAATTTAATCCAAACTTTACCTCTTGCTTGATCAAGTTTATTACAGGGCGAACACGTGAGACCAAATTCTCAACAGTTCCACGAGGCAGACCATCTCCACCAGATATAAAGAATTCCTACAGCAAATGAATGCTTGTTAAAAGTTTTTTTTTCTTGAACGCGCAGAAGAGCTGTACATCATTATATTAAGAAGAAGAAAATGAGTCTAAGAAGACTCGTACAAAACCCCACCAAGCAGGTGAAGTTAATACAGCACTTTATTGTTCGGCCAACAAAGATAAGGAAAAATTAAATGCTCTGGAGGCAATATAAGCACATCAGTTCAATGCTAGCCACCATTCATAAAATGATATACCTTCAGAGTTTCAAGATCTTCCTCCACAAGAGAGGCATCACTTGGAGAGAAGACACGTGTAGGACCTCCATCTAGTATTACACGAAGTAGGCCATCCTGCAAATCGAGAATTTAAGATAACATTATAGTTCAGAACTTGTTACAACATCGTCCTAAACTTAGTAGCCGAAGTGATCACCAGGGATGCTTGCAGAAGCCCTGTAACCACACGATCCCGTAGTTGCTCCACAATGACATCACAAAGTTGATTAAGCACCTAAAGATTGAGTCGTGGCATCAAAAAGGTGCCAATTAGTTCAAGAGAAACTTACTAACCAAATGGCAAATTAAAACTTTTACCAACAAATGATAATCACTGGAGGTAACAAATATGCTTGCCCAAAGTTTTGAGGTAACAGCATATGCTTAGCACTTTGGCCACAGAGAATTTCTGATGTAAACCTTATCCATATTTTTCTCGTAAAAATAAAAATGCATGGCATGGATTTGGGCATGCCTGGGGGTGCATTCAAATGTAAGAGTGCCCATAAATTTAACAGAAACAAGCTGGCATGGTCACAGTCAAATATGGCATTTTGCATGCTTATCAATCCATAAAAGAACAAGTAAAGTGAGTCCGGTAAAAAGTTAGTTGGCTAAGTAGCTAACCAACATAAGCTAATATATACAAGTGAGGTCGCATGCCAGCTGTCAGATCATACAGTTTTTTTCTTTTTCCAATTTTATGTTCTTCAATGCAAAACTTATGAACGTACCAAATCAAGCACTTCCATAATAGTGTCCAGTCGAGCTTGAGAAACATTGTTTTTGTATAAATTGTCAATAAATGGCTGCTGCAGGTCCCAGAATATAACCTTTATCCCTAAGAAAGGAAACATGCACATTTTAATATTGAAGTTATCAGCTGCCAAGAAAACAGTGGTTTGTGTATACATATTTTTAACCTGTAAATTCACATATCCGATCAATCGCAGCATTGATTTCTTTTCTACTGCCATCAAATTGATTCTTCTGATTGGAGATAACACTCTTTGATTTTTCGCTCATTGATCGTCCTAACACAGTTCAAATATCATAATATAAAGGATTTAGTTTGATAAATTGACTACTAAAAATAATTTAAGAATAGAAGTCTTACTGATGTTAATGTTTTCACTTTTCCTCTTTGCCCACCGCTCACTTATGCTGTCCTCCAACTTGCTTAGCTGGCTGATACCATACTGTTTGCATTAAACAAAATGCTTCCAGTTCAAAAACTCAGATGGCAATAAAAATAAACAAGAAAATAGGAAGAATGCCAAAGATCAAAATAATGCCACGAGGCCTATTAATGCAAATCATGGCAACAGCTTAGTACCAGCTACCGACTCCATACTGGAATAAATGGTGTCATGTCCAGAACTATCAGTTGTAGCCAATAGCAAATTTATGCAACAAGTTGATATAAAAGTACTGATCAAGGTTCAAAATTCCGCTACCGGGGTAAATCCCGCCGGGGGGCCGGTACCGGTTACTGGCCGGTAACCAGGAAAAAAACTAGTCAAATTTCACGCGTCAAAATTTGAATTCGAAATCGGTAACCGCCCAAAAAACCGAAGAAAAACTGCTAAAAACCGGTTTTTCAAATTTGAAATTGTAAATTCCTAACACGTTCATAGCAAAAAGCATGAAGTCAAGCACGGTAGGTGTATGCATTTTCCTAATACATTCCATTATTATTAAACAATGTAAACATCATTAGGGAAACTAACTTTTACATTCAAAATTTAGAAATTCCTAATACATTCATAGCAAAAAGCATGAAGTTAAGCACAGAAGGTGCACGCATCTTCCTAATATATTCCATTAGTGTTAAACAATGTAAATATTATTAAAGAAACTAATTTTTATATTCAAAATTTAGAAATTTCTAATACATTCATGGCAAAAAGTATGAAGTCAAGCACGAGAGGTACATGTATCTTCCTAATACATTCCATTAGTGTTAAACAATGTCAACATCATTAGGGAAACTAATTTTTACATTCAAATTTTTAAATTTGAATTAAATAAAAAACGATGGTTACCGGTTACCGCCGGGATTTGGAACCTTGGTAGTTGGTACTGATATTAGACCAGTATATTTAACTAATAATGCATCACATTAGTAATAGCTAAATTCAAGAGGGAAATAGTGCCAGACTACGAACTGTGAAAGATACAACTGATTGCAAAAATATATATTTATTGTGCCTATAATAGCATAATTGTCAAATACATATTTAAAGTCTAGAACAGAAATGTAAGGAAATTCTTCTCCAGCATCAATGCCAACCAAGGATCAAAAACCTGATACCGGCCTGAATCCTAGTAGGGGGGCGGTACCGATTCCCGGCTGGTAACTGGAAAACCCGGTCAAATTTCAAGTTTTGAAATTTGAATTTAAAATCGGTAACTAGAAAAACCGACCGGTTACCGCCCAAAAAAAGAAGAAACCACTAAAAATCAGAAAAAACAAAAAAAATTGAATTTGGGATGTTTTGAAGCATATTTATCTTATACAATAGGTAATCTAGCAAAAAAAAATATAAACCAACCTAGGAGGTACATTACGCAGTCACAAAAGACTCACAAATATAAATGCACTTCGGAAAAATCCAGCCAGTTTTTCATTTCCCGGTACCCACCGGGAAATCCGGTTACCGGCGGTTACCGGCCGATAACCGCCGGTTTTCCGAACCCTAATGTCAACCATTCCAAAATAAAACTTCTATGAAGATTGCCATGTAAAAGAATGCTCATTTTACATCTACGTGCCACAGATCACAGATGTTGCCGAGGAACTTGATAAGATCAAAGCCATATAGCAGTGATCTGTTGTAAAGAAGAAACTCACATATAGGCTGTTAAGCCGCACACAAAGCTTTGGCATCGTGAGTTGAACTATTTCACTTGCTTTCCTCTCATCAACTGTTCTAACTTCTTGGATTTCTTTCTTTACGAAAGCCTTGATTCCAAGCTCCTTTTTATATCGAGTAAGAACAGGAACAGGTGGAACTAAATCTTCTTTATCAACTGCAAGAACACAAAACCATTATTGGTTGACAGCTAGAGAAATTAAAGAGGTTTGAACAAAAGAAAGGGTTAGAGAAAATGAGGCAGATATTTCTTTTATCCATACTGATGAGTAAATACTCTATCTAAATTATATTATTTAGCAGGGATTCACCATCTACAGCATCATTTTGTTGCCTTCTAGTGAGAATATTTGCCTTTGAAATCACTTGGACAAGAAATAATGTGAAGGAAGGAAGAAAAAACAATGTGCAGTAAACATATAAACAAAAACTACTTTAGGAAAAAAAAAGGTGATGATACAAACCTAAGGGTTCAGTAACAAGTTGTGTATAAACTTGAAATGCCTTGTCAATACCACGGCAGAGGCTATTTAATTCTCCAATTCGCATGGGAACCTTGAATGCAAAAAATTGATCTGCAGTCTGCAATTGCAGGTAACCAATGTTGGCTCTTTAGAGACAGATGGAAAGCGGACTGTAAGACGCATCAATTATCAGGCAAAAATAATATTTAAAACAACTAAGACTTGTAAATAGCTTTAAAATATACTGGCATAAAAGAGAAGCTCCATTTGAAAACAACTGTAACCTTTTAGCCCCAAAAATAAAAGTGAGAGAAATTTCAAAGAGATAATGAAGGACAAAAAGAGCACCTCTTCTATGATTCTATAGACTTCTACAATAGAACCCCCATGGCGTTGTTGAGGGGATATAGGATCCCAAGCCTGTCAAGCATAAAATTTAGCATAGAGAAAATAGGACAGCAAACAATTGTAGCAACACTTATTGAGCACCAAAAAAATGTTAGGAACCAAAGATAAGCTAATGGAAGGGGAAAAGGAAATCTTGTAACAAACAGCAGTCAAAAAGAAGAAGCTATTGGACCCAGAAAAATACTTATACAAACTCACTAACAGAGGAACAATTTCTCATTTTACCTCTTTTCTGTGAATGGGATAAAGCCATATTATAATAAATTATAAGCACTGGGGAAGTTTTGCTTTAGTTTGATTTAGAGTAGCACACTTTAATTTTTAGTACATGCCAATCTAGTTATGTCTCCGCACATCCCTTCTTTTACTGAAATTTAGGGACAAAAGGAGTAATTTAGGGACAAAAGTAGTATGTTATTGTTGAAGTATAAGTAAATTGCCTATGTTTCCTCATCAGCTTAAGTTTTTGGATGAACTAGCTGATACATGCAACTCAAAGCCCGTTTATATTGGCTTTTGCTGATGACTTTTGGTTTTGGTTTATAAATAGTAACAACTTTAGAAAAGCCGTACAAAGAGAGAGACACTCGCGTACGATTTTAACTGACATAAATAAAGTCACTATAGTGTGTACAACAATCGACTAATAAATCCCATCTTGAAAAGACACTCCATAGAAAAACTATTTACTATAAAAAAGTAGCTTTTAAAAGTCAATACAAACAGGGCTTTAATATGGTATCAGAGTCAAGAGGTCTTAGATTCAAGACTCAGCTAGTGCAATTAAAAATAATAATTACATCACACTTCTATTCCACGTCTAATTGTAGCCTACTTCTATTCCATGTCTTCGACCTGTGGGAGCCTACACGTGAGAGGGAGTGTTGAAGTATAAGTAAATTTTTCGTGTTTCCTCATCAGTTTAAGCTTTTTGATGAACTGGCTGGTACATGCAACTCAATAAAAGTTCAAATTAGACCAATCACGGAATCACCAATATCTTTAGTTTGAAACTATTTTGGGAGTCAAAATTTTCAGACAGTCCAGAATTCCCTACTTCAATCCTGGTCCTATTCACAACTGGCATGGCCATATATTCTGGCATGAATACTGAACCTAGACAGAAAACACTCAAACTTGAAGAGTCAATTGAATAATTATATGCATGCTCAAAAGTAATTATGAAAAGCTAAGGCAGCAGGGATAAAAATAACAGCAGCAGCAAGAACATTCATGCATGTAGATTAATGTAAAGGACACACTTAAGGCAGGCACCAAACTTCTAAACAAATGGTTTCCAACATTTCGTTACATATATTATATAGCCCTTCAAAGATCAAAGTCACTTAACACTAACTGTATGTATTTCAATAGCTTAAACACAAGTTCATGTAACATAAAGTCTATGTATTTCAAGACGTGATGCATGGCTTAGATCTTAGCAGCCTCAGCCTTCAAGTGCACACTATGAAGTATGAACAGGGGAACAACAAATCAAGACTGTCACTAAACAAATATATCTTTTCATTGCAAAACTCCAAACAGCTACAAGTAACAACCAACGATTCAAAACTCCATAGCAAAAGATACTTCTCAGGATATATAGAACTTTGGGTCATTCATATCACGTGGTGAATAGTTTGGCCAGTAATAGACCACAGTAAGAACGACGAAATTAAATACAGATAATACAGATAATAGGGTATAGCAAGAGTCATATACAAAAAAAAGCGTTAGTCATAAAATTTGCTAACCTCTTGTTCAGCGGCCCTTTTAACCCAAGTTTCAATCCTCTCAAGTTGCCCATTCACCCAGCGTAAAACTACCGTGCCAGATTTACTTTCAATCTGAGATAAAACAAACGCAGAGAATTAGGATGAACAACACAGCAACGAGCCCCAACAAATACCAAACTATCTATTCTTTGCTGAGCAGCACACAATGGATGCTAAAATGGCAAATAATGACATGAACATATCATGTCAAGGTGAACACTTTTGTGATGTTCGTACTTGAGGAAGATAGAGCTAACCTGATAAGGAGCTAGCTTTTGTCTGCATATGCTGTCCAAACCATCGTCGCCCAAAACAGAGGCCATCACAGACATTATGTGCTGCTCCAGAGCAGCAGCTGCCGGAAATACAGAAACCACGTCCTCCGTAAGATGCTCAGCATGCTCAAGAAATGGTCTCTGGCACAACACTAATATGTAAGCATGCAGCATCACAAGGCTATGGACTTACAGATACAGTCATTTACAAATGCCTGACATAACATACCAATTTGTTTCCATAAAGTCTATGGAGAAGGGAAGCAGAAATAACTGCCGCCTGTGGATGCCATCTTGACAAAACTGGCGAAAAAATGGTTGTATCTTTCTTCAGAAGATTCTTTGTCTCCTCAGCTAGAGATGCTAAAATATGCTCATGTGCTGTGTCTGCTTTAACCTCTACAGAATGTGCCATCTGAAAGAAGAAAAACATGTTTCTTTTATCTATACAATGGTCATGGTGACTTCTCTTCCTGAAAATCATTAAGTGATGAAGTGCCACAACTCCCAGTGGCTCTTTGCTTCTTCTTCTTTTTGTTTACCTAAGGTCTAAGCATTTCTACTCAACAGCATGACCAATCCCTGAGGCCCTGACCAGAAAAACACCACTACAAATCCTCTAGATCAAAACACGAAAAGGTATACACAAGAATTTGGGCAAAGATACAAAATACAATCATATAAACCATAACACATACAATATTTAGGCTTGCATATCTTTTCCTAATAAATCTAACTAAGGTCATACCACAAATTCTCAGACATAAAGAGAACAATTCAATCATCAAACACCTCTATCTGCAAAGAATCTTTGCCAGCATAGGCAATAATATGGTATGATGTTTTCCAAAGAGTCAAGGCGATCAAATACAACACAATGAAACTTCAAAATCAATGTACATGTACACCATAATCGATAACGATTCAAGGCTTCACATATAAGCAAGCATGAGTGTGCAAATGATCTTATATCCATCTGTCTATTAATATATCAGGTACAAAATAGAACCCAGCAACATTAGAGCTACACTACCAAAAGAATAATTGCAGATGCAAAGAAGGTCACCTTTACGAAAGCACTTTTAACAGAAGAAGTGATGTAGCGGTCAATCTGATCTCGATCAGGTGACTCCATTGCCTGATGTACAAAAGCAAATGTGGGGGGAAATCAGAATTTTTCAATGTTATACATTCTGCAGAGGCTCTGTGGTTCTATTTATTATTTAGAACAAAAAATTGCTACTATAAACTGCCACAAGTGAGACGGCAAGAAGTGTGGGGGTTAGAGACCAGACCATTTTTTTATTCTTTGTGTGAGGGTCACCACATGATTTGTTTATAGTGAAGTTACTTTTGCTCAAGAAATGTCTGGGTACTCTGGTGCTCGTAGTGCACAAGACACAAGCAAACGGTCTGGCTTTTAAATTAAAAAGAGTACAATAGATAATAAATGAAGGTAAAGTATTAGCACCTTATCATTTTCTTCAACAAGGATTCGCCTAGTAAGCATTGCCACTGTTACAATATCAGCCATCATGCTGGGAGCCTGCAGATGTAAATAAAATTTTAATGCGGTAAAAATGATAATCCATCATTGTTGTAGAAGAGTATAGAAGGATTGGCACAGACACCACACAGCTAAAAAGCTGAGGTGGCTTTGTATATATATGGTCCGGTGTAGGCATACAAGGAAAGCATATACAAGAAAGGTGTATACAAGGTAAGTGCATACAAGAAAAACTATCTAATAATTTTAATACCCGCCCGTAGTCGTAGCGGGAGTCTGGACACAAAGACTGGATCGAAACTCATGAAATAGCTGGGTCGAGAGACCTTTTGTCATGATGTCCGCGAACTGATGAGAGGATGGCACGTGCAAAACATGAACCTCACCAAGCGAAACCTTCTCGCGAACGAAGTGAATGTCAATCTCGATATGCTTCGTGCCCCGGTGCTGAACTGGATTAGTCGACATGTAGATAGCACTAACATTATCGCAGTAGACAACGGTCGCCGAAACAACTGGGGCGTGAAGCTCTTGGAGAAGTTGCCGCAGCCAGCAGCACTCTGCCACAGCATGGGCAACAACACGATATTCGGCTTTTGCACTTGATCAAGACAGTTGTCTGACGCTTGGAGGACTAAGAGACAAGGTTGTCACCGAGATAAATGCAGTAGCCAGAGATGGAGCACCATAAGTCTGGGCAGCCGGCCCAGTCGGCGTCGGAGTAGGCGGTGATAAAGGTCGCCAGGGAGAAGCCGATGTGGAGACCGGCGTCGAGAGTACCCTTGACGTACCGCAGTATGCGTTTGATCAACACGAGGTGGGGCTCCCGAGGATCATGCATGAAAAGGCACACTTGCTGGACGGGGTACGCCAAGTCAGGGCGTGTGAGTGTTAGGTACTACAGAGCCCCTGCATGGCTGCAATATTCGGACGGATCGGCCATTGGAGCTCCGTCGTGGCCGGATAGCTTGGCTTGAGTGTCCACTTGTGTGGCTGTAGGGTGACACTCAGCCATGCCACCCGTCGCAGGAGGTCAACGGCATAATGTTGTTGAGACAGGAAGAGGCCGTCAGAGGAGCGTGCGACGAAGATGCCGAGGAAGAAGTGTAGGTCGCCGAGGTCCGTCATGGCAAACTCCGAGTGGAGTAAGCCTGTGAGGCGCTGTAGGAGACCTTGGGAGAAAGCCGTGAGGACGATGTCGTCGACGTAGAGCAGTAAATAGGCCATGTCAGTCCCCCGACGGAGAACAAACAGGGACATGGAGGAGGAGGCAACGAAACCGATGCCGCGGATGTAGGAGACGAACCGTTGGTACCATGCTCGGGGAGCCTGCTTCAAGCCATAGAGGGACTTCTGAAGAAGGCACACGAGTGGAACGAGCAGGGTCCACGAAACCGGAAGGCTGCTGGCAGTAGATGGTCTCATTGAGAGTGCCATGGAGAAGGCATTCTTGACATCAACCTGATGAATCGGCCAGGAGCAGGATGCGACGATGGAAAGGACAATCCAGATGGTGGCCGGTTTGACCACCGGATTGAACGTCTCGTCGTAGTCGACACCGTGCTATTGAGAGAAGCCGCGAACAACCCAGCGCGTTTTATAGCGGGCCAGACTGCCATCAGAGTGGAACTTATGCTTGAAAATCCACTTCCTGGAGACGACGTTAGCACCTGGCGAGCACGGTACAAGTCGCCAGGTGTCGTCCATAAGGGCCTTGTACTCCTCAGCCATCGCAGTGCGTCAATTGGGATCAGCGAGGGCGCTACGATAATTCGCTGGAACGGCCGAAGCTGGGGAGTGTTCGGCCGCTAGGGAGAAAAACTCCACAGAGGGATCGGCAGCAGACCGAGCCCGTGTCACCATCGGATGACCCGAGGGAGCGGCCGATTGGAGAGGTGCGGGCGCTGAAGAAGTCGGGGTAGCTGGAGCCGGCGCGGGCAATGGTGCTGGTGTAGCTGGGTCAGAAGGAGCCGCACGTGACCGTCTGGAGTAAACCAGATGCACGGGGAGATGAGGTGGCGGAGCGACGGATGGCGCCGTGGACGAAGGAGATGATCGCTCGACACCATGCAGTGGTGGAGCAGTCATCTGGGGTACCTGCAGGGGTGCCGTTGCAGCAGTGTGAGGCACCAGTATGGCAGTGTCGACATCAAGGAAATCGAAGTCGGTGCGAGAGGAAGGGGGTGAAGATCGGTCACTACTGGCAAACGGGAAAATGCTCTCATCAAAGACAACATGGCGGGAAATGATGACACGTTTGGTGGCGAGATCGAGACAGCGATACCCCTTATGGTGAGAAGGGTAATCGAGGAAGACACAGGCCGTGGAACGTCGAGCAAGTTTATGAGAACGTCGAGCAAGTTTATGAGCAGAAGTGGCAGAAAGGTTCGGAAAACAAAGACAACAGAAAATCCGGAGATGACTGTACTGCGATGGGGAGCGATGAAGGAGGGCATAGGGAATGTCACCACCGACAAAAGAAGATGGGCAACGGTTGATGAGATAGGTGGCAGTTGCTAGCGCCTCGGCCGAATACTTGAGAGGCATAATGGCGTGGAGCAGGAGCGTGCGAACAGCATTGTTGAGGGTGCGAATGATGCGATCGGCTTTGCCATTCTGCGGGGAGGTGTCGAGACAGGCAACGCCGGGATGACCAAGACGTTGATGCCATAACTGGGAGGAGATGGCGAGGTGGGTGCTAGGTGGGGCTAAGGTGGCGACTGGAGGGATAGTGTAAAGGTCGCCCGCACTATCGCAGCGAAGCATCACACACTGCGTCCAGAAATTCTTAATAGAAAAACCAAAAGCGTCAAATTCAATAGAACAATGGTTGTAACGAGTGAACTGTCTAATAGAAAGAAGGTTGTAAACTAGGTTAGGAACAACTAGAGTGTTGTAAAGAAGAAAATGAGTGGATAATGTGTGAAGGTGACCACGAGAAACGATAGGGAGGCGAAAACCGTTGCCAACAGTGACGACCGAATGAGGTGGGGGGTGGGAAGAGAGGAGCATACTGTTGTCTGTCGTCATGTGAGAGGTGGCGCCGCTGTCCATGACCCAGCCGCCGTGTCCTTGGACGGCCAGTTGGTTCAACGCGGTGATGAGGCTTTACTGATCCTAGGTTTGCGAGGTGGAAGGCTGAGACGGCGTGAAGGCGGTATGAGCCTGAGGTGGAGCGCCGAGGAGGCCAGGAGCGGGCGAGGGACGCCACTGACGGCCAGTAGGGGTAGTCCACGGGTTGAAGCAAAACCAGGGACCGGTCGTTGGAGATGGTGGTACGCGCCACCCTGAAAACCGGCACTGGCGCCACAGCCGGACCCGCCCATCACGAGCAGTGGCAGCCTGAGTCGTGGTCGATGACATGTAGCTGGAGTAGCCGCCAAAGGCGAGTAGGGCCGTGGTGGTGGCGATCTTTGCCTCGTTGCTGAGGCGAGTCCCCTTGAGAGCGAGCATGGACCGCACCCTGGCAAAGGGAACGGTACGGAGTTGGCGATGTCATCAGCGGTGGTGGAGAAGCGCGGGTTGAGGCCATGCAGCAAGTTGAGGACGAGTTGCGTATCGTTGACGGGGTAGCCGATGTCATGTAGCTCGTCGGCAAGGACCTTCACCCGCTGGCTGTAGTCGGCGATGGACAGATCGCCTTGGACGAGCGAGTGAAACTAGTTGTTAAGGAAGATCGCGCAGGACTCCTTGTTGTCACGGAATAGCGCCTCGATCGCGACACAAAGGTCACGTGCGGTCTCTTGATCAGTCATCGCTGAGTCGAGGACGTCATCGGAGACGGAGCCATACAACCAGCTGAGTACGGCGGAGTCGGCGAGGGCCCAGTTAGCCTCATCACGATGTGCCGAGTCGGTGCCGTAAATGTGGGAGATGAGGCCGAACTTCGCGCACATGGTTTGAAAGAATTTAGACCATCGGGAGTAGTACAGTGTCTTCAGATCGAGGGTGGTCGGCACATGGGACTTGACGACGACCGTGTAGTAGGGGTTGAAAACGATTAGAGGGGCGACAGGCGCGATCGCGCCGACGGCAACTGGATTGGCGATAGGGGCCGACATGGCCGAGGATCGGAGCTGGACGGATCCGTTTTTTACCTACAAAAGGCACCCACTCAACGGATCGATCGATCTAGATCCGGTTTCGACGCAGACCGAAAGAGACATCGGCGGGCTAAGCGCGAAGCGGCAAAGCTTCCGATCGCGCGCGGAGGCCAACAGAGGCCGGCAGGTGGAGGCGCGGTGTCTGGGCTGGCGGCCGGGGCGTGGTCGGAGAGGCGGCCCGGGAAGAGGTCGTGGAGGCGATGACGTCCGGGTCGGCGACAGCGGCCCGGCCTGGGGGGAGGCGAGAGGCGGCCTAGGAGGAGGTCGGGAGGCGGCGGTCCGGTCGGCGGGCGGCGGCGGCCTGGGAGAGGCGGCGGGCGGAAGCGGCGGCGACCGAGGAGGCGACGTCCGGGCGACACCGAGAGGACGGTGGCGGTGTGTCCTGGGGGGAGGGAGGTGGTGCCTGTGGAGAAGGCTTCGACAAGAGGATGGGGGAGGGTTTCGGCCCAGGGGGAGCAGCGGAGAGGCTCAGGAAGAACGCTCTGATACTATGTACAAGAATAGAGAAGGATTGGCACAGATACTACACAGCTAAAGGGCTGGGATGGCTTTGTATATATATGGCCCGGTGTAAGTATACAAGGAAAGCATATACAAGGAAGGCGCATACAAGGTAAACACATACAAGGAAAGTA
Organism: Melocanna baccifera; assembly: GCA_036346265.1. Taxonomy (NCBI): domain Eukaryota; kingdom Viridiplantae; phylum Streptophyta; class Magnoliopsida; order Poales; family Poaceae; genus Melocanna; species Melocanna baccifera. The sequence goes on from CM070695.1 coordinate 17,769,690, forward strand.
TATACAAAAAGGCACATACAAAGAAAGCTATCTAATAATTTTAATAGTTGCAAACAGAAACAAGATAAAACGGTCCACTAGAATTTATAATAGCTTAAGAAGAGCAGATGCCAGATGCTGAAGTTTGAATAGAAAAGGCAAAATGCATACAAGGAAGAAATGGTGGATTAGAAGAAAAGCATATGCTCAAATTTATACACAGGTGGGACAAAATATGAAACATACAAGAGCCTAACAAGAACAAGAGACAATGATGATAAGCTTAACAAGAGAAACAACAGAACTTTGAGATGTCGAATTTATTGTTAGAACATGAAATAAAGATATCCGAATATACAGTTTAGAATTTGTATCAACATAAGGTACGTTCAGAAATGATTTAAGTAGCACTGAGCAATAATGATGGCTGCCTAATGCATATATGTGTTGCACATTCAGTACTGAATAACAAATTAGCAAAGGCCTACAGGAAATGGGACATATTATATGACTGATCTTCACTGACATGGTAAATATTTGCTATATAAAGTAACCAAACCTAAATCTATTCCTTGTTGAAATTAGAGGTTTAGTTTCGGTCTTTCGGAAGAGTAAGGGAGTTACTTTCCATAGCATCACTGACCATGCATGTTATGGAGCATATGAGCAAACCAGGAGCGGGCTAAACAAACCTCTGAGAAGTGTAGATGATAATCATTCAATTTCTTGTCTACCCATTTCTGAACTGGAGATAGGAAAGACTGGAAAAATGTGAAGTCTTGATAGCTATCCTCAGCATCAACAGAACTACGTAGACTATTCAAGTGTAATCTTTCTTGAGGGCCACGCTGTTCCTTCAAAGGTATCTTCCTCAAATGCTCAATCACAACTTTCAGCAGTCCTTGCTCACCTGTAAGAACAAACTGTGTTGCAGAACCTACATTAATTATCATACTATTGTGATGGTGACTTAGTTCATGAGCTAATAAGTCAGTAGGACACTATGGAACAGGACTTCAAATGATATCTAGTCCAGCGAACTAGTGTTTATGCAAGAGCATCTTTTGATCTCAAGAGAAACAAATGATCCAATGGTTACCGGTTTTAGATATGATTCCGCACTTAACAATTATCCTGCTTCATGACAGGCTTAACTTGTTCTACATTATTACGAAAATGCATCATTTCCACAAAATGGTAAACACGAATGAGGATTTTGCACTAAGGGGTTCTTTTCAGATAATTGTCTCTCTGACATTATGGACAGAAAAGGCTTGAACTGCCATCATAAAAAAAAATGCTCAAGCTTGAGGAACTCCTCCCTTGCCATTGGCTTATGTGGGAGTGATTATTAAGAAAAAGCACAAGATGTCAGAATAGGCCCCAAGCCAGTGAACAATTCGTGGACATTAATATGTGGTACAGAAACACATCTGATTGCTGTTGTAGAGATATTTAGGGCCAACCACAGCACAAGCACAAAATATGTCAAGAAGGATAACCTTAATTAATGGTACTTCTTGAGTTGGGATTTACCTGTCGAAATAATACCCATGCATAGCATGTATCATGAATTGTCTCTGTGATTCCTAGTATCCGCCAAGTTGACTTTAGGAGCTCAAGGATTTCTTCCACCTCCTGATGGATTAAAGAAAAAATGTGAGACAAATATTTTAGCCAATGGTATAATTAGACAGAGGAAAACTGCAAACAAGGATTTGGAGTACTGGCCTCTGTAAGCTTTCCCTCATCCAAGATGTCAAAAATACTGCCAAGCATTTTCTCATACAATGCAACATTCAGATGGTAGCCATCAGCCCAATGACAAACCTCACCAGTAAGATCTCCCCGAGCAGGCCTTTCAGAGAGAGAAGTAGAAACTTCTCTCAGTGATCTTAGGCATTCCGTACGTTGAACCTCTGCCGCAGATGGTGGCAGGGACTAGCAAATAATATATCAGGATAAACCTCTGTTTAATGGATACTTTATACAAAGGTTATATAAATCAACAAATCAACAATAAAAACTTTCAGAGAGTAGGCATAAAACCTCAGATTCTTCGATCTTTCTAAAAAGGTTCCTTAGCTCATTGACTTTTCGACCTAACTCTCCAAATCCAACAACAGGATGGTTTATAAGGCCCTCCTCCAGCATGTTTAGCTAAGCAAAGATACAAATGAAACATATGATGTTAAGTGATGCACATATAGTTCAAGATCACTAAGGCACAAATGGATTGCTAACCTGTCTCTTCTGCCAACGAAGATATGCTTTCATGTCAGAAAACTCAGCTCTCGATATACAACACAATAGTTCCAATGGAATTAAGAGATTGTCCATCCGTTTTCCAACTTTGCCTACCATAGCATTGAGTAATCCTTGTCTAGTTCTAATATCCATGGACTCTGTTATCTATCCAAAAACAGCGAGAAAAAGGAGGTAAACAGATGTAAGATTAGCATTCTGAGAAGCTTTAAGAAATCCGGATGCACAGAAATATAACGAATGGAACGATAGCCTTAAACTCAATGAGTTGTACTATATGGACTTTCAAGCACCAAAAGAAGTTTATAAGCTACTAGTGTTCAAATGTACTAATATAATTTAAATTGAGTGAAATAAATAGTAAAGAACGCCAGAAAACACAAAGGAAGAACGCCAGAAAACACAAAGGTAATTTTTTATTAATTTATTCATCAGAAATAGAAAAGTAAGACAGCACACCTCAAGTTGGGCTCGCATGGTTTCAAGCAAACCTACTAAACCAGGTTGCCGTTGAGTTTGGGATTCTGCACTTTCACTCTTACTACGTCCAAGTTTCCTCATTAATCTGTGTCTCTTCTCTTTCTTCTTTTCTTTCTGTGGAACTATAAGCCCCCTATAAGTACGGAAATAGGTTAAGTACTATGATACTCCTGGAAGACTTATAATCTTTAAATTAAAAAACTATGCTGGGCATAATGAATTGCACAGGCGGACAGGCCTACCCTGAAGCGCCAGCAGCAGCAACAAGGATTTCATATGCTGTTTCACGGAGATCATCATCTGTAATACCTGGAAAAGTAGCATAGTTTTCACTTGTCAATAACTTTCTTTATCCGATAGTTCAGACTTTAGAGTTGAAAAGGTTTAAGAAATAACCGAACAACAACAACCTAGTTATTCCAATAGCTAAAGTGAACACCTTCATTAACATTGTTTATCCAATAGTTCAGACTTCAGAGTTGAAAAAGTTTAAGGAGTAACTGAAGTGAACAACAATGGTCCAGTTGTTCCAATAACTAAAGCGAACACCTTCAGGTAACGTAAAGTAAGCAATAGTGCATAACTACTCTACAAGGAAATCACCAACATTTTCTCTTAAAAGAAAAAAGGAACAAATGGAAGATCATCGAAGTGTGTCTGGTTGCAGCAGCATAAAGATTATTATAAGCAACGCAAGGCATGGCTTTTTCAGTTGTATATGTTATCGAACATGCAATACCATGATAGCTGTTAATTCACAACTATTACCTGTTTCAAATAGTGGTAACCGCAATGATAGATCATTGGCATCGGATTGATGCCTCCTAGAAGCCCTTCGACTGTCGAATTCATCTTCTTCATCATCAAAGTCTTCAATGTCATCTATGGTTAATTCCTTCTCAGTGGGAGAGTCAAATGACTGTGATTTTTGTAAGTTTGTAGCTGCAACTGGTGATGGCACAGAAATTGGTGGTGGTTCCACAACTGGTGGTGGTATCACAACCGGTGATGGTGCAATAGCAGGGACAGGGGGTGGTTCTCTTGCTGGTGCTGGTCCAGAATGTTCTGGTTTCGTAAGTAAAAAGAACTCTTCCACAGTTCCTGTGTTATTCTGACAAAAAAATAAACGTTAAGGCATATGAAAGTCATAACTCATAAGCAATGGATTTTAATGATTGTGAACATGCTGTGAATAACATATCAACTAAACATGCAACTCAGTGAAGATTTTCTATAGCAAAATTGGGAAGATTGTATAAAAATGTCCATATGAGATGCAATTTGGTATCCATGGGCATTGAGTAGAATGAATTATTAAAGTAAGACGGACACCACTTATCATGAAAGTTTTAAACGAGTAACTCAAATAATTCCTACTTTGTCAAAAGGCAAGCAAACTTTTCAGCAAAATAAAAAAACGCATAAAGAAACCATAAGTATAAATCAACTCACCACATGAGGGTAATCAAGGCTGTCATGAAAGAGCCGGATGGCATCTCCAAGGTCAAGTGGTTCACCTAAATCATCACAGCATTATCAGAAAACATATGAGAAGACAAAGTGCCATACTTCAATAAAGCTACAACTACTTCACCTTTCTTTGTGCAATTGAGGACATAATCAACACTGACTTGATCAATATCTACATCATCCAAAGAGATTGCACCAGGTGGCATTACAACTTTCTTGATCAAGTTACCAGAAAGGATGTAGTTGAGTAATACATGGCGATCACGGCGATAACGTTGCAACAACTCAACAACATTTTCTCTGGTTAAGTTGAAACACATAAATGTTGGTTTACAATTGAACATAACATCTATAAATGGAAGAAGTCCAATCTGAAGCGATCATTACTCATCCATATTGTGTGCCGGGGAGACAACAATCTGAGTCTAAAAACGATGCTCAAAGTAATACCAATTGCTTGCCGCCAGCATAACGGACCTGCAAAAAATGTTGTTAATTACATGAAACATAAATCCGATACAAAAAATCAGTTGAAGTGTTTTAAGTGAAAATAGTCAGTGAACTGTAAATCTGATCCTACGGCTAGTACATTTTGTCTGTCCAAATTCACTAGCTGTCATTTAAAAAAAAAGTCGCTAGCTACCATGCAGTGCATATTCATGTATATAACTAAATTGAGGTGATCCATATAGAATTTCGCGCTGACAAATTCATCCCTGCCAAGTCCTCGTGGAAAAAACCCATACATTCAACACTCATGACTCATGAACTGAGATTTACATTGCCCACAAGTCCCAGAACATGCTCGATCCAACCAAACTTGCCACATCGCAGTACCTCACTGTTCAAACTGCAGTATACAACTCAGCAATAAATCGAGCCGAACTAGGAAGCACACAATGCCGACCAATTCCTCATCTTACACACTACGGGACACACACACAAACCCCCACCCAACTTACCCATTGCACGATCACCTTCCCCGCGTCGCCCATTTAAATCCCACGCAGCAGCGCGAGACCAAGCAACACGAAGCTTAACTACTTAACAGCCACGACCAAAAAAAAAAGAAAAAGAAAAACCCACGAGTCCCGATCCAAAAACCGCGCCCACGACGACCCAAAGGAATCAACACCGCGGGAATCACTCGCTCCCACAGCCTCCAGAGGGGAGCGGGACGCGGGGCTGGATCTGGAACGAGATGGCTCGAGTTACCTCCTCGTGGGGTGGAGATCCGGTGGAGCTGCGCGTGGAGATCCCGTCGAGGGCGCAGCCGCCGCGTACTTGTGGAGGCGCAGGGACAGCTGCTGGGGAGGGGCGAGTGGTGGGGGAGCGACAAGTGGAGGGGGCCACGGCCAGTCGCCAGCGACGGGGGAAGAAGACGGAGTCGAGGAGAAAACTCGGAAGATGAGCTGTCGCCCGTGGACGTCCAGTATTCACTATTCTGGGAGTTTGGTATTGAATTTTTTATTCACGCGAGTTTTGGGCTCTATGGGCCAGCAATTTGAGTCAGTTGGATTGTGCCGGGTCGAGGTGTAGCCTGTGTCTCTAAAGACTCTAATCTTTGCCACGGGCCGAACATCTCGAGTAAGGATGTATAGGGCCGGTCCGGGCCGACCCACTACCTTAGATCGGCCCGAACTCTGTTGGGTGGGAATAGGTCCAAACCACTGAGTCATGTGGGTCGACCCATTTGATAGTGAGCGTGGAAACCAGGAGATGGCGTGTTTAGGTACTCTATTTGCCAAGTATTGGGATTACTGAATCTAGTGATAAGAGAGAGAGAGCATTTCAAAGAGAGCGCGTGCAAGCCGAAGAAAAAGAACGAAAATGATTAAACGGCTGATTATATCGATTGGACAAAATAAAATAGATTGGTTGAGATAATCATGCTCTGCAATTCTAGAAAAATATTGCATTTAAACAGAAGATTGATGAGCTAATAATCGTGTGACAAACACACGGGAAATTTTTTTCTCTTGTAGGATCAAGGATAATTGATTAGAGCGGTAAATAGGAGATTCATAAAATTGTTTACTTTTCTAAAACTAATTTCTACAAAATAAAAGCCAAGCAAGATTTCTATTGTGATTAAGACCTACACACAATTATAGTAAGGCTTAAGGCACTACAAGTCAAGTCTCTACAAATAAGATTCTAGCTTAACAAGATATGTCAATTTCAATAGCTACAAATATAAATGCAAAAGTAGAGACAAAGAAGTAACCAAATAAGGACATGCGATATTTTGACATGGTATCAAATAATTGCCGATCTTCACTAGTACACGTTAAGAAAAACCCAATAAAATTAGACCGACTTTATGAATTAAACCTTTTTCTTGATTCCACTAGTGTTTGTTCTTCTTCCACTCTAAAGATAGTGAACATCAAACCACTTACAATTAGCGTCGGGTTTCTTCATAATATTCTTGAAGAGATCTACCTCAAATAAATGCAACAAAGTGTACATGAGGTATGCAGGGTGCGCTCTTAGCTCAAGGATATTAAAATAAAGTCTCAGCAACTGTCCTTGGGTGGGTTCAGCCATAATCTCAGGGAGCTCCAGCAGCCTATGCTTTAACGTCCACGAGCTCCGCCGCTTGGGTACACTTTTAAATGGTACGTTTTTTTAAGACAGTGTCAATAAGAAGATTATAGTAAAAAGCATATTAAGTTCAGCTGTACTAGTTAAAATTATATGCGACTATTTTTCGTTATATACTGCCTCTCGCAAACAGACAGAATTCAAAATTTTAAACTATAAGACATAAGTCACAATCCAAAAGAACCCACCTCTTGAGCTAGTGAAGGTGTATTTATACCCTCTACCAACCAAATAAAGTATGTTACAATATGTAAAAATAAAAAATAGTAACTGATAAATAGTAATAATTGATAGATATAGCTTATAAAAATTAGGACCATTATACTGACTTCTGCTTAATAGGCCCTAAGTCGGTGGAAACCAAGTCGGTTGGAACAGCTCAAGGGACAGTTAAAAGTGTTTAAACCCAGGTTTTCCACGCCGTTTCCAACTCGATCCTATAGACGCAATCAAGCGGACGGGGCAGGGGTGTTAACGCAGTACTCGTCTGGGCCCAACGGCACCAACCCGAGCTCACGAGTAGAGTCTGGAGCGCACACGACACCCGCCTACGCCCGCCCGCCCGCGCACGCCGCCCAAGGCGAGCAAAGCGGCCTCGCGAACGAACGCCAGCCATCCAATCGCATCTGATCTCGCCTCCGTGACCGCTCGCTCGCTCGCTCGAGGTTCGCCTCTCTCTCTCTCTCCTAATCGAGATTAGATTAAATTAGATGACAATCTGTTCAGATTATTTCCGTTTCGTTTCCTTCCTTTTTTCCCTTCGTTTCCGTATCGGCCCCGATTTGCTTCCGCTGGAGTACTACTAATAGTGCCGGACGTCTCCACCCCTCCCTTTCGCTTCGCTCCCACTTCTCCCCCAACCCAAACCCACCCATCAATTCATTTCGTTCCTGTCGTGTCGCGTGCTCGCACTGGCCACGACCAAACCCTAGGCGCCGCCGCCCTTTGAGCCCCCCAGGTACGCGCGCCGCCGGCGAGGGCGCCCCCGGCTCTCCGCCGTGCCGCACGGCTGTTCCGGCTAGGGTTGGTTTGTTTGTTTTTCGGCGGATTCTGCGGTGATTCATTTTTGGTTTTTTTGCGATTGGATCAGGGGAAGTAATAAGGAGGAGGAGGAGGAGGAGATCGGAAGGGAGAGGGATATATGTCCCAGCGAGGGGACAGGAGCGAGGGGCACGCGAGGAGACCCGGCCGGTCCAGCAGCTTCGGCGGCCACCGCGGAGGCGGAGTCGGCGGCGCGGGCAAGGGCGGCGGGGGCCCCTCCGGCGGCCAGCCTCCCCTCTCATCCAACCGCAGGTATGCACGGCTTTCCACCCGACTCTTACGCTCCTGATTGGCTGCCGCTGCATGATTCGATCTCGGGACGGGGGGTTTCATTAAGCTAGGGTTTTGATGGGGCTTTGGATCTCTATTGCAGCTTCAGGAAGCCTGGCAATGGCCAAGGCGGGCACCAGAGGGTGGTGAGCCAGCCTGACACCACAGGCTTCCAGCCTGCTCCCGCGCCAGGGCCCCTGCAGACGCCGCCGCGCCCGCCCACGCCTCAGAATGCGCTGGCGCATGTTCCCGTCCCTGCACCTCGACCCCAGCACCATGGTCATTAGACGTCCCGTTCTGTTGTGCCGGATTATAGTTGGAACGATGCAAAATTGTGACTTGATGTGTCTTTTTGTTGTTTGCATGTATGTTTTGGCTGGGCAGACTCATCCGGACTGCAAGCACCCTCGATGTCACCTGCTAGTGAGAATCCAGCCAATACACTGCCGCCGAAAAACATTCCTTATGCTGCCCCCAGGGCACCACCAAAGAGCTCCAATACGTCAGTTCCTCAGGGAGGAGCATCGAAAGGTTCGGTTCTGTTTTCTTCACTTTAGAAGTTGCGAGTAATGAGTATGTACTGTGAGCATCCGCGGTGGTAGTTTTGGGCCCTGTAGTAGATATGCATGGTGGACTGCCTGGTTAACTGCCTGCTGCTTTGTTTGTTTTGCTTCTTTTCAGGTGAATCATCTAAAGGATTTAACTTGCAGTTTGGTAGTATAAACATGAATGGCCTTCCGGTATGCTCTTGTTCCCTCTTTTTTTTTTTTTTTTGCAGCTGGCATCACTTAATTCAATTTGGTTTAGTTTCTGGTTCTTTTCCAACCTATCTTTCTAATTTCCAAAAACTTTTGCATAGCAATTTCCTGCTAGGACAAGCTCAGCTCCTCCTAATTTGGACGAGCAAAAACGTAATCAGGTATCTTCTCCTTCCCTTGCACAGTTGTATCTCTCTTCTTAGTTATAATTGGTGTATAGCTTTTTCCCCCAGTTCAGTTTTTGTTTGTTCAATGCATCAGTAACAGGTTGTACTCAACAAAAGTGAAAAAATAATCTATGCTCCTCCGAATAATCTACCTTCAGGGGCTTTCAACAAGTGATGATTTTTGCTTGTATTGTTGATATTAATATTGGTAGGCATTCTTAATTTTCAATATTCTAAAATAATGTATTACCATATTATCTTTCTATGATGTTCAGGCACTCCCAGAGGCACTCAAGGTTGCACCTTCTGTGCCTGTACAACCAGCTCTGAAACAGCAGCAGCCACAGCCGCCGCCGCAGCAGCAGAAGCAACAGCAGCCACAGCCACAGCAGCAGCAGCAGCAACAGCAGCAGCAGCAGAAGCAACTGCAGGCGCAGCAGCAAACAAGAAAGGATGCTGTTGGTTTTAGTCAGCCTAACTCTATAAACCCTCATGTTCCATCCCAAGTGAAGAGAGATGTGCATGTTTCTCCATCCATCCCCAATGTTGCACCAACTAGACCCCCTGTTCAGCCCTTACCTGGGATGCCCATGCCTGTGCCCTTTCACCATCAACAACCACAAGTTCCCTTGCAGTTTGGTGGCCATAATCCGCAAATGCAGCCGCAGGGTGTTGTGCCTAGTTCACTGCAAATGTCAATGGGATTGCCTGGTGGAAATGCACCCCAGGTTCCGCAGCAGATATATGTCTCAAGTATTCAACACCATCAGTTGCAACAGCAAGCAATGATGCATCAAGGACAAGGTATGCCTTTTGTTCCGTCAGCTGGTCAACTCACACCTCAGTTGGGCAACCTTATGGCACCACAGTATCCTCAGCAACAACCAAATAAGTTTATTGGTCCTCGGAAGACCACTGTTAAAATTACTCATCCAGACACTCACGAAGAATTGAAGCTTGATAAGAGGATGGACTCATCTGGGCAGCGGGCTTTACCTAATGTAACACCACAATCCCAGCCAGTCGGTGGTTTTTCACCTCATATGGGCTTCTATCCTTCGTCACAGAACTCTTATAACCAGTCAACTATGTATTACCCTAGCAGCACTGGTGTCAGCCAGCTTCCCACTGGATCACAGGGTCCTAGGTTTAATTATCCTGTCAGTCAAGCTGGGCAACCGATTCCATTTATCAACCCACCCATGTTGAATACAGTTACTGCCGGTAACAAGGACAACGTAGCAGGGCGTGCAGCATCTGTCCAGTCTCAAATCACAGTTAAACCACACCTAGGTGGTTTGCGCACTGAGAAATCTGGGCCTCACACGGTCACGATAAGTGCGCCGCCAGGTAAATCAGATGCACCTAAGTTAAGGCCGACTGAGGATGTTGTACCACATAGACAAAAGGATAATGAAGTTGTTTCTGGTATAACTGTTTCTAATAAATCAGCTAATGAGGAGAGTAAAGAACCATCTGTCACAGAGAAGCATTCCACTGTGGTGAGCCAACTCTTACCAATTCAGGGTGCAAAACCACATAGACAAAAGGATAATGAAGTTGTTTCTGGTATAACTGTTTCTAATAAATCAGCTAATGAGGAGGAGAGTAAAGCACCATCTGTTACAGAGAAGCATTCCACTGTGTTGAGCCAACCCTTACCAATTCAGGGTGCAAAACCAGAAACTACAGCACTGGCATCTCCTGTTGTGAATTCAGTCTCATTTTTATCCGGAGCTGATGGAAAGAAAAAAGAAGCCATTCAAAGAACTGAATTATTTAAGGATAACAAGAAAAATACCACTAAAAAGGACACAAAGAATATGTCACAACCATCACAGGTATATCTTTTCCTGTCCGCTTTTCTTAACACTTGGTTTTTGCACGTTGCCTTGGTTCTGCATATGCTTTGCTTAACATACTTGCATATTGTATTCATTCAGTCTGCTTCGTCTGCTGAAGAGTTGAAGGTGCAAACTGCTGTGAAGCTTGGAGGTGATGGGGTTGGTCACGTGGAAGCTAAGAGCCTCAATAAAGAGTTGGATTTGAGCAGCTCAGCTTCAGGCTTGACAGCTGCACCGTCTGAAAGTAGGATTTCTCCAGGGGTTGGTACAGCCGAAGCTGACAGCACATCAGTGCACGGTATGTACTCTTATATGTCCGAAAGTAATGGAATAATTATAAATTATTGCATTGTGTGCCTCTTGTTTTTTCTAACATGTTTGCATTGGCAGCTGCTGATGTTCATGTTCCTGGCACGGATATTAGCTCTGCAAAATCAGCCTTTGAGAACACTGGGGAGCCTCAAGGAGTAGAAAGCTTAACTTTTGCTGGTGTTGCATCTGAGGAAAGTGAACAAACTCGCAAAATTTTACCAGATCTTAGTGAGGATAAAATTTCTTCTGATTCTACTGAAAATGAATCACGTGAAGTATGCACAATGGACTTGCTTGAGCAGGCATCAGTGAGGACTCCTGATAATTCAGATGCAACAGATTGCGTAACTGACCAGCAGCAGCTAGTGAAAGAATCCACACCATCTGTTTCTGAGGAACACAGTGTAATGAATAGATCACATAGGAGTACTGAAACTTTGTCAGATTTTGTTGATGGCGATGCTGTGTCTGTGGCTCATTCTGAAACTTCATCAGAGTCTAGCGTTCAAATTGCCAATGATAAAGGTGACACAAGTAGTAGTCAGGAAACAGGATTAGCTGTTTCTAGTATTACTCCCGATATGTTACTTGTGACTCAGTCAGTTGCATCGGAGGGGCCACAGAAACATGAAAGTAGGGTAAAAGATCAATCAAGTGCTGCACCAGCAGCTTCTGTTCGACCTGTATCAAGGGAAAAACCTACTGCAGAGATTACCCGAACAAAATCTTCTGCTGGGAAAAAGAAGAAAAGAAAGGAAATGCTTTCGAAAGCTGATGCTGCTGGGACTTCAGATCTTTATAATGCATACAAGGGGCCAGAAGAAAAAATAGAGAGTACTAGTACTGCAGAAGGTGCTGATAGTTCAATAGTTGATGCAACACATGTGCTGCCTGATGAATTAGAAGGGGAGGTCAATATGTGCGAGGATGATGGAAAGAAAAAGGTTGAGCCTGATGATTGGGAAGATGCAGCAGACATGTCTACTCCAAAGCTGCAAAGTTCAGATCATGGAAATCAGGCCAGTGTAGCACGAGTACCCGATTCAGATACAACCGAAGCTAATGGCCGCAAGAGATATTCTCGTGATTTTCTGCTAACTATTGCACAGCACTACACTGATCTTCCTGTTGGTTTCCAGATGGGAGATGTCACTAGTGCTCTAATCAGTAATTTGGCAGGAAAGTCCTATGTTGTTTATCGTGAACCTCACCCAAGTCCTGGAAGGGGAATTGACAGACCGACATCTCGCGGTGATCGCCGTGGTGCCGCTATGGATGATGATAGGTGGATAAAATCAGGTGCTCCGTTCAGTCCTGGTCGGGATGCCCATGTGGACTTGACAAATGGCCCAGCAGTTATGAATTACCGTGGCACCCCAGGAGTCAATCATGGTGTTTTGAGGAATCCACGTGGTGGACTTGTAGGACCAATGCCATCAATTGCACCTCAAGTACCTCGCAGTGGCTCTGATGCAGATAGATGGCAGCAAAAGGGTTTGATTCCGTCTCCTGTTACACCCATGCAAATAATGCACAAAGCAGATAGAAAGTATGTCGTTGGCAAAGTTTCTGACGAGGAAGAGGTGAAGCAGAGGCAGCTGAAAGCCATTCTTAACAAACTGACCCCACAAAACTTTGAAAAGCTTTTTGTAAAAGTGAAAGAGGTGAACATTGATAGTGTGGCAACTCTTACCGGGGTCATTTCACAGATATTTGACAAAGCTTTGATGGAACCAACTTTTTGTGAAATGTATGCTGATTTTTGTTTTCATTTGGCTGGTGCACTGCCTGACTTTAGCGAGGACAATGAAAAAATTACATTCAAGAGATTGCTTTTGAACAAATGCCAAGAGGAGTTTGAGAGGGGTGAAAGAGAAGAAGCTGAAGCAGATAAAACAGAGGAGGAAGGTGACATTAGGCAAACCAAAGAGGAAAGGGAAGAAAAAAGAATTCGTGCTCGAAGGCGCATGCTGGGGAACATTAGGTTGATTGGAGAATTGTACAAAAAGAGGATGTTAACAGAACGCATCATGCATGAGTGCATTAAAAAATTACTGGGAAATTGTCAGAACCCGGATGAAGAGAACATTGAAGCACTATGCAAATTGATGAGTACAATTGGAGAGATGATAGATCATCCAAAGGCTAAGGAACATATTGATGCATATTTTGATATAATGCAGAAGCTGTCAACAAGTCAGCAGTTATCTTCCCGTGTTAGATTCATGCTGAGAGATTCAATTGATCTCAGGAAGAATAAATGGCAGCAAAGGCGTAAAGTGGAAGGCCCGAAGAAGATTGAGGAAGTTCACAGGGATGCAGCTCAGGAAAGACATGCTCAGTCGAGTAGGTTAGCTCGTGGTCCTGTTGTTAGTTCTGTTCCTAGAAGAGGAGCACCACCTATGGATTATGGCCCTCGTGGCTCAGCAGCATCATTGGCATCCCCAGGTTCTCAGCAAGTTGGCATTCGAGGAATGCCTCCACATTCCCGTGGATTCGGTACTCAGGATATCCGGTTTGAGGAAAGGCATCAGGATAGAACTGTTCCCCTTCCCCAGCGTCCTGTCAAGGATGAAGCTATCACTCTTGGGCCACAAGGTGGCCTAGCTAGGGGTATGTCTATAAGGGGGCAGCCACCGGTATCAAATGCCGAACTTCCTTCTGTTGTTGACCAGCGCAGGATGGTATCTGGTTCTAACGGGTATAGTTCTGTGGCTTCGACTGCAAGAGAGGATCCTAGCTCGAGAATTCCAGATCGGATCTCTGGGAGAGCAGCACATACTGTGCAATCTGCTGGACCTTCACACAGACCTGCCAGCCAGGAGGGCCGTTCAGGAAATAAATCATACTCTGAGGAACATCTGAGGGAGAAGTCTATTGCAGCCATCCGGGAATATTATAGGTAACACTTTGTCAACCTTTATAAATTTTCATGTGAGAAATTTCTTCATTTTTCACCAGACTTGAAGTTTAACTACACATTTCGCCCTTTAAAAGTGTGATGCCTGTCTTCTTACTATGTAAGGTTCGAATGTTTTGAATAAAATTGATGGTATTGGAACTGCTAATTTTCTGGGGCTGTTTTTGTGGGATTATATTAGGTTACAATTTAGTGCATTGATTGCTTTTTTGCTTAATGCGTCCTAGCTATTCTTTCTCACTTTGCAAATTTCGAAGTTGATTGCTGTGTAAGTACTCTTGTTTCTGAGGTTGGGGTGGCGATGGGTTGTCAAATGTTGAAATTCAAACATCTCAGAAACTGAAAGTATAGAACTTGTACTTCATATAATATGCAGCCACTGCCACAAGAAAACCCTAAGAGATATCTGCAAGCCCGTACGTCATTTATGAAGTCCATGGATTGGATGTGATTTTGTTCTTGAACTGTTGGTTTGTTTGAGTATTATATTTATTTATTGCTTAATGCTCAGGTGCTCTATCTGTGTAATTGAGAAGAAGTTTGAACACCACAACTGTCCTTTATTTCATGTGCTAACATATTACTATTTTGGCAGTGCAAAAGATGGAAAGGAGGTTGCACTGTGTATTGAGGAGTTGAATGCTCCGAGTTTCTATCCTTCTGTTGTATCACTTTGGGTAAATGATTCCTTTGAGAGAAAAGACTTGGAAAGAGAGTTGTTGGCTAAACTTTTTGTTAGCATTTGCAATGGCAGAGATAATTTATTGAGCAAGCCACAACTCATCAAGGGGTAAGTGCTTTTCTTTTCTTTTTTCCTTTCCTTTTCTTTCTCGTGTTATTGCCATTTGTAATTCCCATTCATATCGAAATATGTACGGGCTATATGATTATTTTTCAGACTTGCATCCGTTCTTGCTTCATTGGAAGATGCCCTAAGTGATGCTCCAAGAGCTTCGGAGTATCTTGGACGACTTTTTGCAAGGTTTGTGATGGAAAACATATTGGCCTTGCAAGAGGTTGGTAGATTGATTGAAGAAGGTGGAGAGGAACCTGGATACCTTGTACGTGATGGCATCGCAGCTGATGTCCTTGGGGCAGTTCTAGAGTCCATCAGATTAGAAAAGGGGGATTCATTCTTGAATGAGGCCAAGACAAGCTCCAGTCTCAAGTTGGAGGATTTCAGACCACAGCATCTTAAGAGATCAAAGTTGGATGCCTTCATGTAGGCATAAAGAAGCTTGCTATTAGTTAAGTCGTTCTAGTACAGTTGTTTTAGAATAGCATATCCTTTTAAGAGATGTCCTTTATTCAATCATTGCCTTTTCGTAATCTAAAATCACGAAGTTCTAACTTACTTTCTTGATTGAACAGCTTACCAATTCATGGGTGTTGGGACCAAGGAGTCGTACGTTTTTGCACCCAACAGCCTTTTTGATTGACAACTGGAAATACCCATCAGATGCTGCCCCTACTTGCTAAGCAACCATTGTATTGGAGGAGCTCGTATGTGAAGATGATCTGTTCATAGTTGTTTGGTGGTAAATTAGTGTTGCTGAAGGGCCGTGGTTGTTGCTGGAGCAAGCAGTTAGGCCCCAATTCGAGTCAGCTCCTAGGGAATATTTTTGTGATCACGGGGGAGAAGTCTGCTAACCAATATTTGTTGGGAGTAGGGGGAACACTAGGTTCAACTTAGATGCCTCCCGCGGCTTCTGACCACTTTCTTTGTGATCAGACTTGGTTAACTTAGCGGCATTTTCCTGATAGCCAACGTTTCTCATGACGGTCCTATTATCATCTTGTTTAAATCTTCTTAAGTTGCTGCTCCCCCCCCCCCCCCTTCTATTGTGTTCTTGTTGATCTCTCGTCTGAGCTTCTCTGTTGGATGTGTGGGTGTAAAGAAGGCCGTCGATTCGTGCATTGTTGTTTGGCCCCGAGTAGCTTTTCTATGGAATGTTTGTGTTGGCGGCGCTCACTGCGTCTTTTATGGCATGTCGAGCATCAACATGCTTCGACATGAAGGCGAGGTGCTATGGGTTGGTTTTTTGCTACATTGTCTAAGGGCCTGTTTATTTCAGCTGTAGATTCTGAGAAGCAGCTGGTGAGTATCTAGCTAGTCAGAATTTGGAGAAGCTGGATAACCTTAGCTTCTGGCTACTAGTTTATTTTTTGGATTCTATAGCTTCTGGCTACTTAGAATCTAGATGAAAATTTGGACTGTTTAGGGAGCTGTAGATTCTGAGAGTAGCTATAGCTGTCAAAAGCTAAAACAAATAGGCCCTAAGATTCGATCGAAGCTTACGGTGGTGCTTCCACGGAATTACTGAATACTATCCCTACTAAACACCAAAACATCTATAGCATAGGCGATGCTCTAGTATGCTGTTTTAATTATGGGACACTCTTGGAATATTGGCTAGGTGGAGTCCACGGGCAGCATCACTCCTGCGCGTGATGCGGTGGGATTGGCCCCCACTTTACACCTTCAGCCAAGCGAAGGGTGTAGGGAGGAAAAAGCATAACTTGCGAAGCCAGGAGAGCAAGGGTCGAAGGGTAGGGCTTTCAGCGAAGGACAATGCCCACGTTTTTTGGGATTTTGATTTTGTTTTTTGAAAAATTGAAATAAATATAGTGACTTTAAACGGAATAAATATAGTGACTTCTTGAAGTGGATTTTTAAAATAATTTTTTAAATCTAAAATCATGTGCGCAATTATCTCCGTCGCTGTCATAACGAAAACATATTCTGTAAAACTACAACGTAAACTATCGAGCGCAACTAAAAATACATGACTTGGGGAAAAAAAAGTAGCGCCCGATGAGGCATTATCCCTTCGAAAGACCTGGTAGGGGCCCTTAGCGCTCAACTCAATGCACCTAATCTACAACGCCCACCATGGGCCAGGTCGACCGACCTGTTGTCAGGTTCAGACCGCCATGGTTCGTGGACAGGATAGCAAATGTATCTAATACCCCTCCGGCCCTACCCTTGCAGCACTGAAAAAGCTAAAAGCTAATCGTCGAAATGGAGCAACCTTTTAAAACGGATTTTTCAAACAACTTCTCAAATCTAAAATTATATGCACCTTCTACATTGGTGTCTTGAGCATCCGTTGCCATAACAAAAAGTGCAAACAAAACCCATTAGCCGACACCCCAAAGAACACCCTTATACCTTATGGCTTCTCTTAAATAAACAATCTAAGCAATTTCTCCATTACCTTTTCAAATCGGATTATCGAGATAGATTTTTTAAAATAGCTTATCAATATTTAGTTTATTTATACAAACAATCATATTAAAATTAAAAAGCTAACTATAGCCATAAATAATAGATGTAGCTGAAAAGAATCATCCAGTATTTTTACACTTACTCGATATGAAGCAGTTACGCCATTTAACTCGTTCCTCTAATCTCTATATATTACGATCGAGGGAAAGTGCTCGCAGGGAGCGATGCCACGTCGGCATCTTTGCGAAAAGACCCTCCCGGTTTTCTAAAATTACGTACGGGTCCTTGTTTTTTGTGTACAGGTCCCTGTCACGTTTTTCCTTCCCAAAAAACCCCTCTGCTTCTCGGAGCGATGCCATGTCGGCATCTCTGCGAAAAGGCCTTTTCGGTTTTTCAAAATTACGTACGGGTCCTTGGTGTTTTGCGTATAGGTCTCTGGCACATTTTCCTTCCCAAAACCTCCCTCCACTTCTCTGAAATTGTGTACAGGTCCTTCGCATTTTTATAGAGGCTCTCCTTTTTCTCGATAGCATTTCACGGTTTTCGCAAAATTACGCATGGATCCTTGGTTTTGTGTAAAAAAACCCTTCACTTTCTCTGAAAATACATTCGAGTCCTCGCTTTTTTAGATAATCCCTCTATGAATTTTGATCTCTTTTACTTTGATCTATATGGTAGTTAGCGCGGCGTCGCGTTGTGCTTATACTGCTAGTTAATCAGGCTTCGGAGGCCATATCATCTCCTCTGCTATTTTACTGTTTGGTTTAACACATGCGTTATGTGTCCTGACTCATGTCAGGCCAAAAGCAGTTAACGACACGTTTACACTGCCATTAATTACTGGGCCGCCTTTAATTCAGGCGTTATTAGGCCATTTTGGCCCCGTTGTATTCAGCTAGTTGGGCCCCACCGACTTCCAGGATCGTTCGATTCGTCCCACAATTCCCAATTCCCAAGCTCTCGGTCCCCCGTCTTGCCCCACCGGTGGCTCGTCATCGACACCATGGCCTCGCCGCCGCAGCAGGTCGCTGAACCCCTGGAAGCCCTCGCCTCCTCCGGTCGCTGAACCTCTCGAAGCACCGCCGCCTCCACCGTAAGTCGCTGAACCCCTTGACGCCCCTTTGCCTCGACCAATCGCTGAAACCGTCGGAGCCCCGCCGCGGCCACAGCCAGTTGCTGAGTCCCTTGAGGCTCCGCCGCCGCCGCCACTGGCCCTGCCGTACGATCTCCTCGCGGAGATCCGCCGCCTGCCCGTCCTTCCTCCGCATCACCACCGACCCTAAGTTCGTCCGCCGCTTCCGTCGCCTCCACCCGCCATCCCTCCTCGGCTTCGTCAGCTACAACGAATTCTACCCCGTAGAGCCGCCACACCCCTCCTCTCCTGCCGCTACTGCCATGGCTCAGGCTGCAGACTTCTCCTTTGCCTTCCTCCCTCCCGCAACCGGATGGGTAGACAGCTGGACACCCCTCGACATCTCCGACGGCCGCGTCCTCATGGCGGACTACCCAATGCTCCCCGATAAGGGCTTCTATTTCTCGGATCTATTGGTCTGCGACCCGTTGTTCCGGCTCTACATGCTGCTTCCATCCGTACCCAAGGACCTAGCCGCCTCTGTCCCTCGAGAGAGCGTTGACAATATCTTCCTCGTTCCGGTCGAGGACGGGCAAGAGGAAACTTCGTTCAGGGTTGTCTTCATGGCACAGCACCCAACTAAGCTGGTCACTTTCATCTCTCATCATGCACCGAACAGTGGCATGCCGTCCCATTTCAAGGTTGGACTGCTTTGATCGGTGAGCCATCCGTATTCGGATGCTTCTCTTCGCATGTCTATATGTATGTGGCTGCTTCTACTGGATGTTGACTGGGAGGAAGAAGTTGCTTGTGCTTGACGCACGCTGGATGGAGTTCTTCATGTTAGTGATATGTCCTAGATACTATCATAAAGATGATTGTATCATTTTTATATTTATAATCTTTTAAATAATATATTATTTTATCTCTTCATAAATAAATATCTTTTATATTGATCAACAAGTATGTGACTTGTTCGTGAAATTTTTTATTTATGTTTTTGATATTATTCTAAATTATACCTGATCTTATATCATTATGTGGGACAATTATGATTTATAGATCAGCACATGCATTAATTGATGATCATATTTCACGGATCATGAATATATGATATCAAATCAATAATATGCATACATGTTAGAGAATATAATGTTGGATTGACCCACTATGAGACACTGCGGGAATTGTTATATTCTTAAGTGTCATCAGTTGGTCTCATATGTAGTGTATGTGGGATTCTTAGATCTGAGATCGTCATTATTTTCTACATGTGTAATAGTTTACTTAGAGGTTACCAAACACTACTCTGTGACTAGGTTGTCATAAAGGTAGCTTTTAGGTTTACTATGAAACATGCGGAGGAATATGAACGGTCAAGATAGAATTTGCCTCTCCTATATAATAGGAGAGATATCTCTGGACCCCTCGATGTGGTTGGATTAAGAAAGTGCATGGCCATGCCGAATGTGGTTGAAGAGTCAATCACAACTGAGTAATCTATCACAAGTTTGAGTGAAGAATTAAGCTATCATAGGATTACACGCTTCTCGTCTTGAGTTCGATCTGGTATCGTGAGGCAAAGAGATCTGTACATAAGCATTATATAGGTTCGTCCGATATGATCTTTATGTATATTTGGGGATCGTTATGTCCTGCTAGGGATCGCTGCCGACCTATAGACCGGAAAGGAGTTTTTGGCTCATGGCCAAATGTACATGAACCTACAAGGTCACACACTTACTGAGCTGGAACGATAAGAGTCCAGATGATAGTTTCCGAGTGGGCTTCGATATCCACTCGTATCGGATATGGATCCGATTGGAGGCTATATAATGAGTGGTGCGGGGGTTAAGGGCAACATTCCAAGAAACCCTAGTCTCCACCTCTCATAACCTCTGCCGTGCGTGCTGGTGCTAGCACACCTACGTACGGTGTTCCATCCCTGGACGTGTGGAACTCGGTAGAGGCGCTGCTACGACTGCGGTGCTGATCGGGACGATCGTAAGGAGGAGATGGTTGACCGGAGGACGATCGACTACTTTTGCCCACACCGACGATCTCTTCGTTGAATCGACTGCTTCAACTCTTCTTCCGCTGCACTGCGCGTCTAGTGGTAACGATTTATGATCTCTTACTCGTATGGCTTCCTGTTTTACGCGGTAGAAATTTTAATTTACGCTAATGTAGCCTACTCGTATTCTAACACTCCACTGTCGACTTTCCGCCCTGCAACAATATGCAGTAGATTTGCGTTGTGGATACTGGGGTAGGCAGGCCTGTGATATCTGTTTTCTGCAGTGACACTGGAAATCGGAAGTCTCACTTGTATCATACCATTAGACAAAATGAGGGCAAGGGTGCCAATCAGTAGCAGGTGGAAAAGATAATTCCTTGTCCCTTGAATTGTGAGTGTTTCGTTGTTGGTACAGCCAAGGGATGCATATTTCTGCAGTGTATTGTGAATGGCTATGAATTCATATGCTCAAAAGAGACTGAGCTGGTCATAGAATCTGTTTCACTGGATGTCAAGACTTTGGAGTTTTAGAGGATTGAGGTGAATTATAGCCCTACGTGTGCCCGCCCATATTTTGGTTACCCACTATTGCTGTCAATACCAAGTATATGAAATGGTAAGCTTGATGCCATACAGTCATACCCTTTTCTTTCTTATTGCATTTTTCAGGCATTGGAAATTCTCTTATGTGATGTAGGAATTAATGATTAATCTATGTTGGTAGTATGCTTTGTTATTTCATTTGTTCTTTTGGAGTACTTCTTGTGCTACAAAGGAACACGGGAAAAAAAGAAAATACAAAAAAGCCTAAAATATCTAAAACAATTCAGAAAAAGACGAAATACTGAATAGTGAAAAAAAGCAGAAGCTAGAAACTGAAGCCGAAAAAAGTCGAAACGAGCGGGACCTAAATTATCTGCTGCCCTGTACGGTTGCTGTGTGACTTGTCTATCATTTGACAATTCATTAGTGTTAAAAGGTTAGATTATTCATTTCTTTTAGAGGATCTTCAAGTGGTTAAGTGGTTTATTGTTCTTGGTGTTGGGGAGGCTAGCTTGTCAAACTTGGGTTGGTTCCATAATTTTCTTTCCTGTCTTCATCAGCAGTTCGGGTATATCACTTGTTTTCCATCCACTGGCTCTAGCTCCATAGCTGTAGTAGTGATTCTGTCAAGAAGGTTCTATTAAGGGGGTGCTCAAGTCAGAGATTTTTTTACTGTTTAGCGACGAAATCATTGTAGCAGCGACGAAATTGTTGTAGTACTTTTGTCACGTAGTGAATTTTTTTATTTTTTAGTTTTTTTGCGTTTCGTTTTTTTCTCGTATTCCTTTGCATTGTCCGCTCTAGACTAGCGAGTCATTTTTATTTTTACATTTTTTAAAATTTAATTATGCCTAATATGCCACTCAGCTACAGTAAAAAATAATCCAACTACAGTAAAATTTCAGCAAAAACAAAAAATCATCGCTATTCTGAACGCCCCCTAACTAACCCATAAGTTAGTGATTCAAAGTATAGCCCTTGTGCTAGTGTATGAAATTTCTTTTTTAAAAAATCTCCAAAGTGTCCTTGCTGTCTTCTTCCACCCAACCTCAACTCCCATCGTCACCACCTACCTCAGCTCTCCGAGGTTCAGTACTACCGGCCATCCCTTTGCCTTCAAACTGTCGCATGTCGTCACCCTCATCAATACTATCCTTGATTCTTTGTATAGGTTGCATCAGTAAAATTAACAAATTAAAATATAAGCTCAATCTTATTTGCTTCAAAGCCTAGTATACCTACGATGCCATACCATCACTATTAACTGATTTCTGGTGCACGTCCAAGGTGTCCCATCATCCTTAACACGTGCATGGTTGTTCTCCTGGTGTTTTTCTCAAAAAACGTAGAAGATTTACGTTTCATTCATTAAGAAGAATAAGATATAAACATGGTTTGAAAACCATGCGCAAAGCGGGAATTAGGTGAAGATTACAGATGACAGACGACTGAAAGAGACTGGGGAGAAAAATGGCTGTTCTCCTGGTGTTGTCCTGCTCAGTTCGCCACACTACCTTCACCATCCAGTCATCCACGACACTTTCACCACTGACATGCATGTTACCCTTCTCGAGCCCACGTGTTCGTTGTTGCTTTTGCCTGACCGAGATGAAGTTGTTGATGGCCATTTTTCTCTTACTTTCTTTTGTCCTTGTGCTTATTATCAGAACTGGAGAGGATGCGACAGTGGGGCCATGCAACCTTGTCAATGCCACACTGTGCCCCCTAAGTTTGTGTCACTGCCATCTAGGACATGTGCTGGCCTCTCCTTGCGCTTTCTATGCTATATTGCGTCCTTTTTTTGTCCGCCTCCTGTGCTGCGTAATCGCTGCATCCCTTGCGCAAGTGGTGTGCACGGTGTTAAAGGATATAGGTTTGTTTTAGGATATAGAATTTATATTTTATTTTTTATATGTTTTTTTATCTTTATATGACATATTTCTTTTGTACTCCTTATATATATTGCTCATTAAGTCTCTTTAATATACACATAATATTCATAACATAGTATCAGAGCTAATGTTCTAACCCTGACCTCTAGCTCCGTGCGTCTTCCGCTGCCCCCCAGGATCAATCTCTACTCCGAGGAGGGGGCACTTCTTCTGCGGTCTTCCCTCGCCTTCTCCCGGCTTGTGCATGTTGGATCCGGGATGCCCTCGAGCCGCCGGGCTCCTCCTAATCGCTGGATTTGAGCCGCCTCGGCTTCATGTGCTTCGGGCCGGATTCTCGTCGCCCATGCCCAGCTGGATCACCTCTTCACACGCCGCCGCTGCTAGCGCACTCTCCGGGCCAGATCCTCGTTGCTCGAACACCGTGGAGCTTGAAGGCGACTGGAGATTCTTTTCTCAGTGGCCGAACGGATCCACCGGGATCTAGCGTCTCCAGGCTGGATCCGATACTCTCTGCCGCTGGGTTGCCTCCTCCCGCGCCGTTGTCACCAGCGCACTCTCCGATCTTCGTCAAGGCGGGCGCCGTCTCCCCGAATCTGAAGGCGCACCACCCAATCTGGCCTCCTCCACGCTAGATCTGGTCTGATCTGGTCGTCTCCAGCCCGTCTCTCTGGTGCCGTCATGCTCTTCCCCGCTGGCAGCTGCTCCTTTGCGGGTTTCTTTGACATCGAGACGCCACACCTCACTGCTGGCTCTACCGGATCCGGCTGGCCTCGGTCGTCACCGACGCCGCTGTCTCTACCAGATCTGGCTGGATTTAGCCAGCCTTGGCGGTGCCGCTGTCTCTACCAGATTCGGCTGGATTTAGCCAGCCTCGGCCGTCGGTTCCCTCATCACCAGCTCGTCTTCACTAGATCCTGGCCGCCGCCTCCGCCCATGGCAGCTCCTTCTCTGCCTTGGCTTCCCCGACTACACAGCCAACGTCGCTTCTCGCTTACTCTCTATGTCGGCTTTCCGTGTCGCCGGGTGACGAGGGCTTTTCAGGTCGTCGCTGCCTCTCCAACTCGCTGACATGGTTCATGCCCACGTGAGGGAGAGATGGAGAGAAAGAAGCAGGGAGGGGATGGCTCTGAGGCACTGAGCTATGCAGTCTTTAGTAGTCCTTTTTTCTAGGGGATCGACGACGCGTGTCTTGGGCTTCATTGTCAGCGTAGGGACAAGAGGAGTCTTTAGTCTTGGTGTTACTACTGCTAGTATTTGTTGTTGAGTTTTTTTAAGTCTTTTAGTTCATCTTGAGTTTTCCGTTGCGTACATTCAAGTCCATAGTTTTCTATCTTCTACTTCGTCTAAGCCGTGCGAGTTCACAAATTTCTGTGTCAGTTAGTCGATTGCTTTGTTAGTCCATCTTTTAGGATTTTGTATGGTCCTTTTCATGGTAGCAACCGTCGCTCTTCTCTTTGAGCTACGTGCAGGTCGTAGAAATTATTATGATACCGCCGCTTTTCTTTGAGCCGCTGCCCCGATCTTTTAATGTAACACCTGGGCCGGATGCAACCCAACCTGGCCCACGCAGATGCCCCATAAAAGAAGGCCAGAAGGGGGAGGAAGCAAATGCCGATTTGCTTCTATCGTCGTGCTTGCCCAGCTGTCGCGTCTCCCCTACGGCTACCTCATCGTTGCCCATGCGTCATGCCACCGCCACCCCTCAGGCGCTGCCGCTGAGCGCCGCCCCCTTTGTTGCTGCATGCACCGTCGCCTCCACCCTCGCGTGAGCCTCCGTCGCTCTTCCTTTTTGCGCGGTTGCCGCCCTCGCTTCGTCTGCACTGCCACCGATGGAGAGGAAGCCGACGGCCTGCCGCCTCTAGCCGTGTCGTGCTTGCTCCCGTGCCCCCAACGGTAGGCGCCGCCGCTCCTCCAGCCGCGCCTTACCTTCCCCACGCGCCTGCTCCCGGCGTCGCTTCGTGCTTCTGCTTGCTGTTGCCGCGGTCGCCCTCCTTGCTCCCCTCGGCCGCCTAGGAAGGATGGGAGGAGCCTGCCAACTGAGGGAAATGAAGGGGAGGGGTGGAGGCGACCACCCAAGTGAAGGGGGAAGAAGGAGAGCCATCTGGTTGAGAGGAAAAGAAGAAGAGGAAAGGGAGAAGAAAAGAAGGGACTGCTGGGAGGAAAGAAAGGAATGGAAAGAGAAGAAAGGAAGAGGAAAAAGAGAAAGAGGAAAAGAAAGGGGATGGCTGATCTGACGCTCGATCCGCCAAATCCAGCCAAAACAAGGGGGAAGGGGCCCCAATCCGGTCAGTCGGAGTTAGGGTAATGCCTCGATTCCTTCTTCTTACTTGGTTATTGAGTTTTATAGAGATCAAATTATCGATTAGCGAGACGAATGTATACAATGAGTAGAACACAGCTAGTAATTGGAATTTGTATGCAGTGCAGCATTGTGGCCGTGTGTGCGTAGAGCTAGTGAAGTGTACTGGCCGTGTGGTGTTGTGTCGGTACATGCGTGGCCGATTGGTGTTCAATGAGTGATTAGTGAGTCGCTTATTAGTGAATGATTAGATCAAGCGATTAATTAGTGTATGAGGTCAATGACGAGCGACTGGTTTGTATGGACGAATTAGTATAAATTAATTAATAGAGGTAATTGCTAAAGCACCATAGAAAGCTGGAACGCCGAGTTCGGCAGAATGATTTTGGGGGCATATCTTCAAGGCAGACGTAGCCGATATGGGATAACCCAGTCATCGGGACTAAAATAAATGATTTAATTGATGTAGCCTGTAAATTGTGACAATCAGACCTTCGAGTAGAGATCGGAGTTTAGATGGCAATCATAGTAACCATGAATATATGAGTAGAGTTATACAGATTTTAGATCCCGAAATAGCTATTATGTTAAGGATTAACATTGAACGCTACGGTTGTCCAACCGCTGGGATAGCGGGAAGGAGTTTGATTCAATAGTGTTGTATGTGATGGCTTTACACATAGGAACGACGCCGTTCGTCTGCGTGTATCGCTATAATGTATTGAGGATGGATGATGTTTGTACAGGTAGAGGTTTGGGTTTGGTGCCACCCACACATCGTCCGTCAAGTTAACAGGCAAGTGCATGGTAGAATAGTGGATTGTGATAAATGCTTGATATTTGTTTTATGCCATGTTTTATATCATTTTATGAAATGATATCACTGCTTGTCTGATGATTATACTGTGATGAGAGAAGCTTATGGTTGATTGTTATGTTGAACGTGTTGCGTCGCGCTGTGCACTAGTACCAAAGACCAACTTCGCGTAGGCATCCCGCATGTACTGGGATAAAGACCTACTTTGCGTAGGCATTTCACAGTAGTGGGAAGATAAAGATCTATTTCGATAGGCACTCCACGGGAGTGGAATTTGTGTAGAGTTGATTGTGAATGCTGAAAGGATGTTGTATCATTTACTTTTATCATGACATGAGTTGCACGAGCCAAGCCGGTGACAAAGTCATGTAACTATTCCGGTGAGGTCGGTGAGAAAGATACATGACTAATTCAGAGTGCTCACGAATAAGGCCTACTGATGTAGGCGCTCCACAGGAGTAGAGTTTGTGGCCTGTATGAAAAAGTGTGGGGGCACGAGTGGTTCACCGACGGGTGAACACTCAGCTTTACTGATATGAGCTTAGCAGATGCGTGTGGATATGGCATTGCATTGCATTGTATTGCACTGTATGGAAGAAACTGGTGACAGTGGAACGGTTGTAGACTTTATGTTGTAAGATATGTGATTTATTGATAGTTACAAGGATTATTAAATTTCTTTTATTATTGCCACTATTTTATTATGTGCTTGTTGAGTCTTCGGACTCATTCTTACTTTATTGTTGTTCTTTTAGATGACTATTGAAGGCGACATGTACAGACGGGATTAGCATAGTTATTCCACGTACAACAATAATTTATATAACACCTTTAGTCGACAAGTTTAAACTTTGATGGCATGATAGGTAGTTAGTATTAAAAGCATGTCATAATAAGAATTATTTAACCTTGCATAGCACATAAGTTCCTTTTGGTAGTTAGCAAATTTATACCTCTGCTCCTGCGCCTAGTGTCAAGTCTATGTCTTTTGCCGTTTGGTTGATATTAAAATAAAAGGTTGCTGCGCAAGACCAACGGCAAAAGTTGGAATTAGTAGCATCATAGAGTAAGTGGTAGCACTTTGGGCTCAGAGAAGGGGCCGGGGTGTTGCATTTAAGGCCGTCGTGTTTCTTCTGCAATGCGCTTCTATTGTGTTTCTTGTGCAATGCGCCGTCGTAGTCTTGGGCTTCGGTCTGCTTTATGGGCTGCCACCATACTTTATGGGCTACCGCATGACTTCGGATGGTGATCTTCTATTTTTGACACAATTTTCAAGAGCCGTATGCTACGACGATATTTACAAGACTTGGATTTTGGATTTTTCCTATTTTAATGTCAACTCTTTCAAATGCAATACTATTGCATACACTTTGCATTTAGGGGGGTGTTAAGGATAGAGTTTGTATTAGGATATAGAGTTTGTATTCTATTCCTTATATGACTCCTTATCTCTATATGGCATATTCCTCTTGCACTCCTTATATATATTGCTTATTGGACCTCTTCGATATACACACAATATTCATAACACACGGCAGCATCTTGGGTCACAGTGGCACAAGAGCAAATCCAACCATGCCAGAGTTGCCGTTGTTTCCATCATGCGATGCCATTGACCATGCCATCCCACGGTATACATGATGATATTCAGCAAATGCCTACGATACCCAAACAATGGATGTGAATTTTGGTTCTAATTGCCTCATTTTTTAATACATTTTAGCTCTGCTAACTTTCTTTGGCCTTACTAGATTAGCATTTTCAGTAGAAGTTAGAGAGTTTGAACAGCAGTAGCTCATTTATTACTAGGCATTTTTAGTGGCATTTTTTGCAACAACGGGTACATTGTCATTTTCAAAACTTTTCCCGATAAACCTTAAGCTTAAGCTAGGTAAAAAAAAAGGTTCTCAAGCTTTGATATTTGGGTGTCTCAATGCTATGCTTTTCTAAATTCTTTATATTTTCCCTATTCTGCCTAGAATGCATGCATTTAGGGAGATGTGTAGTGACTTTGTGTAAACCATATGCTTGGTGCAAGGGCACCATGCCTGGCTGACTATCAAATTGTCAACAATTTTTTTCTCTGAAAAATGTGAGAATGTGGTCTATACATCAACCAACAAACCCTTAGAAATTTGAAGTGCAAACTTGGCTGGTGTTGAGAGATTAAAAAACAAAACTTTGTTGCACATTATACCTCTTGTTTCATTTTTCATTTTCTTGGTAATTTGTGATCTGTGTGACTTACACTGAGATTTCAGAAGACAATTACTCCAATAGTGGAGATGCCAATATATAGATAACCACATGGACCATATGGGCCTTGATATAATTAACACCCCCATTCAAACTCAAGGTGGAAGCAGAGGTTCTGAAGCATTGAGTTTGAGCAAGTGAAGCCGATGTTGCTCTCGAGTTTATGTTTTAGTGAAAAAATTTATCACTTACAGTTCTGAGGGCACATACTGAAGAGCAATTGTTTTCTGATGATAATGAGACCGAGTAAAGAAGGCATCAACGCTAATATACTTTGTAAGTTAATGCTTCACAGGATCATTGGCAATCTATATGGCTTCAGTATTGTCACATAAAAGAGGTGTAGGGGCATCACAAGAAATACCAAAATCTGCTAACAACCATCGAAACCATACAATCTCTGAAGTGGTAGTGGCAAGTGCTCGAAGTTTTGTCTCTGTACTAGAACAAGATACAGCCGCCTGCTTCTTAGACTTCTATGCAAGAGGAGAAGAACAAAGAAGAATGTAATAACCTGTGATAGAACGACGATCTGTTGGATCACTCGCCCATGTGGAGTCCGAGTAAGCATGAAGCTGAAGTGGACTTTCACAAGCATAGAACAAACACTGAGAAGATGTCCCCCTTAAGTACCGTAGTACATGAAGCAAATATCCAAAATGAATAGAAGCAGGAGCACTCACAAACTGACTCAGAATATGAACCGCATAGCAATATCAGGTCTAGTAACAGTGAGATAAACAAGGTTGCCCACAATATGCCGATATCGAGAGGGATCTTCAAGTGGTGTACCATCAGTAGGATGAAGTTGTAAATGAAGATCCATAGGTGTCACTACCGTTCGACTATCTGTAATGCCAGAACGAGCAATAAGGTCTTGTATGTATTTGGACTGAGAGAGATAGTAGCCCTTTTCAGAATGCAACACCTCAATTCCTAATAAATAACTGAAAGGACCCAAATCAGACATCTGAAATTGCTCACTAAGTTGCTTCTTCACATGTGAATTGTGTTCCACATCATCTCCCGTAATCAACATATAGAAGAAGCAAAGTACGTCCACGTGGAGAGAGATGAATAAATAGAGCAGGATCATGATCACTAGGTGAAAACCCAGGAGCCTGTATCACAGATACGAAGCGCTCAAACCAAGCACGAGGAGCCTGTTTAAGATCATATAGAGAACGACGAAGGTGACAAACATGACCAGGAGGAGCATCAACACCTGGGGGTCACAATGAAGAAAATCATTCTGAACATCCATTTGAGAGATGGTCCAAGAAGAAGTAGTAGCCACTGCAATGAGAGTACAAACAGTAGTCATATAAGCAACTGGTGCAAAGGTCTC
The DNA here is from genome assembly GCA_036346265.1 of Melocanna baccifera. Classification (NCBI taxonomy): domain Eukaryota; kingdom Viridiplantae; phylum Streptophyta; class Magnoliopsida; order Poales; family Poaceae; genus Melocanna; species Melocanna baccifera. The sequence goes on from CM070695.1 coordinate 17,799,276, forward strand.
ATCATAATCTCAACCCTAAGTTTGCTGAAAGTCTCTAGCAACAAGACGAGCTTTATATCTCTCGATAGAACCATCATACTTAGTCTTAATTTTGAATACCCATTTAGATGTAATAGGCACTGCATGTGACAGTAATGGAACAAGATCCCAAGTGCCTGTACGATCAAGGGCAGCAAGCTCCTCAGACATAGCAAGCTGCCATTCCAGAATATTAGGAGCTTCCTGGTAAGTGGATTGTTTATCAACAACGGCATTCACACGTGGAAAATCATACTTGTCAGCCGGACTAATAGCAGTACGATCTCGTAGATTATATCTTGGACTAACCTGTAACTCATCAGGAACAGTATGAGACTCATCAATATCATTAGAAGCATCAACATCGGTCGTATCAGGACTGGCCGTGGTGGTAGAACTAGATGGAGGTGCTGTGGGGTTTGTGGGACGACGATGGAAAACACGTGTGATAGGTGGTTTAGAATGAAATGAAGGTGGTGCAGGAGGAGGTGTAGTCTCCTGTGAAAGTGGCGTGATGGAAATAGAAGGAGCAGGAATGGGTGTAATATATGAAGAATGTGTAGTGACATCATCATTGGGTGAAATAAGAGGAAACATAGGAACGATGTGGGTTCTGTGGGAGAATATGAGGGCTGAGTAGAGGAGTTATAAAAGAAAGGACGGTCCTCAACAAAGGCCACATCACGAGAGATACGTATGCGACGAGAAGAAGAATCATAACACTGATAACCTTTATACTCAGGACTATACCCCAGAAAAACACACTCAACAGATTATGCAGTTAACTTAGTTCGCTCACGAGGTGCAAGCAAAACATAGCAAGTACATTCAAAAACTCGGAGATGATCATAGCTGGGAGAAGTACCAAAAAGAACTTCACTAGGACATTTGCCAGATAGTTTAGATGAGGGTTGTCTATTGATGAGATAGACAGCAGTAAAAACAGCTTCACCCCAAAAATGAGAAGGAACAAAAGATGAAATCAAAAGTGTGCGAGCAGTCTCTATAAGATGGCGATGTTTGCGTTCAGCAACACTATTCTGAGCATGTGCGCCAAGACAAGAGAGCTGAGCAAGAATGCCCTCAGAGGACAAAAACTGGCGAAAAGCATCAGACAAATACTCATCACCAGAGTCAGAGCGAAAAACTCTAATAGGAGTAGAAAACTGTGTGTGAACCATGCGAACAAAAGACTGGTAAATGGAACACAACTGAGAGCGATGTTTCATGAAATAAATCCATGTATATCAAGAATGATCATCATTAAAAATGACATAATACTTGTGACCACCCTTTGTAGCAAAAAGTGCAGAACCCCATACATCGGAATGAATAAGATCAAAAAGTCTAGCGGAATGAGAAACACTAGATGAATATGGTAGTTGTATTTGTTTTTCAAACTTGCAACCCTTACAATGAAAACTAGACTCAATAGGTGTATGACCTAAGCAACCTTTATTTATTAATATGGACAACTGGGATCCACAAAGATGACCATGACGATGATGCCACTGGGAGAAGGAACAGGTGGAAGACGAAGCAGCAGATGACACATGAGCTGGAGACTCAATGGAAGAAGGAAGACGCAAGGTGTCTAGGATGTAGAGGCTAGGAGCACCTCTACGGCGATGGCCAGTCCCAATCACTTTCCCGCTTCAACGATCCTGAATAAAACAAGATGAGTCATCAAATTCAACAAAACAGTTTTGGTCGGTAACTTGACCAACCGAAAGAAGATTCATGGACAACTAAGGTACAAAAGAAACATCGGGTACAGCAAAATGAGGATTGCAAAGTGAACCCTAGTGAGTGATATGACAAGATGTACCATCAGCTGTCCGAACGAAAACTCCATCAGTGATTGGCTTATAAGCGACCAACTGAGATTGATCAGATGTTACATGAAAAGAAGCCCCTGAATCAAGCATCCAAGACGACGAAGAAGCATTAACAGGCGAAGCAGCAGCAACAGACACTGAACCTCTAGAAGTGGAACCAGTACCACGAGCAGCATGACGTACGCGATAGTCAGCCAACTTCTCTGGATGATGAGAAAAACAATTATCTGGAAGATGGCCAGTCTTGCCACAATGCTTACAGGGCTCTGAAGAGGAACTTTTTGGTGCACTGATCCTTTGAGAAGCTACCAACACACGATGAGACACAGATGCAGAAGAAGACATAGACTTGAGACGTGTTTCTTCTGCAAGTAAATCAGATAATGCTTGTGCCATGGTGAGAGCAGAAGAATTGTGAAGCAATCATGTACGAATGGAATCATACTCAGCCCGGACTCCCATGACAAATCTGTAAGTAAAAAACTTTTTAATAAACTTATGTGCTGGATAGAGAACAGCTATACACTCAGGTATCATGGAAGTCAATGATCCCATTAGACGATCAAAAGCAGAGTAGTACTCATCAATGAACATATCATTTTGCTCAATTACATGAGTTTGCTGCATGAGATTATGCAAAAGAGAACCACCATCCTGAATATAGTGCTTCTTCAAGTTGTCCCACATGCCCTTAGCTGTTTTGAACTTAGAAAGAGTCATAACCATGGATTGCTTACTACTATTAACTATGGCAGCCATCACTTTTTCATCATTAATATGCCATTCTTTTACTGTAGCAGCATTACTACCATCATCCTTAAGCACATGTGGATTTTTAGTTAAGTGAAAAAGTAAACCATAGCCCTTTAATGCAGTCTCTACACAGAAAGCCCACTCTGGATGATTCTGACCATCTAGGGTGAGATTGATAACTATTGCATTTATCTGAGACATGTTGAGAAGTGCTAGGACTTGACCAACAGCAGAACAGAGAACAAATAGCAGTTACCATAGTGGGTGTTGATGTGCAGAGATATCAAGTCCGGTGATGAATATGCTCAAACTTCAGAACTGCAGCATAAATATCCAACAATAGAGGTGATGAACTCGGCTCCCCAGGCGTGGCTCCACAGCATAAATATCCAACAGAGGCACCCAACTCGGCTCCCCAGGCACCCAACTTCAGAACAGGCAGCGGCGACACAGATGAGGCGGCTCCCCAGGCACCCCGAGTGGTGGAGATCCGAGGTCCCTAGGCGGCGGCGGCCCCGGGCAGTGGGCCAACGGATCTGACGAGGCGCGACCACGCGACGGGAGGAAGAGCTGGCAGCCCGCGACTCCCTGCAGCCAGCGGATCTGACGAGGCGCGACCGCGCGACGGGAGGAAGAGCCAGCGGCCCGCGACTCCCTGCAGCCAGCGGATCTGACGAGGCGCGACCGCACGACGGGAGGAAGAGCCGGCGGCCCACGACTCCTGCAGCCAGCGGATCTGACGAGGCGCGACCGCACGATGGGAGGAAGAGCCGGCGGCCCACGACTCCCTGCAGCCAGCGGATCTGACGAGGCGTGACCGCGCGACGGGAGGAAGAGCCGGCGGCGACGGATTGATGGGCTCGTGACTCCCCCAAATGTGGCGGCGGATCCCCCAAAGCAGGCGGCGGATCCCGGCAGCGGGGCGGATCTAACAAGGAAGCGGCCTAGATGGATGTGACGGTGCCCTCATCCGGTGGATCTGAGGTGGCGCCGGCGGATCTAAGGTGGCGACCCCGGGCGGACAATAGCCGAAGGAAGCCGCGACGGGCGGCTTCCAAAAAGACGGCGGCCGACTGGCTGACTGGATTTTGGATCGTGGGTGGACTAGATTAATCCTGACCTAACCCCAATCCGTGTGCTCTAATACCATGTGACTTACACTGAGATTTCAGAAGACAATTACTCCAATAGTGGAGATGCCAATATATATATAACCACATGGGCCATATGGGCCTATAGTATATAGGCCTTGATATACTTAACAATCTGTAGTAACTTCTTTTAGTTCTCCAGAACCAATTGACTCTCAGCTTGAAATTTGATTGGACTGTAAAAACTGTGTATTTTCTACTCTTGCACTGAGTGAATAGTTTGCACTAGATTGTTTTTTTTTCAAATTTCAACAATGTCTTTACTGGGAAAAGTTTTTTTATTGCTGCCACAGTGTTCTCTAGCTACATAAAGTTGCAGGGTTTGTGCTGCTGGGGCATCTTTTGGCTTGTGCAAATTGTTTCCTGTCACATGGATGGTTATGTGTGGACTTTCTGCATGGCTCGGTTTGGTGGGTTATCCCCTAATCTACCGATACTATATATCAAACGCTAGTTATAGTTTTGTTGCTGTTTTAATTGAACTTTAGTTACTATCTACTTTTGCTAGGATTGGTTTCGATTGCTATCCTCCAGTCTACTGATATTATGTGGAATTATGAAACACTACCTATCTTTTAGTTTGTCGTGTTTATCGAACTTCAATTGCTATCTAAATTCCGGTTGATTTGGTTTAATGAGTATATGAAGGCAAGAGATCTTGTCATTAAAATTTATCCCTTTCAATATAAGAAAACCCAAAAGGTTTTGGAAATGAATGCTCCTGGGCACTCCTCTATCTACCGAATTAATGACATGTAACATAATATTACCTGTGCTATTCCTAATTGGGAATATTTTGCTTTTGCCACAAGTTGAGGCCTTATTTTCGTTTTTTTTCCAGTTCTTTTTGTGTCCTCTCTTTTTTTTTCGTTCTTCCCAGGGGTGAAGCCAAGCGGGCTTAGTAAGGATGAGCCTCACCTCCCCCAGTAGAACCCCCCTCCCCCAAGCTCACGGTGTCGTCTCTAGCCTGCTCTGGCGCCGGCTCCATTTGTGAACTCTTGAGGAAGAAAGGAAAGGTTCTTCTGTGTGTTTTTGCAATCCAAATTGGATTATCAACCCATTGGCTTTAAGAGGCCCAACAAAGCCCACCAAGACACAACAGACCAACTCACAAACCTAGCAAATATAGCAAATAGCAATGGCAATTGGATCTCATTCTTCCATTCACACAACGCAACAGAGAGGGGGGGCTGGGGGTGACCGGGCGAGGGTGCGTGCAGAACAGCAGAAGGGTGGCCGCGGGTGGCAACGCCGACGAGGGGCCGAGGGGGGATAGGCCGACAGGGGGAGACGGACCAGGCTGGATCTGGCGGCGACGCCGGCGAGGGGGGCTGAGCTGGGGCAGGGGGAGCCAGACCAAGGCGGTGACGCCGACAAGGGGCCGAGGGGGGGGGGGTAGGGGGAGTCGGGCTGGGCTGGATCTGGCTTCGGGTAGAGCTATTATAGATTTCTTTAACTTTGTTCCCCTGATAGTGACTGTTGTGAATTCATCTTGTAAAAAAAAGATGCGTTGATTAAAAAACATCATAAGGTCATGTTAGAGAGCTAGAGAATGGTTTGATTTCAGCTGGGACAGGACTGCATCAAGAAGCTGGATTTGCTAGACCTGAAGATACTCGATAGGGTTTACATTTCAAAACCTTGTTTCGCATATACCAAATGTGAAAGGCAGTGGTGGATGTGCTTGAGCTTGTAAGTGAAGATGCTTGTCAAAACTCAAGTTATGGTGGAGCAGCAGGTTTGCTAAAAAAGATAGAATGCTTTGAATTTGTATTCATTATGCATTTCTTAATAATCATGTTGAGCATTACAAATGAGCTATCAATTGTTTTGCAAAGGAAGCTTCAAGATATTGTTGAAGCTATGGGCTTATTACAGAATGTGAAACCACGCTCTCAAGATATGAGGGACAATGGGTAGGAGCCATTATTTGACCAAGTCAAAAGTTTTTGTAAAACATATGAGATTGATATGTCAAATATGGAAGATTCTATTGGAATTATCGGTAAATCATTTCATCAGAAGTATAAAGTGACTCAACATCATTATTACAAAGTTGACATTTTCAATGTTACTATTGATGCAATTATGAATGAGATGAATCATCGATTCAATGAAGTTTCCTCGGAGTTATTGGTATGCATGTCTTGTCTTGATTCAAGTGACTCATTTTCTAAGTTTGATATTGATAAACTTGTTCGACTTGCTGAAATTTATGCTGACGATTTCACAGATGCTGATCGGTTCTTTTTAAGAAATCAGCTTCAAACCTTCATTCTCAACATTAGAAGAAGTGAAGAATTTAACGGATGTCATGATATATCAAAACTTGCTCAATTGATGGCTCAAACAAGAAAAGATAGAACTTTTTAGTTGATATATCAGCTTATCGAGTTGACATTGATACTTTCAGTGGCAACGACATTTGTTGAGAGTATATTTTCAGCAATGAATATTATCAAAAACATATTTACGCAATAAGGGAGCGAATGAATGGCTCAATGACTTAATGGTATGCTACACCGAGCAAGAGAACTTTAAAAGCATTGATGTTGAAAAAAATCCTAAACCGCTTTCAAGGCATGAAGTCGTATAGAATGCATTTGCCTCGTGATTCAAATTTGTCTCGTGATTCAAATTTGTCTCATGATTCAAATTAGCTTAATTATGGTATGTTTCATATAATCTAAAATTTCATTGCCATTCACAATTTTCTATTATATCACTAATTTTGATGTGTTTCATACATAGGTGACTTATCGTTACTCCTCACTCATGGCAGAATAGTTATATATTTTTAGATATGCACTTTCTATTATTGAGGTATCTACTTTGTATTTCTCTGTTTTTCATTGTTTGCCTTTGTCTAATTGTGTAATTTCCATGTGCATTTGAAATTCCATATTAGTAAAAGATTAAATTTTTGTCAACTTAATTTAAACATATAAATAGTTCGGTCCATCCTCAATTTCATTCCTAGCTTCGCCATAGGTTCTTCCGTTAGTGCATATTTCATTTCTCCATTCCAGCTACTCTTCCGTCAAGTCAGCAGTGTTTGACTGTTAAGAAATTTGCAAAAATATGAGAAAAAGATGGAAAAATACTAGAAAAATGTAGAAAAACCAGAAAATACAGAAAAAATCATGAATCACTGGTAAACAAAAAACTTCTCTTTTTTTACGAAATTTTAAGGCTCGTGTTCATAATGGAACCCTGAATTGCTCTGTATTTTCTTGTATATTTTTGAATTTTCTATGATTTCTAGTATTTTTTGATTTCTTTTTTTTAATATTTCTTAACGGTCAAACCTTGTTGACTTGTTTGAATGGGGCCCGAATGGCAAAAACAAAATACACACTATTGAAAGAATGGCAAGAACAAGAGGTTGCAAAAAGTAATGGCAAAAACGAAAACAGGGTCTCAACTAGTGGCCAAAAAACAAAATTTCCCCTTCCTAGTTTTAGCCTTCCTATTCCATGTAACCCCACTTTTCCTAATTGGGAATTGTTTTGTATGGCTATATGCCACTGCCAAGTTTCAAAATATTGTCTTATGAGGCTGACAGTATTGTCCTATTCGGACAGACCTACATGTCAGTGAGACAAATCAGTGGAAAGTACTTTTTCCAACTTGGCAGTGGTATATTAGTATATACAAGCATGGGCGGATTTATGATTTTATCATGCCTCAGGCTAGGAAGAGTCAAGGCCACTATTATCTGAGGTGAAAGGAAAAGTTACGTACTTGACTTACTTGGGTTTACCTGAACTTTGTATTGATAAATATCATATGCCTCAGGCTAGAGCCTACGCTATCCAGAGTGTGGATCCGTCCCTGTATACAAGCTTCTCCCTTTTCTTATTTAATTATTTTACTGACTGGTAGGTTGATTTTTTTAATCCCTATCCCTACTAAGCTACAGACTTTCTACTACGGTACCACCCCTAAGAAAAAGAAATCTCAACCCTCCAAGGTTGTGAAGAATTGAGGATCATGATCCAATTCACTAGATCTTACGAATATATGATCCTAAGAGACCCTACCGAAAATGATCCTAGCTATGATCTTTATCCGGACAACCATGACTACCTCCCATCGATTGTACTCTCTACTCCCAACCACCCCAGTCCCACTATCGCCCCTCGAAGAAGGGTTTTGGATTTTAGAACTGGACCAAATCCTAGAATCTGGCTGTCATGTACGTTGGTACACGACAGGGTAAATACCGTTAGAAGAGAGCAAAAAACATGGCTTAAGGAAGAAAGCACTAAGAGAATGAGGACGCTCGTCGAGAGACAGGAACTCGGGTAGGGAGGGCAGATTGGAACGTAGGGGAGAGGTATATTTACCTTATCTGGTCTGTTGTTTGATTAGAACCGAGATACAATATAGGGGCGGAGCCAAGGGGGGCTTAGTGAGGCTCAAGCCTCACCTCCCCCGGTAGAACCCCCCGGGAAGCTCACGGTCGCTCCTCACCCCATGCACTGGCCTCTAGTTACTAAGCCCACTAGTTTTAGGCCCAACAAAGCCCACCAAAACACAACAAACTCACAAATCACAAATCTAACACATAGCAATCTCAATTCGCACAAAGGCAATAGAAAGGGGGCTGGGGGAGACTTGTCGCGCGCCGAACAGTAGAGCCGCAGAAGGGTCGGATCTGGAGACGACACCGGTGAGGGGGGCCGAGCCGGCAGCGAAGGGAGCCGGACTAGGCCGGTCCGACCAGATCTGGCGCCTGGCGGCGACATTGGCGAGGGAGCAGAACGCCGGAGTGGAGGGGGGAGGCTGGATATAGGGAGCAGAGTGCCGGAGCGGAGGGGGGAGGCGGGGAGCAGAGGCCGGGCGGGTGGAGCGGAGAGGGAGGCTGGAGGCGGGGAGTGGAGGGGGCAGGGTGGGAAGCCAGGAGCGGAGGGACGGGGAGGCGCCGAGGTGGGCTGCGGAGAGAAATAGGGGACCAAGGAGCTCAGCGCTTCAGTGGATTGAAATAGGGGGAGGCGGTGAGCCGTGAGTAGAGTTGGTTGGGCGATCAGTGAAATAGGCTAATAGGGGAAGGGCGGAGCCCGAGCGACCGGTAGGCCGTGAGTAATTTTTTTAGTAATAGCATTGTAAGTAATTTATTTTCTTATAATCTTTCTTATCAATTTAGTATTTTTACAGTTTAGAGTTTGAATTTTTAGATTCAATGTATATAGATAGTTTAGTCTTTATAATTAATTCATTATAGATTTGTAATTCATTGTAGATGTATATAGATAGTTTAGTCTTATAATCTTTCTTATCAATTTAGTATTTTACAGTTTACAGTTTGGATTTTTAGATTCAATGTATATAGATAGTTTAGTCTTTATATTTAATTTATTATAGATTTGTAATTCATTATAGATGTATATAGATAGTTTAGTCTTTATCAATGTAATTTTTATAGCTTTGTACTGATAAAAATTAATACTTTATTTATACATTTTGCTATAATGGAGAAACAAACTTTGTGTAACTATTTTGCAAGCAATTCAAGTAGTTCTCGTCCAATCGATGAGAGTACAACTCAACCAAAGAAGCTTCGACTAGATTTTAATCCAAATGAAATTATTGCCGATCCGGCGCTTCGCATACCAATTGAAGATTATGCTAACGAAATTAGAGATCAAGTGAGAAGAGCATATTTATTGAATGGCTCTACTCAAGTAATTGGATATTCATTTCCACGGACATTGGATGGCAAACAGTCGTGGTGCTTTCAACAATCATGATATAATAAATTCGATTGGTTGAAATATAATGTGGAAAAGAATGCCGTTTTTTGTTTCTATTGTTTTCTTTTTAAGAAACCGGCACAACTCAATACATTTGGAAGTGATATATTTACAAAGGTTGGATTCTCTCGTTGGAAGATTGCTTTATGTGCTTTTAATAAATATGCTGGTGGTACAAATAGTTTTCACCCTATTGCAATGGGTCTTTGTGACGACTTCAAGAATCAAAGGTCAAGTGTTTCATATTATCTAAATTTTTATTGCCATTCATAATTTTCTATTATATCACTAATTTTGATGTGTTTCATACATAGGTGACTTATCGCTACTCTGCACTCACGACAGAATAATTATATATTTTTGGATATGTGCTTTCTATTATCGAGATACCTACTTTGTATTTCTTTATTTTTTATTATCTGTCTCTATCCAATTATGTAATTTTTGTGTGCATTTGAAATTTTATATAAGTAAAAGACTAAATTTATGTTAACTTAATTTAAATTTATAAATAATTTATCCCCTTAATTTTATTCCTGACTTCACCAACTCATACAATACATCCTTACATAGAGGATGTTTTCCTGCTGTGGACTCACGAATCCTATTTCCATCGCTTTCCGAACGGACCACGAACTCTATCTCTAAACAAACTATTCTACTTCCTCGAGTCTATCTTGGATGTGTGTACTACTGGTGGCAGACCTCCACCTGGTTGCTGCTGTCCGTGTTGACAGGCTGGTCGCACATGCACATGTCACCGGCCATTTTAGGGAAACCAGGTGGTAACAGGCTAGAATTTTTTTTATTGTGTAATTCCGACGTTAAGATGTTTGAAAGATACATAGTAAACACTAAATACATATTCCATTCAAAATAGTGGTCATTTGGCCGTGAACAGGCCAAAACAGTACCGGACCTTTGTGGACGGCCTCTAAAGAGCCCGGTGGACACGACAAAACTGTTATGAAACCTCGAATGCTATGATGTAGGTAAATACCGAAACCACCTATAACAGATTTAGACTATAAATAGATACGTCTATGTACAACAAGAATAGATCTGAAATTAATAAATACTATATTCTAGTGCTTTCTCTCACAGGGATTGATCTGTGCTATTCTTGTTGATTGATTGCGTGGATTTGCATTGGTGATCGTTATTTCTCAACACGTTATCAGCACGTATCGCTCTACAATGTGCAACATATGCAAACCTTAAAAAGCAATATATTACGTATTGCAATTTCATAGATCAATTTAGATCGATATTAAATTTGTTTGCAATGTCATGATTAGATCGATCATGTATTAGTTGATTCTAGTATTAGATTGATCTATATTTTGTATGCATGTTTATTCACTACTGCAAACCCATTAGATCAAATAGCTAGTCTCTAAATCGGTTTGCTAGAATTAGATCAAACTCGGGTATGATTTCAATTAACAAAATCTGGCAATGGATTGGCACCATGAGCACGAATCCGGCTGGAAGTCGCCATCGGGGCCCGCTGAAGCCGTTCCCACACTCGGTGTCGTCGGTCGTCTCCCGAAGACGCTCTTGGCGCCCCACCCAAGCCAAGAGTGAAACCAAAGCATGCCGGGTTCAAGGGTGAAGCTCATCCGAGTGATCACGCAAGCTCGACGGAGCTCAACTGCCAAAGCTGGGGAGCTTGAGCTCCTTGAGCCTCTATGGAGGGGCTGGTCCAGGTGCGTGTGTCGTCTAGGGTTTAAAAGGGAGGAGCAAGGGGTGAGTTGGATGGCGACGTAGCAGCAGCGGACAGGCAAAGTGACGTGAGCTTGATGGCGACGCACCCTATCGCTGACGCCCCGCCGCCATCCTTGAGAATCTAGGCATGCACGCTCACGGCAAGAAATGGGATAGAGCCTTCTTGATTTAGAGCATCCGGTTCTTGTGCCGCTTGTTTCACCAAGTATCCAGTTTGCCCGTGTTAGATTACACTTTGGTTGCATGTTTAGTTTTAATCGAGTTTATTCTGTGGACCACATGTTCAAATGGACTGAACACAATTAAATCCACGGAATAATACACTTATAAGTGGTATTAAGTCTTCTCTTCTAAAAAAACTAGTTTAATGAGTGGAGTTTCTTTTATACGTTATGCCTTTTTTTTCACAAACAATGTAGAACTACTTCTAACAGCCTACATGCATGCCCATTCGTCAGTCGTCAGAAGTTTAGAATCTCGCCTTTATACGTTATGCCTTTTTTTTTCACAAACAATGTAGAACTACTTCTAACAGCCTACATGCATGCCCATTCGTCAGTCGTCAGAAGTTTAGAATCTCGCATCTCCTCCAACAGCAAGCAAAGCAAAACACAGAACACACTGCCGAGAAAGCAAAACACAGCACGCACTGCTTTTCTCTTTACACTGTATCCAAGCAAATAATGGAGTGTCTACGCAGGGACCTCACTCATCTCGATCGCTAGTCTATAAACTGATTAACAAGACCAATATAATCAAACCACATCGGCATCATATCATATATCGCTCTCCATCTTTCTTTAATCCATTCTCTCTGCTACGAGGGCTTGTGCTCCAGCGACATGAGGGTGATGAGAGATCATCAAGATGGCGTCGTGCAGAGCTACCTTCACACAGCTCAACACAGATAATTCAGACACTTAATCAATCAAACTACTAACACACGCTTTTCCCCTTTGGATATGTATTTAGCTTCTTCGGTAAATTCATTATCACGAAAGACGAAATACTGAATAGTGAAAAAAAAGCAGAAGCTAGAAACTGAAGCCGAAAAAAAGCCGAAACGAGCGGTGCCTTACTCTTATATTGGAGCAAAAACTAAATCTCTCTTTTCTTGCAACTAAAAAGTGCACAGATCTAGCTAGAATATAATGTATTTCGTTGCATATAGTACCAATTACTAAGCTTCGATCCCTAAGAATAAATGGATACACAGGCACCCTTCCAACCTCAAAGCCGCCGCTTAACAGGCAGGTCTGTTGGGACGAGAGTATTTGATAACACAGTGAGTATCACAGACGCTTCTATTCACAACACATCTGTGATAAATCTTACATCACAGATGGTTGGTGTAAAAAATTATTTGTAATAAGTAGGTCATCATTGATGGTTCTTACCATCAGTTGCAACATAGACGCCCATACTAATAAAACTGTCTGAGATAACTGTGCTACAACTTAACACTGACGGATTCTGTAGAACCGTCGATGATGAAACATCCAGTATAACTTTCTCTATAGTAATATCGGTCAAAATTATTTCCAACAAAGCAAAACAGAGCACACACTGCCGGCAAAGCAAAACACAGCACACAGTGCTTTTCTCTTTACGCTGTATCCAAGCAAAGAAGGGAGTGTCTACGTAGGGCCCTCACTCATCTCGATCGCTAGTCTATAAATTGATTAACAATTACCAATATAATCAAACCACATCGGCATCATATCGTATATCACTCTCCGTCTTTCTTTAATCCATTCTCTCTGATACGAGGGCTTGTGCTCCAGCGACATGAGGGTGATGAGAGATCTTCAAGATGGCGTCGTGCAGGGCTACTTTCACACAGCTCAACACAGGTAACGCAGACAATTTTAATCAATCAAACTACTAACACACGTTTTTTTCCCTTTGGATATGTATTTAGCTTCTTCGGTAAATTCATTATCACGAAAGTTTCGGTAGTGCAGAGTCAGTATCAACTACCCTAAGATTTTGGTAAATATAACCCCATTCTTTTTTAAGTGACACCATAGAATACATGCCATCAAACTTTTAAATTTTGATCACTAATATATTCAAAACTATCTAGATTAACTAATAAAAACTAATCATTAAATTGTTGTTAAAAATATTTTGATAATATTATAGTTTTATTATTATATAATAACATAAAGTTATAAAAATAATGGTGAAAGTCACATATTGTGTCGTAGACATAAAAAGTCAAAAATATCACTTAAAAAAGAACAGGAAGTTCCAAATACCCTGTTGATGTAAATGATACAAATATTTCGAACCGACCTGTAGGCTACCTAACTTCTTGTGCCATGCAACATTTTTTGGTTTTCTGTATAGTGTCAGCAAAGGGCACGATGTTAGTAAACTCCAATGTCAGTATGCTAACAAGTTTATAAAAATGGCATATATTGCATATTTCTGTTCTTTATAATTTTTGCAATCAAAATTTACTTAAATCATTACAACTAGCTGAATTCAAATATCAGTATAATATTATAAAAATAGTATATATTGCATATTTGTGTTCTTTATAATTTTTGCAATCAAATTTTACTTAAATCATTACAACTAGCTGAATTCCCTTGTGTAACTGCGCGGCCAAATACTATAATATATATGTTTACATTTAAAAATAGAGTTGTATTTGTTAAACAACTCCCATGCGTGTGATTAAAAATATATTTGTATTTCTTATACAACTGTAACAACCCTGTATATATCTTATCGATCTCCACGATATAATCCAGGACTACCATAATCGATAGTGTATATATTTTTTTCCTTTTCCACCGATTAAGGTGGTAATTTCTAGCTTTGAGAGTGAATTTGGTGGTTTTTCTTTTCTTTTAACATAATATATATTTTATTGGAGAGTTACAAATATTTCTGTTGGAAAGTGTATGTAACATGGGACGAGATGCTACTTCAAGATACTGAAAAAAGATAATAGGTATGTTCTTTTTTGCTGCGGCATATGACTTTTGGCTGTGGTTTGTGTCTTTTGGGTTGTTTGTGAGAGAGATTATAGAGTAACAGAAACTCCTGTGCGGTTTTTGCCGATATAAATGAAGTCGCTATAGTATATACTATAATTAACTAGTAGATCCGTCCTGAAAAGACACTTCATTTGAAAGCTAATTACTGTAGAAAAGTCAAAAGCCGGAAACTAAAAGCTGTAAAGAACAGGCCCATTACGTATGTTCATCAATTTCAGTTTGGCAAATTCGATGTGATTTTATCTTTGGTTTTCAAAGAAATTTTTTTAAATGGTTTTGGAAGAACTAAAACCGTATCAACTACCAAATACTCCCTCCATTGATTTTTATAAGACACGATTTGACTTGGTACGGTCTCCTAATTTGAACTTTGATCATATATTTCTTTTACTATGTACTGTACATACTATGAAATGGTGATAATAAGAAAGTATTTTCAAATAACGGTATCACTTTTGTATCTCATGGTATATATTGTTGGATTACAATTGTTGGTCAAAATCACAAATTTTGTATCTTGAAATACGTGTACGCCATATAAAAATCAATGAATGCCAATTAGCCACATATTCCAGTGAATCTGGTTCTGTTAGGTTTGATATGTTCAATTCGGTGAAAACAGATAGATGCCAGGATTTACATGTTACTGCATAAGTATGGCTTTCAAAAAAGTGTTGCGTAGCTCGAGTGAACATTCACCTTGAGTCCCTGACCCAACCAGTCATTCAACTGAATAATAAAGTTTGTGGTGCATCAATACAATAATAAATTTTGTGGTGCATCAATAGAATACTCCGTCGCCTACAGTGACAATACCATGAATTTTCCGCAGTGTGACTTACAGTATATCACTAGAAATTTCGTTATTAGTTCAAGATGAACCCAAAGCTGTATGCTGTGTGTCTGCTTAGCTGAGAGTATAGTATATAGGGTTTGCTCGGCTTGAAAAATTGGCTAATCTTGGTATAGGTTGAGCCATCGTGTGATTAGTCATTCTACTCTATTAATTCTTCATTTTTCATGTTAGCATCGTGGTTTGTGACTAATGGCGTGGTGATAACGCTCGTTTAGCAAAATCAAATAAAATAATGTGATGCTAAACCAGACATATTCATCAAACCAAACACCCAGATAATATACTATATTATTAAAAAAGGGAAGCAACCATATTAATTTTAAAGAGCTAGAAATTATCATGTTAATTGAAGGAAAAAAGAAAAAGTTTTAGACGGCTTATTTTGATGGATCTAAATTATAAAGAAGTAAATCAATCAAATGTACATATGAGAACTGTTACAGTTGTATAATAGAATAGATACAAATTCATCTTCAATCATCATCATTAGAGTTGGATAACAAATGCAGCTCTATTTTCAAATTCGAACATGCGTGTTGTAGTATGTAGTTATGCAATTGCTTGGGGAATTTAGCTAGTTAATAGTATCTCAGAGTCACGTCTATTGTACATTGAACTGAAGATTGCCCCAGCCGAATCAATTCTCTTTACTTTTTTTTTCAATTATTTAATGGTGCTTAATTTATGTATCAGCTCATTGGCGCGTGCCCAACAACTATGGAATGAGTGGGAGATCCAGTGCCTCGTGATGGCGAGCTTCTCCCTGCAGGTCTTCCTCCTCTCGTCAGCGGGCTTCCGCAAGCGCTACAACTCCAGCGTGCTCAGTGGGTTGCTGTGGCTCGCCTACCTGATGGCTGACTACGTCGCAACCTACGTCCTCGGCCGCCTCACGCTCCTCGTGGGTGACGACCCGCGCAGCCAGCTGGCGCTCTTCTGGGCGCCCTTCCTGCTGCTCCACCTCGGCGGGCAGGAGACCATCACGGCCTTCTCCATGGAGGACAACGCGCTCTGGAAGCGCCACCTGCTGAACCTCACCACCCAGGTGGCGATGGCCATCTACGTCGTCGGCAAGCAATGGCGAGGAGACAAGTTACTGTTGAAATTAGGCCCAAGGTCTATTTTCTATAATTCCAAAACACGCAAGGTTTAGTACCATATTGCTTACGCAAAGTGGGGGAGACCAATTTATAATGTGGAGTCCATCCCACTCCTTGAATTATGGAAGTGGATGGTGGCTTTGGCTAAACACACATGCGCGCACGCACGCGCGCGCGCGTATTCACGTATTTTCGCGTGAAAATCGCGTGAAAATGTGACTTGCGACGCGCGACCGCGCCGTGACGTGGTGCGCCACTTGGCAGACCATGTCCACCTTGTTTTTGCTAAACCTTGTACCGTTTCTCTCTTTTTTTTACTGGTCATGAGACTGTTTATTTTTCGGTTTGAATACGAGCAGTTACCAGTGAATAATGGAGTCAGTTACCAGTGAATAATGGAGTCAGTTACCGGTGAATAATAGCGCTAGTTACCGGTAAATAATAGCGTCAGTTACTAGAGAGTAATTGAGACGTCTATAAAAGGCCTGGAGACGTCCAGGTTTGAACTGATCTCCTTCACTCCTTTTTCCCATTGTCTTCTTCCACTCTTGTACGAAGTGTTGAGCTATCGAACCTCGTCGACCTTTCTTCTCAGTGTGCACCGGGAAGAGAGGAGAGCGGGATCTCCGAACCATTGTCGCAGAGAGAACCTGCACGGGGCGGCAATAAGGTTTCTGGGCAGCGCATCTGCGCGACCGCTCCTACTACATCCTGCACTGCGTCAAGTCTTCACTGCATCACGCCTGCGCTGCTTCCTGTTCTTCATCAAGCCCAACAGTAAGTCGTTCGTGTGATCGTACGACTTTGATACTATATTTTTCTTGTGTTTATTCCGAAGTATGATGAGTAGCCTACTGTTAGTAGTTAGTTGTGCATCACTAGTATATTGTTTTTATCTCCTACTAAAACTTGAAATTAAAATATTACCTACATATTCAACAGCTACTTGTGGCTCCCATGGTGCTTATGTTCATCTGTGGGACAGTCAAATATGCTGAGAGAATATGGGCACTCAGGGCAGCCGGCGCAAGGGCACCCGGAAGTAATTCTATTGCTAGTCTTGTTTTTCGCGCCTCCAGTCAAGCAGGATCAGAAGTGATGACCCGTTATAGGAGTCTGGTTAGTATTAGTTCAGACAAGCAAGACAAGAATATTGAGCGCATCCTGGAGGCGGCCTCCCGTGACTTCCGAGTAAGCTTGGATTTTTTTATGGACGTGACCCCTTCAAACGTAAGAGGTTTTGGATACAAATATATTGAGATCAAGGATGCTTTGAAGGAGCTTCGATCTTCACAGAATCGAGATGGCGTGGCATACAAGTTGGCTGAGATACATGTCTCTTTGATCCATGACTACATGTACACCAAGTTTGGAACAGTTCGATTCCAAGCCCTTGGCCCAATCATGGGCGCACTCCAGTGGCTCGGCGCTCTTGGCCTAACCTCCGCAGCTCTTGCGTTGTTCGCGAGGGCCATGGCGCGGTCAGCCAATAGCTATAGTGGAGCCGATGTTACCATACCTTACATATTACTTGTCGGCGCCATCATACTGGAGATATCCTCCATCTTCATTGCATTGACCTCATCATATTGGGCAGGTCCCAGCGTAGCCAAGCACCTCCATCCAGAAAGCGGAGGGGAGTGGTCGGGGAAGCTGGCACAGTACAACATGGTAGATGGATGCATCCAGGAGAAACAAGAACTGGCGTGTTACGACGGGCGATGCGCTGGATCGGCATCAAGCGAGACACCACGCATGTCGCCGTCTCTCTTGAGTTAAAGAAGCTGCTCCTCAATCAACTGCTTGAAATAGCGACCACTCCACGTGGGCTGGAATGGGACTTCACCAAGTTCCAAGGCCAGTGGGCTCTGTGGGCGGCTCAACCGGCTTCTTCACCCGACAGTGCAGCTCAACCTGCTCCTTCCCCCGAAAGTGAAGCTCAACCTTCTTCTTCCCCCGAAAGTGAAGCTCAACCTTCTTCCCCCAAAAGTGCAGCTCAAAAGGCACTGTCCACTAGCAGGATCCAAGGGTTGGATTTTGTGTCCAGTGCCATTCTTTGGCACTTAGTTACGCACATATGCTTGTTGGCCGACGGCCCCGAGGTCACAAGCCCAAGCAAGGAGTTGTCGAATTACATCATGTATCTTGTCGCAAAGCATAACATGATGGTTGATAGCGACGGGCACATCGTGATGAATAGAAGTCGAAGGGAGGTGCTGGAATCTGGTTTTCTTGACCAGCTTCATCATGAGGGCTTCATCCAGAAACTCCGCCAAGGTGACTTGGAATATCGATCTCAACCTATGTCTGTTTTTCAGGAATCCCGTGCACCTTCCACAGCTCGCCGTTTCTGTGTGGAGTTGCTTAAGATCCAAGAAGCCAAAGATCGATGGGACCTGATCGCTGCGGTATGGATGGAGATGCTTTGCTACATGGCACTTAATTGTGGAGCTGGGTTCCACGCCAAGCACCTGAGCACCGGCGGAGAGTTCGTCACACAAGTCAAGATGGTCCTCTTTATTGTAGGCCTGCCTTTTCTTAGGCAATCTTCTGGGGGAGTTGTATTACCGTTTGACATGTGATTTCATGTAATGAATGTTAATATGCTCTGTTAGTAATTATGAAGATCTTTGTATCATTTTTATATTTATAAACTTTTGAATAATATGTTATTACATTCTTTAAATAAACTAATCACTTATATTGATTAATCAACAAGCATGAGACTTTTTTACAATTATAAGGAAGACACGCACGCACACCACCACACACTGAAGCTAGTGAATCCGTAATCTCACAAAGTTCCTACGGAGATGTATTCATGTGTGCATAATGATGTGCATTAAGATTTGAACTTTGGTGGGTAAAGTCATATGCACATAACTCCACCATCTCACAAAGAGGTAGTTCTCTCATGTGACTTATTTTTGAAACTCTTTATTTATTATAATGTTGTTTTAAATGGTCCCTAATCTTATATGATTATAGGGACATTTATGACTTACATATCAGCACTGATTGACTAATGTCCAGCTTATACGGAGCATCCCGTTCTTGCAAGGCTTGCTTAATGTTTTCACCTATATTTGTCTTAGTTTGCATGCATGCATCCATGGTCATTGACCACCCTAAAATCTTGTTTGTAACACAAGGATTTCTCTTATTCCTGCTGCTATCAAACTATTTCTTTAGAACACGGGATTTTTAAACAAATTTATATAGAAATTGAATTGTTTTATACGAAATATCTGCTAAAATTTTGTGTTAATAAAATTTTCACAAAATTTGTATGGGATTTCTACATTCCAAACGGACCTAAAGTGGAACCACTCGGTCCAACAGTTGGTTGGTCCAACCCGCCCGGTTAGAGAGAGAGGCCGACCCAACTGTCGACACTCCGCCGCCTCCCACGGCACCGCAGCCGATCCTCCCCGATGAGCTCCTAGAGGACATCTTCCTCCGCCTCCCCACCACGGCTGACCTCGCCTGCGCCTGCGCCATTTGCGCCACCTTCCGCCATATGATTGCCGACCCCTCCTTCCTTCACCGCTTCCCCTTCCCCTTCCCGTGCTCTCCCCTCCTCGACTTCCTCTGCGCCCACTTCCACCCCACATAGCCGCACCACCCCTCACCAGGCCGCCCGCGGCCTCGCGCACACCATCGGCTTCACCTTCTCCTTTGTTAGAGTTAATCTTGTTTTAGTAGGCTTAGTTTATTTTTAGAGAGTTTGTTTCGTATTTACAAAGTATACTTATAGGAGTAGAGAAAGGAAATAGGAATCCAAGTAGGATTATGAGTCGGAATCCAAGTAGGATTATGAATCCGAGTGCTAGGCTTAAAATTAGCTTATATAAAGCACAATAGTCATGTAATTGAGGCAACAGAAAACGAGAGAAGAGGAAGAGAAATAAGAAGAAAAGAGAGAGCGGTTGGTGCTCCGGAAAAGTATATCATCGTGTGCAAGAGATGAGCGGGAGTAAAATTCTAACAAGTGGTATCAGAGCGTGTTGATCTTGGTGGTGCTTGAAGAATATGAGCGAGAAGGCGAAGGCCCAGGGTCGGCTAATCTCCCTTCAGTATCCTCTCTTGACGACTGACAATTATCCGGTGTGGGCAATGAAGATGAAGGCGAACATGCGCGCCTAGGGAGTCTGGGGTACAGTCGATCCGAAGGGGAAGAGCAAGGAGTTGGAAGACAAGGTGGATCAGACGGCTTTAGCTATCATCTACCAAGTGGTGCCAGACTCAATGATGCTTTAGCTCATCGGGAAGGAGACGGCACGAGAGGCATGGGAGACGCTTCAGAAGATGCATGAGTGAGTTGATCATGTGAAGGAGGTGCGGCTCCAGAATTTACAGAGCGAGTTCGAGAATCTCCAAATGGGAGAGACCCAGTCAGTGGACAAGTTCACTAGTAAGTTAACCTCGCTATACAATCAAATGATTTCTCTTGGCGATAAATGGAGGAATCTGTGGCAGTGAAGAAGTCATTACTACAAAACAGGCTATACTGGACGGGTAAATCACAAACGGTTCATACGGAACCGTCTGTGCTTAACTATCGCAGACGGTTCATACTACCACCCGGCTGTGATACTGTCACAGACGGTTATTAACACGACCCATCTGTGATAATTGAGACATCACAGACGGTTCGTGTTAATAACCGTTTGTGAAAGTTCACAGACGGTTTGTGACACGAACCGTCTGTGATAATATAGACATCACAGACGGTTCGTGTAACAAACCGTCTTTGATATTAATTGTCACAGACGGTTCGTGTTAATAACCGTCCGTGATAAATTGCACTATTAATACTTGGACGTACGGTGTCGACACAGATCTATCTTCTTTGCGCTGCATCGGTGGAGCAAGGTGGCCGGCTTTAGGGAGTTCGGAGGTGAAAATATATCGCCGTCTTCTTAGTGATCTAATCAGAGGTTAGTACTCAATTACTTTTAATTGTGCTTATATACATATTTTTGTAATGGAAGACCAGAGATGATAACTTATATGCTATGTAGTAGCGGTAATAATCATTTTTGGCAACCATTTGTTACTTGTGTAGCTAGCGTAGATGGATCGAAGCTGGATGTACATTGAGAACCGTGTGAGTGAAGAGTACATTATTGGTGTGTCTGTTTTTAGAAGAACGGCCGAGCTAGATATGTTAAAAAAGGGGATAAAATATATGTACTGTCTATGTATTGATTGTGATAATCTCAAGATGTTTAGCAACTTAGCGCAGATCGAAACTCACTTGATTCGAAGGGGTTTCAGAAAAGGGTACAAATGTTGGACCAGTCACGGTGAAGAGAAGTATACACAAGAAGCTGGTAGTTATGACATAGTCGAGGGGGACAACGATATGCCAGTTGTGGACTATACTTTTGATCATGAGGCCGCGGATGGATCGCAGGATGATAATCTAGATCAGATGTTACGTGATGCAGAAGGGAACTACAGCGAGAGAGAGTTTGGTAAATTCGAGAGCTTGATGGAGAACTCGGAGAAACCTTTGTTCTCGAGATGCAAGCCGCAATACACGAGGTTGTCATCAGTTCTAGAACTACTGAAATTAAAGATAAGCAATGGTTGGTCCGACAAGAGTTTCACGGCATTATTAGGTCTCCTAGCGGACATGCTTCCAAAGGGAAATGTGTTGCCGAGAACCACCTACCAAACCAAGAAGATTCTTTGTCCATTAGGAATGGAAGTAGAAAGAATACATGCATGTCCGAATGATTGTATCCTGTACCGTAAAGAGTATGCTAGCTTAAATATTTGTCCGGTGTGCAAAGTATCCCGATACAAGCGTAAAAATGACTCTGATGATGAAAAAGGTATCGAGGTGAAGCAAGGACCTCCTGCTAAGGTGTTGTGGTATCTTCCTGTAATCCCCCATTTGAAGCGTTTATTTGCAAACCGCAAGGATGCAAGATTGATGCGTTGGCATTTGGAGCAGCGTAAGAAAGACGGAATGATAAGACATGTTGCTGATTCTGCCCAATGGAGAAACATTGATAGGATGTTTGTAAATTTCGGTGTGGAACCGAAAAATATAAGGTTTGGGTTGAGTACAGATGGAATAAATCCTTTTGGTAACATGAGCAGCCGACATAGCACCTGGCCCGTGACTCTATGCATATACAACCTTCCCCCTTGGCTGTGTATGAAACGGAAGTATATTTTGATGTTACTACTTATCCAAGGGCTGAAACAACCTGGCAACGATATTGATGTGTTTCTAGCACCATTGGTAGAAGATGTTGCAATACTGTGGAACAAAGGGGTACATGTATGAGATGCAGACAAACGAGAGAATTTTACTCTACGCGCTATATTGTTCTGCACAATTAATGATTTTTTGGCCCTTGATAACCTATCAGGGTTGAGAACAAAAGGAAACAAAGTGTGTCCGCACTGCTTAGATTATACGGAGAGTGCGTGGTTGAACAACTCATGTAAAACTGTGTACATGCGTCATCGTAGATTCCTTCCAAGGTATCATCCATACCGCAAGATGAAGAAATAATTTGATGGAAAAAAAGAAGATGACTCAGTACCAAGACCTTTTAGCGGGAAAGAGGTGTATGATATGAACAAAGATATAAACGTTGTGCTTGGAAAGAGGCGTAAATTGAGGAAGAACATATGGAAAAAAAGGTTAATATTTTGAAACTTACCTTATTGGGAGCACTTAGAAGTTCGCAATTGCATCGATGTCATGCATGTAGAGAATAATGTATGTGACAGTTTGATTGGTCTCTTACTGAACATTCCTAATAAAATTAAGGATGGTGTTAACACAAGGCATGACTTGGTCGCTATGAACATCAGGACCGAGTTAGCACCGATAGAGACCGATAAAGGCCGAATATACCTTCCCCCAGCTTGCTACACTCTGTCTAAGTCCGAGAGAACTGAACTGTGCCAGTGCTTACATGGTGTGAAAGTTCCATCCGGTCACTCCACCAGCACGAGAAACTTGTTTCCATGAAACATTTGAAATTAATTGGTATGAAGTCCCATGACTGTCATGTGCTAATGACACAAATGCTACCTGTTGCAATTAGAAGCATTTTGCGGAACAAGGTTCAAGTGACAATCATAAGGTTATGTTATTTCTTTAACGCAATTGCTCAGAAGGTCATTGATCCCGATGGACTAGATGCTCTGCAAACCAAGGTGGTGACAACTCTATGTCATCTAGAGATATATTTCCCTCCATCATTTTTTGATATCATGGTCCATCTCATTGTCCACCTTGTGAAAAAGATAAAAATATGCGGCCCCGTGTTTCTACGTCATATGTACCCTTTCGAGAGGTACATGGGAATTCTCAAGTCCTATGTACGCAATTGATCTCGACCGGAGGGTAGCATCATCGAAGGTTATAAAACAAAAGAGGTCATTGAATTCTACATCGGCTACATGGCTCAGGTCGATCCGATAAGTATACATGTATCTCGTCACGAGAGAAGGCTAGAGGGTATCAGGACTATCAGAAGGAAAGCAATAACTCCGGATCAAAATACGTATGCTCAAGCCCATTTCACGATTTTACAACACATGACTGAAGTGACCCCATATATTGAAGATCACAAGGACATGCTACGTCAAGAGAATGCATGCCAGTCAGAAGTTTAGATCACGAGACAACACAACCGTCAGTTCAACGAATGGTTGAAGGTGCAATTGACTAGGAGGTCGTCAAGTGAAACACTACAATGGTTGGCAAAAGGGTCAAAATTTACAATTATGACATGGCAAGGATACGACATTAATGGCTACACATTTTATACAATGTATCGGGATAAAAGAGCAAGGCTGAGAACTCGGTGTCCGCATAGATGCCTATGATGCGCACGTCAGTACCGCTGGCCCAAGCTCGTACTACAGGCTTATAGAGGAGATTTGGGAACTTGACTACGTAATTTTTAAGATTTCTCTATTTCGGTGTCGTTGGGTCCATCTCCCACGGGGTGTAAAAGTTGACAAGTACGGTGTCACTACCGTGGACATCGAATGTGTAGGATACAAAGATGAACCATTCGTACTCGCGAGGCAAGTTGTTCAAGTATTTTATGTAACCAACCCGGCAAATAAGAAGCACCATGTAGTTCTTCTGAGAAAAAGAAGGATTGTCGGAGTTGAGAATGTTGTGGATGAGGAAGAGTACAATCAATTTGATGATTTGCCTCCATTCGGAGATGGCATCAGGCTCGAGGAAGAACAAGGTGATGAAACAAGCTATATGCGTGTCGATCATCGTGAAGGACTTTATTTAAAATGAAATAGCTATGTGAAATAAATGTAACTATATATGTTTTATTGTAATTGTAAAATGACTCAGGAACTGTGATGTATTTGTGAATTTGTATTTATATATATATGTGAATTGAATGCTGGTAGGTGTAGTTATATTCATTACACTCTGTGAGGTCTTATTGAATGCTGGTAGTGTAGTTACAATAGCCAACCGGCAAAGGCTTACAGTCAGTGGGCAAATGCTTATTACAGACGGTTATAAACTTAGAACCGTCTGTGATAGTTATCACAGACGGTTCTCAACTTAACACCATCTGTGATATTATATTATCACAGACGGTTATAAGTTAAGAACCGTCTGTGATAGTAATACTATCACAGATGGTTCTTAGTTAAGAATCGTCTGTGATAGTATTACTATCACGCATGCTTAACTTATAACCGTCGTGATAATATAATATCACGCAGCGCTTTAGTTATAGAACCGTCTGTGATAGAACTATCACAGACGGTTCCTTTACGGAACCGTCTGTGATAGTTTTCCTTATAAATACCCGCAGATAGGGCACAGATTCTGCACTCACGCACTCTAGATCTCCAGCGCCCTTGGTATATTATTGCTCCCTCGTGTCGCCCTTCCCTCCCGACGCCGCCGCCGCCCCCACCGGTCGCTCCCGACGCATCTCCCTCCCGCCGTCGCTCCCTCCCGACGCCGCTCCCTCCCCCGACTCTGGTGCCCTCCTCCCTCGACTCCGGTGCCCTCCTCCCCCGATGCCGCTCCCTAGCTCCCCTGAGCCTGGTGCCCTCCTTCCCAAGCGCGGCGCCCCCCGCGACTCTAGCTCCCTCCTCCCCCGCGAGCCCGGCGCCCTCCTCCCCCGACTTTGGTGCCCTCCTCCCCCGACTCTAGCTAGGTTTTAGATTTGCTTCATGTAGTTATTTCATGTTTCATATAGAATAATGAAGATACGTTATTCATGTTTCATGTTTCATATATTGATATATATGCTACATTGTTATATTGATATATATCCTACATTGTCATATTGATATGTATATATATTGATATGTGTGTGTATATATATATGCTACATTGTAATATTGATATATATGTTGACCGAATTTACACATGCTGGATTGATGAATATGTTAAATTCATTTGTCATTTGTATTTGGATATGTGTTATATTTCAAATGGTATGTTCGATTCATATGATTACATACATGTTATGACATTTGTATTCCGATTGATGTCATCTTTGTGCTCACATAATCATACTAGAATTATATTGCTATATATGAATTATTAGCAGCTATAGCAAGAGATATATCACACCTCACTGCGTCCACATAGTCATCCAAAAATATATGCCACATAGACCTTCAAAGGGCATGAATCTAGTGACACACTCTAGTGTATCGGGTTCAATGAACTTGATACACTAGTTTGTGTCATTTGCTTCATAGAACTTTGTTTAGGCCCACACCTCACTGCATCCACACAGTCGTTCAAAAATTTTTAGTACATGCCACATAGACCTTCAAAGGGCATGAAGCTAGTGACACACTCTAGTGTATCAGGTTCAATGAACTGGATACACTAGTTTGTGTCATTTGCTTCATAGAAGTTTGTTTAGGCCCACATCTCACTGCGTCCACACAGTCGTCCAAAAATTTTTAGTACATGCCACATAGACCTTCAAAGGGTATGAAGATAGTGACACACTCTAGTGTATCGGTTTCAATGAACTCGATACACTAGTTTGTGTCATTTGCTTCATAGAACTTTGTTTAGGCCTACACCTCATCAAGGCCCACACATCGCCCAAAAATTTTTAGTACATGCCACATAGACCTTCAAAGGGCATGAAGCTAGTGACACACTCTAGTGTATCGGTTTCAATGAACTCGATACACTAGTTTGTGTCATTTACTTCATAGAACTTTGTTTAGGCCCACACCTCACTGCGTCCACACAGTCGTCCAAAAATTTTTAGTACATGCCATATAGACCTTCAAAGGGCACGAAGCTAGTTACACACTCTAGTGTATCGGGTTCAATGAACTGGATATACTAGTTTGTGTCATTTGCTTCATAGAACTTTGTTTAGGCCCACACCTCACTACGTCCACACAGTCGTCCAAAAATTTTTAGTGCATACCACATAGACCTTCAAAGAGCATGAAGCTAGTGACACACTCTAGTGTATCCGCTTCAATGAAGTTGATACACTGGTTTGTGTCATTTGCTACATAGAACTTTGTTTAGGCTTACACCTCACTGCGTCCACACAATCATCCAAAAATATATGCCACATAGACCTTCAAAGGGCATGAAGCTAGTGACACACTCTATTGTATCCGTTTCAATGAACTGGATACACTAGTTTGTGTCATTTATTTCATAGAACTTTGTTTAGGCCCACACCTCACTGTGTCCACACAGTCGTTCAAAAATTTTTAGTATATGCTGCACTTGTTAGCTATAAGGTCTATTTGGAAGGCTCATAGCTCACTGCAGTTAATTTTTTTCTTAGAAGAGTGATGGCATCCTAATAGTCTTCGTCTTCGTCATCTGGGTCTCACGCTCTCAAGATTGGAAAAACTAAGCATGGCCGAGGAGTATCGAAAAGGCCAGATGGCCGAATGACCAACACGGTGGTCTCTCCGGATGGGGTCCCTCTGCAATCGAAGAAAGCAGTGGCATCATTTCGGAGTACCTGCGGGATAATTGGAAGGGAACGGGTCCCTATCACCATAGCAAGCTGGAGAGAGTTGTCAATGGATCACAAAAATTAGCTAGGGGAGGAAGTTACAAATTCGTTCGAGATCCCAGCAGAAGTACAGGGGCTCGTGCGACGGCACGCGCTCCTCGCAATGGGAAAAGCATGGAAAAATTTTAAGAGCACTCTTGTGACGCGGTACGTGGCCAAGTATCTCACGCCCTTCACGAAGTATCCTTTTGTGTTGCCGGAAACATGAGAGGCCTTTGTGCAGATGAAGACAACGGCTGAATTTGAACAACAAAGTGCGGCGCACAAGGCTATCCAATCACAAAACACTCACCCTCACAGACTCGACACTGCTGTGTACGCGGTTAAAATCCCGCAGTGGAGGATGCAGGATGAGGTCGTACTCCGATCGGAGGCCTCCCCACCATTTGCCGGGATCGCAAACGAGCGCGCTCGAAACTGGTTAAGTGCGAGGTCATCAACCACATCTTCAGGTGTCTCTTTCAAAAACCCCGCATATGAGGAAGTGTCCCAACGCCTGGTAAGATATGTTAAACTACATAGTTGTTAACACCTCTTGAACTTCATGGGTTCAAAAATAACATGATTAATTACCTCTTGCAGCAATCATTGACCACCGAATCTTCTTGTGGATCCTTTCAAGAATATAGGGAGAGAGATTTACTATCACAAGGCTTGTGAAACAAGGAGCACCCTGGTCGCACACGAGACTTGGGGGTTTACGTATCTTAGAAGCAAGGATTTCCATATTACTCCGAGACATATAGGAGTAGGAAGATATCCAAGGTGTACCGCAACGACCAAATAAAACAGGAGCTTCGTGCTCAACTTCAGGAACAACTATCTGCCTCACTTCAAGAGCAGACTGCCTCACTTCGAGGAGAGATAGATTCATTGAGGGAAGAACTGAGAGAAGTCCGTAACCAATCGCAACCCACCCCTACTACTGCGGTACCCAGTCCCCCTCAACGTCGCAGTTGCTACGCGTCCACACCATTTACTGAACATAGCGACGTCCACTTACCTATCGATGACATTCAGGTAATGCACCTCTTTAAAATGCTGCATAGATCTCTCTGGTGGACGCCTTAACTCATCTTGTGTCATCATGTAGGGGCCCATGCCTTGCATCCTCAGAGTCAGGCATGTTGGCTCTATTACTGTTGACGCTGGGCGGGGGATGGCGTATCCATTGCTGTCAAGTACGCTGGTGCACGGTGTACAAGTAGAGACCGGTTTCATAAAGGTCCAGGTGGACATGATTAATGATATTTTTAAGACCGTCTCTCTTGAGAAGCCCCCAAACAAAGAGATTAAGACATTAGAGAATGCTGTCCACACATTTGTTCAGTGTCCCAAGAGGGACATTGCCCTCGACTTGTCTGTGCCACGATCTCCACATCCAGTGTCCCAAGAGGGACATCGCCCTGGACCTGTCACATCGGCTCCGGTGGCTCCACCTCCAGCTCCAGTTCAGAAGCCTGTTACATTGGCTCCCGCCGAGACGCCATCGAAACCGTCTCGTAAGCGAGGCTCTAAGACTCAAGGGAAGAAAAATAAGGCTCCCGTGACATGGAAGTTCACTCTAGGGGTGTCGTTGGTCCCTGAGTCACAATTATCTGGTACATGCAGAAGTCCAACATGAAACCAATCTGGCAGAGTGCATTCACTCTGAAATATACGGAGCAGCATTTCCTCCACGACACAGGCTACATCGTCGTGACATTCGAAGACTTATTTTTACTATTCAATCTCGACGAACTCGACGCCTCACTTCTACACTGCTGGACACTGTAAGTGTACTGTACAATGAAGTTCTACATTCACGTTATACCGATAAATGTCCTTACTCTTTTCTTATGTATAGATCCATGATCCAACAAGTCCGACGATCGCAACAACCGATGGGTTTTCTCGACCCTCACTTGGTCTCCGATCCAGTTATCAAAGATAATGAATCCTTCGTGCAATATTACATAACGAAGGGATTGCTTGCTCACATCGACAAGGAGTACGTCATGTTTCCTTTCAACCAAGGGTAAGTGCTTCACTAGTTGCCACACTTATTTTATTTGTACTTTACATGCAACATGAAATTAGGATTAATCACTATGGTGTGTACATGAAATTAGGATTATACCAAAGTGGAGCAAGATAATGTACCTTGATTTCCTACTTAGGAACAACCACGACTTCAGTCGTGTACAAGAAGTACTTAATAAGTAAACTCATTTCCTCCATACATAACTCTATTGTAATATTTCCTTCGTTTGCAACGGCCGAGGCTAATTTTTTTGAATCACGTAGGTCGTTTACCGCTTATGTTGCCCACGGAGGAAGACACGATAAATCTAGTGACACGCTGCAACACAACACGCGATTTTCGGTACCCACTACAACACAACAATCCTATATCACACTTTGTTATAATGGCTCTAGAATTGACAATACCTATGTACATAATGCTATTTTTGAAGTGCCACCAACAACTACAGGGCAACGTATGTGGATTCTACGTTTGCCGCCATATGAAGGAAATTATTATTTTTTCATTAATATGTATACACACACACACACATGCTAATTAATGACTTATTGCTCCTAGCGACAGCGGGTGGACTTCGACGTAAGTACATATGATCTTGATCAACTCATCGAAATTCGTGCAACACTCTCCGGGTTCTTACTAGGACAGTGTATAAACAAGGTTGGAGAGTTCTACCCCGACAATGGTGATAATTAGATGTTGAAACATTGGATGCAATTGTACAAATCACTCAGTTGTGTGCTTAATCAAACAATTCATTTGTCAGAACAGTGTAACGATTTTCATTCTATATTTGTATGTGATCTGTTGGCCGTTTGTTACATTCGTAATTCACTTTGAGTTGCAATTAACTTATCTATGTAACTTTGAGTTGCATTGTATGTGATTTATTTGTCAGATCTGTGTAATCTACAATGTATGTGATTCTATATATGTTGTAATCTTGTTGCTTGCTTTCAGAGGGCATGGCTAGCATATCCTGAGGCTACCTAAAAAACGACAAATAAAACTGCTATTGCAATTGCTATCACAGACGGTTTCACAGACGGTTAGGAACAAGAACCATCTGTGATATTGTATGTATCACAAATGGTTAGTATTGTTAACCGTCTGTGAAAGTAGACTATCACAGACGGTTGTTTGCAAAAACCGTCTGTAATATAAGTTATCACAGACGGCTCCCGAGCCGTCTGTGATAAACACCTATTATCATCGACACATAAAAATAGACGGTTCGAAAATCGCTCGTGATGACGGTTCCAAACCGTCGTGATAGGCCTGTCAGAAAGGCCAAGATTTGTGCGTGCTACTAGAAAAGTACGTGCCTATCGTCACAACACTCATGTACTCCCCTAACTTGGAGAAAAAGAAGATTGAGGAGATCACCGGCTCTTTCAAGGTGCACGAGGAGCTACTGAAGGGGTTTCAGTCTTGTATTGAACAGAGGTTTCAGTTTGATAATCAGCAGGTGTTGCTGATAAAGGGAGATACAAGGAGCGGTGGCTCATCAAGCAGTCACAGGCGATGGCACAGGCGAGGTGGCCAGAGTGGTCGAGGCGGCAGAGGTGGCCGTAGAGATAACACTTGGCAAGGTGGTGGTGACAGATCCCGTGATAAAGCACATATCAAGTACTTTGAATGTGACGAATAAGGGCATTACGCATCACGACACAACATAAAGTGCTTCAACTGGAACAAATTTGGGCATTATGCTTCGAATTGCCAAAGCAAAAGGAAGAACGGGGAGGCAAACCTCGCCCAAGAAGTAGATGACGAATCAGTACTACTTCTCTCTTCATATGTTGAAAAAGGCACTGGTCATGGTGATGTTAAATAAAGAAAACGTAGTTCCAAAACTACACACGAAGGAAGGCAACCACGATTATTTAGATCAGTGGTATTTGGATAATGGAGCAAGCAAGCACATAACGGAAGATCGCTTCATGTTCCATGAGCTCGACGGGAAGGTTTGGGGCAAGGTCATGTTTGGCGATAGCTCCATGGTAGAGATAAGAGGCAAAGGGACGATCTTTCTTTGTAATACAAGAACGGAGATAAGAAGTTGTTGACAGAATTTACTATATACCAAGTCTGTACAACAACATACTTAGTCTCGGACAGATGACAGAAAAAGGGTGCAGAGTGGTGCTGCAGGATGTGTTCTTGCGTGTCTATACCAAGAACAATGATATGTTGATGAAAGTGAAAAGATCTCCAAATTGGTTGTACAAATTTTTTTTGAAAACTCGTAAGCAAGTTTGTCTAAAGAGCAGCTTGGAGGAATCAGGAGATGGCGGGACTCGAGGGTGAGACTCGCTGAGTATAGCTGGGGGCAGCCAAACAGGGCATGCAGAAGCCTAAGATGGCGAGACTCAAAGTGCATGTGCACGCTCAAGGGGTGCGCATGGAGAGCGGCTCAGGTGCATAAGGTGGTGGCCCTAGGGCTAGAGCAGGTGCATGCGAAATTGAAGGTGGCGCGCATACAGCTGTGGACGGTGGACTTCGTGCAGGCAGTAGGCTCTCAGAAGGAAAAAGTGCACAAGTTCCAAGAGGAAGACTTGGAATACAAGCTGGTGCAATTTTTTGTGGTTTTGCAGATGGAACGCAGTTAGCGTTGGAGACAGGATGCACGAGCGCGGGAGTAAGAGGCGGTGTAGCCTCAGCTAAGATGTGCATAAAAAGCGGACGTATTTGGTCTAAGAGAGAGGAGCAGGAGGCTCTGGTAACGGCGAAGCCAAGGCGGCTGTGGGAGCAGGTGCTCCAGCCTAGGCAGGCGTGCAAGGAATGATGGACTCAGTTCAGATGCGGGAGTAAGAGAGAAGATCGACATGATCAAAACGGAGAAACAAGACTAAGGGGGTGATTGTTAGAGTTAATCTTATTTTAGTAGGCTTGGTTTATTTTTTTTGGAGAGTTTATTTAGTATTTACAAAGTATACTTATTGGAGTAGAAAAAGGAAATAGGAATCCAAGTAGGATTATGAGTCCAAGTGTTAGGCTTGAAATTAGCCTATATAAGGCACAATATTCATGTAATTGAGGCAAGAAAAAACGAGAGAAGAGGAAGAGAAATAAGAAGAAAAGAGGGAGTGGTTGGTGCTCCAAAAAAGTATATCATCGTGTGTAAGAGATGAGTGAGGGTAAAATTCTAACATCCTTCCTCCCCAACCCCGACCGCTGGAGCCCCCGCAATGCTCGCCACGGCCACACTCCTCCGTCTCCATCTTCGAAGACGATAGCAACTTTACGGATACCACCTTTACAGACCTCATGGTCTACGCCCCCTTGTACCGACGCTCTGCACCCCCTTGTATCACGCTACCTCCGGATTCCCGCCATCCCCGACGGCCTAGTGGCCTCTGTCCAGCACTGCGTCATGTTGGATTTTGAGTCCTTCCTCGCTCCAGACGGAGAGGGGGAGAAGGAATCTTCGTTTAGAGTGATCAGCAGATTGCTTTGCGAAAGTAAGTTTGTCATCTTTGTCTTCTCCTCAGGCACTGGAGCACGGTGGGGTGGTGTTCCGTTTGATGATTTGAGTGCTTTGACCAAAGTGCCGTAGGCTCATTGTTTCGACGCCATTGATTTGCTCGGTCTTTGCTTTGTGTGCACAGCCGCTTCTACTGGGTGTTGGTTTCGATGGACAAGATGCTCATGCTCGACACCCGTGGGATGGAGTTCTCCATGGTTGACCTGCCACGCGATAGCCATAAGCGAGAGCAAGCCATTGTGGAGGCAGGGGGTGGTAGGCTTCGGTTGTTCACTGTTGGTGCTAGCACAATAAGCCTCTATTGTAAGGGTGGCGGCGGAGAGTGATGGCTGGACAAGATAAATCCCTTCTTGCTCGACTAGTACTTGTCCATCATAGGTGCAGCAGAGGGCTACTTTCTCCTAGGAGGGATTCTAGTGGAGTGCTTCAAAAGCTCTTCGCAGCAGATGCCAAAGATAGAGTATTTCGCACTAGAGGTTAGAGATGGCAACGGGTATCCGAAACCAGAGTATTCGATGGGATTTACCTGATAAGGAGGCGGGTATGGAAATATATCTTCACCTGCGGGTATGCTAATGGGCAAAAACCTCTACCCATCGGGTATGCGGGTGCGGATGCGGGTGTATACTACCCGTACCCGCATACCCGCAGATAAAATATACCCGGCCGGGTGTATACTAGAGATAGCAATGGGTACATATACCTGTAGCCCGTATATATATATATATTCGAAATGAAACCGATGGAAATACTCGCGCCCGTATATACCTATGCCCCGTATATACCCTTATCAATTCGGGTACAGGTTACCCGTCGGGTACAAATACCCGCGCGGGTGCGGGTATGGGTAAGTTTCTATACCCGTGTGCGGGTACGGGTATTGTAGCGGGTGCGGGTATCGGGTACGGGTATGGGTTGGCTATACCAGTGGTATCTACCTATTGCCATCTCTACTAGAGGTCAAGGTCTAGCTGCTTAAGAGGCTGTGTGTGTTGAATCACAGTATTACACATGCTTACCTATATACAGGATTCCCACCGCCAGTGTTGCCACCAAGTATATGGCGCCGTGGTCAAAGTGATCATGGTCATAGCGCTGTGGTCAAAGTGGCTGTGGTCGTGGCTCCGTGGTCAAAGTGGCTGTGGTTGTAGCGTCGTGGTTGAAGTGGTCGTTGTCGTGGAGCCATGGTCAAAGTGACCGTAATTGTGGCGCCGTGGTTGAAGTGACCATGGTCGTAGGAGGGGTGATCGTAGTTGGAGTCGAGCGGTTGTATGAGGAGCATTCGCAGTCAGAGTTGAGCGGTCATAGAAGGAGCATTCGCAGTCGGAGTCGAGCAGTTGTAGAAGAAGTAGTCGCAGTTGGAGTCGAGCGGTCGTAGAAGAAGCGTTCATAGTCGGAGTCGGGTGGTCATATCCTCCCCATTATTCCTAAGTAACAAAAGATCACAACTATTAGGTAATATACCATTCTACATAGATAAATTATTAGCACATAGAAAAAAGATCACCTTATAATTTAAGTGATGAGCACGAGCTCTTGTCATAGGACATTGTAGTTCAAAGCAACTGGGTCAGGAGGATTTTGTGTAGTACGTGTATATGAAGGAGTGATGTCCTCGTCACGTAGCCCACATCTACCTCCTACATTGCTAACAATAAACCATCCCCAAAACAATCCAATGGATGAAATCTCCAGATTTGCAAAGAAGTCAAACACATCTCATCGAAACTATTAGAATCTCATAGGATGACATCAACTTGAAGATAATACGCAACAAATTGAAGATTTCCCTAAATCTTGCAAGCATCAAGCCCTAAAATTTCCCAAACATGCCAAAACATGGTACCTACCTTGGCATTGGGTGCTTGAAACACTTGCCTCCACTACTGGCGTGATGAGCTATCGCCCTTCATGCTCGTCCCGTGAGTGCCACGCTAGCTCTAGGGTTTGGGGCGCCAAAGACAGAAGGGTGAAGAAAGTGCAGAATCGCGAGGGGAACACGCAACTACTCGCTAGTTCGCACCTTATGTGCCCGCCTAGCTCATGACCCCACTAACCACGTAGGATCGCATCCGTGTCGCCAACTTGTTCCTTGTTTTCCATGTCGCCTATGGGTGGGCCCAAATTTTTATGAGCTTAGGTGTGCCCAAATTTTTATGAGCTTAGGTGTCCAAGGGGCTATGGAAAACATTGGGTTAATTGTTACAATAGCAATGTACCTGGGGTTTACTGAAAAAAAGAAAGATATGAGGTTTGTGTTACCCAACATCATGTACATGAGGGTTTATAAAATTTACTCTTTTTTTAGCCAATAATGCTATTCCTATCGAATGAGTACCCCCTCGGTACTGATTGTGTGGCCCCTTGCCAACTTGGCATGGGAGAACGTGGCCATCCCCACTCCTTGTTTTCAATCCTGTCCACTCAGTTACAATCCCCTACCCTATTCTCTTCCTGAACCAGCCACCGGAGCGCCTCGCCGCCCCCGTCGCCATCGGACGACCCCACTGCCCCACCCCGCTCACCATAGAAGTGGCTGCGTTCTCACCACTATTGAGCTTCACGTCGTTGTACTCGACCTAGAAGCTGTCACTACAGACCAGACTCTATTTGCCATTGTCGCTAGAGAACGAGGTGTACTGTTCATGCATGTCGCCGCTGGTCCATATGTTCGCATGTGTGCTACTACCTGCGTACATAGTGATGGAAAGGTGAAACCAAGTACAAGCTTGCTCCAATCACCTATTCTGTAGGATCGTCGATGGCAATCAGAGGGGGGTGAATGATTGTAAAGCGTAGCGGAAGTTTTTTTTTAATTCACTATTTCCTGCTTTTTGACTTGTGCACAAAAATCAGAAAACAAAAAAAAAACAGCAACAATAATAATAATTTGCTACCAGAAGAAATCACTAAATATTAGTATTACTCAATCTTTCAAAGACTTGGCCAAAGTACTCACATGTATTGATCACTAAGAAAGTTCACGTCACGTGAACATGCATGCAAAACGTTACTTGTTTGATTTCTCTCCAAAACAAAACAATCACGGCTCATGCACAGCTCTTACCATCTTGGTGGAGTCGCTAGGACAAAACCGGAAGCCTTCACAGCCGCCTCGTCCTGCGGCACTTCGCTCGCCGCGCCGCGCTCTTTTTTTTTCTTGCCGCCTGCACCTTCACGTGTAAGACGCCTGTCGCACCACTTCTTTCTCCTGGAAACTATTAGCGACTGCACTCCTTTTTCACAGAGTCCTCACAAAGCCGCCTGCTCTGTCTTAGCGCCGAGTGCTTTTACGCTAGCCGCAAAGCCGCCGCCCGCCGCTTTGCTTCTTTTTCGCGCAGGCAGCACAGCGCTGCACGCCCTCTTGTTTCTCCGCCGATCACGGCACACGTCTTTTTTTTCTTGGCCACCTAGGCCGCCCGCAGGCTCTTCTTTTATATCCAGCTCCTGCTGCCCGCCTCGCCTACGTATTTGCTTCTGAGACGGTACCCGCACATTATCTCCAAAAAATCACGTCGCCCTCTGTCTCTGTTCAACAAAACTTCACGTGTCGTCTCCCGTTTCAACTCGGAAATCAGCCGCCTTATCTCCAAAAATGCACAGCCGCAAATTTATCTCTTCAACAGAACCGTATAGAGTCCAACAGCTGGACGTCTCCTATTTCTTTACATACTCACGGCCAAACTTTAAACCGTCTTGATTTCTCACGCCCATCTTTCCATGCATGCAATACCCATGCAGACCAACTCGTCGCGCGTAAAGCTAAAACTACTCTCCAAAATTACGACGTATCGTAGCCTCCGAACCACACCTTCGTAGCTTCAATACGTATCATCCTCCTTTGATCTTCACGTGCCCAAGCATGAACTCGACCATCTTACGACTCCCTCGACCATCTGACCTCGGATCTCCTCATCCTAGTCCCGGTCCTCCTCGTCATCGACTACGATCGCCTCCATGCTTCAACCTACACATGCACAGACCAAAGAATACTTTTCCGGCACAAGTTCGTCCGAACTTGACCGACGTCAAACCGCACACACACAACACACCATAAGTAATGTCATAACCAGCGTTGTCAATTATTCATCATCTACAATAACCGAGACCTACCCACGTGGTCTAACAATCTCCCCCTTGATGAATACATTGACAACACTTAAATTAACATGACTTCCAACAGATCTAAGTGAAAAGCTTGAAGTCAGATTCTCAAACTTGCCCTCTCAACACAAGAGAAACAGCTTTAATTTCTCCAAAAACTCTCAATCTTGCAAATTTCTCTCCCCCTTTGGCAATGTAATCATCAAGAAATATTAATAAATAAGAATGATTCTAAGAAAGAGCAATAAGAATAAAATCTAGAAGCTTTGTAGATTATCCAAGTCACATTGCATTGGTTTAATATAACAACAAGTCATGTTTTTGAGTAGAGCTATCTAGATCATATAAAGCCATATATCACATAGCAATGTCAAAACAAGTCTATTAATATGATTAAGCGATTTATATTAATGACAGGCATCGCAACAATGACTAGACTAATTATAAAGAGCACAATGAGATATCACAACGAAAAGTCAAAGCCTAAAAATAAAACAAGCTTTAACTCTAGACGGGCTAGCAGTCTCATGTAACAACTTATTGCTCCACACTCAAATTTTTAGGCATGTGGCATGCTTGTAGCATACTTCTTTTCATAATGACATACTTTTCTCTTCTTTTTTTTATGGTGGCATGCTTGAAGCATACTTCTTTTCATTTTGCGCACTTTTGTGCTCTTTTTGTTCACCATGGCATGCTTGAAGCATACATCTTTTCAATTCTCTCTTTCTTTTATACCTTTTTTAATAACATGCCAAATTGAGTGACCATAAAAATTGTAACATGAAACATGCGAACCTCATAGCCAAGAGTTAAAATAAGACTCACAATCGTGCTAATCCTTTTCAATGAACATCGC
Source organism: Melocanna baccifera (assembly GCA_036346265.1). Taxonomy (NCBI): domain Eukaryota; kingdom Viridiplantae; phylum Streptophyta; class Magnoliopsida; order Poales; family Poaceae; genus Melocanna; species Melocanna baccifera. The sequence continues at coordinate 17,837,002 of CM070695.1, forward strand.
AAAGTAATAAATATAATCAATCTAGTCAAAGTATTCCGCCATGTCATACTTTTAATTCAAATGTAGCAAATTAATTATAACCAGTCATGATCAATGCTACACAACATATGAATAAATATGATAAAGAGAGCTCTACTACTCAATTGATTTCAATGACTTGGATTTGATGAATTATTTGACAAGGATAATAAACAAAGCTTCTGAAATTTTAAAAGATAAGCTCCCCCTCAGAATAATCCCATAGGGTGCAACACACCCAATTCACTGCGCAAACGAACAAACCGAGAAGTATCAAGCGGTTTAGTGAGAATATCAGCAATCTGAAGGTCAGACTCGACAAAATGTAGGACAACATCACCCTTTTCCACATAGTCTCTTAGAAAGTGAAATCTTATATCAATATGTTTGGTCCTAGAATGTTGCACTGGGTTTTTAGCAATATTAATGGCACTAGTGTTATCACAATAAAGTGGGACACTACCCAATTCTAACCCATAATTCCTGAGTGTAGCAGAAATCCATAAGCTTTGAGAACAACTAGCAGCAGCAGCAGCAGCTACATATTCAGCTTCAGCCGTGGATTGTGCAACAGATGATTGTTTTCTAGAAGACCAAGAAACTAATGATGTGCCTAAGAAGTGACATGTACCAGATGTACTCTTTCTATCAATCCTACAACCCGCAAAATCACTGTCTGAATATGCGCGCAAAGTAAGACATGATGAAGTAGAATAAAACAGTCCAAATTCTAAAGTTGATTGGAGGTACCTGAAAATTCTTTTCACAGCCTGACGATGAGACACACGAGGTGAAGCTTGAAATCGAGCGCATAGACACACAGCAAAATGTATGTCTGGCCTTGATGCAGTAAGATAAAGTAGAGACCCAATCATGCTTCTATATTCTTTTTGATCCACTGCCTCACCTTCTGCATCTGGATCAAGAACAGTTGTAGATCCCATTGGAGTAGAAATAGGTTTGCAGGTTCCCATATCGAAACGTCTAAGCAGATCTTTCGTGTACTTAGTTTGATGAATAAAAATGCCCTGCTTAGTTTGTTTTACTTGTAAACCCAAGAAGTAAGTTAACTCCCCCATCATACTCATTTCAAACTCTCTGCTTATAGTATCTGAAAACTTGGAAACCAAGGCATGAGAGGAGCCACCAAAGATGATATCATCCACATAAATCTGAACAAGTAATAGATCATTGCCATGCTTAAGTGTAAAAAGTGTTTTGTCTACCTTACCCATTTGAAAATTATTTTTTAACAAGTATGACTTAAGCCTTTCATACCATGCCCTAGGAGCTTGTTTCAAACCATACAAAGCTTTAGACAATTTGTAGACATGATTAGGAAATTTAGGATTTTCAAAACCAGGTGGTTGCTTAACATAAACTTCCTCCTCAATAAAGCCATTAAGAAATGCACTTTTAACATCCATTTGAAATAGTTTAAAACCTTTAGATGCAGCAAAAGCTAAGAGAATTCTAATAGCTTCTAATCTGGCAACTGGAGCAAAAGTTTCACCAAAATCAAGGCCTTCCACCTGAGTAAAACCCTGAGCAACAAGTCTAGCCTTATTTCTAACCACAACTCCATCCTCACTCTGTTTATTTTTAAAAACCCATTTAGTTCCAATCACATTATGTCCCTGAGGAGGTTCAACTAATGTCCAGACTTTATTACGTTCAAAATTTTCTAATTCTTCGTGCATGGCGTTGATCCAAGACTCATCAGATAAAGCGTGACTTACATCATGGGGCTCAAAAGAAGCAACAAAAGTAGAATGAGCATATGAGTCAGGAGAAGTAAACCTGGAACGTGTTACCCTTTCTTGAATGTCACCAATCATCAACTCTGGGGGATGACGTCGCTGAATATGCAATGGTGCAGAAGGTTCTAAAGTTGCCTCAATACTACCGTCCTCCTCTGTAGTTGGTCCATCAGTTGATAGTGGCTCATCAGATGTACCAGGGTCTCCAGCTGAAGTTGAAGTAGAAGTTGCAAGATCCTCAGCTGGTGCATGTGATGGCATGGGAGGAAAAACATCACCAAAATCAAGATCCTCATCTTCATTAAGAAATATGCTTTCTGACTCCCCCTGAACCTGTGTACCTGAAATATCGGGTCTAGTACCAGAACTAGCCTTATCAAAAGTAACCTCGCAGGTCTCAACAATTTTTTTAGTCTCTAAATTGAGTACACGATAACCACGAGAGTGAGCAGGATAACCAAGAAAAATACCATCTGAAGATCTAGATTCAAATTTATCAAGATTACCATGTTTAAGAATAAAACATTTACATCTAAATACTCTAAAGTGAGAAACACTAGGCCTACGCCCAAATCTCAACTCATAAGAAGTCTTGTGCAATGAGGCTCTCAAAAATACTCTATTAGAAATATGACATGCAGTGGAAATAGCCTCAGCCCAAAACTTCCTAGGAGTAGCATGTTCATCGAGCATAGTCCTAGCCATCTCAACTAATGTTCTATTTTTCCTCTCTACAACCCCATTTTGCTGAGGGACACAAGGGGAAGAAAACTGATGTTCTAAACCTTTTTCAGAGCAAAAAGAAGCAAATGATGAATTCTTAAATTCAGTACCATTATCACTCCTAATAGCTTTCATAGCACCTGGCAATTCATTATTGAGTCTAAGAAATAAGTCTTTAAAATGTCCAAATGCCTCAACCTTAGACACCATAAAGTAAACCCAAGAATATCTGGAATAATCATCAACAATTACAAGTATATACCATTTGCCTCCAATAGATTGAATCCTAGAAGGACCTACAGTGTCCATGTGCAACAATTGACCAGGGTCATCTGTGGTGATCATAGAAAGAGGTGGATGTGAAGCAGCTACCATCTTACCATGTCTACAAGGAGAACACACCAAATCTTTTCCACCCTTTAGCTTAGGTAACCCTCTAATGAGATCCATCCCACTAATCCGTGTAAGGTGATCAAAACCAATGTGTCCCAACCTACGGTGCCAGAAAAATAGATCTATAGATTCAGAGGCTACCAAACATCTAACACCAGATGAAAAAGTATGATTAAAATCAGCCTTAAAGACTTTTCCAAATCGAGATATATTAAAAATAAGATCCCCAGAAGCATCAAGAACTCTACAAGCATGTTTCCTAAAACTCACTTCAAGGTTATCGTCTACCAACTGTGAAACTGAGAGCAAATTATACTTCAATTTACTTACTAGAGCAACGTCCTTAAGAATGAATTTATCATTAACGCGCACTGTACCTTTCGCCATCACAATGCCTGTTGAAGCATCCCCAAAAGTGATCAACTCATCACCGGATGCTTTGGTGAGGGAGGAGAACCATCTTGTATCACCGGTCATATGCCTCGAACAACCTGAATCAACTAGCCACGTGTTCCCCTTCCTCATTAGTTGTACCTACATCACAGGAAATATCGGTGTCATAGTACTGGGGTTAGTGAAATAAGATCTAGGAATCCAGTACTGAGACACACGACGCGGGAGAGCAGAAACAGAACTAGCACCAAAATCACATGTATGTGAACGATCAGAACGCCAAAAAGAATGTGAATTACATCTCAATCCAACTCGTGAAGCATATTTAAAATCACCATAGGAATTTTCTAAAAATCTAGCTTTCGAATGAGTTCTAGAAACAAAAGAGGTTGCATGTTTTTGTTTTAAAACACTAAATCTTTCGCTTCTCTCTTTCTTAGCACGCCTAAAGCAAAATTCATGTAAGTGTCCATCTTTACCACAATAACTGCAAGTGTACTTAACTTTATGTTTAACTTGAAAAGTAGAAGCAACATTTGCATTCACTTGATTAGTAGATGACATAATACCAGCAGACTTAAAAACAGTTTGTTTTGGTTCAAGTGTTACTTCAATTTTTCCAGGTTCAAGAAGCTTAACAACTTTAGGAGGATTATTCTTGGCATGCTCAATACAATTAAATCCTAGACCTTGATTTTTTACACTTATTTTCGACTTGTCTAGAATCATATTCAGATTTTTCTTACCAAACGAGAATCTTTCTAAAGTGTCTCTGAGATACTCATTTTCTTTAGTTAAAGTGGAACAAGTTGAGCACCTAAAGGACTCATTTACAATATTCTTAGAAGCACTAGACTGAACCAATCTTTCTTTTTCAGCAAAATCATTAAGTTGCCTAGTCAATGCTTCTATTTCTGTGTTAAGTTTTGGACAATTAGAACAAGAAGATGTCTCATGATAAAGCATCTGTTGAATTGTATCCTGAGATGAGTTAAGTCTAGCTTCTAACAATTCACACTTAGAGCAAATTTTAGATTTAGCATTTGAATTACTTGACTCTAAACATACAGAAGAACTAGACTTGAGTTTTTTAATTTCATCATTTGCAAGTTTTAACTTTTCATTACAAGAATCATGTATCAATCTTAATTCATCAAATTTAGCAGTTACATCACTAAGTTGAATTAAGTTTGATGTGTTGATTATTCTAGCATTTTCTAATTCAGAAGGCAAAACTTGACAAGACTCACAAGATTCATCATCAGGAATAGAATCTCTAAGTCTACTAATTTCAGAATTTAAACTCTCAACAACAAATTCATGATTTTTAGTTTTCTTTTTATACTTTTTGAGTTCCTCTGTCAATCTAAGCACAGCACGAGATAAATCAGTATAAGAAGGTTTTACCTCATCAGGATCACTGTAAAGATCATCATCGTTGAGCTCCTCACTGTTGGCCATAAAACACATCGTTGGGGCAAGGTCATGTTTGGCGATAGCTCCATGGTAGAGATAAGAGGCAAAGGGACGATCTTTGTTGTAATACAAGAACGGAGATAAGAAGTTGTTGTGAGTTTTACTATATACCAAGTCTGTACAACAACATACTTAGTCTCGGACAGATGACAGAAAAAGGGTGCAGAGTGGTGCTGCAGGATGTGTTCTTGCGTGTCTATACCAAGAACAATGATATGTTGATGAAAGTGAAAAGATCTCCAAATTGGTTGTACAAATTTTTTTTGAAAACTCGTAAGCAAGTTTGTCTAAAGAGCAGCTTGGAGGAATCAGGAGATGGCGGGACTCGAGGGCGAGACTCGCTGAGTATAGCTGGGGGCAGCCAAACAGGGCATGCAGAAGCCTAAGATGGCGAGACTCAGGTGCGGCATGTGCACGCTCAAGGGGTTAGTATTTTTAACCGTCTGTGAAAGTAGACTATCACAGACGGTTGTTTGCAAAAACCGTCTGTAATATAAGTTATCACAGACGGCTCCCGAGCCGTCTGTGATAAACACCTATTATCACTGACACATAAAAATAGACGGTTCGAAAATCGTCTGTGATGACGGTTCCAAACCGTCTGTGATAGGCCTGTCTGTAGCAGTCAGTACTTGTGCGTGCTACTAGAAAAGTACGTGCCTATCGTCACAACACTCATGTACTCCCCTAACTTGGAGAAAAAGAAGATTGAGGAGATCACCGGCTCTTTCAAGGTGCACGAGGAGCTACTGAAGGGGTTTCAGTCTTGTATTGAACAGAGGTTTCAGTTTGATAATCAGCAGGTGTTGCTGATAAAGGGAGATACAAGGAGCGGTGGCTCATCAAGCAGTCACAGGCGATGGCACAGGCGAGGTGGCCAGAGTGGTCGAGGCGGCAGAGGTGGCCGTAGAGATAACACTTGGCAAGGTGGTGGTGACAGATCCCGTGATAAAGCACATATCAAGTACTTTGAATGTGACGAATAAGGGCATTACGCATCACGACACAACATAAAGTGCTTCAACTGGAACAAATTTGGGCATTATGCTTCGAATTGCCAAAGCAAAAGGAAGAACGGGGAGGCAAACCTCGCCCAAGAAGTAGATGACGAATCAGTACTACTTCTCTCTTCATATGTTGAAAAAGGCTTCGGTCATGGTGATGTTAAATAAAGAAAACGTAGTTCCAAAACTACACACGAAGGAAGGCAACCACGATTATTTAGATCAGTGGTATTTGGATAATGGAGCAAGCAAGCACATAACGGAAGATCGCTTCATGTTCCATGAGCTCGACGGGAAGGTTTGGGGCAAGGTCATGTTTGGCGATAGCTCCATGGTAGAGATAAGAGGCAAAGGGACGATGCTGCTGTAATACAAGAACGGAGATAAGAAGTTGTTGACAGGAATTTACTATATACCAAGTCTGTACAACAACATACTTAGTCTCGGACGGATGATGTAAAAAAAGTGCAGTGGTGCTGCAGGATGTGTTCTTGCGTGTCTATACCAAGAACAATGATATGTTGATGAAAGTGAAAAGATCTCCAAATTGGTTGTACAAATTTTTTTTGAAAACTCGTAAGCAAGTTTGTCTAAAGAGCAGCTTGGAGGAATCAGGAGATGGCGGGACTCGAGGGCGAGACTCGCTGAGTATAGCTGGGGGCAGCCAAACAGGGCATGCAGAAGCCTAAGATGGCGAGACTCAGGTGCGGCATGTGCACGCTCAAGGGGTTAGTATTTTTAACCGTCTGTGAAAGTAGACTATCACAGACGGTTGTTTGCAAAAACCGTCTGTAATATAAGTTATCACAGACGGCTCCCGAGCCGTCTGTGATAAACACCTATTATCACCGACACATAAAAATAGACGGTTCAAAATCGTTCGTGATGACGGTTCCAAACCGTGCGTGATAGGCCTGCTCAGTAGCGCCAAGATTTGTGCGTGCTACTAGAAAATGCGTGCCTATCGTCACAACACTCATGTACTCCCCTAACTTGGAGAAAAAGAAGATTGAGGAGATCACCGGCTCTTTCAAGGTGCACGAGGAGCTACTGAAGGGGTTTCAGTCTTGTATTGAACAGAGGTTTCAGTTTGATAATCAGCAGGTGTTGCTGATAAAGGGAGATACAAGGAGCGGTGGCTCATCAAGCGATCCTGAGCGATGGCACAGGCGAGGTGGCCAGAGTGGTCGAGGCGGCAGAGGTGGCGTAGAGATAACACTTGGCAAGGTGGTGGTGACAGATCCCGTGATAAAGCACATATCAAGTACTTTGAATGTGACGAATAAGGGCATTACGCATCACGACACAACATAAAGTGCTTCAACTGGAACAAATTTGGGCATTATGCTTCGAATTGCCAAAGTAAAAGGAAGAACGGGGAGGCAAACCTCGCCCAAGAAGTAGATGACGAATCAGTACTACTTCTCTCTTCATATGTTGAAAAAGGCACTGGTCATGGTGATGTTAAATAAAGAAAACGTAGTTCCAAAACTACACACGAAGGAAGGCAACCACGATTATTTAGATCAGTGGTATTTGGATAATGGAACAAGCAAGCACATAACGGAAGATCGCTTCATGTTCCATGAGCTCGACGGGATGGTTTGGAGCAAGGTCATGTTTGGCGATAGCTCCATGGTAGAGATAAGAGGCAAAGGGACGATGCTGCTGTAATACAAGAACGGAGATAAGAAGTTGTTGACAGGAATTTACTATATACCAAGTCTGTACAACAACATACTTAGTCTCGGACAGATGACAGAAAAAGGGTGCAGAGTGGTGCTGCAGGATGTGTTCTTGCGTGTCTATACCAAGAACAATGATATGTTGATGAAAGTGAAAAGATCTCCAAATTGGTTGTACAAATTTTTTTTGAAAACTCGTAAGCAAGTTTGTCTAAAGAGCAGCTTGGAGGAATCAGGAGATGGTGGGACTCGAGGGTGAGACTCGCTGAGTATAGCTGGGGGCAGCCAAACAGGGCATGCAGAAGCCTAAGATGGCGAGACTCAGGTGCGGCATGTGCACGCTCAAGGGGTGCGCATGGAGAGCGGCTCAGGTGCATAAGGTGGTGGCCCTAGGGCTAGAGCAGGTGCATGCGAAATTGAAGGTGGCGCGCATACAGCTGTGGATGGTGGACTTCGTGCAGGCAGTAGGCTCTCAGAAGGAAAAAGTGCACAAGTTCCAAGAGGAAGACTTGGAATACAAGCTGGTGCAATTTTTTGTGGTTTTGCAGATGGAACGCAGTTAGCGTTGGAGACAGGATGCACGAGCGCGGGAGTAAGAGGCGGTGTAGCCTCAGCTAAGATGTGCATAAAAAGCGGACGTATTTGGTCTAAGAGAGAGGAGCAGGAGGCTCTGGTAACGGCGAAGCCAAGGCGGCTGTGGGAGCAGGTGCTCCAGCCTAGGCAGGCGTGCAAGGAATGATGGACTCAGTTCAGATGCGGGAGTAAGAGAGAAGATCGACATGATCAAAACGGAGAAACAAGACTAAGGGGGTGATTGTTAGAGTTAATCTTATTTTAGTAGGCTTGGTTTATTTTATTTGGAGAGTTTATTTAGTATTTACAAAGTATACTTATTGGAGTAGAAAAAGGAAATAGGAATCCAAGTAGGATTATGAGTCCAAGTGTTAGGCTTGAAATTAGCCTATATAAGGCACAATATTCATGTAATTGAGGCAAGAAAAAACGAGAGAAGAGGAAGAGAAATAAGAAGAAAAGAGGGAGTGGTTGGTGCTCCAAAAAAGTATATCATCGTGTGTAAGAGATGAGTGAGGGTAAAATTCTAACATCCTTCCTCCCCAACCCCGACCGCTGGAGCCCCCGCAATGCTCGCCACAGCCACACTCCTCCGTCTCCATCTTCGAAGACGATAGCAACTTTACGGATACCACCTTTACAGACCTCATGGTCTACGCCCCCTTGTACCGACGCTCTGCACCCCCTTGTATCACGCTACCTCCGGATTCCCGCCATCCCCGACGGCCTAGTGGCCTCTGTCCAGCACTGCGTCATGTTGGATTTTGAGTCCTTCCTCGCTCCAGACGGAGAGGGGGAGAAGGAATCTTCGTTTAGAGTGATCAGCAGATTGCTTTGCGAAAGTAAGTTTGTCATCTTTGTCTTCTCCTCAGGCACTGGAGCACGGTGGGGTGGTGTTCCGCTTGATGATTTGAGTGCTTTGACCAAAGGCCGTGAGGCTCATTGTTTCGACGCCATTGATTTGCTCAGTCTTTCTTTGTGTGCACACCGCTTCATCGGGTGTTGGTTTCGATGGACAAGATGCTCATGCTCGACACCCGTGGGATGGAGTTCTCCATGGTTGACACGCCACGCGATAGCCATAAGCGAGCAAGCCATTGTGGAGGCGGGGTGGTAGGCTTCGTTGTTCATTGTTGGTGCTAGCACAATAAGCCTCTATTGTAAGGGTGGCGCGAGAGTGATGGTGGACAAGATAAATCCCTTCTTGCTCGACTAGTACTTGTCCATCATAGGTGCAGCAGAGGGCTACTTTCTCCTAGGAGGGATTCTAGTGGACTGCTTCAAAAGCTCTTCGCAGTAGATGCCAAAGATAGAGTATTTCGCACTAGAGGTTAGAGATGGCAACGGGTACCCGAAACCAGAGTATTCGATGGGATTTACCTGATAAGGAGGTGGGTATGGAAAGATATCTTCACCTGCGGGTATGCTAATGGGCAAAAACCTCTACCCATCGGGTATGCGGGTGCGGATGCGGGTGTATACTACCCGTACCCGCATACCCGCAGATAAAATATACCCGGCCGGGTGTATACTAGAGATAGCAATGGGTACATATACCTGTAGCCCGTATATATATATATATATATTCGAAATGAAACCGATGGAAATACTCATACCAGTATATACCTATGCCCGTATATACCCTTATCAATTGGTACAGTTACCCGTCGGGTACAAATACCGCGCAGTGCGGTATGGGTAAGTTTCTATACCGTGTGCAAAGTGCGGGTATTGTAGCGGTGCGGGTATCGGTGCGGTATGGGTTGGCTATACCCGGCGGGTATCTACCTATTGCCATCTCTACTAGAGGTCAAGGTCTAGCTGCTTAAGAGGCTGTGTGTGTTGAATCACAGTATTACACATGCTTACCTATATACAGGATTCCCACCGCCAGTGTTGCCACCAAGTATATGGCGCCGTGGTCAAAGTGATCATGGTCATAGCGCCGTGGTCAAAGTGGTCGTGGTCGTGGCTCCGTGGTCAAAGTGGTCGTGGTTGTAGCGTCGTGGTTGAAGTGGTCGTTGTCGTGGAGCCATGGTCAAAGTGACCGTAATTGTGGCGCCGTGGTTGAAGTGACCATGGTCGTAGGAGGGGTGATCGTAGTTGGAGTCGAGCGGTTGTATGAGGAGCATTCGCAGTCAGAGTTGAGCGGTCATAGAAGGAGCATTCGCAGTCGGAGTCGAGCAGTTGTAGAAGAAGTAGTCGCAGTTGGAGTCGAGCGGTCATAGAAGAAGCGTTCATAGTCGGAGTCGGGTGGTCATATCCTCCCCATTATTCCTAAGTAACAAAAGATCACAACTATTAGGTAATATACCATTCTACATAGATAAATTATTAGCACATAGAAAAAAGATCACCTTATAATTTAAGTGATGAGCACGAGCTCTTGTCATAGGACATTGTAGTTCAGCAACTGGGTCAGGAGGATTTTGTGTAGTACGTGTATATGAAGGAGTGATGTCCTCGTCACGTAGCCCACATCTACCTCCTACATTGCTAACAATAAACCATCCCCAAAACAATCCAATGGATGAAATCTCCAGATTTGCAAAGAAGTCAAACACATCTCATCAGAAACTATTAGAATCTCATAGGATGACAGTCAACTTGAAGATAATACGCAACAAATTGAAGATTTCCCCTAAATCTTGCAAGCACTGAAGCCCTAAAATTTCCCAAACATGCCAAAACATGGTACCTACCTTGGCCGCTGGGGTGCTTGAAACACTTGCCTCCACTACAGCGTGATGAGCTATCGCCCTTCATGCCTGTCCTGTGAGTGCCACGCTAGCTCTAGGGTTTGGGGGCGCTCAGCACAGGAAGGGTGAAGAAAGTGCAGCAACTGCGAGGGGAACACGCAACTACTCGCTAGTTCGCACCTTATGTGCCCGCCTAGCTCATGACCCCACTAACCACGTAGGATCGCATCCGTGTCGTCAACTTGTTCCTTGTTTTCCATGTCAGCGCCTATGGGTGGGCCCAAATTTTTATGAGCTTAGGTGTGCCCAAATTTTTATGAGCTTAGGTGTCCAAGGGGCTATGGAAAACATTGGGTTAATTGTTACAATAGCAATGTACCTGGGGTTTACTGAAAAAAAGAAAGATATGAGGTTTGTGTTACCCAACATCATGTACATGAGGGTTTATAAAATTTACTCTTTTTTTAGCCAATAATGCTATTCCTATCGAATGAGTACCCCTCAGATGCGATTGTGTGGCCCTTGCCAACTTGGCATGGGAGAACGTGGCCATCCCCACTCCTTGTTTTCAATCCCGCCCACTCGTTACAATCCCTACCCTATTCTCTTCTGAACCCACCACCGAGCGCCTCGCGCCCGTCGCCATCGGACGACCCCACCGCCCCACCCCGCTCACCATAGAAGTGGTTGCGTTCTCACCACTATTGAGCTTGCGTCGTTGTACTCGACCTAGAAGTCTGTCCTCTGCACTGCACTCTATTTGCCATTGTCGCTAGAGAACGAGGTGTACTGTTCATGCATGTCGCCGCTGGTCCATATGTTCGCATGTGTGCTACTACCTGCGTACATAGTGATGGAAAGGTGAAACCAAGTACAAGCTTGCTCCAATCACCTATTCTGTAGGATCGTCGATGGCAATCAGAGGGGGGTGAATGATTGTAAAGCGTAGCGGAAGTTTTTTTTTAATTCACTATTTCCTTTTTGACTTGTGCACAAAAATCAGAAAACAAAAAAAAAACAGCAACAATAATAATAATTTGCTACCAGAAGAAATCACTAAATATTAGTATTACTCAATCTTTCAAAGACTTGGCCAAAGTACTCACATGTATTGATCACTAAGAAAGTTCACGTCACGTGAACATGCATGCAAAACGTTACTTGTTTGATTTCTCTCCAAAACAAAACAATCACGGCTCATGCACAGCTCTTACCATCTTGGTGGAGTCGCTAGGACAAAACCGGAAGCCTTCACAGCCGCCTCGTCCTGCGGCACTTCGCTCGCCGCGCCGCGCTCTTTTTTTTTCTTGCCGCCTGCACCTTCACGTGTAAGACGCCTGTCGCACCACTTCTTTCTCCTGGAAACTATTAGCGACTGCACTCCTTTTTCACAGAGTCCTCACAAAGCCGCCTGCTCTGTCTTAGCGCCGAGTGCTTTTTCTGCTAGCCGCAAAAGCTGCCGCCCGCTCGCCTTGCTTCTTTTCCGCGCAGGCAGCAGCAGCGCTGCGTCCCTCTTGTTTCTCCGCCGATCACGGCACACGTCTTTTTCTTGGCCACCTAGGCCGCGCGCAGCTCTTCTTTTATATCCAGCTCCTGCTGCCGCCTCGCCACGTATTTGCTTCTACGAGACGGTACCCGCACATTATCTCCAAAAAATCACGTCGCCCTCTGTCTCTGTTCAACAAAACTTCACGTGTCGTCTCCCGTTTCAACTCGGAAATCAGCCGCCTTATCTCCAAAAATGCACAGCCGCAAATTTATCTCTTCAACAGAACCGTATAGAGTCCAACAGCTGGACGTCTCCTATTTCTTTACATACTCACGGCCAAACTTTAAACCGTCTTGATTTCTCACGTCCATCTTTCCATGCATGCAATACCCATGCAGACCAACTCTGTCTGCGCCAGAAAGCTAAAACTACTCTCCAAAATTACGACGTATCGTAGCCTCCGAACCACACCTTCGTAGCTTCAATACGTATCATCCTCCTTTGATCTTCACGTGCCCAAGCATGAACTCGACCATCTTACGACTCCCTCGACCATCTGACCTCGGATCTCCTCATCCTAGTCCCGGTCCTCCTCGTCATCGACTACGATCGCCTCCATGCTTCAACCTACACATGCACAGACCAAAGAATACTTTTCCGGCACAAGTTCGTCCGAACTTGACCGACGTCAAACCGCACACACACAACACACCATAAGTAATGTCATAACCAGCGTTGTCAATTATTCATCATCTACAATAACCGAGACCTACCCACGTGGTCTAACAATCTCCCCCTTGATGAATACATTGACAACACTTAAATTAACATGACTTCCAACAGATCTAAGTGAAGAGCTTGAAGTCAGATTCTCAAACTTGCCCTCTCAACACAAGAGAAACAACTTTAATTTCTCCAAAAACTCTCAATCTTGCAAATTTCTCTCCCCCTTTGGCAATGTAATCATCAAGAAATATTAATAAATAAGAATGATTCTAAGAAAGAGCAATAAGAATAAAATCTAGAAGCTTTGTAGATTATCCAAGTCACATTGCATTGGTTTAATATAACAACAAGTCATGTTTTTGAGTAGAGCTATCTAGATCATATAAAGCCATATATCACATAGCAATGTCAAAACAAGTCTATTAATATGATTAAGCGATTTATATTAATGACAGGTATCGCAACAATGACTAGACTAATTATAAAGAGCACAATGAGATATCACAACGAAAAGTCAAAGCCTAAAAATAAAACAAGCTTTAACTCTAGACGGGCTAGCAGTCTCATGTAACAACTTATTGCTCCACACTCAAATTTTTAGGCATGTGGCATGCTTGTAGCATACTTCTTTTCATAATGACATACTTTTCTCTTCTTTTTTTTTGATGGTGGCATGCTTGAAGCATACTTCTTTTCATTTTGCGCACTTTTGTGCTCTTTTTTTGTTCACCATGGCATGCTTGAAGCATACATCTTTTCAATTCTCTCTTTCTTTTATACCTTTTTTAATAACATGCCAAATTGAGTGACCATAAAAATTGTAACATGAAACATGCGAACCTCATAGCCAAGAGTTAAAATAAGACTCACAATCGTGCTAATCCTTTTCAATGAACATCGCAAAGTAATAAATATAATCAATCTAGTCAAAGTATTCCGCCATGTCATACTTTTAATTCAAATGTAGCAAATTAATTATAACCAGTCATGATCAATGCTACACAACATATGAATAAATATGATAAAGAGAGCTCTACTACTCAATTGATTTCAATGACTTGGATTTGATGAATTATTTGACAAGGATAATAAACAAAGCTTCAAATTTTAAAAGATAAGCTCCCCCTCAGAATAATCCCATAGGGTGCAACACACCCAATTCACTGCGCAAACGAACAAACCGAGAAGTATCAAGCGGTTTAGTGAGAATATCAGCAATCTGAAGGTCAGACTCGACAAAATGTAGGACAACATCACCCTTTTCCACATAGTCTCTTAGAAAGTGAAATCTTATATCAATATGTTTGGTCCTAGAATGTTGCACTGGGTTTTTAGCAATATTAATGGCACTAGTGTTATCACAATAAAGTGGGACACTACCCAATTCTAACCCATAATTCACGAGTGTAGTAAATCCATAAGCTTTGAGAACAACTAGCAAAGAGCAGCAGCAGCTACATATTCGACAGTAGTGGATTGTGCAACAGATGATTGTTTTCTAGAAGACCAAGAAACTAATGATGTGCCTAAGAAGTGACATGTACCAGATGTACTCTTTCTATCAATCCTACAACCCGCAAAATCACTGTCTGAATATGCGCGCAAAGTAAGACATGATGAAGTAGAATAAAACAGTCCAAATTCTAAAGTTGATTGGAGGTACCTGAAAATTCTTTTCACAGCCTGACGATGAGACACACGAGGTGAAGCTTGAAATCGAGCGCATAGACACACAGCAAAATGTATGTCTGGCCTTGATGCAGTAAGATAAAGTAGAGACCCAATCATGCTTCTATATTCTTTTTGATCCACTGCCTCACCTTCTGCATCTGGATCAAGAACAGTTGTAGATCCCATTGGAGTAGAAATAGGTTTGCAGGTTCCCATATCGAAACGTCTAAGCAGATCTTTCGTGTACTTAGTTTGATGAATAAAAATGCCCTGCTTAGTTTGTTTTACTTGTAAACCCAAGAAGTAAGTTAACTCCCCCATCATACTCATTTCAAACTCTCTGCTTATAGTATCTGAAAACTTGGAAACCAAGGCATGAGAGGAGCCACCAAAGATGATATCATCCACATAAATCTGAACAAGTAATAGATCATTGCCATGCTTAAGTGTAAAAAGTGTTTTGTCTACCTTACCCATTTGAAAATTATTTTTTAACAAGTATGACTTAAGCCTTTCATACCATGCCCTAGGAGCTTGTTTCAAACCATACAAAGCTTTAGACAATTTGTAGACATGATTAGGAAATTTAGGATTTTCAAAACCAGGTGGTTGCTTAACATAAACTTCCTCCTCAATAAAGCCATTAAGAAATGCACTTTTAACATCCATTTGAAATAGTTTAAAACCTTTAGATGCAGCAAAAGCTAAGAGAATTCTAATAGTTTCTAATCTGGCAACTGGAGCAAAAGTTTCACCAAAATCAAGGCCTTCCACCTGAGTAAAACCCTGAGCAACAAGTCTAGCCTTATTTCTAACCACAACTCCATCCTCACTCTGTTTATTTTTAAAAACCCATTTAGTTCCAATCACATTATGTCCCTGAGGAGGTTCAACTAATGTCCAGACTTTATTACGTTCAAAATTTTCTAATTCTTCGTGCATGGCGTTGATCCAAGACTCATCAGATAAAGCGTGACTTACATCATGGGGCTCAAAAGAAGCAACAAAAGCAGAATGAGCATGTGAGTCAGGAGAAGTAAACCTGGAACGTGTTACCCTTTCTTGAATGTCACCAATCATCAACTCTGGGGGATGACGTCGCTGAATATGCAATGGTGCAGAAGGTTCTAAAGTTGCCTCAATACTACCGTCCTCCTCTGTAGTTGGTCCATCAGTTGATAGTGGCTCATCAGATGTACCAGGGTCTCCAGCTGAAGTTGAAGTAGAAGTTGCAAGATCCTCAGCTGGTGCATGTGATGGCATGGGAGGAAAAACATCACCAAAATCAAGATCCTCATCTTCATTAAGAAATATGCTTTCTGACTCCCCCTGAACCTGTGTACTGAAATATCGGGTCTAGTACGTAACTAGCCTCATCAAAAGTAACCTCGCAGTCTCAACAATTTTTTAGTCTCTAAATTGAGTACACGATAACCACGAGAGTGAGCAGGATAACCAAGAAAAATACCATCTGAAGATCTAGATTCAAATTTATCAAGATTACCATGTTTAAGAATAAAACATTTACATCCAAATACTCTAAAGTGAGAAACACTAGGCCTACGCCCAAATCTCAACTCATAAGAAGTCTTGTGCAATGAGGCTCTCAAAAATACTCTATTAGAAATATGACATGCAAGTGGAATAGCCTCAGCCCAAAACTTCCTAGGAGTAGCATGTTCATCGAGCATAGTCCTAGCCATCTCAACTAATGTTCTATTTTCCTCTCTACAACCCCATTTTCTTTGGGACACGAGGGGAAGAAAACTGATGTTCTAAACCTTTTTCAGAGCAAAAAGAAGCAAATGATGAATTCTTAAATTCAGTACCATTATCACTCCTAATAGCTTTCATAGCACCTGGCAATTCATTATTGAGTCTAAGAAATAAGTCTTTAAAATGTCCAAATGCCTCATCCTTAGACACCATAAAGTAAACCCAAGAATATCTGGAATAATCATCAACAATTACAAGTATATACCATTTGCCTCCAATAGATTGAATCCTAGAAGGACCTACAGTGTCCATGTGCAACAATTGACCAGGGCCATCTGTGGTGATCATAGAAAGAGGTGGATGTGAAGCAGCTACCATCTTACCATGTCTACAAGGAGAACACACCAAATTTTTTCCACCCTTTAGCTTAGGTAACCCTCTAATGAGATCCATCCCACTAATCCGTGTAAGGTGATCAAAACCAATGTGTCCCAACCTACGGTGCCAGAAAAATAGATCTATAGATTCAGAGGCTACCAAACATCTAACACCAGATGAAAAAGTATGATTAAAATCAGCCTTAAAGACTTTTCCAAATCGAGATATATTAAAAATAAGATCCCCAGAAGCATCAAGAACTCTACAAGCATGTTTCCTAAAACTCACTTCAAGGTTATCGTCTACCAACTGTGGCGAGAGCAAATTATACTTCAATTTACTTACTAGAGCAACGTCCTTAAGAATGAATTTATCATTAACGCAAGACTGTACCTTTCGCCATCACAATGCTGTTGAAGCATCCCCAAAAGTGATCAACTCATCACCGGATGCTTTGGTGAGGGAGGAGAACCATCTTGTATCACCGGTCATATGCCTCGAACAACCTGAATCAACTAGCCACGTGTTCCCCTTCCTCATTAGTTGTACCTACATCACAGGAAATATCGGTGTCATAGTACTGGGGTTAGTGAAATAAGATCTAGGAATCCAGTACTGAGACACACGACGCGGGAGAGCAGAAACAGAACTAGCACCAAAATCACATGTATGTGAACGATCAGAACGCCAAAAAGAATGTGAATTACATCTCAATCCAACTCGTGAAGCATATTTAAAATCACCATAGGAATTTTCTAAAAATCTAGCTTTCGAATGAGTTCTAGAAACAAAAGAGGTTGCATGTTTTTGTTTTAAAACACTAAATCTTTCGCTTCTCTCTTTCTTAGCACGCCTAAAGCAAAATTCATGTAAGTGTCCATCTTTACCACAATAACTGCAAGTGTACTTAACTTTATGTTTAACTTGAAAAGTAGAAGCAACATTTGCATTCACTTGATTAGTAGATGACATAATACCAGCAGACTTAAAAACAGTTTGTTTTGGTTCAAGTGTTACTTCAATTTTTCCAGGTTCAAGAAGCTTAACAACTTTAGGAGGATTATTCTTGGCATGCTCAATACAATTAAATCCTAGACCTTGATTTTTTACACTTATTTTCGACTTGTCTAGAATCATATTCAGATTTTTCTTACCAAACGAGAATCTTTCTAAAGTGTCTCGAGATACTCATTTTCTTTAGTTAAAGTGGAACAAGTTGAGCACCTAAAGGACTCATTTACAATATTCTTAGAAGCACTAGACTGAACCAATCTTTCTTTTTCAGCAAAATCATTAAGTTGCCTAGTCAATGCTTCTATTTCTGTGTTAAGTTTTGGACAATTAGAACAAGAAGATGTCTCATGATAAAGCATCTGTTGAATTGTATCTGAGATGAGTTAAGTCTAGCTTCTAACAATTCACACTTAGAGCAAATTTTAGATTTAGCATTTGAATTACTTGACTCTAAACATACGTAAGAACTAGACTTGAGTTTTTAATTTCATCATTTGCAAGTTTTAACTTTTCATTACAAGAATCATGTATCAATCTTAATTCATCAAATTTAGCAGTTACATCACTAAGTTGAATTAAGTTTGATGTGTTGATTATTCTAGCATTTTCTAATTCAGAAGGCAAAACTTGACAAGACTCATAAGATTCATCATCAGGAATAGAATCTCTAAGTCTACTAATTTCAGAATTTAAACTCTCAACAACAAATTCATGATTTTTAGTTTTCTTTTTATACTTTTTGAGTTCCTCTGTCAATCTAAGCACAGCACGAGATAAATCAGTATAAGAAGGTTTTACCTCATCAGGATCACTGTAAAGATCATCATCGTTGAGCTCCTCACTGTTGGCCATAAAACACATCGTTGGGGCAAGGTCATGTTTGGCGATAGCTCCATGGTAGAGATAAGAGGCAAAGGGACGATGCTGTTGTAATACAAGAACGGAGATAAGAAGTTGTTGACAGGTTTTTACTATATACCAAGTCTGTACAACAACATACTTAGTCTCGGACAGATGACAGAAAAAGGGTGCAGAGTGGTGCTGCAGGATGTGTTCTTGCGTGTCTATACCAAGAACAATGATATGTTGATGAAAGTGAAAAGATCTCCAAATTGGTTGTACAAATTTTTTTTGAAAACTCGTAAGCAAGTTTGTCTAAAGAGCAGCTTGGAGGAATCAGGAGATGGCGGGACTCGAGGGCGAGACTCGCTGAGTATAGCTGGGGGCAGCCAAACAGGGCATGCAGAAGCCTAAGATGGCGAGACTCAGGTGCGGCATGTGCACGCTCAAGGGGTTAGTATTTTTAACCATCTGTGAAAGTAGACTATCACAGACGGTTGTTTGCAAAAACCGTCTGTAATATAAGTTATCACGACGGCTCGAGCCGCCCGTGATAAACACCTATTATCAACGACACATAAAAATAGACGGTTCGAAAATAAATTCGTGATGACGGTTCCAAACCGTCTGCGTGATAGGCCTGTCTCAGAGTGATCGGTACTTGTGCGTGCTACTAGAAAAGTACGTGCCTATCGTCACAACACTCATGTACTCCCCTAACTTGGAGAAAAAGAAGATTGAGGAGATCACCGGCTCTTTCAAGGTGCACGAGGAGCTACTGAAGGGGTTTCAGTCTTGTATTGAGCAGAGGTTTCAGTTTGATAATCGCAGTGTTGCGATAAAGGGAGATACAAGGAGCGGTGGCTCATCAAGCAGTCACAGGCGATGGCACAGGCGAGGTGGCCAGAGTGGTCGAGGCGGCAGAGGTGGCCGTAGAGATAACACTTGGCAAGGTGGTGGTGACAGATCCCGTGATAAAGCACATATCAAGTACTTTGAATGTGACGAATAAGGGCATTACGCATCACGACACAACATAAAGTGCTTCAACTGGAACAAATTTGGGCATTATGCTTCGAATTGCCAAAGCAAAAGGAAGAACGGGGAGGCAAACCTCGCCCAAGAAGTAGATGACGAATCAGTACTACTTCTCTCTTCATATGTTGAAAAAGGCACTGGTCATGGTGATGTTAAATAAAGAAAACGTAGTTCCAAAACTACACACGAAGGAAGGCAACCACGATTATTTAGATCAGTGGTATTTGGATAATGGAGCAAGCAAGCACATAACGGAAGATCGCTTCATGTTCCATGAGCTCGACGGGAAGGTTTGGGGCAAGGTCATGTTTGGCGATAGCTCCATGGTAGAGATAAGAGGCAAAGGGACGATGCTGCTGTAATACAAGAACGGAGATAAGAAGTTGTTGACAGGAATTTACTATATACCAAGTCTGTACAACAACATACTTAGTCTCGGACAGATGACAGAAAAAGGGTGCAGAGTGGTGCTGCAGGATGTGTTCTTGCGTGTCTATACCAAGAACAATGATATGTTGATGAAAGTGAAAAGATCTCCAAATTGGTTGTACAAATTTTTTTTGAAAACTCGTAAGCAAGTTTGTCTAAAGAGCAGCTTGGAGGAATCGGAGATGGCGGGACTCGAGGTGAGACTCACGAGTATAGCGGGGCAGCCAAGCAGGCATGCGAAGCCTAAGATGGCGAGACTCAAAGTGCGGCATGTGCACGCTCAAGGGTGCGCATGGAGAGCGGCTCAGTGCATAAGGTGGTGGCCCTAGGGCTAGAGCAGTGCATGCGAATTGAAGGTGGCGCGCATACTGGTGTGGACGGTGGACTTCGTGCAGCAAGAGGCTCGGAAGGAAAAAGTGCACAAGTTCCAAGAGGAAGACTTGGAATACAAGTGGTGCAATTTTTGTGGTTTTGCAGATGGAACGCGATTAGCGTTGGAGACAGGATGCACGAGCGCGGAGTAAGAGGCGGTGTAGCCTCGGCTAAGATGTGCATAAAAGCGGGCGTATTTGGTCTAAGAGAGAGGAGCGGGAGGCTCGTAACAGCGAAGCCAAGGCGGTGTGGGAGCGGTGCTCCGGCCAGGCGGCGTGCAAGGAATGATGGACTCGATTCAGATGCGGGAGTAAGAGAGAAGATCGACATGATCAAAGCGGAGAAACAAGACTAAGGGGTGATTGTTAGAGTTAATCTTATTTTAGTAGGCTTGGTTTATTTTTTTGGAGAGTTTATTTAGTATTTACAAAGTATACTTATTGGAGTAGAAAAGGAAATAGGAATCCAAGTAGGATTATGAGTCCAAGTGTTAGGCTTGAAATTAGCCTATATAAGGCACAATATTCATGTAATTGAGGCAAGAAAAACGAGAGAAGAGGAAGAGAAATAAGAAGAAAAGAGGAGTGGTTGGTGCTCCAAAAAGTATATCATCGTGTGTAAGAGATGAGTGAGGGTAAAATTCTAACATCCTTCCTCCCCAACCCCGACCGCTGGAGCCCCCGCAATGCTCGCCACGGCCACACTCCTCCGTCTCCATCTTCGAAGACGATAGCAACTTTACGGATACCACCTTTACAGACCTCATGGTCTACGCCCCCTTGTACCGACGCTCTGCACCCCCTTGTATCACGCTACCTCCGGATTCCCGCCATCCCCGACGGCCTAGTGGCCTCTGTCCAGCACTGCGTCATGTTGGATTTTGAGTCCTTCCTCGCTCCAGACGGAGAGGGGGAGAAGGAATCTTCGTTTAGAGTGATCAGCAGATTGCTTTGCGAAAGTAAGTTTGTCATCTTTGTCTTCTCCTCAGGCACTGGAGCACGGTGGGGTGGTGTTCCGTTTGATGATTTGAGTGCTTTGACCAGTGCCGTAGGCTCATTGTTTCGACGCCATTGATTTGCTCCAGTGCTGCTGTGTGCACAGCCGCTTCTACTGGGTGTTGGTTTCGATGGACAAGATGCTCATGCTCGACACCCGTGGGATGGAGTTCTCCATGGTTGACCTGCCACGCGATAGCCATAAGCGAGAGCAAGCCATTGTGGAGGCAGGGGGTGGTAGGCTTCGGTTGTTCACTGTTGGTGCTAGCACAATAAGCCTCTATTGTAAGGGTGGCGGCGGAGAGTGATGGCTGGACAAGATAAATCCCTTCTTGCTCGACTAGTACTTGTCCATCATAGGTGCAGCAGAGGGCTACTTTCTCCTAGGAGGGATTCTAGTGGACTGCTTCAAAAGCTCTTCGCAGTAGATGCCAAAGATAGAGTATTTCGCACTAGAGGTTAGAGATGGCAACTGCACCAAACCGAGTATTCGATGGGATTTACCTGATAAGGAGGCGGGTATGGAAAGATATCTTCACCTGCGGGTATGCTAATGGGCAAAAACCTCTACCCATCGGGTATGCGGGTGCGGATGCGGGTGTATACTACCCGTACCCGCATACCCGCAGATAAAATATACCCGGCCGGGTGTATACTAGAGATAGCAATGGGTACATATACCTGTAGCCCGTATATATATATATATATTCGAAATGAAACCGATGGAAATACTCGCGCCCGTATATACCTATGCCCCGTATATACCCTTATCAATTCGGGTACAGGTTACCCGTCGGGTACAAATACCCGCGCGGGTGCGGGTATGGGTAAGTTTCTATACCCGTGTGCGGGTACGGGTATTGTAGCGGGTGCGGGTATCGGGTACGGGTATGGGTTGGCTATACCCAGCGGGTATCTACCTATTGCCATCTCTACTAGAGGTCAAGGTCTAGCTGCTTAAGAGGCTGTGTGTGTTGAATCACAGTATTACACATGCTTACCTATATACAGGATTCCCACCGCCAGTGTTGCCACCAAGTATATGGCGCCGTGGTCAAAGTGATCATGGTCATAGCGCTGTGGTCAAAGTGGCTGTGGTCGTGGCTCCGTGGTCAAAGTGGCTGTGGTCGTGGCTCCGTGGTCAAAGTGGCTGTGGTTGTAGCGTCGTGGTTGAAGTGGTCGTTGTCGTGGAGCCATGGTCAAAGTGACCGTAATTGTGGCGCCGTGGTTGAAGTGACCATGGTCGTAGGAGGGGTGATCGTAGTTGGAGTCGAGCGGTTGTATGAGGAGCATTCGCAGTCAGAGTTGAGCGGTCATAGAAGGAGCATTCGCGATCGAGTCGGCGGTTGTAGAAGAAGTAGTCGCAGTTGGAGTCGAGCGGTCGTAGAAGAAGCGTTCATAGTCGGAGTCGGGTGGTCATATCCTCCCCATTATTCCTAAGTAACAAAAG
The DNA here is from genome assembly GCA_036346265.1 of Melocanna baccifera. Classification (NCBI taxonomy): domain Eukaryota; kingdom Viridiplantae; phylum Streptophyta; class Magnoliopsida; order Poales; family Poaceae; genus Melocanna; species Melocanna baccifera. The sequence continues at coordinate 17,859,844 of CM070695.1, forward strand.
ATCACAACTATTAGGTAATATACCATTCTACATAGATAAATTATTAGCACATAGAAAAAAGATCACCTTATAATTTAAGTGATGAGCACGAGCTCTTGTCATAGGACATTGTAGTTCAGCAACTGGGTCAGGAGGATTTTGTGTAGTACGTGTATATGAAGGAGTGATGTCTTCGTCACGTAGCCCACATCTACCTCCTACATTGCTAACAATAAACCATCCCCAAAACAATCCAATGGATGAAATCTCCAGATTTGCAAAGAAGTCAAACACATCTCATCAGAAACTATTAGAATCTCATAGGATGACAGTCAACTTGAAGATAATACGCAACAAATTGAAGATTTCCCCTAAATCTTGCAAGCACTGAAGCCCTAAAATTTCCCAAACATGCCAAAACATGGTACCTACCTTGGCCGCTGGGGTGCTTGAAACACTTGCCTCCACTACAGCGTGATGAGCTATCGCCCTTCATGCCTGTCCTGTGAGTGCCACGCTAGCTCTAGGGTTTGGGGGCGCTCAGCACAGGAAGGGTGAAGAAAGTGCAGCAACTGCGAGGGGAACACGCAACTACTCGCTAGTTCGCACCTTATGTGCCCGCCTAGCTCATGACCCCACTAACCACGTAGGATCGCATCCGTGTCGTCAACTTGTTCCTTGTTTTCCATGTCAGCGCCTATGGGTGGGCCCAAATTTTTATGAGCTTAGGTGTGCCCAAATTTTTATGAGCTTAGGTGTCCAAGGGGCTATGGAAAACATTGGGTTAATTGTTACAATAGCAATGTACCTGGGGTTTACTGAAAAAAATAAAGATATGAGGTTTGTGTTACCCAACATCATGTACATGAGGGTTTATAAAATTTACTCTTTTTTTAGCCAATAATGCTATTCCTATCGAATGAGTACCCCCTCGGTACTGATTGTGTGGCCCCTTGCCAACTTGGCATGGGAGAACGTGGCCATCCCCACTCCTTGTTTTCAATCCTGTCCACTCAGTTACAATCCCCTACCCTATTCTCTTCCTGAACCAGCCACCGGAGCGCCTCGCCGCCCCCGTCGCCATCGGACGACCCCACTGCCCCACCCCGCTCACCATAGAAGTGGCTGCGTTCTCACCACTATTGAGCTTCGCGTCGTTGTACTCGACCTAGAAGCTGTCACTACAGACCAGACTCTATTTGCCATTGTCGCTAGAGAACGAGGTGTACTGTTCATGCATGTCGCCGCTGGTCCATATGTTCGCATGTGTGCTACTACCTGCGTACATAGTGATGGAAAGGTGAAACCAAGTACAAGCTTGCTCCAATCACCTATTCTGCAAGGGAAACTCTCTCGCACCCCTTACCCATGTAGTAAAACTAATAAATTTCCTTCCATACTGATGGAGAGGTGCCTTTCTTGCAGGAGTGGAGTAGGAATTTATTCCTACCGTGGTGGTGGTGGAGAAAATGAGTCTGCGCCATCAGTGAAGGAGGTGGGGGAGACGCCGCAGGTGAAGGAGGAGCCATGCCCGTCACTTCGGATGGGGAGAATAAGGCGTTCGTGCCGCCGCCACTGGTGGAGGAAGGAGGAGGCACGGGCGCCACTACCACCGCCACTGGTGAAGATGGAGATGGGCGCTGGAGAAGGAGGCGGACATGCCGTGGGCTGCCACATCGGTGGAGGAGATGGCGCCTAAGAAGGAAAGTGAAGGGAGCGCCTCGTCCGTGCGTCCTTGCAGCTAGGCGCTAGGGGAGGAGGAGGAGGCACCGCCTAGGGATGACCACAACCTCCCACGCCAAGCCGGCAAGGGCGCATGTAGTCGGTACCGAGGGAGTGCTCATTCGGGAATTTTGAACACATATAGCATGTTTTTTCTCTAAAATGGGGAACTTCATCATATACCCTCCCCACATTTGAGAATTTCAGGATTTACCATCCCCACTCAATGACATGTAGGGTCGGGATGAGTCACTGACACGTGGGCCAGAGGGTAAATCCTGAATTTCAATCTAAGGGGAGGGTATATGATGAATAATTCCCTCTAAAATTCTGAAAATATACCCTAAAACACCGAAATTCCAAAAGTAACCCCCTCCTCAACCGCGCAACCGTGTGGAGGCGACACGTGGGTTAGTGGTGCGGTCCGGGACCGCACCACCTGGGTGGTGCGCTCCCCGGCCGCACACCTGAGTGTGGTGCAGTCCCCAGCCGCACCACCCCTTTGTGCACTGTTCACGCACGATTAAATAATTTTGTAAATTGAATTCGTAGTCGTTAATTTTTGAAATTTGTTGTAATTAGAAAATTTTAAAATTTTTGTCCATAATTTATTTATTTGCATAGTGTGTACGAATTTAATTTTTGTCTGTAAATAGTTTATTTGCCCCTCTCGCAAATATGTGTATGAATGTTTTGTCTCTGTTGGTATTTCATGTGTATATGAATGCAAATATTAAGTAGTTGTCTGTAATATTTTTACATATCGCAAATCTGGTTTGAAAACTATGAATTTATGTAATGTTTTGTTTACTTAAGTTATCAATACAGTTATAAGAAATTACTATTGTAAGTTAAAAATTACCACCATTTATATAAGTTAGAAATATTGAAAAACTTGTCATCAGTTGCATTAAAGTTAGCATCCTCAAATATCGTCCCATATTGTGAATTTATTATCATTTTATGTGATTATAACACAAAAATAAATCCGAACCTTTAAAACATACATTTAGTTAGGTCCTCAGTTATCACACGTATAGTTTTAAGAAGCTAGCACTGTAAGTTCTGAAAAGATCATTATTTGTAATTTAAATGAAATATGAAAAATTAGCATCCATTACAATCTAAGCTACCATATAGATTTTTAAAAACTTATGAGCATCAAAATTATTTGTCCACTGCTGAGTCATGATCGGTATTTATGTGTGTATGAATGCAAATATTAATTAGTTATCCGTAATAATTTTCAGATGTAGTAAATGTGGTTTGAAAATTACGATTTTATGTAAACTTTTGTGACAACATGGGAAATAGGGAAATTAAAATCTTCGTGTATATGTAAACAGGGTTGCACCATCCACTAATTCGTTCATCTTAATGTGGTCATAAAAATATGAAAATAGATACATATGACCAATTTTGGAGTTTGATAACTTATTTGAAAATATATTTGAAACATATTCAAAAATATTACTGCTGATAGTTTCCTTGAAGGCTTGGACATTCCAATACAAGTTGCAGATTTTCAGGTTTTTGCATTGCAATTGAGCTTCAAAAGCTAGCTGAAAAACTGACTTACAAGAGTGCAATAATTCTGAGAAAATGTGTCCATATAGACCAATATTTGAGAATCAAAAGTCATAATTATGCCTACCTCAGATTATGAGCACATTAAAAGATATGAAAATTACAAATCTGCTCAAAACTTTACAAAGTTCTGAAAGTTTTTCCATTCCAATTGAGCTTAAAAAGCTAGGTGAAAAACTGACTTACAAGGGTCTAATAATTCTGAGAAAATTTGTCCATATAAACCAATATGTGAGGATGAAAAGTCATAATTATGCCTACATCAGATTATGAGCACATTAAAAGATATGAAAATCACAAATCTACTCAAAACTATGCAAAGTTCTGAAATTTCAACAATTTGTCAAAATGAGAAAAGTACACAATTTTCTCAAAATAAGATGAAATGCTTTAGAATACATATTTAAGTCCTTTCATTTAGTTTTTCATAGATTTGGATATTTAAGTCCTCATATGTCATAATATTTTATCCGTTTGAACTCGTCATTGCTACTACTGGTGGGACATTACTAGTCCTGCAGTTGAATTGCACGTAGGGGCCGGGGGACCAAAAGAACAACAAAGATGACACGTGTTGACGCGGGTAGGGTAGTCACGGGGGGCCTTCGAATGCACGCGCATGGAAAATGGCAGATGCAACAAGGCAAGACTGTGTAGCTTTGTACAATGAGAGGAAAGAGAGAACATCTTTAAGCAGCGAGTAGTTAGCGACAAGACCAGACTGGGCAGGTTTGTGCAGTGAGGGGAAAAAGATGCCAACTTTATGCAGCGACTAGACATGACGGGCCATCTTTGTGCAGCGACAAGACGAGACGGATCGGCTTTGCACATGTGACAAAGACAACTGGGATCTTGACCGAGGCTATAGGGACCTGACCGAGACTATTGGGATATCGTGACCGAGGCTATTTGTGGTTCTGGTGATCGCTATTTCATGTAGCAAATGTAGTTATGATTTTATGTAAAGTTTTGTGACCATTTTTGTCCTCGCACTGGGGCTATAAGAAGGAGGCATATTGCACATACTCCTTCGCATTGCTCTCCTTCTCCTCGCAAATTTGTCATTCCCACGTCAACATGAGCCAAATGAGTGCCTCTTCATCAACACCCGTGGTGATTTGCCCGAGATGCAACACGGTTGTGAGGCATAAGACCTCACAGACGGTCGCGAATCCTGGACGACACTACTATAAGTGCCCATTGCACTCGGTGAGTAAGTATTTGGGGTTTGGTCAAATCGTTCAAGTATGTTTGAAAGCCTTCTTGTCATGGAATTGCAGGAAGCCCCAGGTGGTTGCCGATTCTGGGTGTGACAGGATGAATTGGGCAGTAGGACTGGTATTGTTCCGCATGAGAGAGTTGTCATGGGGGCTGGCAACCCAATGGAGATGGCGCATCGTTTCGACAGACTGGAGCGAAAGATGAACTTAGTGTTGGTTGCTGTTTTCTTTCTGTTGTTTGTTGTTATCCTCAAGGTGTAGCATTTGAAATGTTGTTTTCGGTCGAGTTGGTACCTTCGGTGCCTTGTATGACATATGTATCGGTACGCACTAATCGTATATGAATGATCCATTTGTACTGCTAAAAGAGATTCGAAAGAAAATTGCAATAAGAAGATGAATAAACGATTAGCGTAGAAACGGCTGGTAAGTAAGAAGGTAAGCGATATTGAGGACACAAAGAATTGCATGCGAAGCTAAGTGATAAACATGGAAATAACATGGCGCGACTGGCAACAAACCGAAGTACTCCTACGATACATATGCTCCTTCTTGCCATGGAAATTATTTGGACATTCAACGGAGCAATGCGGAACAACCCCTCCTACTGCGTGGACCGGGGCCATTTTCCCTTCCTTGCGACCTGTGCGTCGAACTCTTCGGCTGCCTCTTTTGCCTTGGCTGCCACCTCCCTCTTCCTTTGGCGCTCCCTCTCGCTAGCTTCGCGCTCCCGACATGTGCATGCCTCGAGATGAGCTTTCGTCTCCCGACGTATGCGTGCGGCCTGCTCGTCGTTCCAGTGCTCCGCCTCGCGGATCTTGGATGCCCTTTTGACATCCCACTCCTGGAAGTCTAGAGTCCACTGGTCATGTGGGTGGATCTCCAAGTCGATCCACTTGCGTAACCCGCACATCGGTTCCGGGGACTACAGGTACACAGGAGATGTTAGTGTGTACTTGAAAAGAGAAGTAGTGGGGAGGAGAGGAACACACTATAAGTGGTTCTTACCGGCTGCCGATAGGCGCTCGTGTCCCAACGTCGGTTCGGATATTCGCTGGAGTAGTTTGAGCAACCCCAGCAGTGCATACCCAGGCTGAGCCGCTGCTTCGACTTGAAGAACTTGCACTGGTCTCAACACCAACAGAGGGGCGGCCTCTCCCCCTCTGGCGGGTGTTGCGGTGAACTGTCCATTGGAACCGCCGGGATGGGGTCTGTGCGACGTGGGATGTCTTCTCGGGGAGCTGACCTCCTTGCACACACCGCTTCTTGGGCTCGCGCCGCAGCTACCCTTGCTCGTTCGGCACGGGCTGCAGCAGACCTTGGTAGGTCGCGAGTCTCCTCCCATTGCTTCTGCATCTCCTCCCACTGTTTCTTCTGCCTCTTGTCCATCCCGATGCAGTGAAGCAAGTAGCGGTGTAGTGTGGGGTTTAGTTTCTGTAGTGACCTCTCCCCAATCTCTTCGACCTCCTTTTGTAGGCTCAGGGGTTGGTATGGTGCGGTTAATTTGGAGCCGTGTAAAGCTGCTCGGGAAGTAATGTAAGCTGCCCCCTCGTCTCGTCTCGTCCTGTCTTATCTTGTCGCTGCGCAAAGCTGCCCATTGTTGTCCTGTCACTGCGCAAAGATGATCTGTTATGTCTGGTCGCTGCGTAAAGCTGACATCTCTTTCCCCTCACTGCACAAAGCTGCCCAGTTTTGTCCTGTCGTTGTCTACTCGTTGCTTAAAGCTGTCATCTCTTTCCCCTCACTGCACAATGCTGCGCAGTCTTGTCTTGTCGCATCTGCCGTTTTACATGCACGTGCGCTCGAGGGCCCCCCATGACGACCCTACCCTCGTCAACACGTGCCAGCTTTGTCGTTCTCTTGGTCGCTCGGTCCCTACTTGCACTTCATCTGCAGGACAAAAGCTTGCCTCTTTTGTCGTGTCTGTGGGCAAAACTGATCTATTTTGTCATGTCACTGCGCAAAGCTGCCCGCTTTTGTCATTTCTCTGCGCAAAGCTGGCCTCTTTTGTCATGTCTGTGCACAAAGTTGTTGTTTTTTGTCAAGTTACTGCACAAAGCTGGCCTTTTTTGTCATATGGTAACTGCACTAAGTTCTTTCGTTTGATATAAATAGCATGGCTGGGGTCTCATGACAGTAGGAGTAGAGAACCCTGTAAATCTTACGAAGAAGTAGCTTCTCCGTCGTGCAGAAACATACCATCTCCGAAGCTGAGGGGCCAGTTAGATATGGGTCACCGAAGAAAGACCTTCCCTTGGAAAGGAGGGAGATTTTCGGTCCACAGTACCGCCTGATACCACGCTGACGTGCTCAACCCGCATGGCCAAAATGCAAACACAATGAGGACGCAGTCGTGCAGGTCTTGGAAGGCCAATTCGATGGCGGACGACGTTTTTTCCGATGCTCACACTCTGGGATACAAATTGCTAATAGTACATTTTTTGTTACTGCTTATTCGGTAGGGGTACTCATATTCTCAGATTTTTGTGAACCTGTCCAAAGCAACACAAAAAATTCTCCCAAAAGTGGAGAAGGTTGGAACCTTGCTTGTATAGGATCATGTAGACTTTCTACACCTAACTTGATGGAAAAAAAGATAGGCATATCTGCGAATAGTAACTTTTCTTTTTTCTCAATCTTTTGAGCTCTTTGTTTCAAGTTGATCTCTTTTTCCTTCCTGTTGAACCAAGTTAGGAGTTTAAGTACAATGAGTCAATGATAGGTAACCTCTCTTCTACTTTTGAAGTACACTAATATTTTAGATCTAACACCGCGCATAAGTTGGGAATGCATAAGCACCCTACAAGCTTAAGATATGTTTTATGCACTCTTCATGATATTTGCTTCACAAGTAGTACTGCTCTGTTGTTCTCAAGTTCCTTTATGTCTTGCTCTTGATACACCTATGCACATGTATGTTTTCAGGAAGAACTAATGCCCATTTAATATTTATCAAAGTGATCATCTATATTTACTTATATTTTTCCCATCTTCACTGTCTTGAGAAAATTGTTTTCCATTTATCAAAGTGATTGTCTATCTTTTTGCTTCTAGCATCCTATCTTCATTCCTCAAAAAATTTTCACTGCACCGTTCTAAAGAATGCTGCCCTTTCAGGGATAGACCAAATAGGGCCCTATAATTGATCCTGTACACAATGCTGCAGTGAATACAGAATCAGCACGCCAGCCCTCAAGTGATCTCAAGGGGCTGCCATCTCAATTTATGGAGATGGTTGATTCATTAATTATTTCATCAAGCCTAAATAGCCCTGGAAAGAGAGCTTCAATGAATTGCAGAAAAATGAAGATACAACCTGGGAAGAGCATTCATAAGGTTTTTCCTGCTTCAGAAGTTTCTGTTTTGGCCACTCCTTGTACTTCGGTGAATTGCAATCAAGTCGGTGCAGTGCAATGCCCCAATGAGGTATCTAGAACTTGGAACTCCATATTGGTACCTAGAATTTTGGACTATTGGAATTTGTTTGGAAGCAATGGTCAAAGCAAATCTTTGTTTTATTGTAGGATTCCCAGTTGAATATAGGCAAAGAAGCTAAGTTTGTCTGTGGTGAGCGTTCAACAATGTGTATCAAGGATACAAGTTGCCTTGCTTTGGAAGACATAATTGCCACAGGATGGGAATCAGATACAGATTGCCCTGCTTCAGAAGACATAACTGCCACAGGATGGGAATTATATACAGGTTTCCCTGCTTCAGAAGACATAATTGCCACAGGATGGGAATCTTCTTCACATTCAGATATGCCAGAACCAGGCTGCTCTGAAATGATCTCCTTGTCTTCTGATTTAGCTGGAGCTGTAGAGATCCAGTCTACACCCTGTGACAATAGGTTTGTAAGCTCTGATTTATGTCAAAGTAATTAGGATATGGTTTATACTAGAATACTAAGATCAAATTCTGGTTGTACAAGATTCAATTCACAAATCAAGAGCAGTAGCAGTGAGCGCTCAAGAAACAGAATGATTTCTAATGGCTTTCGGAAATTCCAGATGGAGTCAAGAGAGTTTGGTAAAACCAGATCTGCTAGCATGGACCAGAGCTACACTGGAAACTTATCTGTGGTTAATTCTTCGTTAGCCCCAATAAAATGCTTAAAGAATGAACCTAAGCATAGTGATATTTCTACTTCCAATCAAACATACAGAGACAAACCAATGGGCTCTGATATTGTTTGGCAGGGAATTGGGACAAGAAATAAAAAGCAGGGAACCCATGCACCTAGGCAGTCTTATGCAGAAAACAACTCTGTTGCTGAAACAAGATCTACAGGTTCTTCGCCAAGTTATCAATTCTCATTAGATCAGCAGCAACTTTCTTCAGAACTCCAATATACTGTCCACAATGTTCCTCATCAAAATGCACGCAGATCTGCATACAGGATGAGAGAAAAAATCTACAGGAGTTGTGGACAGGAGGCTGCTGTGCCACCAATGTGCCCATTTGACCAGAGCTTTGGCATTTCAGGAGTTCAGTGTTTGTCTGTCCCAGTACAAAGTTCGGCCACAAGATATTTAGCTTTGGAGGGGTGGACGGATGGAACATATCAGCCTTACAGTTTTGATACCTCCCAACATTTATCCACACCTGGATTGTACACAGGTACAACCAATGATTTCAGTGTACCTCAGCAGGGAGATAGCCAGTGCTATTATGGCCATGAGTCAGTTTCTTCTGGATTGTATCAATGTGGGTTCATGTCAGAATTTGGTTCTCAAAATCTGCATGGTATCCCACAGCCTGATCAATTAATCAGCTATGTACCATTTGATTATCATGGGGCAATGTTGTATCCAGAACAACTCACGAGTGACGCTGATCTAGTGTCACCAGAAGAAACTAAAGATAGTGATTCTAATAACAGAATAGGTAAAAAAGTTAATGAGAAGGCGAAGACCTTTGCTGGGTGTGATGCAGCTAGTAGAATTCCTGAAACAGAAACCAGGGAAAAGATAGACAGCATTGGCTCTAATGTGATTGATTCTGTGAGAATCTACAAAGCCGACAAGCATTCTGATGGTAAAAAGAACCAAGTTGACCTTTTGTCACAGTGCACTGCTCCAGGCGATCAGTTCACTTATGTATGTTCACAGAAGACAGCAGAGGCACTAGCAGCATCATGGAAGTCACAAGTAGATTCTGAATCTATTCTTGAAGCAACCGGGAGTCCTATTGGTCAGTTCGAGAAATTACTTAATGCTACTGCTCCAATCATTGCTTCTTTATCCTACAAGCCTCCTGATGCAATGTTGTGCAGTACACCAAGGTCCACTCTCCTGAGCAAGCCTTGGTGGCCAGATGTTTCCTTACTAGATGTTTGGGAATGGTATGTAGAATGTGCAAGTTTTGGCATAGGAGTAAAGGTCGAAGATTCCTGGAATTTGGACTCTTTCAGTGCTTATTTCATTCCTTATCTATCATCAGTGCAATCCAACAGTCTCAAGAAGCTAAATGTTGATGTTCCTAAGACGGAAAACACTGGAAAGTGCTTGGGGAATCCCTCATCTGGTTCAGATATTCCATGTTCATTGCTTCAATATGACTCTGTTGAAGACCTCTTTGCTAGCAGTTCTGCTCCATCATTTTGCTTCTCTGATGATGCAGAACTGATCTTTGAATACTTTGAGCATGATCAACCACAGAACCGGAAGCCATTGCCTCAAATGTAAGAGACTACTGCCTACTCTTTCATATGTTATTTTCTGTTACATCTTTATGAGCACTATCCTGCTGAGAAAATGGGACTGCTAATTTCAATGTTCATCATGTTCTTCTTCTTTAATTTATGCCTTCTCTTTTAACCACACAATGCAGAATAGTTGAAATCAAAGAACAAGGTTCATCCAATCCTCATTCATTCGGTGACCCCTGTGAGCTTGATCAGTTGAAACTGCATGATCTACACCCCGCATCTTGGTAAGTAAAACAGTTCTTTCATAAGTGCTTCCACGTTGAACCTAGTGGTCAATGCAAGATGTAACCCTACCAGTTCTGTTTCTCTAATTGTTTCTAGGTACTCAGTTGCTTGGTATCCCATTTATTGAATTCCAGAAAATAACAGGACTAATATTCCTCCTCTACGTGCATCTTTCTTGACCTATCATTCGCTAAGCCATCTTGTTATGAGACATGAAAGTCCAGATCAATTGGGAAACAGCTCCTTATGTGTAGTCCCTGCACTTGGTATGCGCAAATACAATGGGAGGGTGAGTACTATTGACTGTCTTTTCTTCTTTTGCCTTTTTAAGAAAAAAGGCCGTCAGTTGACATTAGTCAAAAGCAGCAGAATGTGATTATGTGCATGTAAAATGTGACTTAGACCTTGTTTGGGTAATTGAAAAAAAATTCCAATAATGAAATCCAAGATATCATCTTTGTAGGTGGTCTTGGTAGTACTTCCAAAATCATCTCTGCCCAAAAAAGCCAGCATTTGCTCTGATGTATTGATTTAGCATATCCAGTATGATTTGGATCCTCTGGGGCTAAACCGGAGGGTTTTTACAACGCAGGAATATCTTAGGAGGTTAGAACATACCCATCCAAACAGAATACAGGTGATGTCTCACTAAATGTCCAAGAAAGTTGGCAGTAACCACTATCAGTTTATCAAAATTCAAGACTAACCATTTTGAGAATTAGATCTTTAGATATTTATAATCCAACTTAGGGGTGCTTGAATGGGGGATTTTGTTTCAGGAATTTTCAGGATTAGTTAAAAATTCCCCAAACAGGTGTAATTATGTATGATTTACATCATTTTTAGCCTAGTTAAGATATTCTTTGACAAAAGATAATAAGCTATTAAAGTTTAACATCTTCTTTGACAAAATATAATAAGCTATTACAGACTCTTTGAGTGTATTGAGTTTTGCTGGAAACCAAAACCAGCTTAAATTTTGCTTGTCATTCTTATGACCTGTTGGATGCCCATATTCCTTGATAAATTCTTGGTTGGTACTGAGTAGCTGTTTAGGAACCTAGAAGTTACTGAATGCCACATTAATTGTTAAGAAAAAAAGAAGGGTAGCAATCATGAGTTCAGTTGCCCATGTGAAAGCAGTATATCCTTACTCCGAAAGTTCATACAGTATTTAACTGTTAAAAGTGCATATGGTTATGATGTAGTAGCTGACTGTTGGACAGCTAGTATTAGAGTTTAATATGAGTTTACTAAAAGTCTAAGTCGTGTACGAGTCGTGAGTTGTGCTAGAGTCAAATTATAACCTTGGCACTATAAATAAAGGGTGTATGAATCCTATGAGACAACACATAATTATTCTCTAAATTATTCTACACGGTATTAAAGCCAATCCATCTCAAACCCTAACCCGAGCAAAACCCTCACAACCACCGCCGCCGTCGTACATCCCATCCATCACGTCGTCACCAAGCGGATCTCGTCGTCGTCAGTCCTCAGTCAATCCTTCAGCCATTGTTGTCCAGTTGCGCATGGTCCTCCACAACCATGTCGCTCGAGAGCAGACCGCTGTAGAAAGGTAGAGAGATTGGAGCAAACACCACACAGCTAAAGGGCTGGGGTGGTTTGTATATATATTGGCCTGGAGTAGGCATACAAGGAAAGCATATACGTGGAAGGCGCATACATGGTAAGCGCATATATGGAAGGCATATACATAGAAGGCGCATATATGGAAGTATATCTAATTATTCTAATACCCCTTGCGATCGTAGCGGCGATTGGACGTAAAGGCGGATCGAAAATCTCAAGCAATTGCGTCGGAGACCTTTTGTCATGATGTCCGCGAACTGATGAGATGATGGTACGTGCAAAACACAAACCTCACCAAGTGAAATCTTCTCGCGAACGAAGTGAATGTCAATCTCGATGTGCTTCGTACGCTGATGCTGGACTGGATTGGTCGACATGTAGATGGCGCTGACATTATCGCAGTAGACAACGGTCGCTGAAGCAACTGGGGCGTGATGTTCTTGGAGAAGTTGCCGCAGCCAGCAACACTCAGCTACAGCATGGGCAATAGCACGGTACTCGGCTTCTGCACTTGATCGAGACACGGTTGTCTGACGCTTGGAGGACCAAGAGACGAGATTATCCCCACGATAAATGCAGTAGCCGGAGGTGGAGCGTCGCGAGTCGGGGTAGCCAGCCCAGTCAGCGTCGGAGTAGGCGGTGATGGATGTTGCTGGGGAGAGGTCGATGTAAAGACCGGCGTCGAGAGTGCCTTTGACGTACCGCAGGATGCGTTTGATCAACGCGAGATGGGGTTCCCGTGGATCATGCATGAAAAGGCATACTTGCTGGACGGGGTACGCCAAGTCAGGACGTGTGAGTGTCAGGTACTGCAGAGCCCCCGCAAGGCTGCGATACTCGGATGGATCGGCCACGGGAGCTCCGTCATGGCCAGATAGCTTGGCGTGAGTGTCCACTGGTGTGGCCGTAGGGTGACACTCAGCCATGCCAGCGCGTCGCAGAAGATCAACAGCATACTATCGCTGAGACAGAAAGAGGCCGTTGGAGGAGTGTGCGACGGAGATGCTGAGGAAGAAGTGCAGGTCACCGAGGTCCGTCATGGCAAACTCCGAGTGAAGCAAGCCTGTGAGATGCTGAAGAAGACCTTGGGTGGAAGCCGTGAGGACGATATCGTCGATGTAGAGCAGTAAGTAGGCCATATCAGTCCCCTTACGGAGGACAAACAGGGACATGTCGGAGGAGGAGGCGACAAAACCGATGCCGCGGATGTAGGAGGCGAACCTTTGATACCATGCTCGGGGAGTCTGCTTCAAACCATAGAGGGACTTCTGGAGAAGACACACATGGCCAACAGGCGGCGGCCGGCGACACCCCCAGGAGGTGGAAGACGGCGGCGGCCTGGAGGGTAGGCGGCGGCAGCGGCCTGGAGGGAGGCGTCGGCGTGAGGAGACGCGTCGGGAGGAGATGCGGTGGTGTGGCCCGGGGAGGAGATTTGATGAGAGGTAGCAGCGGAGAGAAGGCTCAGGAGAAATCTGATACCATGTAGAAAGGTAGAGAGATTGGAGCAAACACCACACAGCTAAAGGGCTAGGGTGGCTTGTATATATATTGGCCTGGAGTAGGCATACAAGGAAGCATATACATGGAAGGCACATACATGGTAAGCGCATATATGGAAGGCATATACATGGAAGGCGCATATATGGAAGTATATCTAATTATTCTAATAACTGCGGCCGGCCGAGTTGCGTGAAAACCCCCCTCGACACGGGAGGGCAGCAACCTGCTGCCATCACGCCCCGCCGGGCTGGGACCAAGCTATCGCCGGGGAGAGAGGAGAAGAGGGGTTGGGATCTGCTAGTGCTTGGAAAGGGGAGCTTCAATCTTGCATTAGATTTGGACGACGGAGACAGAAGAGGTTGCTGCTGCAGTTGGGGAGAGTTCGATCTGGAGAGGAGAGAGATGTTAGGTTGTTGAAGGAAGTGGATGCGATGCTTGCTGATCTGGCCAGGAGGAGAAGAAAGGAAGGAAAGAAGTAGATGTGCTGCTGGTCTGCATGTGCTGCGTTGGGGGAAGGAGAGAGAGGATGGCGCTGTGCTGAATATTCTTGCTGCTGTGTTCTTATTGCTATTGAGAAGGGAAGGTATCTAAGAGAATGAAAGCTAATCTAAGAGAGAGAACTAGCTTGTTTTTTTTTCTGATGTGCTGCGGTAGGAGAAGGGACAGGTGGCAGAAGAGTTGTATGCTGCTAGGTGCACACGAAGTGTACCAAAAGGTGTTCCAAGTTTTGTGATCCGATGTGGCTGAGATTTTTTGTGGCTTGGTGGAGTTTTCTATTTGGTTGCTGCTGGTTACTATGGTGGAAGTTATTGATGGTTGTGGAGAAAGCTTAGGCAGTAACAATAGTGGAGGTTGCGGACGAAGGCATGATGATTGTGAAGTTTTAGGGCACAGTAGAGAGGCCCTGAAATAGGGATAGAAGATTATTTGAGCGGTGGCTTTGGTGGTCATGTTTATGGTGGTATTGGTAGTGGTGAGTAGTGTTGATGGGAGGCCTAGAGGTGATTCTGGTGGTTGGAGTAGGTGTTGGTGTTACTATGGGTAATTATAGGTGTTGGAGTTGGTATTGGTGTTAGTATGGATAACGGAGGCGTGTGTAGTAGTGGTGGGTTTCTTTGCAATGGTGTTTTGGTGGATGTGAGGTGATGAAGGCAAGAGTGTTGGAGGTGCGTCAATGGTAGTAATGAGTTCAATGGTGATGATGCGCTCGACGATTGTGATGGCGGAGCTGGAGCTGGTGATAGCTTTGGGGGAGGTTATGATATAAGTTCCCGAGGTAGTGTTATTGGAGATCAGGTCTGGAGACGTGCTGGTAAAAGGCGGAAGTCAAGGTAGTCGAGGGTGTGTTAGGAGAGGTGGTGGAAACCGAGGTGGCCAGGGGCGTGTTGGGAGAGGTGGGGGAGGCCATGGTGTGTGTGTGTGTTTGGGGGGGCTAGAGGTAGAGACGGTGGAGGCCAAGGCTTAAAGCATGTGAGTAGAGGAGACCAAAACTGAGGGTGTGACGAAGAAGGCGAAGGACTTGGTGTTAGTTGAGATTGGGTGATCACACTTGAAGGTTGCGTCTGTGTGGCGGTGCTGGACATGATGTGGGTGGTGTGAATGGCAAGGACGATGGTCTTGGATGTGGTGTTTGTTGTAGGGGAGGCCTCCACCTAAGCCCAGTAGGCCTGTTAAAAGTTTGTAAAGACCAAAGTGGACATGTATAATGGCAGGATTACCCTTAGGAAAGATATTTGGATGTAAGGGCACGATTGTAAAAACACTTCCCATGAGGATATATATACGTAATGTTATCCATGGGGAGAGCCCCAAGAGCATTGTTCACCTAACTCCCCACTATGATACTCTCTCTGTTTAGTCTGTAACCACAACAATTGGCGTCGTCCGTGGGGACGACAGGAGCAAGCCTCAAGATCTCAAGAAGGATGGCACCGAAGAAAGCTTCATCATCGGTGGCGAAGAAGGGGTCGCGGCGAAGTCCCGCGTCAACACCAGGGCTTCGGCATCAGCGGTCGCGGGCGCGAACGACAACGCTCACCGCGCAACGATCGACCCCGCCACCGCCGACGTGACGATCGACCCCGCCACCTCCGGCGCGACGATCGACCTCGCCACCGTCGACGTGACGATCGACCCCGCCACCGCCGACGTGACGATCGACCCCGCCACCGCCGACGTGACGGTCGACCCCGCCCTACGCGTGACGCCCCACCCCGCTGCCACCACTTCGAGGGGTGGGTAGGGGACGGAGCGCTCGCGCGCCTACTCCGACTAGGCGCCAGCTCCGCTACCACCACTTCGAAGGAAAGGGGACGGAGCGCTCGCGCATATATCTTGACTAGGCGCCAGCTCCACGGCCACCGCCAAACCTCACCAACGAGTCAAAAAAAAGTGTGCCCAAACAAGTGACGGCAAAAAGCGTCTCGGCTAGTTTATTGCGTTCATATACGAGCGCTTACAAAGGTGTCTGCCGATCAACATCCCCTAAGCTCTATTACACAAGTGAACGCTACTTGTTCGGCTCCGCCTGGGCGCCCGACCGTGCCGGCGCCTCGCCCGCCGAGGTTCGACCTGCCCAGAAGTCCAACGAGTGCTCAGCCCGCCACCAGCGGCGCAGACGGCGCTGGGTTATGAAGTCGGAGATTAATAGCCGATCTCCGTCGGGTAGCTGCTTGGAACATAAGGGCATGCCGGTCAGAGCATGGGAAGAAATTTCCGTTTTATTCATGCAACAAGGCGCGCAGGTTATAACACACACCGACACATAAGAACCCCGGTGTCACACCTGCCTTGAGCCGTTGGCGCCATCTTCGTCACACCGGGGAACTTCATCCAGCCATTGGCCAAGGTTCCCCTCGCCGTACATTGTCCGCCGTAGCTCTACCTTCGCCCCGGCCTCCCCAAGGTACTCCCAAATCCGCTCATGAAAAAATTTAACAGCGGGGCGAATAGCGCGCACGGCACCAAACATCACTCTGGCCCCGCCCGGCATCTCCAGTTGCGGGTCAGCCAGTCGTCGACATGCCAGCAGCCCCGGTACTGGAGGAGCGCACATGCTAGGAACGAGGTCACATACGAGCAATGGTTGCCGAAGGACGTCATGGCGTTGCGAGCAAGGTTGGAAGCATCCTCAATTCGGCGAAGCATCCATGACAGCTCTTCGGGCCTGAATGAGCGCGGCGGCACTTCGGCGACAAGGTCTTCGAGGGCGCCCTCCAAGGCCAGCATAGCATCCCATGCCGCCACCGAGGCATCGCCCAGAGCCTGGTCCCGCTCCCTAAGAGACGCAGCAAGGCGGCCCTTCTCTTCTAGCGTAGCAACTTGCTGGAGCAGGCTGTCCCGCTCCTCCACTACCGCCTGCCGCGCCGCCGCCACGAGCTCCTCGGCGTATAAGATGGCCCCCGCGCGCTCCGCCTCCAGGCACCGAATGCAGTCGTTTTTAGAGGAATCCGCCTCCTCGGCCGCGCGAAGAGCCCCTTCGGTGGCGCGCAGTCGGTCCTCTAACACCTCCTGCTCACGGGGCGTGGGCCGCCTGCAATGCTCGGCCAAGGGCGACGGTCTGCACGAGGAAGTGGTTAGTAGACCTCTAAAGGACCGCGTGCCACTCAGGGTCATATACCTAACCTCATTTCTGAGACCTCCCAACACCCTCCCAAGATGCACCGACCCACAGGTCTGCAGCGCCTGGTGGTCCAGGTTTGCTTCCGCACTATCCGCGACCCCCTGCTACGCTGCCAGCACCTCCGGTCGAGGGACGAAATCTGCTAGCCGCGCGGCATCCACAGCGATGGTTTCAGTGGCGTCAGACGTCCCTCCCGAAGGAACATCCCAGCGCTCCGAAGGTTGCCCACGCTCGGGGAGGCGTGCTGCTGCGAAGGGACGTAGCGATTAGAGCCCTACCAATGCACCAAGAGCATCCCAAACCGCGTGGGTTTACCTTCGGCAGCAGCCGGTAGACTCCGCTGGACCATCCCTTCAGCCTCACAATAAGCCGCAGGGATACCTGCGTCCCCCGACAAGACCGGCCCTCCGACCCGGGGGGGCCTCTGTGTCGGAGCCTAGTTCCAGCAGGCCCCCGCCCCCGGCAGCCGCAGACCCGCAGGGGGCTGCGGGGACGGCGGGGCAAGGGTACTCGGTGTCGGAATCAGAGTCCCATAGGGCCCTGACCTTGCTCGCCACAGCGAACCCCCTCTCTGAGCGAAGGGGCGATAGTGCGCGTGGCCGTTTCGCCTTTGGGGAGCAAGGCAGTGACCCCGCCTTGGCAATGGCCATAGGCGGGGGCTCCACCCAAGTAATTACCGTAGGCAAGGACTCTGCTCCAATATCGTCCACGGGCGATGACTCCGCCTCAACGCCAGCCGGTGGCAAAGAAGCTTCACCCTCTCGATCGCCCACGCTACACTCCTCGTCCCCGCTACTGTCCGTGGGCCCTTCTTCGCCCTTGGTATCCGCGCGTCTACCTCCGAATCGGACACTTTGCCAAGTCGGAGTTTGCATCTGCCGCACCGTCGGCAGCAGTAAGGCCGGCGCGAGCAGCCACCGGGGTACCAGGTCCGGCGGCGGCGGACTGAGCACCCCAGCGAGACGATAAACCTTCCCCGTTGGCACCGCGGCCAAGTTGGCTCGGGGCCGGAGTAGCGCGCTCTGGCACCCTGATGCCCAAGGCCTCGCACACCCTGTTTATCGGCCCTAGGCCTGCCTCCGCGGTCGCAGCCACGGGCAGGGCGTGTTCCCTCGCTGTATACGGCCCGAGGAACGCGCCCATCGCGCACTCCACATCCTCCAGGGGAGTACCTGTACTTGGCAAGGGGGAGATTTCACACACAAGGCCCGATTGACAGTAGGGGAACAATAAGGCTCCACCAAAACTTACGTGGATCGGAGGGTCTAGGAAGCGAAGACACGGACGGGCGAACATTGTCCCGACGAAGCCCCTCAGGCGCGACGCGCCATTTAGCAATAAGAGGTGCTACGCCATACATCACGAACTCCTCGGCGAGGTCGCACATGTTGAAGCGGGCGGTGATCCCCACAAGCCTTTGCGCCCTTTGCCGGTCCTCAGCATCTATCGGCGTGCCGGACGTGGTGTTGAACGCCATCAGCCGCCCGAAGCACTCCAGACCGCTACCGCTCGCCACACGGTGGTAAAACCACCGTCTCATCCACTCCGGCTCCCACTCTGCCCAAGTCGAATTCACAGGGAAAATCTTCCCGCACTGCGACCGAAGGGCGAAGTTGACGTTGCCGAAGTTGGAGAATGTACCGTCTCTCCGCTCCGTTGGCTGACACAGTGCGTTGTGGAGAAATGTGAACAGCGACGCGCTGGGCCAGCAGGCTTCCGTACACAGCGCCCAGCTGTACACGGCAAGACAAGCTATAGCGTTCGAACTCATCTGTGCCAGCTCCAGCCCAAAGGTCTGCAAGGCGTCCCCGACAATCATGGCGGCAGGGATACGCCGCCTGGCTTCGAAATAGGCGACGAAGACGATCGCCTCCGACTCCTCGGGGTGCGGTTCGGTCTCGTCGCTCGCAGGCAGTCGCACGTCTCGGCGGTCCGATAGCTTCCCTTCGCGCTTTAGACCGCGGATCGTCTCCTCCGTCGCGAGGGTTGAACCCAAGACACGGGAGCACGGACCTCCTATCTTCTCCGTCGCGACCACCATTTGTCCACCAGTGTGGAATCGCGCCCCTTGAGTGTGTATTCCACCTCGAGCGACGCCGACCGCTGGGAGAGCGCGCTGCCGCCGGCCTGCTGAGCATGTTCTTCGCCGTGCGCCATTGTTCTCCGTGAGCTTGACGTCGATGGGGGCAGCAAGCTGACAAAGGAGACAGGAGAGCAGGGCGTAGGAAGAGAGATCGGAAGGTGAGGAGAGTGTAGGTGTGGTGTCACAGGGGGTATTTAAAGCCCCTGCATCTCCCACACCACTGGTAAAGGTAACCGGCTCGCCTCCCCACGATGGAGGCTGAAGCGACACAACCGCCCACGCACGTCGTGTCTGTCGCAAGGTGACCGTGCAAATGGCCTGTCAGAGCACGACACGCCAATCGTGTACCGCCACGTGTCCACTCCCTTGAGAGTAAATGCAGTTCACGCGGCGGGCTGTATCCCAATGCTGTGCGGCAGCATGACCCTCGGGACCATCGTCGCAATAACGGCGGTCCACGGACCGGTCAACCTCGGCAGCAACTTCGGCGGGGTCTCCGCCTCCGCAGGGGAACCCTGGCTCCGCCTTCAGCCCCGCCCTCGCGAAGAGACTTCGCCGCACACCCACGCGCCGGCGCCGCAAGCCCGAAGATGCCCTCCACTTCGATGACTCGGGGCGATGACCTCCAATGCACCCTCGCGCACCAGGGACAGTTTCGCATCCCGCCCCTAATATGTCTAACATCTTTCCGTGGCTAACAGTTTGCAGATAACGCCCGCGGAATAGTTCAGCCGATGGAAGCCCAATCGATGGTGGGAGTCCACGCTGGTCGACGCAAATGCAACCAGTGGGAGGTGACAAGTCGCGGTCAAAGTGTGCACGTAGCGCGCCGGCCAGGCTGCTGGGCAACGCATGACGCGTCGGTAACATCCCGCCACACGTCCCGCCTCTCTCGGGAAGGGGCGTACGATCATGCTCGTGCGACCGCTCACAGCCCACGACGCGCCAATCACGTCACGCCGTGTACCGCCCTATCAAGGCGGTGCGTCACGGCGCCGCGGCCCCCTTGGCACCGAGGATCGCGCGATCCGCGCCGCCATTATGGCGATACTCGGACGCAGCGCTTACGCGATGGCGACTCGTCGACAACAATGACGCTGCGAGGGATGGCTCCAAGCTCGAAGGCCACCTCGGCGGCCAGCCCGACGCCCCATCCTCGGCGCAAAGCAGAGTCCAACCGGCCGAAGTCTAACAGTCCACTTCACCCGCGAGTGGGAAGCGCGGCCGGGGATCGCTGTCAAAGTTTTGATCATGCGCTCAAAAATAGGCCTTCTTCAGTTCATCAACGTCTGCTGATCGCCCTAATTGGCGATACTCTTCTTGCACGTACACAAACTGAGGAAGGCCTATTTCCGAGACCAAGATCATCTCAGCCGTACTTGGCTACGTGCCAACGCAGCGTGTGGGAGCACCGAGCGACAAAGCCACCGCAGGATTGGGGAAGGACAGTGCCACAGCACTGCCGACATATATATAGCCGTTTCCCCCCATGGGGAAGCGCAACCAGCGGGGGCAGAAGCGACACGGTCGCCCATGCGTGCGCGACGCCCCAAATCTTGTGCATCTGCGCGCCTACCCTGCATTGACGCACGTTTTTGCCATCGACTTCACCTGCGGACCCTGGCTTCGAGTACTAGGAACTACGAAGGGACACTCGCAAAATCATCTCCGCCCAATATCACTCGAGCTCACAGGCCGCGGGGACGGAGGGGGCCAAATAGCTTGGCAACATGGTTTCAGCCCGTGAAGCCCTTCACCATGAGAGGCTTTTGTTGTAGGGGAGGCCCCCACCTAAGCCCAGCAAGCTTGTTAAAAGGTTGTAAAGACCAAAGTGGACATGTATAATTGCAAGATTACCCTTAGGAAAGATATTTGGATGTAAGGGCACAATTGTAAAAACACTCCCCATGAGAATATATATACGTAATGCTAGCCATGGGGAGAGCCCCAAGAGCATTGTTCACCTAACTCCCCACTATGATACTCTCTCTATTTGGCCTGTAACCACAACAATGTCAATCATGGTATCGGAGGCAACTTTGAAAATGTGGATGTCATGGTGGTGGTATTTGTCATGGTGTTGGCAATAAGTTTGATAAATTGTTATATTCTAGTGAGAGTATTGCTTTATGTAACAAAATGGTTATGATTGTATCTCATGCCCATCTTGAGGGGAGTGTTGGAGAGGTAGTATTAGAGTTTAATATGAGTTTAATAATAGTCCAAGTTATGTACAAGTCGTGAGTTGTACTAGAGTTGGATTGTAACCTTGGTACTATAAATAAAAGGTGTGGGGTCCTATAGAACAACACACAATTATTCCCTAAATTATTCTGCACTGACATTTTATATTAGAAATATACTCTTAAAACACATACAACTTGTTACTGCTTTTGACCAGCTGTGAAGACTCAATTATAGAATATCATCTTGTTTTGTTGTTGCCACTTGCCACCGAATATTGACTTGACAGGGTGAAGTGCAATGCGGTGACTTAAGTCCCATTTGGCCTCTTCTATTGTCGAGTTCCTTTGTAGTTTCAATTGTCAGGTGGCTTTAGCTTAGCTAAATAGACAAACATGTACGGCTCTTAACTCTTTATCTACATGCAATTAGAGCACTGGAGGAGGTGGCTGCCATTTTTTCGGACGGGCACATTCAGAAGGATGGCATCAGAGCAGCCAACAAGCATCCAGACTATGACTTCTTCATACGGAGGACTTGATTGCCGTCTCACTTGCTAGTAATCCCAGTCTGCAGCCAGCTGGGAAATTGCTGCTGCAAGACACCGAAACAGCAGCACGGCGTAACAATTGTACACAAGAGAACAAACCTTGGTATATGTGATAATATGGATAACAATTGTGCATGTATATGTAGCATAGCAATACTGCCATCAGCAACTTGGTCCATTTCTGTTGAACTGATCACTGTGTGGATATGGACCTGATAACTTGTTCTCTCTTCCTGTATGCCGTATATAAACACCAGGAAATATTGCAACCTCAAGTGATCTTCCACTGTATTTTTTCCCTCTCTTTGCCATGTGTTGCTACGAATGTTCTTTCCAAACATGAAGCTTGATTTTTTTTCCCTGTTGAAGGGCGTGCATGTGATATGAGACCTGCCTATAGCAAAATCTGCATGCCTCAGCTGATCTCAAAAAGAAAGCAACTGGGCCTGCGCTGCTCTGTATGTGACAGCAAACGTTCAGTACCAAAAACATCAGACCAAAAATTCAATAGCCCTCCTTGTTCATGTACGTGCAGTGTGACCACATTTGACTTGAACATCTTTTGCCTTCTCCAGACCAGAGCCCAGAGTATCACACTCCATCAGCAGCAGTTACACTGATGTCAAGCAAGCCAGGACGCTGCAGCTTGTCTTGCTTGGATAGCAATAATGCATCACATGGCTTTTCTCCTTACTTTGTATGCTAACCTCTATTACTCTGAACGCACACAAACATATGCTGCACTGTAATAAGTACAAGAGGTTCGGAGATAAGAGGAAGGAATCCAAAGAGAAGCTCGCAAAGTTTAAGACCGGCACCTAGACACTACCACCACCGGTTGTACAAACCAGGGTGCAGGGAAGTACTAACCATCGTTATAGATGCTTATATAATTGCAAGTTTGGCACACACACTTGTAGTATCAAGTACATTAGGACACAAAACATCTGACTTTTCTATCTGTTGTTCCATTGGTTTGGCCGTTTGGTAATCAAACATGTCTTAGAATTCATCAGCCATCACACCTCAATGACGTAAAAGCTGGGATCGTTTAGAGTTCGGAAAACACATTGCTCTAGAAGTAACTAATACTGATAGCAGTACCTAATCTGGTTTTAAAAAAATATTTACAAGCACATGATCAAGTCTCTAAGATGGCGAAGTACATAAAGAGGCACTACTATATATGTATGCATCTTGCTTTTATAACAACGGTTGATAGTTGTCTGTTTGTGCAAATATCATCAGGTGAATGGATGCTGAATGCAACAATGCTAGGAGTGAAATTTAGATGACCACCTACTTGTTTGCACATATACGCATCTGTCTCATACTTAAAAATACGAGTTAGTGGTAGTCTATTCTCCCTCCCCTCTTCGTAGTCGTTCAATTTGGTCATGAGATAGAATCTAGACCATCCATCTCAGGCCCTTCTCACATCTTGAAATTGAAGATAATTATCTACAAAAATGCCATCCACCTACCCCCAATCCTTCTTCTCCACACGCTCCCACCACCACCCTATTTTCACAGTGATACTAATGGCTATTTCGAATACCCTCGCCTTCCAATCTCTTCCCTAATTCCCCTCACACCCATCAAAACACACCGCCTTTGTGCAACCTCCTCCGCGTAGCTCTGTCGCCCTGCCCTCGTCCAACCGTTGCATCTCCTCCATGTGGCTCCTCTGCCTCATTCGACGTGGCTATTCAACCACACCGCGTGCCTCTCCTCCTTTGCAAGCATCTCCTCCTCCGACCGCATGCTCGTCACCCTCTTGCTCTCCCATCCAACCACCGCTACCGCGAGTGGGTCGCCCAGTCGCCACTCTCTGGCCAGATCCGACTAGATTAGTGGGGCTCATTTTGTGATACGGGGTGTCTAATCTTTATGACATAGGATCAAGTATAAATCTGGATCCGTGCAACCTGACGAACCGATGACGCCAATCACTATTTTAATATAATCTACGGTAAAAGAATTCATCCAACCACACGCTGCAATCATGGTCAACTCGACCATGCAAAAGTAGAGTAACGTTTTTCCTACAAAATACGAGGATTTACAAGAATAACGGGTTGAGAACACCCAAATTCTTCTTCAAATTACATCTATGTGTCAAATCTTAAAAAGAACGAGCATATAACTCTCTTTAAAAACAATATATTGATTCATGGCAGTCTCGACGTTACAAAAGAGATGCCACGTCTTTCAAACAGCCATGAGCATTAACTCCTCTCTCTCTCTCTCCTTCCATTATTTTCCCATTCGGCTGCATAACACGTTAATTTACTAGCCTCTTTGGTTTGTACGACGGCATGCATGCAACACATGCATTCATCTTTTATTCAGATTCCATGAAAGGTTTAGTACGGCTCTTAAAATCTCCTCACGCATAAATCTAAAAACAATTAAAAACATTAATATTTGATAGTAATAAATTCTTATATAAATTAAAATCAAAATCAATTAGAAGCGAGTTCACCTGTTGATTAGTCTTTTTAGCTTATACTCGTGTAATGGTCCAATCAGAATTTCCTCATCATCTTGTACACTTGAAGAGATGGACGATGCATTAGTGTCGACAAGATCTTCTAAGCGTATCTTCACTTTAGGCTTGTACAAATCGAAAAGGGGTCTACATATAATACATAGTAATAGCTCTTTATCTCCAAGTATAATAATTAAAGACCCAATTAAATTAAAGTTCACCTGATAATATTAAATACGGCTCAATAATTTCTTTCAGTTAAATAATATATTTAATTAAAAAGTGCAAGACATGAGCATATCCACATTATCCTCCCCTTCTTTAAGAAAAGTTGTCCTCAGCTTTTGATAGCATGAAATTGTACTAAACAAATAATAAAATGTATATGAATGGTATATGTATCTATCGTTCACACTTTTCTTGTTTAGCACATCATATACATTTGAAGGTAAAAAGAACAACACATATGCATGTTATATATATGAATTAATTTTTGTGTTATTCTTATTATTTTGTACAAACCATTTAGTACAACAGTAGCCATAGCCCATAAGATGTATATATTACAATATTGTCATTTACATTATTCTACCTCACGTCAAGAAAAGTCGTCCTTGACTTTTGTAAGCTTGCGAACAAGTTTGTAGTGGACAACACCATATCAAATTGTTCTAATATGGGTGAGAAAAATTTAATGACTTCCATGCTTCAACTACACTATTTTGATTAATTAAGCATGGTTTAAAAGATGGCTTATCCAAAATATACAAATTCATTTCAGCAAGCTTATCACAGGTAATACATATTTGATAAACATGAAACTCCTTATCTACACCATAATATCCAAATAAATTGAATTTATATGTGTAGCCGTAGGTACTAACTAGTGATTTTTGATATGCAATTTCATAAACCGTCTCAATCATACTAGATAGTTCAACAAATTCATCGAACATGATATAGTGTAAAGAATCGTCAGGAGATATTCTATTAAGAACTTCCTTATGAGTAAGCAATTCCACGTTATGTAAATTAAGCACATCAAATTCAGAATGTGAAATTTCCAATTGGGCACAAAAATTCTCACAATTACTCACATTTTCTAGATGAACTACCAATATATCGCTATTATTATTACCTTGAACATCCTCCTCGGTTAGTGTAGGTGATGTAGGGAGTGTAGCTTCAACTTCGAGTGGTGCGGTTTGTTTAGCATTTAGCTTCTCTTCTTCATTGACCTGCACAAAACGAGAAACAACACTAGAAGTAGAGAGTAAATCGTTAGTATAAAAAATAACCTCACTTTTTCTATCAATTAGTTCTCTCTTATAAATCATCATTAGTTACAGTATAATTTTAACTATATATGATATAATTTTAATTATAAATTACCAAATTTTAGCTCAACCAAACGATCTCATAAACTATGTGCCTACAAAATTTGATATTCGCATGTCTATTATTGAATATTTGGATGAATGCATTGACTATAGTAGCATCAGGCCGCCTTGATAGGCCTTTCATACGCGCCTCCCAAGAAACAACTTGTATCTATCTTCGTACCTCTATTATTTTCCATCTTGTGTCAGATCACACAACACTAGCCATCAGATCTTCGTACCTCTATTATTTTCCATCTTGTGCGGCTGTCTCTATCTATCTTGGAGTAGAAGGGACCATAATAAAACCTTGGAGTATAAGGGACGATGGGATCTACAGCAGCACTTCTTAAGTATATATGCGTGCTAGATTTCATGCAATATTTTAACTTATATTACTGGTTTACTGTGATATGATTACTGTTTCAAAAGCGGCTTCTCGTCCTGTTTAGGAGTTCTTAGCTTCTTATAGAAACATTTTACTAGGTAAGGAGAGCTTCAGCCTCTCGGTACAAAATAGGTTTCAGACGGAGAAGGCCTTGCTTTCGGTGAAGACTTAGGGTGTGTTTAGACAAACAGTTAATTTTTAAGTTGTTAGATTATATACCTTAAGGTTCGTATCCTCGTTTGGTTATAAAGTTCAAAAAAAAAAAACCCCCACGAGTTGTTTCAATGGGGTCGGTGAGATGCTGCGAGGCGCCAGGGCTTCGCCAGCTATGGGGTCGAACGATGGTGAATGGTCCACCATGAGGATAAAGGTAAATTGGGTGGGCATTTTGAACTGATGGTTTATGGTTTACTTAAATATTTAAATTCTGATTATTTATGAGAGACAATATGTATAAAAAAATAATTGTATGTGATTTTGTAGTATACACAGAAAAAATAGACATATGCAATTTTGACCGATACAGCTAAACTTAGTATATTTTTTACTATAATTTTTCTGTTGAATCTACCTTGAAAAAATATATTATTTAAAAACTAGTTACTGTAGACACTATAAATATAAGTCGACTGAACGTCAAAAAAAATTTAGCTAATATATATGACGGTGGGAATTAGATTTTATCGCTAGGATGGCGGCGCTAGAGAGGGCGGATGGGGGAAGAGGTAGTTAGTAGGTGGTACGGCAACTCGCCAGTTAGGCGACGGGCTGGGGACACAAATTGAGGGAGTGGGTGTAAACTACGTTTACATAAATCTCAAAATGGTCATGCATGTTGCAATGTTTGATATGTTAGATGGCACCTATGGGGAAAATAGGAGCCGCATTGTTGTTTTTGCTCCGTATCGTGTGGTATATCTAAATGTCCTATTGCGTAACTGAATCGAGACAGCTTTAAACACGTGCAGACGGCCCGTTGCTGGCGATTGCAGCGGATCGGCGTGCTGTCATAAGGCTAACCGGTTTGGTTTGGTTTGGTTTGGTTGTTTGTGATTTGGTTGCGCGAAACATCAGGCCCATCAGGATGCATGGCTAGCTCTGGTACCGCACGCGTCTCGTGAGCCGCGAGGGAGAATATGGTCCTTGTAACGACGCCATTTACGAGGCAGTTGGATTTTTCCGTATACGTTCACGATGATTAGTTGCGAAGTGAGAAGTACTGCAGAAGAGTGTGTACTAAATCTGCTTATGCTTAAATTATAAAAACCAAAATTTTATTATAAAAGGGCATCCAAGCTCAAGGTTTGTATTACATTATTACAACACAAATATCTTTCAAATAAATCACAGGCACAACTGAGTGACAAGACCTAAAACCAGTAATCGTCACTTTCTATATAGTCATCAAAGTCTCCCTAAAAAAATTCTTCAGTATCTTCCCATGCTTCCTCTTGTGATGATTAAGTATGAGTACAACCGTACTCAACAAATCATACGAGAATATCTACTTAATTGCTTGCTAAATTTCAATAGAACATGGTATGAGTTTCCATTAATAAAGATATAGATGCATGTTTATTTATAAATTCTTTGGACTTGAAATACAAAGCAATATTCAAGAGAAAATGTTATTTAACCAACACTTATCATCTTAAAATCTATCAAATATTACTTATGTCTTGTTGTTGGATTCACCTATTATACACAACTCTATTAATCGAAAACATTCTGTATTCGAAAACATGCTGTATTCGAATATTATATGTTATACTCTGCAGAGTTGTCCAACTTTACCCTCACAAGATATCCCAAACTCATAATATCATGCAATAGACACACAATATGTTAGCGTTCGACTAAGTTGAGATAACAAAGTCGTTCACTGCTCTGCTTTTTCTAGCTTCTACCCAGTAGGCTCGAAGCCATTCAATCTTTATCAGGAATCCACTAGCCAGTGCAAAAAATCACGGCCCGATATTGAGTGGATCTACCATTGTGAAGAATAACAAGTGGCATTACTCACCCAACTTCCATCTCACCTCTTTCTCGCAGGCTATCCTAAAACTCTACGATTGTTGTCTCTCTTGTAGATATTCGATCAAGTCAAACAGTGTACTAGACCTAGTTGACAAATCAAACTTGTAGTTAAGAAAAATCTATGTCCTTTACTGGATATAAAGGTCTAGTCCTTACTTACCATATATGAGGCTATCATTCACGTACCATGTATATTACAGTGTAATACCACCCATAATCATACCAATGCCTCAATCCTAGAGTAAGGTCTTAGAGTTCAACCATTTAGTGGCTACCCACCAAGTAACATCTACCTTCAGCTTTCATTTTAAAGTCTATCGGCACATAGTTGAATGATTCTTATTAGTATAAGTAAATTATTTTAGTTGCCCAACCTATTTACTAGTTATTTATATGATGATTAATTATCATTATAGTCTATACTAAAGTTATCAAGGTGAATATGGCCTGTAATAAAATGAATGGGCTTTTCGGTGGTAAGATTTAACTACCCCATTATGTCATTCCAAGCTATTATTTTATATAAATAAAAGTGCTCAAATAATATAAATAAAAGTAATAATAATTAACTAACATGGGATCAACATGATCAAATGCATGTGACTTGCCTTTCTGCATGTAGTGTTCGACTGGGCCTACTTCTTTTGCATCTTAATTAGTTTCTTCGGTGGTCTATGCGATGAATCCGAGTACTATCACAAAGAAAAGAAATCAAGTAAGTCTAGGCTCAAAAAGAAAGCAAGCTAGGAGTAAAATAAAATAGAAAATTCAGAAAAGTTTAAATATAGGAGGGTTTGGCTGGTTTGAGCCTAAGTGGTGCTTGGTTGGGTTGAGCAGAGCTAAAAATGGGTTACTTGGTCTCGAAACGGTCAAAATGAGTATAAATGGGTGTAAGGAGTTTTGGTGTAAATAGTAACGGGTTGGTTGAATAGTAATAAGTGGCACTATTTCTAGTGGGTCGGGTTTGGTGAATAGTAACAGGTTTGGGCTGGAATAAATGGCTATACAGTAATAGGCTATCGATGAATAGTATTGAATTGGGCTATGAATAGTGGTAGGCTTGCACGGTCTGAATGGCTTAGCTAGTCCACTGGGCCGAAACATGGCTCAGGTGGCTTTGCCAACTTGCCTTGGCAGCTCAGCTCTCATCAGCGCTTGCTCGCATGGCAGCCGAGATAGGAGAATCGATGACAGCGTAGAATTCAATGACGGTGGTGAGCGGTGGCACGGCGAGTGACTATAGGACACAAGCAACCTATTTTGGACATATGCGTGGGTGGTGGTGGCTTGGAGACGGTTGGCGATGATGGAGTTTGGCCAAAACAGGGCATGGCATGGCAAAGCTATGGCGATGTTTCAGCTGAATAGGTGGTGGCTTGAGCATCTAGGAAGTGAGGGAACTCAACGATGGTGGTGGCTTAGCTTAGGGTGGCCCCGAGGAGTTCTAGTGACGGTGACTATGGGTGGCGAAGTGGTGGTGCATCGCAACGGCGAGCTAGGGACAGCGAGGCTTGATGGGGAGCTAGGGATACCTTGGTGGTGTCGAGGGGATGCTAAGGACACGTTTAATTAGATTAGAGAGGAGGCAGTGGTGAAGAAATGGGTTTGGGCTCACCGGAAAAGAATTGGGCATCAGCGATTGTGGCATGGCGTGGCCGGAGAGGAGGAAGAAAGGACTGTGGTGGTTATAGGGCAATGCAGAAAGTGGTTAAGGAGTTGCCGACCTTGGCTTTATAGGCAGTGAATGCGGTGAAGCTAGGAGCTGTGCGGCAGTGTGCTCGGCATGTGGACAACAGCGTGGATGGCTGAGCCACTTTCACACTGCAATGATGGAGAGCTGGCGAGTTGGTAGTGGGAGAGTCTCGGCCTCTCACTGGCGTAGGCGTGTGAGTTGGCATGGCAAGCAGCGGTGTATTGTGCGTATCGAATAGTTGGCGGCGAGAAGTGGTAGCGGCGCGGATTGATGATGAAGCGGTACAGCACATGGTCAGCAGCGACGTTAAAGCGGAGTATAGATGGTCGGCGAGGTGGCATGGATGTTGTGCCACTTTTGATGCGGCTACCAATGACGGTGAGCGCGAACGGCGTCTTGGCCCACGGCAGTGGAAACAAGGGTGTCGACGCAGCTGCACGCTTGGAGGCTTTCAGCGAGTGGAAAGCAGGTTTCTCCAAAGGAAATGTGGAAATTTTACTGGAGTTTTTGGATTTGGTAAAATTTCAAATTCAAGCAAAAATAAAAATAAATTAAAATTTTTTGAAATTTTTGGGCTGTTTCGGTCCAGGCTTTGGCGCGTCTCGGTCGATCATATTGGCCACGTTTTCAGGTTGTCCATCAGCTACTGCATGCGTACATAACCCAGCACATGGCAATCAACAGATGCAACAAAACAACGCGCAAAATTTTACTTGGATAGAATGTACGTACAAAGATCTGTCAGCCTGTGACGTTAGATCTGAATTACTGCATGATGTAATGATGTGTGGGCATGTTGTTGTTGATCATTCAATGTCTTTCACTTATTTCGATTTAGACTTCTAATTTATTTTTTATTATTTTCTAGATTTTTAATATTTTTTGAGTTTTTTTTACCATATGTGTTTGTATTATATGTGATAAGCTATCATATTTTTTTCTATTTTTAGATTTTTTTAACTTAATTATACCAAATAAGACACAGTCAGTTACAGTGTAATTTCAACTAGCTATAGTACAATTTTAACTATAAATCATCAAATTTTAGCTTAACCGAGTGACCTCTTAGTGGTAAGGCAGCAAAGATTGCAGCAGTATGTGGATACTGGATTGAGGGTATGTACTTTGGGCTAACTGTTTACGCATTGGATGGTGCATACCAAGGCAACAACAAAATAAACTTTCTCCCTAAATTTTTCCCCAATGTTAAGTTATTTCATCAATAGCATTGGTTCTTAGCTTAACAGTAGCAGCTATTGTGGTCACATCATCGGAACATAGGCGAATATGTTTAGCAGATGAATGTAGCAATACTATTTACAATCATAAATATACTATTATGCTATTGCATATTGTGCCGCTGATAATAGTAGAATAGTAGGGCAACTTGGTCTATCTAATCTTCCACTGCAAGTGATGACAAAAACAAAGGGGAAGGTGGGGAGGGGTTTGGACGTTTGGCACTTCGGTTGCCTCTGGGTTCCCAGAGTCATTGGAAGGTGGCCGAAGTCTTTCCTCAAACTGTGTAGTGTTCGCCCTGTTACCTCTCTTGGACTTGGTTTTCTATCTCGCTTCCTTTCTTTTCCCTTTTGTTTCTTCGAAGTCAGAGAAGGAGCGTAACTAAACCAAAAGTTCTGTACTTTTGACTGCATTTGCGGTTAGGCTTCTAGTGTTGGCTATAAAGAAAATGTAACAGACGGATTGTCAAGTTTGCTTTGCTTGTACGTTGTTATTTGAGATTTGGGCGCATGCTAGGATCGCAGGGATATCTTGTGGCAGATCAGAGAAGATGGAATCAGATCTGTCATGTCACCTAGCAAATAGCACTCCAAATAGCAAGTCATGTCAACTACTGCTCAGAACAACTGAATGGTCATATTAACCGTCATGGTGTGATTGTTCATGGTCTAGCTATGAGAGCATCTCAGCATCTTGAAGAAGATAGGAGCATAAGAGTTCACATATAGGCATTCATCAATTTTGGGAGCATATGAATGCAGGGGCAACACTAGTCCATCATGCTCGCACCAACAATGTCTAGAAAAGCATTGCGTCAACTCGACACAAGTGGCTTTTTCTTGTATATACATCCTGCTTTTGGGGTTCAGCACTCATGATGGTAGCATCCTATGGCGAGAGTGGATTAAAGAAGAAGGTTGGGGAAAGCAAAGGTCATAAAGTGTGCGAGGCCCATGCAAAAGGTGGTCACACCACGCCATGGCGGCGAAGGGGTAGACATATAGTTTTTGAAGGGATCAAAGTGCATTTAAGGGTGCCAAGACATTCATATTGACCTAGGGGGAATTTTGCATGGTCATATTTGACCATACTTTACAAACCACAGCTCAGATCTCTAGTATAAGAGGAAAGATAAACAAGTAAATTTTTTACACTTCCCTGCCCTAGTGGTTCTTGTTCTTGTTATTATTCTTAGATGAAAGCCCCACCATGCATATGGCGCGACATGTATGAAGTCTAGACAAAATATTTCACTTCCAAATTGTGGTCCAAAATGGATAAGGTCTCTATATAATGTGCTCAAATTTTTTGATCTCCTCATGTTTTATTTGGCGTGATAGCTAGCATGGATGATCTGTCCAAGAACTATATATTATGAAACTATGATCCTAGAGGGAAACCACATGTGAAGCTAGCTAGGTAGGCTCCAACCCCGGGTGCTTACCCATAATTTCGCAATAATCAATATAGTTCCAATCCCGTGAAGCATTCCAAACAAGACCTAAATCATACGTATCAGTACACAACAGTCACGCAGTTGTTGGGATATGGATAGGTTACGCTAACGCAAATAAAAATTTTTTCTATCGCGTAAACCAGGAAGCTATGTGAGTAAGAGACTATAGATCGTTATCACTAGACGAGTAGTGCAGCGAAAGTAGAATTGAAACAGTCGATTTAACGAATAGTGTGTCGATGTGGTGGAAGTAGTCGATCGTCCTCTAACCAACCGTCTCCTTCTCGCGATCGTCTTGATCAGCGCCGTAGTCGTAATAGCATCTCTACCGAGGTTCACACATCTAGGGATGGAACACCTCTGTCGGTGCACTAGCACCAACACGCACGACAGGAATTATGAGAGGTAGCGGCTAGCGTTTTAACGGGTGTGTTTTGGGATTCCTCCCTCAGCCCTAGCACCGCTCCTAATATAGCCTCCAATCGAATCCTTATCCGTTACGAATATAGATTGAATCCTAATCGAAACTATCATCATGGCCCTTATCATTTCAGCTCCTTAAGTGTATGACCCTGCAGGTCCATATATATTTGATCATAGGCTAAAAACTCCTTTTCGGTCCATAAGTCTGTAGTGATCCCTATCAAGATATAACGACTCTTAAACATATATAAAAATCATATCGGACGAACCTATACAGTGCTTATGTACCATCTCTTTGCCTTATGATACCAGATTGAACTCAAGATGAGAAACGTGCCATCCTATGATAGCTTGATCATTCACTGGAACTTGTAATTGATTACTCAGTTATGATTGACGCATCAACCACATTCGGTATGGCTATGCACTTCCTTAATCCAACCACATTGAGAGACCCAAAGATATCTCTCTTGTTATATAGGAGAAACAAATTTCATCTTGATTAACCATATTCTTCCGCATATTTCATAGTAAACCCAAAAGCTACCTTTATGACTACCAGTTACGAAGTAGTATTTAGTAACCTCTAAGTAAACTATTACACATGTAGTAAACAATGACGATATCAGATTTAAGAATCTTACATACACTATATATGAGACTAACTGATGATACTTAAGAATATAACAATTCTTGTAGTGTCTTATGGTGAATCAATCCAACATCATATTCTCTAACGTGTGTCCACATTATTTTTTTGATATTCTATATCCATGATCCGTGAAACATGATCATCAATTAATATATGTGCTGATCTGTAAATCTTAATTGTTCCATATAATGATATAAGATCAGACATAATAATGTAAGATCAGGGATAATTTAGAATACATCAAAACATGAATAAATAATTCTATGAACAAGTTACATACTTATTGATTAATATGAAAAATATTTATTCAAGGAATAAAATAATATATTATTCAAAAGATCATAAATATAGTAGTCATATAATCATTTTCATGATTATTTCTAGTACATATCACTAATAGTATCATTTAGCGAGCTAAGTCAAAATCTAGCTCGGTTCACTAATGAGCCGAGCTTGAGTCACTTGCAGACGGCTCATTAGCTTGATCGATCCGGTGAGTCAATCTCGCTTCACAAGTGCACAGCAGCACAGCACAACCGAAGCCAGATCCCTTTTCTCCCTATCCGCATGCGCCCGAGCAAGTGGAGCTGGCCCTTTGCTCCCGATCCGCCGCTGCCAGATCTCCCCACCTGCGCGCGGCGGTTTCCGACACATGCGCCGCCGCTCCGCACAGCAGCGCGCGTCGCCATCGGCTCGTTTGCCTCTCTCGTCGCGCGACGCCCTGCGCGGTCGTCGCGGTTGCTTCATCGATCTGCATGCGCGCGCTGTAGCCTGTACTCGGAAGTGTCAGGCCGCTGCCGCCGGATGCAGCCCACCGCGCGCCAACCAAGACCTCCTTGGCTAGCTCCGACTCCTGACCGCGCGCGCCAACCAAGACCATCATCGTGTTGGTAGACACGGGCGCAATGCTACGCGCACGGGCCGTGGTAAGGCCAAGTGGAAGCGGAGTGGTCGAGCTAGTGGTGTCGGTAGAACACTGCGCTAATTAAGTTTTCCTTTGATCGGGATTGCGGATAATTGGACGTTAATTAGGGGCTGTTTGTAACGAAAGAACTAAACATATTAAGGACCAGTTAAGAACGCATAAAACTCATAACAAACAATTCAACCTCTGTAGTAATTAAGAAACATTTTATGTCCCAAACAGAGGCTTAAGAGTACGTAGCCTCTTATGTGAAACTCCTACGCTCTAATTAGACAGGCCCGTACATGCACTGTCAATGCCACTTGAGCTAGCCAAATTCCTGTACTTGATGTCATCTCCGCCGGTCCGTGCGTCCATCGATCGATCACGTGTTCCTCTTTAGCTGGGCTGTCCAGCGACCTGGCTCCGGGGAGTTGCTGTTCGCGCCTGCCATCCCCGACATGGGCGGTGGCGCCGTGCGTCCGTTGAGGGGACTGGGTGTGCCGTGGGCGTACGCACGCATGCACGGCCGCGGCTACAGCACCCCACAAATTCCAAGCACATGCGTGACCGTGACCAATCGCCAACGCTTGCCAGGAGCACTGGAGCTTTGTCACGTCTTGGAATTGGAACTGCCTCTGCATGCTACTCGCTACCGTGTATCTATCCATCCATGTGTTGGTCGGGGACGGAACTAGCTAGACATTCGTGGCTATTGGAGAGCCGGGAATCATAATGAGGCTTTCGTAGAATAGTAAGTTAACTTAGGGTCTGTTTGGAATTTTACAGAAAATAGTTTAATTCTATAATACATATGTACTTTTATTTAAAAATAGACAAACATTAGTTGCGCAATTGTAATGCTTATGGTTAAAAATAGAATTATATTTCTTATACAACCATAAATTCTTAATATAATCTAGACGCATTAAAACAAGAGGTGTAGCTTCTTCTCTTTTTCTCCGACTAATATGTGAATTTATAGTTTCTTATAGCAAATATCGTATCTTTTTTATCGTTTCGATTATATAAAATAATAGATACCAAATTCGGATTGGGTGGCCGAGGCCGTTATGGTCCTAGTTCTACCACTAGTGTCGGATTCCTGAAGGGCTCGGACGTACTCCTTGCGTTGTTTTCATAGTGTATTGTAACTTGGTGCAGAGAATAATGAGCTAATTTTTTTTCTTGCGAGGGAGTTAATAAAACTGCGAAAGCTGTGAGGGGAAATGCATAAATGTATTTCTTATAGTTGATTTGGAAACATGAGAGAATATTTTGTAGAGGCAATAATAAATGAATGGTTATGAGAAAGAAAAAAAGTATATATGTCATAAGAATATATCTTGCGAGAAAGTTATAATTAGTTTGCAACGGAAGGAGCAAGACATGGAGAAACTCTTCGATACGATTATGCAAGCTTCACGAATCACGATTCTAGCTGTGATCTCGCCGACACGTCTATTGCTGAGCGAAAACAGAGAGGAACACTCGAGGCAGGCAGCCTTAAGTGATAATGACCTTACATTCGTGGCATTAATAAGCTGTACGTAACGGTGGCTCCATAGCCCTTTTGGCTTTTAGGTAAGTCCAGCCTTTTGGCAGATTTTCTTTATTTCCAGACGAGCCAGGCTCCAAACTGCTCATCACAGTGGACGTACGACACCTGCTTTCATCAGCCCAGATTTGGTACTAAATTTTCTTAGCAAAAAGTGAGACGGCCAGTCTGTGTTTGTTTCTCAACCGATTGGGAAAGTCTCTTCTCTCTAATTTAGGCCCTGGTCACTTTCTAAAGAAAAATTGGACATAAGTTCTGCCGTTAATTCAAGAGGGGTGAAACTCGGAGAGAGAAAAATCCATATCTACACCACTCCACTCAACACAACTAACAGCATGGTATCTAGTTTCGAAATTTAAGAAAATACTCCACCAAGTTGTTGTTAAGTTTCATCCACCAACCACATCACCCAATTAGAAGCTTAAGCTATTAACAGAATCAGCAGTCTACTCACACTTCAACAAATATTGATTCAGTTGGCACTTCGCTGATCGCTACAACGACTTTTTAAGTCTCCAACACAATGATTTGACCAAACATACATGCACGGCCCCCGCATACACGGCAAGTAGAGCAGAACATGCCGGCGGCACGAGCAATAGATGGCACTCGAGTAAAGCCCACCATGCACCCCGCACGTCAACGCGATTGCTACGCAATTTCGGGTGGAAAAAGGGACGCTACACTACACATTAGCGCCATGTCATATGCGACACAGCACCCAGCACTGTAGATATCAAATGATTATGTTCTTTTTAGTTATGATTAATATTTTTTGTTTTACTATAAGTGTTTATGTGAACATATCAAATATCGATAACTGTTTTGAAAAAATTATCCTAATAAATTATTTTAAAAAATTGATATAAAAATTATTCTATTTATTTATTTAAAAATTATAAGCTGAAAAGAAGGAGCACTGCCACGTCTTAAGTATGTTCAAACAGTCTAAAGAGAGAGAAAAAAAAGTAGAGAGGAGGATGAAAAAAGAGATCGTTCACGTGTTGCAACGCATCCACTGGCACATGTGTGATGTGCCACCCATCTTTCTCACCCTCACCTCCACGCTAGCTAGCGCGTTACGTGAAATCAATTCACCGTGGACCCAACAAACACCGGGGGCTAAACACCGGGGGCTCGTGTGTTGTCATGAAGGTTGTGTACTAGTACTACGTATCTACACAATGAATACGTACGTATGCATATACAGGGGCGGATCCAGTGGACGTCATGTGACCACAACGAGATCCAACTTAGCACATATGTCTTCTTCCTAATTGTCTTAAGAGGTGCTTATTTTGATTTAAATAAATTGGTTTATGATTTATTTTACATTGTAGTTAACTTATTTTTTATTATAATTAAGGATGGCTTATTTAACATAATTAAATCTAAAATTTTTTTAAAAAACACAGATTGATCATTCCAAATAATACAAATAAATACAAAAAGATAAAAAAGCTTAAAAACTAAAAAAAATAGAAAAAAATTTTAAAAATAGTGAATTAGAAAAAATGAGCAGGGCCATAACTAATGCTAATGTTTCCTTTTTCTCTAGGGTTGGAAAATAAGCTAGTACACAGTGAACCCCAATGGCTCTGTTTCCTGGATGCGCCCATGCGCGTATACGTAATGTGACGAGTACGGTATAGATGGGGGACTGTACAGCACCATGCAGGCTGCATGCACGCACGAGGCGGGAGCCATGAGGGATAGTGGGGGCCTGCACCCGAGCGAAGGCCGTGATGCGGCCACGCGTCCACGTGGCCCTCATTTAGGGGCCCTTCCCTTCAGTAGGGAAAGGTGAAGTACAAGGCTGCCTCCTTCTGGCCTGACACGTCGCATTCCTCCGTACCTCCGTGGACGACGAGCTGTTCATTAATGGCATTGTTACAATTTTTAAAAATTAGGCTGAAATACGTTTTTATAAATTTAGCTACTTCTGCAGAACTACCGAACATAGCATATATCTACCGAGCCATAATAGTTCAGTATGTGCCTTCTAAGCCATCCATGAGCGGAAGGTCCCCTATGCATGTCAGGCAGCGCTCAGGAGCGCTTACACAGTGGGTTCAGCTTCTGCATTTGCTATTTTTACTATTTGTTTTTTTATTTTTTATCATATTTTTTTATATTGTTTGTGATTGATTAACATATTTTTTTTATTTTTTTAAAATTTAATTATATCAAATAAACTAATTTAACTTTAACTATAGTAAAAAAACTATATATCACCGTCATCCTAAATATCACCTTAGTTATTGCTAAGAAAGATGCTAATCACATTTGCTAAGCGCAGCACCGCGCATAGGTGACTCAGACAGGCACCGCCAAGTCAAGGGAGCCGAGCTTATATATAGGTAAGATTTATAAAAATAGATATTTTAAGACTAATTTTTTTAAAAAAATAACATTGCCAATTTTTCCCACAGTTCGTTGACGACTCTCTTCGTTTGGTTTTTTGTTTTATTTTTCCTTAAAAAAACCCCCAAAAATGGAATTCTTTCACGTCACTTAGACGTTTGGTTGGTGCTACCAAGTTAGATCTATCTGTAATAGTGTGGTTCACTCGATTTTATCGAATGCACGTACAACATCTGGACAGAACATTTCTCACAGAATCAACTAAATAGAATCACCTGGTTCACGATCTCGCAAACCAAACACCCTCGCAAAGGCAACATCTCAACGTTGATAATTATATAGATACAACATTTACTCTAGTCATGGGAAAAAATAGAAAACACATAAAATTAAGAAAAAGGAGTAATGGGCAACATATTTTTTGGTTTTATTTTCCGCAATATCACATATCCCCCTCTCTCTCATCCCCAAATATATCCATCCACCGGTCTCGCATCCAGCACTGCCGCAAAAATCACCACAACCAGGCCCCCACAAGAAAAAAAGGCAAGCAAAAAAGCAATTAAATGGCAGCTACCACCACCAATTCTCTCCATCCCTGCTTTACCTCGAGAAGATTAAAATAGAAAAAAGAATCGAAAAGAAAAGAAAAGAAAAGGGAAAAATAAAAAAGAAGAGAGCAAGAGTTAATTTTCAACTCTTCCAGCTGTCACAAGCTGCTTGAGTCTCTGCCTTCCGCAGGCCGGCTACCCCCACTGGGAAGGTGGGCCCATGCAGCGCTTCTTCGCATCTGCGATGTTGGCCGCCGATCCGATGGTCCGGTCGCTCTCCGAGCTGGCGCTGGGGTGGTGGCCGAGGACTGTCACCGGCGTGTCAGCGCTCGTCGCCGTCCGGCCGGGCCCGACGCCGCAGGCCGCGGCCATCACTTCGCCGCACTCTCGTAACTTATCCTGGACAGAGAAGAGAAGCAAAAATTAGCACAAAACGCCTCCGTTTCTCCAGACCTTACATTTTTATTCTCTACTTAGCACCATGCAGGTCTCGATGTAATTATCCAAAGGTTACGCATTTTTTTACCATGATCGCAATAATAATTATACAAGAGAAATAACTAAATAAAAGGTAAACAGTGGCAAATTACTGGAACACCAAACGTCGCCTCTCCCAAAAGATACGGAGTGTATTTGGCATGAAAGGGATTGTTTCGTAAATTAGTGGAGATTAAGGGGGTTTTAGTGGAAACAAAATTACGGTTTTATATAATCATGCTCACGCTATTTACGAAGGGGCAAGCGGCGACGCCGGCTTGGAAAGCGGGGAGGTGAGCGGCGGTGACCTCTCCGGCGGCGGCGACCAGCGCCGCGGCGGCTGCCACGGAGGGCGAGAACTCCGCCATCTTCACCTCTGCAAAATGCACAAAACCAACAGTTGAGCGCTCGCTGAATTTAATGGGGGAAGCGTTGACGTTTGTTGGATGCCGTGGCAATGCGCATGCCGGCGCGCGCGGGGGAGAGGGCGTGGACGTACCGGGCTGGGCGCGGAGGAGGAGGTCGACGGCGCGAGCCTTGACGGCGGCGAGCAGGGGCGGGTGCCGCGGCGGAGGGAAGCACGCCGAGAGGAAGAAGCCGAGGAAGGCGAGCGGCGTGACGGAGCGTGCGCGCCACTCTAGCGCGCCGAGCACCACCCGCTCCATGCGCCGGATGGTCGCCGCGTCGAACATGAAGTCCTCGTCCCTCTGCAACACACGCCGACACAGCACACACACGCCGTTGTTTAACTAATCCCCAGTCAAATCCCTCGCGAAATCGCAGCAAAGAAACACAAAATGCTCTTAAGCTTGTACTTGGATGTCGGCGATGGAGATGGCGGCGACGCGCTGCATCTTGGCGGCGAGGGAGAGGCAGCTGATGGCCAGCAGCCGTGGCGCCCATGGCTTCTGCTCGCACTGCACGGAACCATGGGGATCAGATCAGAGCGAATCCCTGCACAAATCTTGGCAGAAAGTCTCCATCTTTCGCGTTCTTACGGGCAATTGGCGCTTGGAGAGGAAGCGATCTACGTAGTTGATCGCGAGGTAGGCGACCCGCGGGTGCACGGCCAGCTCACCGTCGTACCGCACCTGGGCCGATCGAGGCTGATCAGATCAACAGACAGGGGAGGAACCATCCGCAAGAAAGAAACACAGGACAAGTGCCACGTACCTTGGAGATGAAACCGGCGGCGTCGCGGCGGGCGGCGGAGGCGGCGGCGGAGACGGACGGCGAGTGGTGGCCCTCAGATTCGAGGAGGCTGGCGATCGGCTCGTCGGCGGGGCTGGTGAAGGGGTTCTCGAGATCGAACTCGTACTCGTAGGCCTCCTCCTCCTCGTCCGCCATGTCCATGGCTGCGCCCGAGTCCGTACGAGGAAGGCCAGGAACACGCCAAGAACCGCAAGTGGTGGCTCTATGGGGGAGAGGAAGCCACCATTGCTGCTATGCAGTGCTAGTACTAGCTGTCTGGTTGGGAGATGGCTTTAATAGCAAGGGGTCGGGGACAGTGGTACAAAAGGTGGGGATTTGGGGTTCTTTTTGTAAAGATCGGGGAGATGAAGGGGGCATGGAGCAAAGACCAAAGAAGAGGCGGGGAGGTGTGGCCCACCTGTCAGTGAAAAGAAATGCGCCTTATGCAAAACCTATGAGACAAATACTAGTTACTCCATGGCTCCATGCGCCGTCGACAGCTCAGATCCATCATAGAGGAGAGCTGGCAATTTTTTTTTACTAAAAATTTGACAAAATTGCTAAACGCGGACGTGCATTGTATCCTAATCCAGATCCGGTTATCCAATTCGTAATCTCTCGTTGCCTTCGCATTGCACACCCAGCCCACTGTGCCAATCCCCTTGGGCTTCCATAGGTTTCAGCTTATCCTCTGCAGGGGAGCCGGCCCCTCCCTCGGGCTAGAGCTGGGACTTGGGCCGGGCTTATTTGGGCGGCCGGCACGGCCGCGACAAAGACGGCCCAAGCACGCGGCTGGCTCGACACGTGGCGTGCGTCGTGACGCACGAACGGCGGTGGCGGCGGGCCTCAAAATCCGACAGACGGTGGCGGCGCGCGCGCGACGCGGTAGATTGGGCGTGCTTGGCGCGGCGCGGCACGGCGGCTCGGCGGACGGTGGGCTCGGGCAAAGACACGGTAGTGCGCCGCGCCGCCCCCTCCCGCCCCCCGCGTCCTCCTCCCCCGCCCTCCCGGCTCCCTCCCACGTCCCCGCCCCGCCTCCGGCTCCCTCCCGCATCCCCGCCCCGCCTCCGTCGCCATCCCAGTATCACAATCACAATCACGATATCACACACACACAGAGGGGTAGAGGGAAGGAAAGGAGCGTACCCGAGAGGCCGAGCTGCCGGCCGAAATCCCCACAATTGTCAACGAGACGGGTGCGAGAGAAAGTAAGATGACGGACGTCGCCACAATTGTTGCGCAGCCTTTGTCGTGCATAGTAACTTTGGGCCGGGCTTGGGCTGGCACGGCACGAACGTCGGCACGGCGGGCTTTGGGCGTGCTTGGGCTGGCCGGAGGTGAGGCGGGCGGCGCGGCGCACGGCGCGGTGGGATGATCGGGCCGAGCCGCAGACGGCACGAACCGCCCGGCACGGTGGGCTGGTGTGCTCGACGCGACGGCCCAACTCCCAGCTCTACCTCGGGCCATGGGAAGCCACGCCTCGTCTCTCGCATTGAAGGAGAATAGAAGAGAAGATTGGCTCGTTCGGCTCAATTAATCATGACAAGTAGTTATGATTAGCATATTTTAGTCTTAATTAGTGATTATTAGTGCAAGGTTAGTGTTGATAAGTGATAATTATTTATAATTAGTGTTGATTAGTGTAGGATTAAATGTTATTCATGAAAGTTAAGGGTGTATAGTTTAGTTAATCAGTTATAACTAAAATTAAGTCATAATTTATATTAGATTTTAAAATTTTTTCTAGCCTAATTTAGTCGATTAAACTAAGCAACAACTACTGCAGTTCGAACGAATCATTATTGATGGAGTTGTAAGTATACACAAGGCATGCATGTTATTTTTTGGGAAAATTTCCTATATACCACTGAGTTTTGATATGATCCTTGATTTATCATTAGAAAAAATATGGTTTCTTCATGCCATCGGGTTTCTACTTTGCACCCTTACGTGCCACTTCCATTAGCCATCTGTGAGGGTGCTGTTAAGTAGACCGTGAAAAGGATCTTTTGCCCTTCTTCATCCTCTCTCTCCTTTTCCCTCCTCTTCCCTTGCCTTTCCTCTCTCATGTCTCCACGCTGATCGAGCTCACCACTGCCATTCAGCTCCCTCTCCCTAATCCCTATGTCGGTCTCTTCCTCTTTGTTTCACCACTCGCCGTCTCCAAATCTAGTAGGATCCGCCTTACCGAAGCCAAGACCTAGGCCAAGGAGGCTTCGTCGGTTGTGGAGAGGCATAGCCAGATTCCTCCCTACCGTGAGCACTAGTAGGGAGCCAAGGACCGTACCATGCTGGGGTCGTCATCGTCGAACTCCTCCTCACCTCCCGCCACCGTCGAATTCCTCCCTACCTCGAACACGAGCAGGGATCGCGCCACATATGGGCCGCCATTGCTGGACTCCTCCTCACCTCCCACCGCCCCAATCGGCCTCATCCTCTCCTTTCACATCGCAAAATGGATCACCGGTGATGCTCAAGAACTCTTCATGTTCACTAACATCGATGCCAACAGCTTCCACTTGTACCCGTGGCGGCGACTGCCACCACTATTGCCATTGCTGTGCTCCTTGGATCTCCGAGTTCTTGATGCATGTTTCTTCAAGAAATTGAGTTCTTGATGAATGTGTAGCTTTAGTATATGATTTTGTGATTGGAGATTGGATTTGAGGCTTACTGTTCTTGTGATAGTATTCTACTTCCTCTATCATTCTATGCTCTCTATCATGCAATCTGTTGAACTATACCTCACCCCCTGCTCGGTGTGGTCACCAACTCCGGCGTTGATCTGGCTTACCACACACATGGAGATTGGAGAACAGGGAGGAGAGAGGTGGGAAGAGTGTGGAGATTGGAGAAAGGTATTGACATGTGGGTTCTTGATTTTGAGAGGGTGAAATAGGTATTTATAAAAAAATATGATAAGTTTTTAGGGATTAACGATCGATTACCCTAATGAAACTAACTGCGGCATGGAAAGAATGCAGAAAGTTTTCCAGTAATACAGGGGAAATCACTTTTCTCTTGTGACAGAACGAGCCCAAGACTTTTTCTTTATTTTTACTTCTCTCCGATTTCTCTTTCTTCTGGTCAAGGAGATAGACTTCCGGAGTAAACCATATAACAATGCATTTTTTCTTTGAAGTATATATACAGCTGATTGGAACTTGACAGTACTGATTTATAAGGGCTCAAGTTTGATGTGATCATTGAGGGGACGACTCACTCCAAAGTCTAACACGGTTACCCACTGGTTCATCAGATGGCCACGACACCACTGACATCAGACTGAAAATTCAAGGGAAAGTGGACGCGTTCTTGTGTGCCTACGGTGAGTTCAACTCGGCTTCGTCTTCTGCGTCATGGCTGTCACTTAAATTTTTTGACTATAGTATAATTATTTATATAAATAAATTAAATATCAATAAATCGATAAATTATTTTAAAAAAATTATTTTGATAAGATATTTCAAAACAATTATAGAGATATCATTCTATTTATTTATTTAAGAAAATTCATA
Organism: Melocanna baccifera; assembly: GCA_036346265.1. Classification (NCBI taxonomy): domain Eukaryota; kingdom Viridiplantae; phylum Streptophyta; class Magnoliopsida; order Poales; family Poaceae; genus Melocanna; species Melocanna baccifera. The sequence continues at coordinate 17,904,140 of CM070695.1, forward strand.
AGTTATAAGCCATAAAGAATTTGGCTTATATTTTATGATTTTCTTCCAATAAAAAAAAAAGATAGCTTCTCTACTGTCATTTGGAAGCAACTTATCAGGATAGTTTTTTTAAAATAACTTATCCGTAATTGCTTCGTTTATATAAGTGTTTACGTTAAACTCAAAAGTCATTATCCGTAACCATAACCTATTAACTATAGCAAAAAAAAGAACGCGCACAATGTATCATCAGTAGCCGATTTAATGAAGTCCAAATTCTTTGGAAAGAAAAAAAGTTGCGGTGGGGGATAGCAGTCCCCTGCCCAAAAGATGACACATTGATTATAAAGTTCTATGAAAATACGTTGTTTCAAATAAAATTAAATTATACGTTATGAAAGTATACTTTATGATCATCTAGTAATACTAATTTTATTTTATCATTCTTGGTATTTTTTTTTATATATTAATGGTCAAACTAAAAGATATTTAACCAACATAGATTCTAAAAAGATTTATATTTAGAATAAGAGTGAGTGTCAAATATAGGCTGGCAGTCACTAACACGTAGGATCTAGTTGCATATCATAAGTCATCGACGGAAACTTCATGTGGTGTTACTCTCGTTTTATATAATTGAAGAGCATAGAAGCCACTACTCTTTTATAAATACTCAAGTGAGGTGGAGGAGAGCATCGTATCCCACCTCACTATATAGTGTGTTTGTTTTGGTTATAGTTGATAGTTTATAGCTACGGTTTATAACTTATTATTTTAGTGTGAATGTTTGTACAAACGAATCAAATGTCAATAAATCGTTTTAAAAAAGTTATCATAATAAATTATTTAAAAAACAATAAAAAAATATCCTATTTATTTTTTTCGAGTGAAGTTATAAACCAAAAACATCATAATCTACCTCAAAATTTTCATTCTCTATCAGTCTATATCAGTTATAACAGCTAGTTTTATGATTACCAAGCGATTTTCCCGGTCTTCCATGTATGCATGCGTAACGTTGGCTAAGTCAGCGGTTCGTTGCAACCTTTCTTTTCTCCCTGAGGCAACCTGCTCAGTACGGTTGCTCCTTGGACCAGCGTGCTTGCCCAGTCGTCCCAGCGCTTCGAAATCTATGCGCATGAAAGCTCGTGTTCTAATCTCTGTCGCAGTGTTGGTTTGCCTACGCAGGATTTGCAGTGGAACGGCAGGGTCTCTCTCTCTCTCTCTCTCTGGAGCAGCCGAGCAGCTGCTTCTTTGATGCGTTGCGACGTCCACTGGCTACATGATCTACCAGATACAGAACCCTGTTTTTGTCTCTTGTTTCATTATCTTCTTCATTTCTTTTTTCTTCTGATAGTGGTCTTATGTTTCATTACCAACCGTGCTAAATGTACAAAGCTAACATAAAACGGAACGGAGGGGTCCGTCACAAACATGTGGTAAGAGCGCAGATGAAAGGTAAGATCAACCACCGGCTAGGGTATATCTCTCTCTGGATTAGCCAAGCAGTCCGGGTGGTCAGACCGCTTGGCCATTCTGATCGTAAGTCCCACCGATCTGACCAGTCTAACCACGCATCGAACACAGAAAAAAATCAGCACAAATCTCGATCAAGGAAATAGATAATTCTTAAACCACTGATACAAACAGAATAAAACTTAGTACAAATTCTCTATAGGGTGTCAAGAATATATTCTAATCATGAATTATAAAGATCAATACCAAAATCTGACCTTTATGCATAACAAAAAGGTTGCACCAAAATTAGGCAAAAGAGATAAACTACAATCTACACTTACTCGTTAGTTCTTAATGATCTAAATAGATTCTCACATATCATAGCAAACTAGTTTATAGCACAAAGTTAAGTCAAAATACCCTCAAGATCAAGACTTCAAAATCACCCATCTCTTGAGCAAACCGGACAATTACAAGAATTTTCCATAGAAAGTGCCTAGATAGATCAGATCTGATCTCTACAAGATATTCCCATCTCTTACACATCCTTGACACCAAGAGAAATCAAGAGAAGATAAAATTAAATAAAAAACCAAGCAAATAAAAGGCACAATGAGAAATCCATGGCACAACTTATTTAGACAAAATTTAAATATTTTTTTCACTTTGAGATGAATGTTTTACGACCACTTCCTCATGAAGGAACAACTATGACGAAGTCCGTGATGCCCAATGACTTGCCGCCAAGATCGTAGGCCTGCTCCGAAGACCGTCACTACTTGAAATGCTTAAGTCTAATACTATACCACATGCATGTGCTTTCCTCATCACGATCAATGTCTCTTCTCCCGTGCATTTTCGTTTAAGATAATACTCTACCTGGACTTACGCGATCCTCCATGGTCTAAGGGCACCTTTCATAGCCTCAGTCTTACCGCTGATCGCAACAATCACCAAGCGCCATGTACATTAAAGAATAAGAGACTTTCCCGACCAAAAGTGACATGCACTTGACTTTCATCAATGAAACCGATGCAAATATGCACCACTTGACACTGACATCAAGATTCTCACAATACATAGACTCGCCGTGACTAACACTTATATGAACTCCCATCATAACTAACATAAGCAAAACCAACTCTTATTCAAATTCCCAAAGGTTGGTCTGGCTGCCAACCAATGACCAGCTAAACCGTTGTGAACTAACTAAAAAACTCCTAGTAATAGGGGACTGTCTGACCGTGGTACCCATGCTGATCAGACCGTCCAATAATCTCTGATCGAACCACCATTACATGGCCGGTCATACCGTTCTAAAAACTCTGCGTAACGCAATGAGCATATCTGGAATAAATCTACTGCCAACTAGAAATCGGTCACACCACATTTTTAGTCGGACTGCTTTCATGACCAATCACACCGGACACCAGTCAGTCCGTCGCCCACAGCCGATTAGACTACTCTAGCTAGCGGTCAGACTACCTCTACAAACTGGTTAGACCGTTGCTTACCTGATAGCAAAAATCAAAGAATAAACAACACAAAATTAAACTCAAACTTTGACAACGAACCACAAGCAAAGTCAAATACTCATCACATAATAGTGACCTTCACATGGTCTGACATTTTCTAATTGGTACACCAACCTTGGCATGCAATTCCCTTCTCTCTCAGATCAAAGCAGAAAGATATTCGACATCCTCAGAAAGCACTGTTTGAAACTCAATCCTGAGAAGTGTGTATTTAGAGTTTCTTTAGGGAAATTACTTGGATTCCTTGTCTCGGCAAGAGGTATCGAGGCAAATTTTGAAAAGATCAAGGCCATTGAGTAGATGCACCCCTCGACCACGAAGAAAAAGGTTCAAAAGCTCACCGGATGCATGGTGGCTTTAAGTCGTTTCATTGCAAAGCTAGGTGAAAAATGGCTTTCTTTTTTCTAGCTTCTAAGAAAACACGAAGATTTCGAGTGGTCAAAAGAGCCTAACTATGCTTTCGAGGATGTCAGGAGGTATCTTGCGAGTGCTCCCGTTCTGGTTTGTCCAAAACAAGGCGAGACACTCCAAGTATGTCTATCCTCTATGCCATAGGCAGAAAGTGTTGTACTAGTTGTAGAGCGTAAAAACATCCAAGACCAATATATTATGTAAGTGAAGTCTTAGATGGGCCTAAGGAGAGCTAACTTCATGTACAAAAACTCTTATATGCCCTTCTCATATCTTCAAGAAAACTAAGGTGTTGTTTTCACACGTATAAAATTATTGTGTTGTCTGAGTTTCTCTTAGATGAGGTCATCCAAAACAAGGAAATAGCGGGGCGCATGGCCAAATGGTCGGTAGAACTTAGAGAGTTTGATCTCTATTTCATGTCCTAAACGACCGTGAAATCCCTGATCTTGGCAAACTTTATCATCGAATGGACAAATCCTGAACTTGTTCAGAATCTCCAACAGTACGCTTCCCATGACTAGTTGACGATGTACTTTGATGGATCACTCATACTAAGTGCCTTGGGGGTGGGGTGGTCCTGGAATCGTCTGCAGGAGAGACCTTCAAGTATGTCATTTAACTAAAGTTTCTAGCTACTAATAGTGTAGCTAAGTATGAAAGTTTGTTGGCTGGCAAACGAGCCGCTAAAACACTCAGGATTCATCGACTACTCGTAAGAGGGCTCTCAACTAGTCATGAATTAGGTCAGAAAACAGTACCAATGCTCTAACTCGGTCATGTCTCGAAACTTATCAAAAGTCAGGAAGCTTAAAAAGCACTTTTTTTGTTTCGAGTTACAGTATGTCCCTCAAAAGGATAACTTTCTCTCAGACCAGTTGGCTTGAATAGCTTCATCTCGATCACAAATACCGCAAGGAGTTTTCTTGGAGCAGCTCCAAAAGCCGTTTATGGTCAAAGCACCGGAGGCAACTCCTAACGAGATAGTCTCTATAGAATACGAGGATACCTGGATGGCTCCCATCTATAAGTATCTTCAGAAGGGTTCAATACCCAATGACGACCTCGAAGCAGATCGTCTAGCACGTAAGGATAAAATGTATACATTGGTCGATGGGGTACTCTACAAGAGGAGTACTCAAGGGGTTCTCATGTGATGCATATTGTAGAAAAAAAGATTATTACTCCTTACCAACATACATAGGGGCATATAAAACGCTAGTTGGAAAAGCTTTTTGACAGTATTTTTATTGGCCAACAGGCCTCAATGATGCCAAAGAATTGGTGAAAAGTGTGTACAATACTAATTTCATAGTTGGCAGATACACCAACCAACTCAAGCTCTTCAAATGATTCCTCTATCTTTGCCTTTTGCGACATAGGGGGATTAACATCCTAGGACTGTTCCCCAGAGCACCGGGGACTTCAAGTTCCTTTTTGTTCTTATTGATATGTTCACGAAATGGATCAAGGTTGAACCCGTGACAGGGACAACAACGAAAGTCGCAAGAAGGATCATGATGAAAAGCGTGATTACTCGATTTGGAGTGCCAAGCCGGACAATCATAGATAATGGTAAGCAATTTTCAAGCACAAAATTTCAATAATTTTGCAATGAGTTGGGTACGAAGCTATGATATGCCTTGGTCGCCCATCCTCAGTGTAATGGGACAATCGAGCGTGTGAATAGTCAGATAATGCAGGGAATTAAGACTCAAGTCCTTGATCAACTTGTAAAGCTCTCGGGGGCTTCATTACAAGAATTACCTTTAATATTATGGGCAATTCATACGACTCCAAGTCGGTGACGGGAAAGAAAGATTTTTTCTTAGTTTTTGGGGCCAAAGCCATACTTCCTCTAGAATTAAAGCTCCAGTCGACAAGGGTCAAAAACTTTAACGACTCCAATCAAGAGCAACTTTGAGTGAATGACATTAACCCGCTCGAAGAAAAGAGGAATCAAGTCTTAATCCGATCAGCAGTCTATCAGCAAGCCATGCGTAAGTATTACGATCGTAAGGTCTAACCTCACAGCCTTACTGTAGGTGACTTGGTATTAAGGAAAATCCAATCCCAGTGCAATCAGAATAAGCTTTCCCCCAATGGGAAGGTCCTTACGCCGTGGTTGAAGTCACACGTCCAGACTCTGTGTGACTTACTATGGAGGACGGTCAAATTGTCTTGAACTCTTAGAATATTGACCAATTACTGAATGTTACGTGCAACATTTCTCCCCTTTTCAATAAAGTTTTCAGTTTGTGCAAATCCTTATTGGGATATATTTAGTGGAGCTTCTTTTTATATTTGTTTGACCATTTCTAGTACATCCAATCTATTTTTACTGGTCGGAGAAGGGAACACCACTATTAGAAGTATCTTCTTACTGCACGTGGTCATGTCCACTACAAAGAGCTTCCTAGTATCACGCTGTTCCTAACCTTGCTATTAGCATAAAGTGATTGCGTTGTCTTCGAAGACGTTGAGTAAGTATAAGAGAAAAAAAATCTGAGTACTTGTCATCATTCATGTATTCAATTTGATTAACTTGGTCGAAGCGAGGTAACATCACCTAGTCGAAACTTTTTCTCTCTACATGTGGTCCTGCCTACTAGAAAGAACTTTCTAGCATCAACTTATTCCTCACTTTTGCTACCAAAATGTGACAGTTGAATTTGACAACGATGGTATGACGATTTGTTCTACTCTCTACATACTTCACTCTGTACCATTTGCTTTGTTTATTCACATAAACTAAGTAAATAGTCGGGGCTTGGATAGAGTTATCAGTATAGCTTATTGTTAGTTGTAAATTTGCTATGTTAATTTATTCTCTTTCTTCTTTTATTTGTCTAACGAGTACTAACTGCCTAACAAGATAGATTGCAGGAAAAGGAAGTCAACTTTCATTAATAAAAGGTATGATCTTTCCAAATCTTTTCATTACAAGCTATTCTGTCTCAACTTACATCTCCTCTGTGACCTTGCGACCAACTAGCTCATCTTCTTCAATCAATCGGCCTACTTCTTCTACAGAGCAGCCGAAGTCATGACCGATTGGATGGATGTTTAGGTTTTGACTACTTGCCTTGAGTTTTGCCAAGACAAAGCACACGACACCTTTGACCATATCCTGAATCGAGTCGGCCTGTTTAGTCTTCAAGGTGGAGAGATGCTTCTCAAGAGTGTCGACTTGTAGTCCAATCAAACTTGAGTAGGCTGCTATGGTGTCCTTAGAAGGACTTATCTTTTCAGTACCAAACCTACTGAGTAGACTATTGAGGAGGACCACGTTGTCTTGAAGAATGGTTTTCAACGATTTCATTTTCGATCATAGCCTCTGCAAATAGAGCAATGATCGTTAGAGGATTACTTATCAGGAAACTAGTCAAAAGAACTAGTCGAAAGGTAAAGTTATTCTTATTCGTTAGTTGAGCGTCAAATTTATCAACCTCAACCTTGTGCTACTCTGCGATCAGTTTATTTCTCTCGTCTTTATCTTTGATGATATGATTAAGCTCTTTAATCACTTTGGCCTTCTCCTCGACCTCAGTGCGGAATTTATTCATTTCGACCTCTTTTCTATTAAAAGAGGAGAGTTATGAGAAGGCAAGTAAGGCATCAAAGTAAGCAGTTTTAAGTCCTAAACTTACTATTTATTTTCTCTTCTAACGTTTTGCTTTTGAAGTCAGCCTTCAGAAGGCTTATCCTCTGGTCGATGACTTCCATTTAGAGCTTCTACATCTCGATCCTCTCGTTCTCGAGCGCAGCCATCAAAAATTTCTTATCACTCCTAAAATCGAAAAAGTTGAGAAGAAAACATGAGAAATTGGTCAAGTGGTCGAAATAAAATTCGATTGCGGGAACCATCAACTTACCATGCCTTCACTTTCTTAGAAAGCTTGGCATTTTCTTGCCGAAGGAGTGTGAGCTGTCTGTGGTACTTAGCCATAGTTGCTATATTTTTCAACGCTCTCTTAGTATAAAAATGTAGGGAGAAAACCAGAAAAAAACCATGTGTGGATGTCTAAGTACTCGATACTTACATTCATGTCCCTTCGAGTGAAGCTAGCAAGCACCCTCGAGGAGTCTTTGAGCTGATCAAGATCATCAACCTTATTCCACCACATCTTCTCAAGGCGTTCATTGTCGAAGATGTTTCCCTTGTCGGGAAGGTCTTTGGGGTGTAGGGCTTAAGGTCGATCAAGAGAGAATCTCGCTACAAATGGAAGATTGAAAAATATTGAGAAGAAATTAGGCAATTCTTTCTTTCCAAAAGGTACCTTCTTGAGGTCGAGAAGGAGCATCTTCGACTGTCTCCTTCTCGACGCGGTGCTCGGAAGGTCCTCTGAATGCATGATAAGGTATTTCTACCTACCTTTGGCCGCCTGAGTTTCTGTCCCTATGACCATCTTGGTGGTCATAGGCTTTGCAGCTCCAGTAGCGGTCTCTATTCTGTGATGGTCGTTTCCTCAACCACCTCCTCCATTATTTCTTTGACTGTGGGCAAAGCCGCAGGGAGCTTTTTCGCAGGGACATTTTTTTGTCGATGGAGATGCAAGGCTGGGTATCATAAGGGTGAGTCAACACTCAAGAAGACATAAAAGGTAAAGATACCATATTTAAGTCTTCATTTACATAACTTATTGGTGCACCTCTTATTTTGAACTTGGAAGAAACCTTTTCCAAAAGTTTCTTCAATTGCTTCTTTTCGACCATGTCTGGTCGTAGAGTAATGACGACATCTTCGACCTCTGGTCGAAAATCTTGAGTGGGAGCCGCTGCTCTCTATTCTTCCTATCCCTTCTAGTGGCCAGGATTGATTTTGATCACCTCGAGGGCAGTCTCTTTATCGATCATAGGTACTGCTGCAGCCACAGTCTCTTACACAAAAAACACGAAACTCTTCCAGTTTTCCTTTTTGAGTTGCTTAATAAAGCCTTGAGAATCTCCAACTGACTTGGTTTTAGTGTTGAGGTAGAAGGGTACCTTGATCTTAGGAGTAGGCTGCTCAAATACAACTATCCCTATTTCACTTGCGATAATCATCTTTGAAAGAAATTATTGCACAGGGCCAGTCAGAGTAGTTGGGGCAGGAGGAAGAACGGCAAGAGGAACAGCATCACTTATGCTCCTTTTCTTCTTGTTGTTGTCATCTTTTGTTAGCTGTTGTTTCTTGGCTGGAGGAGCCTTAGTCTTCCCTGCCTGCTCTTCTCTGATTACCATCAGTTTGACCCCTTGGTCGTCCTGATGACCGATCACACCTATACTCTACAAGGGAAAAGTGGAACACTATTTAGTCATTCTCTACGACTACTTAGGACTAAAGAGGAAATCATTTGATCAATTATCTTTAGACGTTCTTCTCTTTCTTCAGTATATACGTCCACCAAAATACAAGGAGCATCCACATTCAGCGATGGAGTTTTCTCACTAATGTTCTGCTGGAAATGTAGGCAATATTTTAATTCTAAGTTTTATTAGGAGACAAATGCAATAAACTAGTGATGCAAAATATATAACTAATACCAGGCTACTCATTGTGCTTCAGAAAAGAAAACAGAAAGAAATTAGATTATCAAAGTAGATCGAACGCGCGAACGACTTCCTGTTGGACTTGATGAAGAACAGGAAGCAGCGCAGGATCGACACAGTGTAGGACGTAGATGATGCAGTGCAGTGAGCGGTCATGCAGATGTGCGCTGCCTAAAAACCTTATTGCCGCCCCCCGTGTAGGTCTTCACGGCATCAATGGTTCGGAGATACCGCTCCCCTTCTTCACGGTGCACACTGGGAAGAAAAGTCGACGATGTTCGAACGGTGCAGCATAATAGCATAGGGAGGAAAAGAATGGAGGTAGAGAGATTATTCGCTTTTTGCTTTGGATGTCTCCAGGTGTGTGTGTGTGTGTAGATTGATAACTGATATGATTAAAGTAATCATTTACCCACTTGTAACTAATATATTTAACCAGTCATTTACCCACTAGTAATTGACATATTTAACCAGCCATTTACCCACTAGTAACTGTCTGTCATCAAACCCAATAAAACCTCAATTCAAACATTTGAATCTCATTTAAACAGAGAGAGAGATGCACGGTTCAGCAAAAATAAAGGTGGATTTGGTCTGCCAAGTGGCACGCCACGTCACAGCACGATCGCGCGTTGCAAGTCACAAGTCACACGATTTTCACGCAAAAAATGCGAATACACGCGCACACATGCGTACGCGCATGTGTGATTAGCCAATACCTTCCTCTTGTCATCCCATTGATAATTCAAGGAGTGACATGGACTCTACTTTATAAATTGGTCTCCCTACTTTACCTTAGCAATATGGTATTAAACCTTGCATGGTTTGGAATTAAGAAAATGGGTCTCACTCTATAGGCCTATTTCTAACATGTTCTTGACCCGACCATTGATATAATCTAAATCGTGATCTGTTCAAACAAGACAAGTAATTAATCTACAGTACTCAAAACTTAAATTTACGATTACGAGTATGATTGCTGCTTACCTTGCTTGTCGTCACGAGTAACATCAGCTGCTTTCGAATACATCCACATGAGATGTGCTCATTTCTTTAGGGGTCTGATGTGACGAGTGATATAGTCCTTCACTACATGCCAGCTAGTAAACCCCTTATCCCTTAACTCCTTGATAGCTAAGATGTAGGGGGCTATTCGGTCGATGTTGTTGGGAACCAAGTTCTAGGATGTGTTCTTCTCTGTAGCCTTGCCCATGAAGGAAAGGCTATCCTCGCTGGTGGTCTTCCAGTAGAACCACCTCTTCTTCCATTCCAGTCATGACGACCGAGTGTACATTTAGATGTACTTTTCTGTCTTGCTATTACGGAGCTTTAATCCACAGCTCCTGGTGATCCCGGTCTGTTGGCTCATCTCATAATAGTAGCGGAAGAGCTCAGGATCCGAGGGGATTACCAGGTACAACTCACAGAGGTAGACAAAGACGCTCAACATCTTAATCAAATTAGAAACCAAGTTCATCAATTCGACCCCGAAATGCTCAAGGACTATTGTAAGGAAGGGGTGAGCTGGGAGTCGAAGGCCACACTCACAGTAAGCCTGGAAAAATAGGGAGGTATCCGATCTCTCCCATCGGCCAATGCTCTTCGATAGCTTTTATCCACTTGATGAGTTCTCGCAGAGGAATCTTTAGCTGCCTTCAATGCCTTTACTTTCGCTTTGTCCATTTCCGACACCACCTAGTTTGATGCGGACTTTGCCATTCCCCTGAGTGGGTGGTTTGGATTTAAAAGAAAGATTTGAGGAAGAAGATGACTTGCACGGCGGTGAAAAGCACGAGAAAGATTGAAGCAATAGGGGAAAGTGAAGAATCTACAAAGTTACCCGAGGTAATCCTTTATAACCATGTGTCGGTTACCCGCTTCGGGAATTGAACGGTTATTTTGGGAAGCGCTCCGACAGATAGCTTTGTGAGAGACAATTGGAATTCCTCTTGGAGTCCGTCTGTCTTCACAACTCAAGCGAAATTATCTTCCTGACCAAGCACACTTCTGGTCGTATGGAGTACTGCTTTCAATCATCTGTCATCTACTACTTGTCTTGCTAAAGTAAGTTATTTTTACTTGAAGTTTGGGGGCTGGATGACGATGATAGAATAATCCTCTAATTATTACATCATCATATACTTTAATATACCCCTTATCAATAAGGGAGGAAACCCGTAGAGCGGTCGTAAGATCTTCTACGACTATCTAAATTGACTGAGACTGAGACATGTAAATTGACTAAATTCTTATGCTCTAAAGGTCCAACACACTTAGGTTTACCCCCTATGTGTAGGCATTCGGAATGAATATTCTATACCATTTAGCTTTCATCTTGTGTATAGTGAAGTTTTCTTTTTTCATTATCGGAAGACTGGATTCGAGAAGGAAAATTAGCATACCGATTGACCGTTTTCTTTGCCAAATAGATATGAGATGGAAACTATCTGATAGCCTAATGTTCCCAAAATACGCCACGCACATGCTGTCCACATGGCTGGCTCCATCAAAAGGAGCAACCACGGCCGACGACCCAGCCAGGATGTCCTAGGACTGGTGCTGCAGTGCCAAAGTGCCAGCAGATAAGGCCGAGAGAACATTCCAAACCCCTTTAGCTTCTTCCTCTTTTCTTAGTCCTCTTCAGTCCTTCACAGCACCTCAATTAGTACAATAGGTTATCAGAAAGACCAAAGCTTTAGTTATCTTTCCGCACCATTAGCCCGTTTCAACATGGCAGGGACAGAAAGGCTGCTTCATCATTTGCATTGTCCTGGCTTGCTTTTCGTCGTGTCACTTGCACAACTAAATATATGCAAGAGAGCCAACAGGAGGATAGGTCATCAGATCCGGTTGGTCTATCTATGGGTTAAGAGTTCTATGGTCGAACTATTTACTAGTTAAATTATCTGCGGATTTTTCCGAGATCTGATGTCTGTGACCTGTCCATTTCCTGCATCATTAGAGGGCTGCACTAACCACTTCGCATACCATCTCAGACCAGAGCAAAAATCAAGATTAAAACACAAAATGGAAAGAAGCATCCAAGCTGTCCTTGGTTAATCAGACCATCTTAAGCTGATACATGGCCATGTATAACTCGCACACTGAGGGAAGGCCCAAGTGATGCACCAGGTGCCCATCCCCTGCTTTGGGCGCGCAGGCCTTGCTTTTGTGGATGCCCTCTACGTACCCTTTGCATAGATGCAAGAGAAAGGCCTATGTAAAGCAGGAAAAGAGCACACCAAATGTGATGTGTTCTCAAGGACAAAAGGGCAGTGGAGATCTCCCCATCCGTTCATAGGCCTAGAAGCTTTTGCTCTTGCCCTGCTTTTTCCTCCATGTCCCTATGCCGGCCGGGGTCACTCCGTTGTGTTCGTGTTCGCGAGTCGTTGTAGAACAAGTAGTCTTAGGATTAGTCCTATGAATTCACGAGCACAATATCATGCAGCACTAGAGCTGAGAGTTGGGCCGGGCTAATCCGTACCAGCCCGAGGTCTAGCTAACCCGGCACGGTCCAAGCACGATACGGACATGTCACGTGACGGGCCGTATCGGTACGGCACGAATGGCGGGTCGGGCTGGGACTAAAAAACCAGCCCGTCGGACAGCACGACATGGTACAACATATCGTGTCGTGTTTGGGCCGGCTTGGCTCGATGTGCACGGCCAGCACAAGGGGGCACGGCTGGCACACCAGTGCCCACGGCCGCCTCGACCTCCCTGGCTCCCCCCCACGTCCCCTTGCCCTCCCGTCGCCATCCTATCAATCCACACCCCACAAGCAATCACAGAGCAATCACATAGCAAAGAGAGGGAGTAGAGGGGAAGGAGCGTACTCGAGCTCGAGCACGGACAACACGATGTAGGGGAAGCTACTGTTGCACGTGGCGCAGCGGTCGGCCGTCTCTTCAGAAGCGACGTTCAGTACGGTAGAAGAATAATCAAAGAAAGGAGATCATCTCTCACGCCCAGGATGGTAGAGGTAATCATATGTACCAAAAACTGAAAATTAGCTAAAGAGCAGTAATAGCATCCACTGGAGGATCCTGAAATCGTGCAGACGTACGCTAACCTCGAACGCATGAACGACCTAGACATTGATGAGTAGATACTATATACGCATGTTGTTATAGTTAGTATGTATATATATTGTTATTGTACTCTTTTTCTTACTCGGAGAACCCCACTCTGTGGTGTAAGGTTTTTAATGAGACAATAACACTATATTTTAAAATATCAAAGAAATTTCACTTTTCCTGAAATATTTATGTCATTGCGTACACATGTTTTTTTACAACTAATTCAATTTCAACTAGTTTTTAATGAGTCAGATACGAGAGAAAGGAAGATGACGGTCATCGCTACCATTGTCACCGTCGCCTTCATCATGTATAGTTACTTCGGGCTGGCATGGTATGAATGCTGGCACGACGGGCTTTAGGCTGTGTTTGGGCTTGGCCGGAGACGAGGCGGGCCAGCACGGCACAGCAGGATGACTGAACTGGGCCAGTACGACACAAAACAGCCTGAAACACGATGGGTCCGGCCCGTGCCAGCATGGCACGACCCAACTCGTAGCTCTCAGCAGCACCATATATGTATCCCCCCTCAAAAAAAAAAACAGAGTCGTCTGAACTATATACATAGCTGTGTCAATTAAGTAAAATCTCTTGAAGGAACTAATCAGAGTTGATTACTGGTTGAGAATCGCAATCAGCGAGCCATGCATGCATGCAGCGCGCATGCTGTCTGTAACCTTGATCCAGAGAATCGATCGAGTGCATGAATGGATAGCCCTAGGCGAGCCGAGAGTGCGAATAGACTCGACTAGCTAGACAGGGATGGCGTGGGGCTGGCCGGAAATCCGCCGGCGAGGCCAGGCACGCACGCATGATGCAGGTCAAAAGGCGATCAAATCACGCAAAAGCATGCATTGCCATCTGCATACATCCCCGCGCGCCGGCCTGCCGGCTGATCCTCTCCATGCATGCACGCCGAGAATGATATCGATGCCGGCGCGTCGTGTGGCGCCGGCGCCGGCGGCGCGTATACGCGCGCGCGATCGATGCCGCGGCGTGGTGTCATGGTGTGGCGCTGTAGAAACGGGAGCGATGAGGCGAAGAACGGGGCGCGCCTTGACCAGTGCTGTGCGTGCACGCATGATGGTGTTTGGTGCATGCTCGATACGCAGAACAGTGTGGTGTGATCGATCTCCGGCCATCTGATCGAGCGCGTGCATGGCATGGTGGGGATGCCCTTTGCGTGCTCCCGCGCGCCATTACCGTCTTTTCTCCCCTTGCAGGCAGCGCAATTATTGCTGCGCGCCTTTCGCCGGCCGGAGACATGCATCTACACGGGAACTCAGGTTCATCAGCTGTTCTGATCAGGACGGGAAGCGCACTCCGCGGTGTCTAGTAAGCGTTTAAATGGATATAAAGATATGTGCTGTCGTGCTCAACAAGTGTTGGCACTTGAATCAACTTGGTTAATCTGTGTAAACTCGCAGCGACGTTGTTGGGCTGGGCCCTTCAGATGATCAAACGAATTACACTTTCCCCCGAACAGATACAACTGATCAGACATATATGTTGTATTCGTAAGGTCCACAAAGTAAGGCCAGATAGGGCCCATCTGCACATTCCAAGTCCATTAGGCCATATGTTGTAGTGTTCATTCCTCTCAAAAAATTATATATTTCAATGTTCATGCTCGATGATCGAGCATCGCTAATTTTGCTGCTACTTTGCAAATTAGCCACCGCTTGTAACTCTGCAAGTAACCGAGGTGCTGATTTCCATTGTGAGATTACTTCACGCACTGCCTCGATCGGCCGCAGATGGACATGGAACTGCAATATAATTCGACAAAACCTGAGGCAGACGAATGAGTACAGACGCGGTCGATCGACAATTGGAAACGTGAGATGGGCATCTGCCATGCATGCATATTGCATAGAACATTATTTTCAGCAGGGATCGAACAACTTGCAGCCCCAGTTTACATTATAAAAGCAGAATAAAAAAGACGAAAAGCTGATGACCCTGCTTGGATTACTACGTTCTTCAAGCAAATGATGCTCACACCGGATAAAACTGGAAAGGAATGCCTAGAATAAACAGGAGGACCTTGACATGACTGACGAACTCCCCACCAGTGGTCAGATGCTTGGCGTGGAACCCAGCCGCGCAATTATGCGCAATATAGCAAAGCATCTCCATCCATACCGTCGCGATCAGCTCCCACCGATCAGCCGCTTCTTCAATCCTGAGCAACTCCAAGGAGACATTGCGAGCTCGATCAAGTTCAGGGCATTGGTCATGAAAGGTGTCAGTAGTGTCATCACGGACTTTCTGGATGAACTCCGTCTGATCAGTAGTGCTATACTCTCTAAGGCAAATAGACACACCGGCTCGGCAATCAAAGATCTTACGATGCCCCTCGCTACCGCCCATCACCTTACACTTTGTGACAAGGTACATGATGTAATTCGACAACTTTGTGCTAAGGCATCTAAACTCATCGTCGCCGGTGGGCTCGTCGGTCCATAAGCATATGTCAGTAGCAATGTGCCATACAATGGCACTTCCCACAAGATCCAAGCCTTCGATGTTGCTAACCGACAGTGCTTCCTGAGCTGCACTTCCACTGTGTTCTTGCATCGTCTCAACCGCCCACTGAGCCCATTGGCCATTGAACTTGGTCAAGTCCGGCCACTTCTCTGGAGATGCAGTGGCCAATATTTCCAACAGTTTATCAAGGAGCGGTCTCTTTACCTCAGAATAGAAACCATGACGTGTGATGGCTCCCTCGTTGATGCATATCCAACGCATCGTCCGCTGCAACAGGCCTGACGATGCTTCTTGTTTCGCTTGGATGCATTCACTGATAATGTTATGCTGTGGCAGCTTCCATGACCACTCCCTTCTGCCTTTTGGCCTGACGATGGTGAGCAACATTTTACCAATAACTGGGTATTTTTGGCACACACAACATCCTAGTGAAGATGAAATGATACCCTTGTATGCCCAGTATGATGAGAAGAATGCCAGGAAGATAGAGATTATCTCCAGTGTAGCGGCGCCGACAAGTAATATGTAAGATATGATAACATCAGCTCCATTATACTTGACTAATCGCCCATTTTGATCAGCCATGGCCCTTGCAAACAGCGCAACAGCTACAGAGGTTAGGCCAAGAGTGGTGAGCCGGTGGAGTATTGAACCCATAAATCGGATATTATTGTAGTAAAATATTGGAAACTTGGTGTACAGGTTGTCATAAATTAATGAGAGAAAGATTTCAACCAACTTGTACGCCGTGTCAACACCAGTTCCTGAATGTTTGAGCTCCGTCACGGCACATTCCAGCTCCGGAGTATACATAAGAACCATGGAACTTGAAGGGGCCACGTCCATAAAATAATTGAGCATTACTTCGAAGTTAAAGGCGTCGGTTGCCACCTCCAGGACGCTCTTGAAATTTTCCTCTTGGCCATCAAAAACAATAAAAGGCTGCTTTGTCCCCCACCCTCCGATCCCACTTTCAGTCGTCATCGAGTCGGCTCTCTTGAGTGCCCATATCCTCTCAGCATATTTGGCCGTCCCCAAGACGAATACCAGCACCATAGGGGCCACAAGTTGTTTGTCTCCTCGCCGTTGCCTGCCGACGATGGAGATGGCCATCGCCACCTGGGTGGCGAGGTTCAGGAGGTGGCGGCTCCACAGAGTGTTGTCCTCCATGGAGAAGGCTGTGATGGTCTCCTGCCCGCCGAGGTGGAGCAGCAGGAAGGGCGCCCAGAAGAGCGGCAGCTGGTGGCGCGGGTCGTCACCCACAAGGAGCGTGAGGCGGCCGAGGACGAAGACCGCGACGGAGTCGGCCGACAGGTAGGCGAGCCACAACAGCGCACTGAGCACGCGGGAGTTGTAGCGCTTCCGGAAGCCCGCGGAGAAGAGGAGGAAGACTTGCAGGGAGAAGCTCAAGAGCACTAGGCACTGGATCTCCCACTCGTTCCACAGCTGTTGGGCACGCTCTAGTGAGCTGATACATTTGATATATACCGGTCAAAAATGGAGAAAAGAATTAAAAGAGAATATATAATTGACTCAGTAGGGGCATTTTACTGTTCAGTGTAAAATAAGTGAAAATTTTTTGAGTTAATTGTTGGGTGCTTGGTCTGAGGAATGTGCATAGACGAGTTTTGCATCAACCTATAACTTATCATCCAGTTTCGTCTACTGACCACAATGTTAGTACTAAACTAAGAAGAATGGGGCTATGCCAAGAGAATTAGGATTACTCAATTCTTCAAACAAAATAAGCCCTAAGTTCATGTAACGATTCCACATATGTGAAGTTAATTGACCAGTTGCTCTCTGCTGAACAGACACATAGAATACAACTTTGACTACATCGTAGATTAACAAAATTTATAGCGATGTAACTACAAATCACATTGCCAAAATTTCATAGAATGGTTAGGTAACCAAGAACGTAGTATTTCTTTTGCGCACCACAAATTTATTATTCAGTCGACTTGCTGATTGGGTTTGCAGGGCTAATGTTCATTCGAACTACATAGAGTTTATATACTTCTTTGTTTTGATAAAATCCCATAATAATCCTAGGAAAAAATACCTAAAAATTCTCACATTTAAAAAATAGAGCGATCCGAACCATTTATTTTCGTGGAACTAGATTATAACAATGTAAATTAATCATGTATAGATATTTTAGTTGTATAACTAATATACTTGTATTTTTCAATTATAGGCAATACAATTGTATATCAAAGATAATTGTACTAATTAATTGTGTAGTTGCACAGGTAATTCCACTAGTTTATTTAAATGCATGAGTATGTTTTCCACTGAATTGAAAATACCAAACCTAACCGAACAAGATTTACTGGAATATGCAGCTAATTGGTAAGGTTTTTATTTTCAAAAACAAAAAAAAAATCATGCTAAATTAAATTGCCGAACTGAAATAATCAAATATGCATGTTATCATTTTTTTTTTCTTTTCACTATCTTGAAGTAGTATGTCCCAACTTACGTACACTTTGCAATAAAATATTTGTAGTGCTTTTAAGTAAGTCTTGGATAGCAAGAATATACTGTCTCTGTCTACAAATAAAGGTTGTCGTAGGATATAGGTAGTCAACTTTTGGAACTTTGATCATTAATATACGTTAAAGCACATATATAAATTGACTACATGAAATAATGTTATTAGATTTGCCTTGCAAAATATTTGTTAATATATAACTTTTATTATTTTTGTTAGCATATTATGATAAGAAAATCAAAGTCAAAGTTTTGCGTTGGAGACTGTTGAGAAGTAAAAAAGTGACTTATATTTGTGGACATGGGGACTAAATTATAACACAAATATAAAATCTATGCATTTTTTTTACATTCGTTTTAGCATACTAATATTCAGCTTTATCAACAACGTGTCATTATTTTGATACCACACATAATAAAGTAAACAAAAAAATCATGTCGTATGTCCACAAGATATGTTATTCCTTGTGGTAATCTATGGTTGAGATTGAATCGATACATATCATTTAATTCAGAGCGGGCTAGCCAATTAATTAGGTAAATTTTGTATAAGCACTACTGAACCGAACTCAATTTAGTGTTTACAGTATTTACCAAAACCGTAGGTTAATAATTTGGAAAAAATTAGTGCTGACTCTACATTAACCAAATCCCAATAATACAGAATTTACAGAGAATACTAAACATAGGGAAGAAACGTATGCGAGTAGTTTGACCGACCGACCGACTCCGTGTCAAAATATAAGTCCTTTTAAGATCCGTGTTAGTTAAATATTTTTAGATTTGACTCTTAATATATAAAGAATTACCTAGATTGACAACATAGAATTGATGTAACTAGATCCACTATGAAAAATACTTTCATAATATATAAGTATTTTTATTTAAAATAACATAGTTTTTATATAATTTTCTGATCAAAGTGTCATCTTAAAAACTATGTCAATGTTATAAATAACTTATATTTTGACACGGGGCAGTAATTACCTGTGTAGAGTTGTGGGAGGGTAGCACAGCATGACGCCATCTCGATGATCTCTGAGCAGCCTCATGTTGCCTGAGCAGCAAGCGCACGTAGCAGAGGGAAAGGATTGAAAAAAGACGGAGAGCGATATATATACGAGTACGATGCAGGTGTGGTTTGATTATGTTGGGTCATTGCTAATCAATTTATAGACCGCACTGCACGCACTTGGGGATGAGTGAGCGATGAGAGATCCCTCTGGCGGTTCGTTGCTTGCGTTGCTGCAAGCGGAAAAGCAAGGTTCCAGTCTAGGGTGGCCAGATGAACGCCGTCTCTTATGCTTCGCTTGCTGCCGGAGTAGACGCAAGGTTCCATTACGTTTAAGATGGCCCGCCCATCCCGTGCCCTGCCGTTAGCGGCGATCGAGAATTCGAGATCGATGCCATGCGCTTCTTCTCGTTTTGTGTACGTATGCGTCTGGGGGACATGACTTGCCGTGAAGATTCTTTTTCCGCGCTCAGGGCCCTTCACAGCCCCAAATAGCCCATGGCGTTGCTCACGGTCTTGGTTTCACCGAAGCGCAGGCCCGACGCTCGCAAGGCTGCAGTGCCCATGTTTTATCCTGATATCCAGTTCATGCCTGCGTATATAGGAGGCCGATGATGCCTCTAGTCCACACGGCCCTAGGACGGCCAAGTCGGCTATGATGGCCCAAGCTTAGCTATAGGGGAGGCCCTAGGATTTGCGTCTGTTCCTATAAAAATTCCTACACCATTACGCATGAGTTCGGCGTAGTTTCCTTTTGATCGACCTTCATCCAGTTGAAGTATGCAAACAGCTTGCACACAGAATTAAGGCCATGTTCCGAACAGCGATGGCCTCTAACTTCTAACTTTCATAAGCTCAAGGCCATTTGAAACCTCAGTTACTAAGTGAGTTAATCGATTTAAATTGAGTTAATACCGCCAAGTACTAGTGAGTAATCATCACATGTCTTTATAAGGATCTGGAGACGTCCAGGCCTAAGAACAATCAATTTTTTTCTCCATTCTTTTTTTTTCATTGCTGGATAGCTATACTATGATATTGAGCAGCTGAACCACGCCAGCCTTCCACCTCGGCATGCACCAGGGAAGGAGGATGAGCGATATATTCAAGCCGTTGGCACAGAAAACACCTGCACACCGTGGCATAACTGACGACATCTGGGTGCCATCCTTTCTCCTGCATTTTCGTGTCGTCTACTTCCAGGAAATGTTCGAAACAAAGAACTTTCTCTAATCCAATGCCGCATTCTCCGAAGATTGAGGAACAAGAGGAGATCCATTAAAAGAAAGAAATCTTTCTGAGAGAAAATCTAAACAGTAACATCAAATAACAAATACACAAAAGTTGTCCCTTTGTTATGGGGATTTACCCATAAGGGAGATGCACAGAGGAAGAGAACGAACTTCATATATCCCTTTTTACTCAATCAAGAACAAAGATCGGACGTGATTCTGGTTTGTCTCCATTTTAGTGACACTCTTCCTCAAGCAAGGCAACCGATAAGTCATCGAAGGGTTTGTTTGAATAATGGACTGGTAACCATTACTCATTTGAAAGTTTCCCACGGTGATATAATATCTTTTCAAGGAAATGACGTGAGAACCCGCGGTGAAGAAATAAGGAGATCTTTCTATATCGACATATCAGTTGGAAAAATTGTAGGCAAATTCCTACCGGTCAGAATCTGGAGAAGAACAAAAACAGAATAGTTCCGCTTACTCACAACTCAGAGGGGATGCTGCTTACTACTCAAATCCTGGTTTTTGCAAGAGTTTCGTTCTTATATGCAAGAAGAAGACTTAGAAAGAATAAAGAAGTTTGGATCCGCAAAAGTATGCTTAGGCATTTCCTTCGCTGAGCACAACAGAATGAAGAGGAATTTGTTTTGAAAGGTATGCCTGATACTTTTTTCTTTTGGGCAGAAGTTGCTAATACAGCAGTTTCTATTCTGAACAAAGAGACTGACATCACAGAGGATGGGGAGGACCCAATCGCCTACCTCTTTCTTGGTCCACCCCTTGGTGGGTACTTTATAGCTCACAACACGAGATAGGCAGATATGCGACATAAGTCTCATTGCATTCATTGACAACAAGACTCTCTTCCTGATTGGGATTGGTTTGTGCAGGATCTCCTTCTCTATGAGACTCTTACTTCCCTTTGAAAGAGGCAGACCCCTACTTCAATTGTCATCTGACGATTCTTCCCCAGCTGTGGACTCAGACCTCTCACAACCAAAAAAAAGAAAAAAAGCAAACGAATCTGAATATAACCAATCTATCGCCTTTGATGACTCGTTGACAGCCTCCTCAACCCAAGCTTCCATCTCCTGCTCCAGACATTGGCGTTTGCCCGCGCTAGTCCATGAAAGGTGGATGAAGGTGAGTTTGACTATGAACTCGAGGATGCTGGGAACAATATCTTTTCGGGGAATCACTCCCGTCGAGAGACCTTCTTCCTCCCTTTTTCTGTTTCCCTGTTTCATCTACACTCTGCACTACATCGACCCTGTATTGTTTTCTATTCTTCATCAAACCCTGAGTTGAATGAATAGATTATGTTCCATGATGATGAAGATTTTGGATGATTTCATGTGTTAATTAACATAAAATCAAGCAAAAGACATCATATATTGACGGTTAAAGTCAAGGACCTAGACTTGAAGAGACGATGTTCGTCATTGATCTTTAAGAGGATGCACAAGACAAAGGTATAACGAGCATAGGTTAAGAATATGTTTTTTAGTCATTTTACCAATCTTGGTGTTTGAAGAAAGAATATGTCCATATCCCTAATCTTTGTGGTATGATCTTAAATTATGCGGATATATTTTGCAACTTGCTGTGAATCATACTTTGACTTTTATTTGCATGATACTAAAATTTGTGAATATATTTTACAAATTTGTTGAGATATATGTAATATATCTCTGTTGAAAAATGTAAGATGGTACAACTGGGTCTTTGAGAGCGGGCAAACCGACTGTGCGGTATGACCGTCCTCTATGTGGCAGTATGATCGGACGGTCTGACTAGCCACAGTCTGACCAGATCATGTTGAGTGGTCTGACCGGCTCCATGAGAGCGGTCTGATCATACCTTGCAGTACAACTGGGCATTTATTGCTGATAGCATTTTTCCAGATAGCCATGTTTTTTGGAAATCGATTCCCCGGAGCAAGTCGGGAGTGAAAGAAATGGAGAAACCGATTCAAGAAATCAGATGTTCATAGTGACTTTTAGCTTTTCTAAGCAAAAACTAATACAAACAGTACCGCCATTTAGGATGTCTTCTTTTGGGCTTAGCATTGTCTTTGCCCTACACGTGCTATAGTAACTAACTTTTAAATGGTATATTTTTTTCAATGCGGGGTCAACAGGAAGATTATAGTAAAAAGTGTACTGAGTTCGGTTATACCTGCTAAAATCACATGCGACTATTTTTCTCTACATACTAAGTGTACTGAGTTTGGTTGTACCTGTTAAAATCACATGCGACTATTTTTCTCTACATACTATCTCTTATGAACAGCTAAAATTTAAAATTTTAAGTTATAAGTCACATAAAAAAATCACCCTTATTTTCGGCGATGGGCCGGCAAGCGGCGAGACGACCGATGGGCGGCGCGAAAATAGCTCGAGGTGATGCGCGCGCAATGGCGGTACGGGCTATCTGGAGGAGGAAGCTGCGAGATGATGCTTGGGTTCGTCCGGCCGAGTGGATTAGGCCTCAGCGCGCGGAAGGCGAAAGTGAAGCCGGCGGCGATGCACCACCCAGTGGGTCGCGGCCTGCGAGCAACAGAACAAGCCATGCTTGCACACGCTTGTCGTCGCCACAATTTGGGCCCAAAAACCCCCAAATGTGCCGCCGCCCTCGCCACTACCATGGGACGCTAGCAACGCAAAGTCCTAACCATCTAGCACCTTGTCAAGGCATGGGTCGATCACGAGGACCTAAGTAGCTCCGGTGGAGGCGTGGGTGAACGCATGACGCGTCTCACGAATAAGATCAGGAACAGGCGCGCGCTGAGTGGAACATGCTCGCGCTTCACAAGATTTTGAAGCCTTGCGATCAACGGTTAACCGCGTATGCTCACGTGTGCGTGAGCGGTGCGAGGTGTTCGTCCGTGCTGTACCTAAAAAAGGCTGGGCTGATCATGTTCGTCCCCACACTTTCCAAACAGTTCAAATGAAAAATAAGTCTACGTACTCGTGCATTTGCGTTGTCAGTTATCACCTACGTCCTACGTACTCTTGCAGGACGTAGCTTGCATGTTCTCATCCCTTTGCATGAAAAACACACCTTTGGAGAAAAAGACATAATTCAGACGATGAAATAGCGTTTGGCGCTGATGGAAGGGCTCGTCTCTCTAGAGATGATTTTAGGTGATGGAAAAGAGAACACATGTTACGTGATGTAGCGGCCAGTTTTGCATATAGATTAAGATATTGTTAGTCCTCAAAAGGAAAACAATAACATGATGGTTGATTTTATGCCAAAGTTTTTACAGCTTAATGCATGCCTCCTCTGCCCTTTGTTCCGTAAACCAAGTCCCTTCTGTGCAGTTCAAATCCTCAACGATGCATTCTGAACAGATCCAAAATCCAAGTCCCAACACAAATCTCAATTTCCAAATGGTAACCCATATAGCTCCCAACCTGACAACCTGTGACCACCGTATGGTAGATTGCTAGTACTGTCTTCTAATTGCTCGGGGCGTTAGTGTTAGTACCACCATTTAGCGCACACAAGTCAACTGAAACACATTCTTGCATATGTGTGTGTGTTAGTGTGTGTGTGTGTGTGGGGTGTACTATGCAATGGCGGCTCTTCCGGTCCCGGGCTTCGCTGGGCAAGCCAGTCAAGGGGCAGGGCTAGTGCATCCAAGGACCATCACATGCCAGGCCTCGAGCAGCATCCCGCTTAGGGACTAAAGTTGAGCACACGATGATCACATTGCAGTGTTCAGAGGTTTTGAGCAAGCTGAAGCCGATGACTCGTAGTCCCGATTTCCTAAGGTGGTTTTCCTGTTTTTATCTGTTCTTCTCACTCCTGTCTCGCTCCAGATATAAGGTAGGATGCACAGACGTATCATACATCTCACTCCTCTCGCTTTCATCTCATATACACATCTTCCTTATTTTCTCTACCACTTATGTTCTTATTCTAAAAAACACTTCTTTTAACTAATACTATTAATTTTTAGCCAAAAGTTGTCAATCATTAAAGGGTCCATTCTTTTTGGCTTTTTAGTCGGCTTTTAGATTTGACTTATATCAACTGGTACTATTTATCATCAGACCTAACAACCGCAATCAGAAGCAACCAACTTGTATCTAATATAAAAAGACCCATAGTAGCTCGTTGAAACCATGTGTATGCATGCTGATCCTACCTAGCTTGCCGTGGAGGCCGACAAGACCCTCGAGACCTACGCGATCAACGCCGTCTGCACGCACCTTGGCTGCGTCGTGCCGTGGAACGCCGCCGATGGACACCTTCATTTGATAGCTGATCGAACAGGGCATCTCCTGAATCTGGGCACCTACATAGCATTCTGAAGAATTCAAGAGATAAGATAGCATATCTCCAGCATTATTTCAAAAGAATAATGCAAAGTTGATCTGTTTCCGGAAATGACGCAAGCTACTGTCACTACTGGCTAATCTCTCAAGTATTGACATAGCTTTTCTCTTCAGATATGACACTTTCCTTTTCTCCCAAGTCAACAATGGAGCATTCTTTCTCTTGCATTTTATTCAGAAGAAAAGTGGATACTGTACATGCCATTCCAAGTTCAGAATCATCAGGAGATTCACTGCCTCAAGATGAGCAACTGAGGATCAGCCACAAGCATCAACTTGAACAGATGAACCGATCAAACTATCAATGCAAACAAACCAAAAAACGACATCTACGATCATAGCTAGAGTGAATTTAGTACACCATTAATTTGAAATTAAGCTCTCACACAAACGAAATACGCAATCATTGACAGCACAGATTGCTTAGGACAGCCATGGACTATGATCCATCCAGATCCAGCATCAAGCTTATGATCACAAAATGAACAAAATTTGTCTCTCACAGATAGAAACCACCTAGAATATATGAAATCCCATAACTTGCTACTAATCACACCAAATGTAGTATTATAATAACAGTTCAAGAATCTATTTCACTCGACGAAAACTGCAATATCCATCCATCTTCCACCTCCCTCATCTATACAGCAACCCCACTGAAACCAGCCAAAACCATAAAAATGTACCACAAGGCGATGCAAAATTCTTTTTAGGCATATGGAATAATCATCAGAATCAAGAACCCAAGACCAGCCTATGCGGCCATGCTCTGCCTCCCCTTGCGCCTACGAGGAGTGGGCCCCACCTTCCGGCGGCTTCCCCTCCGACGCGTAGACGACCGCGCCGGGCGGCGGATGCCCGTACATCATCGGCGGGAACGGCTGCACGGGGTGCGGGACGCCGTAGACGCCACCGACGCCCCCAGCCGCGTAGAGATCTCCCGGCGCCTCGCTTCCTCCGGCACCGACAAGGTGGTAGACCGGCCCGGGCATGTAGCAGCCGCCCTGCGCAGTCGGGTCGAGGTACTGGACGGGCCGCACAGGCACGTAGTACACCGGCTGCGGCATGTACGGCGGCGGCGGGGCCGGCCACGGCGCGGCGCCCTCCGCGACGCAGGGGGCCGGATGCGCGCCCAGCGCGGGAGCCGGCGCGTCGTCCTCGCCGAGCGCCATCTCCGTGTCGGACTTGGGGCGGGGCCCCGAGCCGGGGCTGGGCTCGTCGGAGGTGGTGTCGAGGCCGAAAAGGTAGTCCGGCACCTCGGAGACGATCGACGAGGCCTCGGATCGGCCGCGCTCCATGGGCGCGGGCGTTGGAGCGTTGAGCGCGTCGACGAACCACTGGTCGGAGGAGGCGTCGCCGGCGCCGGAGAGGACGGAGCCGAAGGCGCCCGCGGAGGAGTGGTCCGGCGAGGCGGCGAAGAGGAAGAGGCGGAGGCGGGGCGGCTTGATGGCCGCGGTGGCGAGGCCCTGGAGGCGGTCGAGCTCGTCCATGAGGTTGTCGACGTCGTCGTCGGAGGTGATGGATATCAGTGCGTCAAGATCGTCCTGGGGGAGCTGGTACCTGAGCGCCGGGTCGGACGTCCCCGTCACGAAGAGCGCGGGGGCGACCTTGGCGAGCGCGGCGACGAACGCGGCGTAGGAGGCGGCGCGCGGGACGGAGACGATGCGGGTCTCCCCGCCGACGTAGCGGAGTTGGTGGTCGCCCGGGCGTGGCACGATGCGGCCGCCGAAGCTGCACATGAGGCGCACGCTCGTGCCTCCGTGGGTCTGCGCGTGAGGCGGGGCAGGGGGCAGAGGAGGCGGCGGGTGCTGGTGGCCGCCGCCGGCCCCGGCGCGGGGGGTGGAGGAGGCGGAGGAGCCATCGTGGTGGTGCGACGACGATGACATCATGGGCCGCGGTGGCGGGACGTGGCGGGCAAGGCAGGGGGAGAGAGGAAGGCGATGAGAGGGAGGAGGGGGGAGGGGCGCTGTCGCAGGAGAGAGGTGTTAGTTGCGAGGAGGCATCGGGATTTGGGAATCGCAACTTGCGAGGGGGGTGCTGTGGAGAGGAGAGGAGAGGGGTTTCTTATGCTCGGTTCGGGTGGGGCACTACCATTTTCTGGTGCTAGCTGTAGGATCCGATAGGAGTTTTTCCTAATTCTGTCCTGGTATAACGGCAAAGCGGTGCCGTTGCAAAATCTGAGCCATCCCTTTTATTTACAAGGATGCGATGGAAAATATTTTCTATATATATATATATATATAATACTTTTTACACTTAGGTGTAATTATACCTACCTCTAATATACCACCTAAACGAACTTGAAATACTCCTTTATCACTTTGGATATACTTGTATACTAAATATAAGATACTCCAATGTGAATCACATAAAAAAATTACAAGGTAGTCTATAGTTTTTAGCGTATTTTATAAATACCTTTATATATGCATATAAAAAGGAGTATGTCAAAAAATATACATACCACCTAGATGGTATTAAATACTCGTATACTACATGTACATACCCCCGTTGAGCGAGATACTCCCTACGTTGTGAGATACGATATAGGGTATATTTTATATATATATAACCTCTTTTCTACACCCGAGTGTAATTACACCCTATATCGTTTCTCACAACGTAGAGAGCATCTCGCATAACGGAGAGTATGCGAGTATTTAAGATCATCTAGGTGGTATGAATAATTTTTCAGAGGTAGTATGTACATTTTTTAGACATACTCTTTTTTATGTACGTATATGAAGGCATTTACAAAATACGCTAAAAACTATGGACCCTCTTACAATTTTTTCATGTGGTTCACATTGAAGTATTTTATAATTAGTGTGTGTGTGTGTGTAAGGTGTATGTCAAGTTTCATATTATTTAAATCTATCAATCAAAAGGTACATGAATTCTTGGTTTTGAAGTAGTGATAAAATCATTATTCACCCTGATTTTACTGTAGCAACAGTAGTATCACAGTACTATAGCAGCGGTAGTACCGCAGTACGCTAATTTTTTCAGAATGTTCAGACTCTTGTTTCTCTAGTTTTTGTGTTGATTTTTTATCCTAATTTTCATTGCTTTATAGCTATTGAAGTGAATGATTGGTGAATATTTGAAAAAAAAAAATTGAAGGCACCATTCACCCTTATCTGTTACTATTTTCGGTCCTACACATTCTTTGATTTTTTTTCTTCCACTTGCCTGAATATGCCATCGAATGCACTATCCACTAATGTGAAACATTCTTGAAAACCAGCAGGTCGAGAGGCCAATCTAGTAAACTTGTGTGAAAGAAACATGTAACGTCGTTCAGCATCTAATTTAGGATTTTCTATGACATTCCTCCCATGAATATCTTGAACAATGTTGCTCCGAACTTCTCGTGTCCATCGCTTCAATACGTAATGTTCAGGCAATTGCTTAATATTCATGAAATCAAGAACTTTCAATGCATGGCCACATAACATTCCAATTTTCTCAAATTGACAGCAACTACATGAAATAGCGTGTTCAGAATGATTACTTAATACTGTTTTAACCTATAAATGCTATCTAGCCAAGTCTCCTAGCGAACTTTCTGACGCATATTGTTAAAGACTTCTTCAAATGTTTCCTTGTCCTCATACTCGTACATGCAAGCATTAAAATCTGTAAGAATACTTTCCCCTTCAATCTTTTGACGATTCAAATGGTTAAGCGCATTTTGCATCATGTGAAAAGTGCACAGTCCATGCCATGTATTTGGGAATACCTCAGCAATGGCCCTTCCCATTGCAATATATATCTTGATCAGTATAAATAGTTCTCGGCTCCTTATAATTATGAGTTGACAAAAATGTGTTAAACAACCACTTGAAAGAGTCAAATGTTTCGTCATACACCAGTGCAGCACCAAAAATAATAGTTTCTCTGAAATAATTAAAACCAATAAACACACTGAACGGCCGATATTCTTTATTGGTAACAAAAGTTGTGTAAAAAATAACATCTCCAAAATGGGAATAGTCAATTATCATTTTAGCATCTGCCCAAAATATGTTTGTTATTTGCTCTTCATTGTCCAATTGCAGAGCATATTGAAATGATGGGTTGTCAGCAATTTTATTTTGGAAGTACCTCAACTAGCTTCCAGCTTCACCATACCTTAGTTCTGTATGGCGCTTGGTCCGTAAATAATTCTTGTGATCACAACAAGTGTAGTTGAAGTTTATTGATCCACCAACATTTCTTCTGTCAATGGCAAATCGCAAATAGACGTTTCAGTGGAAGGCAAGTTAGAATCTATAGAAGATGACCAGATTTCTTGCTTGCAGATTCGGCAGGGGCAGTATTTTCCTGAGGCGAGGAATCCTCTTCTACTAGAATTGCCTCGCTGTTGGCGCCGTTGCTTGAATAAATTGCAACGGATGTTTGAATGGTAGGCAAGTAAAAATCTACAGAACAGGAGCAGATTCAGAATATATGCTTACTAGTTTGGAGCCTCAAGCCCTCAACATCCATCGACCTGGATGTATCGTGATGTGAAAAAAATCTTTGTTCGATGACATTGTTCATGTACTGTACACGTACTCGCCTCAAGTAGTTTGAAGGATTTGTTGTATGTTTTGAATGAGACAATGGCGCACGATCTGTCTGCTTGTTTGTCTTTGGGAAAGATAATGACGAAAAAAATGGCGCCAAACCTCAAGGAGTTTCTGCTTTCCCTCGTAATATTTTACGCGTGTAGCGAATAGATTATTGGAAGTATCGTGGCTTGTTAGGCCTAATAATGTGGGCCAAGAAGATCGTGGCCTTCTAATGGGAAGAGACGGCTCAGATCTCAGAACGGCAAGCTGGTGCCGTTATAGCTGCGAGGGCAGGAGATACGAGCCCTTCGGTCCTACGTTTTTCAAATGGCTGGAGCTTTTGGTCTTTAATTGGAGTTTTTTTGGCTTTATGATAGTAGCGATGAAGATAGAAGCAGTTGAAAGCGAAAGCTATTTAATTCGGCAGGAGGGCGCTCGTTTTAGCGATGGTTTTTGATTTTTAGTTGAAATTTTACTGTAACTAGTTTTTTTACTATAGCTGATTTAGTTTTTTAGGTATAATTAATTTTTTTAAAAAATATAAAAATAGAAAAAAAACATGTTAACCCATTAGAGACAATACAAAGGAACACGAGAAAAAAAAGAAAATACAAAAAGGCCTAAAATATCTAAAAAAAATTCAAAAAAAGACGAAATACTGAATAGTAAAAAAAAACAGAAGCTAAAAGTTAAGCCGAAACGAGCGGGGAGCCTAAGCTGTTTCAAAGGGTCTCTCAATTTCTCATGTCCTATATTTAATATTTTATAAATTTGAAGTAGCACAAAAAGAAGTAGGAAAATACGAATTTTTCACCTCCCGTGAGGTGTTTGTGCTAGGTGGAGTTATAGCACATTTGTGGGTTCTGGGTCATCCAGAGCAGACCCGACCCGGTAAGGGACAAAATTATTGACCCCTCGGGAAACGACGTGCCGACTGTATTGCTCTCTAAACTCTTCCCTCCTCTCGTCATGGGCGCAACGCACGCAATGGCAGTATTTTCCGATCCTTTTCTAGCGCTAAAAAGTTCTCCAAGAAAATAAGCTAAATTTCGGCTGTACGAGCCGTTTGGTAAACGCCCAGGAAGCGAAGTTCAAACCCCAACATGTGATTCGTAAGTTCTGAACCGTGCAATGCAATCGAGAGAGAAAGAAAAAACTGTGTGGGCAGTGGGCACGAGCACGGGCACGACAAGCCATGATGTGCAAGCACACTAACTATGTTTTACTTTTTTAGATCATAGCAGATATTTTTTATTGTATTTTTTAAAACAGTGGTAGGTGATGAAGATGTTGATATAGATCGTGTTAAAAAAAGTTCATTAGAATTATCTTGTTGCGTCCTTGCGCGTCCATTTCCTCTTTGCCTTTTCCGCGCTGCGTTTGCGTTTGCTTGGGAAGTTGGAAATCTCGTGGCGGATGGCTGGCCGCTTCCTGACAAAAACAGATGACGCACCCACCGCTCCACTCTACGGCCTCTACCGAACAAGCCGCTCGGTGCCCAACGCATCCACATCCGCGGCACGAACGGAACGGAACGGAACGCATCAACTTGCGACTTTTTCGCTTTTTAAAGGATAAAATCTTTTAATCTTTTTGAGAAATACTTGCGAGCGCTTTTTATTTTATTTCTTGGAACGGAGCAGAGTGATTACATTGGTTGTCCTGTGTACTCAATTCAGTTTGTTTCCTAATGTTCAACGAGCATCATCGTTGACAGAAAAGAAAACAGGATAATTGATTATTTGCTATAACTTTGATATGTAATTGATGATTTGTCCTATAATAATTCTATAATAACTCACTGGTATATATCAATAACATAAAAAGATAAATCATCAACTGTACCCTAATTTATAGGGCAAGTACGGACTCAAATGTCCCCCAAGAAAATCCACCGGAAGGTTTTGGTTTGTTTGTGCAGGTGCGAGAAATCCGATGCACGACCGGTTCAGCTCTCGGAATATCTTCGAAGACGAAGGCAGAAATGGCTTTGTCCTGGACAGGATCAAAAAAAGATTCCTACCTAGCGTTTTGTCAAAACAAAGATCAATCGTAATCGTCGCGGAAATCAAGCATCTGAATTGCGGCGAAAGGACATCCAATGTGAGGCCAAACACATAGGCATGCCTTTCCGCTCGTTTCAGTTTTTTTTCAGTTTTAATTTCTAACTTTAGCTTTTTTCACTATTCAATAATTCATCTTTTTCTAAATTTTTTTATATTTTTTGAATTTTTTTTTGAATTTTTTTCTTTTTTTTGTGTTCTTTTGCATTGTTCGTGACAGGCTAACATATTTTTTTTCTATTTTTACATTTTTTTAAAATTTAATTATACCTACAAAGTCAAATCAGTTACAGTAAAAAAAGCCAGTTACAGTAAAATTTCAGCTAAAAATCAAAAGCCATCGCTAACACGTTGTATTAGCTTACTCTGAATCTGGCTCGAGACTGCTCAGTTATGTTCTTAATTTGTAGTTCATATATAATATCATCTGGTCGGCAGTTCTTAATTTGTGACCATTCTGCGATATAATTCAAAAGCAATTTAGTCCAAGTTAGGAAAAGGCGCATCGCCCACTGCTCAAAGATTAGGTTCCGAGATAACGTTTTCTAAGAACTCCATTATTTATATCCATTCTTGCAGATAATCACAGCAGATGCGCGCTCGTGTGGCGTTACATACGTAGTGAGCTCACGAACCACACTTTTGTAGAAGGAATTTAACCAAATTAAACAAGGCCTAAGCTGGCACCGAAAGGGATGGCCAGCGATTTTGGCCTCTCAAACCTTATTGCTAATAACACCATTGGATTTTGCACTGGGATTTCCAATGTAGCAAGCTATCTTGGTGAAGTCCGGGTGATGAAGGCAAGGAGGGACCAGAACAGGGTAGCTTCATGACTCATGAGTCATGGGCTAGTTCAACGTGGCAGACGTTCTGTGAGTTTGGCTGTTCGGCTAGTTGGTATTACTTAGCTGTAATGAGCACTTTGAGCTTGAAGATTGTAACGCTACCCCTGTTTAACCCTCTTTAAGCTATAAAATCCCTTTTTCTCGGCAAAAAGGTAATAATACTATTTCCTCGCAAAAAAGGTAATAATACTATTTTTCGGAAGATGCTTGAAACTTTGACAATCTGATCAACGTCGAGATCAGCTGAAAAGTAAAGCGAAAGCATTGCTTGATCGGGCCAGAATAGTTGATAAGGATAGAATAATTCTCTAATTATTGCATTATTATACTCTTTAAATATATTCTTTACTAATAAGGGAGGAAAATCATAGAAAGATCGTAAGCTGTTTTACGACTATCTCATAGTCATAAGCTATCCTATAACTATTTTGTCTTAATCCTTCTATAGCTATTTTATAGTCGTGAGATCTTTTGTGATCATAAGTTAGTCATAAGTGGTTATATGACCATCCTGTGGTCGTAGACCTTCCTTTGACTAACGTTTCTTCGACTAGCCTGTTACGATGACCTGCCACGTAGCACATTCGTCTGATAGGGCAGTTAGAACGTGCATTTCTACCCAATAACCGTACACGATCTCTCTCTGACAACAACTATCACACAGCAAACGACTCATCACGTCTCTCTGATAATAACCTCCTTCCAGCGGTTATACCTTGAAGTATGGAGACATCTCTTGACGCAAAACAACGGCCATCGTTTTCACAAACTATATGAGGATTAGTGTCAGAGGAAGAAGGGAGGGGATCCAGTAGTAATTTAGACCACTGGAAGATTTTTTCACATGATTCTGTTGTAATCATTCTCTCTGAAGCAATAGTCACACAGGATGTAGATCTATTATTCTCTTAGAAGAAAGCTTGAACCTGTATAAAAATTCTCGTGTTCTTTGTGTACTCGTGGCCTGTCTCTTGAGATACACCTTCCCCCGAATCCATACAAATCATACGTAAGATTGATATTAAAACATCGACAACCCCCAATACATAAATTCAAAGGCAGAGCTGGGCCTCGGGCCACCGGGGCAATGGCTCGAGGTCCAGATCAAAATTCCTTACTAATCAATTCCCTAATCCATTTTCGTCACATGGACTATGCTCGAGGCCCAGCCAGCGGCTGGCTACGACACTGCGTAAATTCTCGAGCGGCTGCATGCCAATAAAGAAATCCAATAAAGAACAACCATTCCTCTTGGAATCCAGCCCCCTCTCTAAGTTTGATAAGGGACACATGTCGCTTGCCGCACTATCGCGCTCGGTAGAACCTGCGAGCCACAAGAGCTCGGCAAGATGATGTGCTGAGCCGCCAGACCTCGATTGGTGATTAATTAGTGTTAATATGTAATATGATGTTTTATTAGTGTTAATCATGCTTAAGTTAATCACTGAAGCCACCTGTTGGATATGGTTGCTTGGTAGGTTCTGCTGAGTTCAGAGAGAAGACTATATTTACAAAAATAGATACTTAGAGAGTAAATTAAAAAAATATGGCTATAGTAGCACATGTGCATTTGTTCCTCGCCTTGGCATTGGTACTCCACAGGGCTTGTAATATATGGTGCTCACCTGGACGGAATGTCCCATCCGAGTCGTGGTGGGCCCAAAAATATAAAGTATCAGCCATGCTGACTTGGCACGAGCTGGTTTGCCAATCCCATGGGCAGCAGTAGGCCCCACACCTCTGAGCAGTGGTGCCCACTGCTCACTCTTTTTTTTAGGGGATTCCCACTGCCCACTCATCACACCGTCATGTGCTAGACTGCTAGGTAGTGCTTTGACTGAGGTGGGGCTGGTTTGTGATAATTGGATTTTTGTTAAAATTATATTATAGTATTTATTAGTTTTTCTAAAAAATTAATAAAACTATTATATTATTATAGACAATACAAAAAAATAAAGGCTAAAAAGTTAAAATAAGTCAAATTTAGAAACCGATACGTTCTAAGTGGCTCTAAGCTTAAATAAACCGAAAGCAAAAAAAAGAGGGGTAGAAGTTAAGCCGTTTGGAGTGGGGGCTGATTTTCAACTTTTGAATTATGGCCAGAAATATATTATTGTTAGCTTTTTCTGAGTAATTAAATTTTAAAAATAAAAAGTTATATTATCACGAACAATACAAAAGAATAAGAAAAAAAATAACAAAAGCCAAAAAAAAAAGGATGAAATTAAGAAGCCAATGTGTTTCAGAAGTTAGAAATCAAAAGCAGAAGTTGTTTAGAGCGGAGACTAAATGGTGACAATTGATTTTACAGTTGAGAGACCTACATATCAGTCATAATTCATTTTATTTTTTTAAAAAAACTTGAGTAATGCTTTCATGCATCCACAGCCTTCCCTACTATCCACGGCCAGTCGAACCGTGCTTTTCATTTTATTTTATTTTTTGAGAAGGCCGTGCTTTCGAGAAGTTGTTTGAGAAGGACAATTCGTTTTATTTTTTTTAAAAAAACTTAAGTAGTGATTTCATACTTTCATTTCTAACAAGAGTAGTACTAATTTTAAAACAAACGAAGAGATAACTAACATCTATTTATCATTCATCATGCTTTAAAAATTATGCAATTCACTGTTACGAAAAGCATCAAAGCACATCCCAAAAAACTTTCATTTGGCCTGTAGGTGCGTGTATTTTCTTTTTATTTTAATGTGACGGGATAAGAGTTATTTGCCACACACTTCAAATTTAAAGTACAAGCGAGACTCAATTTTTTTCTGAACAATTGAGACTCGAACTTGGTAGGTGATTCACAACCTTGCGTGTCCACCGTGGTACCGTTGCACCTAATAGACTTGTCAGATGAGTATTTTGTGAAGTGGTATAATCCAACGCGGTGCCATCTAATGCCTTCTTAAAAGTCGCCATCTTACGAGCTGTACGAGCTCATCATTTCAACAAATTGGCTAAGCGTTCTGAATTTTCACGAAAGAAGATACCCTCCGGTCACCAGCCCTTCCCTACGATCCACGGCCAGTCGAGCACGACGCCGGAGAATATGCCGGCGAGGAGGCAGGCCACGAGCACGTTCCCCAAGGCATTCTGCTCCGGCCACTGCACGAGCAAGACGGTGAACACCGCATGTTCTCTGTTCTCACTAACAACACAAGTAGCAGCAGAGAAATGGACTCGCCTTGTATCCTTTGGGCGCCTCGGTGAGGACGCACACGGTGAGGTAGCCGTTGCTCAGCCCCAGCACGGCCGTCAGGGAGATCATGCAGCCTTGGCCGCCGTGCTTCGCGGCGAAGTAGAAGGCAGGGATGTGCAGGAAGCGCGACAGCGCCGCGGCCGCCACGCGCCTCCGCGACGTCAGCTTGAGACGTCGCGCGAGGGGCAGACACCTCCCGATGAGATCGTCATCAGAGCAAGCACGTACCTGGAAATAATGACAAGAGGAGACTGTCATCAGGTGATACGAGTTGATCTTTCAGTAAACGTTACGGACTTGCAGTTCTTGCAGAGGAAACAGTAGCAGTGTAGCACGTACCAGAGCCCAAGCTGTGTGACCCGGTGTCTTCAGATAAGAAACCGGGGAAGACTGACAGGGTGAGCACATAGATCAGGAACATATCGGCTGCGTAGTCCATGTTTTGCAGGAGCAGCTGCTTGCTGGTGAGTCGCTCGGCGAGTCCTGGGTTTGCTTCAGCCTGAAAGTTTCATGTACACATGTTTGAGATTATTGGCATTTTGGATTCCTGCTTGTTCTGTTGTTTTTGTCCTGAAAGCTCATTCATGGTTCTTGATTCCTGCAGCAGCAAGGTCTGCGGCGACAGTGAGAGATTCAGATGCTGCTTTTGCACAGTAGTACTTCATAATTGGCAGCTTTGTGAACAGAACCGTATGCTAGAACGCACAGCAGCTCAAAGAAGCATAACACTGTTAGTGCTTGCACTCATCTCTTGCTCACTGATCGTTAACTGCATGCGATAACAACTACCGGCATTCCCTCAGATTGCCCGCATAGCTCACCCATAACTCGCTATTCTAGCGCTTCTCTCTCTCATTCTATTTACTAGCACTATGATCATGTACAGCTATATAACAATTAATGAATACACAAGGATTGTTGTGGTTGGTACTCTTTCATACTTCTACATGGTATCAGGCGCCGAGTCTCCAAATCTGCAGACCCTCCTTCGCTCCACCTCTCTTCCTTTCCCAGCAGCGCCCATGGCAGACACCTCGGCTTCCCTTTCTTCCACCTCCAGTGCCACTACGTCACCCTCCATTGCTACAGCCACCAACTCCACCAACCTTCAACTTGTTAACATTTGACAACACGCCCCCCTCATACTCGATCTACAAGACTCTAACTATGCATAATGGAGTACTCTCTTCAACGTCGCCTTCGGCAAATTCACCATCGCCCATCACGTCGACAGTTCTGATCCATGCCACGATGACCCCATCTGGGTCCAGGAAGACTATACCATCGTCTCTTGGCTCTACACCACCGTCAGCGGGGAGATTCTCAACATCATTCTCAAACCCGTCGACACTTCCCACGCTGTCTGGACTACAATCGCTAGGCTCTTCCTCGACAACAAACTCACCTGCGCCGTCTACATTGATGTTGAATACCGCAGTCTGCAGCAAGGTGACATGATGATAACCGCCTATTGTGCGCAGCTCAAGACACTGGCTGACAATCTCCGCGATGTTGGTCAACCGGTTTCTGAGCAAACTCAGACACTAAATATGCTACGTGGCCTCAACACCAAGTACCACCATGCAATTCCAGTCCTGACAATGTAGGAACCACTCCCCTCCTTCGCTCGTGCCTGCTCCTTCCTCCTCCTGGAAGAACGCCATGAGATGCAGTCTGTGCTATCACATGCCGATACAGCATTACATGCCACGGTCTCTTCACTGATAGCACTTGGTGGTGGACCTGTCTCCCATGTGAAACTGCAACACAAGTACAAGCCAAAAAAAAAGGCAAATCTACTGTGTGTGGCTCCTTCCACCCCTCCGGCCGCACCAGTATGTTTGCCCAACAATCGTGGACCAGCATGGTGCATGCTTGGCCCATGCCCTAGTGTCATCAGATTCTAGGTGTAGGCGTCCTCGGACCACGACTTGGTCTACCCTGAACCTGCTTTTGTCGACACTGGAATGCTCGACGCACCGGTGACACCCCCTACGCCACTCTCCAATTCTGCTTCAACTTGGGACCAATCCCGGCTCATTGCTGCACTCAACAACCTATCAGATCAACAGTCCATCCCAGGTAGTGTCGGCGATTGGTACCTCGACACAGGTGCTACCTCGCACATGTCCTCCACGTCTGGTAATCTCTCCTCAATTCAATCTCCTATTTCCTCTTTTTGCATTGTGTTTGGCAATGGATCCACGTTACCAGTCACGCACATGGGCAATCTCTCTATCCTTACATATTCTATCTCTTTGAAACTTAATAACGTCCTAGTCTCTCCATATCTCATTAAAAATCTTGTGTCTGTGCACGCTCTCACCTGTGATAACTCCATTATGATTGAATTTGACAATCTCGGTTTTTCTATTAAGGATCATCACACCAAGAAGGTGATCCTCCGCTGTGATTCTTCGGGCAACCTCTACCCTATCAACCAGCTTATACGAACCGTCCAAGTATTAATAGTGCAATTTATCACAGACGATTATTAACACGAACCGTCTGTGACAATTCATATCAAAGACGGTTTGTTATACGAACCGTCTGTGATAATAGAGACATCACAGACGGTTCGTGTTAATAACCGTCGTGACACTTCACGACGGTTATTAACACGAACCGTCTGTGATGTCTCTATTATCACGACGGTTCATATAACAAACCGTCAGGAACTATCACGCACGGTTATTAACACGAACCATCTTTGATTTCTCTATTATCACGCACGGTCGTGTTAATAACCGCTCGTGATAGTATCACAACCAGTGGCGCGATGAACCGTCTGTAATAGTTAAGCACAGACGGTTCCGTATGAACTGTCTGTGATTTACCCGTCCAGTATAGCCTGTTTTGTAGTAGTGCTTCTAGCACGCCTCGCCCTTCTACATGTCTTTAGGCCTCCTCCATCCGGGTGCAGCTCTGGCATGAGCGTCTTGGCCACCTAGGGCATGCGACGCTCTTACCTGTCCTACCTTCCAATAAAACATCCATGCATAATTGTCATGCTTGTCACATAGGGAAGAATGCTAGACTTCCTTTTCATCAATCTAGTTCAGTTTTTTATTTTCCATTTCAACTTGTACATTGTGATGTATAAACATCACCACTATCAAGTTTCTCTGGGTTTCAATACTATCTAGTTCTACTTGATGATTTTAGTCACTTTGCCTGGACATTCCCCTTACGACACAAGTCAGATGTTCTTGAGAAAATTAAGCACTTTCATTGCTTCGTACAGACCCAGTTCAACCTTCCCATCCTCAGTTTATAGGCTGACAACGATTGTGAATTTGATAACCGAGTTTCCCATTCTTTCTTCTCCCAACATGGCATTGCGTTACGATTGTCTTGCCAGTACACCTCTCCATAGAATAGCCGAGCTAAGCGCATACTCCACACACTCAATGAGATTGTCTGCACACTTCTCTTCCATGTGCATATGCCTTCTCAATTTTGGGCCAAAGCTCGTGCCATGGTGACCTTCCTCCTTAACTGTTGACCATGCCATCCTCAGTACCTCACTACACCCTTCGAACTACTTTTCGGTGCACCACCAGACTATACACCCTTATGCATATTTGGTTGCCTGTGTTACTCCAACACAACAGCCACGAAAATCCACAAGCTTGCACCCCGTTCTGTTGCGGGCATCGCTGTTACAATCTCATGACCAAACGTATTCTTATTTCGTGTCATGTCTACTTCGATGAATCCAATTTCCCTTTCCACACCGTCCCTCACCAGACATTCTCTCCAGACTTATCCTTCCTTGATGACCCTCATCCAACCCATTTGTTGCCTATCACATCACCTATGTCTGCTCCTCTACCTGTTGTTCGCTCCACTACTTCCCTGCCAGCTAGGTCGACTACGACGTTTGCTCCGATGGACGTGACCACATCTTCTTGCCTGGCACCTAATACATATCCATCCCAAGCATCTTCCTCTGTACCAGCTACATTCTCCATAACTCCTCCTCGGCCTTCAGCTGACATTGCTCCTTACCTTGGTTGTCCGCCCGAGCACCCCATGACGACTCGAGCGAAAGCTGGTATCCATAAGCCTAATCCCAAAGATGCCCACCTAGCCACATCCTCTTCCATCTCTCCCATACCAAAGTTCGTGCGCTCGGTCCACCAGGATCCTCACTAGTTGGCAGCAATGCAGCAGGAGTGCAGGGCGTTAAAGCAAAACCAGACTTGGACACTTGTTCCTCGGCAACCTAGGATGAACGTGGTGTCTGATAAGTGGCTTTTTTGGCATAAAACACGGGTAGATGGTACACTCGAGCGTTACAAGGATAGATGGGTTGTTCGAGGCTTTACTCAACAATCGGGGATCAACTTCAACGAAACATTCTCCCCAGTGGTTAAGTCAGTGACCATCCGTACCATCCTCAGCATCACCTCATCACGTGACTAGCCAATGCATCAACTCGACATGAACAATGCTTTCCTACACTGCTTCCTCAATGAACATGTGTATTGCCAACAACCGGTGGGCTTCGTCGACTCTTCCAAACTGGATCATGTATGCCTGCTCTCCAGATCACTCTGCGGTTTGAAGCAGGCACCACAGGCCTGGTATGAACGTTTTGCCATGTTCATTCACTCCATTAGATTTGTCCTAGCCAAGTCCAACACGTTGCTCTTCATCTTCCGGAGTGGACAGGACATGGCAATACTACTCCTGTACATCAACGACATGGTTCTTACAGCTTCGTCCACCAAGCTTCTTCAGTCACTCATCACTAGCCTCCAATGAGAATTCTTGATGAAGGACATGGGGCCACTACACTTCTTCCTCGGCATCACGGTCACACGTTCTCCACATGGATTCTTTCTCTCGCAGGGCAAGTATGCCGAATAACTAATTCATCGCTTTGACATGGCAGACTGCAAACCAGTTCCAACGCTTGTGGATACGAGCTCCAAGTTGTCATCTTCAGACGGTACTCCAGTGGATGATCCATTCGAATATTGCTGCATCATCGGTGCTTTGCAGTATTTAACTATGACTCGCCCTGATTTGTTATACGCGGTCCAATAGGTATGCCTCCATATGCAATTCTCTGAAGGACTATCACTGACGCTTGCTAAGCAGATTCTACAGTATGTTTGCGGCACCACTGGATATGGCCTACAATCAACAAGTCTTGGGCCCTGGAAATTGTCGCATATTTTGACACCAATTGGGCTGGGTTCCCAGACACCCGGCGCTCGATGTTTGGATACATGGTCTTCCTCAGTGATTCCCTTGTGTCCTGATCCTCCAAGCGATACATACTATATGTATCACTTATGCAATAACAATACTAACACAATGGTCAGGCTGAATAAATATAACTGATGAATCTCTATTTGTCTCGGAGAAAGGAAGGAACTTACAATTATTATTGCCAAAGAACTCGAGAAGAAAAGTATGTAACCTGTCAGATTTCGGAGTCTGGTGTTGATCTACGCTTCGTGATATGTCGAAGAGTGCTGTTACTCCATGGGCAGTAAGCTGATCAACTAGCGTGAGGACTCTAGTTGGGTGGTTCTTCTGCAATAATTAGTAAGCAATAGATCACCACTCATCACAGATTTGTTATTACTTGATTTTGTGAATGGACTTTTCTAGCTTCCTGGCGTTCTGTTCAAACAAGCAAAAAGAACGAAATTTGAAGTAGAGTAAAAACGGACAATGTATAATACATACATGCTCGATGAGCACTACAGAACCAACTATTTACCTTTTTATTATCTAATTGTTCAGGTCGGGATCAGCTTTAAGGGAAATTTGGTTATTTTTTTCAATCAAGTTCAATTGTTAAACCATAAGCAAAAGAATGTCTTTTGCATCTTTTCAAGAGCGCATACAGTAATACTGTCTACCGAGTACTGACTGTGTAACAAGCAATAAGTGTTTTTGTAATAATGCACATACTGGGAAGAGGTAGACATAGTAATCTTCGATCGTAAGCATACTGTTTCACGAGAAGAGGCATCCATTTCCCAATATAAAGCAGACGAATATGCCAGAATACTTCCCCTGTCAATACCAAAACCAACAAAGTAGGAGGACATCATAATCCATTGCCTGACCACACCACATGTATCAATACATGCATTTGGAGAATAGACCGGAAGAATGAGTAACCTGAAGTTTAGGTGCTCCTGCACCCTCTGTAGCTCATACTTTGCTAACCTGTGAATCAGTAAAAAGAAAATTTGTGACGCGGGGAGAGTCAGGACGACGAGAACTGAAAGTAACAGCTCGATGCACGGACATATTTGGCCCTACTACTGAAGTCCTAGCCCTTAAAACAATGAGATGATCCTCCTAATAAAATAGGAGGGCAGGACTTCGATTCCGTACTTCTTTGATCACTTGGTAGTACTGAACATGGCTACATCGACTTATTCTAATCTAACTGAAAGCACAATCCCACCAATCCCGTCCTCCTAACTGTGGCAAGATAACCTTAGCGCCATCAAGTAACCAAGACGAGCCCATAAATCCGCCGTGCTTGTCTGAAATCACGAAGCCCTCGCAAAAAAGAAACCCCTGACGCAACAACGGCGGCGGCGGCAGCGAAGATACAGCACCAAGACACCGGCAAGGAGAGCTCTGGTTGGCCTTTTCCCTAGTCGCTGCCCATCCTGTGCTTTGACGTTGATGGTTAGTACGGGGCAATCGAGTCCAGTGGCAGCCAGTGGCCATTGCGTGTAACCGAACCTTTCGTTTCTTCTGGAACCCGAGAATTCACTTGTAATCGGGGACGAGAACAGAGAGATTTGTTTAGAACACCAAGATGGGGAGTTCTGGTCGTTCGCTTTGCCGATCTATATCTGCTCCCGTGTGCACGGGAGACCAGGGACGGACCTGCAGTTGTGTCCAGCTGAATATCAAATTTTTCTATAAAATATTAGGTATATAATAGATATATTAATCCGTGTGCACGGAGGACTAGGGGTGGACCTGCAGTTGTGTCCAGCTGAATATATATATATATATATTATAAAATATTAGGTATATAATAGATATATTAATTATATATACTGTTAGTTGGGTTAAAACTATATATCTGTGCCTGTAAATGAATTTAGCCTACACACTCTGTATCTCACGCGTGCCCTATATAACACATTAGATCTATTTTTCTTTCCACCTCATCCCTCTTTATACAAACCTAAAGAGATAAAGATACAAACAAAATCCTAATATCTGTTCTCTCTCCCATCCTGTAGTTGTCTTTGTGGGAGGTGGCTTCAGCCTTTGAGTGGCGAGCGGGCGGAGGCATGGGCTACGGAGGCAAATGACGCCTAGTGGACGCGGGCTGCGGAGGTGAGCAACGGCCAGTGGATGTGGCAACTCAACGTGACAACAATCAT
This sequence comes from Melocanna baccifera, assembly GCA_036346265.1. NCBI lineage: Eukaryota > Viridiplantae > Streptophyta > Magnoliopsida > Poales > Poaceae > Melocanna > Melocanna baccifera. The sequence continues at coordinate 17,946,767 of CM070695.1, forward strand.
GCGTGAGACGACATAGGGTGCAAGACGAGCGTGCGGTAGCACCCAACTGAATATGAATCCATATTTTGTAAATGAATATGGATACAAATTTGAACATTTTCAAATACAAATCGTAATGAATACGAATTCAAATCGGATATGTACTTAATTCGATCGAATGCGAATATCCTCCTATAAATGTCGTAACCAGCCAATTTTTTTTTCTGTTAACGGTTTTAAATTCAAATTTTAACACTTGAAATTTGGTCAGGTTTTTTCAGTTTTTCCGGTTATCGGCCAGTAGGCATAGAAAACGGATCAAGTATGAATTGAATAGTCTCGAATACGAATACAAATGTTCTTAAATACAAATATGAATACGAACATTCTTAAATATGGATACGAATATTGTTAAATATAAATACAAATATTTTTAATAAGAATTTTTCTTACCACATTCGTGTTTTCTCGTATACGAATATCGGATAAAACAGATTATCCGTTACCGTTTCCTACCCCTACCGGTGTTAACATCTCAACAGAGCTCTAATACCAATTGTTAAGAGCCCGCTCTAATACCAATTGTTAAGAGCCGTATCACAGTGGCTCCGTCCGTGTTTCTTACCACGATTAGGTTAAAAAGGTTAGCGGTATATATTTATATCCAGATTAAATGTATTACTTGATCTGCACATCAGATAAATTCAAACGTAACTTGCAGTTCGGAACAAACACATTGAGGTACAAGTCAAATGACTCCTTTTCTTTTAAAATTTAGCCAAGAGTTCTGGCATTCGCTGAAGGAGGTAGGCATCTAGGGAAGTCCTAAGATTCGAACCAGCGTGGGCGAGGAGATGAGGCCACCTCTTTATCAACCAGTTCCTTGTCAAAATGATTTACAAGTGAACTGATTAACAATCACTCAAATTATAGCATCCTTGTTCCTGCAGCAGCCGGCCTAAAAGTGGGAGGAGCGCTTCCCACCCACCCAAACCGAAGAAAGAAGAGGGGGGAAACAGAGCAAAAACAAATCTGACGATCCCGCGCCACAGGAAGCACACGAGCTCATCACCAGCCCTTGCCTATCAACCACAGCCAGTCCAGCACGACGCCGGAGAAGATGCCGGCGAGGAGGCAGACGACCAGCACGTTCCCCAGAGCGTTCTGCTCCGGCCCCTGCACAAGAAAATAGCGATTGCAAAGACAAATTCAGATTCACGCCCTGATACAGTGACCAGCTCCTGACGACAAACATTTTCTTGATACCAAAAAAGATGCATGAGAATGGACTGACCTTGTATCCTCTGGGCGCCTCGGTGAGGACGCACACGGTGAGGAACCCGTTGGTCAGGCCCAGGAAGGACGTCAGGAAGATCATGTAGCCTTGGTCGCCGTACTTTGCGGTGAAGTAGAACGCCGGGATGAACAGGAAGCGCGCCAGGATCGCGGCCGTCAGGCCCTTCCGAGAGGTCAGCTTCAGGCATTTGATCAGTGGCAGGTACCTCCCAACCAGATCCCAAACGTTGTACATCGCTATCAGCACAAGCGCGTACCTGAATTTTGTCAGAAATGACATGTCAGATGCCTACATAATATTACCGAATTTTTCAGAAGTCACCTTGCTGAAATGCTGAAGTTAGATGTTAGATGCAAGTATTTGATAAAAAAGGCAAGAAAGGAAGAAGCGTTACCATGTTCCCAGGCTGTGTGATCCAGTGTCTTCGGATAAAAATCCAGGGAAGATTGACAGAGTCAGGACATATATCAGGAAGATATCAAACGCGTAATCGATGTTCTGCATCAGCAGTTCTTTGGTGCTTAAACGCTCATGTTTTTGTGGATCCTCCTCGACCTGAAAAAAATCAGTATATCTACATTTAATTCACATAGCAAAGTTACAGTGGATTTCTATATAGGAATTGGTTTCAGAAAGACAAACTTGTCTATCTTGTTCAGTTTTGACTCCTGCAGCTGCAAGGTCGCTGGCAACGGTCTTGCTCCCTTCAGAGGCTGCCTTTGAGCGGTAGTACTTCACGATGGGTAACTTGGGAAAGACATATGCATATAGAAGGAGGCAAACTAGCTCGAAGATGCATGTTATCGAAAAGAATAATACTGCACAAACAATCAAACATGGATTGGTTATACAGATAAACCATGAAATTTTAGGAAATATGCAAGTACAATTGAAACAAGCACCCAAACATTAAAGAGAGAGATGAACAAGTGCTTGAAATGGATATTCCTTTTTGGGAAAAGAGTTGTCGTTGAGATCACAGTGGATTTATAGCATTCCTATCAGTATTTTGGCATAATCAGAGAGAAAAAAAAAGGCAAAACAGTCATAGATAAGACAACTGCTTCTATAATTTGGTTTATAATTGGAAGGGCAAAATCTAGTTTTAGACTTAATCAGTTAAAAGATATAATTTAACGAATTAGATTTTTTTACTGTGCCCAAATGAAAATGCACAAATTATGAAGCAGTTATAGTACTAACCTCATGTCATCGACCATCCCTTTAATCCCTCATTTGTTTTAGAATTCTTATAGTTTTATTTTGGATGTGCATAGAAATATTTTCGGTTATTTTATATTAGAATATAATTTTACTATATGCACATGTGTTGACAAGATTGGGACGTACTAGCTCCATTGCGAAGACCATTTTGTGAGTTCTCAAAAGCTGCCTTTGTAATTAATCTCAAAGCTGATGTTAGAGCTCCTGAAGCAGCCAACCCAGCCAGGAAGGACTGAAAATACAAAGCATGATATGGATCATGAAATGTAAAATAAGGCCTCTGAGACCTACAAAGATAACCACAAGCATCACAAATAACTGAAAAAAATCACTGTAAAAGGTTACCTGAATGAACTCCGGGCACATGAAGGAAAGATCGCCAACCAAGCCGCCTTGAACATGGGCATCAGCTGTCCCAAATAAGGCACTGATTAAGCATACACCAATGAAGACTCCAATTCCACCCCGTCCTTTAGTACCAATGTCCAGCTAGAATAATAAAGATGATTACACGTGCTGTTTTACTGGCACATTAATCTCTTTTTATTGCAAAAGGTAATATACTTACCATTATTAATGCAAAAGAACTAACTAAAAAAATTGCAAATCCAAACAGATTCCTCTTCCTCGTGTTGAGCTTTGCCTCATGGTATGCGAGGATGCAGGTTATTCCAAAGGCAAAAGGCTGGTAAACTAGCGTAAGAACTCTTGTTGGATGGTAATTCTGCAATCAGAGGTAGTAGGTTATAAATCATTGTATATTTGTTAACATTTGATTGTATGAGTGCAACAAATGCTGCAATGAGAAGGGGCCATTTTTAGCATCTCAGTTCAAGGAAGGCAAAACAATGGAAGGTACAAATGATAAACCATATCAGTAAAATGAGTTTGACATTCGGTTGACAAGCACTGGACCCGAATGTTTAGATATTGACAAAACCAAGAAGAAAATTTTGGTTTTTGTTCAGTCTACCCCAACACTCAGAATAAAAGGTAAAAGGATGCCTTTAGCACATATTCAAGTGCATGTACGATGCTACTGAATACTAGTTTCATTTAAACCATCAATTAAATGTCACAAACAATCTACTCCAACATCCAAAACTAAGGACAAGGATGCATTTTGCGTCTATTCAAGTGCATGTATGATGCTAGTGAGTACTGATTTCATTCAAACAATCAATTGAGTGTCCCAAACAAGCACGTACCGGGAACAGAGCGACATAGTAATCTTCGATGGTAAGCATACTGTTCCATGCGAAAAGGCTTCCATTTCCTAAAAGCCAGCAGACAAGTATACCAAAAAACTTCCCCTGTCAATTTCACAGCCAAACGCAGCAATTGTTAGTACAATAAATCATTTTATTGAAATTTAGAACACTGCATGAACCATCATATGAATTGCAGAACAGAAGAAGAGAAGCAAAGAGACCTGGACTTGATGTGCCTCCGCACCTGCTTTCTCGAGGCTCATGATAATTGAGTTCACCTGCGCCTACTCAAGAAAGTTTGTAGAATGGGCAACGCTGCAGAGAGCCGTACGTAATATTGATTTAGAAATCAGGGTTGCAAAGAACTGAAACTGAAGTAGCACTGAAAGATTTTGTCTGTGAGTAAAAAGAAGTCGTCGTCCGAGGAAAACTTTTCCATGGCAACACAGTTTGTACCAGGATGACCCTTGTAAGCAAGAAACTAATCACGGCGCCTTACTTTAAAAGGCGGGCAAGTCACAGAAGTGTCCAAATCCAAGAGCCCAATGCGTCTGGTAGACTCGAACTTGAAATATAAAGTTTCAGACGTTTAAGAATCGAGAGGCCAATTGCTAGTTACGCCTAGTATTCAGAAGTCAGAATTGGGGTTTGAAACCTAAAAATGGGCCGATTCACGTCGTAAATCCGATTCAGCAACAACGCATGGGCCACGACTCAGCAGAAACAAGCGCCGTCCCGTCTTGCCCACGTCACAGAGACATCACCAATATTCCAATAACGAGCTAACGCCAGAGGCAACAGACAAAACTTACCGTGGAACAGATCTCACCAAAAACGCATGATGAATCCCCGAAAAAAGGAGGGTAATCGTCGAAACAACTAAATAAGCATGGAAGCACCGTAACCGCCAAAAATCAAGATTGCATCTTTTTTACGGTATGACAAGAGGAGAAGGAAGACGTACGGAGAAGAGCACTGACCGGCCGGAGCAGGCGATCTCCGACGCGAGGCGGCGGCGGCGGCCAAGAACAACTCGACAAGAGGAGCAGCTGGCCAAGGCCAAAGGGATAAGGGAGGCCGGAGATGAAGCCGGAGAAGGGCAACTAACCTGAGCGGCGCGCGGTATCTGTACATATAGGTATCAGTAGTTGAGATTTAGCTTCTATTCGTATTTGTTTCTAGTTCTAACTTCTATTTTTTATATTAATTTTTATTTTCAAAAACAGAAATTAATATAAATATTTTAATTTCTATAAGTTAGTACTATTCATTAATTACTACGTTTTGCTTTTATATATTATAATATATTTTATATTTTATTATATTACAATCCCGTAAAATCGTACAGCAATTTAAATATTATAGTATCTTTTATTACACCCTCTTTCTTATATAATGCAATATTATTCATCAATTACTATTGTTCATCAGTTATTTCTATCAATTATTTCTATTGACCACTATTATTTATCAATCACTACTATTTATTAGTCGTAGTTAAAAGTTATTAGCAAAAATTAATATGATGAGAGCTTATATGGGAATGCAGCAGGAATCTCTGAACTTTCTTTGACCCCCATTGGCAGAATCTCTGCAGATCATTACGCCAACGTGTATTAAATATTTACATGTGTGCATGAGGCGTCGTCGCGTTGGCAATTGCACGGGCGAAGAAATCTGGACGGCGACAGACGCTTGGATAGGAAAATCGGACGGCGTTCAGACTGTCCCCACGGCGTGTTCACATTCACAAATTTTTTAGAATAAATAAATTATTTCATCTGATAGTGCATAAGATATTATGGCCGTACTAAATACGTATGTTTAACCGTATGTACGTACAACAAAGTAACAGATCAGCAACTATTCCCTCTTCCATCGGTTCGTTTTTACTTCTACAACTAGTAAAGTGTCCGTGCGTTGCAACGAAAAACTAAATAAAAGTGATAGTTTCTGGGCCGTTTATTATTTTAGGATATGTACAATCTATTATTTTAGGATATGTACAATCTATTATTTTAGAGAGGTGCGTTCTCTCAGGAGGAGGAAGACCTCATCATTGAACTCCATGCTGTCCTTCGGAACCGGTAAATTTTAAGCCCAATTGGCGATGTGTAATTCGGGATTAGTAACTGCAAAGCAACACTTGATAATTCAGCTAATATAACCCTCTTCTTTTCGATGAGAAGGTGGTCTCAAATTGCAGCACAGCTGCTCGGGAGGACTGACAATGAGATCAAGAATCTCTGGAACTCATGCATCACGAAGAAGCTCCGGCAGAAAGGCATTGATCCCAACACCCACAAGCCCCTCGCCGAGGTTGCCCCAGCTGTAAGGGCACCAGTTAAGCAAGCAATAGCCAATAGGTCAAAGTTATAGTCCTTGATCCAATCACAATGATATCAAAACATAGACTAAAAGAATTTGTTAGCTATGAAACATTTATACATCGTACAATACAAGACAACTATGAACAAAAATTTAGTACTACAAAAGTATTAGACAAACACACCACACCAGAATTTAACATGCTCATATAAAATGATGGTTTCTCTTTATTGCACTGTAGATATGCATGTACTCATTTCTTGGGGGAGAGAAGACAGCATTAAATATTTGTCATATGGTTCAATACATGAAGTCAAGGTTGATGCAATCCATGATACAAGTAGAATTTTGTTTGTGAATTAGTTAAGACTAAAAACAAGATAAATAAGTACCAAAGGAAATTGCATAAGTCCATCAGCTTGTGGATACCTATTCCAGTGTAAAAGGACCTACAAAATAGGTTTATCAGACTTCCAATGATGGCATGCTGTAAAATGTAACAATAAATTTGTCAGAAATGAAAGGAAATGGTACAAAGAATGAAATTTTGGCCAAAGTATCAAGTATTACTTACATTCGACTCCGATGAAAGATCTGCACAATACGCAAATACATTAACTGTTCATTGTACCAGTAGTCCACATTGTCTTTTCTCAGAGAGTTGAACCCAGGACAAAATCTGCTCAAACAGCAAGTAATACCGATCTTCACTGGGCATACAAAAGAAACCATGTACGTTAAAAAAAGAGACATTCGAAAGACTATTTACTATCATCAATACCCCAATACTAAAGGCGTGTTCCTTTGTCAAACTAATAGTCAAGGAAAGCCCTAGAACTCAATATCCACTTACATTTTACTCCTAGAATTAAAACTACTTGTTTCCCCAGTCCCCAAAATTTTAGCACTCAGGTTCATGATAATGCACACTGCTCAAACACATGTACACACATCTTAGATTTTGAAAGAGCGAATGAGCTCAAGATTTGCAAAGGCAACTTACTTCTGAGCTAGGACAACACCAATTTTCATTCAACTAATATAAACATGTTGCTTTGAATGGTGTCTATCCAAAATATTCCCAAGAGTTGCTGCGAGATAGGAACATTGAGTTAGAACATCTATGCATGTAAGAATTTAAAATAATTTAAGCAGAAAAAAAGATGTTTTCTAATATCTAACATTCACAGTTACAAACTGTCGATTGGTTCAATACCTATATTTACCTGTACATCACCATCCACCTTGACATAGAACTCAGCATCCCACATTGACACAGCTGTCACAGTATGATTTGGTCTTTGAAGACAGTCCTCAACATGTTCCTGACAGATAACCCGATTGATTAACATTCCTACCATTGTGCAACGTATGTGCTTAAACTGACAAACAGAATTGTGCAATAATTTAAATTACTACTTACCAGCGTCATGATGTCCCCATGCTCCCTATCTTCTGCTTCAATTGCTTTATCCAATATTCCACCAGAAGTAGCACTACAAGATATATGTATATAACAAATTATCAGATTCAGTAACCCCTCAAGATATATTGCATTACACCATGATGTCCTCGGTTGTGAGGAGGTAGGGAAAGAGCGAGGCGGTGGAGGTGGAACAGGGTCGAGGGGAGCAGCCGGCGATGCACGAGGCGGCAGCGGTGGCCGGCGACGTGGCACTGGTTGGGAGGAAGCGAGGGGAGAGGAGTGGAGAGGTGTAGGAGGGAGGGAGAAGGGGGCAGCGACGTAGGGTGGATGAGAGGAGGGCGGCAGGTGGTAAGAGGCAAGCGGCGGTGTGTGCAGAGAAGACATCACCGCCCGTCCTGAGTCTCTCGTTGCCACCCTCCCTCGCATCCTCACCCGCTTGCTGCGGCCCTCTATCACCTCCCTGCCAATTAACCGTCGTACACCCGCTGCCGCCTCTCTTCCTCAGTCCTCACCTCCGGCTGCCGTCTCCTCTCTCCCTCCTCTCCAGTCACTGTCACGATGCCCTTGACCGATGGGGATGAGAGGGCACTGGATCTGCTTAGAGGAAACTGGATAAGGTGAACAGATCTAGGCAACTGCAACCGGAGTCGGCGGGGTGGGGAGGAGGGGAGGAGGCAGCGACGCGGGGGGGGGGGGGAGGAGGCAGCGACGGAGCGGAGGGGGGGGGGGAGGAGGAGGCGGCGCGGGGTAGGAGGAAGGGGAGGAGGAGGCGGCGTGCGGGGTGGGAGGAGGGGAGGAGGCGTCGGCGCGGGATGGGGAGGGAGGCGGCGCGCGGGTAGGGAGGTGGGAGCGGGGCCGGGGGGGAGGGAGGAGGACGGCGGGGCGGGGGGGGGGGGGAGGAGGAGGCGGAGGCGGAGGAGGCGGCGGCGGGGAGGAGGAAGGGGAGGAGGAGGAGGCGGGGGGGGGAGGAGGAGGAGGCGGGGGAGGGGATGAGGGGGCGTCGGAGGTGGGAAGGGCGGAGGAGGGAGGAGGAGGCAGGCGCGCGCGGGAGCAGAGGAGGAGGCGAGAGCGCGCGCGCGCGGGAGGAGGCGAGGCGGGAGGATGCGCGAGTGGGAGAGGAGAGGAGGAGGCGCGCGCAAGGGGGAGGGGAGGCGGATCGGGGTGGGAGAGGAGGCGGATCGGGGGGTGGGAGCGAGGGGATGGGGGAACGACGGGTGTTCAGATGGGTTCGGTTAGGGAGGGTAGCACGGGTTTTAGGGTTGGAGGGGTTTACGGTCAAGATTTTATTGTTCAGATCAAATGGTTAAGAAGAGACATTGAAGAGGACTCATCAACCACCAACTCCTTCTTTTATAGTAGTAAAGATTCATACCGTTGAATTTTCTAAAGATTAACCACCAATAATTTAAAACTGTCAAGGTTAATTATATAAAAATTATATCATTAGATTTATTGTGAAAAATACTTTAATAATATTATAATTTTATAAGTACATCTTAATGCTAATTTTTTTTTAAAAAGAGTAAGGGTTAAAGTTATATTTTAATTACCGTAAAAATAAAAACGTAAGTATAAACGACGTAGGTAGTAGGTGATCCGGATCAACTATCTGAATGTGCTGCAGTCTTTTTTTTTCTCTCCAAAGTGACACAACAAGTTGGCTGAGGACAATCTCGCCTCTAACCCAACAAACGCAATGTGGTGATCTTTTAGCGATGATTTTTAGTTTTTGGTTGAAATTTCACTGTATCTAGTTTTTTTTACTATAGCTGAGTTAGTGGATAATGTAGTGAATAGTAAAAAAAAAGCTAAAACTAAAAGTTGAAACCGAAAAAAACCAAAACGATCAGGCCGCACAGGGAGAATCGTGAGCAGAGAAAAAAAAGGACAGGCTTGATTTGACATAATACCTCAGTTCTCAAGAGAGCGACGCCGTAATGGAATCCGCAAATCTCAGCCACACGCAGTCTCACTCGCAATTGGAAAATTTGGGATCGATTCCCCCAAGTTGCGTAGCTTTCTGTTTTTTTTTGTGGGTATTTGTTTTAGACCAAAGTCATTTGCTACTAGTGCATATCTTTTGCAAGACTAGGTTTTCTCATCTTGGCCTTTTTGCCTGCCACTTTGGACTAATTTCGATTAGTTTATGTCATCCATTGCTTCCAGAATCGCACCTTTTTCCTGCACGCTTCCGTAGTCAAACGCTGTGAGCCTGTGGATGTGGTGTTTGTTTAGTCGTTTTATTATGATCCCTGTCCTAATCTGACTATGCTTAAGTCTTTGAGCATCCACTCTGCCACCTAAAGAATGGTTAATTTGCTTGCATCAACAGCTAATCCAGAGAACCTGAAGACCGATGCTGACAACCTGTCGTCGTCTGCATCGCCGAATCTGCATGATTGCACTCGATAGATACCTTCAATGGCAGCTAACCACTCTGCCACCTAAAGAATGGTTGATTTGCTTGTTTTATTATGATCCCTGGCCTAAACTGACTATGTTTAAAGCATTGTTTTGTCAGGTAAGTTGAACTGAACAGTTCTTTTATCTGCAACATGCTTTCTCATCAAAAAGGAATGCACGCAAGTGTTTTGCATGTTCTATGGAAGAAAAATGCTTTCTCATCAAAAGAGACGTATTTTGGGATGTGCCTTTTGCTCTATTCAGTTTCAAGCCTCTCTTTTCGTTTCTTTAACATCTGAAACTTGGGAGGACGGGAATAAACAATTCTGCGGCCAATTCCAAGACTGTGGATGTGTAAACTCTGAGCCCGGGATGTCCCCCCCTCCCGGCGCTCTCACCTCCAAGTTCCCACCGGCCAAATGTTAACAGGGCAATGATGGGTCGTTTTTGTAGTTTTTTTAGATGACTTGGAGCTGAGAGAATTGCCCCTTCTCGGCAGAAAATACACCTGGTCAAACGAACGGGAAGTGCCTACTTTAGTTCGGTTAGACCGGGTTTTCATGACTTCGGATTGGGAGCAATTGTTCCCTAATTGTATTCTCTAGAGCTCTGCCGCAGTGGTTTCAGATCATTGCCCCATCATCCTTAGTCTGAAGGACAACACTCAAGGCAAGAGGAGGTTTCATTTTGAGAGTTTTTGGCCCAGAATTGAAGGTTTCCTGCAGGAGGTAGAGTGCTCCTGGTGTAAACCAGTTGCAGCATCTTGTCCCTTGCAGATGTTCTTTATGAAACCAAGCAGACTTGCACGGGATTTGCAATCTTGGAGCCAAAAAAGAATTGGAAATATAAAGGCACAACTTCATTTGGCGAGAGAACTCTTGCACCGGCTGGAAATTGCCCAAGACACCTGGTTGCTATCTGGGGAAGAGGACTGGTTGCGGCGACAGCTCAAGCTACATGCTCTCGCCTTGGCTTCGCTTGAGTGTACAATTGCTCGGGTACGATCCAGGTTATGTTGGTTAAAGGAAGGTGACGCAAATACGTCTTTCTTTCATCAGCATGCCCGGTTCAGAAAGAGGAAAAATTTTATGGCCAAGGTCAAGGTAGGGGATAACATTATTACTAGTCAAGTTGAGAAACAAGAGGTAGTTTGGGATTTCTATTCTAATCTCCTTGGTACTATATCGCAGCGAGATTGTACGCTCAATTTACAAGCCCTGTATCCAAATTATCATGACCTGTCTCCCCTAGAGATGCATTTTGCTGAGGAGGAAATTTGGGTAACAGTTAAATCCCTTCCTTCGGATAAGGCACCAGACCCCGATGGATTTACGGGACGCTTCTATAAGTGTTGTTGGAATATCATAAAAGTGGACCTTATGGCTGCACTTAATCGGGTGCTGCATGGAGATGTGAGCAGATTGTTCTTGCTCAATTCAGCATTCATTACTTTGTTGCCCAAAACACCGGATGCGTTGGAAATAAAAGATTATCAACCAATAAGTTTGGTACATAGCTTTGCAAAATTGATCATCAAACTGTTGGCCAACAAGTTGGCTCCTAAACTAAAAAATCTGATCTCTCCTAACCAGAGTGCATTTGTTAAAGGAAGGTGCATTCATGATAATTTCTTATTGATGCAATAAACGGCAAGACTGCTCCACAAGCAAAAGGAACATCGAGTGCTCCTCAAATTGGATATATCCAAGGCCTTCGACATGGTATCTTGGGCTTTCCTGATGCAGGTTTTGAGACACCTAGGGTTCGGCTCTTTTTGGTGCAACACTCTGTCCAAGCACTTGGAGTCTTCTTCTACAAGAGTGTTAGTGAATGGAGTGTCAGGAGAAATAATCTATCATCAACGGGGGTTGCAACAAGGTGATCTTCTATCCCCAATGATGTTCATTATTGTCATAGATGTGCTTAATACTCTTGTTAGCAAGGCAAGCGAGGATGGCCTGCTACAGCCCCTTCTCACACAAGGTGCAAGCCAGCGGGTTTCCATTTATGTTGATGACGTAGTACTGTTATTGAGGCCATGTATGGAAGAATTGGAAATGATTAAAGAAATTCTCCGAGTCTTTAGGGAAGCATCGGGGCTGGTCACTAATATCAGTAAATGCTCGGTAAGCCCAATCCAATGCCGAGTGCAGGATATTCAGGCAGTGCAAACATCCATTCCTTGCAAAGTACAGGATTTCCCTTGTAAGTACCTTAGGCTTCCTTTGTCCATCAAAAGGCTTTCCAAGGCTGATTTTTATGCAATCATCGACAAGATAGCAAATAAACTGCCTAGGTGGAAAGCAGCCATGATGCATCCGGCTGGGAGAGCCACTCTTGTTCGCGCAGTTCTCACAGCAATGCCTATTTATCAGCTCTTTGTATTGGATTTTCCCAAATGGGCTATCAAAACCATTGACAAGATTCGAAAAGCTTTTCTGCGGAAAGGTCGCAAGGAAGTGAACGGTGGACATTGCCTTGTTGCTTAGGGGCGAGTAAAGAGGCCAATTGATTTGGGTGGATTGGGAATACTCGATCTAGAAGTGCTTGGCTGGGCTTTGAGAATGAGATGGTTATGGCTAAAGAAGACTCAACCCGATCGTCCTTGGGCTGGACTTGATATCCAAGTACATCCCAATTCGGTTGCTTTGTTCACCATATCAATCATCTCAATTATAGGTGATGGCTGCAGAACACTTTTTTGGCGTGACAAATGGTTACATGGAAAATCCTTGCCTGACCTTGCGCCATCCCTGTGTAAACATGTGAAGAGGAAAATTGTAAACTGCAGATCTGTGCAGGAGGCTTTAATTGATACTACTTGGGTCAGTGATATTAGTGGTGGTCTGTCCACAAAGGCGCTTTTGGAGTTTTTTCAGCTTTGGGATTTGTTGGCTGAGGTGAATCTTGCTCCTGGAGTGGAGGATCATCACTTATGGGTTTCTTCACCGTCGAGTGAGTTCTCCACCAGATCAGCCTATAGGCAATTCTTTGTGGGAGCTACTGAGTTTGAGCCATAGAAAGAGATATGGAAGTCTTGAGCCCCTCCTCGCTGTAAATTTTTCATCTGATTGGCCTCACTTAATCGATGTTGGACCGCCGACCGCATGACTCGTCGTGGACTGGACCATCTCGAAAAATGCCCACTTTGTGATCAAGAGGAGGATGTCCAGCATCTGCTCGCCACCTGTGTGTTCTCAAGAATAGTATGGTTCACAATTTTATCCATAGTTGGCATACGACACCATGCACCTAGGCCTACTGATTCTAATCTTTTTGTCTGGTGGCGCCAAGTTTTGCGGCAACTAGATAAGAAATACCAAAAGGGTTTTAATTCCTTAGTCGTGTTGGTGGCTTGGTAGATTTGGAAGCACCAGAATAGATGTATTTTTGAAGGGACCTCTCCTAACTCTGGCGTTTGAGTGCAAGAGATTAGAGATGAGGTAAAAATGTGGTGTGTGGCAGAGGCCAAAGGCCTCAGGCGCATTTGATCTTAGCTTGGTTGTGTGGGTGGACCTTTGTATTCCTAGCCCCTTTGGGCTTGTTTGAGTCTCTTGACTCCTTAATATAATGATACGCAGCTCTTCTGTGTGTTCAAGAAAAAAAATTTGAGAGGACATACAGATTGATACACGAGTACATCATAATATCTTACACTTTAACTTGATTTTACATCGATTATTCTTCCATTTCCCTTTTCTTGATCTGAATTCTGAATCACTTCAGTACAACTGGAATTGGAAGTGAAATCCTCACACAAGATATGATTCAAATGCTGCTTGGTGCTTAATTAGTTCCATCCATCCCCCGGGGAAAAGAAGAATATACTACACAACTTGATCACCACCTTTTACCTATCAGCCACAGCCAATCGAGACCGGCCCCGCAAAATATGCCACTCAACAGGGAAAGCACAAGCAAGTTGCCCAGAGCATTTTGTTCTGGTCCCTGCATGCACAATCATTCGTGTATATAACTTGAGCAATGCTACAAAACACAAAGTACTGGTTGAGAACAATCATACACCAACCTTGTACCCTTTGGGTGCCTCAGTGAGGACGCAAACGGTGAGATATCCGTTGCTCAAACCAAGAAGCGACGTTAACATGATCATCCAGCCCTGATCACCGTACTTTGCGGTGTAGTAGAACGCAGGAATTAGCACAAACCGCGAAGCCACAGCAATCAGTAGCCCCTTCCGAGATCTCAGCTTGACGTGTTCAATCAGAGGTATGTATCTTCCGATCAGATCCCATACGTTATAGCTCGCGATCAAGAGAAGTGCATACCTACATAATGATGTAATGATGTGACAACAACGAATGAGTGGCATGTGTTGTCGTTTCATAACAACAAAATCTTTTGAAGTAACCTATCAAATATCTATCCATAGTCAACTACAGAAGCTAGAATAGGGCAGTACCAAGAGCCCAAGCTGTGTGATCCAGTGTCTTCAGCTAAAAACCCCGGGAAGATGGACAGTGTCAGTATATAGATCAGGAACAAGTCCAACGCATAGTCTATGTTCTGCATTAGCAACTGCTTGTTGTTCAGACGTTCAACAGACGCGGGGTCTTCTTCAGACTGAAAATTCGTGTAAAATTAGTTTCAATAGATTATCTTACTACCTTAAATAAAAAGATTCTTTAACTGTTACAAAACTCACTGTCAGCTTAGTAAATACCGATGGATTTGGGTGACTTTGGATGCCACCGGCAGCAAGATCAGCAGTGACTGTCAAAGACCCCTCTGAAGCTGCTTTTGAACGATAGAACTTCACAATTGGCAACTTAGGGAAGATGAAAGCGTATAGCAGAACACATAGCAGCTCAAAGAAGCACGATATTGAGGAGAACAACACTGCATCAGTAAATTAGTACAGGTGAATATATCAGATGCACGATAGAGGTTATATTGAAAATTATCTCAATCAGATGCACGATAGAGGTTATATTGAAAATTATCCATGGTTGTTGCAACATACTAGCTCCTTTGCGAAGGCCATCTCTGGAATTCTCGAAAGCTGCTTTTGTTATAAATCTCAATGCAGAGGTTATCACGCCAGATGCAGCTAGGCCAGCAAAGAAGGACTGAAAAACAAACGAATTAAACCAGTGCACTACATTTGCAAGTCAAAATCAAAAGAGGGATTATCGTGAACTGACACCTGGATGAACTCCGGGCACATCAGGGAGAGATCACCAGTCATCCCACCTTGAACATGGCCATCGGCAACACCGAAAGCAGCAGCAATGATGCACACACCAACAAAGGGTCCAATTCCACCTCTTCCTGAAGTCGCAACATCCAGCTGCAATGTAGAACACATCAGTTGAGCATGGAACTGTGAATTTATTATTCACAAAACAAGTCAATGCTAGCATTTAGTTATGCTTACAATGATCGCTGCAAATGAGCTCAAGAAGAACAGTGTGTAACCCGCCAAATTGCGCAACCTAGTGTTGACCTTTGCCTCATGATAGGTGAATATGGCGGTTGTGCTGAGGACAAATGGCTGATAGGTGAGAGTAACAACTCTTGTTGGATGGTACTTCTTCATTCAGAGATCATGAAATCCATTAATTTCTGTCAGTAATTTTGGCATAATCAGATAAATAAGTAGAAAACAACAGCAGTGCCTACAACTCATACCGGGAAGAGGTAGGTGTAGTAATCTTCGATCGTAAGCATGCTGTTGAACCCAAAGAGGCATCCGTTTCCCAAAAGCCAGCAGATGAAAATGCCCCAATATTTTCCCTAGTCAGTGCTCCAATATTGCAGAAACCAACATTTAGTAACTGACGAGACTATAAGCACCTTTTCAGTGAGGAGAGTTAATGCAAACCGTCGTTGTAGCTACTCTGGGGTCTCCTTCATCGTATGCCATGTTTGTAGTTCACCTCGATGGCCCTACGGATCAACAAAACAAGCACTAAGGAGAATGGCAAGAGATATGTACACAGAATGAGCACTTGGAAGGGAGAATAAAGAAGAAAAGGGTTGCACTCTGCGGACGACTAACAGGAGGTTTGATGAACTAAGAGGAAATAGTTTATACGCCTAGGCCAATCACATGGATGTATTGTACACGTCCTTGGTTGACTCGTCGACGCGGCCAAAGGGATGGAATAAAAAAAAAGGGATGGGATCAAATCCACATGCCGCAAATTCGTTGGTGATAACAAGGACGCGTACCAAACCACCAATTGCGTGGAACGTCCGAAGGATGGCTAGTGGAAGTATTTTAAGCCTCATACATAGGGATCAAGAAATATAGTTTGCTGGCAGGAGCATCGGCTCATGACAACTCCTGCGCATTCCCACTAGACCATGGCAACCCACGTTCATGGCATATCGCCGTCCGGAGACGGCGCCTCACCAGTTGTTGCATCGCGTGTACTCCTCAGAGCAGAGTTGCCATGTTGCTAGCCTCAGAGTCAACGCCCGGAATTTTCAGGAATTTTGGGATACCTTATTGGTTCTTGTCATCTGTAAGATTTGGTGGGATCGGAATGGACGACTCCTTGATTCAAGAAGGCTGCCTACACCCTAGCTGTTCACCAAGAAAATGAGCATATGCAACTCGGTAGTTGGAGCAAGGATTCACTCACTGTGAAATCAATGGATATGGCCGGTTTTACACGGGGGCCTGTACACAAGCAAACACAGGAGAAGGAAGAAATCTTTAGCTGAAAAAAACTGTTGATGAAACCATGAAGCATGAACACACGTTTAGAAATCAAGATTGCGATCACACATTGGCCTGAAAAATAAAAAAAGTAGCCTTTACATGCACAGAGAGGAGAGGAACCCCTGTATCTTCTTGGCCTGAGAACCTCCGCCATGAGCCCGCTTGCGCGCATGGGGTGCGGCCGCGCAGGCGGGTAAGAGAGGCGGATCGCGAGATGGGAGCGAGCTGGTAAAAATCGTACGGGAAGCATTAGGCTTCCGTTTCCCCTGGAAGAACGCGCGAAGAGGAATGACTGTACGCCGGCGCGGTCGAGCGCCGCCGCCGCACCGCAGAAAAGGAGGCGGCTATCGGCTGGCGGTTTGGCAACGAACTGGCCTGTAAATGGGCCACAAATTGGGCCGCCGTGTAATCACGTTCGGCGCCCAAAGTACCACAAGTCCACCACAGTTGTACGAATCACGAAGACCCAAGATGAGCCGTGGCCATCACCTAGTCTGAGCCCGGTCGATGCCCAAGTCGGTCCAGCTAAAGAAGTGCTAAAAGAACATGGTTCATATCCTACTAATATAAAATAAGAGTTTATTTATTCACCATCTTTTTCTTTTCTTTTTCTCCCTAACACAGCGCACTTCTGCATCTCCTCATGACATACACCGACATGTGAACCTATGTCGTCAACCAGCTCCCTCCCCGAACTACTCGTAGCATCACACATCAACCGCTCCTCTTCCCTTCCCCATGTGACCGCACCCATAAGACCTCAACTGTTAGCCAATCTTGCTATTTTTGCATTTTGATCAGCATCACCCTCTCTTCTCGCTCTGATCAACCTCTTCTAATTCTCTCTCTTCCATGCCCTGCACCAGCATATTGCCAGTTTTGAAGGGCAAATCCACGATGAATAACGGCGTTGGTGACCGATATCTACGACAAACAGAAAGGCCATCGCTAAACGGCGGCTGGGCTCAAAGAGCTAGGAGGAAGCAGCGTCGGAGAAGAGAAAGACGATGGCGCTGGGAACAAGGATGGCCAAATCTGGTACCATCAGGGGTCGAAGATGCTCGGATCCAGCAATGCAGTGGTCAAGGATCACCAGATCCGTCAGATTTTGGCTTCTCCCTCAGGTCCAATGATAGCGACACAGGGATGGTCGAGTCTAGCGACAGAGACCTCTCTCTCTCTGACTCTCCTCCACCAGCACCACCACCTTTCACTTCTCCTTTTCTGCCGATATGGTTGGGCGGCTTCAACTACAGCTCCATGTTCTTGATCCGTCGCTGCCCCTACCATCTCGTTGTGCGGATGTCTTGATCTAATGGTAGTGAAGGTGAGGATGACCGGATCCAGCAGCGGTGACCTCGGGGACACCAGATCTAGACACGATGATCTCAGGGTCTGTCGAATCCAACACGCTAGGGTGGAGAATGCTGGAATCGAGGATGATGACCTCAAGATCAGGTGGTTATGGGGTTGGGGACACCGGCGAGGAGCATGATGAACCCGGTGGAGTTTCGGAGGTGGATGTGTACCAGCCAGATCCAAAGACGACGACCTTGGGGGTGGTGGATCCAGTGGTGACGGGCCTAGTGGTGCATGGGGGTAGAGCCACCGGACAAGGCGCAGACGCATAGTTTAAAAAACTCTCTGGCCAAAACTGAATTTTATATGCGGAAGCGTAAAATAAATTTGTTTTGTATAATTAAATCCTAAATAGTCTAGTCTCAACTAAGTACACCAAAAACTTAAGTCTAAGTCAAGATTTGCAATTTTAAGGTGACAAGCAAGCAGTTCAACTCTAAGAATATAAATTGCAGGAAAGTAAAGCACGAGAGAGCAAACTACAATGACACACGATCTTTTTACTATGGTGTTTGGACACATGGTCTTTTTACCATAGTGTTCGGAGACTTGCTGATCTCCCCTAATCCATGTTGAGATAAACTCAAATAAATTGGATCGACTCCATGAATTAAGTCAGACACCTCAATCCACTAGTGGCAACTCTTTTTCCCTCTGGGTAAGTGAGCTTCAACCTTCATAACACATCGACTCTTCTCATAAGTTTTTTAAGAAGATTACCAAACCATGACACCTCCACGTCGTCTAGGTATCAAAAAACACTAAGAGTAATAAAGCCAAACCCCTTACTTGACTCTCATCAAGTGCAACACATGCACAAATGGATACTTAATACACCTTTAGCTGTAATACATGCACCTAGAACTCTTCTCTACTTGCTCACAGGATGTAACATATACACAATTGAGTAGAGAGGTTTGAACTAGCTCTAGAGAATGAAATGGGAAGCCAAAGGCTAGGATATGAAGGCCCAAGCCGAGCTTATATAGCCTCTATACAAGAAACTAACCATTGCCCCCTTCATCCTGAAAAAATTAGGTCATCAAGACCATTATGATGGTCATTAGGACCATCTCGAGGAACTAACCATTAACTAGTCGTTGGAGCCGATGGCAAACTTGAGGACGGTCCTCATAAGGGTCCTGAGGGTGGTCCTGACATCCAATTGTCGCTAGTCGAAATTCCAGCGATTGAAAACCTATTTAACATTGGTCCTCAAGTTTGTTTTGCCTATGGACAAGAAGAAAGAGGTACATGACCTTCCTAGTCAAGGTCTTAAGCATGACCCTCAAACAAAAGGGCAACACATGCTTCAAGAATTAGATACATGATTCTCAACTATTTGTAAAATATATTCATAAACAATAGAATCATGCCACGAAGAGCTAGATGCATGGACTTCAATCATTTGTAAAATATATTTACAAACTATAATAATATGCTACAAGGATTAAATATATAAGTCTCAACAATTTATAAAACATATTCATATATAATATCATCATACTACGGAGAGCTAGATGCATAGACTTCAAATATTTGCAGAACATATTTACAAATTATAGTCATATGCTACAATGATTAAATGCATGAGTTTAAACTATTTGCCAAACACACTTGTACATAATACCTTCATGCCACAAAGAGCTAGAGCAAATGAGATTGAATTATCAACACATGATGAGACTCAAGCTATTAGATAAGACCCCTCTTAATAGTACAAAAATATATACTAGTAATCCGATCTCTCAACCAAACACTGAAACCGATAAAAAATTGGAACACATTCTTAATCTATGCTAGCTAGTTATACACTTGCCTTGCGTATCCACTTGGAGCTTCACTTGATGATGATTATCTTCTCTCCAAATCTAAATCCTTATTTTGTTCATCAACACATGATGAACTCCCTTGATATCGGGATCTTAACTTGGTGGCCATCAACGCATGATGCCGTTTATCATCTCGAAACTTGACTTAATGATTATCAACACATAACATCATCCAAAATCTTTATCATTACAAGATCTAACATATTCATCAATTCATGGAAAATATTAGTGCCACAAACCTATATGTCATTGATCACCAAAACTCACCATAATGCAAAGTTGGAAGGACTAGATAGTTCAATCCTCTTTTTTTGGTGATAGATGACAATCCGATTGTAAATAATTAAATTTAAATTGATTTCAAGTATGTGTCAACTACATAAGCGTCATATACTCAAGGGATGAGTTTCAAAGTTGAGCTCCTCAATACATAAGGAAATTAATATGGATCAATATTAATAAAACCACAAAACATAGAGCGATCTCTCTCTCTAAATATATGCATACAGGAATATATATGAAAAGCATATGCACATATTCAAGTTTAAACTTTTATGGAATTAACCTTATATTTTGTATCTAAAGAATGCAATAAGAATTAAAAATATGATATCAAATGCATACCTCCACTCGGATTTTCATCTTTCTATCTAAATGAGACTAAATAATATTACACTAAACAAACACGTTAGGCTCATGTTTAAATTTATTATTAATTACAAAACTAATTTATTGCAGTTTAACCTTGCATCAGCAACAAAGAAAGGGTCTGTTCTTTTTAGTTGCGGCTTGTGGCTAAAATTTTTGAATTTTACCTGTTTGCGACAGAGATTACGGAAAGAGATATATTCGCTTGTGACTTTGCTTGGCATAGATGTTGGGTTTTTAACGTGTACTATAATTAACTTGTAGAGTTCGTCTTAAAAAACTCCGTTTGAAAGTTAGGTACTGTAGCAAAAGCCAAAAGTCATTTTGAGAAACTAAAAAGAACAGGGCCAAAGTAGGGTAAGACTCAAGGGATCAGCAAAACGGAATGGCCACAATGATGCGCAGGGCTGTAAACGGGCCGAGCTCGAGCGAGCTGGGCCTGTCAAGCTCGAGCTCGGTAGAAGCTCGAGCCGAGCTCGAGCGAGCCCGAGATGCCAGTCAAGTTTTGAGCTGAGCTCGAGCTCGGCTCAACAAAGCTCGTCGAGGCTCGTTAAGCATGAACAACAGCCAATAGCTAAACAACTCGTTCGGATAGCAGAACAGGCATTAGCTAACAATTCAATCAGACTCCAAGACGCTTACCATGATACTTGCAATGGCGCAGGAGCGACTCCAGGAGCTTGAGGCAGACGGGGTCGTCGTTGACGGCGAGCACGCGCATCCCCACCGGGAACTTGTCCACGGCGGCCTTCTTCCCCTGACTCTCCTCCCCCACGGTCATCTCTTCCCCTTGGCAAACCAAACACGATCAAACACCAAGAACACCAGGAGAATGGATCAAGAACCACAAAAGATTCCACATTTCTCACCTTTTCCGATTGTTGCCCTCGAAGGCTCGTTGAGAGCAGCACAAGGAACGCGCGGGGGAGAGGAGGGGCGTCGGCGGAGGACGAGGCGGCGGCGCGGCGGGGCGAGAGGCGGCGCCGGTGGGGCGAGGAGGAGGGGGACGGGGAAGAGGCGGCGCGGGGCGAGGAGGCGGCACCGGGTGGGGAGAGGAGGGAGGGGACGGGGCGAGGAGGGGGACAGGGGTGGGGGCGGCGGGGCCGAGGAGGGGTGGCGGGGGGCGAGGAGGGGCGGCGGGGGAGAGGAGGGGTGGCGGCGGCGGGGCCGAGGAGGGGCGACGGGGGGGGCGAGGAGGGTCTGCGGGTGGGGACTGGGGTCTGCGGGTGGGGGTGGGGACTTTGAGAGAGAGAGAGGCGGGGTGGGGGGGAATTTGAGAGAGAGAGAGGCGGGAGGGGGTGTGGGACTGTGGGGAATTGGGGGAGGGGGTAAAATATCTCAAGCTCGCGATCTATTCGAGCTCAGCTCGTTGAAGCTCGCGAGCTTAAGATGAAGCTCGAATTCGGCTCGTTTGGCACTCGAGTCAAGCTCGAATCGAGTCTAGAGCGAGCTAAGCTTGAGCAGCTCACGAGCCTTGAACTTTTTTTACAGCCCTAATGATGCGGACAGCCTGTCGTCATCTGCATAGCTGCGTTTGCATGATTGCATCAGATAACTTTAATGTCAATTATTCAGTTTGAAGCCTCTTTTCTTTTGTTTAAAATCTAAAACATGGGAAAAGACATATCTAATATATACTAAAAGTCGATGACTTGTCTTTTATAGTTGCGAAGAAAAATATACTATAAATTAAAAAAAAGAGAAAAATTTTCGACCCTCGGTTTGGTTGATCCAAATTATGATTAATCGGACGTTATTAAGTACATCTACCTATTCAAACTTATTAGGTAAGAAATAATATTTAAAAATTAATAAACTTCCATCATTGAGAAAGTCTTCTTCGAATTTATTATTTGGTATGGGGACTTTCCATGAAAGTTTCTTGGAGCATCTATATCACATTGGCCCCTACATCTTCTCGATCGCAACAAGTTAGAATTTGCCGGCCACGTAGATCACTTCGATGTAACCTCCATTGACTTGAGATGGCGCAAAATGCGATTTATGGTGTTGAACGTGAGGGTGGCCGCGCAAAAGTCCCGCGTCGAGCAAGACCAGCGTGGTCAGCTTCGGAGGGCCAAGGCTCAGGCTGCACTAGCTATTTTAGGTTGGACCTATTTTTTATAATTTTTTAAGAGACTTTTATAGGCCTTTGATACTAGTCCTCGGATTATAACCTATCTAGTCCGGCGGGCTTACCTCCTGCGTCACGAGTGACGCTCGGCAGTAGTAACACCACAATGCTACGGCGCAAATCAGCGACACGTCCATGCCACGCGCTCACGTGCATGCCTTTCGCAAATTCCAATTTCCATGGACGCGAGCGCTGTGCTGCTCTCAAGTCATACTCCCTCCGGTCATTATTTTATGTATTAATGTGATCTAACATAATTTTGATCACTAATTTTTTATTATAATATATTTATAAAATCTAATAAAATTATAGTATTATGGAAGTACTTTTTAAGACAAATATACTTATATAGAGTGAGTTCTTTTAGGCTGTGCCTTGTGATTTATGGCTGAACTTTTTGAATTCTGTGCTATTCACGAGAAATAATACGCAGAGAGAAATAATTACATGTGATTTTGATTATTACAGTTAAACTTAATATAGTTTATACTATAATTTATCTGTAAAACCTATTTTAAAAATCGTACAATTTAAAAAGGAGTTACTGTAGCAAATGACATAAACCTTTAACAAAAGTGCAAACGAACCCATCTATGATTTTCATGTATCCAACTTAAATATTTAAAAAGATATTAATAATTAAAATTTCAAAAGTTCAACTGTATCTATATCTAAAACAATGATATGTATTTGTAAGCAGATGAAAGGAGTAAGAGCAACTCCAGCAGTAGCCCTCAAAACAGGGCCCCCTACTTTTCATTTGAGGGCTCCCCCTACTTTTGAGAACCCTGTTTTCTGGGCTGCACTCCAGCATGAGCCCTCAAAACAGAGCCCCTACTTCTCAATTCTCTCTATTTCCTCATACACTATATGCATATGTATGGGACAAAAGCACAATACACAATAAAAATATTTATGATTTCACAATGAGGGACAATATGTAAATTTATGAATTCAAATACGAATATTCAAATTTAAATTCAAATTTATTCCGAATTTAAATTTATGAATTCAAATACGAATATTCAAATTTAAATTCAAATTTGTTCTGAATTTAAATTTATGAATTCAAATATGAATATTTAAAATTAATCCGAATTTAAATTGAAAGCACAATGAGGGACATTTAAATTTATGAATTCAAATACGAATATTCAAATTTGTTCCGAATAAGGGACGTATTTATTCAAATACGAATAAATCTGAGTTTGAGGGCTTAAGTATGAGCCCCCTAGGAATGAGGGCTTGGAGGCCTCATTTGAGAGATCCCTATTTTTGAGAGCTCAAGTAGGGGCCTTGCTGGAGTTCAGTTTTTTGTTCTGGCTCTCAAATCTGAGTTTAGGGGCTCAAGTAGGAGTCCTACTGGAGTTGCTCTAACTCGTAAGTGTCGGGATAACAAAAATGCATGCCCAGGACAAACGACCAGAAGATGACAACGAGAGTAGCCGCATTCTCCAACACGCCAACCAAACACTGCCAATGAGCTGCATGGATTGTGAGAGCAGGATGCCCCAAATCACTCTTTGTTCACATCGATTCCTGCGTACGTAAGAGCATGTGTAACTAGAGATCTGATCACCATCCTCTGCCTATGAGCCACAGCCAGTCAAGAACGGCCCCAGAAAATATGCCTGCCAAGAGGCAAAACACAAGCAGGTTGCCCAGAGCATTTTGTTCCGGCCCCTGCACAAGTTAATACAGGCAAATATTACCAGTATCAAATTCTGTTTAAAAGCAAAGGAAGAAATAAAGAAAGAAGCAGAGGGCAATATTGCCTGGAATGATTTTGGCAACGCTGACCTTGTACCCTTTCGGTGCCTCGGTTAGGACGCAGACCGTCAGGTATCCCTTGCTGAACCCGAGAGCTGACGCTAGCGCGACCATCCAGCCCTCGCCTCCGTACTTTGCGGCGTAGTAGAATGCTGGGAGGGCCAAGAACCGGGAGAGGACTGCGATTCCGATGCCCTTTCTAGATTTCAGCTTGGCGCGTTCGATCAGAGGTGTGTATCTCCCGATCAGGTCCCAGGCGTTGTAGCTTGCGATCAGGACAAGCGCATACCTGCATGTTGAGATCACCAATTGTGAGCAGCATGTATAGAAGAAAAACTTTTGAAGAAATCTGTCAATGCTTAGAATAAAAGAAGGGATAGTAGTACCTACCAGGAACCCAACCTGTGTGATCCGATGTCTTCGGCAAGAAACCCTGGGAAAATTGACAGTGTCAACAGATAGATCAGGAACATGTCCAATGCATAGTCCATGTTCTGAATTAGGAGCTGCTTGTTGCTCAAACGTTCAGGAAGGACAGGGTCTTCTTCAGCCTGAAACATCCATGCAAATTTCATCGTCGTCAGATACTAAGTTTCATCTAGTAATTGGCGTGCTGTGAGTTAAGCGGATACCGATGGATTTGGGTGTCTTTCGACGCCAGCGGCAGCAAGGTCCGCAGTGACTGTCAAAGATCCTTCAGAAGCGGCCTTTGAACGGTAGAATTTCACTATTGGCAGCTTAGGGAAGACGTAAGTGTACAGCACGACGCATAGCAGCTCAACGAAGCATGATGTCGAGAAGAACAACACTGCATCGATAGGTAACCCATGCAAGTGGATGCATCATATTCGGAATTGGAGGTTACATATAGCAATGAAGCTAGATCTGATTGTTGCAACATACTAGCTCCTTTGCGAAGGCCATCTTTGGAGTTCTCAAAAGCCGCTTTTGTAACGAGCCTCAGTGCCGATGTTATTGCGCCTGATGCAGCCATGCCGGCAGAAAATGACTGGATGCAAACAATTCAAACAAGTTCAATACCTTGTCTCCCAGAGAAAAAACCTACTCCCTAGCCCCTAGGAGAGAAACTTTTGTTACTGTTGGCACAGGACATGACACCTGAATGAACTCCGGGCACATCAAGGATAGATCGCCGGTCATTGCGCCTTCAACATGACCTTCTGCGATGCCAAACACTCCTACAATGGCACACACGCCAATGAAGCTTGCAATTCCACCTCTTCCGGAGGTTGCAAGATCCAGCTATGACAGAGAAGAACCAACCAGTGAAGTTTGGTTCATGGGATGTGTGATTCACAACAATGAGCCAACGACGGTAACTGAATTTGCTTACGATGACCAGTGCGAGCGAGCTGAAGAAGAACAGCATGTACCCCACCAAGTTGCGCACCCTAGTGTTAACTTTCGCCTCGTGATACGCGAACAGCGCAGATGTTACGAGGACAAATGGCTGATAGGTGAGAGTAACGACTCTAGTCGGATGGTACTTCTGAATTTAGAAGGCGTCAAAATCAGTTTTCTGTATGTCAGTGACTTAGAATGTTCAGAAAATGAGAAAACACAGTAACGTTTCTATACTGGGAAGAGGTAAACGAAGTAATCTTCGATCGTGAGGACGCTGTTGAACCCAAAGAGGCATCCGTTTCCCAGAAGCCAGCAGATGAAAATGCCCAAATACTTCCCCTGATCAACACATGGTTGCCGAAACAGATGCATGCTTGGTGAAGGACTTAAGCATATTTCAGGAGGAGCTTTGTGGTGAGGATTGATGCAAACCTGAGTTGTCGACACGCCATGAGCAGCTTCACCGTTTGCCATGTATAGTTCACTTTGGTGGCCCTGTAGGACAAGATCAGAAGACAGATAACCTAGCATTGTGCATTTCAGGAAGAAATAGTTCACTTGCCAGAAGAGCTCTGTAAGTGACAAAATATCGAAGAACACAAGAAAGAGCAGAAGCGAGCACTTACAAAAACGCTAGAAGGGAACAAAAACACAGAAATTCACGGTAGATGAGAGAGAGAAAAATGAAAGAAAGACGGTGAGACGACTGGCAGCAGATCATGAACTAAGATAGAGTAGTACTACCATATACGCTTAGGATAATCAGAATTCAGAACACAGTCACAGCCGACAGGGACCAAAATTGGGAAATGAGGTCTGTTCTTTCCGACTTTTAAAAGTGACTTTTAAGTTTTACTATAGTACCTAACTTTTAAACGAAATATTTTTTTTAAAAATAGAGTCTATAAGTTAATTATAGTCCATGTTAAATCATCTGTACCATCTAAAATCGTAAGCAATTATCTCTCTCTCCGTAATCTCAGTCACAAACAGCTAAAATTCAAAAATTTCAGCTAAAAACTATAAGCCACAGTCATATCAAACAGACCCAGCATATGCGTCATTTTTCGAGCAGAGGTGAGCACGGAGCACACACCTTGCTATTGACTCGTGAGGAGGGGCGGCCGGCGGCGTGACGAAGAGGAAGCCGGTCGGGTGGGCGGCGCGGCTGCCCGAGACAGAGGAAGCAGGCAGTGGGCGGGCCGGGGAGGCGTGGAGGTCGAGGAGGCGGGCATGCGGGGAGCAGGCGAGCAGCGGAAGCGTAAGATCTTTATTTCTGCTGCCTTTTTTCTCTGTAACTTTTCTTGTTATATCTATGTAAAATCATGGTATTTACAAAAAAAAGTCAATTCTTTCATTTTTCCTGGATATACAGTCGGACATACCTATCTTTGCCCCCCTGTCAGTAACTGGTCTGGAAATGAAAAATTGCTTTGACCATCTCCGAAACACTACCGAGCTGTACTTTTTTTGGTAGTGTTCGGAATGATGATAGTTTATGGTTTTTTTACTGTAGCTGACTGATTTTTTACTATGATTGATTTGGCTTATTTGGTATAATTAAATTTAAAAAACTAAAAATAGAAAAAAAATGCTAGCTCATCACGGACAATGTAAAGAAATACGAGAAAAAAAAGAAAACACAAAAAATCAAATAATAAAACAGAAAACAGAAAAAAATTAACAGTGGAATAAAAAGATAATCGCCCAATGCTGCCGCTAGCGTCTGTGACGCTGAGCGGGGCCTTAAGATGCAGAAAGATTAATATCTATTTAAGGTGAGTATCGTGCGTACTATGTATGCCCTTTGTATTTCTGTGTAATATCTGACTAGATATTCGTTATCGTATTCGCAACCGCTCTGTATTCGTTCCGTATCTGTGACTGACACTACCCAAATTCATATTCTTATCCGGTACTATTTGTATTTGACTCCGAATCCGAGAAAAAAATATGGGATATGATATGGAATGAGTAATATCCGACCGAATTCGATCCGTTTTCTCCCCTAACTATTAGCCATTTTGCGCTTTTGCATGTTATAACACACTATATATTTTATTTTATCACAATTCCATAAGTTGTATGGTAGTCCAAATATTGTTGTATCTTATGTTATGCCGTTGTTTGATTTCTTTCTTACATAATGTACTCAGCAAAAAGCTAAAAGCTAATATGAACATCTCAGTTTCTATAAACCGTTTGTATTAATCACTACTATTTATCAGTCACAACTAAAAATTATCAGCAGTAACTAATATAAATATGCCTCTATAGTGAACAAGATGATACTGACCATTACAGCACATAAAGTGATGTACACTTGCACAGCGCTATGCACGAGGAAAATCACAGAATCAGGGACAGTAGTAGTCACACGCACACGCATCGCCGCCGCTCTGCTCTTCCACGCCACGCATGCAGATCCTGACGAACCAAGAGCGAGAAATTTCCAAGTTGGTGCAGTTTAGCCACTATCGAGACGAGCGACTAGCAACGGCCCGTGCGTGCATACATACCTGTCCAAAGTGGCCAGCATGCAACGCGCGGCGCCCACGTGCCGCAGCTACGGCACGGCGGAGCGCCTCGTCGTCGTCGCCGATGTTGGCTGTCGGAGAAGTTGGAGCTGAATGGTCGTGGTCGTCGTTGGATGCGAGGGCAAGGGCTTTTTTTTCGAGGCCCAACTAAAATGGGCAACTCTTCAAGGCCGAGATCTTTTGTGGTCTGGTGTTTGAAAGAATGTTTCCACAGTTATTTTCCACTAGGATTAGGCTTTATCCACCGAATAAGGGCCCATCAAGGATAGCCATATCATAGCAGGAAGATCTTTACTCTTCACCAATGTTGGATCCAGCATTAGCACGGGCCAGATCAGACGAAGCCCACCCCAAGCTCCCATAAATGCACATCGTAGGATCTCACCCCTCCAATTTCAATCGAACGGTCCAACCGCCCTCCACGATCTTAATTATCTTCCGTTTTCTTTCCTCGAGAGAGCTGATGTTCATAAAGACCGTTCCGTTCTTTTGTTCTTTATTATGCGATAACGTATAATCCGTTTTTATCCGATATTTATATATAAGAAAATAAAAATATAGTAAACAAAATCTGTATTAAAAATATTTATATTTGTATTCGAGAATATTCGTATCCATATTTAACAATATTCGTACTTGCATTCGTATTCAAAACTATTCGATTCGTATTTGAGACATTTCTTATGCGATTTGGAATTTTATGATTTAAAATTTGAATTTAGACGGTTTGAAACCGGTAACCGGTCAAAAACCAGTGAAAAACCGGTAAAACCGCTAGGAATTTATTTTACTGAGATTTGTTACAGAAATTGTAGAAAGATATTTGTATTTGTTTAAATTAAATATATATTCTATTCGAATTCGTATTTGTTACGATATTTAATTCATATTTAAAAATATTTGAATTTATATTTATATTTATTTTAAAACTATAGATTCATATTTGTATTTAAGATTATTTGTTATCGACCGTTTCCATCGCTACGCCTGGTTTGCCTCGCCCCTAGATAGCCAGCCCTCTGAGGCTGTCAGAGTGGCCTCCACCTTGACACTCCTCCACTTTGATCTGCCAAAATCCCAATCCCCACCACGCCTCGCTGGAACCCTAGCCCTCCGCAGCCGCCATGCCGCCGCGCCGCTCCAAGGGCAGGGGCAGGGGCAGGGGCAGGGGCAAGCCCAAGCCCAAGGCCAAACCCAAAGCCACCGACGCCGAGCCCGTCGAGGAGGCCGTCGATGCCGAGGTCGACGGAGAGGACACGAGGACCGAAGAAGAGGTTGCCGAGGCTGAGACTGCCGCCGAGGACGCCAAGGAGGAGGCCTCTGAGAGCGGGGCCGAGGATATGGATGCCGAGGCCAAGGAGGAAGCCTCCGAGAACAGAGCAGAGGAGATGGATTTGGAACCTGAAGCGGAAGCCGACGAGGCCAAGGCTGAGGAGATGGATGCCGAGCCTGAAGCGGGAGCAGCCGCGGCCGAGACCGAGACCAAAGCAGAGGGGGCGGATGCCGAGGCCGAAGCGGAAGCCGCCGAGAGTGACTCGGAACGCGAAGCAGATGCCGAGGACGCTGATCCAGAAGCCGAAGCAGAGGAGACCGACGGCGAGAATGAGGAAGCCTCTGAGACCGACGGCGAGAATGAGGAAGCCGCTGAAACCGAGGGCGAGAATGAAGAGGAAGCCGTTGAGACCGGCGGCGAGTACGAAGACGAACCCGCTGAAACCGGCGGCGAGAATGAAGACGAAGGCGCGGATTCCGATCCCGAAGGTGAGGGCACCGACGCGGAGCCCGATGCTGTGGAGGAATCCCCTCCTCCACCTCCTCAAACCCGCGGCCGCCGCCGCAAGCGAGCGGCTGCTCCCGACACGGCTCCCGAGGACGACGAGACGGAGGAGGGGATCCCTGCGCCACCGCGTCGGCGGCGCCGGCGCAAGGCAGGTGACCGTGGCGACTCTCCTCCACCACTGCCAGACCACCTTCGGTGCCGCCGAAGTGATGGGAAGAAGTGGCGCTGCCAAGCTCGCGCGCTCCCCACGGTTAGCTTCTGCGAGTACCACTACGCGAAGGCCAACAAGGGCAAAAAGCTGCCAGCGGACGGGGAGGTCCTTGCTGTCGCTCTCCAACGGCAGAAAAAGAACAAGAGGAAGAGGAGGAACCTGAATCCACCGCCAGCATCACCTCTGGCAGCCACAATCGACCTGCCAAGGGATCTCCCTAATGGACTAATGACAATCTCACCAGGGAGCAGCGGGCCAGCCACGGCGCTGCCGTCGTCCGTCATGACAAAGGTTGGAGTTGACATTCCTGTGCCAATCCGGCGGTGCTACCGCTCCAAGAATGCTGAGCCATTGCCTGTTGGCCCTGTGAAGGTCACCGAGCTAATCTTTAATTGCTCTCGATTGATGGTTTGATTTGCATTATTATGTAGTTTTGTGCCAGGCCTGTGCTTATTTGCTGAGGTTTGTGTGCGATTAGGTTGTCCCTCGTGCAATGAGTATGACAAAGGCAGCACAGACGACATGTCACCGTTGTGGGGTGAAGAAGGCAGCACGCATTGTCAAGTGCAAGAACTGTGACAACAAGTACTTCTGCAACAGCTGCATCAATAAATGGTTGGTTCAGAATTTGTTCGTCATTGGTTTATTTTTGTGATTGATCCCTGCATTGTGAATCCATGATTAAGTTGTGCATAGAGTTAAGTATTTCAAGTTTTCAACTCTTAAGTAATGAGAACTTGGTTGATGCTAGCTAAGTAATTGGGAGAATGACTCGCTAGTTTTACGTTTGCATGCTATTTAGTTTGTTAGTGCTTGCAGAGGGGAGATGGGACTGAGGGAGGGACATACATTTGCTTGAGGTTATGAACTACATTCCTGTGTAGTTGTGAATCATTGACTTTTAGGTTTGCATACCATTCAGTTTTTATTAATGATTACAGATGAGGAAGTAGAGACAAAACATTTGCTTTAGTTTATGAACTACATTTCTGTGTGGTTGTGCTAAGCTCCTGTTCTTCATGCTAGGCCTTAGTATTAGTTTGCATATAATTGCGAATTTCATTCTATGGCATCCTGAACTACCAGTATTAGCTGGTAGTTTATTGTGACTAACAATAGATATTAACAGAGCCCATGGACTGAAAACGTGACGGCGATGGCATTTTCTAGAACTTTTTGTCTTTGCGATAGTATTTTACTATTTTGCAGTGAGTTCCGATTGTGATGGTATTTTTCAACTCCGCGACCATTGCGATGGCACATAGCAAATTTACTCATTTTTTACAAAGCAACGTGTCTATGACTACATGGATAGGGTTCTAAGGAAGTACGTCAATTGTGGCAATGGACCAAACAACGGCCAGGAAACCTCAAAGTGTCAGAGTAGCCCCAAACAAAACATGCCCTTACTTTGGAGCTGTCCTTCCCTAGTTCTCACATTTCTCTATTTCATATTTGGGGATACTAGTACTACCATGGAGATTTAACTTTCATTTTCTTGTTTGCCCTAAATGACATTAGGAAACCATTTTTTTTAAAGCATAAGTTACGCTGTTGCATAATAATAAGGTGAAGATGGTATCATGTTAATGTAGGTGTCATGACCCTGTGGTGCTTTCGCTGTTAATATAATGTTGAGGGTGTGTCCAGTTGCATTCTTATTCACTTGTATTTCGCTTGGTTATATGATTAAGATCTTTCTTTTTTGTTCAGCCTACAGCATTGTGGTGCATAATACTGTAGATAGGTTTGTTTCAATTTCTAATTTATAATTTAAGGATCCCTAAGCACGATCGTGGAAACTGGCTAATGTTGTGCTTGATTGGCTAACATTGGCTCTTTGATCTTTTGATGGGAAAGGGATTAGGAAAAACTAAAGTTTTCGGAGTTCACATCACACCAATCTTAGTTGAATATTATTTTTTATTTTCATGAAAATGCTTTATTGTTTATCATTGTTTTAAAAAGGATGAGGTGGCAAATAATTTGATTTCGCCTTTTTTTTTTAAAAAAAAGGGTAAAATCATAACTCAATAGTTTACCCGGTTGGTGCTGAAATACAAAGGTTTACATGAAAAGTTGCTCGATTGATGCTTAGAATCGTATCAAATCGTAACCACAAATAGAGCACAGATACCAATCTCATTGTATAAATGCTAATCCAAATTGTCATGTTCCTTTTGTTAGATATAGGGCTAGTATTCAGGGGAGCATGATATAGTTACACTCAAGGTTCCAAATCTCGGAACCGGGGGTTTTCCCGGTTGTCGACGACCGGTAACGTAACCGGCTGGTTACCGGAATTCCTGGAAAAAACCCAGACGAATTTTTTTTTCTTCAAATTTTGAATTTGGACGGTTTGAAACCGGTAACTAGAAAAAACTGGAAACCCCACTTAAAAGACCAGAAAACCCGCTAAAAACCGAAAAAAGCTAGAGAAAACCTAGTACAAAATGTTAGGACTAGCATGTTTATGCATATTTAGTTCATACAATAGGTAATCTAACATAAAAAGATCTAAACCAATCTAGAAAGTGCATTTATAACCACCGGGATTTTTGGCTAGTTTTGCATCCCGGTTGTCATCGGGATTTCCGGTTACCGGCCGGTAACCGCCGGTTTTTGTACAGTATATAAAAGAACAAATCAAGGCAGAGCAATCACATATATTTAATTGTCATGATGCGATCTTGGCTTCACACATTGTTCCAGAAAATAAGATAAGGAGAAAACATTATACTTGTGCCTTTGGCCTATCAACTAGGCATTTGTTATGGAACTAAAACCGTTAGGAGGAAAAGCAATAGCATTTTCTTTTCTGACACTGTTCTAGATCAAGGCCACTGAAGTCGCAAATGCGCCTCTGCTAAAGCATTTAAAGTGGCATAGACAGTCTGCATGTCAAGGCCACTAACCCACTTATCAGCCTTGCTATCAAGGCTGCTCATCTGCATAAATGCTTAAAGGTGGGGGTGGCTGCTTTCTAACAACTAGCCATTATTTAGAATACTGTTTCTTTTTTCTGTTTAGGTGCATTTGGTTATTCAGAATTTTATTTCTTTTGGTCTTGTGTGTATGCTGTGCTCATTTTTCCCTTCTTGTTTCATTTTTTGTGGTGGGGATGGGGGTGTCACAGTTCACAAGTACATTGATAAATCTGGATCTTTTGGGGGCGCTAGAGCTTCCCTAGGAGTAACCACAAGTTAAGGGTTAAGTATCACTTGAGTTTCTTTAGACAACTACAGGTGTAGCGTGTAGGTTTCTTATCCCCACAGCTTCCAGAATGTTAAATAAACTTGCAAACATGCTGTCAGTGTAGTACCAGTTAGAGGGCATAGCATGTAGATTGTAGAGAAAGCATGAAGTTACTGAGTATAATCATGGAAATGTTAGCTTAATCTTCTGTACATTGCTTTTACGTTAAGTGATTTATTATGTTTGTTTGAGAATGTCTACAACAATTTATGTTAAGTAGCTTAGCTACTGTTGGTGCATACTTGGATGTTAAAGGCTGCATTACAATAACCAAGTTCCTCTGTTCGAGGAGACAGAGATATAATTACTCTCAATAAATCTATTCATTGCCAAGAAAGTTTTCTTGGCACTTAGGGATTATAATCATGGAAATGTAAGGTTGATCTTCTGTACATTGCTTTTTACATTAAGTGATGTATTATATTTGTTTGAGAATGTCTACAACAATTTATTTTATGTAGCTTAGCTAATGTTGGTGCATACTTGGAAGTTAAAGGCAACATTACAATAACCAAGTTCCTCTGTTCGAGGAGAGCTAGAGAGATAATTACTCTCAATAAAGCTATTCATTGCTGAAAGTTATCTTGGCACAAAGTGCAAACTGACTAACTGAGATTAATCACTCAACTTAAAAAATGCATCTAATTTTAGCAATAACTTGTGAAAGTAATTTCTTCAGCAGGAGTAGATTGCATTTGATGTCCACTGTTCGACTTAATTGGAACCAATGGTTTACTAGGTCTTGATATGCTCATGTGTGCTTTCTTCTCTAGTAAATCTTGGTCCTGACTGTTAGTACACTGCAGGTATCCTGGGATGTCCAAGAAGGACATAAAGACACGCTGTCCAGTCTGCCGTGGCTGCTGCGATTGTAAACAATGCACCCTTGGTCATACCAAGGGTGCTATGTGTAAGGTGGTTTTTTTACTAGATAACTGCATGGTGATCAATTTGATAATGTCCTTCTAATTGACTATTTTATTTATTTGTTGCTGTTTGTCTTGAATATTCAGGAATCACCAGGTGATCAAGGGAAGCTAATCAGGATCAAAATTTGCAACCAGCAATTCTACAAGCTTTTACCTTTACAACTTAACCAGGAACAGCTTGATGAATTGGAAATAGAAGCTAAAATGCAAGGTTTGTTTGTGTAATTTTTTTGGTTTGCAACTCTTGCATTTCCATTATTAATTATCGTTCTACTCTTGATTAGGAACAAAAATATCCAATATCCGTGTCCAAGTAGCTGAAAATGACCAGAGTGGGTCACTCTATTGGTAAGCTCTATTATCTGCTACTGTTCTCATTTAAATATGAGCTAGTAGCATGTATCCCAGCTTGATCAGTTCTGTCCTCAAATCATAGTATCATTTACATTTATATTTAACATGGTATAAATTGATCTTGTAACTATATGAACAGTTACGTACGTCTTTTGTCATGTGTATGTTAATCATTTCATGCTAATGGTTCACAAGTTTAGCAGCATACAATACAGTTTTTTAGTTATTTTCACCTGTTTATGTATATTGGTCATAGAACAAAAGCAATCCTATTACCTAGGTCTGTTACCTAATTTTAGACACGTTTGTTGAGTTACAATGTCCTGCATGGCCTTTTGCATTTAATTTTAGACACGTTTGTTGAGTTTTAAAGAGAAACCTTAGTTTTTTTATATTATGGTTTCGGCTTGTTTTGCATTTGTCCAGTATGCCTTTTTATATTGGCTATGCAGCTTTTAATCTATTTGTTTATCGCACTGTTATTCTATTGCAATTTCTCATCTGACCAGAGATTTTATCAAATGCTATTTTTTGCAAGCAGTAATAACTGTAAGCTCTCCGCGCACCAATTCCTGAGAAGCTGCCCAAGATGCCCTTTTAAGCTGTGCTTAAGTTGCTGTCAGAAGATACGTGAAGAAAATTTGTTGGGCGGCACCCCTGAAGAGAAATTTGCACAACGATTGCTTCAGCAAGAGTCAGCCCATGAGGACGGCAGCATAAGTTGCCCTTCCATTGAGTTGGGTGGCTGCGGCGACTCTCTGCTAAACTTGGTATATGCTTCCCCATCTGGCCAGTCCGAGGAACTCAGTTCAGGAGATGAGCTTGATGCTCCGGGCAATCATTCTGGAGTTAAGGATGCTCTACCCCATCACTCGCCTGTAGCCGAGAGTAATGGAAGCCTTGCCAGATTATCTACCAGCCAGCAGGAAACCGTATCCACATAATCGCCGGCGATGTATCTCTTCTTGCAGATATCCGTTCATCTTTCAGGTGGGAGTGTCATAATTGCGAGAGCAACAGACATGGGTTGCTCATTATCAAGCCTGATTCTTCCGTATGGGTAGAGGGTAGATTGCCTGATTTAATATGATTATCGGCTAATATGGCCATTGATTTTAGGTCTGTGACCTGGGGATATTCTCAAGTAATTCTTCCGTATTGTTCATCTTTGGTTTGGACATCATGTTGGTTATCGTTGTAAATAGGGTATGACTTTATTTATTTGTTATTAGTGAAAAGTTGGTTGGATCTTGTATTGGTCGTTCTGCCTTCAATTTAGGTACTGCCTGATGTACTCTGGTAGCCTGATGTCGTGTGTTACGTAGGGTCAAGGTAGAATGCAATGCGAATGAAATGAAAAAGAAGATACAATCAGTACAGGTCGCCGCCAGGAGCCCAGCTGCCCAGGACGCGACCTGACTTGCTCGCTCTCGCTGTGCCGCTGTAACTTGGCCGCTTCAGCAGTTTCAGGAGAGGATCGCGCGTGCACCTGCGGTAATATTGCGAATTTTGGGCACATCTAGCATAATTTTTTTTCGAAATTCCGAAAATAGCTCTAAAACACCGAAATTCCTAAATTAGCTTCCTCCCGACTGCGCAACCGTGTGAAGACGATACGTGGGCTAGTGGTGTGGTTAGGGACCGCACCATGTCTGCGCGAGGCCGCAACCCGCAAGGCGAGGTGTGCAAGTGTCGACAGCTGACCGTTACACATGGCTTGTCTACGCAAGCAAAAGCCCTTGCACTGTTGATTTAGACCAACTCTGCGGTAATGTCAAGCACTTGAGGGGCTTATAGTGTAACGGCGGAGAGGCGGCGCCACACAATCACACGAGGAAGACGATCACAATTCACAACAAAAAGAAGAACAACCCAAAGGTTTGTTTGCGAGGCTCAGTAAGGTTTCGAGGCCAAATCGTTCGGCAGCACTACAGATCTCAACGAAGGAGTGTAAATCAACGAGTAAAAAAAGGAAATGAGGCGACAGTGCACACCCGCATCAACTATACCAACGCTAGAACCAATGATTTCCTCGCATACGGGGTGTTCATATTATTTTCTATCTTCTCTAAAGCAAAAGTCAATGGTCATATCTTTTTAGACTGCAGCTGATAGGTTTTTTTTTTGGCCAGTGTCTTTTATCTGCGTTTTTTAAGACAGCGAAGACTAACGTAGATAGCATATCTGATTTTTGACTCGAAAAGTTATTTAAAGAAGCAATTTCGTGAAATTATTTAGAGAAGCCGACTTATTTATTTTGATTTTTAGATAAACTAATACTAAAAACAAAAAGAACGAGGCCAATATAAATGGGCAGTAGTTTTCTTTGTGGCTCACTTCACCACACTGCGTTTTGATTGACCCGACTCGAGCCCCTCCTAACCTTGAGATTGATCACAGCATCTCATATGCAACGATTGAACGTTAACACAAGAGAAAAGCAAGTCTGATGCGCGGAAGGGTTCGGTCCCGAGTCCCGAATCCCTAGAGCTTTTCGGCCGCTCCATCACTGGGGATGTTAGGAAAGCGAAGATAAGCAGGACGAAACGCTACAGAAAGGTACAGGGCGCGAGCAGGAATCCGGGGTCCCAGCTGCCAGGGGAGAGGCCGAGATTTCACACGAGAGGACGACACGCCTCCCCCACACGACACACGAGACTACCCACCACGTGAACTGTTACACCAAAGCCAAAAGCTGCTCGCTTCTTCACCTGCCCTTGACATCTCTCCTTATCTTTTCCACATGCCCGAGATTTCAGGTCTTTTCCAATATAATACTTCACTGTGGAACAGTTTTTCTTAGCACTTTGTAGCAACTCCCCTCTTAACGATATGTACAATAATACATATCATCTATATATAAATATATATCATACAAAATTTTAGATGATATAAAAAATAAAAATATTATCTATTATTTAATAACAGTCTTATAAACAACTTTTTTTCTATCTATACTATTATATAGATAACTGTATAGATCACATATTAAATATATAAATCTATTATAGATAATTATATAGATAATATATTATATGTATTATCTTTAGTCTTATCTATAGATAATATAAAAAATATGTTTAGGACAACTCCACGTTTTACCAAAAAGTTGGTTCACAAAACAGCAGTGGTAACCCAGGATAAAACAAATAAAACCACCTAGATTAGAGACATACTGCCATCACGCTCCCATCAACAAACATATATCGTATCCATAGCCATGCCAATATCTGCTAATCTGCACTATGCAAAAGAAGCTACTACCTACAAAATGTGCTATCAACAAGCTTAATTAACTGCATGAAATGCCCTTTTTACAAGAACACGTCCCAGCTGATCAGGCAGCCGAGCACCAAGCTGACAAGGAATCGGATCACGCCATGGGCGACAGCGTGTAGCGCGGCCGAGCTCGTGCTGCTGGCGCGCTCGAACTGCAGCGAGTCGACGGCCAGCGGCATGTTCTCCTGGTCCGGGCTGCACCGCGGCGAGGCGCTGTTGCTGCCACCGCCGCCGGACTCGGTCGGGTGCGTGCTGTAGAGCATGGCGCGCAGCACGGCGGAGACGGTGGGGATGTATACCGTCTTGTTCTTGGCCAGCAGCCACGTCAGGCCCATCAGCTGGCAGTCCCGCCCCAGCATCCGCCGCGCGCGGTCGCCGCCGGCGACCTCGCGGCTCACGTTCCCCTTCAGCTGCATCGACAAGCACAAGAGGAGACCGCACGTCAATTATAACTCCTTGTTCGACGATTCAAGGAGAGCAAAACTCCTTGTTCTTGCAATGCAGGAGACTGCAGGCTGTTGCAGAGTTGGTAGGATCTGTGTTTCAGCACTCAACGTTTGCATTTCGCTTGTTCAGCTCTCTCAATAAATGCTTTCCATGCACAACAACTTGCCCATGCAGATGCATTCTATCCAGCTATCTCGTTGCGTTACACCAAAATTTTCAGTAAGTCAAGAATGTCAAAGATTACTGCCAGTTGTGACTGCTTGGCAAAATGTCAAAAATGCCACTGGGACGCACAACAAACAGGATGACGACAGGCTCTCTTCAATAATCAACAACTTTCCATGTCGCTAGACCACATTGCGGTGGTTAACTGACTAAAGGATTCATCATCATTGAGAAGGCATTGGACCATGTCTTGAACCTTGCTGTCTTGCTACTAGTATAATGTACTGAATTTTCTATGCAGTACAAGAAAAATGGTCCTATAATTTACTGGCAATGCAAACTAACACTAGCTAGTGGGGGTTCCCCTTCCCCACAACGCTTTCAGGAAAGCAATGGAGTATCAAGTAGCCGATGATTAGTGATCAGCTCAAGAACAAGCAGCAAAGGCCATTTGAGCATATGAAACAATAATGTGGCTAGAAAGGGGCTTCCTTTGTGGAAAAGGGGATCTCATGGATGTCAAATGGGCTCTTTTCAATAAGCTAACAGAAGTAGCAGCAAACACTAGAGTGCTGTTTAGCACTTCCCATGAAAAAAAAAGCCTACCTCCTTGTGCCGCACTTAAGAGTACTAGTCTAGTAGTACTAATTTGGTTTGTGGAATACCACAACAACTAACAACCCTTGTCTAAGCACAAATTAAACAATGCACTTGTAGAGAGACCATAAGCTTCACAGAAAGTGAAAAAGGAAGGAACATAAATGCATCAACTTGACTGACCAAGAAAAGCACAAATTAAACAATGCACTTTAGAGAGACCATAAGCTTCACAGAAAGTGAAAAAGGAAGGAACATAAATGCATCAACTTGACTGACCAAGAAAAGCACAAGAATCCATGAAAGCAAGGAATGGCATGCTATAGAATCCAACACAAAATAAAGCAAATATATACATATTTCAAAGATTTGGGGGGAAAAGAAAAAGAAAAGAGGCAAGGACAGAAAAGGTGAACCAAAGCAATGGCATTGGAGGGAAAGAAAGCAAGAAAGGAGCTCACATTTTGCAGGGACTGGACGCAGCGGGAGCAGCCGGCGTAGGAGGCGTTGTGGCAGCTCTTCTCCAGCTCCTTCACCGCGGCGGTCGGCGTGGCGTTCTTGGCCGCGGCCCCGACGGCGAAAGCGGCGGGGCAGCGGAGCGAGCCGATCTGGTGGAGCCGGATGCCGCAGAAGCAGAGCACCGTGTCGCACGTCGCGTTCGGCCGCGGCAGCGCCACCCCGCGCCGCTCCAGCGCAGCGCCCAGCTCGTCCACGCACCGCTGGTTGTCGTACGGCACCATGGGCCCCTCGTCCCCGCCGTCGTCGACGCCCTCGCCGGCCAGCGCCGGCGCCGGCGCCGGCACAGACAGTGCGGTGCGCGCGTGCGCCGCGAAGAGCCAGGCCGCG
The DNA here is from genome assembly GCA_036346265.1 of Melocanna baccifera. Classification (NCBI taxonomy): domain Eukaryota; kingdom Viridiplantae; phylum Streptophyta; class Magnoliopsida; order Poales; family Poaceae; genus Melocanna; species Melocanna baccifera. Next base: position 17,986,834 of record CM070695.1, read on the forward strand.
AGGACTGGGCAGCAGCGGCCGCGGTCGAGGGAGCCCGGGCCGCCGCCGGCCCCGCACGCCGCGGCCACCCCGCCGAAGAGCTCCGCGGAGAGGTCGAGGTGGCAGGGCGGGGAGGAGGACCCCGAGGAGGCGTTGGACGGGGACTGCGCCTGAGACAGCGGGAACGACGGCACCTCGGAGGGCGCGGCGGGGGCAAGGAGCACGAGGAGCAGCGCTGCGGCGAGGTGCACCGACATGGCCGCCGGCGAGGTGGCGGTGGGCAAGATCCAAGGAGTGTGTGGGTGTGGGGGCATTGGGGACTTGGTTTTATACAAGCGGTCTGGAGGAGTTAACAACTTTGGGCATATGTAGCCCAGGGACAATGCCACTCTTGGCCTCGTCGCGCGCGAAATATCAGCCTTTGCCCCTTGCGTGAACACGATCGGCACGAGGGTCCTGACGTGCCATCCCACCACGCAAGTCCTCCTAGCGTGCCACCCCACCGCGCCATAGCCCGAGCCCATCGCGCCACCTCCCCTCACTGACTGTTACCGTGTAAAATGGAGAACGTCCTCCCATCCGCCCCCTGACGTACGTGTTCCAAGTGATAACACCTGCGCAATCAGACCCCTTCTCTTCTTTAATTACATAATAAAATAGTTGATGATTTTGTTTTCTGTAAGAGACAACAATGCCATTTTATTTAAGTATAGCCAAGAGCAGAAAGACAGCTAAGAAGAGAGGAAGGAGGCTGTGAAAGCATATAATTTTTGAGCGGTTTTAAATTTGAGTTTGAAATTTGCGCAGTTGGAAAAGTTGTATATCAGCTTTGGAGCATCCGAAAGAGGTAATTTTCATCGATATGCTGTAAGTTTTTTAGCAACGTGATTAGTATGTAATTAGAAAAATAATCATCTGTTAGTATAAAAAGGTGGTAGTTAGCCTTTTGTAATCGGGCAGTGTCCTTAGTTGACGTCGAAGAAGCAGCATTGTTAATATCGTTAAATGCTTATTAGTCACGGTAATTATATGAACACCGTAGTTTACATGTAGATTATTTTATTTGCATGGGAACAACATTGCACTTTTTTTCTGCGTTTGGAAAAAGTTAGTATGCAATTTGTATAATGCTATGAGAAAACTGTAAGAGATGTAATTTTTTTGTTAAATTGTTGTGCTTTGTGCAGATTTTTTATACATTACTGTTATGTTAAAAATCGAATATCATTATAGTTGTCTGTCTAGAAATATAATGCACAACTGTCAACAGTAATTTATGAATTATAGGGTGGTATATGTGTGATATGCATAGTCTAGCAGTACTAAAAATATTGAGAAGAGCTGTAACTTAACAATACGCATTGCAGGAAATTTTGTAGGTCATGGCAGACATTCAGGATTTGTTCGTGTTCCATGGGAATGGTATCATATGTGACGGACCATACAGGGTGGACCTATCACATTGTAACCGAACCATAAGCTGGGCGCCCGGTCTAAAGGACATGGGCCTCTCAGAACTTAGGAGGTGCGTCCGTTCCGCATTCGATCGCGCCATTGCGAGGAACAAGTTACGCATTGAAGCGTTGTACGTCTCCTTGGTGGGTGGTTAAGGGGAGATCTCATGGCAACTTCTGAAGGTGATAAGCGATGAGTCATGGGGCCAGTTACATGGAAACTATGTGCAACCCTGGTGCTGCAATATATGGCAGACCGATGGTGTACGTTCAGTTCATGGAGCGGACAGAGTCATCCGACATGCTTGGTTCCAGTGTAGGCGTTGTTGATGCAGTGCCTGGGTTGGTCTCCGGTGATGGTGTAGATGGGGCTACTAGTGAAGATGCGGGTGAGGCGACGGATGATGGAGACCTAAGGAGGCGTGCCAAAAATTTTGAGCCCAACGAAGGCATGCAGGGATGGTGGACAGCCTGTATTGACTGCCACGAGTACCTGGCCGACCAGGTGGAAAAAGTGGAGAGTGAGGAGGAGGAGGGCGTGGAAACATCTAGTTCTGAAGACGAGAGATATGGAGGAGCTGCAGTAAGAGTCGGTGGTGTTGTTACCATCGATGGCACTTATGTCAGCTGTAGGTTGGATGACATCGCGGCGGCATCGCTAGTTCTGCCGCAGGCAGAGGAGGTACACTGGAGCTTCAATGAAAACACTCTACTCTTAGGGCAGCACTTCCCTAACAAGAGCGCTGCCCAGTAGACCATTGTCAGATATGTTGTGACCATCAGCCGGACATATCGGGTGCGTAGGTCGAACCCTGACACCTATATTGTGAAGTGTGTGAATGAATCCTATCGTGAAAAGGTCTGTGCGCAGCAGTCAAAGGGCGATGCCATGGACTTCCAGATCACGGTGTTGATGGATCACACATGCAAACTTATTGGGCCACTTTGAAGGCCCCGCAACATGGCGCCCTCGTATGTTGCCTTATGCTCTGGCGATCTTTTTTATTTTTTTTGCGTCACATTGTGTTCCAGCATCTTAGCAACCTACCCATCAATTTAATTTGATTTTGATGTAGCCATTTGGCAGGAAACAAGTTTTTTTCCAAAACCGTCTGTTTCCACTTCTCGTCGTCAATTCATTGCCTCGGGTGAGTTTTATCCCGAGCCATCCCACCAAAAATTAAATGGCATGTAGTAGAAACATCTTTTAATCAATTCCTTCTCAGTTTCTTGGCCATTAACTCATGAATTATTCAGTTTCTTGCATGCAAAGTTAAAACTGACACTTTATTTATTTCGGCCATTATTCGGCATTCAATTTGGGCCCTTTCCTTGCTCCTCTTCGCCTATAAATTGAACCATAGCCTCCTCTCCTCATTCCCCACATGTATTGCACACTAGCAAACTAGAAACCCAGTCAAGAAGAAGATTTGAAAGACTATTCCTTCGTTTGGTATTTTTCAGCAATTTTCTTTCCAACAGATCTTCTGATGACTCATTCTCCATTGTCCGAACTCTGAATCTAGGGGTTTAAATTTCTAAATTCATAATCCATCTTCCAGTGTTTATTTTATAATTTTTGGATTTTATTTTGTTTTGGTCACTTTTCATGTGTAGACTGCGACATTTCGAAGGAGTGCAATTTCGACGACAATTCCCACTAATTCGTGAAGCAAAACAAGTTACACAATTAATCATGTTGCTCCTAATAATTTAAATTATTTATGTTATTTTTAAATTATTATACATACATACTTTTATTCAAACCTAATTTAAATTCGATTTAAATTCTAGTTATACCCAAATCTTTTGTTTATGGCCAAATTTAACATTGAACTTCTTATACCTTGTCACCATAGAGAAAAATCAAGTTGATACATTAGTATTAACTAGATATTTTATAGCAAATAGGCAAGGTGGCCGAGATATAGACCGTGCAAGATGGTTGGACACACCGTCAACAACTACCCAAACAGACCCAGCTCAAGCAACACACCGTAGTGCTCAAGATATCTAGTATGCTGCCATAGTTTTACCAAGGGTTTCATGCAGATGAGAACTGGCATGGTTCTTTAGCTTTTTTAAACTTCTTACATGTAGATTTATGTGTATGTTCAAATGGTTGGCAGTATATCTTTCGTATAAATCTTGCATTTTTAATCGTAAAGATGCTACTGTATATCTTTTACATTTGTTTGCTAAGTCGCTGAGTATTTTTCTGAATAACTTGGTACATCTAGATGCATCAACCAAATTACACTTCGTTCTTGTATGATGCAGCCACCTATTTACAGACAAAAAACAAGTTACTACGATGCGAATACATTAAAGCGGTAACAACATGCATTACACATACATATATCATACAAAGCACTACAGGTACCAACACGAATGAAAACAACACTCCGAGCACTACACCTTGAGGATAACAATGAACACAAGAAAGAAGATAGCACATAAAATTAAGTTAATTTTCCACTCTAGTCTATCAAAATGATGCCGCATCTCCACGGGGTTGCTACCCCCCATGACAACTCTCTCATGTGGAATAATGATGGGCCTAGTGCCTATTTTATCCTCTCACACCCAGAATCAGCAACCGCCTGTGCCATCCTATAATTTCATGAGAAGAAGGTTTTGTAACATATGTTGAACGATTTGAACCAACCAAAAACAAGCTAGCTCACCAAGTGAAAGGGGCACTTGTAGTAGCGCCATCCATGATTCGTGGCTGTCTGTGAGGTCCTACATCTCACAAGCGTATTGTACTTCGAGCAAATCACCACGGGTGCTAATGAGGAGGTGCTGAGTTGACTCATCTTGACATTTAGGGAGGGAGAACCAAAGTAAGGGAGAGAGAATGGGAAGAAATACTTCAGAAGGTGAAGGAGAACAATGCAGGGGAGTGGCCAAGGAATGGCTCCCTTTTATAGCCTAAAGTGTGAGGGCGGAATGGTATTTTTTCGTCTGTAATGGAGGACACATAATGATTAGTAAAAGTGATTGTAGATAGTTGAAGTCTGAGACAACATTACGCACTGACAAAACCAAATGAGACAATCTTATGCATTGACAATACTAAATGGGATATGCGTTGCACATACGTAAAATAATTCAAAGTACTGCAAGTAACATCACGAATCAAAACAATACTCCCAGCGATACACCTTCAACACAACAATAAACCTAAGAAAGAAAATAACACATAACATTAAGTTACAGAGGGAGTCATGAACACATATGTGGCTACTAGTAGAAGGTGTATCGCGCTACCCACATGGAGTGTTACAGAGCAGGACGCCTTGGACGTTGCTGGTCGTTGTTGTAGTGACACGAACATATACAGTTAGGGTTCACGCAGCAACATATGGGATCATAGGAATTTCCTATATTCACGACCTCCTTGTTGGCACTCTCACGCTGCATCTGTTGGTAGATGTCATCATTCTGCTCTTTGAGATCATGAATCCGTGCCTCTAACTCTAAGATTCGCTTCTACAATACATCCACGTACTTTACAACATACTATTCGTGCGGAAGATTGATCCATCGGATGAAGTCGTATTTCACCATCTGCTGGAAAGAGAGTTAGCATAGAAACTCTATTAGCAGTAACAGAAAAATAAATTATTGCCTCATTGTACTGCAAAGTGTGGGCATCGGAAGAAATGTTGCCCACCATCGAAATAGCCTTCCACAACCTGCATGACCGTGTCCTCTCTATGTTTGTATATCGGCCATACCAGTTGAGCATGCCTATTTGGCATCAAGCGGTAGTTAGGGCCAAAATCCTCCCTCCTTTTCAGAGGAAGGTTTTCCTTTGGCAACCCCGCTCTGACTGATCCCTCTGTGTCTGTCATAGTATGTTATTGTACGACAAAAAAGGTAGTTCTTTGTATGGTTGACGGGGTCAAGTGCTCCTACTTTTATCGGGTGGGATGTGCATTTTATAGTAAATGGGGCAGCTTTGAGTAGTGATAAGATCAGATGGGGTAGCTTTGCACAGTGACAACATCAGGCAAGCTAGCTTTACACAATGACAAGATCAAACGGGGCAGTTTTGCGCAGTTGCAGGACCAAAGGGTGCAGTTTTGCATAATGACAAGACCAGATGGGTAGCTTTCTAGTGAAAGGATCAAATGGTACAACTTTGTAGTGAAAAGACCAAATGGTGTAGCTTTACATAGTGACAAGATCAAATGGGTACAACTTTACGCAGTGAAAGGACCAAGAGTGCAGCTTTGCGCAGTGACAAGACCAATGGGCCAGCTTTGCATAGTGATAAGACCAAAAGAGACAGCTTTGCACAGTGACACCACTCTGCTTCAGTAGCTTTTTATATTGACATGACAACACTATACGTCCTCACATTTTCAGTCTAAAAAGATAGCACTCCGTAAAGCAGGACGTGATAGCTCCCTGCAATGTAAGACGTGACAACACTCTGTCTTGCCAGCTACTTTTCAGAAAGACAAGGCAACACTCTGCCTCGCAGGCTAGTCATATGAATTAACCACACAATGCCAACCCTTTGGCTTATAAAGTGAGATAGAAGAGATCTGCGAGAGAACACTATACAACCAAACCCAACACTACACCAGAGCCTGCTTCACCACGTTAGGATGGACAAGAGGCAGAAGAATCAATGGGACAAGATGATGAAGCAATGGGAGGAGACCCATGAACTAGCAAGGTTTGTTGTGGTCTCGACAAACAAGCAAGGGCTGCTACGGTCCAGACCGAACAAGTGGAGAATGCCAGGAGGTAAGCTCCCCACAATGACGCCCACCGTCACAGCATGTCCATCCTGACATTCCAACTAAGTGTTTGCCGCAACACCCGTTAAGGGGGAGACACTGCCCCTTTGTTGGTGCAGGGACCTATGTAAGTTCTTTAAGTCTAAGCAACGACTCGGCCTTGACATGAGTTACTAGGGTTGCGTGAACTACTCCTGTGACTACCCAAACTGCCGTTTAGACATGAGCAGCTATCTACAGCTAGTAAGGACCTGTTACAGTGTGTTCCCTTGCTATTTCTCTTACAAAGTACGCACTAACAATATCTTCCATCTACCGACAGTCCCTGGAACTACTATATGGCTACCGCAAGTGGATCGACCTAGAGATCCACCCACATGACTAGTGGACTCTCAACTTCGAGGTATGAGATGTTAAAAGGGCCTACAAGATTCGTGAGGAGGAGCGCGTGAGGCTAGCGAGAGGGAGCACGTGAAAAAGAGGAAAATAGCGGCCAAGGACAAAGAGGCTACCAAGGAGCTCAACGCCAAGCTCATAAGGAAGAGAAAATAGCCCTAGTCCACAAAGTAGGTCGGGCCGTTCCACACTAGTCCCCGAAAGTCAAATTTATTTTCATTCCAAAAAGGCGCATATGTATCATAGGAGTACTTCGGTTTATTGCATCGTGCATGATGTTGTTTCTTATGTACGTAACCAAACCCTGTATGCCGTGTTATTTCCACCTTTATTCTAAATTCTATTTTAATTCACAACATCAAATCACGTTGTCTTTTTGCATTCAATTCTTCGCGTGCTCAATATCACTTACCTTCGTACTTACCAATCATTGCTGTCTCAATTGTGCTGACAAAATTTTCCAGAATATTTCTTACACTACAATAACATACGACGATCACAAAATGTTATTGCGAATCTAACATATTTTGTACAATTCCTAATCTAAGAAAAATTACAAATAGATCAATCGTTACATCGCATTATCACTTATGTTCGTACTTACCAGTCATTGACGCCCCAATCATCCCCACAAAATTCTTTCAAAAATTTCTCATACTACAACAACATACGATAATCACAAAATGTTATTGCCAGTCTAACATATTTCGTACCGTTGAGAATGTACGAAAATTACAAATGGACCATCCTACCTACATTGTTTGCCCTTTTATTTCAAATAATAACAAGCTACAAATATGATTTGCTTCATGTATTACCTACAAAAATTGCTCTTTATTTCTCCATAATTACTTCCATCAGATCAATCAAAAAATATTATTATTTTCCTCAATTAAATTTCTAATTGAAATTATTTCTAAAAATAAAAATAAGATAATCTTAAAACCAATTTGCATTAAAAAGCGGGATCCTGGAGCGGCGGGGTGGCGCGCCAGCTAGCTGGCGTGGTAGGCGAGCACACGAAGAGGCTTGCGCGGCAGGGTGGCGCACCAAGGCTTTGGCGTGGATCGCGGCCGCGCAAGGGGGCTAGGACTGTTATTTTGTGTGTGACAGGGCCAGAAGTGGCAATTCACTGTCCCTAGGGGCTACATATGCCCTCAGCTCGGGGATGTTTGCCTTCTTGCTTCAGCTTTGGGGGGGGGGGGGAGGGGGTTGGACTTTGGAGATGACAAAAGTATGCTACTACTATACTCTCTATGGTTGTACACCGTATTTGTGTACATTATTTTGATTCATGTTTTAGACCGACTGACTATGCTTAATAAAACATCAATACATGAAATCAAGGTTTAGGATGGAGAGGTTAAAATATAGGTAAAATTGGCTACAGAGCATTGTAAATTTGTGGCATTTATCTCTGGACATTCCTATTTTACGTCTTGCCAAAGGACACTACACTTACATTGTTATTTAACACAAGACACTTTGACTAATATAATATCATTTCCCCAAGATACATGTCACAAATTTACTATGCCATTTAGCCAATTTTACCTAAAATATAAGTAGCTCTCCCCAAGACACTTTAAACTGGGTTGGGTTTTATTTGACACATATGAATTTTAAAAGAAACATTGAAATCTCCATTGAAATCGAAAAAATCCGCACGATCCAAAAATCGGCCTAACATCGGCATTACTCTGGAAAAACTTGCACATCATAGGCTGGGAGTACTTGCGACGAAAACGATCCCATGGTCATTTCGGGCACCGTAGCAATTCACATTAGCGACCAACCAAGATGCTTCCTTCTCTAATATAATTGTGCCTCTCTAGCTTGACCAGTGTTCACTTAGGCGCTAAGCACTAGTTGGACGACAAACCGACGCCTAGTGTCTAATCACCGTCTAGGCAGGCTAGACGGCTGACTAGGCGAAAAAACAGCTAGGTGGAAGGGTGACATCTAGCACCTAGGTGGGCTAGGCGGCCACCTAAGGGATCAGTGGGCATGACAAAGGATCTATTTCACGCTTATGTTATTCTTCAGTAGGGCTAAAAACTTTTGCACAACATGTGATCCCGCTCGTTTCAGCTTTTTTTCAGTTTCAGCTTTTTTTTCATTATTCAGTAATCCGTCTTTTTCTGATTTTTTAAAGATTTTTTGAGCTTTTTTGAATTTTCTTTTTTTTCCGTATTCCTTTGCATTGTCCGTGATGGGCTAACATGTTTTTTCTTTTTTTACATTTTTTTAAAATTTAATTATGCTCAATAAGCTAACTCAGCTACAGTAAAAAAATCCAGCTACAGTAAAATTTCAACTAGAAGTCATCGCTAAAACGAACACCCCTAATTATGTGAGTTCTTTTAGACTATAGCTTATGGTTTATAGCTATATTCGCGAGAGATAGTACATAGAGAAAAATAGTCGAGTGTGATTTTAGCCGGTACAGCTAAATTTAGTATACTCTGTACTATAATCTTTCTGTTAATCATATCTTAAAAAATTGTACCATTAAAAAATTATTTATTATAATATAAACTATAAATTGTAAGTCATAGATGAAAAGGTATCTAATGAGATTGAGACTGGGATTGGTCATTGGGACTAGTACCACCGTTGCTGTTCGTGTTGTTCTCGTGTGTCATGGTACGATGATGCCACAGTCGGGTCAAGATCGAACGGTGGTGGTACTAGCAGTACGCTAAACAGCTCGGTGGGAAGCAGCGACCAGGTGCGCCAGGTACAATCATTTCTATCCGCGACCAAACAATCGCGAAGATGGCTTAGGCCATGTCGGAGCCGGGCAACGGAAATGTTATCTTTACCATCGAAATGGACGACCGCTGCCAATCGAAGAACGAACTTCTAATCACATTTGCTATCTTTTTCCTGGGTGGTACTTTTTAGGTGCGGCATATGATTTATAATTATAGATTATATAAACGAATTGAATATCAATAAATGAAAGTATTTATGATGGATATTTTTTGACTGATGCTTATAATTTTTAGCTTAAATTTTTAGTTCTATCTATACGTAAGATAGAGTACGATGAGAAAAACATTCGCGTGTGATTTTAACCGATATAGATGAATTCAATAGAATGTCTACTACAATCAATTTGTAGACTCTGCCTTGAAAAGACTAGGGATGCAATCGATTCGGATTCGGACGGATATTGTTTATACTGTATCCTAACCCATATTTCCCTCCGATTCGGAATCAGATATGGTAAAACTGGATACAAATACAAATTTGGATTATTCGGAGTTTCATATATGGTACCATCGAGACGGATACATGATGATTTTGTATCGAAAATAGATAATATAGGCGGATAGTATGTGCATATATAAAGAAATATATATTGAACTATACCACCATCACTTCAAGCCTTCAACTAGCAAGATTGCTTAATTATAATAGCCGGCACAACACAAATTCAACATAAGCGATAAATTCATACATAAGTTCAAAAACCGATAAATTCATACATTAGTTCGAAAACCGATAAATTCATATGCAAATTCAACATAAATGGAGAGTATTGGTGGTGACTGGCTAGAGTAGCTGGACTCTAGAGTTTGTTTAGGCCTTGAGTAAAATCTAAACCGGTTGGTGTCAATGATGGATAATGGCTGGGCCAATTGGGATACTAACTTGTCAAATATCCAGTCAGATAGCATCCACTTATCATTTACCGATGCTATTTGGTTAGATTTTAACTCTCCCGTTTTTGCTACCGTATCTGATAACAACTATCAAGTGCATGCATCGGATTCAATACCGATACTAAATTACCTTCTCGTATTGATCTCGGATCGGTCGGGATTAACTCATTTCGTTTGCACCTATAGAAAAGACATACTATTTAAAAGCTATCTTCTATATCTTTACTACTATAAAAGGAGTTGGTGGTTGATGAGTCCTCTCCTATATCTCTCCCCTCACTTTTTTTAAGCCATTCGATTCACTCTGACTAATCCAAACCGTCCGTCTCTTAAACCCTAGCTCTCCCCCCGCCCCTAATCCCATCACTCCCGCCGCCCCACGCGCCGCCTCTCTCGTTTTCCCTGCCCCTCGTTCTCCCCGCGCCCACCTCCTCTCGTTCTCCGCGCCGCCCACCTCCCCTCGCTCTCCCACCCCGCCTCCTCCTCCCCCCCCCGGCCACGGCCTCCTCCCACACCCCACGTCGCTGCCGCCTCCCCCCCCCCCCCCGCGCCGCCGCCGCCCTCCTCCCCTCGCTCTCCCCGCCGCCTCCTTCCTCTCCCCGCGCGCCCCTCCCCTTTCCACGCCGCTGCCTCCTCCCCTCCTCCCCTCCCGCCTCCCCTCCTCCCCACTTCTCCGCTCCGCCGCCGCCTCCTCCCCCGCTCCTCCACTCCGCCGCCGCCTCCTCTCCCGCTCCTCCCGCTCAACACCCCCGCGCCGCCACATATTTCCCTCCGATTCGGAATCAGATATGGTAAAACTGGATACAAATACAAATTTGGATTATTCGGAGTTTCATATATGGTACCATCGAGACGGATACATGATGATTTTGTATCGAAAATAGATAATATAGGCGGATAGTATGTGCATATATAAAGAAATATATATTGAACTATACCACCATCACTTCAAGCCTTCAACTAGCAAGATTGCTTAATTATAATAGCCGGCACAACACAAATTCAACATAAGCGATAAATTCATACATAAGTTCAAAAACCGATAAATTCATACATTAGTTCGAAAACCGATAAATTCATATGCAAATTCAACATAAATGGAGAGTATTGGTGGTGACTGGCTAGAGTAGCTGGACTCTAGAGTTTGTTTAGGCCTTGAGTAAAATCTAAACCGGTTGGTGTCAATGATGGATAATGGCTGGGCCAATTGGGATACTAACTTGTCAAATATCCAGTCAGATAGCATCCACTTATCATTTACCGATGCTATTTGGTTAGATTTTAACTCTCCCGTTTTTGCTACCGTATCTGATAACAACTATCCGGTACAGACCGGATTCAATACCAGATACTAAATTACCTTCCTGTATTCAGTACCGGATCGGTCGGGATTAACTCATTTCGTTTGCACCTATAGAAAAGACATACTATTTAAAAGCTATCTTCTATATCTTTACTACTATAAAAGGAGTTGGTGGTTGATGAGTCCTCTCCTATATCTCTCCCCTCACTTTTTTTAAGCCATTCGATTCACTCTGACTAATCCAAACCGTCCGTCTCTTAAACCCTAGCTCTCCCCCAGCGCCCCCCCTAATCCCATCACTCCCCCCGCCGCCCCCCCACGCGCCGCCTCTCTCGTTTTCCCTGCCCCTCGTTCTCCCCGCGCCGCCCACCTCCCTGTCGTTCTCCCGCGCTGCCCACCTCCCCTCGCTCTCCCCACCCCCGCCTCCTCCTCCCCCCACCCCGGGCCACGGCCTCCTCCCCACACCCCACGTCGCTGCCGCCTCCTCCCCCTCCCCACCCCGCGCCGCCGCCTGCCCTCCTCCCCCTCGCTCTCCCCCGCCGCCCTCCTTCCTCTCCCCCCGCCGCCCCCCTCCCCCTTTCCACGCCGCCGCCTCCTCCCCCTCCTCCCCTCCCGGCCTCCCCTCCTCCCCCACTTCTCCGCTCCGCCGCCGCCTCCTCCCCCGCTCCTCCACTCCGCCGCCGCCTCCTCTCCCGCTCCTCCCGCTCACCACCCCCGCGCCGCCACATCCTCCTCCCCGAACCACCTCCTCCCTAGCCCGCGCCGCCGCCGCCCCTAACCACCCATGCCGCGCATCCCCTCTCCGTCCCCGCACCGCCTTCTCCTACTCCCCCACCCCTCGCCGCCGCATCGTCCCCTCCTCGTGCTGCCGCCTCCCCCTCTCCGTCCGCTGCCTCCTCTCCGCTCCGCCGCCGCCTCCTCCCCCCTCCCCACCCCGCTGCCGACAAGACAGCGTCTCAAGCCTGTGCACGCCCGATTCCCACCTCGACTGGACTGCCACTTCGTTTCGATTCGATCGGACCGTGTAATGCCTTGATTACGCTTACAGTTTGCTTACAGTTTGTGTGAATTGCCTTGCTTACGCTTCTTCAATAGTTATTGAGATAATACCTTGATTATTGCAGCCAGAGGACTGGGACAAGGAGTACATTCCTGTCCTGAGGACAAGAAGCGAGGTATTATTTCCTTTTTGTTTGCCATGTGAATACTATCATGTATATAAATAACGAAATGAAAAGTGAAAACATTACGATCATAATTAAGAGCTTTTACACCATATGACATAATGCTTGCTAGATTGTGCATTACTTCTTTTAATGATGAAGCTAGAAAGGAGTCAGTATGTTCTTTGTTTATGCAATATGACTCATAATTTGTTATTTCGGGGCTATGATGATATTCCCAAAGAAATTCTGATCCCGATACTAAGAAGGTTCTTAATTTGATAATCCACTCTATACTTTATATGGTGCATAATAATGTGGATTTTTAAATTTTAATGTGCTTTGTGCAGCCTAAGGACTGGGATGATGAGGAAGATGGTGAATGGACGCCCAACCATTCCAAACCACGAATACAAGGGAGCACGGAAGCAAAAGGTATGGCTGTTACATTTACCTATGCGAAACACTTCAATCAGCTATGCATATTCTAATTTCGACATCAACTTATATATCATTTGTCGAAAATCAAGAACCCTAACTACTGTGGTAAATGGAAGGCACCTATGATTGACAACCCAGGTACATTTTCCTGAAATTGAACCTGGTGTCCACCTACTGTTCAATTAGTGAAATATGCATGCTCAAATGATTCCTTTGTGCTTCACAGACTTTAAGGATGATCTATACATCTATGCTTTCGACAGCCTGAAGTACATTGGCATTGAGCTATGGCGGGTTGGTCTTTGAATAGTGAATACACAACAATTCCTTGAGTCTGCTCAAAAAGACAAAAATACAATTAGTTATGCCTTATTTTTCTTCTATCTACAGGTTAAATCAGGAACTTTGTTTGACAACATTCTCATCACTGATGACCCTGAGTTGACCAAGATATTTGCAGAAGAGACCTGGGGTAAGCACAAGGATGTATGTTGTTGCCCTTCACCTAAGATTTATCATGTAGTCATTTGATGGTTGATCCAACATGTACTGACAATGCTGAATCTTATAGGCTGAGAAGGCTGCTTTTGATGAGGCTAAGAAAAAGAAGGAAGAGGAGGTAAATTCCTTAACCATATAATGTTCTCCCGATGAGGGGTATCACCCGCTGTATGATTGTCTTTGTCAAGTGATATACATGCATTGTTGATAATTTTATGCTTTATGCTACACCTGTCGATGTATTTCTCTTAAGTGATATAGACTGGTGGTGATTTTATCTTATTTTTGTAGCAAAATCATGAGGAAATGTGAATTATATATTTTTACACTTTGTCTACGCAGAGGTCAGTTGCATCATCGGGGAGGAGGAGGACAACCATACGATTTGCAGATATCAAGCAGAAGAGATATAGTGTTCCTCTCATGGTTGGTGGCTTGCTATTAAATTCTTTGCTTTGACACATTAATGTTCCCCTTTTTGCTTATTGGTCTTATTTCTTTAGATAGGAATTGGTCTCCTTGTACTACAGCAACTAAGTGGTGTCAATGGCATTCTATTTTATGCAGACAAGTATCTTCAAAATTTCTTTGGTATGGTCTGCAGGACATGATGAGGCTTTGTTTACTAAGCATGCATGTGAATATTTCAGAACTCTACAGCATAAATGAGAATATCTTATCGATCCAAATGCTAAAATCAATTATTACTAAGCATGCTGCTTATCTATGCCAGTTTGATTTGGATATTTTGGATTTGGAACTCTTGTAGCAACTGCAAAGTTACCCTATTTGTATGTGATTTAGATTTATGCTTGCATGAAGTTCCTATCACAATATTGTACTTTTAATACCCCAACAAACAATGATAGATTAGAACTCTATCAAGTCTGATACATTTCAAGCTACTGGAAAACTATAATTGTTGTCATGTCATCCACACTTGTATACAGATGTCCTTGTCGCTTTTTTTTGGGAAATAAATTATAACAAAACAAATAACAGAGGAAACCTGTGTTCTCTTCAATAGAGCAAGCAGCTAATGACATCCCAAATAAATAAGGGTTGTTTAATTGTTTGAAAATGATATGATGATTCCTCTTTCGAAGAAAAAAATTTATAATGAATGATGACATAGTACCTCTTGTCATATTGAAGTTAAGTGGTATTATGTACTTGATGTGCACTTTCACATGTAGTCATGGACAAATTTGTAATTGGATTGATAGAGATGAAAACCAACAAGTAGCTAATACAACAATATATGCTTGTGACAGGCCAGTCGACTGTTTGGTCTTGGCGATGAACTGAACGAGGATGCAATGCTTGGAAGACTCAAAGGTATGAAGGATGCGATCGAGCAAGTGAACAAGCAATTTAAAGATCCGGTAAAACTATCAACCTGTAGAGCAGCATATATCTTTTATCTAATGAACAAGGTAGGCTGTTTATCTTGTGAGGTCAGGTAACTCCATATGTGCAAAGGATGTTAAAAGGCACAGCAGGAGCACGCCCAAGTGCCACTTTGTTTCTGACGTTTATTGATGATACACGTAAGTTGTCAGAACAGAACCATAATGCTTCCGTACATTTATTTGATAGTATGTATCACTTTTATTTAGTTTTTCGTTGCAACGCACGGGCACTTTACTAGTATAATCCAGAAGCCATAAATAACAAACAAAAAAACACAACTTTAAACTAACTGAGGCATAAGGCCCGGGAATCATGGGGTCAAACACGCATGATGGAGTATTTTGGTAGTAGCTTGGGAAACCATCAGAGATGGTAGTGCTACCGCCTAATAATTGGGGAGAAAAAGCAGGGATGGAATCAGAAATTAGACATAGGGAAGCCGAGGGGAAATATGATGATGGGAATTTCATATCTAGTGTAAATGTTCTATATGCTAATGGATCAATCTATTTGATTTGGATATCAAATCAATAAATAAATTCTTTAAACTTAAATGTAGTCATAAGAGAGTAGTTTAAAAGCCGTGAGATTCCAAATCTCAACAAATACAAAGCTGAAAAAAAGTGGGCATTTCTAATGTAAGACATATATCATTAACTTCATGCTTAATATGCGAAGTTACAAAAGATTATTAGTTAGATGATTGCAGAATATGTACTAATTATGTATTCCTATAGTATGCTTGCTGGGTTGTTGAGAGATGAAATCATCTAGATAGCGAGAAAGGCAGCCAACGAATATAGAGAGATAGAGAAAAAGATGAGAGCCGAACTTACTGTTCTCTAATGATATGTGGATCTTGAATTGTGATAGAGATACGGGCAGCTTATAAACTTATTAGCCTTTCTTAATTTTATTGTAACATCAAATATAATTAACATAGCTTGATAAATTAAAGAAGCTGAAGATCCTATAATTATATGGACACACACGAGATCATAGGTTGGCCGGCCAGGGCCGCCCCACTCCCTCCGCCCGAGAAAAAGGAAAGATCATGCAGCAGGTGTGCTGAGCGAAGTATGAGTCTGATTTCCGCTTGTTCCTGTATCAGCCAGTGCAATTCTTTGCCGATGTTTTTTTTAATGTTTGGGCCACTCCACCTGCTTGTTGTTTCAGTTCTGCACAACAATATTTTATTCATCACAGCAAAGATCTCTTTTCTTCTGACAAAAAAAAATATTGCCAGCTTTATTCTAGTAATAAGATAAACTAATTAACCAAAGCAACTCTGCATTACTGTTTCTTCTGCTATCCGTGGCCCTGTCCTTTTTTTACTTTAATTTTTTGCTTTTGATTTCGGTTTCTTCAAAAAGTGAAAATAAACAGAATGATTTCTTCAAACGATTTATTGAAGCTGCTTCTCCAAATGACTTCCTGGGCCAAAAACTATGTGCATCGGATACATCAGTCGCTTCATCTTTTATCACCGTCTCAAAAATATAGATAAAAATCATCAGTCAAAAATTGTCAACCACAACATAAAAGAATGGGAAATTTCGTTCGGTAGCACTGAAAGTTCACTGCTTCCAAAAAATACCATCAAAAGAACCGGGCTCCGGAAATTACCACCGAAAGATTCAAGTCACTTCGGAATTTAACACTCTGTTAGTTTTCGTTTGTTAACTATCATTTTTCGTCAGATAACGAATGTGTAAAGTCATTTTTGCCTCTCATATAATATCTCCCCTTTTCCTCTCCGCTCACTCGCTCTCCGCCCGCTCCCTCGCTCTCTCTCTCGGCCTCTCCGCTCGCTCGCTCTCTCCGCCTGCACGCCGCCATCTCCCTCCCCGCTCCCCCGCCCCCGCCGCCGCCGCCTCCCTCCCCACCCCCCAGCCGCCTCCTCCCCGCTCCGCCGCCGCCTCCTCCCCGCCCCCGCCGTCGCAGCCTCCCTCCCCGCAGGCGCCCGAGCGGCGAGTCCGGCGCCGCGGTGCCGAGGAACACCGGCTTAAACTGGTTCATCCCGGCGTTGGCGAACAGCAGCGTGGGGTCTCCCGGACCCATTGGGACGGCCACTCCGGCGATGCCTCCATCGGCGGTCGGGCGGTGGCGGCAATGGAGGCTGGGAAGGAGGAGATGCGGGGGAGCGGGGAGGAAGGCCGCGACGGTGGGGTCGGGGAGGAGGCAGCGGCGGAGCGGGGAGGAGGTGGCCGGGGGTGGGGAGGGAGGCGGCGGCGGCGGCGGCGGGGGAGCGGGGAGGGACATGGCAGCGCGTGGGCGGAGAGAGCGAGCGAGCGGAGAGATCGAGAGAGAGAGAGAGAGAGAGAGCGAGCGAGCGGGCGGAGAGCGAGCGAGCGGGCGGAGAGGAAATGGGGAGATATTATATGAAGGGTAAAAATGACTTTACACATTTGTTATCTGACGAAAAATGATAGTTAACGGACGAAAACTAACAGAGTGCTAAATTCCGAAGCGACTTGAATCTTTCGATGGTAATTTCCGGAGCCTGGTTCTTTTGATGGTATTTTTCGGAAGCAGTGAACTTTTAGTGCTACCGAACAAATTTTCCCTAAAAGAATATGGTCAATAGTTAGCCTACTACAGCTGAACAGTTTTAGGCCCCACTTATTTGACCTTGAGTTTCTGGCTTCTGGTTTATTTTTTTATTATTTATAATTTTCGTCTTTTTTGACTTTTCGGTATTTTTTTAGCTTTTTTACGTGCTCTTTTTTCCGTATTCATTTGCATTATACGTGATGGACTAATCTATTTTTTATTTTTATATCTTTTTTAATTAAGTATATTAAATAAATCACTGTTAACTATAAAATAATTTTAACCATATATCATCATTTTCACTCAAACCGAATGGCCTTTAAATAAAGTGTGTGTCAGTGAAACAAGGTTGGGTCACAGTTCGGATTGGGGTCTGCCTCCGGTCGACTGTACCAACCTCTTCACGTGACTGGACGCGGACAGAACCCCAAGTCCAGTAGGCATTGCGCCCGCAGCTCTGCTGAGACAAGGACAACAGCCCTGTCGGGTCATACAAACTGGGGTCATACAAACTGGACTGATCAATCATGCACTAATTCTACTCCTTATCTTGTGTTAGCAATTTATCTCTACCCTAACTTGCCCATAAGGTCACTGTTAAAATGGTGTCGTGCTTGTAAACTTGATTGCTTTAAAAAATGTAAACCATACTTGTAACTCGTGCAGCTGTGTACTATATCACAGCATCTATTTTCACAGTCTAGGATTCTTGGCCCTTGTGTCTTGGTCGTTCTGCTGTTCTCTTCAGACTTAAGGGAGATTTTGACGGATGAAATAGTCGGCGAAAGTATTTTTAATATTAGATTTAATTATAAAAAATATGAGAGGTGCTTTAATGCTTTCCTCAACAGTGATTTGCATAATTTTTAAAGCATGACGAATGGTAGATAGATGGTACTTACCTCTTCATTTGCTTTGAGATTAGTGCTACTTTTATTAGAGAGAAAAGCATTGAAGCACCTCTCAAAAAATATTAGGGATTGGCAAAAATCTGAACGTAGCATCAGTCACACTCGAAGCCTTTAAAAAGCCAACTAAAAAAAAGTAGATACGAGGAAAGAAATCGTCAATAGAAAATTAAAAACAAGAAGATTCAGAGACAGACAGAGGGCCCTGCTCGAGTTAGCGATGACTTCTGATTTCTGCTTTTTCCCTATTCTTTAATTTCATCTTTTTTTATTTTTTTGTTTCTGTTAGGCTTTTTTGTCTGTTCTTTTTTTCTGTATTCCTTTACATTGTCCATGATAGATTAATTTATTTTTTCTATTTTTAAATTTTATGCCAAATAAGCTATCTCAACTACATTAAAAATAAGCTAGGTACAGTGGAAAAAATGCATAAGACATCGACATTCTGAACACCCCTTAAGTGAAAGTTGAGCCAACACGAAGAGGAAGACTTAAAGTACAATCTAAGATTAGGTCAGCTATTCTAGACCATAAATATCTTATACCAGTTGATGGAAAAAGATACACATGACAACCTTTACTATTTTTTTCATATACTTTTTCTGTACCTTAGAACTAAGAAAAGGTAGATACGAAGAACAAAATCGTCAACAGAAAAATTAAAAACAAGAAGATTTGGAGACAGACAAAGTCTCCAAGTGAAAGTTGAGCCGACACGAAGAGTAAGACTTGAAGCACAATTTAAGATTAGGTCGACTATTCTGGACCGTAAATATTATGTATCAGTTGATGAAAAAAGATGTACATGCCAACCTTTACTACTTTTTCTGTACTTTAGGAGTATGCCATACTAATAGAATCTTACCTCTGTAATTCGACTTTAATCAGTATTACTTTACATCAACGTGTTGATCAATATATGAGTTACACCTATCCTTTGTTACGAGTTTTGTTCCTACTCGTTATTACGTCGATCGATGTTTTATTCAGGATCGGCATTTGTTCCTCGTTATTACACCTATTATTGACTTTACCAAATTGCTGCGAAATCAGCTAATGTCGTATGCCAGCCAGAGACCATCCTCTATAGGTACACGGTGCTGTTGTCAGCAATTTTTCCAGCGGCAACAGTAGCCTTCAGCAAAGGATGTTGAGAGGCAAATTGCTTCCCATTGGGCTTTGGCATCATGCCTGCCTTGTTCAGTTTTTCTGACGACACAAGTTTGCAGTCGTGCGTCTGCCTGCGTAGTTATGTGTGTGCGAGAGAGAAGGGCAAAAAAAAAAAATGTACATACAGCAGTGACATATGGTGTCACTGTATGGCGAGTGAAGCTTTTGCCTCCATGCCTTTCCAAGGATTACATACACACACCGCCAAGGATTACATACACCAGTGCTTTTCCAAGGATTGCCTCCATGCCTTTCCAAGGATTGCTTCCCTTCTTGTTTGCTTCATCTGTTTTTACCTGCACCACACACCGCCAAGGATTACATACACCAGTGCCACCCAAAGTCTAGAGACTCTAGACACTTTTCTCTTCTTGGAAACAAAAAAAGGCCATTTGTATCGATACATTAGAATCCAACTAGGTTGTTACGTTCAGAGAGAGACATATGCCGTGAGTGGGAGAGAGAGAGAGAGTTACAATACAATAACAACAGCATGATAAGCAGCACAAATCCTTGTGCGGATCTCCCTTTTTGAGACGGCCCTCGTCACTTTGCAGCTTCTTTATTAGACCCTTTTGCCTAGTTTGCTTGTGGGCAGGGAATCATTGGTAGGATACCACCGCGCCATGTCCTTTGGCGCCGTACTATGCCACGCTGGCTCCTACGTGGCATAGAACGGCGACAAATATCATGGCGCCGTGATATGTATCCTCGGCGCCGGGTGTTTTGGCGTCGTGGGGCGGGTCTCTTTTTGGAAATCGTTTTCTCAGGAGTCTATTTGTAACAATCTTTCAAAATTTGGACTAAAAAGCAAAAATTTGGACTAAAAAGCAAAAATTTGGACTAACGCCACGTAGAATACCACGGCGCAAACACAGCTCGGCCCCCCCACTCTCTCCCCTCCAAATCCACGCTAATCCGTTGTTTTTTCTCGCGATTTTGCTTCCAAACCAACCAAGCAAGGTAAGCTCCCTCTCCTCCCTTGATTTTTTGCAATAGATATGTTGTGTTTGAGGTACATTTCGTGAGCGGAAGATTTGAAACCCTAGATAAAATTAGTTTGATTTGGCTCGGTTTTAGGTTGTATTAGCGTTGAGTATGCGTAATATAAGAATAGTTGTAGGTATAATTCGTTTTTATGGTTTGATTTAGGGTTTGATTTGGGTAACAATGATAGATACTCGTTTATAGTTGTTTTATTAATTTTGCGTTTTAGGTTGTAATGGGCTTCACCCGTTTGCCACCTCCACCCGGTGTTGTCGTGCCGATGTGTTTTTGTGGCGATCCTTGCAAGGTCGAGAGGTCAGACGAATCGGAGACATATAGGCAGAGGTACTGGATGTGTGGCAACTGGGAGTTCGATCCGCCACGTGGCGCTGTCGTCCTGTTCATTCCCAGCAGCTCGTACGGTCATGTCATCATCAAATTTCCCCCATCCAAGGTAAATTATTTCATAAAAATAATAATGTGAATTTGTTTACTTATTTATAATTATTTAGACATACTTTTTAAAACTATAGTTTCAAAATATATATTTTAATATAGATTCAAATTTTGGTCCAAATATACAAGAAAAGAATATATTCTCTCATATTAAAAATTATAATATATTATTGAAAAATATTTTTAAATTTTTTAGGGTCTCATGGGGCCCGCAGAAAAAGACAACCCGTTCCCGCCCCGTTAGCCTATTGGGGCGACATTCCGTTCCCCACGAGAAGAGATAGCCCCCTGTCCCAATGGGGAAATTCCCCTTGGGAAATTTTCACCCCTACACTCCTCGAATGAAAAAACGATCGCCCTCCTTTGCTCACTTCCCCGCTTTCCCGTCCTCGACCTCAACACCGCCGCCTTCCCAACCGCCGCAGCGCCAACCGCTAACCTCCCAATCTCCCCTGCTCCTCTACCTCCTCCTCCGTTTGCTTCCCATCTGCTCATTTCCTGGGGGGAACCCTAGGATGCCGCCGGCGTTCCTCTCCTCCATCACGGTCGGCTCCTCTTCTTTGCGCCACCTACGCCAGTCATCTTCTCTTCCTCGGCTCTGATCTGTGCCCGCACATCGATTTTGGGGCACTGGCCTATAGCAGACCGGCTCTGATCTGAGGCTTTGTTTGATTGTTGTAGTGCCTCTTCCTCTGAAGCCCCATCTGCAGCACAATACTAGAAGGTATGTAATATGGGAGTTTCCTTCTAAGATACATGCATTGTTCTTTCAGAAAATATTGTTGATTTGTGTTATCAATAACAGTTTTGCCTCTATTTCTTGCAGATCCTATATTTGCATTCACTGGACTGCTTGACAGGGTAAAAGAGCTAGACTGTTACTCTGCTCCAGTTCTTCTCATTCATTGGAAATATTCAAAGAATGCATGGTATGTCATTAATAGTGTAATGTCATTTGTCATGTGCAATAGTAAAGTTGTTCCCAAGTAGTTTTAGAGAATAGCTTCAGATGATTGCAACTGCTTGATGCATTTTGTTCAGGTCTGCATGCCCAAGCTTCATCTTCATCCAAATGAGCCACCAATATGAGCAACTTATGATGGCCAGAATCAGTAAATTCATTGTAAGATTTCTTTTTTCCACTCTTCTGATTTAGCTTTTCAGTTTTGGAGAAGGGACATCATCAAAAGCTTGAGTACTGAAGCCTGTGTTAGAGAGTTTCACATGTCATTTTGAGTGTAAAAAATATATAGTATTATTTTAGATATTAACTCTTATTAGTCTTATTTTTTTTGAAAACCTGGGCAGGAGAGCTGTCGTGTATTGATTCACAGGGAGAAGAAAATAATTACAAAAAAACATAGTTATTTGTCAAGATCGGGGGGAAGGGACAGAGCGTGGCCACGAGAATGCCAAACAACGTCCGATCACAATGTTACAAAGAATGTGACAACTTTGCTAGCCTATTGGCCCCTGCTAGGACCCAAGCCCCTACCTCATCCTTAATAGCCGTGGTCAATTGACCCGGTGAAGACGCCATTTGCCGGAAAATTCAAGCATTCTTCTCCTTCCATATAGGCCAAGTGACAGGCATAACCAGAGTGGCAATTGCCTTCTGCGGAGATCCATGTGTGAAAATGACCGATTCCCACCATTCTCAAACTGAAGAGAAGGTGCGCCAAGAATTCGGGTTGATGGAATCACGAGCGATCCATTGCACGATGGATATCTAGGTCGTCTTCATGTAGTGGCACTCCGTCAATAGGTGAATGGCAGATTCTAGAAGTTGTGTGTAGAGGGGATAGATGTGCTGATTGGGCCACCCTTGCATGGTCAATCGATCTACCGTCCATAGCCTTAATCGGATGGCAAGCTAGGCGAATATTTTACATTTCTAGGGCACCCATGTTTTCCAGACAAGATGGTTCATAGTAGTTTTTACCGTTCCAAGAAATTGTGCTTTGTATGCCGAGGCCGCCGTGTATATTCCATTGAGGGTGAGTTTCCAAATGACTGTGTCTTGTAATCCTTCACGCAGGTTAATGATAGAGATGTGCCTCCAAATACGAATGAGCTCATGTATGAGCTGAGTGGTTAGGCTAGCTGCCCAATCAAGGTTACACAACCAACTATTCCCTGTTAGCACAGCTCATAAGGTGCGGTTCTTTTTCATGGAGGCTCTAAAAATAGTAGGTGCAATATCACATAGTCTGTTTCCTCCTACCCAAGCGGAGCTCCAAAACCCCGCCTTCTCTCTGTTCCCAATCATCATGGCGGTGGCCACAGCAAAAAGGGTCCGGTCCTGGTTATCACATGGGGTTTCCATTCCTTGCCAAGGTTTGGTTTGGGCACTCCATTCTTACCATAGCCACCAAAGTCTTAGAGCCCTGGCGAAAGGCTCAAGGTAATTGTATAATCATGGTATATATTAGACATCAGTCAATGCTCTTTGCTATCTATTCTTGCTTTGCAACAAAATAGTGCCCTTTCCTTCTATATGAACAACTGATCTATCCTCAAACTTTACCTTACTTCAAAAGCCTTCATTCAATTCACTGAATTTTCCCCTTTGTCTAGTCATGTGATTAGAAGCACCATTGTCGAGATACCAAAGGTTTAATTCCACCATCTCTTCTCCAATTTTCATCAGTTGCAACTGAACATGCTCTTCAGTTAGCATCATAAGTTGTCTGCTCTTCTCTTCACATATAGATAGTAGAAGTGCTGGCTCCTGCTCTATTTTAGTTTGAATCAAGTTTTCCTCCTCCTTGTATCAACAGTCCTCAGAGTAGTGTCCAAACTTTCGACATCAAAACATTTAATATGACTTCTGTAGACTACAACATGATGATCTTCTTTTCCACAGGTAAAACATTTAATTCTTGGCTTGTCTCGGTTGTAAGAGAACTCATCTTTCATTGTTTTTTCTCCACGACACGCAGTAAAACCACGGCCTCCTTGACCAAAACCACGGCCACCTGGACTATGACCATGTCCACGCCAATTACCAGATTCTCGGCCACCTGCTTGACTTGGATTTGATTCCCGCCAAGTTTTGTTTTTAGCTTTTGCATCACTTTTCACTAGCAATCCCTCATGTGCCTTGAGAGATCCTGTTACTTATTCTATTTTTCATGTCCTAAAGATCATTAAAATATAAAAGAGTTGTGACCACTAGTATGAACCTTCGGGTAGGACTCGCAAGTATTTTTTGACCACCATAGTTTCCTCCAGTGTCCCTCTAAGAGATCGAATCTCATTAACCACCACAGTTAATTTTCCTGCAAACTCATCTACTGACTGAGTTTCACCCATATATAGTGCCTCATATTCTCCTCGAAGAGTTTGTAGTTGAACTTTGTTTACTCGATCTACTCCTTCGTGCATAGTTCGAAGAGCGATCCAAGCTTCTCGTGCTGTATCTTTTTCGATAAGTTGACTGAGTATCGAGTCAGGTATGGCAGCATAGATAAGAGCTAACACAGTTTGATCGGTCTTCACATTGACCTTTCCATTAGCGTCGATCGCATCAGCTACAGAATCTCAAACTCCATAGATCATGCTGGGTAGTTCTCTGAATTGAGAATTGGATAGGGAAGAGAATTTGGTCCTTCCTTCATTGTCGACGAAGATTCACCTCCTACCATGAGCTGCTCCTTCTACAAGTCAATCGGCACCTGCTCTGATACCAGATGTTGAGGAATGATCGTTTCAGTTGATGAGAAACAAACACTCCAATTTGTTCTTCGTAAAGAAGATACCCCTTCGGATTGGTTCGAAGGGACTCAGGTGGCCGATCGGATTGATCCAATCGGCCTCATTTCAGATCCAACGATCCAAACGACTCAAACTCTGATCATAATGCTTCGAGCATCTTTAATGATTAGAGCCTTTCGATGGTGATCGGATTCCTGATGTCTTGATACCGTTCAGACTGGTCCAAACGTCTTCGCTCTTCAGAACGGTCCGATGATGATAGGACGATACAACTTTGGATGCCGTTCGGACTGGTCCGAACGTCTTCGCTCAATTGGATCGGTCCGATGATAATCGGATAATCCTACCTTCTTTCTGATCATTTCCCTTGCTATTCGAATATGGTGGCGACAATGCGAAAACACTTGAATGATAGAATAAACATAAATCTTTTTTATGGTGCTCAAATCTTTATACTTTTCTTTGGTTTTCTTTACTATTTATACACAGTTTACAAGTTAAATATTGACTATGACTCGAATACAGATTTCGACTTTGAAATATGAACTTTCTATCTCTAAACTGTTTCGGACTCAATTCTAAAATAAATTTGGTAGGATTATTTCCAATATTGCCAAGCAGGTATTCTTATTACCTCTCTTGCTGCACGTCTAAGCCATGGTATCTAAAACAAGCCTTTATTATTTGTTTTTTTCTTTTGGCACACGTGTTGCCCCTAACAATGTCTGCATGGCCTTTTCATGTCAGCGTCTTTTACACTGGCTCAGACAAAACACTATTGTTACTTATCAGTCTACCATTTGCATCCATGTTGTTTAAACCAATTAGTAAGAACATTATGCCAAACAGGTTGTCCTAGAGTATTTTTTTCCTCCTCCTGTATGAGCGTTATTGTAATTAAACTTGCAAGGCTTTTCATGTAAACGTCTGTCCTATAGTTCGGAATATATACTCCAATTTTTCAGTCCTATCTCATCTACTGCTTACGGTCGTTCTGTTTACATTCTACATTGGTCCCCGCCCGCGGCAACATGCGGGTATGTCGACTGTCAAGGCCCCCCTGTCTTTGATCATCGTGCACTAATACAGTACAATTATCGGGTGCAAAGCCCTATGAAAAATGACTTGTAGGACACTGTAATATTCTATCACAGGTCTAGCTGCATCAGGGAAGAGGCATCATCAGGCATGTGCGTTTGTTTGTCACCTAGCTGTGGTTTGCTCTGTTTAGCAAAGATCTGCTCAAGTTAGTATGGTTTTTGGTTTTTATATATTTTTAAATATTTTTTCTAGTTTTTTTGGGTTTTTTTATCTTTTTTCTCGTATTACTTTGCATCGTCTATGATTGGTTAACATGTTTTTTCTATTTTTAAAAATTTTAAATTAATTATGCAAAATAAATTATCTCAACTACAGTAAAAAATAAATCAATTATAGTGAAAAAAGTCATAAGTCATCGTCATTTTTAACATCCCTTTATAAAGGAGCTCCAAACCCTTGTCTCTAGCGCCATGGGAATAAGCAGAGGGCTGGATTATGGGGTTGTTTATGGGTATGTGAGGTTGAACACATGAGGATGGTGACAAGAATGATGCCCTAGATGGCCGGGCTTTGAGAAATTTGATGAGCATGTATGCTATGTTCAGTGATGAAGGCATCTGTTTTGAACGTCCAAGAGTGGTCCATGGAAATATCATATGGAGTCTATCTGTCTATGGTCTTGGGTATGCATGCTTGCAGTGTTGTTTGATTGATTTGATCAATGGCTGAGCTTGAGCATTAATCTAGCAAGAACAAATGGTACTCCATAGAACATCTTACAAGAAGTCACAGAGTTCTCATCTCGATCGGAGGTATCTTTTTAAAGAGTCGATACGCACAAGTTGTTGTAACTAACTAATATCCTATGGAGCACGAACCATTTTTCAGAAGATTTATTAATGCATCTATGGACTGGCGGCTAGCTCAATAGAAGAGCTCGAACGGCCCAACACCGACCGCGACTCGGCGGCCGCCGAGCCTTGGAAGCAGTGGACGCGCCCGTGTAGCCAACGCCGCAAGGCAAAACCGCGGTGGCGGTTCGCTTCAGCTGCGCGCGACCGCGCGCCGAACGCCGAGAGCGCCGTGTCACGAGGAGTCCTTGTGCGGCCGAGGGCGCCGGGGCAGCGGACCGGGGGAGCGTTGCGACGCGCCGCACGCTGACGCGCCCATGGGTTGCCAAACAGCCGGCATCAGCGAACCATTTTAGGAATAAAAACCGCTCCGTGGCCGGTTCCTGTTTCTAAATTGGTGGCCGGCGGCGGCAATCGCCTGGAAAACGCCCAAAATCTTGAATTCAGATTTTTTTTAAAAAAAAAAATTGCAATCAAACCTGCCCAAAATCACTCAAACCGATCAAACTTACATTTGTGTTTTCCAAAGCGGTTTTGGTGACCGAGACCAGCCCCGTTTTCGCCGGTTAAAGACAGCCTAGCCGACACCAATCCATGCTGGAATCGTGTCTCTAAAACGAAAGGTGAACCAGTGAAAGCGATGAACGTGAGATGTGTACCTCGTCTACCATTCAACGTGTCATGTTAGCTGTCCAGGCCAAGGGAAAGCCAAGGCACACTCTGAGCAAAAGCCAACATGGTACCGTCCTCCGGCCCAATCATTCAGTACGTTTAGGCTCTACCACCGCAACGAGATTTGACTACAGCTAATTGAGCTTAAAAACCAGTCACTAGAAACAACCGTTTAGCTCAGCGCTGGTGCTAGTCAAATCACCGACTCCAATCATAATGCCATCATCTTTCACGGAGGAAGTTGGTCATTTGAATCAAGATTTACATATAATGTAAGCGCGCAAAGAGCGCAGCAAGTTAACACGAGACGTCCTCAAGATCAAACAAAAACTTTAGCTGAGGTAGAACATGATTTAAATGAATTTCAACCTGAAAACTAATATGTATTTTGGTATATAGAAACTTAAAAAAATGTTATCTGATACACAATTTCATATGAAGTTAGATAAAATGAGGTGGAACATGATTAAAATGAATTCCAACCTGAAAACTAATCTGTATTTTGGTATATAGGAACCAAGTTGTTCAACTTGTGCATGATATCATTATCTTTCTTCATAAATTGGTATCTGATTTTGCACATCCTATAATCTTTACAAACAAGGATGTGACCCTTATTAAGTACTCCGATATATAATTGAATTCCTTTTGTACAGTGTCATAATTGAAACCTGTGGTAAATCTTTTATAGATATAGTTTTACCAGAGTACCTTACCTCGAGAACCAAAATGGTAATCATCACAATACAGATGTTGACATCAATGTTAACTTTGTGGCGACAAACCGTGTCAAGCAACTGATGCATGCATTCTACACAATGAAAAAGGGAAAATTGAATATATAGGATCAAGTTGAGGGTGCTGTGACAAAATAGTATCAAGTTTATTGTGCTTGTAAATATAGGACTGAGTTGAGTGTATTCTTGCAAATATAGTATTCTTCCCATTTTAATTCCATTTTCATTTTCCAGCCCTTTTTCTCCACCTGAAATGACTCTTTTGCCCCCTGCCGCTCCGCGCGCTCCTCGCTGGCGTCGTGCCTCGCGCGCCGCGCGCGCGCGCTCCTCGCGCGCGCGCGCCGCGCGCTGCCGCGCGCGCTCCTCGCTCGCAGCGCGCCGCTGCCGCCGCGCTCGCCGCGCCTCCTCGCCGCCGCGCCCTCGCGCCTCGCTCCTCGCGCCGCCCGCGCGCGCGCTCGCGCGCTGCGCGCCGCGCGCCGCTGCCGCCGCCGCCGCGCTGCCGCGCCGCTCGCGCGCGCGCGCCTCGCTCGCGCCGCGCGCGCCGCTGCGCTGCCGCGCGCGCGCCGCGCTGCTTGCGCTGCTGCGTTGCTGCTGCCGCTTGCTCGCTTGCGCGCGCATGCTGCCGCTGCGCGTTGGCGCGCCTGCGCTGCTCGCTGCCGCCGCAGGGCGCTGCTGCGCGCGCGCAGCGCAGCGCGCGAGAGCGGCAGGCGAAGCGGCGGCAGCGCGGCGCGGCGGCGAGCGAAGCGGCGGCGACAGCGAGGAGAGAGGCAGCGCGGCAAAGGCGAGGGAGCGGCGGCGCGAGGGAGCGGCTTGGGGGGCAAAAGAGTCATTTCAGGTGGAGAAAAAGGGCTGGAAAATGAAAATGGAATTAAAATGGGAAGAATACCATATTTGAAAGAATACACTCAACTCTGTCCTATATTTACAAGCACAATAAACTTGATCCTATTTTATCACAGCACCCTCAACTTGGTCCTATATATTCAATTTTCCCAATGAAAAACGTCTCCCTCAGGCATTCCTCAGAATGTAAACGTCTTATCCAATTCCTATCAATAATGAAAAATTATGATAATTTAGCAGATTTATTCATAAGATCTCTTCCTAGCCTTTAGCTTTTAGAAATATGTTAGAGGCATAGGGATAAGACGGCTTAGAGAGTTACAAGGTTTGTAGGGAGTAAATCTTTAACCATAGCCTTTATGTATGTAAAATCAGAAGACTTACATGATCCTAAAAATCTAAATGTTGCACTCTTTTTTCCTTTGTGAGTTTTTCCTGAAGTTTTTTTCACGTGAAGGTTTTTAATGAGGCAACAAGTGCGTCATAAAGAACAGATGCGATGTACTATTTTCTTCATCCTTTTTTTCCACTGGATTTTTTTGGAGTTTTTAATGAGATATGTACATGTTGTGGTATTCGCCCAAAGAGGAGTGTTACGAATCCTAGAAGGTTCCTACGTAGGGTAAATACCAGAATTGCCTTTGGTGGATTTAAACTATAAATAGAGAGGCATTGTATCATGTAAACAGATTTGACTTTTGATAATTAATAAAAATTATTTGGGTGTTCTCTCTGTATTGGTGTCTTCTATAATTGATCTATTGTATTCATAGTGATTGATTGATTGCGTGATTGTATTACCGTTCATCTATTCTTCCTCAATTTCTTAGCAGGAATTACCATCTCGCACGCATGGGCTAGCCGGCTTAGGCTACCAATACAACGTGGCAAATTAGTATTATTAGGTGTAATCAAACTTCTAAAACTTTAACTATCGATATCTTTTTAAATATTTAGAATTAAAACATAAAAATTATATGTATAAATTTATTTCAAAAGTGTTTTTATAATATTATAGTTTTATTAGATTTTATAAATATATTGTAATATAAATTAATAGTTAAAGCTATGTTTTAGAAACCACGTCCATCTATAAAAAAATGTTATATATATTTGTGACTGTATGGAGAACTATTATTAGAACTTGTAAGGATCGTGTGAATTTACGCTGCAGCGAAGACAAATACGTTCGTGTATTTTGTTCCGATTGAACAAATGTATGTGAATTTGGGTAGGTGTGCATTTATCACATTGTTCTTGGGTAATGGGTTATGCTTAGAATACGAAGGTACAGAGACACGATGGCTGAGTTAGGGACGATCTGGTTCACCGCTACACTTATACATCACATCTAGTTGAAGTTTGGCTAGGGCATCGCTAGTGTTTGGTTCTCTATGATTTTGGTATATCATAACTCATGGTCCATGTGTTATATACTTATTTTTTTTTTCTTTGCGATTGTAAGGAATATGCATATGCACGCACGCCACCAGTACGTACAAAGAGTGTCCTCGTAGCATACGCTTATAGATATGGAGGCCGGAGATAAATCCTGGACCTAGGAACAAAATTTAAATCCTCACGAATAGAGTTGTAATTCCACAGCTCCAACACCCCTTGGTACACTTACTTTCAAACCAAAGATTGTCACAGTTCTGCTCCCCTTGATGCATTTTTTCATGTCATGTGAAAAAAAGAACAGTGTTTCGATTCACTCAAAAGAGAAAGCAGAATGAAGACGGCCCAACGCAACTCAGTTATGATGTTCAGTAAAAAACCGGTGGTCCACATAGAACAGACAGAAATTAGACAGCTACACTAAGAATGGAGGGCCCAGAACTTGTATGTCCTGATGGGCTAAAACGAGCGCCATTTAGCCATCCCGAAACGTCCACCCGTCATTTGAAGGCCCAACAACGAATGCAAGCCATGGTGAATTGGTGATCACGACGTCTTTTTTTTTTTTGAACAAAGAAATGAGTCCTTAGATTTCTATGGAATAGTCGAATAACACATTCTAAAGGAATTTCAGAGGGAAACAAACAGGAGGTATAGGGATGTTCGTATTAGCTATGACCAATGGTTTTTAATTGAAAATAAATAGTAGTAATTGAAAGAAGTGATTCTTAGAAGGAATGTGCGAATTGTGAACAAAGCAAAATGTGTGTGCGAGACAGTAATGAGAGGAGTGAGTTGTGCGATACGTCTATAACCCCTTGCCTTACCTTCAGAGTGAGAGGAGTGAAAAAACCGTTTCGAGAAGTCGGGTATTCATATTGTGCCTGTTCTTTTGGTCTGTGATTTATGTCTTTTGACTATGAGTTATTAGTCTAATGAATAATGATTACTGACAAAAGTCAAAAATCATTGAAAAGTAAAAAAGAATACGATCGTTTTTGGCTTCTTTAAGCAAAAGCTATTATAAATGGCCCCCTAACCTCATGAAATTTTCCTGTTGTCTCTCGAGAAAGATGACCTCTCTTCAAATTGCTTTCTATGTTCTTTCCTGTGAAGCACCCACAGCTACTTGGAGCTATTCATGTGTTTTCTTTCACTGGACACGCCACCTCAACTCCTATGGCTTCTCTTCTCCGGTGTTCCAAACGGAACCAAAACAACGTCTATGCGAGACTGATCATCAATAGATATAGGGGTATCCACACAGGAGTGTGTACTTCGATAGGCTGCTCATCTACACTCTTTGATCTCATCATTAATCAACCTCCCTGTGTGGCGATCCCTTTCTCTTGTTTGAAAAGGCGGATCAAAACCAAAAGGCATGACCGAAAGAAGAAGAAGAAAAAAAAATCATGTGCGCACTAAGATCACAGCAGCACACACGGTAGTCGATCGCCTCCTTTTCCAAGATTCCCACTAGCAAGACAGGTCGTCTTCACCTACAGAAGAGATCAAACAAAACTCCCAGAACATCTGCTAAAAGCGTAGCCGCCGCGCGTCCGAGAATCAAACATGTCGTGGCCACGTTTGACGACGGACGTGGTCCACAGGGGAAAGCTGAGCGTTCTCTCGTTAATTTTCTAACGATCTAGAGAGCTAATTTTCAGATCCTCCAAAACCGGAAAGGCGATTTCTGCAGCATTCTTTCTTTTCGGATTATGTGCGCACACATTGCATGTGCCGCATTAACACATGTCGTGACTGTCTTGTCGATCAAGCGCTCGAGTCAAGCCATCAAGTGATCCGTATACGGCGTGCCATGCGAGCACTAGCTAGCTCCTCCGGTCAACGAAAGGCTCGCACAAAGCCGTGCACGCAAAGATTGTACAGAGGCAATTCGAAAAAAAAGAAGATTGTACATAGGCAAAGCGTGGTAATACCTATTTTGTACGGGAGGTTTAGTAGTAATAGAAGCTATAACATGGCCGTAATATTTTCCTACAGAAGAATTCTGAAATTTTCTGATACCTGAACATTCATACTGCTCAATTGTTTTATCAGTTAATACTTCTCCAGTCCATAAAAACAAGTTATTTGGTACACGTGGAGTCAAAATTTTGAAACTTTAGCCATCGATATCCTTTTAAATATTTAGATCAGACAAATAAAAATCACATGAGTAGATTCGTCTAAAAAATATGTACTTTCATAATATTATAATTTTATTAAAATTTTAAAATACATCATTATCATCATTATTATTAGTCAAAGTTATATTTTGTCTGTTGTTACGTAGGTCTATGTCCACGATAACATTTTTTTTAACCAGAGGGAGTACACCTGAAAACCCGCACGGTAGCAAGCATGCTAGCCCAACATTTAAGTTCCTACCTGTACCGAGTACTGACTTCATCCAATGAAGCAGCGGTAACGTGGCGCTCTACCCAGTGGACAATTAGTTAGGCTAGCAGTAGCAGCATACAGCTGTTCTGCAGATGTGCCGTAGTACGTCGACTCGTGCAGTCAAAGCAGATCGATCGGTACGTGGCACGCGAGGACGTGACAAAAGAGAACTTTTCGCGCGCGGCCCCGCGTCTCGGCCCTGTGGGGTGGCCCGCGTGCCGGGTGGCTTTCTCACGGTCGGCCGGCCGGCCGCCGCCGTTTTCTTGGTCGGCCGGGACTTGGAAACGGAGGCGCGCTGCGGATCAAGTCGGAGGTCAGAAACGCCGCCGCTTGGGGAGGCAGGAGCGGCGCCCGCACCCGCCGCTTCATCGAGCAGTATTTACTCCCTCGAAAGCGACGCCACCGCTCGTCGCATGGCGCACTGGCTGACTGGAGCTCTGAGGAGCAGACGAGCAGTGCATATTTTTTTTCTTCTTCTTCACCATCCTTTCTTCCCTGCCTTTGGCAGGTCAAAGGTGCGCAGCAACTGCACGTGCACTGCCAGGCCACGCAGAACTGACAGGCGGGGCCGGATCCCCTTTGGGCCGTGTGGCCAAGTGCCACCTCATAGAGCATTTTTTTGCTGCGGAATTTCTTCAAGGAGGATGCAGCACACCTCTTCGAGTCGAACCACTGTGTATGGATCGTAGATGCGCGCGCGTACCTCCTATGTCATGCTTAGAGTAGCGTGATGGCTTCGTGCATGGGCATAAATAAATGCACTCAAAAGTTGCTTTTGCGTGTGGATGGACGGCCGGCCTGTCGATCGGGTTTCTCTTAACATGGCCGGGTTTTTTCTACTTTTAATCGATTTATGTTTGTACTATTTATAGTAACTAATTTTTAAATATTATATTTTTTAAAATGAGATTAATAAAAAAATTATAGTAAAAAGTGTACTGAGTTCAGCTGTATCGACCAAAATCATATGCGACTATTTTCCTATGTATACTACTCTCCCCGAACATCCATAATTCAAATATTTAAGTTATAACCCATCAGTCTAAAAGAACCCACCCAGAAATAAGATAAGCTAGCTGCACCAAAAGGTGATGTGTTAGGAACAGCTGGTGCTATACAGCTCGCATTCGTTCTTCCATATTGCGCATTCCAGGGGTCCACTGGCATATTATGAAAATATGAAATTTACTGTGTGCCTCCATCGAGTGTCAAAATCACTTGATGGATGTCACACCTTGCCTGATCCTAAATTCTTGATCACTGATTCATCGCTACATGTTAGTATTTCTATCACTGTCAACCCGTGGATGCATGAAAAAAAAAGCATATGTGACATTATTTACATCAGTAATTACAAAAATAGCATTATTTGCGCCGTATTACCAAAAATGGCATTTCACCATCCGGTGGCCGGCCACGACGCCGCAGAGCTGACACGTGGGTTGCCGCCCCCACCACCGGATAGTAGGTAATTAAGCCAGTTTAATTATCTGGCTTTTTTTCATATTGTTTGTTCAAAATTTTGAAAGTAGCAAATGACCTCAAAAAATTATAAAAATTTATATGCAATCTCTCAACACAACGTACTTGACTATATAATTTTTTAGAAATTTTATCCACAGTGAACGTTGCTAAAAAATTCATACGATTATGATATTTGTAGGAGATGTTACATGTAGCAAACGAGCTGCAAAAATTATAAAATGTTATGTGCAGCAGCTTGACACAGTTGTAGTATTTTTTTATTTTTTTCAAGAATTTATATATTATGAATATTTGTTGAAATACATGTAATAGTACAAAAATACATTACATGGAATGTGATATGGCTCACTCATATGAGCCGCTGCTATCTCCTGGCCGTGTCTGCCTTCCTGTGCGTGGCCTTGTCTCTCGTTAAGCACGAGCATGTCTCGTAGGGTATGTCAGCCGGTCCAGAGTTTGCGTCTCGGCTCAGAGGAGGTATGGAGACCGTTCCGTTTGTGAATGTTTGGCGGTGGTCCAGTAAGCTGAGTTACAGCAAGCTGGATTCGGTAAGCGTCAATGTCATCCTGCTGAGACATGCCAAACTACAGCCCACTAGCAATAATGTCATGAATGAAGGATTCTAGAAATCCCCCTCGTGTTGCGGAGGAGCTCTACCCATCGAAGTCTCCAAACCCTGGATTTGGTGTGAACGCTGAGCTCTGCCTTGCGTACGCTGCAAACCTTGGCGCTGTGTACCGCTCCCTGGAAGTATTCAGAAGTCCCATATCATCATCGGTGGACTTGACGTCACCCCCTATTGAATTGGAGGCTACAAGATGAAACAATATTAGTCACAAAAAATATTTCAGATGTAGAATGTGAATCTCGTACCTCCCAAATGTGCAGCGAAGATGAACGACGAGGAGCGACAGTCTGTGTAGGTGGTGCAGAGGTCAAAAGTGATGCATCTCGATGACGGACCTGCGATAGGAGAAGCCGTGATGTTAGCGGAACGTAAGGCCTAACAGGAAAACAAAACATAGGTTTGTACATAAGTTACCTCCTCGTCGATATGGCCTGTAGATGATCAACGGCTAGTACTACAACACCAGGCAGACTCGGCATATTGCGATGGCCAATCAGACTCACTAGGTCACGATGACTTGGCGGGTGAGCATGGTGCCCCCACTGGGTGCTCGATGTGCACGGCGTGCTTCGTCGAATGGCCGCAGCTCAGGTTGGCCACTATTTTTTTGGCCTACTTTAGGATGTACTTCAAAGTATTCTGTGGGGCCGGTGGTATGTCCGGGTTGATATGGGCGGTCTCGGATGGCCTTGCGATGCGCTGCACCCGCTCCAACTGAAGTGACGTATGAAACATGTTTAATAGCGACCAGTATGAATTTCATAAATGAAACGATCAGAAATTGTAACTATCTTACGATGCCATGTTGTCGTGAAGCACTGTGACGATCGATCAAGCATTGTAGACTATCATCGTGCATGATCTGCTCGTGACAATCTGGTGGAGGAACAGTAAGTGTGCTGTGTGACCATGGTACGTACCACTCCAGGTACTCATCGTATGTCTGGACGTCATACGGATGCTGCTCCATGACGACATCTAGGTGTGCCCTCTCCGTCCATGCCGTCGTCCACTCATGCTGCATTGGCCGTCAGTCCGTACCATGCTGACTTGCCCTCGATTGACTGCATTTTTAGGATCATCGATATTACAGAGCAAGACATACAAAGTGTAAATATTACTCGGATAGAGTTTGATTCACCAATGTACAGCTCGCGATACAAACCTACCGGCTGGAGGGGGCACGACCTGGTGAAAACTGAACTGTCGCCACCATATACGAGAACACCAAATGGCATGTCGTCGCCCATAGTGCCGTATCCTGCAGGCATTGCGGGGACAGCCTGTACGGTGATACACGCTCCACGAAGTCTACAGTCCATAGACCCCGTACAATGTACTGTCATGCAATGATTCGAACTCGTTGTACCACAGCAAATAACACATCAACAATCTGCCCTTGGCCCAGCGTAGATGGGCACCAGTCCACCGGAAGCCCATAGTGGGCCCATCTATTAGGTCGACGAACTCGCTAAATGGGTGCACTGGAGTCATAATGGTCGGACGCCTGACAAGGAAGTGCTCCCTACTCCACAGCTATAGAAGCATGTAGCAGATAGCCAGGTTGGGGGTATCAGTAGTGCCACGCTGGTAGGCATCACACAACCCCTGATATATGGCGCATAGGAGAGTTGAGCCCTAACTGTACTGAAGCATAGTCCCAAACTCCGCATCAACCAAAAACTCAGTGAGGTGGATGAACTCAACGTTGCAAATATCATCGTCTGTGGCTAGAAACATGCTCCAACCAAAGAGCTAAATAAGGTAGGCGACGAGGTGCGTCCTGACGACCTGGAGTGGTGCATCCTACGGGCACACATTGAAAATCTTTAGCCAAGTGTGAGGGACGCCACGAGTACCCTCCAGGATAACCAGACCAAACCGGTCCTTCAGCCTCTCCTTCCAGTCCGCCAGTGTAGGGGCTGAAACAAGTGCATCGCCCCGAAGAGGGAAACCAGTTAAGAACGACATGTTCTGTAGAGTGACCATCATCTCACCCCACTGAAAGTGAAATGTGTGCGTCTCGGGCCTCCTACTGTCCACCAGTGCTACGAGCAGGTTGCCATCGATGGTGAATTGGCGTCTGATGGAGGCCAGCCTCACAAAGGACGATAAGCCCATAGTCCATAGGATTGGGACGTAGTGCTCGTCCAACTCCCAATGATCCTTCCCTCCCCGCAGCTTGAAGGGCGGAGGGCCAGCCGCATCACCCGTCATCCATGAGCGGCACCGGTGATTCTCATCGTAGAACTGTTCGAGAAATTCCGGTAAAGTCATACCTTTAAACAAATAGGATAGATCTAATATTAGTGCGAAGATTGATATTGGCAATAAAATACTATAAATTAAAATTTATGATGAAATAAATAGTATAAAATAATGTATATTTAGTACTAAAATGAACACTACAAGTGCATACTGGTCCAAATGAATAGTGCATATGAACACATGCTCATAATTTGATCAAGAAAAACTACTGGGCCAATTAGCTTCTGCACTTGATGCTACTAGTCGTAATTGTTTGTCAGTATATTTTGTTTTACTATATATCTGGTCTTTTACTTTTCTCTATCTTAGTTGTCTTTTGATCAAAAGCAAGCAAATTAAATACTTAAATTAATGAGTAACAGTGCAGCTTAAGATGTGATATATACATATATAAGCTTCTGTCATATCGTACCCTCCACTAGCTTTATGGACTAAATAATATGGTATGTTATCATAAAAGAGTAGTTACATTTTTAATGTCTAATGCAGTCAACATAAAAGCATATAAATATATATATATATATATATATATATATATATATATATATATATATAATTAAACAGCATATACTTGCTAATAGAAATTTAATTAATATAAAAATTAATTAATAAATAAATAATTATGACCAAATTAATTAGATCTAATTAGCTACAACTAATTATGTATATATTTAACAAATACAATTCATACGATAAAAAAATTACTTGTTAATATGACTGCTAATAATGGTACTAAACAATATTTAATCGGCTGTGAACAAAGTGGACGAAGAGCGCAGGCGAGGAGTGCGAACGAAGAGACTGCGAGGCGAGGAGTGTCAGCGAAGAGATTGCAAAAGTGTGGGTGCACACAACTTGAAATTTATAGTGACAGCGATAGCGAAGCATGCGCTAACGACATAGCGATAATGGCGGGAGTGAACTGCACGTGGGGAGACAGACGTGACACAAGTGACACTTTTAGTGGTCTATTTCCTGCACAAGTCTTCAATTTCCATATGAGCCAAATGTGTACAACCAATGTGTTTGTTCGCATGCCAATTAAACAAAGCAAAGAAAACAAAAATATGGGTTAAACAAAGCAAAAGAAAACAAAATGACCCATGTCCTAAATGGGTATTAATCATCCATTAATTGTATGAATTTTTTAGCAACATTCATAATGGATAAAATTTCCAAAACATTACACAATCAAGTACATAATTGCAAGAGGTTGTAAATAAAATTTTGTAATTTTTTAGCTCATTTCCTATATTTAAAAATTCACACATTAATTGGTAATTGTATGAATTTTTGAGCAACATTCACAATGGATAAAATTATCAAAAATAAATTACACAATTAAGTATGTTGTGTCAAGAGGTTTCATATAAATTTTTGTAATTTTTTTGAGCTTATTTACTATATTTAAAAATTCAAAAAATAATATATAAAAAATAAGGTAGGTAATTGAGCTGGCTAATTAGTTGACTTAATTACCGACATCTGGTGGTAGGGCGGCAAGTAGCCTGCTATCTGGTCATGGAGCGGTAGGTAGCCTGCCATCTGCTGATAGGGTGGCAGGGCCTATGGTAGCAATATGGAGACTAGTAGCATTCTCCTTGTTACTAATAAACATGTGTATTCATAAGCAATAATATTCCTACGGTGAGCAATATGGAGACTAGTAGCATTCTTCTTGTTATCTCGTAGCTTTACTTGGATGTTATTTTCCTACATGAGTAGCATCAATAATATAAATACAACTCGTGTCGAATTTGATCTTGCTTATGAAGAGTAGTTCTTATCTTTTGCTTTAAGCTAAAATTGTGCATTAGATAATCATTTTTTCATATGCTATAAATATATTTGGTCTAAATTGTTCTGTTAAAGCCTTACCCCTGCTGAACAGTTGCTTAATAAAACATATTACTAGTAGCAAATCTTACCTGGAGTAAAATAATTAATCATGCATGGAATAAATTTTGAAAATATTATGCTTGATATTCGAGAGGGATATTATGCCAAACCTTACTTGGAGTTATTAAGCATGTGCTCTTAACATCTTTTATGCCTTAGTTTATTAGTTCGTTATTGTCTAGATGGCAATAGGAAAAGTGTCCTTCTTGAAGGCATAAGGAATCTAGCCAAATGTTAAATCCTAGAAGAATCACCTCGGCTAGAGAATTCTATGAACCCAAAGACTTGAAGTCTATAAATAGCCCCATCTTCCATATTACAAAGTATATGTCCGTTTCACACCAATAAAATTTTACTCTTGCAGTAGTATAATAGCAATTCATTGCTAAAACTCTGACTTAATTCAAAGCAAATGCTTGAAGCAAACACTCTCACTTGGAATTTTATGGTTGGCGTGAAAAGAGAGAGGAATTTGAGGCATATGAGGAATATTGGAACCTCTAAGACACAAGAGTAATGACGAGCATAGTAGCATATCCTAGGTCAAATCTAGAAGCAAATGAGTTTGAATCTATAAACAATATAGTTTGTTTGATAGATAATTGAATCTGCTATTCGTAGTGTTAGCAAATCATTGCAACCCTTGAAGGGTAATTGATTTGTCTCCAGTAATATACTTGTCGCCAACATGTGACCACATACATATGAATTACAACGTAGCATGAAGCTACGTACATATGCCAGAATGATACACATTGGAGTATACCACACTTATCTGATATTACACATGCATAATGGCAAATGCAGTCTACAATGGAAATGCTACTCGAAGCTATAGCCATTTGCCTGAAGCAAACATAACTCTCAAAATACTAGATAACCTATTGGATTCTAATAATCCCAAATGATCTAAATTTGTTATATTTATTTGGCATCATAAATTATAACAGGCATATAAATTACCTCCCAATTGATCACATATATTCCTAGCGAATAATTGTTCCATTTGGATGGTTAAACTAGAAGTATACTCTAGCAAAATATATATTCCATGTAAATTAATCGATGGTCGTATTTTATGTGACAGTGTTATATTTATGCTCTTGAAAGCATCCAGAAGATGTATTTTGTGCTATTAAAATATAATACTCTTGAACAGGTCAAAACATGTTGCATTAACACAAAGTTTAAAGTTTGAGTGATTCAAATTTTAAATCAGAAGTATAAGTAATTGGATCATAATATTGGATAATATATAAGAAGCTAGAATATTTATGTTGTCATAAATTAATAACCTACCAGACGTTTGGAATAAATATCTAGCTTACTCCATTAAGAAAAATACCACTAATCAAGGATTAGTGCATATTGGAAAAACCAATTATTTTTCATATAATATCACTACCGTAGCACACACCATTTTAGACCATCACCAGTTGTTGGGATAAGATTGGATTTGAAATTACATCTATCATGTGTCCATACTAAGGAGATTTTTGAAGTATGCTATTAAACAAGATCAAATCCCAGCATCAGGGGAGAGAAATGCCCAAAATCTTTTAATGCCATGATATTTTCTGGAAGAAAGATCTTAGTATATGGTTCATGCACTAACTAAACTAAATTTAAGTTTAGCTAATACTCTTGTATGCTAGAAGCGGAGAGACTACTAGATTTCTATGGTATGGAGGAGTTATATAGTATTTACTTGAGGTAAATGTGTCGCTAAGTTTGGAATACTCCGGGTTGAATAGTATATCCATCTTTGCAAAATTGACTTATTGGTCAGTGATCTAAAATCTACAGGGACGCCTATGGATCTAAAGACTAGTGACATAAATCAAAATAATTGTTAAATACTCCTTGAATATTTAAGAAGAGAACTCACTCTGAAGGTGAAATACAACATAAAGTGGATCATCATAAAGATGAAAACCCTAGAAATAAGATGCACACATATTACAATACTGGGGAACACGGAATAACCAATAATCTTTCGTTTGGAAAATGATGAAGATTTCGTTAACATTAAACGACACTCAATTATAAGGATATTTGGAGAAAATTTATCGACAACCAGTTTGTCTCTAAAATTGCTAAAGTTTCCCGTATGGAAACATAAATTCACAACCAAATTCCATGTCCGAGCACTTAAAGTGTTCATATCGGGTAAAAATGAAAGAAGTTATTGGGGCTGAA
This sequence comes from Melocanna baccifera, assembly GCA_036346265.1. NCBI lineage: Eukaryota > Viridiplantae > Streptophyta > Magnoliopsida > Poales > Poaceae > Melocanna > Melocanna baccifera. Next base: position 18,028,127 of record CM070695.1, read on the forward strand.
CTATAATCACGGAGAAAAGTCTTGAAACATGTTAGTTCAAACTTCATGGGTCATTGTGAAAAATGAGGTAGTAAAAAAGATGGTTCAAGGATCTCTGAAGAGATCAATATTCTTCTATTATGAATGAAATAATGTTCCATTACATAATAACTCTAGCAGATGATGTGAATAATATATTCAATTACCGAATTCTGAAAATTCTTAATGGGATCCCTAAATAGACCCAAAGTTCGATCCTTGAAGGACTCGATGTTTTAACAAGAAAGTAAATTGTAACATGTATATAAAACTTATACTTGATAAACTCTTACTCAAAGAAAGAGTGTCTCCTAGAAGAGAGAACATATTCACCAGTTGATCAAAAATACACCAACATTTATGCGATCCTTAGAAATGAATAAGGACACATCCAAGATCCAAAAAATGGAATAAGAAAATTAAAGGCCAGACATGCACCACATAACTACATATGAAGTGAATCTCCTACCAAAAGCTAATAGAGTGGAAATTTCCTTTATTATCATGGAGGTACCATATATATTGGTGTTATGGTAAATTTATTAATCCCATAAGTGCCAAGATTAAGACTAGTTATATTGATTCTTGGTAGTATGACCATGCTTTTAATTTTGTAGAACAGAATTTTGGTCATATGGTACCACTCAGATATAATTGCTAAATATTAAGACCTTGAAATGTTTTGATAAGTTACACCCTGAAGAAATGTAGCATTGCAATTGATTACCCTCATATTCTAATCAGGATAAATATACTGACCTGTATTCATTACTTAAAATGAATTAAAGGCATTAGAACAATAAGGCTTCACCAGAAGTGGTCTTCAGGGGGAATATATGCTAAACTTTTATAGTTATGCATGAGGTGTAGAAAAATCTCGACTTTAGTCTAACCTAGAAGATATTGACTTGATAACCACTATCTTAAAGGTTTATACCACCTATTGGTGTAAGTCCAATCGATGAACATGATAAAGGTCTTGAAGATCATAAAAAAAATTCTAAAGATAGTTTATAAATCTTGAAAATAAATGTTATACTTTTCTTTAAAGTTTTTCCGTGGGGTGTTTCCGTACGTTTGGCCGTGCGCACTGCTTTTCTTTTTTTCGACACGTGAAAGCCTCATCGGTCGACACAGGTTGGTCCGACTCTTCAAGCAATGCCGCTCACATGTTAATTTGCCCAATACCCTCTTTTTTTTTAAAAAAAAAAATACCAAGCTCATCCACGCATGAATATATGCTGGCGTTGTCGTCCACTAGTCCAAATGTCCAAATACCCTCTCATCTTGCACTGACGCACAATGTGTAAGTTCATATTTTTATTTTACTCGCTACGACAGCCTCAAAGCTAGGTTACAACTTTATCTTACTTACTGTGTTGTCGATCAACCAAACCCTACTCAAAATTTGGCAACCTACCATTTATCCATCGACCACGCATGCATGCATGTGTACTAATGGCCTGTTTTTTTCAACTTCTCAAAACGGCTTTTGATTTTTGCTACAATACCTAACTTTTAAACGGAGTATTTTTTTTAAGATGAAGTCTATAAGTTAATTATAGTACACGTTAAAAGCTCAACATCTGTATCATCTAAAATCGCAAGCGAGTATCTCTCTCCGTAATCTCTGTCGTAAACAGGTAAAATTTAAAAATTTCAGCCAAAAATCATAAATCACAGCAAAACAAAAAAAAAACAGGCCCTAAATCAACTACCCCGTACACTCGTACTCATGTCAAACCCTTCTTCAAGCAAGATGCGAACGATTTTGCAACTGCTATATCTCGTTTGCTAGCTCTAATCGGCCGGCGTATATATAAGACCATGGCCTGTAGATAGCTAGAATTGCCCACAATAATGCTAATGTATTCTAGAAGGATACCGTTCACAAGTTACATCAATAGATCATGAAGATTTGCTAGTTTGAGAATCATGAATTCACTTGATAAATATACTACTACATAGTCACAAAAACAACTAACAATTAAATAAGTGACATCAGTAGTTACCTTTTCAGATAAAAAAAAAGTCAAAACGTATATCTACAATTCGCAGCTCAATCGCAGCTCAAGACAAGGGCATGGCATCATCATCAATTATTTTGATCAGAGATGTATTAACTACAAAAACTACTTGTTTTTGCAATATATGCAGGAAATTAGGAATACATGCATATGCATTCAAACATTTGACTTGATCTTGTAGGTGCCGAGCCGGACTAAAGAATTGATGAAAATTGTTGCACTTTTGATACACTTGGTCTTAACAGATTAGTCTTGGTGTATCTAGCTAGCTAGCTAACCACTGTATAGGCAGTAGGCACATGCATGCAAGCTTGTGAGTTGTGACAATGGGTCATGCATTGACCTGACCAAGCACAAACAAGTTATATGAAGATGCGATACCTGTACACCTATACAACTTGATGTAACTCAATGATGATTTCTCCATCACCAGTGATTTATCTGACTTGCAAAATTCAACACAGAAATATATGCTGTGTCAATTATTTGTAGGTCGCTAGCTCATCAGCAGCGGGAGGGAGCAGGCGGTAGGAATCATTAAAGTTGCACAGCAAATACTAGTCAAAATTTCCCAACCATTAAAGAATTATTGCTTATCATGTGACCATCAGTGACCTTGACAGTTACTGGTGTCCTTATTCTTGTTTATTTTCTCCCTCCCTTGTTGATTTATTCCTTTATATATGCTGCTACAGTCACCAATGAAAAAAAAGAGGCAACAAAATTAAAGAAAAGAAGAAGAACAATAAACTAGCATTATAAGAAGTGACCTATTTTTCTTCACTAGAGACAAGGCATGATGCAAGTGAGAGGGACCAGCAGCCGCCTCAACCAATCATACAAAGCCATCTTTGCCATGTTTCCCCACACTGACAGGCACACCAGCAATTCTATAGCTACCCAATGGTTGTACAAAAAAACCTACCCCTGACAAGGATGAACCAATCAAACAGGCCCATGCGGATAGGGGAGCTTCGTTGGACTATCAAGGGGTTGTTCCTTTTGGATTTGACTTATAACTTTTAGCTGTAATTTATAACCTTTGTGTTGTTTGTAAAAGAGCATACGGAGTAACAGAAATTCGTATACAGTTTTGGCCGATATAAATAAGTCACTACAGTATGTATTACAATCAACATATAGACTCTACCTTAAAAGACACTCCGTTTGAAAACCAATTACTATAGAAAAATCAAAAAGTAGCTTTTAAAAGCAGAGAAGAAAAGGCACATAGATTTGTTTATTCCGAGGGAAAAGATGTGTAGTAACAAATAATGTTATCATGATCTTGGCATTTAATTTAGATAGCACTCATTTGGGATTATAAGCCTAGCCTTCTGGCTTTTTTTCATTGTAGCGGCTGAAAATATATTACAACTATTGTTAGCTTTATCAGTGTGATTAAATTTAAAAAAATAAAAAAGTTATATCATCACAGACAATGCAAAAAATACAGAAAAAAAGAAAAGACAAAAAAGTTTGAAAAAGCAAAAAAAAAAGATAAAATTAACAAGTCAGAAATAAAAGCTCGCAGGACCTTAGTCGACGTGGGCCACGTTGGCTTCTTTATTGCTTATCCCATCCTTGTTACCACGTAGGATTTTGTAGACCATTATGTAGGAATAGCATTACTGCACACCACACACATCAAATTAAACGATCAAAATAATAATAACAATAACCAAAAAAAATTGGAGAGAAGCTTCTAATAGTAACCACTGATCATGAACTTGATAAAGATGGTACAATCCTGTACAAAAATGCCTCTTGTGATCATCTTTTGCCCCCTTCGGTACGTGGTGAAGTGTTCGACTTAGTTTCCACAGATGGAATCCGTACTTGAAATTTATTACATGTAGTCGCTCACATCCAGGAGCTCGGACAGGTGCATGTTGAACAGACCGGCGGCGTCGGCCGTGGTCACGTCATTGGTCGCGTTCGCATCGTACGTCGTCGCGGTCGTTGAAGCCAAGTTCACCCGCCCCGCCGGGCTCGACGACGGGGTGGACACGCCGGAGCCGACGTTACTGCAGTTGTTGTTGTTGCTACTTGAGACCGTACTGCTCCACTGCAGGTTGGACGCGTCGGACACCATTTGCATGAGCGCCGGCACGTAGTCCAGCTGGTTGTTATAGCTCGGGGGCTGCACGTTGTGGCAGGCCGCCATGTGATCCTGTGGTTGTTGCGGCAGCTGCTGCGCTGGGTTCGCGTGTACGAGGCCTGGCATTTGGCACGGCGTGCTGGGCTGCAGGAACTGGTCGGCCACCGTGGCCTGCGGCGTCGGCGAAGGCGCCACCTGCTGCGCCATAGCGGCCGCCCGCGCCTGCAGCAGCCACGGCAGCAGCAGCTGCTGCTCGGCGCCGCTCGTGGGAGCCGCCGCCTGCTGCGCATGCGGCGACGAGATGGGTGCCGAGGCCGAGAGGAGGGTGGACGCGAGTTGCAGGAGGTCCGGGTAGTTGGCGAGCGGCTCGAGCGCGCGGATCGTGTCAAGGTCGGCCTGCGTGGGGTAGTAGGCGGCGGCGGCGGGCTTGAGAAGGGAGGAGAGGTCGAGGAAGTCGAGGCGCGGCGCGTGGGTGACGGGGTCGATGCCCATGCGGAGCAGGCGCTTGCGGATGTGCGTGTTCCAGTAGTTCTTGATCTCGTTGTCCGTCCGGCCGGGCAGCCGCGCCGCAATCGCTGACCACCTAAGCAAGCAATCATGCACGGAAGATCAAACGCGTCAGAAACCGTACTACACGTCTCCACTTAGCTACTATAGCAGCAATTAACAGGGAGGCCAGGCCATGTTAACTATAGTTCTTACTTGTTGCCTAGGATGCTGTGGAGCTGGATGATGGTCTCCTCCTCCTCGAAGGAGAACCGGCCGCGTTTGATGTCCGGCCGGAGGTAGTTCGTCCACCGCAGCCGGCAGCTCTTCCCGCACCGCGCGAGGCCTGCACGCAGACACAACACACACACACACTAAGTAATCAAGCGTCACCTTGGCTCATGCGCGCGATGTATGACTCGTCATATATCGTGAGGTGCATGCTCACCGGCATTCTCGGGGAGGGTGCGCCAGTTGCGCTGGCCGTGCTTCTTGATGTAGGCGACGAGCTTCTCGTCCTCCTCCGGCGTCCAGGGCCCCTTCTTCAACCCGCTCTTGTCGCAGCACGGCGCGCGCCCCATCGACCGCACAGATGGGAAGGAGCAGCAGAGACAGATGAGCTCGCACGAGCGAACACCTTACTAGCTAGTGTGAAGCGGGCAGAAAGGCTCGGTTTGTCTCGCAGATTGCTCTGCACGTACAGGACAGAGGAGGGAGTGTGTGAAACGAAGTGAGCCGGGGTACAGGACGGGAGACGAAGTGTGTGGTGGCGAGGGGCAAAGGCTTTATAAAGGGGGCGAGGGCGACGGGGGGGCGGGGGAAGTCAACAGGATTCGGTGCCGGCCTTCGCGTATCGCGGCCGCGACGTGGCTGCGAGCAGCTTGCGTCTCGGGCCACAGGGACAGCGGGGCGCGTCTCGTTTTATCCTCTGTGACGGGGGGTAAAGTTTGCGGGAGAACGCGAAAGACCGCCCCAAAAGTAACCAAGCAGCTCCGACGCCACGCGCTGACGTGCCACCCCGGCCCTCCGTTTTAGGCAGAGCCAGCAGCATCATGGAACATGCTACAAATCCACGAGGCCCGATTTAGAAAGCGAGGGTTTCACCGGGTGTTGGTAGAAATTACACGGGAATCCTTGTAAAATTGATGCGTGTTATTTACTGTACGGCTTTTATATTTCAAAGGTGTGTAGGTGATGAGTACATCAAGGCATTCAAAATTTCAATAATTGAATCTAAATTTAAAGGATACCATATCTCTTCTAAAGTCATGTAAAATCCACTATGTTCTTTTCTCTCCTTTAAACCCTAGCCGCCTCTCACCTTAGCTGCTGCCACACCGTCATCGTCTCCGTTGTTGGATCTACCACGTGCGAGCCACCGCCGCTGACTCCCTCCCCTGACGCCATAGCTGCCTCCCTCCCCCGCTCTAGTGAGCTCGTATGTGCAACCCATCTTCCTCCACTCCGACAAACTCCCTCACGCTACCCACCTTTCTCCACTCCAATGAGCTCGCCAGTCACCGCTCTCCTTCCTTGTCTCCGAGGGTTACCACCGTTGGATTCACCGCCATCGTCCTCCTACTCTGAAGAACTCCCCTACGCAACCCACATTCCTCCACTCTAGTTGTAAGAAATTCGAGTGCTTCCAAGAAAATACTTGAGTACTAGCTAATAATTCTCTTATATTTTTGGCAGTTTTTGCTGTTTTAGATCGCTTGATTAACCACCGTGATGCCACCTTTATGGAGTAGATTGTGGCCTGTACCATTTCATTAGAAATGATACACATATGCGTGTCGTTTATATCGACTTTATCAACCGTGTTGACACCCCAATCAGCCTTATGGAGTACCATCTAGGGATGGTTTTTTTTTACTGTGCCTTTGGCTTTTGGTTTATAATTTTTGAATTCTAAATGTTTACAAGAGATAATATATAGAGAAAAATAGTCGTATGTGATTTTAACTGATATAGCTAAACTCGGTATAGTGTCTACTATAACCTATTTGTAGACCCTGACATGAAAAGATGTATCATTTAAAAGCTAGTTATTGTAGCAGAAAGTGATATAGCAGAATCATAGCCAAAAAAGAACCTAACCCTAGACTGTCTGCTTGTTTAATTACCACGTTAAACTAGAAAACGACGAAATGATCGATACAGGGTGAAAATAATTGCTTTTTTGAATCCAGTAATTACCTTTTAGTTGATTAGATTAACGCTGGGATAGAATTCTTCGGTGGGCAAAGAATCAACGAGTACTTACGGCCGGCCTTTGCACCTCCCACTTGCACCTCCCACCCTTTTGCTCTCCCTGGCTGGCGTTGACGGCCTGTTGGCGCACGGCTGACGGCACCACACGCATGCAGCGCTAGCCGGGGCCGGGGCGATCCCTCACGGTTCGCGAATCGCGCTCGCGGGTCAGGTCACGACGCCCGCGAAGATCTGCGTGCGCGCTGCGGCTGCGCCCATGGCAGAACTAGGCTGCGCGCGGCAGAGACCTGCTCCCCTTTTAATCCCTGCAGCTGCCGGCAGGCCCGCGGCCACCGTCCCCGTGGCGCACGTCGGCCACCATCGCTGCCACCGCACACAAGGGCACGTGGGCGCGCGATCTGCAAATTAAGGAGGTGCATGCATGCGCGCGCGCGCCCGCCCGTTTCAGAAACGCTATCGCGCGCTCGGGCTCGACCGTGTGACATGGGGCGTGTCTACGTCGATATCTATCTGCGTATCCTGTAGATTTGGACGTGACGATTTAATATTTAACGTTTTGCTTGTTTCCACCCCCAAACTTTTGGAGGGATGGATCGTGGACGGTAATTTACCTGTCGCGTGGCGACTGCTGACCGTGTAGTCGACAAGTGTGCATGTGTGTACAGGTGTACCACCTGCTGATGTGGTGTGCACAAAAGGCTTGATGGCTATCCGAACGACTCGTGTTCATAACTATATATATTTTTTTTGGAGGAATAACGACGCTTGCTCGTGTCTCTCGACACCCAGCAGGTGAGGTTTCTTCGCTGATTAATTAAAGTGAAAACAAATGTCAAAAGTTTGCCCAAGTAAAGCAGAGGGTATAAATTAAGGGGCTGAAAATGACGTGGAAGGGAAAAGACAACCAAGAGAGGATCTTTTTTTTCTTACTACTTGTAATGCGTATGCAATAATCAAATGGAAGCATACTAATGCATGAACGATCGACTAGCGTGGTAAGTCCAGGCTAGCTTATAGTATCACAGCAGTGCAATACATTTCTTCTAAAAAATTAGTACTGACATCAAGAGCCCAGTTAACTTGGTGAAAGTGAGATTTAACTCCTCCATTAATTTAGCATGAACATTTTAGTGGCATGTACTACCACCAAAACACTTTGTAAGCCCTCTTACTTACATAGTGACGCCGGTCTCCCTAGCCTCCAGTGTCCGTGCCAGCTGACTTTAGACAAGCTAGGTCACAATAATTGCTCGACACAACACACATCCACTTGTATAAGCCGTTAAATGGAAGCACATTTCAATATTTGATCCACGTTTGACCGTCAAATATTTGTTCCAACACGAAGTTAAGATGTTGCTAGACCACTTTTTCTTTAATGTTCAGTTTAAGATTACACAATTGATCCCCATACTTAATAATAAACAATCAGGTCGTCTAAAAAACAAAAGGACAATAATGCAAGTTGGACTAGTAGCAAGTGAAAGTTACGCCCGAAAATTTAAGAAAACATGTTGAAACAACTTGCAAGGAGTTATTCAGGATTTTCAAGTGTCACAAACACGTCTTAAAATTAAAGATAAGAGCATTCAATCATAGTAAAAAAAATACTCTACAAACAAAAAAGTTGCAATAAGAAAAAAGAATAGTGTGCCTTAAGATACAATGGTGTAGCTAAGAAAGAGACCGCGAGACACACATATCCCATCCACTCCATCAAACGTGCAACTAAAACAGTCAAATCATATACTAGAATGCTTGCTTGGAGTTATAGTGGTGTACTAGATTAATTATCTTCGTTGCCCAAGCAGAAACCTGGACCACCATTGCTTAATCTAGTATAGCCTATATCTCCCAAGTAATAAGCATTCATCTTAAACAAGAAGTTTTAAGTCCAAATTAGGCAAAATAAGTATGCAAGTTGCTCCACTAACTGTACGGATTCGCACAGCTAGATTATATTTTGCAATGGCACTTTAGGGGCTTCATCTCCAAATGTGAACGTCATTTTATATATATGTGTGTGTATATATATATGTATGTGTATATATATATATATATATATATATATATATATATATATATATATATATATATATATATATATATATATATATATATGTATGTATATATATGCGTGTGTGTGTATGCACACACACGAGTATACCTAAAGTACTAAAAGAGTATTTCAAATATGTTTAGGTGGTATATTAGAGGTGTGGATAATTACACTCGGGATTAAAAGGTATATACTCTAATATACCACCTAAATAAACTTGAAATACTCATTTATCATTTTAGATATACTCATATAGTAATTATAAAATACTCCAATGTGAACCACACGAAAAAATTACAATGGAATCCATAGTTTTAGCATTTTTGTAAATACCTTCATATATGCAAATAAAAAAATATGTCTAAAAAATATGCATACTATCTAGATGGTCTTAAATACTCATATACTACACGTATATACCTTCCGTTACACGAGATACTCTCTACGTTGTGACATACGATATAATGAGTAATTACATCTGAGAGTAGAAAAAAGATATACATTCACACACACACACACACTATATATATATATATATATATATATATATATATATATATATATATATATATATATATATATATATATATATATATATATATATATATATATATAATGAAAACAACCTTACATCTAATTGAACTGTGCCTCTTTAGACTACAGTGGTGGAACGTCCTTCTCAATGAAAGGAGCATGTTCTTTACAATTAAAACGTTGTCCTATCATCGTTTCAGTACTTTCTTGCATTTACTATATATGCCGACCTTTAAAAAAAATTTGTTAATAATGGGCATATATTACACAGAGACCTAGATCTTTTGCAAATAAATTTATCTATCTTCGCAACTAGATATTTTAGACAAAAAGTCAGACAAAAAATTTTAAATAAGCATTTAATTTACACTAGAAATATATAGAGTTGAGTTGTGATCTGGCCTTGAATAATAAAAAATGACAAAGAAGCTAGGTTAAGGCCTCATTCCACACGTTTTTAGCTTCTAATTTTGGTATTTTTCTATTTATTTTTGTTTTTTTTCCTTTGTATTGTTTGTAATGATATAACAGTTTTATCTTTTTTTTTCATTTTTTTCCTTAATTTTTGTTTAAAAAGTTAACACGTACTACAATGCAATTTCAACTATAAACTAAAAGCTATAGCCAGAAACTTAAGCCATAAACTAGTTGAAACACCACCCAAATGTAAGTAACTATCTCAAAATCTTATTTCACAAGACAAATTTGATGAGTTCAATTGTACGTGCCGATCCCAACAAATTTTGAGGAAAATAACCTGCTGATTAGATTAGCCGACGTAACGACAGCGCCAAATGACTAATGAGAGCACAGGTATGAAACATCAGCAGGCAATGCGTGCCGACGCATCCAACCTGCTAGAAGCAGTAATTAATCGCGATGCGTAATTGCAACCCGGAGAACACATCACTACTTTAAATTTGCCCGCCTAGTCGTACATGCATGGATGGCAAATATTGTTTTGAGGAGAATTAAAAAATGCATATGCCAATTCAGTGATTTATATCATACTCTCCTGTAACTTGCACTGTTTATTAATCCGCTCGTTGTTAAATACGCCAACAGATACACTGATACATACACATGACGTATATAATTAGCCTACCTAGCTAGGTACGTAGCTATACTTATTTTAACACTATACATAAGATAAACTAGCTAGATGATCTGGTAGAGTAGTAAACTTTTAATAGTGCATCCATGTCTCTTCCCATGGAGACACCGGCCACCTTTCATGCACCACTCAAATTAATCTAAACACACTATATATAGTGTAACATTGGTCACCACTCACCAATACACTACGCAACACAAATCTCTAAGAGTTGTTACGAATAATCCGACACACACACACGCTTGATTAGCCTTACGTGTCCATCGCCTCCAATAATCTATGCCCTCTACGTACGCCGCAAGTATATTATGCACTGATGATCCCAGTGCATAGTTAATTCGCTGTCAAGTGATTCGCCAGATCTCCGTAAAAGGTCACCGGTCTCGCCTGCTTCATCCGAACATTGACGTTTAACGTATTCAATTATACAAATCCTGTGTGTTTGTACGTAGGATTAATTATGTTTTTGCTTTGGATTTGTTTAGAGGGAGAAAGTGCCAAGAACGGTTTGAAAATTTGGATGTAGACATGGTGCATGACTCGTGGAGTCAGAGCGCTGCTGTGTCCGCGTTGCGGATCGTCTCTGTCAGCTAGCTAGATATATACTACTATAGAATATGTGTGCAGCCAGCGCTAAAGGCAACTCTGACTTCGCCGTATTGTAACACTTGTAATCGCCTTTTTCAGGGTTAACACTTGTGTGCGAATGGATTAGGATTGATTGCCACGTTGGAATGAAGTCACATGCGATTGCGCTGAGATCAATGGATGTAAAACAGTAACAAGTACACAAGCAATCGATCCGAAAGAGAGAGAAAGCACATTTCAGTCCACGGCCTAAAAACTGTTTACCGAAGTGCATAACAATCCATAGTAATCCACTGATGGCTGAGAGTCACAACCCAACCCATACAACACACAAGCAGAAGAGAAAAAGGACCAGCGAGACACTAAGAGAGAGAAAGCACATTCTACTCTACGTCCAACACAAAGAGGAGACTAAGAAAGACATCTCCATCTCTATCCCCATCCCCACATCATCGCCGCAAAATTAACACCACCGAAGCCGATGGACTGCTGAGCCTCGTCGTGGCTAGATCGGGGAAGGAGGAGAAGGGGCCGGGCCGGGGCCAGGAAGAACTGAGGAGAAGTAGTTGCATGCATTAGGAGGGGGAAGAGCCAGGGAAGAACACAAAACATACCAAATCGAGCTCGACAACATCAACTGAGGTACCCCATATTTATTCCCAACATTGTTGCTATCACCTTACAGGACCACACACACATGCAACTTCAAAAGCACATGCACCGCACTAGAGCCAATAGCATCCACAAATAGAGAATGGAGCAGTGGAAGAGAGGACTAAGGAGAGTAGGGTAATGGCGGTACTAGCTGTGTTCATAATAGGCCACCTATGCGCACTCGACAACCCCTAGTCTACTCCCCGGCGCAATAGAGGTCCCAAGCCCCATCATGGCATGCCCACTTTGAGTACAAATCCACCCCAATAATCAAGAGCAAATCGAAGAAAGAAATCATCAAATCAGAATACAAATCATAGAAAATGAAGGTGAAGAAAGTACATTGAGGAAATGGAGACAGAGAAACTAAGAGGATTAAAGTCCCTGAGACCGAATCTAGAATTATAGTTGTTGGAGCGGATCCGACCAGTGGGGGAGAATCGATGCGATACCCGGGCGGCGGCGCCATGGTAAAGACGGCAATGGGCAAGGCCGACAGTAGCTGGGTGGCTTCGAGGAAGCACGAGACCCGAGTAGAGGGTGAGGATGGCCATGGTCACCGAGGGCCATAGCGCCTGATCTAGTGGCGGGGATGGAGGCACTAGCGGTGGGGTAGGTTGGGTGCCTGGCGGTCAGTCAGCTAGAGGCCGGTAAGAGAGAGGAGACCCAAGAGAGGGGAAAATGCATTAATGACGGCAGTGCTCCACTAGGGAGGCCAACGACCAGAAGGTCGGATCCCAGCGGAGGACGTGGCGGGGTAAAGTGAGGGAGTGGGAGAGATATAGAGAGATATATATAGAGAGAGAGCTGAGCGACCGAATGAACATGTAGAGAGATAAAAGGGGAAAGGAGAGAATAGGCTGGCAGTGGGCCAAAATAAATAGGCTGGCCGAGATATAACCGTGTGTGCGTACGTGTGTGTATACATACACACATACAGGAGGGCGTATACATTTACCTATATATCCTCTTGTATGTGTGTGTATGCATGTATGTATACATACATATACATGTATACATACATGATAATATATGTATGTGTATGTGTACATACATACATACGTACATACATACATACATACGTACATACATACATACGTACATACGTACATACATACGTACATACATACATACATACTCCTAGGAGTATCTGGCCAACAACAGGAAACTATCAAATACACTAAATTGATAAAGCCCACATACCCTCACATCTGTAAAATAACAATGAACAACGGGTACAAGATGAAATTCAATCATAAATACCACGACAGGTGTAAGTGACCAACTAATTGCATAGATATACTTCAACGTAGCATATTTTTATATTTTCATAAATTAAGTCATAGCCTATGTATTAATTGTAGGGAACAATCCAAGCCAAAGGAAAGGACTCCACCTGAGCTTGTCTAAACATGAGAAGTACTATTAGATCTCAGGCAAGTATGCCTTTGATCATTCTGATTAAAGTAAATTCACATAAAAATTATTTTGTACTAGATTAATATCATTCTCTGCATAAAATGAATTTTGGAATAAATCGTGTGATTGATGTGAATAATGATGAGTATGGAAGGGTAGGAAATTGATGGTCAACAATCCTACAAATACATAATAGGTGGGTGAAGAGTGCCTTGGAAAGGAAAGATAGTGGTAGGCGTGTGGCTCACTATATACGGATATGATATAAGGATAAGTCAACTCCCACTCGTGTAATGAGCTATATTTATCATATCGACTATGGTCTCGTTGAAGACAGATAGAGATCAATTACCTTATCAAGTTACTATACTGTAACATTCTGATTTTTAGAGTTTATTTGAAACTTTTAAAAAAATTCACCATTTGAATTTTTTTGGATTTAATACAAGCTGAAATTAAATTTTTAATAATTAAAAGGATTTAATTTGACTAAAATAACTATTACCATTTGTTGAAAATATTTTATTTAGGTTTCTTGTCTTCCAAGGATTTTTTTTGAAATTTTATGTGAATCTTTTTTAGATTTATCAGCTATTTTTTAGAGCTCTTTTGATTTTATCTGAATTTTTCAAAATAAAAAAAATCCTAAAATAGTAATGGGCCGACCCTGTTATTGTTCTTTCAGCCCAATTAGTCTCAACCAACCAATCTCCTCCTTGCCAAGTGTCAACCATCCGAGAGCCTCCGCACTGTTCATATGTGCTTTCTGCTGCAACCGTCCAATCCTTGCCATGGCCATGTGTCACCTATTGACACCATCGGTTAGTATTCATTGTCTCCAAGCGGGACTCCACTGCCCATCTTCGCTTCGAACTTTGTGCTGTGCCTAAGCCACTCTCTCGACGTTCGTGCTTAAATAGCCACTGCGCCCTCGTTCTTCGTATCCCCAAGCCGCTCGCCTAGCCACCTATGCTTCGCCGTCGTTGTGCCAAGCTCCGTCATTGCCAGTGTTCAGTCATCGCTGCCATCTTCGTCTCTGTTCTCCGCCGCTCTACTTGTCACCTCCGCCACCATTCTTCATTGACGGTGAGCATCTCTGCCACGACTTCTGCTCCATCCGGTGTGCCGTCGTCCAACCTCCGGTCAACTGCCTCCTCGCCGTCTACCCGCTCTGTCTGGCCTCTCCACCGAACCAGCTCCACAAGCTGCCGCACAGCTTCGCCTTCAGCAGCCAATCCTTGAGCGCCACATGTCGTCGCCATTCGGATCATCCGAACGTCCTCAGCCCTCTAGACCGTTAGATCATATTCGAATCATCCGATCGTCATCACCCTTCAAACCATCCAAACGTCGCTGTGCCGATCTGCCAATCACCATATGCCATGCGTCGTCGCCTCTCCGCCTAGTCCGATCATCCCCAGTTGTATGATCATCTTCGGCTGTTCGAACATCATCATCGTTCGGACAGTCCGATTATCGTCCCTTCTTAGCCGTCCGATCGTGTTACCCCTTCGGCCTGGTCCGAATGTCCTCACCCATCTGGATCGTCCAATCGCCACGTCAACCTTAGTCGAGTCAGCCACTTGCATCAACTGCCACCTTAGCCCTAAGTCCATGTGTCCAGCACGTGTCGTGTTGCGTGGATGCCACATCAGCTAACCGAGCCATTCTAGTGCCATGTCAGCATGGCACATCACTACCACGTCAGCCCTAACCATCGTGTCAGTAAGCCAGTCATCCGAGCACTATTCTGTGAGCTGAGTTCACCGTAAATCAGCCTTTTCATGAGCAAATCCACAGCACAGTAACCTTTTTATTTTTTCAGTATTTTTTTTATATTTAATTTTTCAAGAGTCCATTCTCCTTCATCCTATCTCCGATTAACCCCATTTTTTCTAAATTTATCTAAAATCAAGATCTATCTTTTAATTTTGGTTTGAAGTTTTTAGAGTTTATTTGAATTTTATTTGATCTTATTTTGTGACTCATTCGTTTTCTCTCTCGTTAGATCGCATTTTCGAAGGAGCGGGAGCATCACCAGAAGATAAAAAATTTATAACTGAGCAAGGCCAAGGCAATTTATGTTCTTTGATCATGTTGAACCTAGTTTTTAAATCTATTATTTATTTATTTTATTTTAAATTATCATGCATTGCTATTTTGTTACAAACCTTTGTATATGGTAGTTAGTGTTCAAATTGATTAATCTCTCACTTGATAATTTAAATACCATGATTCCATTATTACCATAAAACAAAATTATTTAGTGATGCAATATTAGTTGTCATATGAGTGGTACGATTAACATGCTTAGTCATGCTTATAGCCTCGTTGGGTTCATCATCACATGTGATCAATTACTTAATTTAACTTAATGAAATATTAAATCATGGATGTAGCCATAGTTATAAAATTTGTGTTCCATAACAGTGGTGTGTCATTGGTGTTAGTTATATAAAATTAGTTTTTATTTAGGCGAGTGATCGGGGGAAGTATGGATTCACTTTGAGGGATATGGAAATCTCGTCTAGGTAATTTAAAGGAATTAACTTAATGTGCCATTGAACTGAGTTTTACTGTGCAAACCATATGTCTAGTATGGGATAGGCATGACTGATTAATTTGTGATGTTTTAATTTTAATCTCACAATTGTGATGAACATGGTTGCTGATTTCTATGACGCGCAAGGGGGTGTGATATGAAATCCTAGCAGGTGGGATTGAGTAGAGGTTGAGTATTGTAAAGGTCTTTTGTGATTTTCTTTAATATGAGGATGATCATATCGTGTGGGTATAGTTGTGTAATCTCTGCAAAGTGTAAAATTATTGAATAGTCGTGTCCCCGGTTATGTACAATGCTCGGTAATTTCACACGAAAGTTGGATGTTTTATAAAATTGGATTGGGATAACTTTAGAAAGTGAATAGTTAATTCACTGGTAGTTTTATTCGTAAATAGTTAGTTCATAAGTGGTTCATTGGGTGGATAGTTAGTTCACTTGTGATTCATTTAATTCCTTTAGATAATTATTTATTATTATTTTTTAAAGATCGCTTTCAATCTATTTACTATATTTACTTTAAATATTACTTTCTGTAAGCCATCCATTGGTAGGCCTTATATATTATATTGCATCTTTGTTACAAACAACTTGTTGAGCATCAATGTATTCACAGCTTTATGCATATTGTTGCTCAGTTGAAGAAGAAGAACCATATTAGCAGAAGGTACCAGAAGGAGGATACTTCAATGACTTTGTGAATTAGGACTTCCCTTCTCAGTCGATTGTCTGTGGGCATGTTGAATGGTTATCATACTTATTTTTGTTTTTTGCTGCTAATTTTTTAAGGCCTTCAGACTAATAAATTGTAAGTTTTGCCATAAGGTCGTACTCTGTTAATTAATAATATTTGAGTCTTTCACTTTATTAATCGTTCATATAGTGATATTTTATCTATATTTACACTGCGTGTATTAGCGTGATCTTGGACTAGTGTGGTATACATAGAGAGTCCGAATTTACATATTCGGGTCTCAACATATACACTACATATGGGTAAGTAGTATATGATTGTGAGGTTAGGTAAGGCTAGAGATGGCAAAACCCATGTGCCTATAAGTAGCACGGTGGAGTGTCATGTGAAGGTGAGACTGGTCGGCACAAAAGCTAGGGATATAGTAACCTGGTGGAGGTATAATATATGGAAATAAGGAAAACGACTCTCTACTCTGATTTAGGCATCGCATATAAGGAAATAAGAATAAATGATTGCAATTAAAGTTAGAGTAGCTATGGGTAAAGTTATACCAACCTGCGTAGGGTTTAAAATGTGATTCACGGCTATCTCTTAGACTAGAGGCTACGGAGCCTATCAGTGGCCTTATATATGAATACGAGTGATTAGTAGATTTATAAACTTTAATCAAAACCATTTTACCACATAAAACTTACTTTTGAAATGATGACAAATGAGATGGGATTATTGAGCTGAAGAATTATTGGCATGGAAATTACATGTTGCTATTAATGCTTGCTGAGTATTTTTGTACCTACTCTTGTTATTAAACCTCTTTGTTTAGAAATAAGTCACTCTAAGGATTTACTTGGTTTTGATGAAGTCTATGTGGAGGACAACTAATATGTTGAGTGGAATGCAATGTACCCGGAGTACGACGCGTATGAGACGGATGCCCTATATGGAAGTTGGGATAGTAGGCGGTGGCTAGTAGCCGTTTACATGAATCCAAATAAATTAGTGTGTTGCTATCTACTAGTTTATATAATTATTAGTGGTACCACTTCTATTTTCAAGTATTATAATAATTGGACAGAATTATGTAAGTCGGTACTACTTCTATTTCCAAGTATTATAATAATTAGACAGAATTGTGTAGCTCCGTAACAAATTGTAGCCCTACGAGGCAATGGTATTGTAACAATATTGTACCATTTTTAACTATTGTTTTGTTGTAATACTCTAATATGGTTTAT
Source organism: Melocanna baccifera (assembly GCA_036346265.1). NCBI lineage: Eukaryota > Viridiplantae > Streptophyta > Magnoliopsida > Poales > Poaceae > Melocanna > Melocanna baccifera. The sequence continues at coordinate 18,045,833 of CM070695.1, forward strand.
TATTTGATAAAAATTTATTATGTTTTGTTAGGTAATAATCACATACCGGTGCTAGTGATGGTACGGATCGTCATATTAGGCATGATTTGGTTTAGTTAACTGTAATAGCCGTAACGATTTCCTACTCTTATTTCTTTTTTGGTATTTGTGACTAGTGTTCATGTGATTTAATTGTACATATGCATGGGGTTCGAGGTACGTACGTACGTTGATGAGGTGTCCAGTTAGCAGCAACAAACTTTGAAACACACAAGCCGTTTCCTGCATGCGCTTTTGTTGCATCATCACACACACGCACACACTCTATAAACAATATTCAGATTTGGAACGGGGGATGAGGCGCCTGTGGTTGTGTCTTGTGTGCCGTTGTGACCTGGATCGCCTCCGCCTATATTTAGCAAGAGTAGATGGCGGGAAAGCATTATAATTTGCTTCTGACCTCATGCATGGCCCATGCACACATGAGAGCATGTACCTGCTCCCTGCATTTGTTTAGGCCTGGAAATGGCAAGGGCATCCTCTACGAGTGTATCTTATGCGGCATTATTGCCATCTGGATGGGGAAGTTGGTGGCGCAGACAGCACACTTGGTTCCATGCCTTGATCATATATCCAGGCTCATCAGAAGCTTCCCGAATTTTGGGACAAGAAATGGAGGAGAAATGTTCAAATGTGTGACTGAAAATGTGCTGAGGAGAGTGCCTTATTAAATAATTCTGAATTATTCAGAACATTTGACGTCTGTTTTCAGCTGTTCATAAGTTGGTTTGGTCGTTCTGAGAATGTTCAAGAATCTTGCGCTCTAGCTCAATGGTGAGAACTACCTTCTTGTTTTTTCGCTCGCGAAAACGTAGGAGATATGCGCTTCATTCAATAAAAAGAAGTAGACACTGTTTACAATCCAGTTATCAGGCATGACTCGGAGGCCATGGAGAGTAATCTGTGCTGAAAATTACAGGGTAAAAAGAATAACTAGGAAGGAAAAAAACGCTGGACCACTAGAAACCGAGAGAAAGACGACTAAACAGCAGGAGAAAACTGCCCAGAGCGAAGCTAGGGGGGAGAGGTCGCTTAGCTTGGATATGGCAAGAGAAGACCAGGTGTAGAATTCCTGCTTAGTGCGTTGGATGGGGTCCTTAGGATCCAGCCTATCTTGGTTGTGCCAAATCCTGTTCCTTTCCTTCCATGTCATCCAAATCAGAAGGATCATGAGGCAGTGGACACTTTTGCACTTGGAGCTGGGCGTCATGACTGAAATAGCCATCCATTGGCGAATTAATATATGTCGCATGTTTCAGTTCTCACTAATTGGCGCCTAAATTAAGATGTTTAGGATGGTTTCCGGTGCTTTAGTGATGGTTTCAGTTGCCTTGCTCGTTTTGTAAAAGACAAAAAATAATTTACTCTGAAAACTGACTTGTCGGAGAACAGTAGCACTAGCATAGACAGTAGTTAATTTAGTACATATATTTCAACATCTGCTACATAATTTATTGGGCGAGAATGGAAGCTCTGCACTGCTCCATACACTTTCACAATGTCTGAATTCCATTCATTGGCCCACTTGTACATCCAACACATCTGATTTCCGTCAACTCATCATAATCGTCGTCCCAATCAATCGAGGGCTCGACCGCTCGAGGCTGTGAGGCGGCGACAGAGCCCACCCTCCATCCCTTTCTCTAGTTGGCGTCCACCCGCCACCGCCTGCCAGCATCTATGCCCGACGACTCGCCGCCTGTCCCTCGACCACCCCCACCATCTGCCACCTCCTCCTCTCCGTGTCCACCGACGTTGGTATCTTGGCCATCGTCTCCCGGCGACTAGATCTAGCCACGAGCCAGCCGAATCCAGGTCACACAGCGACGGAGCCGAGCTGGCAGCCGTGGTAGATGACAGAGTTGGAGGAGGAGGCCCGGTTGTTCCATTTTATTCATTTATATCTGTTGTGGTAATGACATGGAAAATTGCCTGAGCAAGTCTGCGGTTCCTCTACCAAATGCGAGACCGAATATAATTTGATGGTCGAGGAGGTAAAATGTTGGGGTGTGAAGCTATGCAAGGTTGCAGCTATTTGTAATTTGCTGAGATCATTTCAACAAGCTTGTCGTGCAGAGCACCGTTTGTCACGAGAACACCACCCGAAGGGTAGATGATTCTGCGCCCCGTTAGGTCAGCTGCAAGATCCAACTGTTTCCCTCTCCAGTCACTGGTCTGTCAGTTTCAACAGGTTACAAAATCACCATGGTTATAATGGTGAATTGATGGAACAAATGAATATTTCGTGGAGTCTTGTCTTGGCTAGTGAGGTATATACCTGACCTCCAGCTTCCTGCACACAAATTACTCCAACAGCATGATCCCAAGCCTATGTAAACAGCAGGAAAACAGACAGGTGCCTAGACCAAGTACCACAGCCTATATGAGACACCATAATGTTTTGGTCGGTAGTTGGTTACGGTCCGAAGATCGGGGATAGGACACTCGCCCTCATTTAACCATCGGTAGGGTTCTTCCCTGACATGGTAGAGAGGTCCTCAGGCTTATTTGGAGAACTTTTGTTTAGTCATTACTTGATTATAAACGATGCAGCTTCTCTCTTTATATAGATGAGGTTAGCCGTTAACAATATTAAAACTAACACAATATAATATAACTAATCAACTAAAAATAATATCATATATATACTATCTAAATATAAAAATATGTATATATATCTATTTCTAATATAAAAATATACATATAATTGTTCTTAATATGAAGATATGCATCTAATCATTCCTAATCCAATCACTACAGTGCACGTGGTACTATTCATGTGCTATAGTACACATGGTACTGTTCACATGCTATAGTGCACGCCTCGCCGGATCCTAGGCCATAACAATAAGGATGCCATGGCTAGGACAGCCAGCAGGACTCTCGGCTTTCTTGTAGTGCTATCAGACTTGAACCGGACATCGACCCAGCCGAGGTCTCGAGTCACTGACCTGGTGGTCGAACCGTTAGGTCACCGGTCAGACCGCATATTTTTAAATTAAATTTTTATAAATATATACATCTCAAAAATAGAAAAATCAACAACACAATAATAGCAATAGAAATTAAAGAAAGTGAATGACAGATAACAAATAGCTAGTGATGCTCATAGAAACAACCATGAGGTCCATGACCATTAAGCAATAAAGTCATGTATAAGTCAACAAGATAAAATCAAGTAAAAACATGGCGAAATCACAACAGCCTAAAATCTCATATACATTGTTCTAGTTACAAAATTTATAGGCAAATAACAACTAAAATCCTAGTAGCCCTCAAAAGACAAGTATCTCCGTTTTCTTTTGAAAAGTTCTTTAATTTGAGGGTAATTTTGTCTTTTGGCCTCACGGACAAAATCCGTCCGGGTCAATGCAAACCAGTCAGGTAAACCAGATAAATGAAAAACCGGCCGAATAGACTGGGTTTTTCTGGGTCAATTGCATCTCCGATCCTATGAGTGTGGCTGGCCTGGTGTAGCTTCTGGGTCCAGGTTTTTCTGGTTCAACCGTCGGATTGATCCGGGTATGATATCTATGCTTTCTTGTTGGCTATGGTATGGGATGTCCAATTTGGAAATACCATCACTCCTGCTACCTTTCCATTCACCACATGTGCCAAACCCACCTTAAGAAAAAGGAAAAAGGTTCATATCAGAAGAAAAAGAGTAAGAAAACAAAAAGATCAAGATCTAATGCTCAGAAATTACTAAAGAAGCCCGACTTGGCAAATTCATATTTAACAGCGACCACATAAGAACAAACAAACTTGGTATTCACACGTGCAAATTTGTCAAACTTGGTATGACCAAAGATGACAGGTCAAATTTGGTATGACCAAAGATGACAGGGCCAAAAGAAAATGTGCCTAATAAAAAACTGCACATCCATTCTTAACCTCAGTTAATTAGTGATGATATTACAATGTTGTATATGTTTTGTTTCAATGAGGGGCTATCTAGAAACCCTCAAGCCACAAACCACAACGTATGGCTTTTGATGCATGCATCTGGATCACTTATGCTACAGGTAGTAACTGACGGAAGTCCCGAGGCGAGGTACACATATAATATAGCGTCCAATACAGATAATCCCCCCAAAAGTGAACATGGATGACATATATGTGGGTACCAAGATATTCAGAATTCCATGCTTGTTCAATGAGAACATTTTTTGTGCATGCGGAAACATGATGCATATAACAAAGGTGTGTGTTTGTGCAATTTTGTACATCCTTTAACAATGGCTGAATTAAACATTTCATTGGCCATGTGATCAACGATATCCAATAATGAGCCTTACAATGAAATTATAGAGTCATACCACATACACAGCGTCATCTCCTTTCAAGAAACCCTTAGTGCCATCAATTGGATCAAATACCTTCAATTCCACAGCATCATCTTTACTCAGTGGAACCAACTTTTGCAGATCTGGACGTATGATTAATGAAACTTGGCAGCTTACCCAGTTAGTAGCAGGATTTGAATCAAAGGAAACAGCAGCCTTGCCTCCTCTATCAATAGCTCTCAACACATCATCATGAGTTAAAGGTGAACCGTTGTTATTCACTTTGTCTGCGACAACACTTGAAATTGACTCAACAAGTACATTACTACTGTTATCTTCAGTACTAGACGACCTTAGAAATGCTGTCCTCTTCTGCCACCAGAGGTATTGATGGAACCAATTGCTGTAGCTCTTCCCATAGCACCGGGGTAAAGGATGGCATCAGACAAAAGTGCAAAATGCATATGATAAGCTGAACTGAGGAATTGTGCTATGAATTACCCAGGCTAATAAGGGTCTGCACTCCAAATCTGCAATCGTTACAGGAGTTTGGTCATTCTTTTCAAGAATCCTCCTGTCACCTGAAAGCAGTGATCTCTTCACCTGTCACGGCACACAATGCAACCGGCAAAATGCAGCTCAGGACGTCTAATAAATTTTTAGAGAGATGTCAGGTAAACATTTAAATTTATTACATCATAACTGAATTATAAGTTGATAAGGCAAACATTTAAATTTATTACATCATAACTGAATTATAAGTTGATAACTCACAAAGTTTACACTTGGATTTGTTAAGTATATCAAGGCCCATATTATATAGGCCAATGTGGTTATCTATATATTGGCATCTCCACTATTGGAGTAGACTGACTTCTTAAATCCCATTGTAAGTCACATGGTATCAGAGCTCAAGGATTAGGGTTAGGTTAGGATTTGTCTACCTCCACCCACAATCCAAATCCAGCCGTCCCTTCCCATCGTTACGTGCATTGTGCGTCACACACCTCGTGTGTTCCGCCTGTTGCGGATCGGCGGCGCCGTACCCGCCGTCCCTGCTCTGCAGCCGCGAATCGGTGGCTGATCCGGTCCGGTGAGCCGCCGCCGCCTTCGAGGACGCCCAGATCCGGGCCACCGTCGCCTCGATCCGGCAGGCCGCATCAGCGCCGCCGCCTTCGCCTCAATCCGGCGGGCCGCATCAGCATCAGCGCCGCCGCCTTCAGGCTCATCGGGTCGCGCCGTCTTCAGGGTTGCCAGCCTCGTCAGATCCGCCTCGCCCGCCGCCCCGCCTCGTCGCCGCCGCCTTTGGCCCGTCGCCAGTGGTCGATCCAGGCCGCCGTCGCCTGGGGAGCCGCCTCCTGCAGCGGCCGGTCGCGCGGTCGCGGGCACCGTCGTCGCCTGGGGAGTCGCCTCCTCCTGGGGAGCCACCTCCTGCAGCGGCCCGTCGCGCGGTCGCGGGAGTCGCCTCCTCCTGGGGAGCCACCTCACCGCGCCAGCTCTCCACCACTTGGGCCAATGTTGAAGTTGGGCCGAGTGGTGAGCCTCTGCTGAAGTGAAGCCAAGTGGTGATTTTATGGTTGGCTGTCGTGAAGTTGGATGCTGCAGTTATGAAGTTTGAGCATATTCATCACCGAGCTTTATTCAGATAGCATATTCATCACCAGGCTTATATATCTGCACATCAACATCCACTGTGGTAACTGCTATTTTGTTCTCTATTCTACTGTTGGTCAACATGTCTCAGATAAATGCAATAGTTATCAATCTCACCCTAGATGGTCAGAATTATCCAGAGTGGGCTTTCTGTGTAGAAACTGCATTAAGAGGCTATGGATTACTCTTTCACTTAACTGAAACTCCACCTGTGCTTAAGGATGATGGTAGTAATGCTGCTGCAGTAAAATAATGGCATATTAATGATAGGAAAGTGATGGCTGCCATGGTCAATAGTACTAATCAATCTATGATTATGAGTCTTTCTAAGTTCAAAACAGCTAAGAGCATTTGGAACAACTTGAAGGAGCGCTATGTTCAGGATAGTGGTGCACTTTTGCATAATCTCATGCAACAAACTCATGTGATTGAGCAGAATGATATGTCCATTGATGAGTACTACTCTGTTTTTGATCGTTTGATGAGATCATTGACTTCCATGATACCTGAGTGTACAGCTGCCTCCTGTCCAGCACATAAGTTTATTGAGAAGTTTTTTACTTACAGATTTTTCATGGGAGTCCGGGCTGAGTATGATTCCATTCGTACATGATTGCTTCACAATTCTTCTGCTCTCACCATGGCACAGGCATTATCTGATTTACTTGCAGAAGAAACACGTCTTAAGTCTATGTCTTCTTCTGCATTTGTGCCTCATAGTGTGTTGGCAGCTTCTCAGAGGACTAGTGTACCAAAAAGTTTCTCTTCAGAGCACGGTAAGCATTGTGGCAAGACTGACCATCTTCCAGAAAATTATTTTTCTCATCATCCAGAGAAGTTGGCTGACTATCGTGCACATCGTGCTGCTCGTGTTACTCGTGGCCGTGGTACTGGTTCTACTCCTAGAGGTTTAGTGTCTGTTGCTGCTGCTTCGCCTGTTAATGCTCTTTCGTCGTCTTGGGTGCTTGATTCCGGGTCTTCTTTTCATGTGACATCTGATCAGTCCCAGTTAGTCGCTTGCAAGCCGGTCACTGATGGAGCTTCCGTTCAGACAGCTGATGGTACATCTTGTCATATCACTCACCAGGGTTCACTTTGCAATCCTCATTTTTCTGTACCCGATGTTTCTTTTGTACCTCAATTGTCCATGAATCTTGTTTCGGTTGGTCAAGTTACCGACCAAAATTACTTTGTTGGATTTGATGACCCAACTTGTTTTATTCAGGACCGTCGAAGCGGGAAAGTGATTGGGACTGGCCATCGCCGTAAAGGTGCTCCTAACCTCTACATACTAGACACATTGCGTCTTCCTTCTTCCATTGAGTCTCCAGCTCGTGTGTCATCCGCTGCTTCGTCTTCCGCCTCTTCCTTCGCCCAGTGGCATCATCATCTTGGTTATCTTTGTGGGTCCCGGTTGTCCACATTAATTAATAAAGGTTGTTTAGGTCATACACCTATTGAGTCTAGTTTTTATTGTAAGGGTTGCAAACTTGAAAAACAGATACAACTACCATATTCATCTAGTGTTTCTCATTCCGCTAGACCTTTTGATCTTATTCATTCAGATGTATGGGGTCCTACACCTTTTGCTACAAAGGGTGGTCACAAGTATTATGTCATTTTTATTGATGAGCATTCTCGATATACATGGATTTATTTCGTGAAACATCACTCTCAATTGTGTTCCATTTACCAGTCTTTTGTTCGTATGGTTCACACACAGTTTTCTACTCCTATTAGAGTTTTTCGCTCTGACTCTGGTGGTGAGTATTTGTCTGATGCTTTCCGCCAGTTTTTGTCCTCTGAGGGCACTCTTTCTCAGCTCTCTTGTCCTGACGCTCATGCTCAGAATGTTGTTGTTGAACGCAAACATCGCCATCTTATAGAGACTGCTCGCACACTTTTGATTTCATCTTTTGTTCCTTCTCATTTTTGGGGTGAAGCTGTTTCTACTGCTGTCTATCTCATCAATAGACAGCCCTCTTCCAAACTGTCTGGAAAATATCCTGGTGAAGTTCTTTTTGATACTTCTCCCTGCTATGATCATCTCCGAGTTTTTGGACGTACTTGCTATGTTTTGCTTGTACCTCGTGAGCGAACTAAGTTGACTGCATAATCTGTTGTCTGTTGAGTGTGTTTTTCTGAGGTATAGTCCTGAGCGTAAAGGTTATCGGTGTTATGACCCTTCTTCTCGTCGCATACGTATCTCTCGTGATGTGACCTTTGTTGAGAATCGTCCTTTCTTTTATAACACCTCTACTCAGCCCTCATATTCTCCCACAGAACCCACATCGTTCATGTGTCTTCCTCCTATTTCACCCAATACTGATGTCACTACACTTTCTCCATATATTACGCCCATTCCTTCTCCTTCTATTTCCATCACGCCACCTTCACAGGAGACTACACCTTCCCCTGCACCACCTCCATTTCATTCTAAACCACCTATCACACGTGTTTTCTATTGTCGTCCCACAAACCCCACAGCGCCTCCATCTAGTTCTACCACCACGGCCAGTCCTGATACGACCGCTGTTGATGCTTCTAATAATATTGATGAGTCTCATACTGTTCCTGATGAGTTACAGGTTGGACCAAGATATAATCTACGAGATCATATTACTATTGGTCCGGCTGACAAGTATGATTTTTTACGTGTGAATGCCGTTGTTGATGAGCCATCCACTTACCAGGAAGCTTCCAATATTCCAGAATGGCAGCTTGCTATGTCTGAGGAGCTTGCTGCCCTTGATCGTACAGGCACTTGGGATCTTGTTCCATTACCGTTACATGCAGTACTGATTACATCTAAATGGGTATTCAAAATTAAGACCAAGTCTGATGGTTCTATTGAGAGATATAAAGCTTGTCTTGTTGCTAGAGGCTTTCAGCAAACTCAGAATCGAGATTATGATGAGACATTTGAACCAGTTGCTCATATGACTACTGTTCGTACTCTCATTGCAGTGGCTGCTACTTCTTCTTGGACTATCTCTCAAATGGATGTTAGGAATACTTTTCTTCATGGTGATTTGCATGAAGAAGTTTATATGCAACCACCCCTAGGTGTTGATGCTCCTCCTGGTCATGTTTGTCGCCTTCGTCGTGCTCTATATGGTCTTAAACAGGCTCCTTGTGCTTGGTTTGAGCGTTTCGTATCTGTGATACGGGCTGCTGGGTTTTCACCTAGTGATCATGACCCTGCTCTATTTATTCATCTCTCTCCACGTGGACGTACTTTGCTTCTTCTATATGTTGATGATATGTTGTTTACGGGAGATGATGTGGAACACATTTCTCATGTGAAGAAGCAATTTGGTGAGCAATTTCAGATGTCTGATTTGGGTCCTCTCAGTTATTTCTTAGGAATTGAGGTGTTGCATTCTGCAAAGGGCTACTATCTCTCTCAGTACAAATACATACAAGACCTTATTGCTCGTTCTGGCATTACAGATAGTCGTACGGCTGTGACACCTGTGGATCTTCATTTACAACTTCGTCCTACTGATGGTACACCTCTTGAGGATCCCTCTCGATATCGGCATATTATGGGTAGTCTTGTTTATCTCACTGTTACTAGACCTGATATTGCTCATACGGTTCATATTCTAAGTCAGTTTGTGAGTGCTCCTACTTTCATTCATTTTGGACATTTGCTTCGTGTACTCCGGTACTTAAGGGGGACATCTTCTCAGTGTTTGTTCTATGCTCGTGAAAGTCCGCTTCAGCTTCATGCTTACTCGGACTCAACTTGGACGAGTGATCCAACAGATCGTCGTTCTATCACAGGTTATTGCATTCTTCTTGGTTCTTCTCCTCTTGCATGGAAGTCTAAGAAGCGGTAGTGTATCTCGTTCTAATCTCGAGGCGAACTTGAGCACTTGCCACTACCACTTCAGAGATTGTATGGCTTCGATGGTTGTTAGTAGATTTTGGTATTTCTTGTGATGCCCCTACACCTCTTCTATGTGACAATACTGGAGCTATACAGATTGCCAATGATCCTGTGAAGCATGAACTTACAAAGTATATTGGCGTTGATGCCTTCTTTACTCGGTCTCATTGTCAGCAGAAAACAATTGCTCTTCAGTATGTGCCCTCAGAACTGCAAGTGACAGATTTTTTCACTAAAGCACAAACTCGAGAGCAACATCGGCTTCACTTGCTCAAACTCAATACTTCAGAACCTCCACTTCCACCTTGAGTTTGAAGGGGGGTGTTAAGTATATCAAGGCCCATATTATATAGGCCCATGTGATTATCTATATATTGGCATCTCTACTCTTGGAGTAGACTGACTTCTCAAATCCCATTGTAAGTCACATGATTAAGTACATTGTTGCCGCTAAAGCCTATGGGGTTTAGTTGTATTGTACTTATGCCCTCTTCAGTACTCTCTCCAAACCTGACTACACCAAAATTGGTTTTTGCCAATTTGAACATAAAGGGAGACCTGACTCACAAGAATAATTCACTAATGAGTATATTAAATTCATTGCACCTTTATTTTATGTTTCTTTTCTAAAGTAACCCCATAATTTAATTCTTGTTCTGGACATGGTTTGGATTTCCTGTCCCAAGCATACATGTCATATTTTACAATGAACTTTGACCTATTATGACTGACAGGATATAGAATACGAAAATGCTCTAGGTACGAATATTATTTTCAAATTTTTTGATAAACCCACATAACACTAAGCAGACTATCATCGTTTTACTCTCTTTTGGTTAAAGTTGACTAAATTAATGACTATATGACAAAGGTGCGATGGGGATCACACACTCACATGGAAAACACAAACCACAGGTGTCTTTTAAACAAGAGTAAACTTTTTGGATGGCTTTACCAAAGCTACTGAGTACATGAAAATTAATGCAATTGGGTTTTAATTAACTGCAGATTCTGAGAGTTTAACGAGGGGCGGAGGGAGGGGGTGCTGGAAGGGCCAAGCCACCCTCATGGTTAGATAAATTTGCATTATATCCTTTATATTTTAAGAATTTTTGTTGTCATCAGTGCTATTTGACTCCTCATCAAATATAATTACATTATATAAGTTGTGTTATGAATATTGTGTGTATTGATATAAGACCTAACGGGCCATATATATAGGAGAGTACAAAGGGGATATGTCATATAGAGATAAGGCATATATGTAATAGAATACAAACTCTATATCCTAATACAACTTTATCTTCTTAACACCCTCCCTCAAATGCAAAGCGTATGCAATAGCATTGCATTTAAAAAGAGTTGTTATTAAAATAGTAAAACAAAATATGAAGTCCGAGTCTTGATGATGTCGTCGTAACTCGGGGCGGCGGCTACAATGGGGGCGAGATCGGAAAGGAGATGACGCCGCACACGAAGGGCAGCGGAGTGGAGGACCCGCACACAGAGGGCAACGAAGTGGAGACGACACTGGCTTGAGTGGCGGCGGCGACGGCGGATCGGGAGATTGGAAAGGAGACGATGCCGCACACGGAGGGCAACGAAGTGAAGGACGCCGCACACAGAGGGTAGCGACTCTCTCTTTCTCTCTTTTTACTATTTAACTATCTCAGATCTAGATCTGATCTGAAATTTGAAGGAGCAGCCCCTTTTCTCCCATTTAAAACACCAGTGCCACAGAAGATCCACGACCGCGAGATCCAGTCCATCCGAGTGCCCATCCGAGTGGTACTTCTAGAAGTTCCTGGAGGAGGGCGTGCTCGACAGCCCTAGCCCCAACCCTGACCCGAGGGCCGACGCGAGCGGGAGGATGGGCGGAGGGGAGGCGGCGGAGGTTAAGCAGCCGCCACCGGCGACAAGCGCGGTGGTGGGTCCGCCTGGCCATTGGAGGTAGAGGCGGGAGGTAGTGGGCGGCGGCACAAACTGGAAGGAGACATCTTGGACCGAGCAAGAGAAGAAGAGAGGAGAGAAGCCAAGCCGCCATGGCGACGATGTGGCCTGCACCTGGCGCGGGAGGAGGCGCCGCAGATGGAGGCCGAGGTGAGCGGGAACTTCGACAGCATCACCCCGCAGCGCCTGACCAAGTCGTCACGCAGCGACTCGTCGGACGCTGGCGCGGGTGAGGCGGAGCTGGTCGCCGCCGGAGACGACTTGCCGGAGCTCCGCAAGCTCCGCGACCTCGAGGCCAAGCCCCAGAAGTTGGTGTTGGACGGAGGAGCTATGGCGCGACGGCATCAGGGAGGAGATGGCGGAGCACGAGCGTAGGCGGGAGGTGGAGGTGCGGCTGCTGGAGCTGCGCGACGCGCTCGACCCGAAGCGAAGATGGCGGCGGCGGAGCGCCAGAGCGCAAACGGCGCGGGTCGTGGGCGGACGGATCTAGGCTAAGCAAGGCCGAGATCTGGCACACCTGCGGGCAGGGCATCAGCTCCGCGAAGAATCTCCTGGCCAGACGCCTTCTCTGATTCCGAGGATGGAGCGGCAGTGCACCAAGGGACCTCCCGACCGGATGCCTTCTCCAAGTCCAAGCATGGGGCGTCGGCGCACCAGAGGATATCCCGGTTGGACGCCTTCTCCAACTCCAAGGATGGGGCGGCGACGGACGACTGCTTCGTCCCCGGGACGTGGGGAGAGGAGCACCCGCACGGCTTGATCTGGCGCAAGTAGGAGGTGGCCGCCCCCGAGAGCGGAGATCGATCCTCCCGGAGGCAGCAGCAGCGGAAGTAGATCTAGATCGAGGTTAGGGTTTTAATCTAAACTATGATACCATGTTATGAATATTGTGTGTATTGATATGAGATCCAAAGAGCCATATATATAGGAGAGTACAAAGAGGATATGCCATATAGAGATAACACATATATGAAATAGAATACAAACTCTATATCCTAATACAACTCTATCTCCTTAACAGGTTGTTTGGCCCTTTTATTTCTAAATCCTTCCTCCACCCCTAAGTTTAACATACTACTTCAAGATATTGGTCGCTCACTCTGAAATATAATGTTTTCGTGTGGTAAGCTTTACCCCCCAGAGAGCAACCTTTACGCAAAACAAGTTTTATTCTTTATAAAAGGTTCTCCATGTTGGCATTGCGGTGGATTGACACACTGGTGCTCCACAGAGCTCAACTCCTTCTTCAAAAGAATATTCAGCATAGTATTTAAACCAACGAGAAAATTTTATGCAAATCAGTTGATCATTTCTAAAATCTATGTCTCAATTGTATTGCCAAGAAGCTAAATTTGGAACGTCTAAAATTCCCCACACAAGACACGGGCTTTACATCAACAGCACCATTTTTACAACGTGATGCCACCGGACGGCAATTATCACACGCGCAAATCTGAAAGGCCTCCAATTTCTTCTAACAAGCAAATCAAGAGGAGAAGGGATGGGGTCAACTCACGTCCACGCAGAGGCGGCAGGCCCGCTCGACGGTGGCGGCGGCCGCGGCGAGTCCGTACGCCTCCGTCGCAGCTGCCGACGCCGACGCCCTGTGCAAGAACGAGGACTAATGAGCCAGTGAGGCGGCGGCGGCTATGAGAACTCGCATGCGCGGAGGGTAGGGACGTAGGGTTAGGGCCTGGACTCTGGAGGCTTGCGAGGTCACATTAAGGGGAGGAGGGGCGAACAGCCGCCGGCGGCGGCCGACGAGGAGGCGGTGCGGCGGAAGCGAGGTGGACGAGCGGCATGTGCGCGCGTGGCGGGAGCAAGCGGAAGCGGCCGAGCCCGAAACTGGAACTGCTCACCTATTTGGCAATGCTGCCACGTTTATTTTTAATTTTAGGTCCCGAACAATTCTTTTTTACAAAAATAATATTTTCTCTTTACTCAAAAAATACGACAGATGAAATAAACTAAGACGCACCATGTGTAGCTCGGTAGCTGGCCAGGCAGGCGAGCTCGGGCGAGGGCAATCCAGCGTAAACAACAAATCACAATATTACCAGTACCATTCTCAAGTTAGTTCCTCAACTACGGATTCATTGCTTTGAAATTGGTGTAGCTCAGTTTTGGGGAGCATTGGTTCATGAGGCCCTGCTCAGAATAGAGATTTTTTCACTGTTGAGTGATTAAAACACTATAACAGTGGATAAAATCACTGTAGCACTTTTGTCACGTAGTGAATTTTTTTTGTTTTTTGGTTTTTTTGCGTTTCGTTTTTTTTCTCGTATTCCTTTGCATTGTCTGCACTAGACTAGCGAGCCGTTTTTATTTTTATATTTTTTTTAAAATTTAATTATGCCTAATATGTCACTCAGCTGCAGTAAAAAATCATCCAGCTACAGTGAAATTTCAGCAAAAGTCAAAAGCTATCGTTATTCCGAACGCCCCCTCAGAGCGCGTTCAGAATAACGATGATTTCTAGCTAAAATTTTATTATAGCTGACTAATTTTTTTACTGTAGATAAGTTAGTTTATTGGGCATAATTAAATCTAAAAAATATAAAAAATAAAAGCGACGTGTTAACCTATCACATACAATACAAAGAAATACAAAAAAAATAAAACACATAAAAACAAAAAAAAAAGAAAGAGACAAAACGCTACAGTACCTATCAATGCTGTCGCTCAACGCGCAGCCGAGTGCAGCGTGGCCTCAGTGCTATATTGAATGGAAGCATAAATTGCTATTTCAGCAAACTTAAAACTATTCACACATGCATATGAAATCATTTAAATTCCCTGATTCAATTTAGTAATTTATGGCTGAAATTATATTATAGTTTGCTAAAATTACACTATAACTGATGGTAGCTTATTTATCGTAATTAATTTTTAAAAAATTTTAAAATAAAAAAATATATTAGCCCATTACAGACAATGCAAACGAATACGAAAGAAAAAAACTGATAAAAAAAGTTCAAAAAAGTCGAAAAATCAGAAAAAGATAAAATTTATAAATAGTGAAAAATAAATCAAAAGTTAAAAACTCAAACCGAAATAAACGATGCCTTACAATTTACTTTGCTATGTCAGATGTCACATTGCCACTTTATTCATTTAGGTAAAGAAAAAGGGAATTGATTGCACTCGTTCGGACGGCTAAAAAAATGGACACTGCTCTAAGTGACCCATTCTTGGATCCTTATCCATCCATCCTTCTCGGTCTTTTCCACCCATAACTCTTTCTCTTTCTCCCTCTTGAGACTCTTGACTGCTTCGACAAAATTGAGCCACCACCGTTGAGCTCTCCGACAAGCTATGGCTCAGTGCCTTTTTGCCATGTGCAACCAAGCGACCTCCTTTATGTACTTTTCCGCATTCTACATGCACGACTGGTCTCTGTCACAGCTGGACGTGGCCTCCATGAGTGCTGAATCGAGCTAAGCTCTCTTGCTGCCAGGCGAGGTGTTCAAGACCTCGATGAGCGTCGCTGAGGCTAGCTGAGATCCATCGCTATTGGGCGTGGTTTGGCTGTCAATACATCATTGCTAGTAAAGAACCTAGCAACGCTACTCTCATATGAGAATCAGTGATAAGTCGGTGGTTGTGATGAGATGGTGGTGTGACCACTTTTTACCTTCTTTTGTGAGTTTATCGATTGTTGCAATAAGTAAATTAAATTGTTGTAACTATTTTTCTGAATGTTACAGTCTTGTGTACCTCAGCTAAAATTATTTTTCAATAAGAAAATTGTTGTTGCAAGCATAGTTACTTTGTTGCAATCGTCTTTTCCTTTTGTTGCAACAAAAATATTTTTTATTGCATCAGTTACGTTAGTTTGTTGTAGCTAGAGAATTTTTATTTTTGTTACAGTTGGTATATGTTGATGTTACACCAAAGTTCTTATGTGTTGAATCATAGTGTTGGGTTGTTTCTTTGCAATATGAAGATGATTTATTGTAGTTGTTACATGCCCTTTGCAAGCTCCCATGGCATCATGAGTCGAGCTCAAGCTCCACCACTAATGTTGGTTGTGGCCTCCGTGAGTTTCGTAGCCGCTGGACGCAACATCTAGTAGTACCGCCGTGACAAGTTGAGCTCTAAGCCTCATATTCCTAACCAATTATCCATGTCTCTTGGTCTAATAGTAGACATTCTCTGCATAACGGAAGAGAAACAGGTGGGGATCATCGTCTATCTAACCGTTATGTAGCATTAAATGGTGAAAAAGAGTGTACAAAGTTAGCATCTGGATTGGACATCCGGACACTAGTCGCTCCGGAGAAGAAAGAGAACAAAATTTCCCACACTTGGGCTCTAGAGAAAAAAGAGAAGAAAATTTCCCACACTTGCTCCAGCACAGAATGCTCTAGTTCCTGATCCTTTGCACCTTGAATATTTTTCCAGTTCACTAAACGTGGTACATACAGATTCAGATGAACGACTCGCCACCAACTGATCTGATTTTCACCACAACATATGAGTGAACACCAAGCCTACCTCAACTTTTCGCCAATAAATACGGATGAACTATATTTCTCAGCTTGTGAGTAACATTGATCCCCGAATAGCTCTTCATATTGTCAACCAAGTGAAGAAAACGATACATTTGAACACAGAAAAGGGAGAAATTACAAAATATTGAGCTCAATAGTAAGAATAATCTGGGAGCCTTTTGTACGGCAGAATACTACACACGGAGAGTAGGTAGCCTTTTTTAATAATCCTTTTTTATTCAAAAATACAAAATTATACCCACATCCGCCGAGCGACACGCAGGCAGTCGCCCAATGGTTGGACCATAGGGATGTAGTCACCTAACAGTTAGACGACAGATTCTGTCCCCAACGGTTGAACGATAGGTTCTATCGCCTAATCGTTCAGCGACCGCACCTCCTATCGTCCAACGGTATGGCGACAGGATGCCCTTTATATCTTGGCTGCCCAGACTCGCTCGTTCTCTGCCAACTCCAAGCACGAGAAGAGGAGAGGAGAGAAAAGAAAGAAGAGAGGAGAGGAGAGAAAAGAAAGAAGAGAGGAGAGGAAAGAAAGAAAAGGAGATAAGAGGAGAGGAGGTTCAGCTAGTTCTGCGAGGGAAGATTCATCCGTAACATACTAATTTTGTTATGTTTTAGTCTATATTTTTTGTAGTAAGTAAACAGTTTGCTTAGTGTAAAGAAGAGTATAACTACCATCCATCGAAAATTATAGTTAGATAAAAGAATAGTATAACTTCAGTAGATGACTGAAAAGAAAAGCTAGAAGACAGGAGAAAGAAAAAAGGGAGAAGAAACGTGCGTATAATTAATTTATTTCATTGCAAATATCTAATTGGGAGGATCCTGTGGCATGATAGAGTACTATGAAAGATTTTGGTAGTCATGTTAAAATGCAAAATATTAGTAGACAATATTTATGATTAATTAGGAATGAGTTTACTATCATAAGTACATTGAAAATTCACACGTGCCGTTAAAACCTACATATTGCCATTTAAATCACTATGTCGCATACTTAAATACTTAATTAATTTTGTCAGTGTCATGTAAATTCTCCAAACCCATTAGAAATTACTTAGAGTAGGTGAGAGCTCAAGCAGAAAGAGAAGAGTGACGTCGGTATGCGTGTGAGTAGATAGGGAGTTGATACGTGTTAGGCAGAGGAAAGAGAGCAGTCTCGGTGCCAAGGAGGGGTTGAGATAGATAAAGAAGGAGAGAGAGTGGGCCAGTAGTAAGCCAAGACTAATGGGTCGGCGACAAAATTAATATATTATATGTGTATAAATATATGCACACATACATGAAAGTATATAGGGGTATATGTAAATATATTCATATAAATACATGTATATAGATGCATGCATAAACAACACCTAGCCAACAACAATAAAATGTCTAATACACTCAATTGATAAGCCCACATATTGTAACATCAATAAAATAATAACAAACGACAGGTATAGTAGAAAATCCAAATTTAGATTCAGTAACTAGCTTTAATCGATGGGAGGTTTGTCACTAAGCTACCCTAGCGTAGCATATTATATGTCCCCGTAAATTAAAACGGAATCTTTTAATTTGATGAAATGAAAGAAAAAATAATGCAACGGTGTTTCCACAGGTAATGGAAGGGTTACACTGAGAAAAAGTTAACCGATATCAAGAGGTATGCACGTTCATGTGGCCTCTGCCTTAGGAAATGAATGACGCCTTAATCATGCTATAGTGTAATTGTTCATGATGGGCGAACGGCCGTAGAAATATAGTATAACAGTACTTTCATAATGTGTGATGTGATTTGACTAGTTGCAATATTGAAAATATTTACAGCCAGACATCAGCCATGCCGATACCCACTAGATTAAAAGTGTGTTATGGTGTTAGCACCGTTTGTGAAGGTCCGTACGATATTGATTTGAGTAGTTTTCCGCATGCCACTCTAGTACACCCAGATAGTGATAATGCTCAAATCGCAGATGTGATGTATTGGCTCACCCGCAGTTTCTCCTTGGACCCTGAGGTGTGCAGCGTGCTCATACAAGAGCTTTGGAGCCGATTTCCCATGCACATTAATTAGGAGTTGAGAAGACTCATATGTATGGTTGTGTGGAAAGGCTTTTTGGAAGGCTGCCGATGTCGTGGATACGAGTACATGCTGCTTGTGCAATCATACCCAAAAGAAGTTGTACAAGGCCCTACAGACGGATATCATCCGAGTGGTGGGAGTAACTCGGGCGCCCAGCATGTTGGTCAAGAAGAGGACCCGGATGCTGGTGTTACGGAGAGTGCGGAGGATGTTGCTCATGACGAGGTCGACACAGTAGATGCAGAAGAGGAAGATCAGTCACGGCATGCTAAGCCTACAGAATAAGCTGATGAAGGGGAGCATATGGAGTACATAGTGTGTCAAATAGAGAGCGATGACCGAATGGCCTAGGCTAAAGAGGAAGCTGTACAGGAGGACGACGAAGACAGTTTCGATGAGGGCAAAGCTTCCATCCCCCAGGAATAGAACAGGTTTGACGCTGAGGGTGTTACTACGCATAACGAGCATGAATCACCCTAGAAGTACCATAGCATAGAAGTTCGGTTGCACTCAATGTTTGCTGACAAGGTGTCATTGTAGTATGCCATTAAGTTATAGGCCATGTCCATGCAGTGGACGTTTCAAGTCATCAAATCTAGCCAAGAGCAGTACACCGTCAAGTATGAGCAGGCCGGTTGTCCTTGGTGAGTGCACAGACGTAGATCGAAATATGAGACTCACTGAATTGTTTCAAAAGTGGAGCCGCACTCCTGCGTGCTCAGCGGTGTTTTACCAAGGTATCGTAATCTAACGTCCACCTTCATAGCCAATTTGATATATGACGAGATGGTAGAGAAGAATAACATGCAAGCCAAGCACTTCATGGTGGCCATCGAGAAGAAATTCAAGTACAAGATTAGCTACACGAAGGTGTGACGTGCGAAGCAAAAGGCTTTGAAAAAACGATTCAGGTTTTTTGAGGAGGCGTACGACAACCTTCCTCGTATGCTTCAGATGCTGCATGACAGAAACCCGGGCACGTACACTGCTGTGAAGGACAAGCCATCTACAAGGCCGTCAAGTTTTGCGATACTGCAAAGGGCCTTCTTAGCCTTCGGTACCTACATCGAGACTTTTAGGCATATGCTACCCGTGATCTCAACAACCATAGCGACACCATTGACGCGCGCCTCATCGCTTACACTAGGGCCATCGCCGACGGGGAGGCCCCCCAAATCAGTTGGGGTTCAGCCGAACTTACCGTGACCTATCGCGGCTTGTGCAACGCGTGCTACAGGATGAGACTGAACTCGGTCCTCGCGAGGTGTCTGCTCCTACTGCAGCTATGGTTGTTCAAGTATTTTAGCCTCGGACGGCCCCTGTTGGAAGACACCACTCCCTACGGGGCGGAGATGCACCACGAGGCGTGGTGGACGGACCGACTGTGGGCTCTCTTTGGTGCCGTAGACGAGTACGTACTCTCTCTTATGATTAATTTCTTCATATTATAGATCCTCCTATCTAACAGTTGTTGTTCCTTACAGGTACAGTTCGCGCACATGTAGGTCACATAGGGGTATGAGCCCTTCGTGGAGCAGTTCAATCGCCTTACGGCTAAGACGTGCGCTAGCAGCCGTACTTCTTTGAGGTGTTAGAGGCCCACGCTCCTGACGACCTATCCTCCCTATGTTGGCGCGACCGAGCTTACTAGCTGACATAGAAGAAGCTCGTGTTTGACGTCTTCATCAAGGACTACACGGCACAATCTATGATGCGCCAGTTCGACCTACGCCAGGTGGTTCTAGTACCAGTCAGACGGCTTGTGCCCAACAACGTCCACGCGTGAGGTAGCGGCACAGATATCCCTCTTTTTACTGTTGTCTCGTTGCCACGACTTCTAACTACATGTTATGTCTTGCAGGCACACTAGGAAGGGAGTCCACCGCGGCACTAAGTGGGCAACGAAGTTGGACGCGTGGCTAGGCCAGTGGGAGAGTACGCGGCAGGACTATGTGCAGGAGGTCACCCCTATGACCACAGCATGTAAGACAAATACTTTCGCTGGTACACTCCTCGGACACGTACCAGGTTGGTACTTACTGTCGATCCGCCTGTAGCACACGTCCCAACACTGACTGACACATACCCTGCGCACTTCGCGCAAAATGTGCACCTCATGGTACGTTACATCGTATTTCAAAAACTTCGCTTTTGACAACCCCACTTATAGGTTTCACTTTTGTGTTTTCTTTGCAAACGAACCTTGGTGCTGCGATTGTGAGGGACTCCGCTCCATGTTGTGGAGGATCGCCGATGATACGGAGCTCAGACGTGAGGTGGTCTAGGCTTTCCGTCGTGTGCACGTTGCAGCCACATGTGCCGTCAGCCTATTGTCGTGCACGAGGCTCCCAGAGTTTGACACGTTGACGCCTGGTCGACGCTCGCTACGTTCGCTGACGCCATCTCGTCCGACAGCACCACGTAGGAGGGTCAGTGTGGCCACGTCCGATATGCCCTGACGAGGCCAGAGGGTCGGCCAGGGCACGTCTGACACCACCGCGGCTTGACAAGGTCGGAGGGTCAATCTGGGCATGGCCCCGTACACCGCCAGCGCCGCGGTCCCTAGGTTCTCCGGACTCCTCTGACTTCCCCATGCAGAGCATGAACGACGTGTCGTACTTCACTTCGGATGGCTTTGCGAACGCCATGGCGCTAATCGAGGGTACGTCGCGTCTCCGTTTGTTTGCTCACATCGATTTACTTGATGAATTAACGATATTTGCATCGCAGATCTTACACCCCCTAAGGGATTTGGGGCCTCCCCATGCGATACGAACACAGATGACTACTTTGCGGATTGGAACCACAAGGAGGTGGACCCAACATCTCAGCCCACACCCCCTAAGGTTCTCTCCAGGTCACAGCTCAGCAGTGCATCGCATCAGTACCCACACAGCCACCAGTGATATCCACCCCTCTAGCTTTAGGAGCTCGTCAGACCAGGACTCTTGACCGTGTTTCCCTATCGGGGCCGCGGCCCCGACGCTGAGAAGACCCAAGTAGGGCCGTACAGGAGGACACAGAGCTGAAATGAGCCATGGTGACGAGGGAACGGGTGCTGGAGGTGCTATTAGGGGGCCTAGTAGGGGTCGTCCGCCTTGCTAACTGTACTTTTATTGTTTCTGTAAACTAAAATTTTGTACTTACTATGTAATGTACCTTCATGTGTATTCGCACTGTACAACAAGATTTGTATGCATTATATTTTTTTGATCCAAGAATTCCGAACCATGACAACGAAATTGGTACTCAAACTCTACTATATTTATTTACAAATTAAGACATCAAACGCTAACTTCTTTGCCATATGATATACAAGTAACTACCTAAAATATTCCTAGCTGTTATATAGCACTACTTTATAGTCTAACAACACCATCTACAGACGCTCAATCTCACATTCGAATAAAAAATAATTATTTAATCCGAGCTCAAGTTGTCAAACAGTTGGATAACAAGAGGTGCTATAGCTGAATGGATGGATGATAGCACATGTCGTCTAACCGTTGGACGACTACTTGCGTGTCGTCAGATCGTTGGGCGATAGGGTCTAGTCGCCCGGCCATTAGACGATAGGGTCCAATCGTCCAACGGTTAGGTTACAGGGGTTACTTTTATAAAAATAAAAAAATAAAAACACAGGTATAATTTTGTATTTCCAAATAAAAAAGGATTACTTAAAAAAATTTCGCCAAAGATGTCCGTGTAGTGAAAGGGGAACCTTATTAGTTTCTCAACGCAGTCCAGAAGTAAATGTTAATATCTGTTATCCGGCAAAGCTCTATTCTGCGAAAGGCTTAGTTAATGCCTTATGGAATAAAGGTTTCCATCAAATTTTGTAACAGCTTCGTTCGACTTCGGGGTCTCTGATCTTTCTTCTCTCTTCTTCTTTTCCCTGCCAACCGAGTTCAAATTAGGTGAGTTAACTCGTTAATATAAGCACACGCTAAAAATTGTGTAAGAAGGCAATAGAAACAAAGC
Organism: Melocanna baccifera; assembly: GCA_036346265.1. Classification (NCBI taxonomy): domain Eukaryota; kingdom Viridiplantae; phylum Streptophyta; class Magnoliopsida; order Poales; family Poaceae; genus Melocanna; species Melocanna baccifera. Next base: position 18,068,219 of record CM070695.1, read on the forward strand.
AATTGTCAGTCCTTGCCAAAAGAGGTAAACTTCAAGTATGAAGTTATCAACATCAAGCATTTAGTCAAAGCAATAATATGAACTTCTCACATGGCTTAGCAGAATATCATTGTTTGAACACATTCAGACTTGAACAGTAAAAGGTGAAAGGAATCTACTGCTGGGATAGGAGATTACCTATCCACGTATTCCTTGAGAAGTTCCTTGGCTTGAACCAATTTCGAGAGTGTGTTGCGGTAAACATCGAGGTCCCTATCCACGCTTCTTTTATTGATGTTTAGAGAAGCGCAAAGCTAGTAAGCAAAAAGTAAAGTCAGTACTCTTGGTAATATTAACAAACTAGCAATGAAAGAGTGCATTCCATTTTGAGGTCATCACCAAACACTGCCCGAACGGCTCAAATGATCTAATGAAATGTTTGTAGTACATTGCACAAATGACTTAATAAAAATATGCTAGAATGCCTCACGGATGCTTTTCAAGTATATCCTGCATATTAGAATTTCTCTTTTAAGCAGTATGGGAACAGTGAAGGCATAGACAACCCCAATGCCAAATTATTAAGCTAGTAGCAGCTGTTCTTTCCTCTGGTTATCCAAAGATAGATAAACAAAAAAGACAAGAAATAAATAGAGGTAAGCCGCACAAAAATGACAAAGCGAAATGATAACCTAAGGCCATGTAGAAACGACAATCTATCATGCCCACACACCAAACAACAACATTACAAACACAAAATAGTTAAGTCAACAGTTACAAGGCCACCCTACTGTACTGGGAGTCTGAGTAGAAGGATGCACCATAACCGACTGTAAAGGTCAAGCAAAGTTCCTAGCAGAAAGCCTAACTTCAATGGGTCTGCCCACATAAAAATCTGGATATACCCCAAGAGACATGGTACCAAGCAAACTTACCTTGAACCCTAAGTGATTTTTTTTATTTCGGCTAAAAAAACATCAGAAATCACGGAAACCATTACAAACTTGAATGGTCACACGCCATAACAATTAGCATATTGTAGGAGAGTAGAGATATTGAGGGCAAACACCACACAGCTAAAGGGCTGGAGTGGCTCGTATATATATTGGCCTGGAGTAGGCATACAAGGAAAGCATATACATGGAAGGTGTATACATGGTAAGCACGTATATGGAAGACATATACATGGAAGGCGCATACATGGTAAACGCGTATATGAAAGTATATCTAATTATTCTAATACCCGCCCGCAGTCGTAGCGGCAGTCCGGACGCAAAGACTGGATCGAAAATCCTGAAACAGCTGCGTCGGGAGACCTTTTGTCATGATGTCCGCGAACTGATGAGAGAATGGTACGTGCAAAACACGAACCTCACCAAGTGAAACCTTCTCGCGAACGAAGTGAATGTCAATCTCGATGTGCTTCGTACGCCGATGCTGAACTGGATTAGTCGACATGTAGATGGCGCTGACATTGTCGCGATGAGCGGCGGTCATTTGAAGCAATCGGGCGTGAAGTTCTTGCGAAGTTATCGTAGCCGGCAACACTCGGCTCTGACGATGGGCAACAAAGACGGTACTCGCCGCGACTTGATCGAGATACGGTTGTCCGACGCTTGGAGGACCAAGACACGAGATTATCCCGAGATAAATCATGAGCGGAGGTGGAGCGTCGCGAGTCGGGCAACCGCCCGATCGGCGTCGGAGTAGACGGTGATAGATGTCGCCGGGAAAGGCCGATGTGTAGACCGGCGTCGAGTACCTTTGACGCATCGCAGATGCGTTTGATCAACGCGAGATGGGGCTCCGTGGATCATGCATGAAAAGGCATACTTGTTGGACGGTACGCCAAGTCGGGGCGTGTGAGTGTAAGGTATCAGAGAGCCCCGCAAGGTGCGATACTCGGACGGATCGGCCACGGAGCTCCGTCGTGGCGGATAGCTTGGCGTGAGTGTCCACCGGTGTGGCCGTAGGGTGACACTCACCATGCCAAAGACGTCGCAGAAGATCAACGAGATCATCGTCGCCGAGACGGAAGAGGCCGTTGGAGGAGCGTGCGACGGAGATGCCGAGGAAGAAGCGCAGTCACCGAGGTCCGTCATGGCAAACTCCGAGTGGAGCAAGCCTATGAGATCTTGAAGACCTTGGGTGGAAGCCGTGAGGACGATGTCGTCGGCGAGAGCGGCAGGTAGGCCATGTCGAGCCACGACGGAGGACAAACAGGACATGTCGGAGGAGGAGGCGACGAAACCGATGCCGCGGATGTAGGAGGCGAACCGTTGGTACCATGCTCGGGAGCCGCTTCAAACCATAGAGGACTTCGGAGAAGACACACATGGGTGGAGCGGAAGGGTCCACAAACCGGAGGTTGTCGCGCGAGACCGTCTCATTAAGAGTGCCATGTAGAAAGGCATTCTTGACATCAAGCTGATGAATCGGCCAGGAGTGGAATGCAGCGATGGAGAGGACAGTCCGGATGGTGGCCGGTTTGACCACCGGACTGAATGTCTCGTCGTAGTCTACCGTCTTCTGCGAGAGAAGCCACGAACAACCCAGCGCGCTTTATAGCGGGCCAGACTGCCATCAGAGTGAAACTTGTGCTTGAAGATCCACTTCCCAGAGACGACGTTAGCACCAGGTGGGCACGGGACGAGGCACCAGGTGTCGTTGTCTATGAGGGCCTTGTGCTCCTCGGCCATCGCAGCGCGCCAGTTGGGATCGGCGGCAGACCGAGCCCATGTCACCATCGGATGGTCCGAGGGATGCGCTGACGTAGTCGTGGTAGCTGGAGCCGACGAGGTAGCGGTCTTGATCGGTGTACTGGTCGGAGGAGCCGCGACGTGGCCGTCCGAGTAAACGGATGCACGCGGCGGTCGTGGCGGCGAGCGACGGATGGCGCCGTGGGCGGGGAGATGATCGCCGACACCATGCGGTGGTGGAGCGATCATCCGGGTACTGCGAGGTGCCATTGCGCGATCGCGAGGCACCGGCATGGCAGGGTCGACGTCGAGAAAATCGAAGTCGGAGCAAGAAGGAGGGGGTGAAGATCGGTCACTACTGGCAAACGGGAATATGTTCTCATCAAAGACAACATGGCGGGAGATGATGACGCGTTTGGTGGTGAGATCGAGACAGCGGTACCCTTTATGGTGAGAGGGGTAACCGAGGAAAACACAAGCCGTGAAACGTGGAGCAAGTTTATGAGCAAAAGTAGCGGAAAGGTTTGGAAAACAAAGACAACCGAAAACCCGGAGATGACTGTACTGTGGTGGGGAGCAATGAAGGAGGGTATAGGGAATGTCACCACCGACAGAAGAGGATGGGCAACGGTTAATGAGATAGGTGGCAGTTGCTAGCGCCTCGGCCCAGTACTTGAGAGGCATAGTGGCGTGGAGCAGGAGCGTGTGAACCGCATTGTTGAGGGTGCGAATGATGCGCTCGGCTTTGCCATTCTGCGGGGAGGTGTATGGGCAAGAGAGGCGTAGGGTAATGCCGCGGAAAGCAAGGAAGGATGTGTTGGTGTGGTTCACAAATTCGGTGCCATTGTCGGCCTGTATGGATTTTAGGGGAATGCCGAATTGTGTGCTAGCATAGGCGGTAAAATCTGCTAAAAGCTGAAAAACTTCTGATTTCTTTCTAAGAGGAAAAGTCCAACAATAATGAGAGAAATCATCAAGTAACACTAGATAGTAAAGAAAGCCAGATATGCTAGGAACTAGAGATGTCCACACATCACAATGAACTCGCTCAAATGGCGCAGAGGAGTGCGAAGAAGAGGTAACAAAAGGGAGACGCGTATGTTTGCCAAGTTAACAGGACTGGCAAAAAGAGCGGTCTACTTTATTACACGAGATGAGCGAGTTTTTATGTAGGGTGTCGAGGCTGGCGATGCCGGGATGACCAAGACGCTGAGCCATAACTGGGAGGAGATGGCGATGTGGGTGCTGGGTGGAGCTGAGGTGGCGACTGGAGGTATGGTGTAGAGGTCGCCTGCACTATCGCAGCGAAGCATCACACGCTGTGTCCAGGGATCCTTAATAGAAAATTCAAAGGCGTCAAACTCAATAGAGCAATGGTTATCACGAGTGAATTATCTAACAGAAAGAAGGTTATGGACTAGGTTAGAGACAACAAGAGTGTTGGGAAGAAGAAAACGGGTGGTTGGTGTGTGAAGAAAAGTGTGACCACGAGAGACAACAGGGAGACGGGAACCATTGCCAACAGTAACGACCGAATGAGGTGGAGGATGGGAAGAGAGGAGTGTACCGTAAATGCAGCCGTCATGTGGGAAGTGGCGCCGCATCCATGACCCACCACCATGTCCTTGGACACCGGTTGGTTCGGGCGAGCATGAGGCCTGCCGATCCCAGTGCGGGGTGGGAGACTGGGACAGCGTGAAGGTGGTATGAGCCTGAGGTGGAGCGCCAAGGAGGCCAGGAGCGGGCGAGGGCCGCCATTGACCGCCGGTAGGGGCAGTCCATGGGTTGAAGCAGAACCAGGGGCCGGTCGATGGAGATGATGGTACGCGACCACACGGAAAACCGGCACTGGTGCCACGGCCGGACCCGCCCTGCGCGCCATGGCTGAACCCGCCCTGCCTGCCACGGCGGTTGCGGCCACCACGACGTCCATCACGAGCATTGGCGGTCGAAGTAGTGGTCGATGACGTGTGGCCGGAGGAGCCGCTGGAGGCGAACAAGGCCGTGGTGATGGCGATCTTTGCCTCGTTACTAAGGCGAGTCTCCTTGAGAGCGAGCATGGACCGCGCCCTGGCGAAAGAAGGGAACGGTACGGCGTTGGCGAAGTCGTCGGCGGTGGTAGATAAGCGCGGGTTGAGGCCACGCAGCAAGTTGAGGACGAGCTGCGAGTCGTTGATGGGGTAGCCGATGGCGCGTAACTCGTCGGCGAGGACCTTCATCTGCTGGCTGTAGTCGGTGATGGACATATCACCTTGGACGAGCGAGTGAAACTGATTGTTGAGGAAGACCGCGCGGAACTCCTTGTTGTCGCGGAACAGCGCCTTGATCGCGACCCAAAGATCTCGTGCAGTCTCTTGATCCGTCATTGCTGAGTCGAGGATGTCATCGGAGACGGAGCCATAGAGCGGTGAGAACAGCGAGTCGGCGAGGACCTGTAGCCTCGTCGCGATGCGCAGTGTCGGTGCCGTCGATGTGGGAGAGGAGGCCGAATTTCGTGCACATGGTCCGAAAGAATTTGGATCATCGGGAGTAATTCGGCGTCTTCAGATCGAGTAGTCGGCACATGGGACTTGACGACGACCGTACAGTAGGGGTTGAGGACGATCGGAGAAGCGGCAGCGAATCGCGCAGCAGGGCGGCAGACAAATACTAGATCGGCAGAGGGTCGCCATGGCGATTGCTCTCTCTATTTTTTCTCTGTTTTTATAAAAGAGGAGGCTTCTGGAGAAGCCTCGGACGGTCCGTCCGGATCGATCCGGATCTGGCGCTGGCAGGCGCGGAGGCGAGCGGTGGGCGGCGGCGGCCGAGGAGGCCGGTGGCGGCACAGGGACGGCGGCGGCCGGGACCCGCGGCGGCTGGTGGAGCGGCGGCTGGAGGCGTCGCGGTGGCGGCAGCGGAGAAGGCGGCGGCGAGGCGCGGCTCGAAGCGCGGCAGGAGGGGCGGCGGCGGGAAACCAGCAGCGGCCGGGCAGGAACGGCGGCGGCGAGGAAACAGGGGCGGCTGCTCGAGCGCCCGCGTCGCGCGGCAGCGGCAGGAAGAAGCGGCGGCGAGCGCGGCTGGAGGCGGCGCGGTTGGTGGCGCGCCCAAAGGAAGGCGGCGGGCTGCGGCGGGCACGGGAGGAAGCGGCGGCGGCCTCCGGGTGGTGTGTTCGTACGGGAGAAGGAGCGCACGGGAGGAGGCAACGGAAGAACTCAAGAAAGTAAATCTGATACCATGTAGGAGAGTAGAGATATTGAGGGCAAACACCACACAGCTAAAGGGCTAGGGTGGCTCGTATATATATTAGCCTGGAGTAGGCATACAAGGAAAGCATATACATGGAAAGCGTATACATGATAAATGCGTATATGGAAGGCATATACATGTAAGGCGCATACATGGTAAGCGCGTATATGGAAGTATATCTAATTATTCTAATACATATTTGCAACCTTAACCATTGAAGAAAAATATTTGGGATTGGGGGAAACCAGTACAGCAGTGTGTGCTATGTAAATAAGCACGGATCCTATGCTTTCTCGAGATTAGATGCAAATCGGCCCCTCTTTAGGCAAAATTTCGTGTTCTTGGGACAAAATAAAATACTAAAAAAACAAGTTTTTTTGACCCAAAAAAAAAAGCGAAACAAACATAAATGGGAATAGGAAACATAATTTGGGGGAAAAGCAACAATTAATAGAAAATGAGCAAAGAAAATTAGTAATGTCAAGAACAACCTTGTCTAGTACCGTTGGCTCCATTGCATTTGCGAGCTCAAGCAAACGGAACAAGCCAACCGCAAAGAACCGGCTGTAGCTGAAGTTTCCCTTACCCTTGGCCCTTTCTGATATATCTTTCAGAATGGCCTCTATTTCTCCATCTCTGGAAGAATATTCAACTAACGAGTTACCATTCTGGGAACGTGCCCACTCTTCCATCTTTTGTGCATCAGCTCTGGACAGAGAAACATAAATGTTACTTTCTGACAAAAGAAACTTTTATGATTCCAACAAAGTAAATGGACCAGTAACCAAATAATACATGAGCTGTTATTGATGCCAAGAAAGCAGAGCAACTAATGACCCAAAAATATAAAGCATGTAAGCAACAACTAGTGTGAACTGAGAAATTTTAACAGATGCAAGGAGCATAAGTTGATAAAACTACTCTCTAAGAAAAATTCAGGGTTGATCAAAAAAATTTAAAAGAGTTTAAGGTGATATATATACTTATACAGAAACATTGACAGCTGAGAATTATACAATTCAACTTGAACAAATGAATTTAGGAAATTATTTTGAAGATTCAGAGTTTGGATATGAAAAACCATACTGTAATATAAAATGCTAAGATGTTAGCATGACTCTGGCTCAAGGCATATATGAGCTATGATATGCACCTGTATTGTTCAGGGTCTTCATTTAATGCTGTTATATATGACTTGAAGATGGCATCCCTGTCCTCATTGCTGGGGTACCCTTCCATGAGCTGGTCATAAACGGTGACAAAGCCAAGAGCAAATACAGGATCATACTGATAGGTTCTTTTGTATCTCATTAGATGTTGCTGCACCAAAAGTTCTTGTAGGACTGTACTGTAAATGCTTGGGATAGGGCGCTTGTATGACTTGAGGAAGTTCATCTTTGTTTCCGCGACAGTTGGTGGAATATCTGTACAAGATTCAGAACAAATGAAAAGGCTGTTCTGCTATGCTATGTACACAAAGCAAGATGTTCTACGTTGGTTCCAACCTGTTTGATCAGAATATACCGAACAATATTCGGATATACCATGATCCAGTAGCAATTGCTTGACAAGTGATTGGCAAATCATTTGAAAGTAGACAGAAAGAAGTATTAGAACAAAGGACAGAAGCCGCAGAACAACATGATGAACTTATGGATGAAATGAAGAATATATTGAACTTTTGCACAAAGAAGCATTCTTTATTTCGTTCACGGCTTGACGCCGAGTCGCCAATAATTCCAATGAGAAACCTATTTTTGTGCACCAGCTCATCTCCTAAGCAACGACACAATCTACTTTCCATTGGTAATCCCATACTATGTAGAGATGATGAGCCAAGAAACCTCATTAATCAGGTCCGTTCTTACATAAAATTCCATTCTACGATGGATGACACAAGCCTATAAATTAACAGCTCGTGCTTATATTCTACAAGATTAAGCTTCTTCAGCGGATGTAATCACACCGGTTCTCTTGATGTGCATTTCAACTATCTAAACGCAGCAAACTGCATAGTTGCATCACCCAAGCACCAGCAGCACGAAGAGGACTAAGATCCTGACTTTTTTTTAAACCAAGGGCAAGAGCTCTGCTATTCATTTCAAGGAGAAAAAAATTACACCAGCCCTAAAGGGGCAACACCAAACACACCGACGTAGAAATCCTAAACTAGAGCTCCTACCAAAGCACCCACTGCACCCACAAGGCATGCACCTTGTGGAGCAACAACAAACACAACATCTCCACAGACAACAAAGCCTAGGAGTAGCTAACCACGACGCGTGGCCCTCCAAGATGCACACCCCTGCACGGCCGAGACTAGGCCCAGCCAACCACCTACACAACACGCGGTCGAGACCAGCCCCGGCCAGCCACGCCGAGGACACCCGTCTCCCTATAGCCACTGATGGACTGCCCACCAAGACGCACACCACCGCACGGCCAAGAGTAGACCCGATTATCCACACGCACCCACGTGCAACCGAGACTAGGCCCGGTCAGCCACATGCACCCACGTGCAACTGAGACCAGGCCCAGTCATCCACACTGAAGAGGCATGTGCCGTTGCAGCCACCGACATGCCGCCCATCAAGACGGGTTGCCCCCTTGCGGCCAAGGCTAGGCCGGGCCAGCCACGCACACACCCACACGCGGCCGAGACAAGGCCCAACCAGGTAGGCTGAGGAGGACGCCCGTGCCGCTGCAGCTGCCGAGGAGCCGCCTGCCAAGACGCACACCCCCGCGGGGCTAAGGCTAGGCCCAGCTAGCCACACGCATCATGAGCGGCCAAGGCCAGGCTCGGCCAACCACGCTAAGTACACCTATGCCACTGCAGCCCCTAACACGCCGCACGCCAAGACGCACACCTCCGTGTGGCCGAGGCCAGGCTCGGCCAACCACGTGCACAAATGTGTTGACACTAGGGCCGACCAACCACGCCAAGGACGCCCGTGCCAAGCCGAGTGCGAGGAAGACGGCCAAGCAGCAGCAGTAACCGCCGTCGGTCCAGGTCAAGCAAGTCCTAGATTTGCTCGGCCTCGAACTCCACCGACTACCACGTCAGCATCCTCAGGCCTACACCCGCCAAGATCGCCTCGATAAGGCCCATGGCCCACCGGAACTGAGTGTGCCGGCCCCTATGGCACGGCAGCACCGATGCACCCAGCACGTCACTGGTGTAGCACCAGCGACCTGCACCAACGACCAAGACGACTCTGTCAGGACCCTAGGATGAGAGCCCAACAAAGATCTAGATTGATGTGTTTAATAGTGTGAACTACAAGAACTAGAGCTATGAACTACAGCTAAAACTAAGAACTACAAGAACTAGAGATACTAAATGACAGCTAGGGTTTTATTTTTTGGATATCCCTCCAACAGTGGGTTACAAGCTCAATTAAGACAAGGGTAATGAACAGTGTTTATGATAAAGCGCACACTTTAGCAAAAGTAATACTACTGAAACAGACAGAGACCGTCAGATGAAGATCAAACGCTCACACGGTCCGATCCCACTCAATGCTTTAGATCTTCTTTTGGACGATCCGAACGTTCGGTCCGAACGACTCGTTCGAATTAATTCAATGACAGCCATTAGATGTACATCGGACGATAGTAGGAGATAACTCTTCGGACAGTCCGAACATCACCATAACCTTTCGGTCGTTGGATCTGGATTGAACAATCAATAAAGCGTGTCTCCTCGGACGGTCCGAACGTTCCTTTTATTCATCTAGGCCGTCTGATCTTCATAACGCTTCAACTTCGCATCTCGACCATCCAGAGCATACCGCTTCAATTGATCCCCAAATCAAATAAAACTCACGGCCTAACAATACTCCCTACTTTGAAGACCTTTGTCCTCAAGGGTAGCTTGGATCGATCCTTGGTTCAGATCCATTTCTTAATGTACAACACTTAGCTACTTCATATAATCTTAGATCGCTACATTGGCCTTCAAATATCCCATTTATTTTCATCATTATTTCATAAAAAGCTTCTCAATACCAGGATCACACTGCTTGTACCCACAATTTCTAAATACAGTTCCTAGCAAGGTAAGAGATAGCCTGATAGATGTACTAAAATGCACTAGACTGATCTTGCAAGGCTGAGAGTAATAATAGTGTTTATGCTCCTAGTCTGATTTCTAAGCTTTGTACTCCTTTCAATGCTTGTGTCTTCAACCAGTGGAACCAATAGCAGCATATTACAATTTTGATCTTTTTGTATTCTCCAAAAGCAAGTAATGATTTCCAGGTAAGCCTAGTATTGCCTTGGCTATAAAGTGTATGCCCAGAAATCTGAAAGTGAGTTCCACTTATAGCCACAAGCAATCTTAGTTTGCTCGATCTCATAAGGTACATGCCAAAGGTAATCCAAATCATGCTTTTAGATTGTAGTTTTTGCATTCTAAAGGAGTATATTCTTAGCTTTCAGGACCTTACACATTTCTAGTTGCTTGTTCAGTGATGGTTCCACCTTAAACCTGAACATCAGCCAAAGAAGAAGTTGGTACTGGAGTTTATACTTAAGTGGCTCAACTGGTGGTTCTGGTATTGGTGCCTCTCCTCTTCTCAACTCTTTTACTTTAAAGCTAGCTAGTTATTTTCAGCCATGCCTCACTTGAAAAGAAGAGATCAACAACTGTGACCTCAATGAATGCCCCAATAATTAGTATATATGCACTGCTAATTGACCCCATGATTTCCATAGAAGTAACAATCCCCAAGAAAAACCTTGCCAGGTCATTTTGTTCTGGACAAAAGTGATTGCTAAGGCGCATCAAGTGATTGCATATATCTCCACAAACACATGTTTCTAAAGGTAATCTATTTGCTGCCCAGACTGAGATGTGAGGAGATTTCTTACATTCCAATAATGAGTATAAGTGAAGAATTTGTTCAACTTGTTTTGCCATGACTTCCTATAACTCCAGCCTAGTGAATGATTAAGCAGGAAGTGATCATTGTTGAAGAACTTGGATAAGTTTCCTTCTTTTCAGTGCATAAACCACTTCATTTTCATGCATAATTTGATGGATAAGAATTATCAATAAAAGAGCTTCCTCCAATTCACTAGCATCAGCAAAACACTCAACCGAACTTGGGCAAACAAAACAAGGGTTTCCTAATCTACATAGCCCTAGTGCCTTTTACAAAGTGTAATGGCAAAAATAAGTTCCTTTACCTGGGTTATGAACTGATTAATATGCTGCAAGAGGGCATCAACCAAACAGTGGTACACAAGGACAACAAAACAGTGCACCGACTGTCTCATCTCTTTAATGCAAGCATACAAACTAAGATGAACCCAGGCATACTGATCACCAGTTTTCAAAATGTTTATATGCTCAGTAGTCCCTTGCATCATGAGTTCATGACCAAACCAAGATAGGAAACACACCATAAATTATACATCAATAGCAATTGAACCCCATGTAAATTCATGGTCAACGGGTGTGATAGTTTGCAGAATAAGCAATAGTAGCCCTAGTGACTTCTGGACAAACTGAACTAGGCTTGGGACTACAGTCATATCTAATACCATTTCCATGGAAATAAGACTCAAAATGCCTGGATCAAAGGGCCAATAGGGAGAAAAACGTACCCTTAACACCAACTCATACATACCCATTGGTCTACAAGGCGGAGGCCATGGTAACAGTAGCCATAGCACCTCAACTGAACTTTGGAGTGAGGGAATAGCACAATGCTCCCTTACTGATTCCAGCTTAGGTGCCACGGATGTACACTCCATATAAAGTTCATCCTTAGTTCCTTGTGACTTAAACAATGAATCAATCATTTCTAACTCCGGTGATTGAAAACGCACTGAAGCCCTGTCTTTTGAGATAAAAGGCCATTCACGAGAAGTAACAACTGCAGCAATAGAAGATATATCAAACTGTCCAAGTGAGCCATGGAGCACATCCATTCCCAAGATGATAGTTGGGACCTTGGATACAAGGGGAATAGCAGGTAATGTTTCAATTGGCAGCAATGAATTTATCCCACCAAACTTTGCATTTATCTTTAACATAACATGCATAAGATAATGGTCATTGATTCTTGTAGGAGCCATACATTGTGTGACAATCCCGAACTCAGAAAGATATTTCTGCTTCCAAGACCCATCAACATCAAGAGTTCTTCCTCTCAGCAGAAACATACAACAGAAACTTGAGCTCACCAGGATTCCATGACAAGGTTAGCCTTGCATTACCTATACATTCCAGTAATAGGGGTGACAAGCCCCACAATTGTGCTTGATTTGGAAATACAGCCACTGCACTAACTTCACCCTCAAACAATACTACGAGAATTTTAATTAGTATGTAACCCAACCTTGCTGTGATATCTCTAAAGATTTCCCTATGTTACCAAGGAATTCATCATGGAAATATAGCATTTCATCTAACACAGGATTGTTGAAGTATAAGTGAATTGCCCACATTTCCTCATCAACTTAAGCTTTTGAGTGAACTGACTGGTACATACAACTTAATATGATATCAGAGCCAAGAGGTCTTGAGTTCGAGACCCGGTTGGCGCAATTAAAAAACTGTCTATCTCATCAATAGACAACCCTCATCCAAACTGTCTGGCAAATATCCTGGTGAAATTCTTTTTGGTACTTCTCCCAGCTATGATCATCTCCGAGTTTTTGGATGTACTTGCTATGTTTTGCTTACACCTTGTGAGCGAACTAAGTTGACTGCACAATCTGTTGAGTGTGTTTTTCTATGGTATAGTCCTGAGCATAAAAGTTATCGGTGTTATGATCCTCTTCTCGTCGTATACGTATCTCTCATGATGTGACCTTTGCTGAGGATCGTCCTTTCTTTTATAACCCTTCTACTCAGCCCTCATATTCTCCCACAAAACCCACATCGTTCCTGTGTCTTCCTCCTATTTCACCCAATGATGATGTCACTACACCTTCTCCATATATTACACACATTTCTGCTCCTTCTATTTCCATCACACCACCTTCACAGGAGACTACACCTCCTCCTGCACCACCTCCATTTCATTCTAAACCACCTATTACACGTGTTTTCCATCGTCGTCTCACAAACCCCACAGCACCTCCATCTAGTTCTCCACCACGGCCAGTCCTAATACGACCGCTGTTGATGCTTCTAATAATATTAATGAGTCTCATACTGTTCCTGATGAGTTACAAGTTGGTCCAAGATATAATCTACGAGATCGTACTACTATTAGTCCGGCTGACAAGCATGGTTTTCCACGTGTGAATGTCGTTGTTGATGAGCCATCCACTTACCAGGAAGCTTCTAATATTTCAGAATGGCAGCTTGCTATGTCTGAGGAGCTTGGTGCCCTTGATCGTACAGGCACTTAAGATCTTGTTCCATTACCGTCACATGCAGTGCCTATTACATCTAAATGGGCATTCAAAATTAAGACCAAGTCTGATGGTTCTATCGAGAGAAATAAAGCTCGTCTTGTTGCTAGAGGTTTTCAGCAAACTCAGGGTCGAGATTATGATGAGACCTTTGCACCAATTGCTCATATGACTACTGTTCGTACTCTCATTGCAGTAGCTACTACTTCTTCTTGGACTATCTCTCAAATGGATATTAACAATGCTTTTCTTCATGGTGATTTGCATGAAGTTTATATGCAACTCAATATGGTATCAGAGCCAAGAGGTCTTGAGTTCGAGACCTAGTTGGCGCAATTAAAAAAAATAATTGCAGCTCACTTCTATTTCACGTCTTAGGCCTGAAGAAGCCTACACGTGAGGGGGAGTGTTGAAGTATAAGTGAATTGCACACCTTTCCTCATCAGTTTAAGCTTTTGGGTAAACTGATTGGTGCATACAACTTAATAATGATGAGGATCTAGAATGTTACCTTTTATCTCAGGTGCAAAAACAATTGAATCCTCAAAACTCTTCCTATCAACTAGGTCACACATCGATAATTGAGTCCATTTCAAGCACTTACCAATAGGATCAAAACAAAGTGATAGCTCTCTTTGAGCTTTTTGCTGTACAATCTAAGCATATTCTTCCATTTTCACCATCCTGATCTCATCAAATAAATTGAAGGCATTGGAGAAAAATGAATCAAGACATATGTCATCGTCTTTGACCAATATTTCCTTCAAGTATTCAGAAGTGTCCTCAAGAGAGTGATCAAGATTGGATGTCACACTGCCATTGTCTTTTCTTAGCTTAATAGCAGACTCTGGCATTTCATCAAATAGATCAAAAGCATAATGAAAGAAGTGTTTGAGCTCCTTTTGGATCTCTTTTTGCTCACGCTTCCGCTGCATCTCTTGAGACCATTTCTTGTTACGCTCAATTATGGCATCTAACTTAGCACTGATCTGATTAAATAGTTCTTGTTCTTCCTTTGCTCCACTAGCACATTGAACTTGCTTGCACATTAATCTTTGTCTCTGCTTTTATAGGAGTTGTGAAGTTCTGAGCCTGATGTGAATAACTTACTAATCGTATCATCTCTGGCCTTGCATATTGTACATCAAGTTGGCAACTAAATTCATACAGATACTTTCCATGCAAAAAATTAATAGCTTGTGTTGCCATTTGTCTTGACTGATACTGAATTAGCACAAGAGAAACACCAGATACATTTGAAATTGGAGCTATCATTTCCACCAATTCATAATGAGAAAATACCTGAGTGAGTACCTCAATGGTCAACGGATATTTCATGCCATGAATTGAAAGTGAGAGAACTTTGCCATCAATACTAGACATTTCATCAATCACTTGGTGAGTATTGTACCTGATATCTCCATATCCACCATAGCTTGCGGCTGCACCATAACTCCCAGTGCCATAACCCGAGCTAGCTGCATTGGGATTGCTGAAAAGTCCACCATACGCAGCAGGAACACCTCCAAATCCTCCAGCTCCATAATTTCCATGTGTCGTTCCAGGGTTAGCATATCCATATCCAGTTGCACCACCGCCATAACCACTGCCATTTCGTGTGTGCTGGCTCGCTAGGGATTGAAAACCACCAAAGTAATCCATCGATTTTGCTCCACCTCCCTGATCCGAGTGTCTGCTTAGGAATTTTACCAATGGACAAAACACTAACCTTCACCAAAACACACGAATCCTCAACTCCAAGGACAAATCTGGAGCTCCTTTCCACCTGATCTATGTATTTCTAAGCAAGCTTAGAAATTTTACAGAAAAACTAGCTCTCAAACCCTCACTACTCAAGAAAAACATTAGAACTGCAACATCTGCCCAAGAATCGGCTAGCTCTGATACCATTTGTCAGGACCACAGCATGAGAGCCCAACAAAGATCCAGATTGATGTGTTTGATAGTGTGAACTATAAGAACAACTAGAGCTATAAACTACAACTAGAACTAAAAACTACAAGAACTAGAGATACTAAATGACGGCTAGGATTTCATTTCTTGGATATCCCTCCAACAGTGGGTTACAAGCCTTTTATACAGGCTGAGAGCTTAAACTCAATTAAGACAAGGATAATGAATAGTGTTTATGACAAAACGCATAGTTTAGCAAAAGTAATACTATTCAAACAAACAGAGACCGTCAGATAAAGATCAAACGCTCACGCGGTAGGCCTTCGCTGCTTAAGTGAAGTCGACGACGGCTTCCATAACTCAGATCACCGTCCGATCCCGCTCAATGCTTCAGATTTTCTTTCGGACGATCCGAACGTCTCGTCCGAATTATTTCAATGACAGCCGTTGGATGTACATCAGATAGGACGATAGCAAGAGATAACTCTTCGGACGCTCTGAATATCACCATAACCTTTCGGCCGTTGAATCTGGATCGGACAATCAGTAAAGTGTATCTCTTCGGATGGTCCAACGTTCCTTGTATTCATCTGGGCCGCCCGATCTTCATAACACTTCAACTTCGCATCTCGGCCGTCCAAAGCATACTGCTTCAACTCATACCCAAATCAGATAAAACGACTCCCGGGCAGCGGGACTAGAAGGTCAGCGTGGAAGCACCAGATCCGCCGGGATCTAGGACCTATGGCGACAACAACCGACGGAGAGGAAGGAATCTCCGACGCCGAAGTCAGATCTGAGAACAGCCACCACTGGAAGAAGAAGAAAGAGATGGAAGAAGGGAGGTAGAGAGAGAGAGGGACCGGAAGGGAGAGAGAGACTCGCCGCGGCCGACACCGACGGCGGCGAGGAGGCGGACGGGCTCTCGGGCTGTGTGGGATGTCGCCCTCGAGAGCGACACGGGAGGCCAGGCCACTCAAATTACATCCTGACTTAATTCCATTCACAAAAATTCTTCAGCATTCCAGAAGTGAACTTCAGAAACTTATTGCACCAGAAAACTTCTGTACAGCCTATGACTGGAAATCAGGCATTTTTAGCATAAACAACACCATATTAGCACGGACTATAGCCGTAAATCAGAACCTCATTGCACAGACAGATCAAAACGCAGGAATTGTTAGGCCCGAACTGTTTACTAACATGAGCTCCCCATCCTCACATCCCCAAGTAGAAGAGGCACGGATTAAAAACAATTATCCAAACTTTGCTAGTGAATTTTGCAAAAAGAAGCAACCTTTTGCAATCTTTGGGCTCGGATTAACCTAAATATGAACAAATCAAAGCACTACGTGTCTCGCACCGAGGCCACAAGAAGCAACAAGGGTCAGAGAGCGCGAGTAAGCTCACCGCCCGCAGTGGCGATGCAGCGCACCACCGAGCACGAGCCCCGCCGAGCCCTCGCGCTGAGCACGACGCCGCCAGAGATAGCCACCGCCGCCGTCGCCGTCGACGGCCTCCAGTCCGCGGCTCGGCGCAGTGCAGCGAAGGGAAGCGACGATACGGCCGCCATGGCAGAGTCCTTGGCCTACTATCGGTTCGTTCGCCGGGTACGGCGGCGGGTGGTCGGCGCCGCCGGCGAGGGCAAAATGGTAATTGCACGGACAGGTGTGAGGAAAGGCTATTGCTCGTCTGGGTTGCGAGGGATGGGATCTTTCTTATCCAGTAAGCCTACGCAGGTCTCTGGGCCACTAGTACGTCGCCACGTGGGACATCATTCTTTTGATTGGGGAATTTCGTTGCTTTTGGACGGTTTTTTAGGTTTTTTGGTGAATTTTTGTGGCCTGAGAGGTTGGATTTGCTTCCGGTTTTGCAATTAGGACTCGAAGACTACTGTTTTGATAGTTTAGTTTAGACTTTAGCAGCTAATGTCGATCGAAATTTTGGTCTAACGTCGATCGAAATTTTGGTCTGTTTTTCCTAGTTAGTGGTGTGCACGCAATAAAGATAAATTGACGGAAAATGTTTTTCAAATTATTTGTCCTTTTGTTTAATTGACTTTGTCTACTTAAATATGGTGTTTTTCTTTCAAATGAGAATATAATTTCTGCCCATGGAACATCAAGAACATGCAATGTTTGCTAACTATGGGGTGCTTGTGCTGTCCGCGGATGATGATTTTTGGTTGTGATTGCTGATTTTTCTGAAAATAAATAGTAGCAGCTAAAAGAATTAGCTTTTAGAAAGAGGGCGTGAGCGGTGGAGAAAGTAGGAGAGAGATACGTGCGCAAGACTGGAGCAAGAGAAGTGGAGAAGCCATTTCGAGAAACTAGGTGTTCTTTTTAGTTTCGATTTATAGCCTTTAGGTCGGGTTCAAAAGAGCTTCAGCTTAACGAGTTTTGTACAGATGAACAATAACGCGCCATTAAATAGTGTGTTTTTTCAATGCGAGATTTACAAGTGAATTATAGTACAAACTATATCGAGTTCAGGTGTACTGGCCAAAATCACATACGACTATTTCTCTCTATATACTGTTTCTCACAAACAAGTCAGAACTCAAAAACCACAGCGACAAGTTATAAGTCTATGTCCAAAAGAACCCACCCTTAGTCTATTTGTAAGAGAGTATAGAATAACATAAACTTACGTGCGATTTTGACTGATATAAATGAAGTCGCTACTATATATACTATAATAAACTTGTAGACTCTGCTTTAAAAAAACACTTTATTTGAAAACTAGTTATTGTAGAAAAGCTAAAAAGTAGCTTGTAAAAGCTGAAAAGAATATGTCTGTTGGCTTCTAACTTCTTCAAACAGAAGCCAATACGATCACTCCTATGTCTATGTGTTCACAAAGTAATTTCTTTAAAAACTTTCAGTTTAGTCAATATATATCTATAAACTTCTACTTTGTCATTAAATCATACAAGACTATGGGCATGTTTATATTGGTTTTTACTGATGGCTTTTAATTTTAACTTATAAATAGTAACTGCTTATATAGAACCGTATAGAAATAGAGAAACTCACATGCGATTTTGACTAATATAAATAAAGTCCCTATAGTACGTATTATAATCTATTAGTAAACTTCACATTAAAAAACACTCTACTTAAAAATTAGATACTATAAAAAATTATTTACTATAAAAAATAGTTTTTAGAAGCTAATATCAGGGCATGTTCTTTTTTGCTGCAGTTTTTGGCTTTTGGCTAAAATTTTTGAATTTTAGCTGTTTGCGGCAGAGATTACGGAGAGAAAGATATTAGCTTACGATTTTGGATGGTATAGATGTTGGGCTTTTAACGTGTACTATAATTAACTTGTAGACTCCGTCTTAAAAATACTCCATTTAAAAGTTAGGTACTGTAGTAAAAGCCAAAAGCCGTTTTAAGAAGCTGAAAAGAACAGACCCTCAATAAGACCATTGTCATGCGGCCATGCGCCCAGCATCTAGGAAGCTGGGCTCGTGAACAGCGTTTTATGTGAACGTCCCAACAACTCTTGCGGCGACACCACGCCAAAATCCATGTCACCTTTAGCTTGTGCCAATTTGTCGTGGTGTCGGAAAGGTATTCTTTTAGGAGATGTTTAAGAAATGGATTATTCTAAATGTTTGATGAAGTAGGCTTAGCATATGACCCAAGGAGCATAGCTGAGAAGAAATTCGACACACGTTTACTAAAAACAGGTCGGCAAGTACATATAACAAATGAAATTTATCCTCTTAATCCTTATTTGGAACTTAAGAATTTCACATGAATTTGGCAAGAAAGGCAGGCAGTTGCATTTGGACAAAAAGCAAAGCATGATATTTAACGAAATATACTAAATCGTTCCACTCAAAGGCCTGAAATTACAAAATCTTGATGAACTAATATTTGGTTTATTTTGAAAGCTCCCTTTTCCTTGTATCTCATGGATTGGTCTTTGATTTCACATGCATATTGTTGGTAGCATTTGGTATATTAATTTAGTTTTAAAGACCAAAATGAGTTTAAGTGGAAATTTAACTTCAATTTTTTTTGGAAAATTTGTTGCAATGTTAAATTGTTCGTTTTGGCTAGTTGGTGAAAAAAAGACATATTTGACGACATTTTGGAAGATATAGGACCTATTTATCAATATCATGAGGGACTGGACTTAAAAAATGGAACAAAAGAACAGGGCATCCCAAATGAAATCACGAGGTACACTCTTGATAACATGTTCATAAGAATCTTTTGCCAATGTCCTCAAATACTTGCAAGATTGGCAAAAGTTTGTCCAACTCCAAGTATTTAGTTAAGTTTGATCACACAAATTGCATGGACAAGCAGAACATTGTGAGCACAAAACCACCTTGCTGCATGGCCTCCATAGCATTCCATGACACATACATAGATATCAAATAACAATAAGAAATAACTACCGTATATGACTACATATATAGATGTATCATCACTAGACAGAGAAATGAAACATAGATGAAGCGCTATCACAACCAAGAAAGAGAGCACATAGATGTGGCTGTTTCATTCGAAACATGAAAGCACTATGATGCTAATACATATAATGCAATGTTCCATTTTCACCGACTCAATCGACTTTTAGGAATAGAAACAAGGTTTTTTTAACTCCTGAAACAAGATGTAAGTAACATGATGGGAAAAAAGAGATTGGTAGAGTAACATGTATGATTTGCTCACTCAAGTGATGTGATAGAGTTGTAAGGCATCTACCTACCAACTTTGGCGAAAAGGAGAAAAACGGTATAAAGGAATTCAAACAAAAAGAAGGGGGGATGAAGAAAATATTAGAGTCCATCAAGATATTTTTTCATCGCCGATACTAGAGAAACTATAACCAAAGAAACTGGAATTAAAGTAAGGAAGAAGTCCGTATGATCCCTAAGGTATACTGGTATGGCCACTTAACCCCTTGACCTCTAAGGTATACTGGTATGGCCAATTAACCCCTTGACCTAAAAATGGCTATTTAACCCCATGACATTGCAAAACTAGATTGCTTAATCCCCAATAGCTGTTTTAGTGGTGTCTGGAGATTCCATCACGGCTACATATATGATATAATTAGTTTCCTATACCAGCAGCGGCATATAGCCGTAGTCCACAGTCCAGCGAATAAGCCAACCAGCAAAGAGATACACAATGTACTGTAGCTAAGCTGCGGTGATCACTTCAGTTTTTTTGGGGTGGGGGGCAAAGCAGAGCAACCAAACCACAGCCTCCGTGCTCTGGTGGTAACTGGTAACTTCCCGGCCAATGGCGATCTCCGGCGAGGACAGGTACGCGCCCGCCGGCGGGAAGCTCTGGAACCTCTGCCGCATGCCCTTCTGGCAGCCGTCGTCGTCGTCCCGGATCCACCACTCGGCTGGCCGGTACGGCCACGAGGCGGCCGTCACCGGAGAACGGGGTTCGGTTCTGGTTGGCGAGCAGGAAAAGTTGCCATCCTGGGCTCCATTTGCCATCCGGGTTTCTTGATATTGTTGCATTAGTTAGAATATCTGAAACGAACCGAAATTCCAAAAGAATTTGAATTCTCGTTTGCCTTCGATCCTTCTTGAATCCCAGCACAATTCTCCACTCGTCCCAACCTTCCATGCCTTGAATCTCCCATCGAACCACCTTCCTCGTCCGGTCATGCGCAGCTCGGTCCAGGGGCACTGTTCACTGTCCGGCAACGGCGCCTCCCCCCGATTGATTGCCACCGCGCCCTTCCGTCCACCTGCTGCCGCATGTCAACCCGCCGTACGCTTGGCCTGTCACACCCCTGACACATCCCGTAAGCTCTGACAGCCAAGTCTAACATTCTCGCCTTGCCTCCCGCCCCCTATCCCAACCGACCTCCCCGCGCCGCAATTCTTGACTGCCATGCCATCCCACCAGAGGAAGTGGCGTGCTCAGGATGCTATCCAACTTGCCGACTACCTCATCGCCCTAGCCGAAGCCTCCCAAGCCTTCTCGTGCACCCCCTTGCGCTGAAACCGACGGCATCGACCCCAGCCCCAAAACCGTCTCCCGCGCCTATAAAACCCTCAGACCCCTCCCAATGAATCACAGCTGCGTCAAAGCAAGCCACCACTACCCCTAATTGCTCCGATAGCCACCGTATCACCGCCGATCGCCGGAAAGTCACCAAGTAAGCCAATCTTCGATTCACGCTATCCGATCGATTAAATTTCAATTACTTTCATCTACACCCTTGCCCAAGCTTCCCCCACACCCTAACTCGCCGACCGCCATGACTGCCGCCCGGCTGAGTAGCCTCACTGTGGATAGCCCCGCACAGTCGCTCACAACCCAAGCTGCCATTTCTCCAAGCTTACCCAACCCCCAAAGATGCTTAAACGCCAATGCTTTTGTCCTATTAACCTCTGAAGCTTACGGTTGCCATTAAAAACCGCCATAAGGAAACCTCGCCGCCGATGAAGCTCCAGCCACCCCCAACCGCAACCAAGCCCAAAAATGGAATCCAGCAAGTAAGAACACGAAAGAAATCATGTCAAAAACTTTCGGATCAAGAAATTACACTTTGTGGCTAAATAAAACAAAAGCGGGTTTTCTTGATAAACATGCTATCAAAGTGGCTAGATAAGTGAAGATAGATTCATAGAGGTTATTTCCATCTCTTACACATCATTAGCACAGCAAGATCAAGAAAAGAAAAGAGGAAAGATCAAGATCAACCAAATCAAGAGTAAATTAATCAAAACATGAGGAATCCATTGATATGATCAAAAATTGATGTATTGCTTACTTGAGGAGGTAAGTTTTACAGTCACTCCACCTTGGAGGACAAAGAGTATACAATGTACTCAACTCTCAAACCCTAACCCTACATATGAGAGCACAAGAGAGGTGGATTAGATGATTAACCCAAGTCTATATCCCAATCCCTTTGCATAGGTGAACTAACCAACCACACCTAGTCCTTAGTGCATACTATCCACTTAGTACAATAGAAAAAATCATGTTAATCTCACACACACAAGTTTTACTCACGCATGTTTACTTATGTACGCTTTTCAAAGCGCATGAGTCCGAATCCGCTAAATCCTTTACTTTGATACATATTGATCAAACTAGCATTTTCTTAACCTAAACCGCTCTCCAAGTGTTACTCGTGCACCGCGGTTTTGATCCAAGGTAAATTCCAGTATTTTAGCCAAACTTACCATGTGTAGATTCACCATTGGCTTGCCACACACCAGCAAGTCTCTCCTACTCCGGTTCATATCTAAATAATTTTGTTCCAGATATGGCGAGTCTTCAATCAAACAGGAAGGAACCTCCCATCTACGACTCTTGTTAAAAAGAATTAGGGAACTGATGAAAGTGCCATCGTCCTGGACTCCTGGGCTTGTCCAAGCCCAACAGGCTACCAAGCTCATAACGTTGTCCACCAACTTCTACTTGTACTGCACACCAATCAATCGTCCAAAATGTTTTCCGACAAGTCCCCGCATATCTACGTTACATCCACTGGGCTGCCAAAACGCACAACTAGAGGTGGGAGACAAGTCGTGCTTTTCTGGGCCAGTCCGAGGCCCGGCACGGCCCAAGCACGGCACAGGCACACCACGTGGCGAGTCGTGCCGGCACGACCCAAATGGTGGACTTGGCCAGGCCAGAAAAGCCGGCTCGTCAAGCGGCACGGCACGGCCCGACGAATTGTGTCATGCTTGGGCCGGTCCGGCACGGGAGGGCACGACGGGCACGGGCAGCACGACGGCAAGGCCTCCCGCCTCTCGTTGCCCTTCCGTCGCCAACCCATAACCCACAAGCCATCACACATTCACACATCACAGAGCAAAGAGAGGGAGGGAGTAGAGGGGATTAAGGGAAAGAGTATACCGTGCCAACTGCCAAGGGGAGGAGCCGTCGGTCGTCGGTCCACCAATACCACCGCTCGGGCTTCAGTCGGAGCACCATCACCGCAAGGCACATGGCGCAGACGAACAGCTTCTTGAGCAGTGTCATCACCGTCATTGCGGCGACAGAACACCAAGAACAAGATAGCTAGCACCACCACGAACACCTCGCCACGCCCACGCGCACTGGAGAGGCGAGGGGAGGCGGAGGCGGCGGGGGAGGCGGCGAGGGAGCGGTGGAGGTGGGGGACCAGGAGGAGAGGCGGCGGGGAAGGGGGTAGGGGTGGGGAGGTGGGGAGCGGGAGAGGAGGGGGGAGATGGCAGGGGAGCGGTAGAGGTGGGGGACCGGGGGAGGAGGGGTGGCAGGGGAGGAGATAGGAGGGGGCGGCAGGGGAGAAAGGGGGAGGAGGAGGGAGGCGGTGGGGAGCGGGGAGGAGGGGGGAGGAGCGGGCCAGAGGGGACGGGAAGGGGGAGGACGGGGCGATGGATGAGGAAGGGGGAGGAGGGAGACGGCGGGCATCGGGGGAGGAGGGGGCGACGGGGGATCAAGGGGGAAGAGGTAGGCGATTGGGGAGGAAAGGGGAGGAGGGGCGGGGGATAAATGATGGGCGGGTGGAGAGAGCGAGAGAGAGGGAGGAGGAGAGAAAGAAATGGAGGGTGGGCAGACTACAGTGATACAGTCTAATAAATGGCGCCCAGATCGATCATAGAGCACCAGCACAAGTTATTGTAGTGTTTTATGTTAAAATTCTATGAAATTTCTATGTTCCAAATAAGCTCTAATTAGAGCATTCGCTATTTTAAAATCTGTATAACTTAATAATTTTTCTTCAGATACAATATTCTTTTATTTAGTAGCATAGTAGTAAATACGTATATTGAGCATGCTCAAGAAGAGTGCTATATATAAATTTACCGTACCTTTATTTCGCCATCCTTGATCTTTCTGAGAGCTCCAATGTCGAGTACAGAGGATTTCCCAATTGAGTTCTTGATTTGTAGCGGGTCAATCTTAGGTCTCCGAAGCTCGAATTTTTCAATGTCTCCAAGTATCAGTCTTGAGAAGAAGAGGAGCAAGGCATCAACCCATTTATGGGGAACCACTTGAGGAATATTGAGAGGGCCGGCGAAGAGAGCGAGAGAGAGGAGGTGGGAGGAGATCAGGAATGGTACTTGCAAAAAAATATATAAGACCTGAGAAATGGAACGAGGTTGACCTATCCAGGTAGTGAAGTCTACCTATACTAAAGAGCAAGTTCAATATTTGGTTCGAGTAGCCAACCCATTTTCAGGAGTGGCTTATTATAGTATTCTTAAAAATCATACGAACAAAGAAAGGTTATTTTAAGAGTCTACCATATAAAGAGAAAGAGAGATCAGACGAAAGTAGCTATACTCTAGTAGCTGGCGGGGCTAGTGCTAGTGGTGAAGGAAATCAAATGGCAGAGAAGAACTTCTTTTTCCAAATAGCCCTTGGTGGTATGCAGATTCATCGAACGAAGAAGGCAGTCTTTCCTCCTCACAAACAAGATCGGAGCACCCAAGGTTAGGCACTCGATTGGATGTTCCCGTATGTATTCTAGAAGTAAGATCGATCGCAAGACGTCCCTATAACACATCACTGACGTTCTCAAGGCTTTCGTTGTCAAAGAGTGAAAGATCTCACAAGTCCTCCATATGTCTGTTTTAACGAGACAGGTGTGAGAGAAAGGAAGATGGCGATCGCCGCCATCATTGTTGCCACCGCTTTCGTTATGTATAGTTACTTCGGGCTGGGTTTGGGCTAGCACGGTGGGTTTTAGACTGTGCTTGGACCTAGCCGATGGTGAGGCAAAATGACTGGCCGAGCTGGTACGGCATAAAGTGGCCCTAAGCACGATAGACTTGGACCATGCCGGCACGGCTGGCACCAATGCCCACCTCTACGCACAACCGATCCAGAAACCCACGGTGCAAGGCTCATTCCAGCGAGGCAGCCACACCGCCCTCACAGGCACACACTTGCACCGGCTGTCGCCGATCCATGCACGACACCAGAGAGAGTACACGAGCTCACGAACAGAATCAACACTCAAAAAATAAGCGTACAGAAGTTATAGAACGTCCCATCTTATCGTGCAGAGAAGAGAGAAGGATTACACCTTTAACGCCCCTACCTCCTCATGTAAGCTCGCTCCCATCTCCCCACCAGAAATAATCTCTTACTCCAAGAGCAATACAAGACGCCAACCAAGCTCTACAAAGAATACCACACATGCAACGCGCGCCCGTGAATATGCACGGCGCAGCGCTCACACGTTGTCGGGCAGGTCGAAGTGCTGGACGCCGAGCACCTGCAGCGCGGCGTTCTGCACGAAGAGGACGAGGCCGCACCTGGTCGCGCGGAACCCGTCCCAGAGCGGAAACTGCGCGGACCCGGACACGGTCTTCCTCGCGGAGGCGCCGTCCCGCACGGCGGCCACCTTCTCCAGCCGTCGCACCACGTGGTCGTTGAGCAGCGACTTGCCCTTGTTCTCGCCGCGGCCGCAGTCGGTGACCAGCCCGCTCTCGTACAGAGCCACCAGCACGCTCGCGCCGCCGTCCACGCGGGCGCCCAGCGCGCCCGAGAAGGACGCCTGCAGCGTGGTCGGGTTCGGACGCTGGAACGTCACCTGCACAGTGTCGGTCGCGGTATAAATACAAATCAGAACTGGGCTAGCTACTAGATAGATTTACGTGAACGATTTGTCTCACGGATACGATTTATCTAAACAATGTTAATTCTGTTTTAGTAACTTCTAAATTAGCGCTGCAACGTTCCATAGCTGAATTGCACCCGAGGTACCGGGCAGCACGGCATAAGAATCTACTCTGCTGAACATGGCTTTACCGCTTGGGTCCCGACACCCTGTGGTAGATCTGAGGTGTTGACTTTTGATCTGAAGGCCGAGGCATAAGTATATACATTTGTAGGTTGATTGCTCAGCCGGATCAGATCATCAAGATCCTGCTTACGATCGATGCCCGTTCCACTGAGCAGACTAATCATTAAGATCGAAATCCTAGATCCACATGCAGTTGAGCGGAATAGCAGATGCATCGATCACATGTACAGGTTTGATGTATCAAACTTTTGGCATCGTTTTTTGCTGAACCAACAATGGCCCAGCAGCCAGCTACGCAGCATGCACGCCGACATGTTCTACGTCTCGTAAATAGTAACTGGATCCAATCCTACGCACCGACCTACCTAAATTGAAGTTGCCAATGCAAGGCGCAGATCACCTGATCGATCGATCTGCTTCTAAAGTAGGCACACGAAAAGAAACATGCGACGCACTAGCTACCTGCACGCATCTGCTGCGCTCATTGCCAAATCATGCGCGCCTCGATGATGGATCGCGCATGCCCCATGCGTCATGCATGCGCGCGCAGGTTGCAGCATCTAAAATTTCTTCGAGAAGCAACGAGGAGACAGGACATAGCATGCACTGTGCAGATTAAGCAACGAACGTGCGTACCTTCATGGCGGGCGACGGGTATCGGGGCGCGTCGCGGACGGCCTGCGCGAGCGCGTCCTGCTCGGTGCCGACGCAGTGCGCGCGGCCCTGCACGACGACCTGCGGCGTGAAGAGCGTGTCGAGCCGGAGCGCCTCCACGTAGGCCTTCTGCCGCACGGTCCACGCGCTGGACGCGAACGGGTCCTTCCACCCGCGGTAGTCCCAGTAGTCCACGTGGAACCCCAGCACCACCACCGCGCGCTTGCCCTGCTCCCCGCCGCCGGACGACTCCTGCGCCAGCCGCGCAGCCACCGCGTCCGCCTCAGGAGACGCCGCGCACCCCTGCGAGGAGAAGAGCTCCACCAGCACCGGCCCCGGGGCCAGCTCCTCCACCGGGTCCGGAGCCGAGGCCGTCGCGCTGCCCCTGCCGAAGCACGCCAGCAGCCGCGGCGCCATTGCTAGCTCCTTCGACCGAGGAGTAGTAAGAGAGTTGTGTGGTGTGGCGTCGAGTGTCGTGCGGTGGTGTAGGAACGTAGGGGTGAAGGGAAGGGACGAAGTGATCGAGGTGCGTGTTTGTGCGTGGCGGCCTGGCGGGTAAGGTAAGTAGGGTGGTGGGGCAGTGGTTGGGTGGGTGAAAGGGAGGGAGAGGAGAGGAGAGGACGAACGTGGCGGTGTCGACGGCAACGGGATACCAGCCTGGGACAGCACCCAACTTCTCTCCTCGCTAGCTCTACGTTACGATCTGTCGTCTGCCTCTGCTCATGTGTGTGCCTGCCTACCTAAAGCCTCTTCTTTGTTTTCCTTTTCCTTTTCTAGTGACTTCTCATTTCCTTCCTTTGATTAGCTTTAGGTGTCCAGCGCGATCTGAATGACGCGCGTTGTTCTAATGCATTTGGCAGCACTTTGCCGTCCTAACTTTTAACTCTTCTTCGCCAAAAGAAGATATATGCAACGTGTGAAAAGACGCACCTGTGCCTGCATGTTGTAAACTGGGATCCTTTCCTTCGCCCAGTGTATTTTTTGCGGGCGCGAAGTGGAGACGGGTGAGCTTTTGGGTTCGCCGAAAACGGTGTCGGCGAGTGGTTGGATCCGCGTACGCGCGCGATTTGTTTATGACAGAGAGCCAGAACACGTTGCATTATTTAGCGGTTAGCCATGTTAGGGAAATGCTCAAATGAGCATATAGGCAGCTATGCTAAAATAAATCTGCCGTCAACCATGTTACATCTACAAATTTTGCACGTTATGTTCTTAGTGATCGGCACATGCATCCTCGGTAAAAGCTCTGTGAGATGCAGATTTATCTTGGCCTCCGCTATTGTAGTCGTGTGCTAAGGGGACCTGCTCCGCTGGGGACGCTTCGCAGGCAGCCATCAAATTCGCGAGCGGCTGTGAGTGCGGCCGTGCACCCTATGGCAAGGGACGTCCTACCTGATCTCTGTCGGTCTACCTGACACGTAGTGTGAGCCTGACTCATGGACCGGCAGGCCGAGCGTAGTGTGGTCTGTGGCCTGACGTGCCATGGGACACTGGGCTGTTCTGGGCCGACTAAAACATGAGAAAGCCACATTGGCATTTCGCAACCCGGCGTGCTCTCAGTTTAATGCCCATTTGTGTCCAATCCAACAACGTCTTGGGTAGTTGGGTTGCTGCGAGCCTCTTTTCAAATAGCAGGCTTAAGCCGGATTTTTACGAGTCCACAAGAAGACTTGCTCTGAAAGGCCCAGAAGGCCTGATTGAAAAGTTTTGGACCCTCTTCTCGGCCGATTGAAGCACAGCAGTAGGGCGTGTAGTCCTGATTGGACATGGGAGCCAGTGGAGTCCAAATCAACTACCTAATCACTTTAGTAATTTAAAAAGTGTGATTAAATTATGTATCGGTATGTAATACACCGGAGAGAGTTGAAATACTGAAGAAAATAAAAGGTATCCATAATCCCGTCCAGAGGCCTCAGAATAAAAGGACGAGAACTCCGATCCTTCGAATCCTAAGTAATCGGGGACGTCTGGTGAAAAAAAAAATAAGAAGAATTTGACATAGTTAATCCCTAGAACCAACAGGAGAGCCAGTTTAGACCTATCACCGGTATGGAACCTTCAAAAAAAGGCATACCAGATTGAATATTCTCATAAAGGGAGAAGTTATCATGGATGTGTGCGCAAACATTAGAGTTGAAAAACTAAAAGAACTTGCACCCGCAACTAGAAGGAGCGGTGAGCAAGTAGAAGAATTACAAGAATCATCCCATGATGAAATAACTATAAACTATGTGAACACAGGAGAATTCATAAATAGGACAACAGCCAATGTTAATATCTATTTTGTAAAGAAAATTGCTATAATCATCGATTTTGATCCAGAGCCTACATCGCTCGCAGAATGTAAGAAAAAATCGGATTGGGGGATTGAAAAAAGGAAATAGAAATTAAATTCTTATCTCTGGATAAAAGAGATGTGTTCGGGCTTGTAAACCGTACACCTCCCCATGTGCAGCCTGTATGGCATAAATGAGTATTTGTTCGAAAGATAAATGAGAAAAATGAAGTTGTAAGGTATAAAGCAACGCTTGTTGCACAAGGTTTCATTCAACGATCAGAAGTTGATTATGAAGAAACATATTCCCTAGTCATAGGTGGTATTACCTTCAGATATTTAATCTCGATAGCAATAAACCTAAATTTAGAAATAAAATTAATAGATATGGTAATGGCATACCTTTATAAAAACTTAGATTCAGACATTTATATGAAGATACCTTAAGGTATCTCTGTCCCAAACTAAGATAGAGCACATAGAAACGTTTATAGTGTAAAACACAGAAAATCATTGTATGGGCTTAAGCAATTAGGCAAAATATGGTATAATCGTTTAAGCAACTTTCTATGCAAGAAATGCTACATGAACAATGAGAATTGTCCCTGTGTATTTATACGACAATCTCATAATGGATTTTGTATAATCTCAGTGTATGTAGATGATCTGAATATCATTGGAACCCTGGATGATATAAAAGAAGCGAGCTTTTACTTAGAATCAGAGTTTGAAATAAAAAATTTTAGGTAAAACCAAATATTGCTTAGGCGTGCAGCTTTAGCATGTCTCGGAAGGGATATTAGTCCATCAATTAGCCTACACTCAGAAGGTGTTAGAGAGGTTTGACTTTAAAAAAATATACCCTTTCAAAGTACCATGGTCGGAAAATCTTTGCAGTAAGACAATGATCCGTATAGGCCTAGAAAACAAGGAGAGGAAGTCCTGGGACCAAAACTCCCATATTTAAGTGTAGTAGGACCACTTATGTATTTAGCAAACTGAACTAGACCGGATATAGCATTTGTCGTAAATCTATTAGTAAAGTACAGTGTAGAACCTACCAAAAGGCATTGACAGATAATAAAAGAAATCTTTCGATACCTCTAAGAAAGCAAAGACCTTAAGATCTAAATATAACTAGCTATGCAGATGTCGGGTACTTGTGAGACCCGCATACCGCTGGATCATAAATAGGCTATGCATTCCTGTGTGGTGGAACTGTAATTTCATGAAAATCATCTAAGCAAAATCTTGTATCGACTTCGACGAATCACTCAGAAATCATAGCACTGTACGAAACCGCATGAGAATATGCTTGACTTCGACGAATGGTTCACTACGTCCAGCGGTCATATGGATTGAACATCAAGCAAGCTCTCACAATTATCTATGAAGATAATATAGCTTGTATTGCACAAGTGCAAACATGTTACGGGAAGAGTCATCTCACGAAGCATATTATCCTAAGTTTTTTTATACTCATGAATTACAAAATATGGACAAAATTAAGGTACAACATACTAAGTCATGTGAAAAACTTACAAATTTATTCACTAAGTCTCTTCCAATATCTAATTTTAAAAAATATGTACGTAAAATTGGAATGATAAGACTTAGAGAAGTGCAGGACTTAGAGGAAGACTTTTCTCGAGCTTACTATTAAAACTTGATCACGAAGATCGAGTACCCAAAGAATACATCCCGTAGATGAAAATGAAAATGGATGGATTGTACTCTTTTTTTCTTTGATGAGTTTTTCTGAAGTTTCTCGGCCAAGTTTTTTAATGAGGCAATTCGTGCAACACAACATAAGATGTATCATATAATCTTTCTCTAAATTTTTTCACTGAGTTTTTATAGAGTTTTGATGATACATGAACATGTCAGATAAGTACCTAAAGGGGAGTGTTAGGAAACATGGGTCTGGACCTACAAGCCTGACTCATTGGTGAGCATTCTCCACTTAGTCTATAAATATGGGTTATAATTATTGTAAAGAACACAAGAAAATTAATAAAATAATAAAGAAAGGAGCTCCCGTCTTATCTCTCTGTGTTTAATTTATTGTTTATAATATTTTATATTTGATCCATCTATTTTATATAAAAAAGAAATCGCTTAAATTGAACTATCAATAGCTATCCCTCGACACCTTCCACCTTGCGTCTGCGTGCTTGGACGACGGACTACAGGTCAAAATCCAACCATACGCCGACCCGTGTCGTCGGACCAGCGCCTGCCTGTCCCACCAGCGCCCCTGCGCAGGGGCGAATCCAATGCTCAAGCATTGCTGTCACAGGACAACAATACCTTTCAATCGGGCCCTTATACTCCCCTCTCATTCTGTATTGATGACAGCAGCCCGGCCTGCCATGTGACCTCAATATCCCTCTGAAGACAGCCTTTTATTTGGAGCATTCCATGCTCAGCTCGTCGGCCGACAGCCCATGTCTCCTGAGCCCATCAGCCCATGCACACATATCAGTCACATAACCCATGTCACCTTGCGTTTCCTTCTCCACGAAGCATGAAGAGTCGCACATACTATGTACGAAGCACGAAGAGTCGCACATACTCCACGAAGCACTAGTGACCAGCCGGCTTTGCGCCTTCGCGAATCGCGCCGCTTGCGGGCCCCACGCCCCCACGCAACATTAGCAGCCTCCCCACACTGCAGACCAGTGGTCACACAGCCGCTCCGCGGCTCCGCCCATCGCCGCTGGCTGCCGGCTGGGACTTGGCGCTCCTGCTGTTGCTTGTCTTTTCCCTTGTGTGACGCAATCCTGGGGACGACGTCGTGCTCCGTGCAGACCGAGAAGAACCGCGACGCTGCCCGCCGCCGCTCTAGCGACCAGCAGCAGCAACCACCATACGCCCATACGGCCATTAGGCCATACCCAGCCTCGCATCAACGACGGCCTGCCATACGCACCTCATCTGCTTGTTAGTCGTCACGATGGGCTGCAATCTTTCTCCTCGTCACTCGTCAGGTAGGAAAATTAGTATTCTTTTCATTTTCTTGTGTAGATGTGCTGATGTGCACATGCGAACCAGAACGGTAGAACCTGGCAAGTGGCAACCTAGGAGCTTTAGTTTACTGATTTGTAATTTAATTTAACTAATTGTACAGGTTCAGGTAGTATGAATTTGATGGAACGGTTCTTGAAAAGAAAATTACCACCAGCAGCCAGTGATGAAAGGACTCCACGTAGAGACCGCGAGGTGCATCAAACATCAATGTTACAACTCATTCTTCTTTGATACTATCACCAAAAGATGTTAATTTAGACGAACTTCCTTATGATCCGGCTGATAGAAAGAGAATAATAGAATATCCTGGCCTTAAGCTACAAGAAGAGATAAGGAGAAGATATCTGATTAGAGGTCCTCATAGACCACAACCTGGTTTCTATGAGGTAATAGATCGCTTTCAAAAGATGAAAAATCGTAACCGCAAAATGCTTCTATGAGAGGTAAATATTAGCTTATGCTTATGTCTACATTGTTTAATTGTTTGGTTGTTTTTGATTAATATGGAAGTTCATCCAAATTGGTTCGTTTCTATAACTTTATTACTTTAATTTATCATTATAATGTAATGCTATTAAATTATGTATATTTTCTAGCGTATTATTTATTTACTAGAAACCGTAATCGTTAGTTGACAAATTTATAGTAACATCATTGATGTGAAATCCTAGATCCGCCCCTGCCCCTGCGCATTTGCGCAGTTCGCCTGCGCGACGCGAAGCAACACCCCACTGCCAGCGTCGTGTCACTCGCGCCCGTAGTCGCATCACTACCTCTTAATTCCATAGTGGTGGCTGAGTCATTGCACACGGCGCACCATTGTTGCTCTCCTCCAAAAACGCCGGCCATTTCTTCCACGTTTTCTCCAGCCACGACGTCCGCATCACTCTCGCGCGGTGGCCCACTTAATTTCTCGTCTTATCGAGCTGACAAAATCTCGTTCCGAGCACCTTTCCTACGGTGGAAAAGAAAACGGGGTCCAATGCTGCTGGGAAACGTTAAGACCCTGGTGTAAAGCATGCTTTTTTCCCCTTCTTGGTGACGAATGAGCTGAGGAAATCGCTAACCAGGAGACCAGTGAGTATGTGACCAGTGTACTACTCCATATTGGAGCCCTGGCTGGTTGGACGGATCAAGCGAGTTTGGTGCGCTTTCGGCGTCCTTGCGCCGTGCGTTGTCACGTCCGTGCGTAGTTTCACACGGATCAGATGACCCTGCTTAAATCGCAATTTTTTTTCGCTCGAACCTATGCTAGAGGTTGGTGAATGGTGATCCGTGCGTGCACTGTTGTTGTCCTACGTTGTAGGGAAGCTTAACTTCAGGCCATGCATGCAGATTGTGCAGCGAACAGAGAGAAGGCGATCGAGATCGAGCGTAGGTTTCTTAACATGGCTAAATGATGCATTTTTGGATAAGAGCAGCCAGCCAAAAAGATGTGAATGGTGCGAAGCGTGGTTGTGTGGTCGGTGGCACCGAGTCGGATCCTGTCACGTGTAATCTAACCCCCAAAATCCGTGGGTCAATATTTTTCCCAAGTCAAGACACTAATTCCGCTCCAAATCCAAATCCAACGCATGGTGGCGGTAATTCGATTATCCGCTTTACACGTCGGCCGGAGAGAAGACAAGAGGGGGTCATCCACAAGCTCATCCGCGGCAGTAGCAACCACCTTTCTGCGCGTGGATTAAGGAGTCACGCACCCGCGGCCGCGCGCAATTAATTTGTGCTAATCCGGAGGCGCCTTTCTCTCCTCGCTTTCTCATTAGGAATGCGTGACTGCACAAGGCAAGCTACGTAGATCGTCATA
This sequence comes from Melocanna baccifera, assembly GCA_036346265.1. Classification (NCBI taxonomy): domain Eukaryota; kingdom Viridiplantae; phylum Streptophyta; class Magnoliopsida; order Poales; family Poaceae; genus Melocanna; species Melocanna baccifera. The sequence goes on from CM070695.1 coordinate 18,101,916, forward strand.
TGATCTCGCATGCCTAGATGGTTTTCTTTTCTTTTTTTTTTTTTTTTTTTTTGAGAGAGAGAGAGCTGGCTTTGGTTGGTGCCTGCCTTTTCGGGGCGTAATTGTTTGGGCTTCCTTTTAGCCTTTTCCCGGATCCGAGCATGTGAGAGATTTGGGGCCCAGATCGTATCAAACCAAACCAAATCGACATCAACCATCGATTTAGGATAAGAGACGATGTCCAGTAGGGGTGCCACTGTGCTAGGCAGCACGCGTGCCGTGCATGCATCCTTTTGGTGGAAAAGGAGGTTTCGTTTGCCTTCACAGGAGTCTTCTCGTACTGCTGTTTGCGTGGCGGATCGATTCGAGCTGGTGCGTGCCTCGCTTTTAGTTATTTCTCACACGCTCTTCTTGTTCGCCATTCTGCGATGCATCGCTACTGTTGAGGATAAGAACACAACATATTTTTTTTAAAAAAAAAGGTGTAAAGAAAATCGGGTACACAAGGTCTTGTTTAGCATGTACTCTTTAAGATCGTGAGGTTGTCACGTTGGCAGCAGAAGCCTGAAGATCGTTCGCCTGTTTCGCTAGGGGGTGAACACGTACGTATTTGAATGGCATGCATCAAATAATTCATCTAAAAACTTAAATTGATAAAAAAAATCAGACAATTCACTCATACTTCAACACTCCCTCTTATGTATAACCTCCCTCAGGTCTAAGATAGGAAATAGGAGTGGGCTGCAATTATTTTTTTAATTGCGCCAACTAGGTCTTAAACTCAAGACGTCTCTGATACCATATTGAGTTGCATGCACAAATCAGTTCACCTAAAAAATTAAGCTGATAAGAAAAGATAAGCAATCCACTTATACTTCAACAGTATGCACCTTTGTTTGTCAGCAGACTTGGGCATATATCGCTTTAATTTGATATTAGCAATGCTCACAAAACCTTTTACTGTTGTTGTGTCAGTGAACTATCACCTATCTTATGAAGTAAATATGTAGAACACAACGCTGAAGATCATGCAGAAGAGACATGGTGTTTTAGACTTTTCAGGCTTTCTCCGAAGAGAATAATAATCCTACTTTATGTATTATTGTATTACTAGCTACAATGGAATGCACAAAACTTGGCTACAAAGAATTTTGCGGCTATCTTGCGCTCTGCCCCTCTATCCTCAGACTCCTGGTACCAAGCGTTGAAGGGATGGTAGTTGCAGCCACACAAGGAGGCACCCACGTTGGTTCGTGAATCCCATAAGTGGTCATCGCAAATACGTGCAGTTATGTTAGAGAGATAAAAAGCAGATATATTAGAGAGATAGAGCATATATTCCCTTTTAACTACTTCACATGGTTAATTACGGTGGATTTAATAATCAGTCAAAGGATAGGGTCTACATATCTAATTACAGATCTTCCGACTAGGGGTGATGATACTCAGCTTAGTCCAAATATATTCTCTCCGATGAAGGGTACTCGAAGGAATTATTGAAACAGTTCTCTATCCGATAGGCACAGTGAACATTAAGTCTATTAATTAAGGATTATTTAATCCTAACCATGTTGTTTACGATCTACTGCAATATCATGCACGATATCACTTCCATTCCCTTAAAAATTGATACGCTTCCATTCCTTTTCGGATTTACAATCACAAGGTACCAGACGTTATAGAAGAAAGCAGCATGCAAATGCACTGTATTTTGCGGCAGCGGATAAGGCGTAATGGCCAAAAGGTCGATGCACGGGTCGTCATGCCGTGGGAGCGCGGCACCCTGAACCAACCGGCGCGGCGAACCCCAGCACACACAAGCCCAAGATCGATCGTGAAATGTACCAGAAAACCCTCGGATTCCACGTGATGCGCTCGTACGTACGTGGATGACGAAGAAGAAAAAAAAGAGGGGGAAGACAAGCAAGGGGCTCGTGTTTCGTCATGCTGTCCGCTTTGCGAGATTCTTCGCCTGATGGCAAGACTTGTGCGGTGGGCGGTGCGGACACGATGCTGATGTGGAGCGGAGTGCTGTGGTATTTTTTTCATCAAGAAAGCTCTCCGTGGCGTCACATTCCAGCAGCAGAGGAGCTTGTGGTGGTCACTGGAAACCCATACGCTTGTGAGGTTGTTAATCACGCGATTGAATCGATAGAATTTTGGAACTCGGTAGTTTCTCCCAACAAACCAAGAAGGCAACGACGCATGTCAAGTTGCTCGTCATCGTACGAGATCAATCGGTCCATTGGTGTTCTAATAGTTGAGGGTCAGAAACAACCAAGGATCCATGCAAACAGAGATGGCAAAGTTTTGCATCTAGCATTTATATGCATATATTTCGTCCATCCAAACCATCCACGCGTAGAGTATCCGGCACAAAGGAAACAGAACTTAAAAAAAGAGAAAAAAAATGGAAATGACTCGTGACTGTTCGTCATCGTCCTAAGTAAGACAATTATAATACAGAAAAAAAAATGGAAAATAAGGCAGGACCTTAAGTCCTTAGCCTCGAATAATAGCGACTTATTGCTGACCGTTGTCAGCGGCGACGTTTCGACGTCACGGCCGGGGCCCTACATGCCGAGCTTGGCGGCCCCGACCTTGCCGTTGGCGGTGGCGGGCATCTCGACGTCGGCGCCGACGTGCACGTCCTCGTCGCGGATGAACCTCCCCCAGTACCAGTGCGCCTTCCACACGAGCACCATCTCCTCGATGGGCACGTTCTTGGTCTCCGGCAGGAAGAAGGCCACGAACGAGGTCATGACGACCACCCACGCGCCGAAGAAGAAGAAGAGTATGAACTTGAAGCGGCAGAGCATGGGGAGGAAGGCCTGCGCGATGACGAAGGTGCAGAACATGTTCACCGACACGTTGATGCTCTGCCCCGCCGACCTGATCTCCAGCGGGAAGATCTCGCTGGGGACGAGCCAGCCGAGCGGGCCCCACGACCACGCGAAACCGGCCACGTACGCGCAGATGAAGAGCACCACGAACGCCGCGTACGCCTTGGGGATGTCGGCCACGCCCGAGAAGCCGAACTTGGAGCCGATCAGGCTGCCGACGACGATCTGGCAGGCCAGCATCTGGGTGCCACCCTGAAGGAAGAGCTTGCGGCGGCCGAGGCGGTCCACGGTGACGATGGACACGAAGGTGGCGAAGACGTTGACGAGGCCGGTGATGACCGCGGACATGAGGGATGCGTCGTCGGCGAATCCGAGCGTCTTGAAGAGGACCGGCGCGTAGAACATGATGACGTTGATGCCGGTGAGCTGCTGGAAGAGTGGGATGGCGATGGCCATGGTGAGCTGTGGCCGGTACCGGCGCTGGAGGATGTTGCGCCACGGGTGGCTCACTAGCTTGGACTCCTCGCTGGCGGCCACGAGGTCGTTGTACTCCTCCTCGACGTCGTCCGTGCCGCGCACGCGCCGGAGCATGCGCTTGGCGGCGTCGGTGTAGCCACGGTCGATGAGCGAGTTTGGGGTGTCGGGGAGGAAGAGCGCGCCCACGGCGATGATGGCCGCCGGCACCGCGGCAAGCGCGAGGCTCACGCGCCAGCCCCACCCGCCCTTGATCTTGGCCGTGCCGTAGTTGATCAGGTTCGCGCACAGGATGCCGATCGTGATCATCAGCTGGAACCCGATGTTGAGCATCCCGCGCAGCCGCGCCGGCGCCATCTCCGACAGATACACCGGCACCGACTGGTCAATGCAGTACAAACATCGTTAGCACGAGGGTTACCTTGTAAAACTTTCTTTTGAAGAAGTTGCTAGTTCTAGCTCGCAATGTAAGGGCATGTACAATAGTATGATATCAGCTGTCTATAGATCGATATGAGATAGTATGAAAGAGAAAGAAGGAGCATAGAGAATTGTGCCGTCTATTATGCAGTAATCGACTATAACATGATAAACAAGACATAGTGTAACATAAAGAAGCTATCTATAAAGATATACAAAAAAGATAACCTATTACATGAGTTGTCTATATATGGTATAGAGATATTATATATAGCACTTATTTATACTATTGTATATACCCTAACTATTGTGTCTGAATTGGATAAGAGTACACGCTGGTAAAAATGGGGTTGTGGTAAGGCAAAGGTAGCACTACAAATTTCAGCAAGGCTGTAAAGGTTCTGCACTTGTTGGCACCAGCTAGAGAGTCAAGTCCTAGTGTAGTAATTAAGCACCCCCTTTACAGTTTACACCTCAGGTACGAGCCACCTCTTTATCTCCAAGCCTCCCCAAGTACCAAAAATTAGAAATATCTGCTAATTTTCCATATATTTGATATGCCATTGATTATTTTTTTAATAATATCTCATTGACATACAGATCCAAATGCACATAAAAGATGGAGCAAATGATTAAATTCTCCAAAAAATTAATGTGCAAACCCAAATATAATCCCAAAATAGTCAAAGTGTCAAGCTGTCAAGGGAAGCGCCTGTATATGTACGAATGGACAAACGTCTCAACGCAAAGTCAAAGAAAACTACTGCACTAACCACAGCATCTCGCGCGTATTTGTGAATGGTGGTGTCTAGAGAGCGAGTGTGAATTAAGCAACAGTGGTAGTATACCTGGTTCGCGAAGCCGACGCCGATGCCTAGGAGGACGCGGCCGAGGATGAGCATGAGGACGTTCTTGGCGGCACCGTTGAGCGCGGCGCCGACGAGGAAGGTGACGCCGCCGCCGAACATGGACCACTTGCGCCCCGCGACGCGGGTGACGGTGGCGGCGAAGAAGGAAGCGACGAGCGCGGCGAGGTAGAGCGACGAGGTGAACATGGTGAGCAGCTGGCTGTCGAACTTGCAGTACTGGTTGCTCTGGTTCCGCTCCGCCTCCTGCTCCTTCCGGTACACCCCCGGGAAGAACTTCATCAGGAACGGGTTCATCGACGTCACGCCCCCTGATCGACACCATTGCAAAGCATTAATCTTTTTTATTTTGCTTCAAATATTGTGCATGCACATCACCGAGGATGCACATGAAAGAATTACTCGCAGTATGAAAAAAATAATGGAAAGATGGCCAGGTGAGTGATCTTGGAAAGATTTTTCTTGGCCGTGCAAGAATAGGATAAATGGAATAAAGAAAAGGTAGGGAATATCACAGGATAAAATCATGCGTTGAATCTACCGACACGGTGGCAGGTGAACGTTGGCCAAGAGAATGCCCTGATTTGCGAACAGCAGAGCATGGCAGAGGCTGAGATGCAAACAAATAGGAGTGCGTACGGGAACAATCTTTTTCCTCTAATAACCATGAACAAAAGATAGATCATGAACAAGAACAACCGTGATAATAACTTGCAATGGTCAGCACATAGGTCCAAAGGAATTATAGAGGCGTGAGCAACGCACCGGAGATGCCGATGTCATATCCGAAGATGAGCCCGCCGGTGGCGGCGACGATGCAGGCGAGGAGCACGAACAAGGTCAGCTTTCCGGGGTAGTCCTTCCCCCCTCCGTTGTTCACCACCACGCCGCCGGCCATCGCGACCGTCGCTACAACCGCACCGTCGTCCTGGTCGACTCGTACACCAACCAAACAACAACAATGGACACCGCGAATCGCCAATCCAAGACAAGCTCTTCCCCTCTGCGAGACCACAGCCTCCAAGGAGAGATCTTATAAGCAGCGCGTGCTATAGAGAAGGAACAGAGAGCGCTTGAGAAGTTGAGAGAGAGAGAGAGAGAGAGAGAGAGAGAGAGAGAGAGAGAGAGAGAGAGAGAGAGAGAGAGAGAGAGAGAGAGAGCGTTTGCGAGTTGCAGAAGCGTATGGGAGGGGAGGAATGGAGGCGGAGCCGGCGGGAATTTATAGGCGAAAGAAGGTGGGGCTCCTTAAGAGAGGGAGATAAGTTGGAGGGTTGGACTGCAAAAATCCGCCCAACGACCAATGTCAGACCATCTTTTTTTTTGTTTCTTTTAATTTGCTCTGCTCGTCCATATTAATTGTGCCTGTGGATATATCTTTACCCATCTACCCTATTTCCTGGAAAGAGAGACCACCATTAATGCGAACGCTGCTTTCCCTTGATGGGCGAGGATCGCCGTCCATCGTGATGTAAACACGCCGAGAATATGCATGCATGCCTGTCAGTATTATCCGGTTGTTGTTGCTGCTGCTGCTGCAAATGTTAATGTAAATACGCCGGCCTTTGATAATTATGGTATTGGAAATTTGGAGCTACTACCACCACTCCAGTTGTACTCCAGAACACCATGAAAGGGATCGTTATCTTCTAACTCGGCCACGAGTCGGACGCACCAAATATTGATGGAGAACCTGCTGCTTCCAGATCAAGTTCCTGAGGGTGTCACAGTGTGCACACGTCTGGAGCTGATCTGCACGTACAACACGTCCTAACGTCGGTTTAGCGCTTGATCAAAACTTTGCCTGACTGGTGGGATCGAGATTCAATGTGCTGTCTCTTCTTTTCAACTTTTCTACGGCAACTACCTTTTAAACAGAGTATTTTTTTAAGATGGTATCTTTAAGATAACTATAATATACACTGTAACGACTTTATTTATATCGATCAAAATCATACGTAACTTTCTCTTAATTCATACTCTCTCACGAACAGTTAAAAGTTATAATGTCATATACAATGGTGTGATATCAGCTGTTTATAAATTTTGCCACATAGACACGAGATGATGTAAGGAGAGAGAGCATAGAGAATTGGGTTATCTTTTATATAATAGTCGACTGTAACACTATAAATAAGACATATTATGTTATGAAGAAATCATTTATAGAGATATGTAAAAAGATAATCTATTGTATGAACTGTCTTTAGTGCCATCTATAGATGATATGAAGAATATTATAGACAGCAGTTGTCTATACTATTATAAATACTCTAAACTATAATCGTAAGTTATAAGTCACAGTCTAAAAGACAGTCCGTATAGTTCCATCCTGACGCGCGTACTGAAACCGGCACTGCCAATTTCTCTGAGAAACCGGCCGGCACTAAAAAGAAGCTAAACCGAAGTGCTAGACAAGGCGAATGGGGTATACGCCTTGAGTATTTCAGGCAAATTAAGGGCGAATAAGGTGTTTGCAGTCGAGTAAATGTGGTTACAATTTTGGCCTGATCTACATTCGTTTGGAACTCCCAAGCTCATCTTACGTAACTCACAGGATTTTGCCTTATAAATTTAGATGACGATGACCCACACGATTCAAAGTTCGACTAATTTGCATAACCGAGCATCTTCGCCCGTCAAAGAAGCAGTTGGACATGTGCAGAGGCAACAAACAGTACACACGCACGCACACATGGCGTACGAACAGTGTGTGAGATTGGCTTGGCTAGTCTGCTGCTCATCGGACAGCTAGCTCACGTACATTCGCGCGTGCGCCTGTGCCGACCAGTACCAAAAGAAAAAAACAGACCGCTCCATAGGCGAGTTCAGTATATGCCTCATGCCTTACAACTTCTTTTAAATAAATAAATAAAATTATTTTTTATCATTATTTTAAACGATTTATCAAGATAATATTTTTGAAACAGCTCATCGGTATCTGGTTCGTTAACATTAGCACGAGCTTACATTAGGATAAAAAAATCATAAACCGTAGCTATAAACCATAGGAATTATTCTTTTTAGCTTTAGGTTTCGGTTTCTCCGTAAGGTGAAACAAACGGAACGGTTTCTCGAAACCGTTTCTCTAAACAGTTTTCTGAGTTCAAAATCGTACGTATTATCCACATTGACATCTTCATCATCCACTACCGTATCAAAAACACAAATACTCTAGGCTAACAGTCAGCTGTAGCCCATAAAAAAAATATAGTCCCGCTTGCGTCTGGCCATATGCAAGTACGTCCGCTTCATAGCGCATGGCTGCACGCATCCCTTCGCCTTGATTTCGATCGTGGGAACGATCTGTTGCAAAGATATTTTTCGCCTCGTCGGCCTGTGTATTCGTGCGTCAAACATGTCAAGACCCTCATCAGGGAACTGAAAAGAAACGGACTTGCCCAGGAGCCGTGGTTCCGTGATACATTATTGCCGTGTAGGAGTCAGATTATGGTAGCGCGCGCGCGAGGCGCGGCCGGCCGGATATCCAATGCGTCGCATCGCACCGCGCCATGCGCGTACTGGTGTGCCCGCAGCAGCCGTCGAGCGCGCGCACAGGACATGTCGCTTTCTGCTACTACCGTTCGCGAGAGCAAGGCCAATCGCACAGGACATGTGGTTGAAAAGAACGCACCCGTAGTTCTACCACGAGGACAAAACACAACTCGTTTATTAGTTTCTCCAAAGTCGCATGCGAGAGGGTCAAAGCAAACGAGTCGGCCAGGCCCGCCGCCTCGGTGGGACGGGCATGCCAATGATCGATGCAGGGAACCAGACCGCCCAGAGCCCAGGTAGAGCGAGACGGGAGCACGCGTGCACTGCATGCGTCACAGCGCGACGACGGGAACCCTATGGGTCCAGCGTTTGGGTCAAACCGTGTGTGTTTTTGCTTACTTGTTTTGTTTCGCACGAGTCAATGCAGCTCGTCAACGAGTGCGAGTCGATGGCTGCACTGTTGCTGCTGGGCCCATCGAGATACGGAGAGCCGACCTCAAAAATGTGCAGATTTTTTGATTCGCCCGTGGTCACTCGCCCTTCGGGGTAACCGGGCCCGGTGGAGGGTGGTTGGGCCCCCACAGGCAGCCTCGTCTGAAAAGTCCCCACTAGAGGACTGCAAAATCAAAACTGCTAGTTTGGCAGAAAGCTGCAACTTGCATGGCGCGTCCCCGCTTGCCTACGCTGCACTTTCTCACCAGCGAAAAATTGTATCGTCGTTCTGTACAGGTTAAAGTAGTACTGGTAGACAAGCATACCTCTAAAACTGCATGACAAGCATACCTCCCAGCAGATTGGCAGATCGTCTAAAAGAAAAAAGGGGGGCAAATAGCAGATGAACAATGTGACGGTAATCTTCTAAGAAACCGAGCTTTACAACGCGGAAAGCTTGACGTTCTTGCTATTTTAACCTATCGGTTTACGTAGGCGTGCAGGACAGCCAGCTCAAGTGGCAAAAGTACATCTTTCTTTTTTAGGGCTTGAACTTTTCGGACATGTTTAGAAACTGGAACACGGAAATCTTACATGAATACTTAAATTTTCTCGTTCCAAACGAGACTTCTTTTTTTTTACATTGTTTTGCGGAGACCTATCTCTTGAGAAATGTTTACCCGTCGCTAGCGGTCGTCTTCCCCTCAAAAACTCCTACCGGTCAATTTTTCATTAGTGCAGGAATAAGACCAGATCTACCTGGCAGTGCAATTTTCTTCCTTCAGCAGGGGAATCAAAGTCAAGAGGACTTCACCCGTATTTCATCGGTAGGTCTAACAGGTACTTCAGCTTGTTAAATTCAGCTGTTAAACTGTCATTTTTCTACTGTCATACTCAAGTAGATAAATAAAAGCTATCTACTCCAAACCAACAATATCCACTGTAAGAGAGCGTATTATCGCGTGCATATCTCTGTCACGCGCGTCGCCCCAAAAAATCGCGTGCGGAGGATCCGGTTCCGCTGTAAGCGGCGAGCGCGCTTCTGACTGGCCAAAGGCAATATGCAAGTCAAGCAGATTCCACTCTGATCACATCGGTGAGGGCGACCCCGGCCACTACAACAGCCTGCTCATATTGATTCATGTGAACCTCGGTTTTTTCCAGCGGGTTTCTAGCTTCATATACACCACTTCTCTGATTTCAGTCTCACGAACACATCTTTCTCACTTTCTCTTCTACTCGCTATCTCCTTTTAAAAATCACTTCTTCCAGATATTACTATTTATTTTCAGCTAAAAGACATCAATCGTAGCTAATAAACATGCTCTAAGCTTGGTGCAGAGTTATCTACAGACAAGGAGAATATGCTTTATGGTTATTGACATGTACAAAACGGGGCACTCGCGTAAAGATTTCATCGTTCTTGGCAGAGTTGAGCTTGTGGGATATACACATTCTGTGGTTGAGTCCTCCCAAAACGTCCCTTAATGCCGTACTAGTCATGATCATATAGAGGGTAGAATCCGGCCTACATTTCTTGAGAATGACGTAAAATTCTCTTTTGATTACGAGAATGACATACATTTGTAAAGAGGAGTAAGAAACCAAGGCCACAAAGAATGCTTTCTAATTGCTTGCTTAGTGCTCTAGTGGCTGGTCAGTTGTCACTGCTTCTAGGGGAGGATTTAAATCACTTGTTCTAGGGTAGGTCACTTGTAAATCTCGCCCATACGTTGCGTTTGTGTGGAACATGGTCCATGGAAGATGTACGAATTGAAACAAATTAACCAAAATGACAAGCGCCACGAAATAGGGTCTGGGTGTCGTAGATAATGTGGTTTCAGCAAATATTTAAATAAAATATCAGAACTGTAAAAGAAAATAAAGCATGTTTCCATTATATATTAAATGGTAGGTGCAAAAATAAAATGATTACAAGATCACAAATCTTTACCAATTCATTTAAATATAAAATCATGCTCAATAGGACCACTGAATATAAATCAACAATTAGCATAGTACTCAAGTTGTGATTTTCTAAGTATTTCTCTCAAATGTCGGTTGCACTTGTCTAACATAAGACCATTAGATACGGTGGTCTATATTTAATCAATGATCACAATGATAATCTAGATATTCTGCTAGTTTGAACTCTCCTACTTACCACATTAATCAATTTCACTTTGAGGATAATAACAATAACATGACAACACTAAGTATGGCTCAAAAGGAGATAAAAACAGCACTGACTGAAGGCAAAATGACAAGATTAAGCTATGGCAAGATCAAGACAGTAAGTAATCAACTTGCCAACAACTCATATATAAGTAGAATATTCCTAAATTATCATCGCAATCTCAAATAGACAACAAATCATCATCGAGCAATCGTTAATCCCACAGATTATCATACAATTGTCTCTTAGAACTAGTGATAATATTATCAAATACTAAAATACACTAGAACAGCTCACAATCACAAAATAACAACAAGAATTGAATGCAACTCATGAGGTGATGGCGCTCAAAGCTATCCAGAAGGAAGCAAGGCTAGACACACCAAAGTCGATGTGTCCTAAAAAACCTATCGCCGTCGTTCGCACTGTGGTGTGGTTTTCGGAGATACAAAGCCACCCACATGAACCGGTAAACACCACGATCGTAAGGTTGAGGATCGGAGAACATAACATAAGATTAAGAACCTAGCACCGGTCAAGTGCTAGGCAAGCAAAAACACCACACAAGTTTTCTAAAACACTTGAAACTTGAACCAATGCTACAACATGACCTTAAGAACCTATCCCAACCAAATATCTTGAAAGAAGTAAAGAGAATAGGATATTTTGATTCGTGAAGCGCTGCAGCACCAAAACTGGGCCTAGGTCAAACCAAATCATCACATGAGTCAAATTTTTCAAAATCATCTATTTCGGCTAAAGCAACACAATCTGGCCAGTCAGACCGCCACCTCTACAAGCTATCTAGAAAAATATGCAAATTTACAAATGTCAAATTTTCACTCTTCCAAAATAATAATGATTCATTACAACAAAACTCTGACCTAATCACATGCTCCTTCATTAATTTCCTCGAAAAGCTAAACAAGAGTACTTTACCCTTGAGAAGACACATTTACATTCAATTCGCAGAGCTTTTTCGGTTTTGGCATAGGCCCCAAAATGTTTGGTACAACCCTGCATGACTATATCCTCCTAGTCCATCAATGGCCCATCAACGGGAGTACCTCGATTGGGTGATCAACGCAAGAACCAAAATAGAGGGAGATGAATAATGCACTATGCTGGGTTGCTTGCCCCCTTGTTTTTTTTAATTATGTAATCTTAAGAACTAGAACATGCTTGCTTTGTACTTCTTGTTCTGTTGCTGACTAAACTAGCAATGCTTTTGAAAGAGAGAAATCCCGGCTTTTGCTACTTAACTTGAGCTTAATTCTTTCATCCCAATAAGGAAGAAGTCGAGTGACCACGTTGAAGTAGCTGACTTGTAAGACAATGTAGTGGCAGCCCTAGTAGGGCGATGAGGATTGGACACTATTTGTGCCTTGCTTTTTTTTTTGTTTGAGTGATTTTGGGCATTTGAATTTTGTGTTGTTGCTATTTGAAGCTGGTGGTTATACTGGTAAGGGTGTCGTGGTATGACCAGCCAAAGCGGTAGTTCCAGCCTGTGGTTGCAGGTAGCTATTTTTTAGAAGATATGCTTTTAGAGTTTTTGGGCTAAGACCTAGTGCAGTTGTACTGGCATTGTAATTGCAGTATGACCGGGGTGTAACGGTCTGACTGGCCTTGGCAAGGCAATCTGACCGATGCGGAGTTGGCAGCCTAATCGGCTTAGTGGCTGCGGTCAAACCGGCCCTATGTTGAGTTGATTTTGAGTGTTGGTTTTGGTGGTGTTACTCATGGTGAGAGTTTGTGCAAGTATTAGCCATGTGGAGTCCCTACATATGTGAGTCATGGTAATCCACGCATATGTTTTGCTAATTGAGAGTCAATTGCATATCATTTGTGCTTAGATTGATTGCTTTATTCTTTAGTGTGTAGTTGCTTTGACGATTGTTGTGGCCAGTGGCAAGACTGAGGCTATGAAGGGGTCCTGAGGCCATGGCGCATCGTGTAAGTTCGAGTGGAGCAACATCTTGAGCTAAGAAGCATTAAAAAACGACAAGGGTCGTGAAAAGGCAATATATGCATATGGTGTACTAATTGGATTTGTGCATTTCAAGTGGTGATATTCCATAAATCAGATGTACGATCTTAATGGTAAGACGTTGGGCATCACGGTTACGATCATAGGACTCAGGTGTTTCAAGTGGCGATGACATCGGTGTAGGCGTACACTCTTGGTGACAAGGCGTTGGGATCCACATCTTCGTGAAGACCAGTGGGTGGTAATTTAAGAAATTATCCAATAGTAGATGGATTGATGGTTTGCAAAATCGCAGTGTAAGCCTAAGATGTTTAGGTTATGTTTTTGGGGATAGAATGCCTTATCATGCTTCTAGAGCCATTGGAAAGTCACGATTTGAAAAGCGTGTATATGTGTGTAATATAAAATCTCTTTGTATATGGATTACTGAGTTTTCCTAAATATAAGTGGCGTGATCCACTATGGAATGGCTGGTTGTTAGGGTTAAGCGAGAGGTGAGGAGTCTCCACTATATAAGGCTTGTGTTGAGTTTGAGTCATGTGAGACTTGAGAGATTAGGGTTAGAGTTTCCTTATATTGGAACCTTGTGTATGCTCTAAGCTTAGAACTCTACTATCCTGAGAGATTGACTATAAAATTTTCTTCTTCAAGTAAAATGAATATCCAAAACTTACCCAAGTGAGTTGTGTCAGCTTTTGATTTACTTGGTTTCTTGTTTGGATTTCTTCTCCTCTTTATCTTTCTTGGTTCCAAGGATATGTAAGTGGTGAAGATTTTTCTTGGAGATTAGATCCTATCCATCTAAGCACTTTATATGAAAAGTTCTTGAGTTTACTTGGTTTTGCTCAAAAAAGGGGTTATTTCGGGGGTTTTGATCATGTGGGGGGGGGGGGGTTTAGCTTGAGATCATGCTATGATCTAGTTTGCTACGACATGTAGGAATCCATCCAAGGTTATCTAGACCATTAAGAATTCACGAGTAAGAGCAAGGTTTTTCCTTTTTGCTCGATTTTGATGCACCCTTCACTTAAATGGAGAAATATTAGAACTTTGCCAATGATTCTCTATATAATTAATTGGAATATGTGCTTGACATCCTAATGAAGGTGCATGCCAAGTTTTAAGTTATTTGGACCAACAGATCAGAAGTTTCATCAATTTTTTATTTTGAAATTATATTGATTTTACTGTTTACTCAATCTTATCGCTATTGTTCATCTGGTCATACCATCCAGAGCACATCAAGGGTCATTTTGCTCAGTTTCGCTTGGATTTTTTTTGTATGGATGATTGGTTTGTGAACTTCTTCAATATTCATGATTATTGGAGTGAAGAACTTGGAGCCATGTTTCTAATTTGAGAAAAGATTTGAAAAAAGTCTTGTAATCTTGCCGGCTCTTATTCATACTCCTCTTTGGTCCTACAAGTAGTATTAGAGTAAGGTTGCTCTTTGTTTGATCTTAATCGATCTTGAGAAATGGCATCAAAGGGGTATCATAATAAGCATCTTGTCTTTGATAGGGCTGAGTATCCCTATTGACAAAGATAACGATGTACATCAAGACTTAAAGTTTAGCCATTTGAAACAAAGTAAGAATCCTCTTTGTTGTGCCTGCTAATGATGTGGTTTTCAATGCTGTTTGGTCAGCTGAGATTGAGACAAATGTTAAGGCACACAACTTTTTGATCCAAGGCCTATGAAGATTTGAGTTCAATCGAGTAGCTCATCTTTCATCCGCACATAAGATTTGGATGGCACTCTCTGATTACCATGAGGGAATATCAGAAATCAAGAAAGTGTGTGAGACTCAGTTCAAGAGGAACTACTAGAAGCTGAATATGCAACTTGGAGAGTCCATCGATTCATTCTTTGGTAGATTCATAAGATTCTAAGTGATTTGAGATCTATTGATGTGAACTCTGCAAATGCCGGCAAATACGGCTCATGCTTTAAGTACTCTTGATATGAGTGTCTCAAAACAATGGAGCAATCAGACCGCTCATAGGTCCAATCAGACCACCAGCTCTAGACAGTCAGATCGTGCACCGATCTAACCGCACCTCCAGTGGCAGTTAGAATGGTTAGGAGTTGTTTTTGTGAGGTTTTATTGTTTTTTATTATGGTTTGGAGTTAAGCTATCAAATCTGATCTTCTTAGCTATTTAGCTCTGGAGTAAAAGATTTTTGGATACTTAGAAAAATATTTAAGAAGACATCATTCACCTCCCCATTTGTTGCGATTGCTGGTCCTACAAAACGGAATAAGAATAGCATTAACATTAACACACCTTGGCACTTTGCCATGTAGAAAAATTCCAAAGCATGAGGATGATCATGTTGTAAATAATGCAATTTTAGCAAAACTTCAAACTTAATTCCAGCATAATAAAAGATAATCAAAGTATATTTTCAGCAGCATATAATGTCAAAATTAACGTGATATCATGTAAATCCTCTAAGACATTTAAACAGGACAATATACTCAAGGTATAGAGCAAGTAAATAATTAAAACCAACAAAAAGCTCATGTTTTAATGATTATATTGCTCTTAGAGGTAGAGTTGTTCAATATTAATTCTTGGCATTTTCAATACTATGTCTACATTCTTCACAAATTAGATATGACTACTAGTTTTCTGCATTTGAGCTTTAAATTATGCTTTTACTGATTTATCACAAGACTTTGCATTCATAAAAGAAGACAAATTACTGTCAGTTCACAGAATATCAACAAAAGGAATGATCTCAAATAAATAGTACACCTTACAACTTAAGTAACTTGATCAATTCATAAGGAACATGATCACATAATATCGAAGACAGCAAGGTCTCCTCCTAAATAGCCAAGAATAAGCAACTAAGTGCTGAAAATTACTAGAGATCACAGAACTGAAATGAATCAGCACATCCGATAGTAATAGACCGAAATGTAAAGATCAAATGACATAAGCAAGCATCACTATTAGAGCTCAAATCTAAACTAGTTAATCAAATCAATCTCAGTAGTAGACAAGTATCTTTATTGAGCATTAAACTGAGCTCACAATCAATTCTTGTAAAGTTTCCCAGTGATAAGCTAACTCACATAAGTTAACTAACTAGCACGATTCACAATGCTTGTAAAGCAAAGAAGAAAACCGAAATACTCATAGAACCAATGGTAATCGAAACCACCGGGAAGAACCAGGGCAAAGCATGCCTAAGAGTGATATCCCAGAAAACCAATTGCCTTGTTGCGTCGCGAATATGAGACAAGGTTGACGGAGATACAATGCCCAATCTTTGCAAATCGAGACACACCAAAGAACGAAGCTGAGGTACAGGGAAGATGCCATACAAGACCCTCTAGCTAAGGGCACCAAAGATCACAAAGCAACAATTCTCAATTTCTTCTTCCTCAAATCATCATAGAGCCAACCAGATTCAGTCATCTCGGGCAAAAATCCCTAAATTCTTCGCAGCCACGTCTCAAAGAGATATAGCTCAAGGAACCACACGGGAAACTCCCAAAGAAGACAAATCCGGACTGCATAGTCGTAGGCGCCAGTGAAGACCATGGCAGAACAGCCGCCTCAAAGCTCAAATCGAGAAACAATCGAGAGGAGGATGAGATGAAAGAGGAAGAGAACTCATTGACTTTTTCAATGCTCAAAAGAGGAGGAGGAGGCCGTCTTATATAAGGAAGTGAGGAGGCAGCCGATAGGCTGCAGCCAACGGCCAACGCCGAGGCGTTTGGGCCAGTGGTGCCGCCGCCATCTCCACATGACCCGACCACCACATAAATCGGTCAAGGCCGAGCTCCCCCCACCCCTGGTGCACGCGAGAGAAGGCTGAGGCATTATCTCTTCCTTAGTCCTACTGACAGGTGGGGCCACCTCTCTCTCCTTTTTCCCCTTTCGTCAAATTAGAAAATTACACAAATGCCCTCAAAAGTTCAACAGAGCAAGCAGGAAGAATTGAAGTTTCTATGGCACATCGCATTACAAACACACCAATATGACATGTGATTTTTAAATTTTATCATCAATTAGTACGCCTCTTCTCGTTTAATTGTTCGTGATTGTGGCCCTATGCAATAGGTTTACATTTCTTCTTATTTGAGTAAATGTTCATTTCATGCTTGGCAAGCCCACTTGGAACTGATATACTGGATCTGTCCTTTTATTTTTTCCGAAAAAAAAAAGAATCTGTGCGGTCCAGTTTCATTTCTAAGGTTTGTTGTATTACCCGGTTGTTGTTCGAAATGTAAATGTAAATAGGCCAATCTTTGATAATTGTGGTATTGCGACAACTACTCCAGCACACCATGAACGGCATCATTATATGCTTACTCGGATCATAGTAAGTCAAAAAAGAATGTACCCATGATGTGTACTTGTTTGGGGGCCGGCTGGTCCGTCTAGAGTATGCGGCGTTGTAGCCTAGGCCAGCTCCGAGAATAGCCCACCTGCCTAGCGTCGGAGCCGTCGGTTCGCAGATCACGCGGCGGTGAGCAACTGGAGCACACGGACGCGCCAAGCGAAGCGACCCGCGCTGTGGCGTGGCGTGCCGAGCCAAGCGCAAGGGCGCCGGTGCGCGCGCATGGCCTCACGGAACCGGTTATATGGAGAGCGCACCGCCGGCGTGGCAACGGATGTTGCGGAGCACGAAGACTCACGTCGGATGAGAAGCTATTGACAGCGCTGCTGCGGTACGGGGGTGACGGCGTGCAACGACCGCAACGGTTGATCCGCGGGGGCAGCGCGGTGCGCGGCGGGCCAACAAAAAAAATGCGTCTGCCGGGAGTCGAACCCGGGTCTATTGCTTGGAAGGCAATTATCCTAACCGTTGGACTACAGACGCTTTATTAGGCAGTGAGGTACAAACCTTTTATATTAGACGAGTTTGTTTTGTCTAACTCGTCGCGCGGTGTTGACTGGTGAAGAAACGAGAGAAAGAGCACATACCGGAGAGGTTAATGCATAACCTTGGATAGATTTTTTTCCCCCCTTTCTTCGTTTGAGAGAATATTGTGTCTGGAAATTCTAACACCTAGTAGAATGCCCCGCACCATAAACCCTCAACTAAGAAAACAACTCCAGAGAACAAAAAGGAAGAAAACAACGCTAGAGTAGATAATCTGGAAATGAGGTAGACAAGCCTAACTCAATAGTCAGCCTAAACTTTCAGTGATAGGTATTGTGCAAATTTAATTCAAATTCTGTGCAATTTTTCATATATGTGTTCATATAAACGTCTGTGTATGTTTTAGTTTATGTCTTAGTCATCTGTAAGGGTTCACAAATAATTGGTTATATTCTGTCTAGATTAGAAATTTACTTTGTTTGTCTTTTGTGTACGGTTCAAATGCTTTGCACCTTTGCTGCTCAAGGTTGTATGCATTGGTTCGATCATTATTTTTCAAGACCGTGCTATAGCATCTCTATGGATTTCTCTTACTTGATTGCACACGTGGAAGAAGGAGAGAAAGTAGAAGAGGTGGAGAACAAGTACAGAACAATAGTCTTCTCTTTTTTTCTGTGTGTGTGATTTTCTGAATTTTTGTACACAACCCTGATCTATTTGTTCAGATGGGCCTTTTTTCTTTGTAAGTCATCTTCCTCAATAGGCTGTATCATACTGCAAGCAGGCCCTTAACGGGTCACATACTGAAAAATGCTCACCCAATAACCACAAAACAGCCCAACCCATTCAAATACAACTAAGCGCAGCACAGCAAAAGCAACAACAGCACAACTGGGGGGGGGTTGATCAGGTGTTCCAAAAAATTGTCTAAAACTTAAGAAAATTTTAGGTAACTGTGCAATAGACAAAGTCTTTTTCTTTTGAGAGAACATGTTACTGAACTTCTGACGCCTAGTATAATACTCCGGGTCTGTTCTTCACAGCTTTTGGTTTCTGACTTTTGACTTTTCTATAATAACTAACTTTCAAATGGAGCGTCTTTTCAATACGAGGTATACTAGTTAATTGTAGTACATATTATAGAGACTTTATTTATATCGGTAAAAGCCGTACATGAGTTTCTATTACTTTGTAATCCCTCTCACAAACAGCTCAAAAACCATAAGTTACAACCAAAAGTTATAAACCGTAGCAAAAAAAAAAAAGCCTTTAAGACTTTTGAGAATCTAAATCACCAATAGACAACTCCTTGACTTTGCTCTGAGGTGGTCAACTCCCGAGAATAAAAGAGGAAGAAAACAACACTAAGTAAACAATCCGAACTGAGGTAGACAGCCTAACTCTACAATCATCTCACGGTCTTCGGATATCTTCCATGGTTATCCTGCATTGACATTCTAAACAAAAACTTTTGCTTGCTGCAGAAAGGCGCCTCAACTGCCTTGGAGACATCTTGCTTAACATCAGGGCCAATGCCACAATGGAGCTGACGGAGCAATGAAAGGCAAGGTTGCCATTGGAAGTCTAAGAGAGGGATCAGTATAGAAGCACTAATCTATATGTTTATTACTTACTGATGGTTGCATGAAAAGCAGCTCGCTTTGCGATGGCAGCATGAAAAGGCAGCTCGTCTGAGCAAGGAACAGCTAGACTGAAAAAAAAAATCAGCCTTGGCTAAATAAATGACCCCGTGTTTCAAGGTGGAATGTCCATTTGTCCTGAGACTTACCTGTTAAAGACCCATTGATCCAAGTAAAGGTGCAATCAAAACAGATACAGACGAATATCATTTATCCTATATGGTATTCTATATTTTTTTCTTGAAATCAGAGTTGGACACGGATAATACTATCCTATTCCGTATTTTTTTCTCTTAGAATTGGATTCGGACACGGATAATACCGGATATCCATTTTTCCATTCCGTATTCGTTCCGTAAGACTTTAGACGGTCGGTCAGACGGAAATTATCCGCTTATTTACACAGTATATTGGACTAAAGGGTACAATAAGAGTGAACACAGAGAGATTAATCACCGAGATACCAAAGTAAGAGCACTCAATATTATCTACATATTTAGATGTGACAATCCGTCTATATGTTATCTTGTTCCTAAGTAAAGTCATAATAGAATTTCTCATATTACTTAAAATACAAATATATACAGACGGATATTACTTATCATGTATCATATTATATATTTTTTTCTTAGAGTCGGACATGAATAGTGGTAAATACTTATTTACCTCTTCTGTATTCGCCTCGCAAGCCTTCAGTCGGTCGGTTGACGGAAATTATCCGCTCCGTTTGCACCCCTAGGTCCAAGTCACAACAATATTCTCACAAGAGATGGGATAAAAGAAGTTTTGCAACTGCCATCCCGGTTCATGTTCTGAAGTCATGCTGAACAATCTTGTCCAAAACTTGAAGCAAATGAATGCTAGAACAAGACTTCAATTGACTTGTTCGGTTTGTAGGGAGCAGTGAACAAGAAATGCAGCGATCATGCTAATGATAAGGTTAGTCGAGCTCTTTTGTGGTACACCACTTACCACTCTAGAGGTAAGAGGGGGTTTCAATCTCAACCGTTGATTTGAGTAAGATTAGTTTTTGACCTAATGCAAATGCTACTAATAAGGAAAACAACAAAAAATTGAGTGATATATACTATGGTATTAAATGGTCAGATTGAGTAAGATTAGTTTTTGACCTAATGCAAATACTACTAATAAGGAAAACAACAAAAAATTAAGTGATATATACTAAAGTATTAAATGGCCAGATATCTTTCCATAACAATGACAAACTTGTTTAAATATCCATAACATCCCAACACTATATGATCAAATCTCAGCCGTGTGGACACTTTG
This sequence comes from Melocanna baccifera, assembly GCA_036346265.1. NCBI lineage: Eukaryota > Viridiplantae > Streptophyta > Magnoliopsida > Poales > Poaceae > Melocanna > Melocanna baccifera. The sequence continues at coordinate 18,122,360 of CM070695.1, forward strand.
ACCTTTCACAATTAGTTCAAATAGTTTCAAAATAAAATGTAAGCCATACTTTTGTTAAGTTTGAGATATGTATTCCACACTAAGTTTAAATTTAAAATGGTACATATTTGGAAAATAACAATTGACTTCAAAAATTCTATAACAGGATGAAAGAAAGTATCAGATTCTGATTTCAAATAGCAAGAGATTAAAAAACATATTAAATTAATGACGAAATTTAAAATTCGAAATTATGTTAAAATTTCCAGCATAATAATAATTTGAGACAAGTTCTAAATTTTTTTAGATGCATGTTTAATTTAATTTGAAATATATTTCCTTTCAAACAACACAATTTGAAAAGTATTCTTATGTTGCAACGTGGCGTATCCCTTCATGTGCGACTTTTAATGGATAATTTGACCTCTTCTAAAGTTAATGTATTTTTTTTGAAAGGACAATATTATCTCTGATGACTTGCTTTGCTTTTATACATTGATTCTTTTCATTTGACTCTTTCCGATTAAAAGAAAGTAATGATGTGCAAAGACATCATTACCCTTTAGAAGGTCAAAGTGACCTCTTACCATTTACAAGGCAATAGATTACGACAACCGTTAGATCAAACTAAATCAACGTCTCTAGTGAAAAGTGGTGTACCATAAAAAAAATCCCCTTCAGTCAGTCAGTCCCGAGCAAGGTATGAAGTTATGTACAAATTTACAACCACACACACACAAAAAGGTTAGGTTTCTGGAACAAATTTATACTGACACAGCCGGACCAGCATGACCACCAGACTCCGTAAAGAAAAGGTAACACTTCACTGCACCGTTTTTCTGTCATTTGTCACTAGATCCAAGGACATCTACAATGTAAATGTATACACTGAACAACGGCCGTGCTTGTACATCAACATTGCAGGATTTTTTTAAAATAATCTATTTTTTTATTCAAAATTATAGAAATATACCCGCGCGAAAATATTTTGCAAGATTGGATTTTAGTCACCTAATCGTTGGGCAACTGGAATATCTCGCCCAATGGCCACACAACACGCAAGCAGTCCGCGGACTGTTGGGTGACATAATTGCAGTCGTCTAATAGTTAGGTGACTGGGACCTATCACCCTACCGTTGGACGACTACAACTCCAGTCGTCCAACCGTTGGACGACTAGACGCAGTATAAATCGACCCGTGGTCGAGCCCCTGACCATTCCCTTCATCCGTGCGAGAGAGAAAGAGAAGGTAAAGAAAGAAAAGAGAAAGAGAGGGAAGAAAAGGAGAGGAGAGGAGAGAAGAGAAGAGGAGGGGAGAAGTTCTGTTACTTGTGCGAGGTAAATTTTTTTATATATTGTAGTTAATTTTTTTATTTGAAGTAAATAGTTTTTTTGATGTATAATTAAAGTAAATAAATAATCATAGCTGTAGAAAAGAATGGTACAACTTTGGTGTAAAGTAAATAGTCGTCAAAATTTTAGTCAACGTAGAGAATTACAGTTGTTGAAAATTTAATGAATATAGTTATAGAAAATTAACATCCGTAGAGAATTATAGTTGTAAAAAATTAGCATGCGTAGCAAATTAACATCCGTAGAAAATTGTAATTCTAGAAAATGTAGTCCGTAGAAAATTATAGTTGTTAAAAATTTAGTTAATACTTTTGTACAAAGTAAATAGTTTATTTTGTGCAAAACATTATTACGTAACATTTATGATTAATTATAAATGAATATAATGTTGGTAGTATATTGAAAATTCACGTGTACCATTAGAACTGGTATATTGGTATTTAAATCAGAATGTCGTGTAAATTATCGAAACCCATTAGAAATTATTTATAGTAGGAGAGAGCTTGAGTAGCGAGAGAAGAGCAGCATCGGTCCGTGTGGGAGCCGATAGGGAGTTGATCATATTGGGTTGGAGGAAAGGGAGCGATGTTGATGCGAATAAGGATGGGTTATGCTATGAGGGTAGTGTAGTTGGTCATGATAGGCGAACGGTCATAGAAAATATAAATTACAGTACAATAGTACTTTCATAATGTGCGATGTGATTTGACTATTTGCAAAATTAAAAATATTTATAGGCAGACATTAGTAATACCGATACCCACTACATTGAAAATGCATTACGGTGTAGCACCGTTCGTGAAGGTCTGAACGGTGCTGACTTGAGCGGTTTTGTGCAAGCTACTCTGGTACACCTGAACGGTGAGAATGCTAGAATCGCAGATGTCATGTACTCGCTCACCCATAGCTTCTCCTTGGACCCTAAGGTATGCAGCATCGTCATATGAGGGCTTTGGAGCCGGTCTCCCATGGACATTAAATGGGAGTTGAGAACATTGATACACACTACTACGTGGAAGGGATTTGTGCAAGGCTGTTGGTGCCGTGGATATGAGTGCATGTTATTTGTGCAACCATGCCTAATAGAATTTATACAAGGCCGTGACGATGGCTATCATCTGGGTGGTGCAAGCAGCTCGGGCAGCCAGCATGTTAGTCAAGAGGACCCGGAGGCCCATGTCACAGAGGTTGCGAAGGAAGTTGGTCGTGACGAGGTCGATGCGGTATGGAGAGGAAGAAGGGTTATGGTATGGTGAGGTTGTAGGACAGGCTGATGAAGGGGAGCATATAGAATACATATTGTATCAAATGGAGAGCGATGACTAAATGACCTAGGTTGAAGAGGAAGTGTACAGGAGAACGACGAGTACAGTTCCGATGAGGACGAAACTCCCATCCCATAGGAATGGAACATGTTTGATGCTAAGAGTGTTGCTGTGCATGACGAGCACGAATCACCATGAGAGTATAATAGCACAAAGATTCGGTTGTACTCAATGTTTGCTGACAAGACATCGTTGCATGATGCCATCAAGTTGTGGGCCATGTCCATGCAGCGGACATTCTGAGTAGTTAAATCTAGCCAGGAGCAGTATACTATGAAGTGTGAGCAGGTCAGTTGTCCTTGGAGGGTGCACACACATAGACCGAAGTACGAGACTCACTGGATTGTCTTGAAGGTGGAGCCACACTTCTGCATTCTCAGCAGTGTTTTGCTGAGGCATCAAACTAACGTCTATGTTTATAGTTAATTTGATGTATGGAGAGATACTGGAGAAGAAGGAAATCGAGGCCACACACATTATGGTGGCTATCGAGAAGAAATTCAAATACAAGATTTGCTACGTGAAGGCGTGGCGTGCGAAGCAAAAGGCTTTGAAAAAATGGTTCAGGTCTTTTGAGGTGGCGTATGACAACCTTCCTCGTATGCTCTAGGTGCTGCAGGATAGGAACCCGGGCACGTACACTATAGTGAAGGACAAGCCATCTACAAGGACGCTAGGTTTTGCGATGTTGTAGTGGGCCTTCTTAGCGTTCGGTGTGTGCATCGAGGCATTAAAACATGTGCTTCCTATGATCTTAGTTGACGGGACCTTTTTGACTAGCAAATAAAAGGGTTAGATCCTTATGGCCATTGGCATTGATGACAACAATCAAATTCTCCTCTTGGCCATCGCATTCATGAAAAATGTGAATTATGACAACTAGTTGTGGTTCCTTCGACATGTCAGGGTTGGAGTTGTCGGTGCTCACCCTAATGTGTGCATAATCCATGATTAACACGTCGGCATGGTGAAGGCCATAAGAAAACTTGAAATGACCCCGAAGAGTCCTTTTCTTGGTCGGATATGCATAACAGATGGTGCATTTGCCACCTTAGGGCTAACTTCTTTAGGCAATTCCCGAAGATGCTCAAGAGGCTAGCTATGCAGAACCAAAAGAGAAAGTTTGATGCTTTATGGGTGCTGTTGAACGAGCATAGTAGGAAGCACATCGACGAAAGGAATAAGCACCTGCCATGCCTAGGGCGGCACAACCCAAATGCTTCACAGCACTGGGTGAGCCTGACGCAGCTGGTCCAAGGAGGAGGAGCTCATGAAACATCAAGTGCTTCTTGCAGTGAATTGAGGCCTAGGCATTGGACAACTGGTCCCTATTGCACGACACGGATGGTGTGAGGTACGACATAATGATGACTAACCTTCCTGAGGTATACAACTGGGTTCTCAGGGGCCTTTGTTCTCAGCCTCTTGCCATTGTGGAAGGTGTTCTGCACAGCATAATTAGCTATTTTAGAGAGATGCATGCAAATACCACACTTAATGCAACCAACCCACAAACATTGTAATGCTCGAACATTGCATCATACATGAAGGCGTAGATAGAGAAGGGCCAATTGCATTCAGTGCACGTGATGGGCAATAGGGAGCAGCATTTCAACGTACTCCTCTGGGATAGAGCTAAATTTGGACGGCTTATTCTCTTATCACCCACGAGGTATGTCTTAAAGATCATGTAAATGAACATAGGTGTTCATGCAACAAGCTGAAGCTATTACACAAGCCATGCTCTGATGTCCTCACCGCATGCGGGAGTGCGGGCATGGATCATTTGAACTTCATATCAGAGTACTTCTTCAAGGAGAGGGTGATACAGGTGTGGTGTGGCAAGCTAAGGAGGTTCAGGGTTATGGGCAACTTCATCTCCCTAGATATTGCAGGGAGGACCTGGATTCTAGATGTTGATATGCTGAAGGGTGGAAAGGGCCGTCGGCAAAACTTTCGTATTACCAATGATATGGATGAAACGCAAGCCGGAACGTTAGGTAGACGCTACGGGTGCTGCGGTCAGAAGGGCCACACAGCTTGACAATGCAAGGCATCTGTTGATGAGTAGGCACGCAGGCATGCTTTCCGCTACTGGTTGTTTGAGTCCGCAAAGTGATGTAAGGATTACAAATTATTGTAGACTGTATTATGTACTTGGTTAGTTAGCACATTTGATGTACGTACTGCCGTAGTAACTGTAACGTACGTTGCATGTATCGTTTGTACAATTGTTATGCTATTTCCCTATTTTTAGTACTGTTGTTAGTATTGTCCTAATAGACTAGTAGTGTTCTATTCATTTATTTACAAGTGAAATTTACTACTACTTTACATTCAATGTTTTCCCCCCATAAATGCTGACTTGAAGTCATTTTGCAGGTATGGCTCGTAATGTTTGTAGAACGAGCTGGCCTTATGACCTCTTGGATCAGCGCGTCAACAAGACACATCGTGCTTCGCACCGTGTCCAATCTCCTGAGAGCGTGAAGGAGGCGACTGACTTGGGGGTGGTCTGTACACGCACACCCCAGGTAGCCTGGAGGCTAGACCCACGCTGGACAACCAGGTTTGCACTTCGGCGTCGTTATGTTCTCGTCATTTGTAGGTTGCGTACTGACCTTTCTTTTTTTGCTTCGCAGGCTGAGTGATGTTGGACTACTACCTCTTGCCCTGATGGTGCAGGCAATAGACAAGGACAGTCTGCCACTAGCTGTAGGCGGGGACAACGGTGTAGAGCGATCGTGATGATTCCCGTTTGACCGCTCCCTACTGATAGCTCTGGTGGACCGGTGGCGGCCGGAGACACACACTTTCCACTCCTATTTAGGGAGATGGCCCCTACGTTGCAGGATGTCTCCCTGCTGCTCGGCCTTCCTATCGTCGGAGCTGCTGCCTTCCTATAGGAGGCCCCGGTCAGCTGGCGTGCGGACCTTCTGGCGAGGTTCCTAGGAGTCCTTCCACCTAGGACCGTGGAGGAGTACTATGTCTTCCCGTTGAGTCAGACGCACAACCCATCATTGCGATGGCTCTCATAGTTCCGGGTACATATTTGATGCCCTTATTGTTCAATCTGCTACGCTCGGTTTCTGCAGTACGGTCAATAACTTTTTCGTTGTACTCAGGTGGAGCGGATGGACCCGGCCACGGATGAACAGTAGGTATCGTGGCACCTAGAGGCCTACTTGCTTTAGCTGTTTGGTTGGGTATCTTCACCAGCAGTCACAGCAACACCGTCGACACGCGGTTCATTGCCTATGCTAGGGCCATCGCTGATGGGGAGGCTCCCCCGCATCAACTGGGGTTCGGCCGCATTTGCCGCGACTTATCGTGGCTTGTGCGATGCATGCGAGAGGACCAAGGTGAACTCGGTCCTTGCGGGGTATCCGCTGCTACTGTAGTTGTGGTTATTCGAGTGCTTCAGCCTCAGACGACCCATATTGGATGACACCACTCCGTACGGGGCAGAGATGCACCTGGGAGGCGAGGTGGGCCGACCTACAATGGGTTCTCTCTGGTTCCATAGATGGGTACGTAGTCTTGCTTGCAATTAATTCATTCATATTATGGATCACCCTGTGTAACAGCTGGTGTTCTTTGTAGATACAGTTCATGCACGTTCAGGTTATACAGGTGTATCTGCCCTTTGTGGAGCAGTTTGATCGGATCACAACCGACGACATGCGCTGAGAGCCCTACTCCCCCGAGGCACTGGAGAGCCGCGCTCCTGAAGTCTTGTCCTCGCTGTGTTGGCATGATTGGGCTTTCTAGATGACGCGGAGGAAGCTCGTGTTCGATGTCTTTGTGGAGGACTACGCAACGCATCGTGTCATGCGCTAGTTCGCCTACGCCAGGTTGTTTCAGTACCAGATGGGTTACCTCTGCCCAACAACATGCACACGTGAGTTACCATAATAGATTTCTCTCCTTTTACCGCCGTCTCATTGCATGACTTCTCCTTTTACCACCGTCTCATTGCATGACTTCTAACCAAATGTTACCTCTTGTAGGCATTGTAGGAAGGGAGTAAAACGCGGGACAGACTAGACGGCGAGGATGGAGACATGGATAGCCCAGTGGAAGGGCGCACAACACGACTGTGTGTAGGAGGGCACCTCGTACAACCATAGCGCATACGGCGAGTACCTTCGCTGGTATGCTGCTCGGACACGTACTAGGCTTATACATGTTGTTGACTCACCCACACCACATGTCGTAGCACCGATTGACATGACCTTGCATACCTCGTCCGGGATGTTCACGTCACGGTATGTTACATCATATTCCTAAATCATCGCTTCTAGCAATCCCACAAATAAGTTTCACTCTTTTGTGTTTTCCTTGCATGAGGACGTCGGTGTTGTGCTTTGGAGAGACTCTCGCACCATGGGGGATAGGATCGCCGGTGGTGTCGAGTTCACACGTGAGAAGATGGTCTAGTTCACTCGTCGTGTGCAGGCCAGTTATGCACGTGTCGTCGCACTGTTGTCGTGCACTCGACTCCTGGGGGTCGGCACACTGGCACCTGCTACACATTCCATGCGTCTACCGACATTGTCCCGTCTGGCATCACACTGCACAGGAGGTTCTGCGTGGCCATGTCTGCCACGCCCTGACGAGGTCGAAGGGTCAGTCATGGCACATCCGACACCACCTCGGCCTGACGAGGCCGAAGGGTTAGCTTGGGTGAGGGCCCGTACACCTCTAGCATAGCAGTTCGTGTGTCCTTCAGACTACTATAGCTTCCCTACGTAGGGCGCGTACGAGGTGCCATATGTCCCTTCAGACGACTTTAACCACGCCAAGGCGCTAGCCGAGAGTATGTCATGCCACCTTTTTTTTTCTCCCATCCCTTTACTTGACGAACTAATGCTATTTGCACTACATGTATCATGCTTGCTGAGGTGTTTGATGTCTCTCGAGGCCAGGAGAACACGGATCGATACTTTGTGGATTTGGGAGACCAGGCAACGGGCTTGGGACCTCAGCCCACACCTCCGGAGGTTCCCTCCAGGTCACAGCTCACCGGTGCTCCAGTAGCCACACAGGCGGCATTGCAATCCACCCTTTTGGCTTTGGGGCCTCGTACAAGTAGGCCTCCTGAAGCTCTTACCTTGTCGAGGCCCCGATACCTGGCGCTGAGGAAGATGGCCAAGCAGGGCCATACGGGAGGACGTGGGCGTGGAGCTAGAGTAGGCCAGGGTGGCGATGGAGGGGTGCTGGGAGTGCTGTTGGGGGTCTAGTGCTGGGTGTGCTTTTGTCATTCCTGTAATATTTATATTTCTTACTTACTATGTGATGATTTTGATATTGTTGCATTCTTATTTTTATTTCTTTTTATGATGTCCGTTGGTTCGATCTATGTCGACGCATTAGTTCAATGCACGCGACGCATCACTGGAACAGTACACTCAATAAATGGCAACTGCACCGATGCGTAAACCATTAAATTACATGCTTTAGGACATTGCACAAAACCACGAACAACAGGGAAGATTACTATGGTATAACCCTCTCTGTGCATGCCTACTGGTAGAATGTGCCTCACGTTACCCACATAGAGTGTTGCAGAGGGGGGTGCTTCGGACATAGCTGGTCGTCGTTGTAGTAACACACACATATGTAACTAGGGTTCACGTAGCAGCATATCGGATCATAAAAACTTGCGATGTTGATGACCTCCTTGTTGCCCTCTCACACTGCATCTGCTAACGAATGTCATCGTTCTCCTCTTTCAGACTTTGAATCTATGCCTCCAAGTCGAAGATTCGCTCCCACAACGCATCCACGTACCTCACAATGTACCGTTCATGCGGAGGATTGATCCAGTGGACGAAGTCGTATTTCGTCATTTGCTCAAAATGAGAGTTAACATGGAAGCTCTATTAGTAGGAAGAGAAAATAAACTATTGGTAAATTATACCCCAGAATGTGGGCATCGGAAGAAATATCATCCGCCATTGAACGGGTCATCTGAGACCTGCACGATCGAGTCCTCCCTATGTCTGCATTTTAGCCACACCGGTTCAGCACACCTGTTTAGCATCAAGTGGTAATCAGGGCCAAAGTCCTCCCTCCTTTCCAGTAAAAGGTTTTCCTTCAGTGACCCATGTTTGACTGGCTCCTCGGCTCTACCATGGTATGTTACTCTACCACGTAGAAGATATTTCTTCTTACTAACAAGGGGGTGGGGCATGCATTTTATATCCCGTGGGGGTGGATCAAAAGACAGGACTAACCATACCACAATGTGACAGCTCCCTACATCCTTTTGCTATCACTGTACTAGATGGGGCAGCTTTGCACAATAACATGACCAGACGGGACAACTTTGCATAGTAACAAGAACAGATGGGCTACCTTTGTGCACTTACAGAACCGAAGGGTGTAGCTTTCTACAGTGACAAGATCAGGCCAAGAAGCACTCTACGTCGTAGACTACTCACAAGAAATTAACCACATCATACCAACCCTTTGGCTTACAAAAGGAGGTGGAAGAAATCTGAGAGAGAATACTACACAACCAAACCCAACAATACACCAGAGCTTGTTTCACCACGTCGGGATGGACAAGAGGCAGAAGAATCAATGAGACAAGATGATGAAGCAATAAGAGGAGACCCACGAACTAACAAGATCTACTGCGACCCGTGATGAACAAGCAAGGGCTGCTACAACCCGGGCCAAACAAGCGGAGCGTGCCAGGAGGTCAGCTCCCCGCAATGATGGCACCTGCAGCAGCAACCCTGTTCCGAACATTTCAACTAAGTGTTCGCCACAACACCCACCCAAAGGGGAGACAACAGTCCTCTGGTGGTGCAAGGACCCATGCAATTTCTTTAAGTCTAAGCAGTGACTCAGCTTGAACATGCATTACTGGGATTGCACAAACTACTCCTGTGACTATCCCGACAACCATCAGGACACGAGCACCTATCGGCAGCCAGTGTGGACCACTACCTCTCCCGTCTATTTCTCTTTTAAATTATGCACTAACAACCTCTCCTATCTATCCGTAGTCTTTGGAACTGCTATGTGGCTACTACAAGTGAATCGACTTGGAGATCTACCTATATAACCAGTGGACCCTTGACTTTAAGGAATGGGATGTCAAAAGGGCTTGCGAGATCCACGAGGGAGAGCGCCACAGCAACGAGCAAAGTATATACGTCACGAAATGAAAGTTCATCTCGAGGCATGCACGCGTAGGGAGCACGATGCTCGCGAGAGGGAACGTGAGAAAAAAGGGAGGTGGTGGCCAAGGCCAAAGAGTTCACCGAAGAGTTCAACGTAGATCTCGCAATGAAGGAAAAATGGTCCGGGTCCACACAGCAGGCCGAGCTTTCCGCACTGCTCCCCCGAACCTCAAATTTATTTCCATCTTAAAAAGGCACATATGTATCGTAGGAGTAATTTGGTTTGGTGCATCATGCATGATGCCCTTTCTTATGCATGTAGGTAAACCCTGCGCATCGTGTTATTTTCAGATTTATTATGAAGTCTATTTTATTTTTCAAAAGTGTATCTCATCATCTTTTCACATTCAACTGTTGGCGTAGCAACGCATCCAATAATATGGAAAAAATCTCCTTATGTATGAATTTCTAGTTGCATCACAATATTACTTACCGTTGTACTTACCAATCGTTGCTATCTCATTCGTCATCAAAAAAATTCACAAAGTTTCTTACACTACAACAACATACGATGATTGCAAAATGTTATTATGCATCTAACAAATTTTGTACCATTCATAATCTACAAAAAATTATAAATACATCAACCAACACCGTCTCCCCTTTTTTGTAAAAAATACAAATTATACATAAAATTTGATACATGTTACCTAGCTACAACAATTATCATTTACCCATCCGCAATTAGAGGGTCAGTTGCGCAAAAATGGGTTGAAATTGCAGTCGCTGAACAGTTAGACGACTGGAGTTGCAGTCGCCCAACGGTTCGGCGACTGCAACCTGTTGCCTAACGGTTGGGCGACTGTAACCTGTCGTCCAACTGCCCACTGACTGGCTACGTGTCGTGTGGTTGTTGGGCGACTGGAGGTTATTCCTGTAAAAAAAAATTTTACACGGGTACATTTCTATAATTTCAAGTAAAAAATAATTTATTTTAAAAAAAATCAATATTACAGTGCCTTCCAGGATCAGTCACAGAATGTATATACATTGCCCTCCTTTGACCAGAGTACATCTTCAGAACACCTGCAAGCAAAGATGCATGCCGCGCACAAGATAGAGAGACACATGAAGTACTGATTAAGAACTCGTGCTTGACCTTGAGATTACAGGCTCCAAATGCCACGGAAAATGCTCCTGAGCTTGCTACCATCAAGCTTCTTCAGAATCTTCTTGGCCTCTGTGACATTCGTCTCTGCAAGCTTCTCAAGATTCCTGACATTTCAAACAAGTTCCAAGAACATTATTCTCTATGCATGTCTTGACAAGTTGATAATTTTGGAGAGAATTTATCATGGAGTGAAGTTTTTTCGTCAAAAAAAATGTATTGAAAATCGTTACTACCTGACATGCTCCGAGGACATGATCTTCCTCCGGCCGGAGGCGCTGTCGGTCAGGTGCATCAGCGTGGACAGCAAGAACCGCTTCGCCGGCGAGTGTTTCTCCTCGTCGGGGCTCAGCAGCTGCAGTATCTGCGCCACGTCGCGGTCTTCCTGGACGAAGCGCTTCCGGTTGCGGTGCACGGACACCATGGCGCAGAGCGCCTCCGCCGCCATCTCCCGCGCCTCGAGGGATTTGGCGGCCTGGAGGATGTTCACCAGCTCTGGCATGAACCCGGCGTCGCCCATCGCCTTCTTGGTCTCCTCCGACACGTGGCAGAGGTGGAACGCGGCCTTGAGAGCGCAGTGCTGAAGCGTGCTGTCGCCGCTGCCGAGGAAGAAGAGGACGCAGTTGAGGAAGCCGGCGCCTATGAGCCGGTCGATCGAGCCCGGTGACGAGAAGCAGAGCGTGTCGATGGCTCGGAGGGCGATTTCCCGCGCCTTTGAGGAGCGCGGGTCGCCCGGGTCGAGCACGCGGACGAGCGACTCGACGGCGCCTTCTTGGAGCACGACCTGCCTGGTGGAGCTGTCGCCGGAGGCGATGGCGGCGAGGAGCTCCATCGCCTGGATTTGCGCCGCCTCGTCTAAGGTTACCTGCAAGAGCGACACGAGCATCGGCACCGCCCTGGCGTCGGTCACAATGTACTTCCTGATCTCATCGAAGCCCATGAGGCTCCTCAGCACCCGGCAAGCCGTGCACACGAGCTCGCCGCCGCTGGCACAGTGGTCGGTGCAGACGTTGAGCAATGCCGTGACGCCGCCATGCGCGGCGACGGCCCACGCGTTGTCTGAGTTCTCGGTGAGCTTGCGGAGCACCCGTGCCGCCTGCTCCTTCGCCGTCGGACCGGCGCCCGTGTCAAGAATCCGGATCACCGGAGCGATGACGCCGCCGCCGACAAGGTCGCTTCTGTAAGCGTCAAACCCTGCGATCACCAAGACGGCCTCCAGGGCCTCTTCTTGGACACAAGCATCTGGGCACTCGAGCAACCAGACGAGAACACCAATGCCGTCGGCGACGTCGGACACGACGACCCGTACGCACTTCTCGTCGTCGCGCAACACCTCGTTAAGTGCGGCCGCGGCCTCCCTCCGCATCTCCGCGCCACCCACCCTGAGCCTGGCGAAGAGGTCGCGCACGTAGAACAGCACTTCGTCGCGGCTGGCGCCGGCGCCCGGCCGCGGCACCACGAGCGCCCGCGAGCGCGTCAGCGCGCCCGACGCGTATATCTCGTCCAGCTGCGCCACTTGCGCGTCGAGCGTGGCGACCACGATGTCGAGGTCGCTGCGCAGCCGCAGCTTCCCGCCCCCGTAGTGCCTGCCCTGGCTCCGCGGCACCAGCTCCCGCGCGTCCCCGGCGGTCTCCACCACATCCCGCAGGAGGTCGGCGAACGCGCTGTACCTCTCCCCACCGTCGGAGGCCGTGGTGACGGTGATGTCGGCGAGGCCGGCGTGGAGCCGGTTGAGCCTGTCCCGGATGAGCTGCCACTTGAGCGGGAAGAGGGAAACGGACAAGGAAGCAGAGACCAAAGAACCAATGGCGTCCAGCGCCGCCGTCAGCCTCCCCTGCTCATCTTGCCCTGCTTCTTGGCTCCCCGCCGCCGCAGCCTTCTGCCCTGCTTCTCCCATTCCTCGGACGAGCTCACACGCTTAGCACAACAATTCTTGCCCTTGCATTGAACACGCAGGAAAAGCAGCAGAAGCAGACGCGGTGGAGCTATAAAGTACGGGAACTGCAGGGGAGTGTGTAACCGTAACCGCAAGGCGGTGAACTGGCGATCGATGGGTAGCTCGCTACCTTCGTTCGTGCCTTCACTTCACTTCGAGGTAGTTAACGGAGGCGGAGGCGTGGCCGGTGGGTCCCCAGCCGCGGGCGGTGGCCCACCACCGGGACAGCACGAGCGCGACTGTTGATTTTGGTTAGAGTCTACCTGAGATGTAGGAATTTCACTGAAAAAAGTTTAACTCCATGGGATGGTTGTTTGACTCACGGAAACAGTTTGAAAAGGCGGCATAGTTAGGGGGTGATGTTGAATATTTAGTCAATTTTCGGCATATTTTAATCCAGAAATTCAGCATATAAAACATGACATACAAAAGCATGAGTGATTTAACAATGATGTATTCATATTTGCTTATGAACAAGCTAACAGCAACACCTATTATCAAATTCATAACATACAAAAACAAATACACCAGAGAAGTGTTCATGTTATACCCTCGGGCGGGGCCAGTGTCGGTGACACCGGAGGCGCCGTTACCATCAGTCGACATGATGGTCTATTCGATGTAGTCGATCGAGGCGTGATGCAGGACGAGGCGTGATGCAGGAAGATGTTCGCCGTGCAGTCTCGCGAACAGTTCACCACCAGGAAGTAGATGGCGTTCTTCACAGATTGAGCAGTCGCGCCAATGCGCTCCCCAAAAACTTGATTGCCCGTCTACCCGTGCAGGTACGCGAACGGACGGAGTTTCGGAGGCCTACTCGCCCAGAACTCTTTGCACGTAAAGTTCGGACCGAGATTTCTTAGCACAAAGCACAAGACGTAACGAGAATCCTCTTTTTATCATCCCGTATGGAGTGGAGAGAGTTTTGTAACAGCAAAAACAAAGAGCCAGAGTAACTGCAGCCATTAGTCACTAGTAACTGTAGTCATTACTCGAAAATAACTGCAGCCATAATTCACTAGTAACTGAACCGTTACTGCCAGCGAGTCAGTGCGTTACGATTTTCGAATAGATAAAGAAAACGCGCGACGCATTCGGACACGCGCGCGCGCGACGCTGCGACGCACACGCGCACACGCACACGCACCGCACCGCACCGCACCGCACCGCACGGCACGGCACGGCTCGGCTCGGCTCGGCGTGGCGTGGCGTGGCGAGGCGAGGCGAGCGAGCGAGCGCGCGCGCGCGTGTTGGCTCTTTCCAATTCCACAAGGGGGTTACCACGTTCCACCTTTTAAAGTGGTGTAACTCCCATTCAACTCTCCATATGGGACTAAACAGTTTTTCAATGTGGGCCTAGGAATTTCATTTGATTAATTGCTAAATTAAATGGACCAAGCCCAATTAATCCAACAATCCCCACCAAATTTCAAGGCACACGAGAAATGTTCTCGATTCTCACGTTGTTTGATATACCGTGTTTCGATGGAGATCGTTAAGTTGAACATCCACCTAGGAAAGGAGTTACACTCATCCACAACCAACAATGGACTATGCCTTGAATTGTGATTTTGTGCGAACAAGTTTTACCTAGTTCCTTTACTAGTACTAGGTCGCCAAAAGCATCCTCTAGTTGGAGCGTATAAGTCATACTCCAAGCCTATTCATGAGTATCTAGAGATCACCCAAATCTCATAGATCGTGACCAGCAATGAACTCATATAGGTGTGTTCCTTCTAAGATGTCCTGTAGGCCGACATCTCTCGCTCTAAATAAGCCACTCGGATCACATTGAGGTAAAACCAACTCGCCATACAGCATAGGAGAGAAGCGCATCATTGAAGAAATGGGCCTGTAAAGGTCTCTCCTCCCACCAACTAACGACTTGTTTCACCATTCTACTTCACGGATCTCCGATCACGAGAAAAAGTTACCACCGTGGTATGACTCATGTGGGTCTCAGCCCATCTCACTGATGCACTATCTATCACATTACGTGATAGACCCTTTGTAAATTGGTCGGCCGATTTTTAGCCGTATCGGACATAGTCCGATGCTATCACTCCGAGTTTTTCAGCTTTACGGCGGACTTTAACCGCCTTTTAACATGCCTAGATGACTTCATGTTGTCCTTAGAACTGTTCACCTTGATAATTACTGATCGATTATCACAGTTCATCGTGATAGCCGTATCGGTTTTTCAACCACCGCAAATCCATAAGGAGTTCGCGGCCACTCAACCTCAACGATTGCGGTGTCTAATGCCGTGAGTTACGCTTCCATGGTTGACCTCGTTAAGATGGTGCGCTTGCAAGACTTCCAGAAACAAAGCACCACCTCCAAGTGTGAACACATATCCACTCGTGGCTTTTATCTCATCAAGATCGAGATCCAGTTTGAATCATCAGAGCCCTCCGGTACCTTTGGGTACCCAAAGATAGTGAATACCATAGCTCACGGTTGCTTTTAGATAGCGCATTACTCTCTCAAGAGCACGCCAATGATCATCTCCGGATTTGAAACAAATCGGCTTAGCTTGCTCACACAAGAAACGAGATGTCGTGTCTCGTAGCACTAGCTAAATACATCAATGAGCCAATGATCCGGGAGTATCTTAATTGATCTCTTGTTATTCTTGGTTTTTCTCAATAACACACTAGGATCATAAGGAGTAGAAGCAGGCTTGCAGTCACTATAACCAAAGCGACTCAAGACCTTCTCTACATAGTGAGATTGCACAAGTGTAACCCCACCATCACCTCCTCTCAGTAGCTTAATGTTAAGAATCACATCAGCCACTCCCAAATCTTTCATCTCAAAACTCTTGGACAGAAAGTCCTTGACCTCCTCAACCACATTGAGGTTGGTCCCAAAAATCGAGATGTCATCAACATACAAGCACAAGATCACTCCTTCTCCCCACCATAGCGATAGTACACACATCTATCGGCTTCATTCACAACAAAGCCAAGAGATGTCAAAGTTCCGTCGAACTTCTCATGCCACCGCTTAGGTGCTTGCTTTAGGCCATACAAAGACTTTAACAACTTGCACACCTTTCCTTCTTGACCTTTTACCACAAATCCGTCTGGCTGATCCATATAAATCTCCTCCTCCAACTCTCCATTTAGGAAAGCTGTCTTAACGTCCATTTGATGAACGAGTAGACCATGAGAGGCAGCGGGGCAAGTAGTACTCGAATTGTGGTCAATCGGGCAACAGTGAATAAGTATCAAAGAAGTCCTCGCCTTCTTTCTCGGTATAACCCTTGGCCACAAGCCTTGCCTTATACTTTTCAATTGTACCATCAGGCCTAAGCTTTTTCTTGAAAATCCATTTACATCCTCTGAGTTTACACCCATAAGGACGGTCAACGACCTCCCAAGTTCCATTAGACATAATAGAGTCCATCTCACTCCGCATCGCTTCCTTCCAATAGTCGTGTCGGAGAAGAATATGCCTCTTCCATGGTTCTTGGAGTGTCATCCACGAGGTATACAATGAAATCATCACCAAAGGACTTTGCAATCCTCTGTCTCTTACTTTTTTTTGAGTAATCTCATTGTTATCCTCCTCAGGATTTTCCATAAGTGTTTCTTCAGCATGTTCTATCGGCACAAAAGAATCAAGGGAAATTATAGGTTCTTGACTAGATGAGCTAGGTACATCATATTTCATAGGAAATTCATTCTCAAAAAATGTGGCGTCTCTGGACTCTATAATTGTACCAACACGCATGTCGTACTCAGCTTTTATAATTAAGAACCTATAACCCACGCTGTGCATAGCATAACCAAGAAATACACAATCTACGGTTTTTGGTCCAAGTTTGCGCTTCTTGACAATAGGCACGTTAACTTTGGCCAAACATCCCCAGGTGCGCAAATATGAGAGAGACAATTTCTTCTTTTCCCATTCCTCGAATGGTGTTACTTCTTTATTCTTTGTAGGAACTCTATTCAGGACATGACACGCGGTCAATATAGCCTCACCCCACCATTCCTTAGAAAGTCCCGCAGTTGTCTAACATAGCGTTAACTAAATCGCTTAGAGTGCGGTTCTTTCTTTCGGCAACCCCGCTTGATTCGGAGAATAGGAGGCGCCCTCTCATGAATAATTCCATGTTCCTCGCAGAATGAAATAAACTCATTCGAAAAATACTCTCCCCCACGATCAGACCTTACCCGCTTGATTTTTCTCTCAAGTTGGTTTTCTACCTCAGCTTTATAGATCTTAAAGTAATTTAACGCTTCATCTTTTGTTTTCAATAAGTACACATAGCAAAATCTAGTGCAATCATCTATAAGTGTCATGAAATATTTCTTCCCACCTTTAGTCAACACGCCATTCATCTCACACAAATCAGAATGAATGAGTTCTAACGGTGCCAAATTCCTCGCCTCTTTCGCTGCCTTGTGAGGCTTGCGAGGTTGTTTCGATTGAACACACGCATGGCACTTAGAACTTTTGACCAAAGTGAATTTGGGATTAAACTCATATTAGCTAAGCGTCATACACCCAAAATTAACATGACAAAGTCGTGAATGCCAAACATTAGATTCATCATCATCGTTGCACACATGGTTCACAAATTTATTATAGAAATCCATCAAAGAAAAACGGAACAAGCCTCCGCTCTCATAGCCTTTACCAACAAATGTTCCATACTTAGACACGACACATTTATTGGACTCAAATGCAAGTCTAAAACCATCTCTACACAATAGAGATCCGACGAGATTCTTCTTTATGGAGGACATGCTGCACATTCTTCACCGCACGGTCTTTCCGAAGTAAACTTCAGATCGACCATACCAACACCATGAACAGCTGCATGCGATCCGCTTCCCATCAACAAGGAGGAACCTCGATGCGGACTGATAAGATGAAAACAAGGAAATATCAGCACACACATGAATATTAGCACCGGTGTCAACCCACCACTCGTGTGATTGACAAACGAAAGAAGCGTAGGTAAATAATTACCGCACTCGATGTTCCTCCAAAGATCACTAATAACCATGTTGGCGACTTCTTTTGCTTATCCTTGCGGTCCGGACAATCCTTAGCCCAATGGCCGAATCACCGCACACAAAGCGGCCGCCCTTTCCTTTGCTTTTCTTCTTAAATTCAGAGTAGCCTTGGGCTTGCTAATAGGCTTATTTTTCTTCTTATTGTGGAAAGCCCGAGGGTTCTTTTTCGCACCAAATTGGCACTAGAACCTCCTCAAAGAACAACTTTCTTGCCACGAGTATCTTTTGCCTCGCCTTCTCTTCAACACCAAGAGAGCCAATGAGATCGGAACACGAACTCCCGCCTCTTGTGTTTTAGAGAGGTAGCAAAATCCGACCAAGAAGGTGGTAACTTGGCGATAATACCGCTTGACCACAAACTTGTCCGTAACTCGCACTTATTATTCTCAAGCTCTTTTGCGGCGCTCAATCTCATGAGCTTGTTCTACTACGAACGGTCATCGACCATCTTGTAGTCATAGAACCGCTCCATGACATACTGACTCACTTTGCCAAAGATCGAAACTCCGAATTTGGCCTCAAGTGCATTCCACATCTCTTTGCCCGTAGGCAAATGCATGTACACATCCACAATGTTATCGCACAAGATGTTAATAAGTGCACCTCGAAACAAGTTATCCGCTACATTGAACTTGCGTTCATCCTCAACAGATAGAGGCTCAGCGGGCTTGCCTTGTGCAACATGAAAACATTCCATGGCAGTAAACCACAGGATCGCACGTGCACGCCATCTCTTAAAATTTGAACCATCAAACGGAGGGTGCGGTTTAAGCGACGCAGCAAAGCCAACTACCGAAAAAGACCTATCAAGTTTTTGGATTGTTGAATATTTAGTCAATTTTCGGCATATTTTAATCCAGAAATTCAGCATATAAAACATGACATACAAAAGCATGAGTGATTTAACAATGATGTATTCATATTTGCTTATGAACAAGCTAACAGCAACACCTATTATCAAATTCATAACATACAAAAACAAATACACCAGAGAAGTGTTCATGTTATACCCTCGGGCGGGGCCAGTGTCGGTGACACCGGAGGCGCCGTTACCATCAGTCGACATGATGGTCTATTCGATGTAGTCGATCGAGGCGTGATGCAGGACGAGGCGTGATGCAGGAAGATGTTCGCCGTGCAGTCTCGCGAACAGTTCACCACCAGGAAGTAGATGGCGTTCTTCACAGATTGAGCAGTCCCGCCAATGCGCTCCCCAAAAACTTGATTGCCCGTCTACCCGTGCAGTACGCGAACGGACGGAGTTTCGGAGGCCTACTCGCCCAGAACTCTTTGCACGTAAAGTTCGGACCGAGATTTCTTAGCACAGCACAAGACGTAACGAATCCTCTTTTTATCATCCCGTATGGAGTGGAGAGAGTTTTGTAACAGCAAAACAAAGAGCCGAGTAATCGCAGCCATTAGTCACTAGTAATCGTAGTCATTACTCAAAATAATCGCAGCCATAATTCACTAGTAATCGAACCGTTCGCGGCGAGTTAGTGCGTTACGATTTTCGAATAGATAAAGAAAACGCGCGACGCACTCGACACGCGCTGCGCAAGACGCGCGACGCACACGCACACGCACACGCACACGCACCGCACCGCACCGCACCGCACCGCACCGCATCAAGCACGGCACGGCACGGCTCGGCTCGGCTCGGCTCGGCGTGGCGTGGCGAGGCGAGGCGAAGGCGAGCGAGCGCGCGCGTGTTGGCTCTTTCCAATTCCACAAGGGGGTTACCACGTTCCACCTTTTAAAGTGGTGTAACTCCCATTCAACTCTCCATATGGGACTAAACAGTTTTTCAATGTGGGCCTAGGAATTTCATTTGATTAATTGCTAAATTAAATGGACCAAGCCCAATTAATCCAACAGGTGATCGGAATAGCGATAATTTTTGATTTTTGCTGAAAAAATATTGTAGTTGTCTGAAAAAATACTGTAGCTGAGTTGGTTTATTGAGTATAATTAAATTTTAAAAAATTTAAAAATAAAAACGTTGTACTAAATTAGAGCGGACGATGCAAAGTAACATAAGGAAAAAATAAAACAAAACAAAAACGGGAAAAAATTTATCAGAGCAGTGCTGTAGCTACGAGCACACCTCTGATGTTTTTCACGCCGCCAACGCCATGTGATCGTAACATGAGTGGGGCCTTATCATGGAATAATGAGCACCGAGGGTTATACTACTGTGAAGGACGAATCGTAGGGGCCGTTTCAAGTGGCTCGGTTTTTAACTTTTGATTTTTAAAAGCTAAAAACTATTTGAAATATATAGGTTTCTTAATTTTAGATTTTTTTTTATTTTTTGTTTTTGCTCTTCCTCTTTATTTCTTTGTATTATCCATAAAGTATAATAGTGTTTTCACTTTTTCTTATTTTTTTTATTTTTTAATTGAATAATTTTTTAAAAAAAACAACTAACATTACAATGTTATTTTAGCAAAAAAAAAAGACAATAGCTGGAAGTCGCATCCGGTTGGAGCAGGGTCCTAAGGAGGTCAGGTAGCTAGGCTGTGCATCAGGAGTGATCAGCTATCAAGACGTGACGACGGAGCGACTGCTACGGCCGCGCTAGTAGAGTCATGTGAGAGACAATAATACCCAACTGATCCTTCGCTTCAAAGACGTAGTAGTAGTGTATTAATAATGGGATGGCAAGGCTCGAAAGATCCTTGTACGCATAAAGGTTTTGCTTCAAAACTTGTCTTGATCAGGTTTGATAACTCGCTAATTAATTAGTCCACACGAAATGAATTCTCCATCTACTCCACAACACTACTATGAAAAATTGACTTATCTATAAAGAGAAAAGGGTTTCGATAAACATCATCTGAATGATTTTTTTTTGTAAAAAATCATTCAAAATTTTAACCTTTAGATATGCATAAAGATTTGTGCGCCGTCACCTCCACATTCTTCTCTGACGACCCCTTTCTCCTCGTCGGCGAGCCCGAGGGGACAATCCTATTCTCCACACCTAGGGTTCATCGTTTCCTCTGGACATAGAGGGAGGCCAGGGGCGGTGGCCTGATGGTGGGCAGTGGTGGGGGTGACGGACAGAGTAGAAGGGTCGTAAGCGGTGCCAGAGGGTGGTGGCATCGAAAGATGCTAGCTATTATGTTAAGCGAGGGCAGCACGGCGGGGAGGGCCGGAGGGGTAGGGACGGCACGGCGAGACGGCGGGGGCGCCGCCGGCCGCGGGTGGTGGTGGAGGAAGGGGCGGGGTGGCGGTGGAAAATGTGTGGAGCTGCTCCGGCGAGAGGGGTGTCACGGAGGGAGTGGCGTGGGGTGGAAGGAGGCGCGGAGGGGGCGGTGACGAGGAGGGGGCGGCGCGGGGTGGGAAGCGGCAGGGTCCAGTGTTAGGGCTAGGGTTAGATGATTATATAGTAAGAGAGGAAAGATGATGACCTTTGAATCTTAATCTAAAAGCTAAAATATGACTATTTAAAAAACATACAGATGATTACTAGACATATCTGGGAGAGAAAAATAGAGAAAGATATATCTTGTCGAGTCGGAGTCCAAGAAGAGGTGAGACCTCGCCGGAGTTAGAGAAGACACCGCCAACGCTTGAATCTTGCAGAAGATCCATTGGTAAGAAATTATATTGATTTCCTTAAAATTTCTAGTTGAATATTAAAAAACCTTAAATCTTCTAGTCGAATATATATAAAAAAATCAATTCCCCTATTAACAAATATTCTCTTATGTTTCTCGAGAGAAATTACTCTCTATTTCTGACGTAGTAACAACAGCTAAAAATATTATTCTGCGCATGCAAGTTCATGGAGAAAAAAAAGAGAGAGAGAGACACCATCATCTTAAGATTCACAACTCGGACGTACTCCACCAATTCAGATGCAACAAAAGTTCGTTCATCCAGTTACCCTCGACGGATGGAATCATAGCAAGGCGATCAAAGTCTGTCAGGTCAGCAGCAACCCAGCCACACGGGGAATCATGAAGCACTGAAGCGTCCACTCGATGCCAAGGAGCGCGGCACGCGCGACTGACGGAAGGATGCTTGCGTGCGTGCATGTGTGCCTGCAATTCTGCACCTGCGCCACACATAGGCAGAAACTGCATATGCATGTGTGCCTGCAATTCTGCACCTGCGCCTAGGAGTGCAATACTCCATCTTGATTCTAGAACTATCAATCTCGTCATCGCCTAGGAGTCCATCGGGCTTGTCCTTTGGCGCCCATGTGACCCCTTGATTTGGCTGCACCTCCCTCCCATGGGGCTGTGCTGTCTCTCACGAGAGAGGCTAACTTTAACTAGCATACAGATGCATGGATAGGGTGGGTGTGAAGGAAGAAAGAGGGAGAAGAAAGCATAGGAAAAGATGAATAAAGATTTTGCATGGCAAAGGCCACAAAGAGCACACAGGATAGGAGGCTTGCCCTGCTGAGAAGAAAAAGGCTCTTGCTTTCCTCTTTCTGGAGATCTGCAGAATATTTGGTCATGTTACTGTGAAGCTGTGGTGAAGAACTGAAGATACAGAATGACGAATTCCAGAATGACAGCATGTGATTTGTAATCGCACTGAGTACTGACTGGCTAATGGATAAAACATTCCATCAAAGCAGCAGAAATGAGTCCAATTTAACATGATTTTTGCACTGTTACAATCTATTCTTCTTGCTGGATTCTGTGAGCCCATGCACACGGCTGCGAAATGCAGATAGATATATAGGAATTTCGATGATGAGATCAATAAATGTTTTTGCAAATTGCAGTTGTTGTGGTCACGTATGCATGAAATCAAATACTGTTTAGCCTCAGCAGGATAAGATATCATATCCTATTCTCCTCCACAGAAAAAATAAAGGCAGTTCAGGTATAGGACCACCGGAAATGAAGCAAAGGAAAAAAATAAAGGAAACACAAGGCCATCACATTCTACTCGATAATTTCTCTCCATTATTCCGAATCTTGGATTCGTATATCCTCATTTACGATTATTCTTTGGACAAAATTTGTAATGCAGTATGATGTGCAGTGGAAAAGGGAGTGATCTACGTGATCCATGATTGTTGAATTTACTCTTCAAGTATCATCATGGCTAGTGGCTCACAAAGTGCACCTAAAGTTTTGGTCCCATGGAAAGTAGTAGTGTGTGACAAAGTACTAGTGCTACCAGTAAATTAATGTCCAGGGAGAAGAAGTTGGGGTGGGTTCTTTTGGGCTCATGATTTGGCTTTTTACGGTACCTAGCTTTCAAACGAAATGCCTTTTCGAGATAGAATCTACAAGTTGATTATAGTAGATACTGTCCTGACTTCATGTATATTGACCAAAATTATACGCGAGTATCTCTCTTTATATTATCTCTTACGAACAACCAAAATTCAAAAATTTAAGACAAAAATCATAAGCCACAGCTCAAGAGAACCCCACCACTGTAGTATGCAAAAATATCTCCATGGACAAAAAAAGTCTCCACTTTCTTGAGAAGAATAAAGTTTGTGAGCCAACCATCTCCTGCTGTGCAATGCATTGACTCAAATCATCACAGGAAATTTGGCTTCTAATTGTCAAACCTAGGGCCTGCTTCTGTAGGTGCTTTGAGTGGCTCAATGCTATTGTCATATCACTGCAACAGATGTCTCTAGGTGCAATGCAGTTAATGCTGAAGCAAACATGATTAGAAGGGACAAATGACAGTTAATGGTATGCCAATGGTGTCTATATATAGAGTATTTGAAGAGAAAGTAAAGGAGAAGGCATATAATCCAAAGTAGGAGTAGCACATTGATGTGGTACACTCAACTCTGATCCTTGATCTGCTTTGCCATCCAGTAAGATTGTGTGGTGGTTGCCTTTTGCTTTGAAGAAAAAAAAATCCAAGAGACAAAAACAGTTGGGCCAGTACTGCCGAAGTTTAGCAAAACATTATTAGCAACCTTATGGGGAGTGTTTGTTAGCTTCATTTAACCAATTGAAAGCAAACCACCACCAACCATCAATACATCATGTTTGTATCCCTGGGTTGTCTTAATTTGTCCTTGGCTTCATAATCTAATGAACCATGAACCCTCTTCTTATATCGCAAACTTGCCATGAATGTGTACTAGTTCAAGTTCAGGGTTGGACTCATACCGAGAATGTTAGTTTCCTGCAGTAGTGTTGGTTTACTACTATAGTCATAGAATATTCTTGGTGACAACATGCTAGATCATGAAGCAAGATTGTAGAACAATTCAAGATTCAGATTTGATCTAGGCTGCATTATTCTGATATCATTATTAATTGCGCGCTGGATTTTTGGGATCCGAGGTATGCAAACGTAAATTATAAGCAGGAAAAGAAGTTTTCGCTGGTTATTTTGCTGATTCCTTCATTACTTCATAGGAGATTGATGTGAATCTAAAGAGTTTAATCCAGTGCCTGAGAATAAAAAGTGGTATATTTCGTCAAGAATGAATAAGTTGTCGTATGAAGGACACTTCACATGCTCTGCCCCAATTCCAACACAGGATTGATTTAATATATGCACTCAAGAAAGCGGGGCGGACGAATGGTTGAAGCTAAGAATAATTATAGGGGCTGAAAGATTAATTATAAAATATGAAAATAAAAATGTAAAATAATGCCTTGAAATGTGTTGATGCAATTGCTTTTACACACAAAAACAAAGCAGGATGCGCATAAGACAAATTTTAACTGTACAGGTATGAAGCATAACACAAAATAAAATAAGATGCTCATAAACAAGAATGTAGATGCAGCAACTTTCTGAAAAATCCTTGTGTGTGGCACAAACCAACATTTCCATGTGCTACTCACTGTCAAAAGATCGTTATATACTAATTGCAGCTGATACGGTGACAACTTGAAAATTCCGAGGGCGAACAACTTTTCTTCTCAAAGAATTTTGGTGCAGATTCTGCTACAATTCGGTAAGAATCGGTTCTGAAAATGACATCCTATCGTGGAACCTCAGCAGTTGGTTCTTATTAGCCACAGGCTCTGTGTACAAGTGAATGCGACTCTGCCGCGACAGGCCATGACTTATTTGCTCCAAATGCTGTTTCAAGGTATCTGATTCATCCATATGCAATCACCTTCAGATTCTGCTAGTACCTCCTATGAATTCAGACCTACCAGACCACTAGCTAATGCACGATTAATGCTGCCATAAATTCGGTGTGAAATACTGCACCAGTTCCTTCTAACTATGACAAACCACTTGGAGAAGACTAGAACTTGTGAGTCTGAGAGGGGAAAAATGAGCAAGCTAGCAAACAAGACAGCGCTGTCGGCCATGCAAGTCGACGTCGAAGAGTCACAGGCATAGGAAGAGCCTTGAGGGTTCTACATCACTGCCAATTGGAGCAGGGGCCTCCACAATCTATTCTGCGGCAGCCGTTCGACGCGGCATATGCTTAGTTTGGAACGCCGCTGCTAGCCACGAACGCCGAGGCGCAACCGGCGTGGCTACTTGCCAAGCACCATCCCTGCAACGCTTTATTCCAACGTCCCAATTCCACCATGAAAACTCGGGCGCTATATAAGCTGAACGACCGAAGCAAAAAGCTTCAGTTCATCAGTGCACTGTGCACGTCGGTCGTGTTGGCCCCGTTTCTCTCAGCCTTCTTGCTCTTGACAGAGTAAACTAAAAAGCAGAGATGCTGGAGAGCCAGGCTGTGATCGGGGAATCAGACATGCTGCAGGCCATGCAGCAGGACGCGCTGCGGCTGGCCGGGAAGGCCCTCGACGACTTCGAAGCCATCGACTCCACCGAGATCGCCCGGTTCATCAAGAAGGTCAGTTCTTGAATGCACCTGACAACTTGACATGGCAGTGCACTATTTTCAGTTCTCTGTATATGTTTCAGTTCTGAACTATGAAGAGTTTTGCAACTGCAGGAGTTCGACAAATCGTACGGCCCCGGGTGGCAGTGCATAGTGGGGACTGACTTCGGCTCGTTCGTGACTCACCACTGCGGCTGCTTCATCTACTTCGGCATCGGCAACCTGGCGATCTTGCTGTTCAAGGGTGGAGCAGCTGATACACAGGACGCTGCCGCCGCGGCTCGGCCGACGGCGGTGAGGGCAGTGGAGGCTTGAGGGAGTGAATACTGTAATAAGAATAAGAGCTGTACTAATTCATTTGGTTTACATTGTATTGCTCTCTCAGCTCTGCTGAATACTGTAGAAATCTACGACGAGAGAGATTGCAGGATTGTTACTTTACAACTGGGTTCATTTTTTTTTTAACTTCTGAAAGAAGAAAGCTTAGCTGGCACTGAAAAAACCAGGTTACCATCTTCAGTACGTGAATCAGTACACGGCCAAGGAGGAGACCTGGAGCAGGTTCACTGATCGGTACAGTAGTGCAACTTAGGGGAAAAAAATGAAATTCAACAAAGATCTGAAACCCCCAGACGGATACAACAATCGCGTTAAAATTATATCTTCACTCTTGGGAAACTAGCTTGTCAGGAGATCGCTGCCACAATACTCCAATCAAACAGTACCGAACATGTATCTGATTCTGAAATTCAAGTTACATTAATGGATGAATATGTCAATATTTCCCAGAAATATGCTCCATTCGTCCATATCAAAAGAACGTCTTGTGCACACCATTCAGATCTCATCAACAAGTTGCACACTCAGAATCGGTGCTTCCCTGTGCCATCTTTTCCTCTGGGAAAAACTCACATGCATGGGCCAGGAGCCCAAAACCTGAACCTGGGAAGAAGTACTAGACCTGGTCCCTGAACTGTAGGCCCGTGAAACATACTTTTCTTTCCCTGCTCCTTTCATTTCTAGCTAAAGTCCCTGCTTTTTCCCCACACAAAAAAATGTCACTGGTCCGTGGGCCTGAGCACCTCAACGACATGTTCCAATCTCGCTTTTCCATTCCCCTTTCTGCACATCGTTGTCATGTTAGAGCATGTAGTACTTGACAAAAGGACATTTGTTAGAACATCTCCAATAGTTCTAACTAAGTACTATCTATAAAGATTTCACATTATCTATAGAGTACACACTAAAAACTAGTATTCCAAAGGGCTATCTATAAGGATAGCTATTTGATGTTTACATGCACACACAGTCATTTATAGAACCTACCTCGTTTTGCGTTATAGACTAGAGACAAAATAGTAGCTAACTGTTTGTATTTTGTATACTCTCTTTCCTCTACATAGAATATATGCTGATATGTATATACAAATAGCCAGCTGACTCAGCACATTGGAGATACCTTATGCACGTAGAGAGCATTGAGTTAGGCGAACTGTTCGTACCTACGAAATTCCGCCGAGAAAGGCGTGCTGCCAAAAAAATATCTGGATTGGCCGGCATCGAAATCAAGCAAGGTCACTGAATCGGAGCAGTGTGTTCATCGCCAAGGCACATATAACCTGAAACTCCAGCACAATCCACAACCAAATATAACATATCAGTTGGGCAATGTGGTGCAGCGATCGCAATCTTGTCAGAAAAGAGATGCCAATCTTCTGGCAGTGTTGACTGGGACCTCGATTCATCATTGCCAATAACTCATGCTGCTTGGTTCACAACTAAATCTCAGACCAATGAGAGTATCGCAACTCGATTCAAGTGATTAATATCGCACAAGAAGCAGGATCTAAAGTAGTCATCATCTCAGATGAACCAAACAGGCCTTTCTCACTCCGCATCTCACCATCCTATGTCTATGTGTACATTGCAGCAGTGCAAGCCATCTAAATAGAGGACTCGAAACTCTAATCCACACGCCGAATCAGCGAAGGTTTTGTCAAAAACCGGCGCAAGAACCAAGAAAATCCCAATGAAAAACCTCTGGTAAGACTGTCCGGGCAATCCATCACCGGCACCTGGAGATGTCGATCTCGATGAGGTTGTCCTCCTCCAGCTCGATCTCGATCATCCCGTACTCCTCCCCGTCGTCGTCGTCGGTGGCGCTGGCGCTCTCCGAGTCGGAGTCCGAGGTCCACGTCAGGCCCATCTCCTCCGGCCCCCACTCCGTCGCGAACTCCTCGTGGATCACCTCCAATGCGCGGCCTTTGGCGGCCCACGACGCGAACTCGGGCTCCAAGAACACGCTCGGGAGCTCGGGTGCCGGCGACGGAGAAGGAGGAGGCGGCGGCGCGAACTTCGGAGTTTTCTCCGGCGGCGGAGGGGGAGGAGATGGAGGCGACGGGCAGCCGAGTCGGAGGAGGGAGAGGAGGAGGAGGAGGGAGGAGAGGGAGGCTGGGGAGAGGAGGAGCGGGAGGAGGGGCCGGGGGAGGTAGAGGAAGGCGAGGAGGGAGGCGGCCGCGGCTGCGGCCAGGAGGGGGTGATGGGGCCGCCTCTCGCCGGCGGCGATCTTTTGCGGCGGCGGAGGGGAGGAAGCGGCCATTTAAGGCGGGAGAAGTGGGGTGGTAAAAGCCACACACCGCCAAGTCGGTTTTTATATAGAGAAACTGACAAGGAGAGGAGAAAATAAGAGCACAAAGCTTCCGTGTTTTTTCGTCTTCTTTCTTCTACATAGCAGGTTGATATTGCCGATCAATCCGAACTAGCATCACAATCTTTGGCTGGTACACTAACACCCCGAAGGGCAGCAGAAGCTCGTACTGTGTTGGAACTGTGATGACTTTAACAAACACAGCAGATCAGTAATGACTCATTCTTGTCCTGACGCTTTTAGAAATTTGTAAGGTTTTTGGTTCTTTTCGACTGCAATTTATAATTATAATTAATGATTTTTAGTTTTTATTAAAATACTTGTACGAACGAATCAAATGCTGATAAGCCATTTCGAAAATAGCATTTCAATAAATCCTTTCAAAACAACGAACAAAAAGCTATTCTATTTGCTTTCTCGAGAGAAATTGATTTGTCTTAGTGGAATTGTTGCATTCCGGATAATTTGTAACTATCAGTATAGGGTTCGAAAAATCTTATGTACTGTACCACTTAGGTCTTGTTTAGAAGGTAGAAATTTTACGAAAACTTTGCAAAACGTCATTTAGGATTTTGGAAAAAAAATTCTAAATCCTAAATGATCTCTCTTGCCATTTTCGTATTTTTTCCATTATTTCCCTGCAAGACTTGATTAAGGGGGTGATCGTTTTAGCGATGGCTTTTGGCTGAAATTTCACTGTAGCTGGCTTTTTTTACTGTAGCTGAGTTAGTGGATAGTGTAGTGAATAGTGAAAAAAAAGCTGAAGCTAAAAGCTGAGACTTTTAAAAGTCAAAATGAGCACTTCCTAATTAGCTCAGAGTCCATGTTTGGGTCAAGAAGGAAAGAGTAGAAAGAGAAAGAAGAGGGGCATCCACCTGACCACGTGGCCGCACCCAAAACCAAGCGAACTGGCTGGATGGTCATACAAATCATTTTCAGTGGGCAAAAAGCAGGAAAATAATGGAAAATGCCAGAAAATATGAAAAATAGCAAAAGATGAATTAACCACTCCATAGCGCGGTAAAATGATTTGGATTTACAGAGAATCGTCAATTATCCCTAAAGAAATTGCTCTGGTGCTTCCAAAAATTTACGTCAAATATCTTACTCAAAGCATCTTTTGAGCTGTTGTTTATAGCTTATATCCTGGTTTTTAAATTCTATTTTATTCATAAGAGGTAGTACATAGAGAGAAATAGTCACATACAATTTTAGCTGATACTATTGAACTTGATACAGTTTATATTATAATTTTTCATGTAAACTAATCATGGTTTAATAGCAAATTATTGTAGAATCTAAGTTAAACAAAAGCTTGCACATTCGAACCCGCCCGCATGGCACTACATACCCGGATCGCTTACACTGCCAAAGAAAGCCGGAGCCGGTCAAAGGGCGTGCGGCTGTTGGCAGCAGGAATGTGATGGCCGGCGGCACGGAGCCACAGGAAACGGAGCTCCGGCGGATGGCTCGCTCGGTCAGACGAAAGGCTGCACACGAAAAAAAAACGTAAGCGGATGGGTCGAAACGGGACGCTGAGCGAGATGCGGAGTTAAAGTTCTGCTGGCTGCTGCCGAAACCAGCAAAGTTTGTTGGTGAATGTAAGGGTCCAACAGCCTCTCAGCTTCTAGCTGAAATTAGACTGTAGTTGTTAAAATTATATTATAAGGATTGTTAGATTTTTTAGAATTATTCTATTAAAAATAAAATAAATAAAAAATATTGTTATATCATCAATGGATACTATAAAGAAATAAAGAGAGAAAAGAAAAACAAAAATTAAAATTAAAAAATTGATGTGTTCTTTGTAACTTCTTGCTTCTAAAAACTGAAAGACAGAATTCAAAGACTTTTATATCGGTTAGAGCAGAGCATAAGTGCCCAACTCGCTTCTCTCCGAAGCCGACCGCTCGGGCCCACTCGTCAATGCGCCCTCCGTCTTCTTCCTCCACTCGGAGCTAGACTCTTGAGTCCTAGTCAACGTTGTCGCCCTCCTCTTACACCACACGATGGCTTAAATCTAGCTACATGGCTCGTATCTATGGCGGGTTAAAACCAGCAACACGACTTATGGATCACTTCAATGGTGTAACTCGTACTAGCGGATGCAAATTATTTAGCCTAATTGTACCTATTATAAACTTATGGTTATATAGGTCATCGTAGGATTAAACCCTTAGAGTTATATAGGTGGTGCTACCACAAATAGGGGTGCAAACGAATCAGATACAGACGGATAATGTCTCTACCATATTTGATTTCATATTTGTTTTCGAATACGGATAACTAGAATACGAATACAAATACGAATAATATCGAATACAGATACGGAGTAAATACGAATCGAAGCGAATACGGTTACGAATATTTATCGGAACATGAAAACCTCTTAAACTATATATCCAAAATTAACAAAAATACGTAAATAGTTCATCTTGTCAAAAAATTCATGAAATCTAAATATTTCATATTCAAAACATCCAAAATATTTGTTTTCATATTCATGGGTTTGTATGTATTGAATTTGGATCTTGGAGGCATTATGGGCTGGATGGCTATTGGGCTAAAATCCCGGATATCCGTTTTCGTAATATCCGGATAATCCGTATTCGACGGATACCAGGCTTACTGTATTTGTATCCGTATCCGATAAAAAAATTCGTATCCGTATCCGATCCAAGAATTATCCGAAAAAAATCCGATTCGACACAATCCGTATCTGTATTCGTCCGGATCGGTCGAAAACTATCCGATCCATTTTCACCCCTAACCACAAACCATAATTTATTGTGCTACATCCACACCAACCCTCTTACCGTCTGCCCAAATATGTACAACAAATTTTAAGGTTTTAAGAAATACAAAACTAAATTATTTCAACATACCAACCACTTCTCTACAATGACTGCCCATAACTAGTTTCATAATTGAAAGATAATGATATGGTAATTTAATATCTCGATAGTTAAGCAAAACTAAACATGACGTTTAAGTACAACTTATAGCTAGCAAATGTCCAAAGGATGGTGTAATAATAATATAATATTGAATCGTTATGTTCTGCTAGGGACCGTTACTGACTTATGAATCGGAAAGAAGTTTTCGGCCTATGGGTAAATATACATGAATCTATATGATCACATACTTAATAAGCTAGAATGATAAGGATTCAAATGATAGTCTCCGAGTGGGATACGATATCTACTCGTATTGGATAAGGATCTGATTAGAGGCTATATAAGGAGAGGTACGGCGTTGAGGGAGGTATCCCTAAACACACCTATCGAAATCCGAACCGTCACCTCTTATAATCTCTGCCATACGCACTGGCGCTAGTACGCCGACACACAGTATTCCATCCCTGAATATGTGGACCTCGGTAGAGGCGTTACTACTACTGCGGTGCTAATAGGAATGATCATGAGAAGGAGACGGTTGGCTAAAGGACGATTAACTACTTTCACTACATTGACATGCTCTTCATTGAATCAGCTGTTTCAACTCTACTATGATCTCTTACTTGCATGACTCTCTAGTTTATATGCTAAAAAATTTTAATTTATGTTGACGTAGTCTACCCGAATCTCAACAGATATACGGCATCTTCTGCACGTGAATCGATGGCAAGTTTGCAGAGCATCCAGTCAAAAAAGGTGAAAGGCACAGCAAACTGAAGAGTACCCCAAGGCCAAAAGCTCCACCTTAATTCTGTACTAAGCAGCGGAATCGGAGATACGACTGAAGTGAAATGCTACGGAAAAGAAGCAGCGGAACGGTAATTGTAGCTCAAGGAGCAGTTAAATTCGGTGAAATGCGCCAGGACTTTGCAACTCACGCCAGGGACGGCAAGTTTTGGCACGTAGGAAAAGTACGACTACTACTGGTCCAACTTAGAGGCAGGATTACCTTCACTAATCAGTGCTCAGCCCGAAAGGGGCAAAGGGCTACCCAACATGGAAACAGGGAGTGTCAACGCTGGGAAAAGATAATAATCCCTTCGCTCCAGACCATGTTCTTTCTAGTTTTCAATTTTGGCTTCTTCAAATTATTTCTTAAATCTAAAATCGTGTGTTTCTGCTATTCGCTTAGTCTCAAAAAGCACAGTAAAAAATCATTTATCATAGACAAAAGAATAGAGCCAAAACTAGACGGCACATGAGAAGAACGCAGGAAAACCAGACCCAAGAAAAACTGAAAAAGGAGCTCCGTGTACAGTGTCCCAACAGAATCGGTGACGATCGGGACACGGGCAGCCATGCGTTGGACCAGGGCGCTCGCTCGATCAACCGGCACGGCTGGCTCGTCCTAGCTGTTCGTTTTACCCTTTTCGTTCGCACCAACCGCGCCCAGCCGCAGCCGCAGCGTGGTCCGCCCGGCCGGCGGCCCAATTATTCGGTTGTTCAGCGTCCCCAGAATCGAGATGGAATGATCGATCCCAACCCAACCCAGGTCCCACGCACCACGCCGCACCACACGTCCGCAACACACCAATTCCCCCGCTTTTCGTTTGACCTTGTACCGAACCCGGAATACGCGGCTGGCGCGAGCTTATCACCTGCCAGGGTCGTAATGGCCTGTCGGGTTCGTTTAGATTTTTTTTTTAACTTATAATTTATAACATATAGTTTTTTAATTAAATAAATTGGATGGTTTCTTTCATATTTTTTAAATAGTTTATCGACTTATCGATATTATTAGAATTAAAGGTTATAAATCGTAATTGAAAAGAACAGAATTTTAGTTAGATACGTGGTGGGGGAAATGGGATGTATGCCGTGGTTGGGTTGGCGGCTTGCCTTGCGCGTCATTGATCTATCGTTGTGCACCGCGGCTGTGGAATGGCAAGGGTTGGTGGTAAATGCGACAGCGAGGGCGTGAGTAGCTTGAAAATCGGTCCGCCGAGCCAGCCGAAGAGCACGGGAATTCGGCCTGTACCGTGGTGGCTGGCCTGCGCCTGAGCTCGGATCGGTTCGCCACATTGGAAGCAGATTCTCTGCACCCCCCTTCCCAAACTGAATCTATAAAAACATGTTTTCAGATCTACATCTGACGTAGTTACGTGCCACGCCGACAATGCACCGGCAACTCCAACAAACCGAACGGCAGTACCAACAGGCGACCAGAGTTCTGAAAAACTGCAGCACGCTATGGAAGCGAACGGCAACAGAACTGGTGGTACTGGAATCTGATGCGCCAAATCTTTCAGATAATACGTTCTGCTCTTCAACCACAAATAGTACTACTAAGTGCAACATGAGCCAGTCTATATATTAGCTTTTGCTGATAACTTTTAGCTACGACTGATAAATAATAACGGCTGGTAATAGTAATGTGTTATGTAAGAAAGATAGTACAATAAAAAGCACTACAATATTAGAATCGCTGTGTGATTCATGGATTTGTGATATAATTAAATACAAAGTATATTAGAATATATGAAAGATGAATAATAGTAGCTGAGAGAAACCATTTATAGAAACTAAAAGTTCGTATTAGTTTTGGTTTCTGAAAACAGAAGCGGTTTATAGAAACTAATATGAACAGTACGACAGTCAAAAGATATACGGGAAGGAACGAAGTAACACGACCAGACAGTTGATTTATTCTGTATCGATGAGAGTATCTTCCTGTGTACACTAGTATACAGAGATCATACACTACAGCATACACAAAAGAGGGGAGAGATCTGAGACACTGACGCTTACAACTTACATAAGTACACACACAAGACGGGATCCCACACAAGACATCGTGTCCTCTTCAATCACAGCATTGAAGAACAACCATGTATAACTACTGACTACTAGTAACACATATGATGACGATATCACTACCTAAGTTTTCTGTTTGACGTGGTCTACAAAAAGCGCTAAATTACTAACATTTAACCTGACACTAGATAGATAGATACATGGGCAAGTTCAAGCGAAAAAAAATGTGTTGTGATATTTACATCTACGCCTCTGAGTCTGAGAGCAGACTGTTGAACGACGCCGAAAGGTTGACGGCGATGCTCGCCAGGTTCTTGCCCCGGAGGCGCGACCTTGCAACCCTGCGTTGCTTGGGCGCCCCGGGGCCGCCTTCTTCCTCGCCGCCCTCGTCGCCTCTGAAGGCGGCCTTCGAGGACGGCGTCGCAAAGGAGAAATGCAGCTCTCTAGCAACTACTGTCTGCACAGATCAAATTGGAAAAGGGCGATGTTAGTCTACATGGACAACAAATCTTCCACTGCTCGATTTGAGTTAGGACGAGTAAGGGATCAATGTGCTTACTGCTTCACTGACTGGTTTCGACACGAGGAGGAGCTGCCTCAGGTCGCTGTGGTTCACCTTGCACAAGACTTTCACCTGCAAGATTCCGAACGAGTTGAGAGGTAAACAACACAAACAAGAACCGAAAGCAGAATTGAAATGGTATGTATCATGTTACAGTAACAGTAGTAATGAGTAAATAATTACCAAGACATCTTGAGGCAGTGATTCAAGGAGGCTGATGGTGTCGTCCATGTGGAGCCTGGTGCTGCGCTGCTTGCGCAGAGTCCGCACCGGCGAGTGCAGGCCGGAAAGACTCGGAGCCGGCGAGACGGCGACCCTCTTCCTCCCCAGGATCCTTGTGCTGCTGCTGCTGCTTGAGAAGCTCAAGCTTCTGGCAAGAGACCCCTTTTGCTTAGCCTGTCCAATTGCCATTTCCCCCTCTTGCTTGTTAAACTCTACCGCTCTTTGGTGGTACAAATTACCTATCTGATCTGAGATCTTCTAAAGAAGGCAGTCTGCATGGAATTGGAGAAACGATAATCAAGCAGAAAAGAATTGAAACCTAGATTGGAAAAGGTTCCCCTAAAAAAAGACATTTGGTGGCAACAAGTGAACTATTACACGGATTCTTTTGGAATTCTAGATTGGAAAATGCTCCAGAACGAGCAGCTAGTCAGCATAAATCCCTAGTTTGAAGAAAGGGGCAAACATAATAGAACTTCTGAAATTACAAAATCGAAACAAATCTCAACCAAAAAAACTCAACGCTGCAGCATTCCACCAAAGACGCAACCTTTTTTCACAACAGACTTCCAAAAAAAAGAACAACCTGCGAGCAAGACAGCCACCAAAGCAGAACAAGAGCTGCTTCGGAACAAACAATTCGGAGCAAAAAAATCCTAACTTGATCAATCTCAAGTATAACCTTACAACTCAAAACATCTGAAAGAGCAGAAAAACAAAAGGAAAATAAAACAACTTCAGTAAAATTCCGTTAAAACAAAAACAGCAAACCTAGAATCAGAACAGAATAGAGAGAGAGAGAGAGAGAGATTGGGAGGGAAGAAACCGAGCAAGTGAATAAATAGATAAATACCTTTCTCCCTTCCCTCTCAGCTGCAGTGTCCAATCCCTCTCTCAATTGGAATCGCAATACACTTCACTGATTCAGTTGGACTCCGCGGATGACGAAACCTTGGAGCTTCTCCCTAAACGCTAAGCAAACCTGTCTGCTAATGGCCGACGACCTGACGAGAGGTAAATATGGAAACGGCTTGACCTCCCCTTGCTGTTTTATAGGGAGCCCCCCTATTCTGCTGCTCGGGAGGGAACCTGCCTCGAAAAACCCTCCCCGCAGGGGTGTTTCTAGAAAATTACAGCAACCGCTTGGGTGCGGGAGATCCTACTTTTCCGATTCCCACCCGCGCACCTCCGTCGCCGTAGCAGCCACGAATATCACCGGAAGGTGGGACCGGGTAAAAGTTTGACCCACCTGTCGGTTTCATTTGGTGCGTTCGGGAGGGTGGAGAAGAGCGGGAATTTGCGGCGATATGTTTGTCGAAATCGAGGTGGGCTGGCGCCCAACCGCGTGGGGGATGATGGGATGCGTGGATCGGACGGCGGGGGCGCGGCCTTACGCGTGGCAGATCGGGGTACGTGGCGCGATCGGGTGGGCCGGGAGCTAGCCGTTGGAGGGGTGGGACGTTGGCTGGGCCTGGGGGGGAGGTCGGTCCGCCCACCAGCTATTTTATTGGGGTTTTGTTTTTCTTGTGGTTTAGGCTTTGGTTATTTAAATATGATGGGGAAAAGATAGTAACCACATAGTATAAATTGGTTGTGGACAACTAGCCGTGAGTAGTGGGACATTCAGTTAGTCGCTGCATCTTCAATTGAATTGTTTACTCGCGACGAAGGAAGAAAATTACTCTTATGTAAGATCACCAAAGCCAGGTCGTTGAATCGCATTGAAAATACTTTCCACACCCTGTCACGAGTTAATTAGGTACTCCGTATAAGGATTACATATCTCTTTAAGGTGGTACTTTAACTAGTTTTTTGGTTTAAACTTCTATAACTTTTTGTTAAAATTGTACTGTAGCAGATGTTAGTTTCTTTGAGAAAAATTAGGAAAAAAATAAAAAGATCATATCGTTATGGACAATGCAAAGGAATAAGAGAAAAAAAAGAAAAGATAAAAAACTAAAAAAAACCAAAATAAGTCAAAATTAGAAGCCGATAAGTTTTAAGTGGCTTTTGACTTAAATAAGCTAAAACAAAAAAAAAAACCAAAACCTAAAACCGTTTGGAGCGGAGACTAAGCAGAGCTGTAAATTTTAGGTTGATTGTTGCAACCAAATAGCTATTTTTTTCTCCTCTAGGATGGGTAAGTATATTTTTTCAATCATCGTTACGTCAAAAATAAACTCTCTCTTACCAATAATCTAAAAGACATAAACTACAACTATAAGCCAAAATAAAAAACGATCCCATAATTGAGGCGTAGCATTTGAACATTTCTGCATTAGCAACATGAGTCAAAATTATACCGGGGATGGATTGAGTTAAAAGGAAAATCAACCCAGCTTTCTGCCTACGTGGGGGTGGTTTGACCACTGACCACTTTCATTAGTGCACGATTGCAAGCTCAAATGGGCCCCACACAGCAGTTGGCTCCTGCTCTTGCCTCTTGGTAGTGCCGGTATCCCCCTTCCAGTGGGCTTTCAGCCCATACCTTCCTCTGCTCTATGGCCTGCTCCGTCGCTTATAGTTTCCATGGATGGGCTAGTGCCATCCGAGTGCCTGATTGTTTGGACTTCAGAATGGGCCAGGCTCACTTTTTGCCTTTTACCTTTGCCCTAATCCCTGTAGATCATGTTCCTTTGGTCTTTT
The DNA here is from genome assembly GCA_036346265.1 of Melocanna baccifera. Lineage (NCBI taxonomy): Eukaryota > Viridiplantae > Streptophyta > Magnoliopsida > Poales > Poaceae > Melocanna > Melocanna baccifera. The sequence goes on from CM070695.1 coordinate 18,159,843, forward strand.
GGCCTTTTGCTTGTTAAGTTGAAATAAATGTGGCAGCTTATTCAAGGGGATTCTTTAAATGGCTTCCTGAGCCAAAAAAAATCATGTGTGCCGTCTTCGTTGTCTGCTATCGTCTTGAAAAACGTAGCCAAAAGCTATCATATACAACAAGAAAGAATAGTGTGTAAGACCAGTATAACAACAGAGAGGGGTGAATGATGCATTTAAAAATTCTCCTCAAGTATTCACCGAAGTTTCACTCCAACAGCTATAGAGCAATAAAGATCAGGATTGGAAACCAATATCAAAGCAATCAACTCAAGAAACTTAAATCCAAAAACAACACTTAGATCGTCAGACCCGTGATGAAGAGAAACCCATGAGAGATTAACAAAGTTGATGTATTTCTAGTTGATGATGAGAATTTTATATTCACTCCAACTAGAGGACAAGAGAGCATACTACAACACTGATAAATCTTGAACCCTAACCCTATAACACTCAGCCTCAATGAGGGAAAGGTAGGATGATTGGATGGTTAACTACCAAGTCTTCATCCTAACTCATTAAATAGATAGACTAACCAGTATATATCTAATTCTAATGGATACTATCCACTAGTATGTATGGGAAAAACCCGTTAACTCTACACACCACGGGTTCACTCACTCACACACTACACTCATACATGCTTTTCAAGGCATATGAACCCGAATTTGCTAAGTTCTTAGCCTTTGATCCAATTTGATTTTCTCAGCTTCTCCTTGACCTAAACCACTTTTCAAAGCACCAATCAAACCGCGATTTTGATCCAAGATTATTTCTGGTATTTTAGTCACCTTACCAAAATACCCTTCCTTCACCCGGTCTACATCTTTTATTGCAATCAATCGTCATACTTACTATGTATAGCTGCACCACTGGCTTGCAATGTATTGGCAAGTCTCTACCGTTCAAATTCCATCGGACCACGTCTCATTTGGACCAATCAAACCACATAGTGCAACCCATCGCTCGAATTTTCTTTCAATATTCCTCGCTTCCTCATGCCATGCTTGAGCTCAACCATCTCACTTAGCATCATTGATCATTTTTGAGCTTCAACTCCTCCATATGTGTAGTCTCGATCTCCGTCGTTGACCATAGTTTACTTCAAGCCTCTTCACACATCCAAAGATAAAATTGCTTATCGGTATAAGTTCGTCACAACTTGACACACGTTAGCTGAAACATACATCATACAACATTTACACTGATTTAGATAAAACCAAATCAACAAATGACCACAATTCCCAAAAGTTCACTTTTCAGCCAAATTAAAATAGACTAGCCAGTTAGACCGCTGACACCAGCTAGTCTAACCGCTAGCAGCTGTGGGTCAGACCGTTGCCGTCGGTCGGTCTGACCGCCTCCTCTAGTCGATCAGATCACTAGGTCTGAAGAATTCCAAAAAATTATAAATTTATAAAATCTAAATTTTAACTCCTTTAAAAATAACAATGGTTCATCACAACAAAAAGCTTGGACCTTCTGACATGGTCCTTAGCGCCATAGTAGTGCAGTGTAGTGTCAATGTGCTCTATATCCTATTTACTTGCTATGGATCTTAATGCTCCCATGATCGTGGTCTCGTGGACACTGAGAGGGATTATTATTATTATTATTTGAGTACAACAAAATTCACTCACACATGTGACACCACATACACTCACACCCACGCACACATCCATGTGGGTGTATTTAATGCATATGCAAAACAAAATGGAGATCAAAAGTCTCACGAAGCACGAGCATGAACTTTAACCACCAAATATACCCAGGTGTGTACTCAGAGGAGGTACTATTTACAGAAACAATATCCCCAAAAATGAGACATCCTGATTTTGAAACCCAAACGGTCGGCGTGCACAATGGCAATGCAACGAACCAAGCTCTCGGTTCCTGCTAAGGGGGATTCTGGGTACATCAGATAAAGTATCAATTGATAAGATTTGACAACAGGGAGACTACGCTCACATGCGTAGGCGGAACCAACTTATGGACTCTGGTGTCATAGGACACCGAGTCCAATTTTTTTAGCAAGGATTAACACATTCAACCCATGTGTGAAGCCTTTAGCCTAAACTTAGTGCACCTGATTTTTTGTTTGAAGTCTAACGAAGGAAGCACTAGCAGTCTAAATTTTTAGTAGCTAGTAGCAGTCCACGAGGAGCTTCTGCTTCCCTTAGCACATGAGGCAATTACAGCAGGCTGAGCTAGCCCTTAAGCCAGTCTAAGAGGGAGGAGCGCAACAAGGCACACCCTTCATTTGATTGATCCCGAAGCGTGTCACCTCGTAGCAATCATGAACGTCCTTTTGTTTCGGATGGTCGGCCAGGAGATGTGCACCACATCCGCACCCAAGTAGGTAGTGATTGGTCACCGAAGAATGGAAGAAATCGGTGCCACCAACCATCCTCACCTGCCATCTCATCGCAGCGTAGCCTGGTCCCTGTTGTCTCGCGCCCTTACCGATCGAAGGAAGCATAGGTCCACTCGATTATTATGTACTTTACTCTAAATTACTCTTAATTCTTCCTTTTTGTTTCAAGAATAGGGGCTAAATTTGTCAGTTAGGGTTTCAATGTGATGATTGTTGATTGATTTTTATCGAATTGTAGAGTTAGGACTTAGTGTTTCAATTTTGAGTTTTGAAATATCGACCTAGCTCGTTGCATATCGAAGGTAGAATTATAGTATTTGACCACAATATCAAGTAAGCTAATGGATGTAATTTTCTATTATATTATTTTTGAATTGTTGAACATATATATATCTAATTGATTTTTTAATTAATTGGTGATGATTTTATAAATAATATACTAACAAGAAATTGACAAAAATTACGAATGATATTATGGTTCATCGCTTTATAAACTAGATCTAACGTAAATATTAAAAGGTACTCTCTACGTCCAAGTTTATAGACCATATTTTTTAAATGGTTTTGTCCATAAATATAAAGTATATTTCATATTCTAATGCAAAATTAATGTGATATTTCTTTTTATAATCCTAATAAATAAATAAATATTTATTTATTTATTTGCTATTCTCTATATATATGTATTGAATATAGTGCTTAGAGATAATAATTAGGGGTAATCTAGTTATTGAGGTCTATTCTCTATTTTTCATTCTATGTGCCAAGAAAAAATACAGCTTATAAACTTGGACAGATGGAGTAATGAATTAACTTACATTTTTTTACTTGAAAACTTCAAGTAATTTTGTTATCTTTTAACGGGCTATTGAGGTCAGATGATGTATTTTACCAATGTCGATCTACTTTTATTTGTGATTTCATGCTTAGTTCCTTCAGTTTGCTGTGACTAACCACTATTTCTTTATTACCATACGCTAAAGTATTGTGGTTAAAAATTGACTGGCAAATTACTATTTAGCATAATATTTTTAAAAAATTATATGTGTTGTTATATGTATGATGAAATGATGAATTCTGGTCATTTTAATTCTAGTTCTGTATTTGCTCACATGGTTTACTTCTGTTTTTGTGCGCGTATCGAGCTTTGCCTGGATATTTGTAAACATGCATGATGTTGCTTGTCGGCCCACGATTTAGGCCGCACTCAGCTTCAGGAGAAGCTAGCGATGGGTGTTCGACGACGGTATTTTTTTCATTGTTTATGTTTATGTTTTTCTTTTTTTTCTTTTGTTTTTTTTTGTATTCCTTTGTATTATCTATGATGGATTAATATGTTTTTTCTATTTTTATTTTTTTAAAATTTAATTATGCCAAATAAGCTAATTTAAATATAGTAAAAAAATCAGTGAGGTACAGTAAAATGCTACCTTAAAGGGAAACATACTCGTCCTAGAACGATCAGGGGCACTAAAAAAATCTACGGTACTCTCTGACAAGAAAAAAAAGGACAACCTTAGTGGTAGAGCGAGTGAAAGCAAATCATCAAACCCTCAGTTTGCTTAAAAGCTTGTACTTTTCACTTTTTTTTCTAAACGAACAGGAGATTTGCCTATTAATTATATTAACAGAGAAGAATTCAATTTTTTTTTGAGAGAGAGCACACTAACACTCCTCTGTTGTTCACTAACACTCCTCGGTTGTTCACCGGCTGCTCTCTGGAACCTTTGTAGTTTGTCCTGTATATGCGACGAGGCTTCAAGTTCTAGATTCAGAGACTGCTTGTTTGGGCTGAAAAATAATAGTTTATGAGTGAATTTTTACTATAACTAGATTATTTTATATTGTAACTGATGACGAATTATTTTAATATAATTAAATTTAAAAAATAAAAAAAAAGGTTAGTATATCACGTATAATGCAAATAAATATAAAAAACATTGGTAAAAAGCTTAAAAAATAAAAAACCAAAATTTAGAAAAAAAATAAAAAATAAAATCAGAGACGGCAGAGGATGTCGGGGAGCGGCTCCGCGGCCTGAATGGGCGCGTGCGGCCGGGTAGCCCGCAAAGCAAACATGTAGGGGTCGCATTGCGGGCTGAATTGACGCCATGCTAGGCAGACATTTCCAAATCATTATTGGACCTGTGGGGCGAGCTGATGATTCCAGAATTTCGAATCCAGTTGAACAGTGTCACTAAACATTTTGATGTTTAAGAATAAGACAAACGACCAAGTGCTTATCACAAGATATTTTGATGCTACCTGACAAGACAAGTGGCCGCCAAGCGTAGCATGGGTCTCTCTCTCTCCGATTGATAACTAGAGTTTGATGTTTACCATTATTTCCACTAACCGCATGCTAGGTTGGATATGTTATATGTGTCAAGAGTTTTCTCTACGATCTTTCGGGATTTAATATGTTGATCTACTTATTGTAAGCATTAAGTAAGATAACTGCACGTCTGCACTGGCTAATTATTTCTTCTATCCAGAAGATATGTAATACAAATGAGCCAGGTGTATATCAAACCATGCCAGCTGCTGGCGTGCTCTGGTAAAATCAGTTTCCTTGGCCCCTTTTCTTGGCAATTCTCTAATCCCTCTCGCTCCAGGATAGGTGAAACACACGATTCCATGTAAAAGGATATATCATGGAACAAACGAAACAGCATCCCATCCCCATAGGCCATAGACATGTGTCCGTCTCTCGTCAGAGACCCATGCATCCAGCTCTACTGGCTACCCGTGTAAGATGATCAAATATCTTGGGGATCGTGCAACGTTATTTGATGAGATGACATGACGTACAAATGGGCCAAGTGACAGCACGAACAGTACACCCAACTGCATCATCTGAAGCCTGAGTGGAGTAGGAGTTGAAACGGGTACATGGTCCGACATGATTAGGATCTGCAGCTACAGTTGCATGCCATCATCGGGTACAAAGTCCACGCTCTTGGTCTGTCACCGTGGAAAACCAGAAGGGCTGTTTGGATTTTTTTTAAAATAATCAATTTTCAAATCTAAATTACAGTATTACATGTAAATTTAAAATTTACAGAAATAGTTATCTGTCGTCACACGGTTAGCCGATGTGGCCAAGTCGTCCAACCGTTAGATGATATGAGGCCAAGTCGCCTAATGGCTGGACGACTTCCTTGTAGCCCAACCGTACAACGACTAGTAGGCAAGTTGCCTAGCAGTTGGATGATTCTAAAAAATATACAATTATTTCATTAACCCGATGGAAATAACTGTGAAAGGGGTTAAAGGTAATTGTTATAGGTAGATAACATTTAGTAAAGATTATTAGTAAGCTATTTTTTAAACAAAAGGGCAGAAAATATCGGTTGATTTGTTTGTGATTTTCGTATATTATGATTGATACGAAATTTATTAGACTCGTAATAACATTTTGTGATCATCGTATGTTGTTGTAGTGCGATAAAATTTCTAAAGAATTTTGTGACAACGATTAAGATAGCAACGATTCATACGTAAGAAGGTAAGTGGTATTGCAATGCAACCAAGAATTCATACACGAATAACTTGGATAATTGGCTAAAAGACAATACGACCGTAGAGGTTACATGGTATGCAGGCTAACGAACCAAGAATGATATATACATGCCTTTAAAGAATTACAAATACATAGGACATATGGACATAAAGCGTCGAACTACTGCGTGGAACTTGGCCATTTGCCCTTACAAGCCTACTCGGCGATGTAGTCCTCGCTGTCGGCTATGGCCTTGGCCGTCAGTTCGTACTTTCTCTCGCGTTCCTCCTTACAAGCCTCCCGCTCCCTGCGCCTGCACACTTGCAGGTGAACTTGTGTCTCCCACTAGATACGCTAGCTTTGTTCTTAGCTGCAACGCCGCTCCGCCATCCTCTTGCATGCCATTCGGACGTCCCACTCCTTGTAGTCCAGAATCCACTGGTCATGCGGGTGGATCTCTCAGTCGATCCATTTGCGGTAGACGCATAATGGATCCAGAGACTACGCAAAGAAGGGTGAGCTTGTTAGTGCGTGCCATATGAGAGATAAAGTAAGGAAATATATTTGAACCCATTCTTACCGGCTACCGGTAGCGGGACGTGTCATAACGCCGGTCGGGATACTCCCAAGCGTAGTTACGATAACTCCAGTAACACATTCCCAAACTCAATTGCTCCTTGTACTTGAAGAACTTGCATGCGTTCCTACACCAGTAGAGGGGGGCGTCTCCCCCACTGGCAGGTCTTGCGGCGAATGATGGGTGGGAACATTTAGGAATGGGTTTGGTTGGAGGTACAGGGGGCTTCATTTTGGGGAGTTGGTCTCCTGCCATTGCTTCTCTATACTAGCGATGTAGTCTTGCAGTCATGGTATAGGAAAACACGCTACGGAAGAGGCAATACTTATAGGCTACTCGATATGGGCAAATTCGCATTCACGAGGCAGCGACACGCCCGACAATTTGTTGACCAGTGTAGCATCACATCGCTGCACAAAGCTACCCTCTTTTGTCTTGTCACACCTTAAAGCAACTCCTTTTGCTGTTGTCACTGTGCAAGGCTGTATGGTTTGGTCTTGTCACTTTGCAATATTGTCTCCTTTGGTCCTGTCATAACACAAAGCCAAAGAGTTTGGTATAGTCACTGTGTAAAACTGCCTTCGTTTGGTCTTGTCACTGTGCAAGGCTATCTAGTTTAGTCTTGTCACCGCAGAAAGCCTTCATCATCTAGGGTGCTGATCATGGATTATGCAGACATTAGGATGTGCCCCAACTACTCCCTCCTTCACATGTCAAAGGAATCACAACCAACTGTCGAAATTCTCACTTTCGACGAATACGATGGCTAAGGGCAGAATATGATTGTTGCCATTAAAGCCAATTATTGTCAGGACACTTGTATTTCCCTGTTAGAAATATCCCATCGACTGGGATTGCTAGTAACATCTGCCTGAAAGCGTCAATGCAAGCACCGAAGGCTAAGAAGACCCTTTACAAGACCAGGTAACTGGACGGTGTTCTGGACGACTTGTCCTTCAAAGCAATGTATATGCCCGGGTTTCTGTCTTGTAGCACTTCAAGCACATAAGGAAGATTGTCATAAGCTGTCTCAAAAGAATCGAACCTTCTTTCCAAAGCCTTTTGCTTCATATGCCATGCCTTGGTGTAGCTTATCTTATACATGAATTTTTGCTCAATAGCCACTATAATGTGCTTGGCCTCCAGATCCTTCTTCTGCACTATCTCATCGTACATGAGATTGTCTATGAATGTGGACGTCAGATTGCGATTCTTAACACTACTGAGCACACAGGAGTGCTGCTCCACCTTCGAGGCAATCCAATGGGTCTTGTACTTAGGTTTGCGTGCCTACATACGCCAATGACAACCAACCTGCTTGCAAACCACAGTGTACTGCTCCGGGGTAGATATTAAGACCCGAAACGTCCGTTACATGAACAAGACCCACAATTTAATAGCATTCTGCAGTGATCATTTGTTGACAAACATTGCATGAAGTCGAACCCCTGTAGCATGGTACTCCCACGGTGATTTATGCTCATCGTGCGCAAAAAGATCCTCAACATCCATCATATTCCATGCCTGCGGCATGAGACCTTCGTCCTCATTGGAAGAGTTATCGACATCCTCTTCTAAAGCTTCCTCCTCGGCCCAGGCCGTCTGGTCATCAATCTCTATCAGACACACTGTGCTGTTGATATATCCCCCTGCGTCCGCCTATCCAGTGTGTGTCGTGCGATATTCTGGTTCTGCCTCCGCAACATCGCCCACTACGGCCTCTTGATGAACCACACGCTGTGCGTCAGAGTTGCTCCCACCAACTAGACCTCCTTTGACTCCCTTCGGACATGATTGCATAAGTAGCACACACTTGTAACTACGTTGCTGGTAGCCTTCCACAAAGCCCTTTTCACACAAGCGTGTGTATCAGTCTCCTAACTCCCACCGAGTGTCTATGGAGGACCGACTCTAAAGCCCATGTAGGATGCTACCGCACACCTCAGGGTCAAAGGAGAAGCTTCTTGTGAGCCCTGCATCCGGAAGTACCATATTGACTTACAGGAAACTGCTCAGGTCAACACCATATGGACCTTCACGAATGGTACTAACATCGTGATGCACTTTCAATGTTGTGGGTTCTAACATTACTGATTTCTCACTGCAAATATTATCATTTATCAACATGCATTCACTAAATATGTGCTAAACAAATACGTAGCTACTCGATGCCTACATTCGGATGAGAACAAGAACATATTAGGCTATTACCTTCATGCGAAGATCTTTGCTTCTTATCAACGAGCTTCCTTCGTCTTTGTCTCTAACCTCACAAGCTCCTCTCCTTCTCCCGAGTTGCTCTCCTCTTCTTCTCCGGAGCTCATGAGCTGTTTTGCTCTCTCGAGCTCCTCTACTTCTCTCTCTCCTCTTCCTCTACTTATCCTCCCCTTCTCTCCCCCCTTTTTCTTCTCTCTTGGAGCTCCTGTCGTTTTTTAGCAAGAAATGGTGAGAGAGCCTGGGAGAGTGTCGATCAAAGAAAAAAGTAGAAAATAGTCGCACAATCATTGGGTTACATAGCCAAGTTACCTAACGATTGGGCGACTATAGCACTAGTCGTTGCATGGTTGGGCGACAAGGTCAAGTCGCCCAACGGTTGGGTGACTTGGCCTTTGTCGCCCAACGGTTGGGTGACTTGTCTATGTCGCCTAACCATGCAGCAATAGATGTCTATTTTTGTAAGTTTTAAATTCACGGGTGTAATGCGGTAATTTTGATTTAAAAATTGATTATTAAAAAAATCAGATGTTTGTCTGTCTCCTTCTCCAGGACATCCTTGGATCGGAAAAGGTCAATATTTTAAAACTCTAAAATATACATAAAAATGTTTAGGTTCGTCATATGAAAAATGATGTAAGTGGAGATTTGTCAACAGAAGTAACTGGACATCATTATATATTTGATAAATGTTGCAATATATATATATATATCAGAAAAAGTAATTTCCACGTAAGTGTTTGTGTCGATCTCGAAAAATGTCAGGTAATAAAGAACGTGGAGAGTAGCATGGTTCATGCAGGTGCGGATGGGCCACAGCATGCAGCGATCATCTTATTGTTAAACCGATTAGGTTTTCTTGTGGACAAATATCTAAACTACCCATTATAGTTTCTACTATAAATATAGATGCAATACTCCATGTAAATCAATCGACTATCAATAAAGAATACTTTCTGGTGTTCTACTCTTTATGTATCTTGTATGATTGATTGATCATCTTCGGTGATTATATTTATGGATAGTATTACCGTTCATCTTACTCCATCGTTTCGCAACACATCTCATCTCATGTACGGTTCGGGATCTAGATGTCGCGGTTAAAAGACGAGCTGGAAAGTTTGGAAATAGCGACCAATCACACGCTAACCAGCTAGATCAAAAGGTTCGGTGCGATTGGATAACGATTCTGTAATCCCCTAGGCATCGAGATATCGTCGTCGATGCATCGACGGGGACAAATTTTAATTAATCAACTAACTCGGGGCCCGTGAGCGCGGGTGCGTCCGAGGCCGCCGACGTGGCGCTGATGCATGCGCGAGGGAGCTACACCGCGCGCGCGCGCGCCGATCGGAGCCGAAGCCGGCAAGCGGTAAGGGACAAAACCAAGCTGACGCGCCGAGGATGTTGATCATATGGGCTGAGCTGGACGCTCGTCGGCACGTCGAGATCGCCGTACGGCCGGGCACATCAGTCGCCGTCGTCAGTACATGTACAGGCTGCAGGTCGGGTTTGTCCGGTTGTTGTGTTGCATCGAGTGGAGGCTCTGGCTAGCTAGCTCCTGTATGCCATGTGAGCCTCGATTTTCTATTTATTAATTCGCTGTGCCTGCTTAGTTACTTGTAGCTTACTCCACTCCTATGCGCTCTTATCAGGAGTTGTTGATCGCAATCATCAGCGAATTTGACAGGATCAACGGCTACGTACGAACATACGTACGTATAGACATTCACATATACATACATATATACATATATATATATATATATACACATATATATGTATATATACATATATCTTTTGGTATTCTTAATATAAAATAAATTTAAACTTAAAATTTTATACGTAGGTGGAGTAAATCATGAAGTACATCTATTTATTTTAAAAAAAATCGTAACATTTTTAGTTTGAGTGTATAGATAAAAAGGTATAATATCCTTTAAGCAGTATATAAGAAGTAGGAGTACATACTTCTAGGAGTATAGAATATTTTTCATACTCTTGGGAGTACGTACTTCCATTTCTTATATACCGCTCAAGTGATGTTGTTATATATTTTTATCGTTTTGAGTATACTCTAATAATAATTATAAGATACTCCAAAATGAGTTCTATGAAAAAATTCATCAAAATCTACTTTTTATAACATATATATATATATATATATATATATATATATATATATATATATATATAATCCTTTTACATATAGAAAAGGGTATATAGCAAAAAATAAAAGAGCATGATGATTTTTTTCAACCAAATCGCATTGGAGTATCTTAGAATTAATATTTAAGTGTACTAAAAGTGATAAATAAGTACATCATATTTGTTTGAATGGTATATTAGGTGTGGGTTTGACACCACTTAGTTTATGCTTAGGCTTAGTTTGTTACCGTAACTAGCTTTTAAACGATGCGTTTTTAAAGTCTTTTATAGGTATATTGTAGTATAAACTGTACTGAGTTCAGTTGTAACTGCAAAAATTGAATGTAACTATTTCTCTCTACGTATTGCCTCTCACAAATAGTCTAGAATTAAAAAATTTTAGTCATAATATATAAGCCACAGTCCAAAAGAAACCACCCTAGAAGTGGGAGTAGTATGTACTTTCAAGGGTACGGAAAAGGCTTCCATACACACACACAATATACATATACATACACACACACACATACATACATACATACATACATACATACATACATACATACATACATACATACATACATACATACATACATACATACACACACATATACAAACATGCATACATACATACATATACATATGCATACATATATACATACACATACATAGATACATATATAGACATAACATATACATACATATATGCATATATATACACATACATATATACATATGTATCTATATATGTGTGTGTACATGTATGTGTATATATATGTGTATATACATACGTACGTATGTACGCACATATGAAAATGGTTCTATTCTTTTAAGAGTACGTACTTCCACTTCTAATATACTCCTTTAATGGTGATGTTATATCTCTTTATCTATTTTAACATACTTTAATCATGATTATAAGATACTTCAAAGTGAATTCTATGAAAAATTTCATAAAAGTTCACTTTTATAGCGTAAGTTGTATATGTATTTTTTTTTATACGTAGAAAAGTGTATGTAGCAAAAATAAAGTACTCCGATGAAAAATTCTCAACCAAGTTACATTGAAGTATCTTAGAATTAGTATTTAAATATACCGAAAGTGATAAAAAGGTATAAAATAGTCATCTAAATGATATATTGAATATGGGAGTATGTACTTCCCGAAATACATAAAATGCTTCCTATAGAAAAAATACATTCTACTCTCGGATGAGTTACTTCTACCTATAATATATCATATTAATGGATTTAACATACTTATTTATCTATTTAGATATATTTATATACTAATTCTAAGATACTTCACTAACATATGAAAAATATATGCATGCGTGTTTGTGTGCGTCCCCCCATTGATCGGGGAGCCAACGTTTGATTCAGCCAGTCTCACGCATGATGTACACCAGTGAACCCCCCACGCGACACAGTAAGTTTGACAAAGAACACAAGCATATGCTGTGTGCGTGTGTCCATCTGATCGTGGAGCCAACGTCTGATGCAGCCTGCCAGTCCCATGCATAATGTACACCAGTGAACACCCGCCCCCACGCGACACAGTAAATCGTACTGGCCGATTTTTGACAAAGAACACAAGCAACAATTCTCGTCTCCGCATCCCGTTAAAAAACGAGTAGCAACCCAGATCCAGCCACGCTGTGTCGTCATCATCGACCAAGGACGACCGCTACATGCATTAGTTGCACTACGGGAACAACCTCGACCGTACGTACATGAAGATGAGGTACGGGCGCGCATCTGCACACTCAGCTCGGTCGGTCCAGACTTGCGGAGGCAAATAGTACACACGTTTGTCTGAAAATCAATCATAAATTACAAAAACGGATACCTGACTCTCTTAACTACGGGCAGGATGTGATGACTTCGAGGGATCTCGCTACGGGAGGCAGTGGGGCAGTGGATCCGATGACGGCTAGTCACCAGAGATGAGGAAAAAAGAGACGAAGAGATGTTGGATCTAATATTAGATGAGAAGGTGGGCAGTATTGGCGCTGAAGACACACAGGTACCCACGTTGAAAGGTGGTAGCGATGGAGAAAGGGGTCATCGGAGGGCATCGTCAGCGTCGGAGGCGACACCGGCAAGGCAGCGACATGCTGGGTGGCAGGGGGGCTTATGGGAGCAGGGAAACGTTAGGGTTAGGGCGATGGGTCATATAGGAAGAGCGGGGGAGATGTGGACCGTTCGATGGACATTCAAGGGCTGCAAAATCTAACTAAAATTTTTGGGGAAAACATTCACATGATGGATGGATAATCCCAAATTCAAAGTCTAGCTATTGTATATCTAATGTGTTTTTAAGTATATCCTTCGACGCTGGGAGACTCCAAAGCAACAAAAACGATAACTTGCAAGCAGGGGTGTAAACAAGTTGAGCTCGAACGAGTCTAAGTTGGGATTCAAGCTTGGACCTAGACTCGAGCTCGGCTCAACCCAAGCTTGAGTAGGCTCGAGCTCAACTCGAGTAAGCTTGATAACAGTTAACAATTCAATATGCACTAATTTTTAATAATAAGAAAAGTTCAAGCTCGGCCTCGATTCGAGTAACCTCAGTAAGAGAAAACATGTAGCAATATTCAAGCTCGAATCGAGCCCTAACGAGCTATTTGAGCTTGACTCATTGAAGCTTGTACATACGAGTCTCGAGTTTTTTTATAGCCCTACTTGTAAGTAGGCAAGGCATACAGGGAAATGACGATTTGTGGTTTGGAACATGTGATCACAAATAAATATTGTCTTGAATATTGATATGGTGTGCAAAATATACTGACAACCTATTTTTTTTTGTAATATATACGTTAAACATAATAAATTCTAACATCGTTAACTTTTTTAGATAAATCTACTTATTTTTTAACTATGGAAGCAATATCAGGGCTTGTTCTTTTTTGCTGCGGTTTATGGTTTTTGGCTGAAATTTTTGAATTTTAGCTGTTTACGACAGAGATTATGGAGAGAGAGATACTCACTTGCGATTTTAGATGGTACAGATGTTGGACTTTTAACGTGTACTATAATTAACTTGTAGACTCTATTTAAAAAAATACTCCGTTTGAAAGTTAGATACTGTAGCAAAAACTAAAAGCCGTTTTGAGAAACTGAAAAGAACATACTCACTATGCAAAAGCGGAGAGTGCACGTGTGTTTTCAAGGATCAAATAGTGGTTTATTTACGTGACGACTATGTCTTTAATTAATCTCCTAAGTACGCCTAAGCAACTACATACCCTGCTCTCAAGAAAAGAAGTAAAAGGAACAGG